>CM071855.1:9562500-11962500 GCA_036507275.1 Sicyos edulis
AACGTGTAACTCGTGTGCAATTGAGGCTGTGTTTGTTGGCTCGTAAAATTTTGACTTGAAGAAAGCAAAAAGACAGAAAATTAATTTCCATTTATGAGATCCACAAAATAAGGCCAACTATTATGAGATATGGTTATTAATGTGTGACAAGATTTGATCCTCAATTATTTACCTCTATTAGTGTGACATGATTCGATATCCTCAATTATTTTTTGGATACTGTGTCCCAATACTCTACTTTCAGAGTCAGGATCATTAAATTAGTTTATGCCATTATTTTTATTTTTTTAGTATAAATTGGAGAAAGAAAATCACAAATTCTACAAACATAATATTACTATTCTCAAATAAATCAGAACCAAATACGGATTTTGAGTATCAAATTCGTTATCATACTCTTAAACTGTATTTTCACCAAACTATGAAACCATCATGTTACCATAGTTTAAACCATTATTAAGCAGGTTAAGTTATAATTTTGTATGCTTGACATGATTTAATATGCACCTTCCAAGTGTGCAATATGATATCGCACACAATTTAATACATGATCTGATACTTCTAAAACTCATCTTGTCATGTCGATTGATTTTGAGCAGTCTTATTTTAGCAACGAGACTTTGGCCCAATACCACAACATCTGCAACGTCCAATTTTTCTTTTTCCAATTGAAAACAAAAAGAGAAATTAAAGAAAAGAAAAGAAAGATTCCAAAAGAAACTTATTAAAAATAAAAGAAATGAAAAAGAAAAAAGAACAAGCTTCAACGAGAAGCTTGTCAAAAGAAAAAAAAATTAAAATAGAAATATGTATGATGCTGAAGGCATATGAAATATATTTATATAATAATAAAAAATAAAAACAAGATGTAATTGTTTTAAGAAAGAAAATGGAAGGAAGGGAAAACCTTCTCATTTTTCGACATTACATTTTCAGAGAGAGAGAGAAAGCTTGGAAAAGGAGTCACTAATTTTTTAGGAAGAAATTTCGAGATTATATTAGATGAAATTAAGATGGGATGGCTTACAATTTAATATTGTGATCTTTTTAGGGTTATGAATTGTTTGAATAATGGTGGTGAGATTTTGAATGAGGTTGTTGTGACTGTTCATACAACTAAAGCTATAGTTTAGAAATACTTGAGTAATTTATTATGAGAATCTAAAAAAAACAAAAAGAAGAGAGAACATGACATAAGTTTTCAAGGGACCATACTATAGAATTTGGGGACACTTTAGGGTAATCTGCCATCCGTTCAAGGAATTCCAAAAGGTTTAATTTAACATTAGGAGACCTTTGGACATGTATTATATATGGTACTTCATAAATTAAAATATCATTTTGATCTTTTTACTTTAAATTTTGTTCTGTACGTTGAAATTTGTTAATTTGATTCTTAGTCTTTAAAATATCCTGCATCACTATACTTTTGAAAACAATATGAAATTGTTTCCATAGAAAAGTCCAAAATTAACTTCAATCAAAATTAGCTCATACCTTTAATAAAAGACATGAAAAAAATATGAACATATTCCTAAATATAATATAGAGAAAACTCAGAAAAGCCAATAGAGAACAATCTTATTAAACAATCAACTTTTAAGTCTTTGTTTTGAGTGGAAAAACTCAAATTATTGAAAGAAAATGTTACAAGTACGAAAATAGCAGTCGGTGGTTGTATAAGGGAAGCCATGGAGAACTCCAAAGACCAAAACTAACTTCCCATTACATTTGAATTCGGAAAAACTTGGGCGTGAGAATTATACTCTATTCATTTGATTCACTCATCTATTAGGAAATTGGGCCGAGGATGGGGAATGCATTCCCCATTCCGATTTCCCAATTCCCGCCCCGTTAACATTTATTTATTTTATTTTTAAAAATGATATTTTTTTCTTTTTTTACCAATTTTAATCTTTAAAAATATTAATTTAAAATAAAATTTTCTTTAATAATTAAGTATCTAAATAAAAAGTAATACATCTTTTTCCATAAAAAGTAATCTATTTGAAAAATATTATTGGAAAATAATTATAAAAGAGCTTCATCTACACAAGGGTTGCCACTTCCTTTAACATATGGCTTTTCCTTTCCTTTGTGTGTAGCTAGCAATAACGTAGGTTCCTCCTCAAGAGCAGGTGAAGAAAACAATGTAAAAGCAAGATAAAAATGTTGAAAGAAAAAGGAAATTGTAACTACTGATATAGTTACAATTTGAAAAAATGTTAAAAATTAAGATTAAAAAAAGTCGAAGAAAAACAAATAAGGAAAAATTCCGGCCGCTCATTTCTCGGCGCCTCGATCTCTGAGAAAAAAACAATGAATTTTGCGGGAGATGGGAATAGATTTTGGTGGTGGGGACGGGGACAGGGAACCCATTTTACGTTCTCGCCCCGTGGACATTTTTAGTTAAGCGTTTACTTCTTAACTCCTTTTTAAAGGATAAAAGACTTTATATTAACCTATTGAACATGGAAATTATCCTTAGATCATAGTCTCTCCCGATTCAAATGACCTATTAATTCGCATGGATGGTCGATCGACACTTACTATTAAATTAATCCCTAACTTAACATGTTCTGGTTATTTCCCCCTAGTTCCCCATATCTCATTTTTCCTTAGCGTTGTCTTATATAAATTAGTTCATAATGCAAATAAAGAACACAACAGACGACATAAAAAACAACATACTAAACATGGTATTAAATAATTGAAAAATGAATTTTGAAACGAATAAAATAAACTAATCAACTAATCTATGAAATTGAAAACAAAAGTTGATAAAAAAGACTCCATCCTTTGTATGGTAATCTTGGTCTTGTTTTATATGCTTCTCGAATGGATTGGAAACTTTCCAGGTTGAACGACAAATTTCCTCTAATTGATTTCTACAATCACGTCTATGCTGATTAAGGTATGAATCCCATGATTAACGCATTTTTCTCTTCATCGATCTAATCGTTGATATTCGCTCTCCATCTGATTCTTTCCTTATTTGATTATGAGGCTGTAGTATCTTATCCCATCTGTTGTTTCTATGTCCATGTTTTCAAATCCGTTTGCATTGCTCTTTCCCATCTTCGCACTGCTTCACATCGATCTGCTGTACCCATCAATTGAAGATCTTTTATTGCTTCAAACTGATGTATCTCAAGCTTTTCAGATTTCGCTTTAGCTAGCCTCTAATGAAATAACTTTATCTAAAAATTAGCTCATCATTCTTTATTCAATGGTACAATCTAAACATTTTTAATTAAATAAAATTTTTCCTCCGTTACTACTCAAAACAACATTTTTTTTTTCTACCAACCTCTTCTTTAAGTAATTTTATTTGAACATATTTTTATGCAAAGTTGCCGTGAATGACCAACTCATCAATAAAAAAATGTTTAATGTAAATAAGCTTTAAAGGCAATTAAATTAACAATAAATATACATATAAAGTGTGCCGAATTTGACCGATCCAAAAAATGTATTTTACCCAAAAATAAATAAATGCTTTCACTGTGTTAAACAGCTATTGATTGCAGAGGTTAGAAGGGTAGATCTAAAATATAATATTAGGGGCGGTTTGTTGGACGTTTTTAGTTAGGAGTTAAAAATTAGAATTTATTAACTTCTTCTAAAAAATCTAGATCGAAACGAGTTTTTAAGTACCAATTCTTTCTCAATTTTATTTTTGAAAATAACTCTCATTTTTAATTATTCATTTTTAAATATTCATTTATAACTACTCAATCATTTCTAATTACTCATTTTTAATCATTCATTTCAAATCAATCAAAATAATTTATTTTTAGTTAATAGAGCAGTAGCTCAAGTGGCATCGGTGTACAGCTAATGACCCCCCAATTGTTGTAATCTCAAAAAAAAAAAAAATTAAATCACTTATTTTTAATAATTTCTTTTTTAACTACTAAAAATAACTACTCATTTTAAATCACATCTAAACAAAGTTTTGACTATAACTCCTCTACACAAAAATTACATCCAATCGAATTTTTGACACAACTCTCAATTTTTAACTATTTAATATAACCCATCAATATACTCCTTAACATAAAAACTACCTAAATATGTCAAACAAACACTCCTAACGAGATAAAGATGAGAAAGATTTCATCCCTTAGTTTATTATTGACACACACCTTCAAACAAAAACGGTAAACACACATATACACAAAATTATTATACTGTAAAAGACATAAAGCCAACTACATACATTTTTGCACCGAATATTTTTCTTAGTTCAACAATTAAAACAGTTGTTCGAACTCATGATCTACAACATATGCTACTGAGTGAACTAAAGAAAAACTACATGGATTGATAGAAAAACTACATGGATTGCGCATCAAAGTTTAAAAAATTATATTTAGGTTAGTTTACTATGTGATAATCCAAAATTCTCATGAAATTGATATTTTGATTATTTCGTTTATTTAAATTGATAAAAAGTATTCAAATATCTTAATATGTGTCTACGCATCCTAAAATACTCATATGAGTCATTTGGATGTCTTTATGTGATATAGGTTTTCATATACTGAATAATTTTTTTTCAAAAACATATTTACCCTTCACAATAATTTTTATATTTTATCAATTTTATTTTCTTTCTTTTCATTTTTTTTAAGAAACTTTTTTATACGATGTAGGGTATAACTTAAAATAAGACAATATATTATTTTAGTATATAATTATTATGCATGCATTAATAACTTAACCTACATAAATGAAAACGCTTTGTTTTTGTTATTATACTTTTCTAATATAATAATTGTCTATATTTCGTGTATCTAGCGATTTTATTTTTGTACTTTTCAACTAAAAAATTATTTTAATCTTTTACCAGTTGAATTTATTTAAAAAATAATATTTAAATATATAAATTATAGGAATAAATTACAAGAGCATTTAACATATTCTACCAACAAATCTTATAAAACGAATATTTATTATCTAAATATTTTTAAATATCTTTAAAGAAAAATTTATACCGAACATATTTGAATTTCTAGAAATGTCAGACACCTGTCATTTTGAATATCTATAATTTTAGATATACAAAAATTTTAATTATTTAGATTATCAAAAAAATAAAAATAAACCTTTCTATAAATTAAGTGATATTGTTTGCTGGGTAGGCTTTAATTTTTAATTTTTTAATTTTTAGAACATATTGAGGGGAGGGGATCAACAAACGGCACTAGCATTCTCAAATAATATGAGAGTCAAATACCAATTTTTAAGATCGAATCCCATGACCATAATGTTGAACTGAATTATCACCTAACAATAAAACTACTAGATTATTAACCTTTTGGGTGAGTAGGCTTTAACTATTTGTACTTCTTTAATTCGGCCAAACTATTCACCAATATGGCTTATGGATAAAATTTAAAATGACACACATTATCATCTAAGTGACCTATCGGACAAATCGTGAACACGCAATAATTAAAATAATAAGAAATGAGAATGATGGTGTGATAGCTTAGATTTCGCTAAGCAAAATCTCTGCTCAAAGTAAGCGATTTGTGTATGATTTTCCAAGGGTGTGCAAGTATACACAGTCTTGTTGTAGCAAGTTTTAAAGTAAGTAAAGATCGCCTTCTCAGGGAATTATAATCTATTTGTTACTGCTACCATGTACGAATCGAGAACGAAAGGAAACTATTGGTAAGTATTTAATTAAGGTTGTTTAGCTACTCAGTAAATTTAATAACTCAGAATTCACTTGTCTAACACTCTACCACAGCGAACAAAAAGAAACTCGAATTAGTTCACAGGAGTTCTCTCAAACTCACCATTTGTTAATGCAAGTCACACCCTAGTACTCTCTATCTCTAAGTGAGAGTGAATTGCAAGTGCTAACTATACAAAACCTAGGGCAGATATACAAGTTCACCTAACTTATTCTCTCGAAGCAAGCCTAGGCTGTAGAGTGACCTCTCGGTTGCTAAATAATTTGCATATCCTAAAAAACAACCTTCGGAACAGCGAAGTACTACAAGTTGTAAATTCCAATGAATAAATTAGTTACTCATACTCGTGATTGAAAGCACAAACATAATAAGAAATGTTTCTATAATCAAAGCAACGCAATGTTTACAAATAAATTAGTAAAGGAAAATTAAGGAAATCTAGTAAACTATCGAATGCAAAATAAGGAAATAAAAATTAGAAGAGTTAACCAAGCAAGAAGAAAATATATTCCCAGAAATCCAATCACTAGACTCTACAAATCATCGGTAGTACCCGCATACAACTCCTTGTTCGATCTTCGTTGCAACGTCAGTTTCCTTCTCTAACTCGTCAACCCCTTTCTCGTTCAATGCAAGTCTCCTTATAAAGGCCCTATTACTGCATTCGAAATTCTCGCAGGTTTCCCACGATCTATCAGTTTCTGCTTTTTCCGCTTGCAAAGAGTTGACATAGCTTGTTTGACCCTCTATTGTTCCTCGAGTTGTGCCACGTGTCTAATGTACTTCATTCATCAGCGCAGAGTGTGTTCACTTCTTGAGTTGGCTGCAAATGACTTATTCCTTCAAAAAAACAGTTAGAACGTTCATATATTTGCTACATTTGCTTAGCATCTTAAGTCTTGCCCAAAAAACCACAAGACTTATCAATTCACGTTTGTCGTTGCCCATCAACGAACCTACATATTTGGATTCAAGATTGTACCCTTATGCATGAATTCCTATACTTTTAGGCCAGTAACTCTCACTTACATGAAAGTTATCACATCCCCAAACTTGGATTATCACACGTCCTGATTAATCAATTTATCACATAGGTTAATTATACCCCTTTATCACCCCCACAATAACAACTGTCATTCCTTATAGCCGAATCATAACATATAAACAAACCATGAATTAAAATTCCAGAGTTTACTTGCTCGCATTTCTACTAATGTTGTTAGTGTTGCAGGGATTGTGGAAATCCATTTCGCGCGTATGCTCTCTATCGATTTCCCACAACAGATTAGACTTATGACCTTTCTCCTAATTCCATAACCATTTTGCCAGTCTGATATTTACCAATTAGTGCCCAATTTTTCTGCTTGCTTTATTGGATAGCTCCCCTTTTGCCGAAGCGAAATACTCTCCTTTTTACAGTTCGTGGAATCTCGACCCGTTTAGAATCCTACTCATGTCTGCTCCTTTCATTGAATAATGAAGATAATGATAGGTACGCGATGTTGGAGCAAGCACGGAGAATTTAGTTCATTGAGCATGTGGATTATTTTGCTAAGGAAGAGATTCCAGATTTGGGCTACTAGCCCTTTGATTCGCTTCGCCCCTCAAATTTGTTCGAACTTGTTTTGCGTTCGACTCTTTTTTTTTTGTTTAGTAAAAGGTTACAACGATTCATTTATGGGATTCACTGCTTTAGTAACCACACACCCCAAAACCTGAGACTTTAATTATCCCAATGAAACCTCACTGTTTAAGATTTTAGAGAAAAACAAGATTGGATATACGTCAACTGAACGCAGTGGTACAAAACCTCAAGCCAGTTCACCAAGTGCAATCACGTGTGAAATCACAAAGCGAACAACCTGCTAATAGGGTTCCTTGATCAAACAATGGATCACTACATAGAGTTCAGAATATGCGCAACATGTTACATAGGAAAAATTAAAACATGTCAGTCTAGAATGTCAGGAATTCGCCTTAAGATTTACTGAGAAAATTGCAAAGCAAGTTCAGTGGGTAATTGAGAGCTACATGCTACTTGAGTTAATATATTGAAAGTAGTGACCCAAATGCGAACATAATAAGTCGCGAATTATATTGCAAATGAAAGAATTTGATTAAGCATGAATAGCACGGCGAGATAAATTGAAAGTAAATTTTATTCTTTACTAGCTCTCATCACCCTCTAATGGTCTACGATCTAGTATCCAATTGGGGAAGGCAGAAAGGTGCGGGCCCTCGTCGATTTGATCAAAGAATTTTTGGATCACCTTGTCGCGAATCAAAAAGTTGTAACAACCCAAATTTCTCCATTTAAATTATTTTAATTTTGACTATTTATCATATGAAAGGAATTATTTTAATAGATTTACTTAACTAAAACAAATGGCATGTGTTATGAATCTAAAATTTGTGTTTTATGGGTTACGTTAGGTGTTGTGCTATTTAGTTAAAATGGAATTAAGAGGGGTAGTCTTGTAATTTCAAAGTGTTAGATCAAACCCTAAGCAATAATTTTATTCGTCGCTGCACAACCTTATGAAAAAAATCATAATTCTCAGCTGCACAAATACTTGTTACGTGGTAAAGAAATTGAAGCCTTCAAAATGCAACCGCTCGTACAATTGTCTAAGATTGTTGGAGATTGAACTAAGTATTTCTCATTGGTTGATTGTGACGGCAATGGGATGGATTAACTGGGAAGTTCCATTTGAAATTTCATTCACCATCATGCTTGGATGCTTCTCGACATTTCATATGAGCTTGGTAATTAGAGTTAATTCCAACAAATTCTTTCGATTTCTTTTGTCTTTAGCTTGGGTGCCTAACAACTTGCACAGAGGTGGAATTCAAGATTTCTTTTATTGTTTTTTTCACTATTTTAAAGTGAATGGGTGGGAACAACAAGTTTCCTTTGTGACAGCAAGGCATGGGTGAATTGTTCATTATTTTCTATTCAGAAAAATCCGTTTATGAACCATGAATTTAGATATTTGGACTTGGAACTTCAGGTGTGGTGTTAGAGGTCGTCTAAAAAGAATCACCTTTTCAAGGTGAGCTTCAATTTGTTTAGTGCTTTTAGGTTTAGATGACATTACATTGTAGGAGAAGATATATGTTTGGATATGGTTTTATTGGGCTGTTTGTTTACCAGTTTAAAGCTATTTAAGTTGAGGATAAGAGGTGTTGTTTGTAGGTTTGAAGTTATTTAAAATGTGGTTTGAGGCTGTTTGGATATGGGTATAGTGATTGTTTAGTTTGTGGTGTAAAAGTGTTTGCTACAAGTTTAGTGGATGTATGGCTTGGAGGTTAAATAACAAGTTTTCCCATTTGACTTTTATGTTGACCAGATTTGATCCAACCTGTTTTTCGTTCTTTAAGCCGAGTTTGTAAAGCGCGTGTGGCCGTAGGGAGTCACTGTAGCAAAATTTTTGAGGTTCTTCATTGTTAGGCCATGGAAGTCAGAAAAAGCGTCTGGGAGTGTTTTGACGTGGAAGTTTGTGTAGACTCTTTGGATTCTGCCAAGGTAAGGGCATTCTTCACCTAAACTAGGCTTTAAGATTGGTAGTTGCTTGAGCTACTGTATCTTAATGCTTGAAACGTTGATGTTGATTGAAATTGTACTTGTTCATTGCCTGGTTATCTGCTAATGTTTGACTTAGGATGACAATGATGTGTTGATTGAAATATAGCATTACGTTTTGGTTGAGATATCCTAATAGGAAAACATGTTGTAAACGATACACCTGTATAATAATTTATGATGCATGTGTTAATCATAGAAGAAATTTATTGTATTCCAGGGGTTTGTGCCCATTGTACTATCAGGGGTTTGTGTGCATTGTACTTCCAAGGGTGGTGTGTCCATTACACTTTCAGGGGATGTGTGCCCATTGCACTTTAAGGCATTTTGTGCCCATGGTTGTTTTTTTGATAGATTATGCATGTTGTTCTTATATAGTACTTACTTATCTCGTGCAGGGATCCTTACTGAGTTTAAGACTCACTATTTCCTCTGTGGTTTTCTTCAAGTACTCACGTGATGTTTTAAGATGGCTTATTAGAGCTAAGGGACCATGGGATGGTGTTGTCATAGTTCGTTGAGTCTTGTTTATTTCTTTGAACATTTTCCTTCCTCATAAACTGAGTTTGAGGCATGTTATATTTTATACATAGATTTATGTCTATTTATGTTTTCACTAGGGTACCCTATCAAATTGGTTTCCTAAATTGGGATTGTTTTACGAGGTTTTAATATATGAAAGTTTTTGTTTTAATCCATTTATTAAACATGTCTGGTTGTTCATTTTAAGCCCATGCATTTTTAGTAGAGACCTAGATTGAGACCCTGTTTGGGTCCAGTCATTACAAAAGTACTTGTAGAAAGAAATTTGTCAGGCTTTCGCATCTTGTTGCTCAGCCAAAATAGATTTCTGTACTTCTAACATGTCATCGAGGTTTGGAGGGGGCTTGCTTGTTGTTGGGCGTTTTTCGCTTGGGCGTGATTGGCGAACATTTGGCTTAAATTAGGGAAGAATCACTTTTCGACGAGGTAGCTTTCTGTTACTCGATCTTCTCTTAACTCCTTGGTGAGCACAAAGTGCCAAGAATGAATGAGGGAAGATAATTCGGCTCGCCTTTTTGCCACCACCAGCTCAGAGATAGATTTCCTCTTTGATTATCCGCCCCACGTTGATTGAATGACCTACCATAATCTAATAGATGAGCAACGCTCGATCTTGAGTCAGTGTGGAGTCAGACGAGGTGAGCATCAGGTTGTACTTAATGAAAGTTGCCCAAAATTTTGCCTCAGCGTTCAGATTGTTGGCAAAAAATTTTAAGGACTTCAATTCGACATCCTACTTCGCTCTTTCGCAGCCGATTGTTTCGATGCAATCGCCTAAATCTTCCTGAGTGCAAGTTTGGATGAGGATATCGTAGTCGGATTCTTCATCAGGCAAGCCAAATAATTTGTTTCCATGCTGCCGAACTCCAATCGATTTTCTTGCTTGAGCAAAGATTCGACATGGGAAGGCTATGCCGACGATCGCTGAGATAGAGGCCAAAGCACTCGAGGTAAGGCGTGAGAAGATCCTCCAAAATTGGATGGAAAATGAGAAGAAGCCTTTCTTGCTTGAGCAAAGATTCGACATGGAAAGTGACCGTGTTGATGCTGCTTTAATAAATAAGTCATAATCTGGTCGTTTTACACAATAACACACAAAATTGCAAATATTCAACCGATTAATATGCAAGTATACGTAGTCAATCGTAGTAAAGTGATAAGATTAAAGTCATTCTCCACAGAGACTGGTTTAACTCTAAAAAATTGTTAATCGAAAAGTCAAGTACAAAAAGTAAAGGAAAATTTGGTGGGTGATTATACTAACTAATTGACTAAAAACTACAAATGCCGTAAACATTAGAAAATAAATAGTAACACATGCAATGCTAAAAACTTTACAGAACAAGATAGCAAACTGTCACAATGCTATAAATGTTCGATATGAAGATAACAGCAAGAATGTAGAAAATAGAGGAAATACTTCAATAAGAGAATAGGTTCGGGTTAAGGGTATGTTGAGTGCGATTAACATGTATCAAGGGTAAGTTTATGGTTAGAAGCGAACTCCGCACAACATGTGATCTAATGTTCTTTCTCAATATGCATTCATTCTCTTTGAGCATGAGCTCTCGCATCTAAACTCGAATTTATAAAAGATGAAATGCGCACTAGCTAGGTGAATATCTCTAGCCTCCCTCTTTAACAAGTCGAAGTTCCTAACATTGAAACTAATGGGCATGAATAGTTTATCTCTAATCCTTCTCTCTCTCGAGATGAAAGGAAAAGCAAACATGAATGGATAGCCAATCGAAACATGCTATTAATTAAAACATCTACCACGTCTTAGTTCAACATCCCCCACTTACCCAAGATACATGCATTACACACTCTCCCCTTAACCTTCACCTATATGCTTTTAGCTCATGTACATAATGGAAAGAACAGAAACATAGTATAATGTCGAGACCATTTCACAACAGATTAATCAGACAAAACAGAATGCTATTAACAAATGGAAGAAACTACCAACAAAGTATGTATTACGCGATGAAATCAAGTCTTACAAAACTAAAGCTATTGAAACTGAAAATAAAGAGAAAAAGGGAATAAGAAAGCTTAGGAAAGTCTTTAAAGAATGCCAAAATGATCTCCAATGGTGCTTCTCCAAGCTCCTTGTGAAAGCCCACTACTATGTTACAATAAAACTAGCTAACTCTAAGAATAAACTAAAGAAAACAAGAAGAAAATGGGTAAGAAACTTGCTCGAATTCTATAGAAGAGAAAAGAAAAGAGATGGCCAAAAGAAGGTTGAAAAATGAGATTTCAAGGAAGCTCCAAAGAGGCTGCCTAGGTTAAATATAATCAAGGGTCAAGATTAAAAGATGAAAAGTACATGATTCCCCATCAAAATATTCCCTTTTGACACGTGTCTGAGGGGTTCCAGCTCATTTAATGAGCCCTCTAACAATTTCCCTATGTGCAGGAATTCTGGAATGTTATGCTTTTGGTCGAATGTTGCAGACATTGGCATGCTTTTGAATGACTCTTCTTTTCTTCAATTCGACTCTTCTGATTAAGACATGAGTCTAAAGCTTTCTTCATTTTTAGATCCTGAAATAATAAAAACAACTTAGCGAGAACAAAGAATCTTGAAATGCTATAGAAAATGCTTCCAACATTCACTTTTCAGCACAAAAACTCTAAATTATCCTTTCTAATTCTTGCCTCTTATCCTACATCAATTGTATTTTCAGTATAATTCTCTATCTTAAGGTTGTTTTATGAATTAAAGGACAATAATAATGCATGATTTCTTCAATAAATACACCCTAAAAGAGGACTGAATAACTCTCTAATTGAAAGTTATCAAACCCCCAGACTTGAATCATTGCTCGTCCAAAGCAATGCCTCAGACAACTAACAAAGAATGATTCTTTCGATGATCCTAACATGCATGTGTTATCAATAAGATCCATTCCTGAATACTCAGCGTTGCAGTTCTGCCATTAAAATTTTCGTCATAAACTAAAGCTCTCAACTTTCGCTTATCACCTTTAGCCTTGCATGCTTTTCAAAATAATTTTTATCCCTAACCACGATTTCTTCCCTTCTAGAATAAGAACTTAAGAACTCTTAAATACTAATGCCTACGACTCCAAAACATCTCACTCAATCCCTTGATCCTCCTAAGTTTAGCTAAAGCATCTAATTAAAGCATTCTTTCCCACACACACACCGTTTTAGCACTTTGAGCAGCCTCAAACCGACTACACCCAAATTCCATAGTTCTTAAAATGGCACACTTGAGCAAAGCAGCTTACTTAGGCGGCGGAAACAACCGAAGTTGAGGCCTTGGAAGGAATCAGGATGCTCTCAGCACTATGGCTACTAGCCTTAGTTTCTGAAGGCTTTTCTTTCTTCGCACAGCTCGACCTTTTGCCTTATTACAACATTTGTCCTTTGGCCTTATTTAGCAATAACATAATTTTTTTCAAGCTTTTTTCTCAAGGATGCTTTCACATTTTCATAGCTTAACCAGAATGCTTTGATCTTTGTTTTGAATTTAAAAATTTTGTCATTTTTTTTCTCATGCACGAGCTTGCCTCACCCCTAGACTTGAAATCTTCATTGTCCTTAATGAAGATGAGGCTTAGTTTCCATAAACTTAAAAGTCTCAAGATTTCTTGCGGAATGCTTCAAGCTTTCAGATTTAGCATTTTAGAGCTCTCTTATTTCCTTGTTCGGCTAGGGTTAATTCATTGCCAGGTTAGAATTATTTTGAGAGGCATATTCAACTAAAGGCTCAAAGCTAAGCTAAGTCTTCAGTTTTTCGGAAAATTTCAAAAGCAGAAAATAATGCTGAGAATATCGGGAATTGACTATTGATAACAAAATAACTAACAACAAAGAGGTAGGATAACTTTCTAATAAAACTAACTAAACCTAGCAACAATGATTTTCTTTTTCAGACTGGCCAGACAAACACTAAACTAAACTAAGGAAATTAAAAGAAAAACTAAGAAGATAATATTTTTTTTTTACATAAATAACCAAGCTAAATTTTAAAGTATCAGAGATAAAGATAGAAACTTCCTTTCATAAATGAGGCAGGATTCTTCAAAGCTTTCTTTTCATCCTCACTGATTCTCAACAATTGCTCGGTCCTTTCTAAAATTTTCTTTTCCAAAAACAAGAACAAACTAGAACAAATCTAATTAAACTAAGACAAAAATAAAAGCTAACAACAACTACGGGAACATTCTTAATCCATATCAGTTAACATAAAAACTATTCATGCATTTTTTATACTTGAAACATAAATAAATGTACCGAACATCATTGCTCCAAGTTTTCCAGCTCTCCAACAAAATGCGTGCAAGTGTCCACCCAATAGCCTTTTTATATTGCTGCAACAGGTCCAACAGCAATGCTACATTCTTTGGAATAAGGCTAGCTGAGATAATGATTGGAAGAAGAGTTTCCTCTTCTCTTACATAAGCACATTTGAAGTGTTCAAGTAAAGGCTTCAGCTCTAAAATTGGAGGATTATCTATATACGACGTCATTGGTTGACCAACGTCTTCTTCCAATTCAAATGATTCAAACTTGCTCAATGTGGTCAGAATGCTACACTCCTTCATTTCTTCTTCATTTGATTCTCCCAACACTAATTCTGGTGTTTCCAAAGAAAGCACAAAACATTATTCCCAATTCTTGTCAACATCTTCTTCTGGTACAATCTCAACAGAATTCAAGAATGAACAGACTTCAATATCAAAAGGATGTTTCCTTGTATCATCAATTTCCATATGCATTTCTTTCGGGATGTTTACGAATTTCTCAAAGTGAGTTTCATCTTCTTTCTTCTTTTTAGGCCTTTGAGGATACGGTGGTGGAGGCAGTTGAAAAAAAGAAATTTTCTTTTCAACCTCGTTACTCTACATATTGTCCCACCGTACTATGAAATCTTCCACAATAGGATTCTTCTTCATCATTTGGCTATCATCTTTTTCAGGTTGCATGTCTTCAACATTTCGATCTTCCAAATACTTCTCATATTCAGTACCTTCAACATTGGGTTTGCTCAAATTCTTCTCAGGCTTAATGCTATCAACATTCTGCTCCTCTAGATTGTTATCAAAGTTCTTTTCAAGCGATGCACTTTGCTCATTGTATGCTTTGATTTTCTGATCATCAACTAGAGGTCTTCCACTTCTTAACTCAATTGTGCGGACTTGCTCTTTCTCATCCCTTCTTGATGGTTCTGTATCAGATGGAAGCTTTTTTAATGGTCTATTCTTTAATTCTTCTAACAATTGACCCATTTGAATCTCCATATTTAGTATAGCAGCTTGTTGACTCTGCATACTTGCATCATTCTTGACAATATATTCTTTAAATAAGCTCTTTAATGAAGTACCTGCAATTTGCTGAGAAGGAGGTGGATTGTTATATCCCTGTACATTCTGATTTTCAAAGCAAGTAGGTTAATTCATCATTTTTCGATTTTAGGGAATGCTAGCAGCATTTCTTTGTCCTTCCAAATAGCAATTTGGATGTTGTTGCCATCCAGGATCATAAGTATTTGAACAAGGATTGTTCACAAGCCTTTGATTACAAGCATTCCTAGCATTCATAACTGTAGTATGATTGTGCGGGCATAATTCAAATGCATGTCCTTCTCCACAATAAACACAATTTTTCAACTGAATTTGGCTAATTTCACATTATTCTCTGTAACATTCTGCAACTTTGTAGCGCTTTCCATTCGTAAAGTCTTCATCTCATTAGCCATTTTTTCCATTTTAGCTTGTAGTGTCGTCACCTCATCTAACTCTAACTGGCCATCTTTCATCATGGAACTTCGTCTTGGCTGAGACCATTGGTTGTTGTTCATCGAAAATGTTTCCAGAATGTTATAAGCTTCTCTATATGTCTTATTCATAAAAGATCCATTGGTTGTCGTATCTACCATTATCTGCGATGCTAGCTCCAATCCATTATAAAACTGTTCCATTTGCACAGAATATGATAAACCGTGTTGTGGTTATCTTATCACCAAGTCCTTAAAACGTTCCCAAGCTTCACTAACTGACTCGTTTTCATACTGTTGAAACCTAGTAATTTCATGTCGTAATTCTGCATTCTTTGTCAAAGAGTAGTTTTTTATTAAAACTTTATCTACTAACTCATCCCAAGATTTGACATATCCAGGTGGAAGTGTATATAACGATGTTCTTGCCCCATCTCTCAATAAATATGGAAATAAAGTCAGGCGTAGGTAGTCCTTAGTAACATCTGGAAATTTGAATGCATCACTGACTGTTAGAAATGAGCTTAAGTGCTGATGAGGGTCTTCAGATGCTAAGCCATGAAATTGTCCAATTGCCTGCAACATCTCAAACATGACAGGCTTCAACTCGAAAGATCTAGCTTTTATCTCTAGTTTAAGAATAGCAGGATTTAAATCATTGATAGATTGATTAACATAAGCTCTAAATGCTCTATCCCTTTCATCCAGTAGAAAAATGGGATTAGCATTTGGATTAACAACATTAGCATTGTTGAGATTTGGAACTGCCATGTGCGGAGCATTTTCCAGAAAATTTTCTTGATGTTGTGTCATTCTCCTAAAAATCACAACAAAATGCTATTAACACTCTTAAAAATTGAACACCATTTTTGAAAGAACACTTGAACAGATTTAAAACACCAGTCCCCGGCAATGGAGCCAAAAACTTGGTCGTGTTGATGCTGCTTTAATAAATAAGTCATAATTTGGTCGTTTTACACAATAACACATAATATTGCAAACATTCAACAGATTAATACGCAAGTATACGCAGTCAATCTTAGTAAAGTGATAAGGTAAAAGTCATTCTCCACAGGGACTGGTTTAACTCTAAATAAGTGTCAATCGAAAAGTCAAGTACAGAAAGTAAAGGAAAATTTAGTGGGTGATAATACTAACTAATTGACTAAAACTATATAACTACAATAAAGAAACAAATACAGTAAACATTAGAAAATAAACAGTAACACATGCAATGCTAACAACTTCACAGAACCAGATAGCAAACTATCACAATGCTATAAATGTTCGATATGAAGATAACAACAAAGATGTAAAATAACAGAGGAAATACTTCAATCAGAGAATAGGTTCGGGTTAAGGGTAGGTTGAGTGTGATTAACATGCATCAAGGGTAAGTTTATGGTGAGAAGCGAACTCCGCATAACATGTGATCTAATGCTCCTTCTCAAGATGCATTCATTCTCTTCAAGCTTGAGCTTTCGCATTTAAACTCGAAGTTATAAACGATGAAATGTGCACTAGCGATGTGACTATCTCTAGTCTCCATCTTTAACAAGTAGGAGTTCTTAACATTGAAACTAATGGACATGAATAGTTTATCTCTAATCCTTCTCTCTCTCGAGATGAAAGGAAAAGCAAACATGAATATATGGCCAATCGAAACATGCTATTAATTAAATCATCTACCACGTCTTAGTTCAACATCCCCCACTTACCCAAGATACATGCATTACACACTCTCCCCTTAACCTTCACCTGTATGTGTTTAGCTCATGTACATAATGGAAAGAATAGAAACAGAGTATAATGTCGAGAGCATTTCACAACAGATTAATCAGACAAAACAAAATGCTATTAACAAATGGAAGAAACTACCAACAAAGTATGTATTAAACGATGAGATCAAGTCTTACAAACTAAGGTTATTGAATTTGAAAATAAAGAGAAAAAGGGAATAAAAAAGCTTAGGAAAGTCTCCAAAGAATGCCAAAATGATCTCCAATGGTGCTCATTTAAGCTCCTTGTGAAAGTCCACTACTCTATGACAATAAAACTAGTTGACTCTAAGAATATACTAAAGAAAACAAGAAGAAATGGGTAAGAAAGTTGCTGGAATTCTAGAGAAGGGAAAAGAAAAGAGATGGCCACAAGAAGGTTGAAAAATGAGACTCCAAAGAGGCTCTAAAGAGGCTAGGGTTCATGTTTTTTATCACCCATTTAAAGACCTAGGTTAAATATAATCAAGGGTCAATATTAAAAGATGAAAAGTACATGATTCCTCATCAAAATATGCCCTTTTAACACGTGTCTGAGGGGTGCCAGCTCATTTAATGAGCCCTCTTACAATTTCCCCACGTTCAAGAATTCTGGAATTTTTTGCTTCTAGTCGAATGCTGTAGACACTGGCGTGCTTTTGAATGGCTCTTCTTTTCTTTAATTCAACTCTTCTGGTTAAGACAAGAGTCCAAAGCTTTCTGCATTTTTAGATCCTGAAATAATAAAAACAACTTAGCGAGAACAAGAAATCTTGAAATGTTATAGAAAATGCTTCCATCATTCACTTTTCAGCACAAAAACTCTAAATTATCCTAACTTTCTAATTCTTGCCCCTTATCTTACATGCATTTTATTTTTAGTATAATTCTATATTTGAAGGTTGTTCTATGCATTAAAGTGTGATAATAATGCATGATTTCTTCAATAAATACACCCTAAAAGAGAACTAAATAACTCTCTAATTGAGAGTTATCAGAAAACAACAAGATCCCCATGTCAGTGGTGAGTCACATTGAGAGGTGATAGTTGTCAAATAGATCGTATTTTAGGCTGTTTTAGTTTGTATTATTCTAGAACTAAAGAGGGAAAACGATCGCTAACAGAAGAAATGCGATCAAATGACATCGAAAATCAGCATGCAATCATAATTTAGAATCGGAAGCATAGTTTCGTGCTTTTAGCATAAATCTTGAGTAAACTGTTCCTAATGAATGCTAATGGCAGGATATATTAATCTACACTGCGTAAAGGACAATCAGCGCGGACGATGACCAGCAGTGCGGGAAGGCGTAAATTCAAAATGAAAGCGCGTTCGAGAAAGACAAGTCAACAAGGAAATAATTGAGAATCAATCGGTAATTATGGTGGCGTCAATCAAATAAATTCTAGCTAAAATAAAGAGACACTGCATTAATGGAGATTTCATAGCTCACCTCAACTTATCGGCCAGTAAATTAACTCTATAAATATTAAGGCAAGGAGCGAAGAACTGAGAGCTGGTTGGTTGACCATGAAGCCTATCGTGGGGAGAAGCAAATGATGGCGTTTGTAGAAGCCGATGACAACGGGATTGACTGTACATCTTAAGCCGTGCCAAATCCATTTTAGTGTTTTATTAGGAGTAACTTGTTGGTTGAAACATTTCTTAGTTGCCATAAAATCTTTTGATTTAACTGTTATTTGATGTTTATCTCTATGGTTGCGCAATAGGTGTTTTTGTTAATTATTCATGAATAGAAGTATGTTAGGAGCGTAGGTCATAGAGTTTTACACTACTGCATGTTAATTTATATATATACATCGATTAGCTACCCATGCATGTACCTTATGGTGTGTTCAGAAGAAGAAACTGCATGAACTAGTATGCTACATTAGGTTGTGTGAAAGTCTTTTCACCGTTTAAAGTGTTCGGAACAACCTTACTAAATGCTTGCATCGCCCTGTTGCTAGTATAGAGTTCGCAGCGGAAGCTGGCTCTGCCATAAATCATTAAGTGTCGAAGCACTTATTTGTTAGGGAAGCAAGATTCACTTTAACTAATCTGCGCGCTTAATATCTTATAGTATTAATTAATTACCATTACTCATCGCATCATATTTATTTTAGTCTTAGCATCATATTTATTTATGCATTCAATTTCAACCAAATCACAACTTATACAAAATCATGCTTTACTTTTCTGCATGGCTCTTATCTTAATAGTTTAGCTCTAAACATCAATCTCTGTGGGATCGATAAAATTATATACTTATTACTTGCTATAATTTCCGACCTCGTATACTTGCGCGTAAGTGATTCCAAGTTACACTTAGCATAAGTTGACCTTGAATTAGTTACTAAACATTATATTAGCACTAGAATCGCAACCCATCAAGTTTTTGGCGTCGTTGTAGGGGATTGATTATTTAGAGTTAGTATCATTAGGAGAAGAGAAGTTTTGTATTGTTTAAAAGATTGCATTTTTTAATTTCAAAAAAATTGAGATTCAGATCGATAAAACCAACAGGGAAACAGAGTCTCACAACAATACATTACCACATGCATGAGTATAAAAAATAGCATTCAATCATTTTGCAAATCAACAATGGAAGCATAATAACATTCCGTAGCAAACATATAATTTTCAGCAACAAGGCTATGTAGAGGAGATCAACACAACACAATTATGTTCAAACTGAAACCATCAGTTGCAATTTGGGGGAGATAATAGTAGCACTTATCAACATCATATTGATCTGCAAGGAGATCGCAGCAGCATGGGACATGCATGGGACACTAGAAGTCATGAACGTAGGAATCTAGAGTATACTCATGAGCAGTCTGTGGAAGACGCAACTACAGAAGAAGAGCATCTAAGACGAAGACAATGGATAAGAGACAATGGTATCATAACATAACATCAATGGACAAAAAATGAGTATAAAAAATCTCTAACGAAGCTAACAGCAAAATGCACAGTAAGCAATATAAGGGCAGAAGAAACATATTTAAAGGCTACGTACTTAATGGAGGAGCAGCGATGGATCTTTTTCATGAGGGAGAACTCTCATGGGAAGATTTTCGTCTAGCCACAATCACAAGAGCAAGAGAAGCCAAGGAATTACAACTTGCAACAGAAATAGACAGAGAACAAGAGAGACTTTTTAAGTAATTGGAGGAAACATGGGATGGGTTCGCCACCCCTACCAATCTTGAGGCTGACAAAACAGAATGCAGTGTGGTGGAAAACAAAGAAAGTTCGTATGTTGATAATGAGCAAAACACAAATGATGAAAGCAAAGACGAAGATGAAAATCTTCAACAAGAAAGCATGGAAGGTAATGAACCTACGGAGCTAATTGAGGGGGTTCTACATCAAACTGGAAGGGGATATGCAGAATTGATTATTTAGCATGAAGATAGTTATAGCGCCGCAGATCACAGCCTACCAGCAATGGTAACTGAGATTTTTTCGTTGTCAAAAGTAGACGCATCGCAATAATTGATTAGTTGAGAAAGTGACATTTGGGCAATTCAAATGAGCTTCAACTCAGAATTCTGCACCCTATCAACGCTTGTGTTGGTAGGAAATTTACGCATCAATGTGCATGGAGAAAAAAGGCAAGAAAAAGCGATCAAAGATGGCTTTGCTCCGTAAAATTTTAAATGGCCCAACCACGAATGAATTATGCCAGACAGAATTACACAAAGGTTCCTGCCCAGATCTGCTTAGCAACATTCCTAAAATGCAAAAATTGGTATCTGTAACTTTGTGCAATTTAATTATAGGATTTTCTTAGAATAGGAAATTTTTTTATATTTGAAAATTTCTTTTTTATTGCATTTTAAAATTTATGTAGTTTAGGAAGGAATTGGTTAAGATATTTGAATTGAGGTATAGTTTTCATTTTGTGATTATTTCTTTCCTTACACGAGGATTTTCAAAAATCTTTACAAAGTCTATAAAAACCTTATTTGGGGATGAATCAACCACTGCAATTCGACCATAACCCTGGAAATCAGAAACCCTGAGTATTACCTTCAAATGGCATCAACCAGCAATTTATTTCTAAAGGGTAAGACAGTAAAAAAGAAAGGTGATAAGGGAACCGAGGCATCAGTTGAGGGTAGGTATGCAGCATTGGTTAAAAAGAGGTTTTGGAAGGATCGAGATCGACCTGAAGCACTCATGGCAGAAGCTACCTTACACGAGATTGGAAGCCAAGGGTGGAGAAGTTTAGCCATGCCGACGATGGATGCAAGGCAGGATTGGGTTTGGCAATTCTATGTAAATCTGAATAAGGAAAGAAAATTCTTTTCTCGACTCGAAGGAAATTTGATAGATTGTAGAGCCACAACTTTAAACACACTTTTCCTACTTCTTGTAAACTTCAGAGGCAAAGAATGAAAAATGCTCGAGAAACAAACAAAGAAGCAGTTTTGGGAGTGTGCAAGGTGAATTAGAATAGAAGGGGCCAATTGGAAAAATCAATGGACATTGGATGGCAGATATTAAACTAGAAATGCAAAACTGGGTCAAACTCATTAAGAATGCGATCATCCCGTCCACCAATACAAAGATAGTTAGTAGGTGTAACGACCCGACTTTCTAAATGAAATAAAAACAATGCGAAAAGGAAATGAAGACACCGTGTCCATGATCGATGTAGCTCCCAAACTAGCCACCTGAGAGTGGATCAGTACCTGAAAATGTAAGGGGGAAATATACCTAGTAAGGAGTCCTACCATGAGGTTAAGCATGCAAACATAAACAAGTTAGAAGATACGAAAATTGAAGCTAAGTGCCTCGCACATGTGTGTTTGGCCCCCGTGCTGGTCACAAACAAACAATGTCAAACGACGACATTCAAGCCGTGAGCAAGATATAGCTGAATGTTGAGAAATCATCTTATCACTGTTAGGGAAGAACCACGAGTAAGGGAAACACACAAGTTCCCTAAACGTCGGGTCGGGACACTTCCTATACCGTGTCCAAAGAGACATACACAAATGTCTCGATGTAGCTTAACCTACGTCAGGGACTCACCAAACTGCATTAGCAGAGACATACACAAATGCCTCATGGTAGCCTGACCTATGTTAGGGACCCACTACGTCGTGCTCATAGGGATATACATAATGTCTCGAGGTAGCCTAACCTATGTTAGAGACCTGCTAAACTGCATTCAAGAAGACATTCACAAATGTCTCTGGGTAGCCTGACCACTGTCAAGGACCTGCCACACTCTGTTGCGCCACTCTAATAGCGTATAAGCAGGGGGCATACACGAATACCGATGAAGTCACCCGACCCTGTCAGGGAGGAGCACGAGTGATGGAACCGTACAGGATCCCTGATAACTCTCAAGAATTGAGAGTTAAAGTAGCTTAAGAGAATATATTTTTATAAGAATTTGCTAATATTTAATGAATTTAATATTTAATTTCGCCCCATCATGCTTAACTTTCGCTTAAACGAAACATCCTTTAGTTTTCTGATTAGGATGCATTTTCTGGGTTCGCTGCAGCGAAATATGCTTGAATGTGTTCCAAGTTTTATGTTTTGTAAAGAATTGATACTTTCTAGTTTGTCTGCAACATTCATGATGGAGCGAAGTGAAATTCCAACAAGAAGGTGTTCGCCAAAGCGAATATCAGTCCAGTCAAGCACGCCTTGAAGAGATTCAACGCAGCAGTAGAGCTTAAAAAAAATACCAAGTGCTTCGCCACAGTGAAGCCACCAACGAAAGAAGATGATGTAAACTTAGCGAAACCAAGATGCTCTGACAACCGATAATGTGGATCGTGGAGTAGAAATGTCAGATAAAGTAGTCCTTCATCTGAAATGCGATCGCAGAGCAGTCCAACATTGTCAGGATCGTGTAGCAGGCTTTGTCACTTGGAGCTGGAGTATAGATAGAGTTGTTCACCTTCAGAGCAAAATATGATACAATTTAGGGAAAATCCCAGTTCTTGGGGCAGATCACCCAATTTAGGGTCGGTCACCCATTTTAGGGCCGATCACCCATCTACGGTCGATCACCATTCCGTCGAGCATTTATGATCACCATTTCCTTAGTTTTTCGTTGTAGTTTAGCCGTAGTTTAGTTTTGTTGCTTTCTTTTACTTTTATTTTAGTGTAGTTTCGACGAACCTTGTTCTTCTTGTTTTTAATGAAGATTTTCAATTGCTTTTAATTCTTTTTGCTTTTATTTATCGACATGAGCAGCTAAATCTATCATTGGAAGGAAATAGGCAAATGGGAGTATTTTTCCATAGCGAAGCCTTAGCAAGATGATAAACTATTATGCATGCTGTGTTAATTAGAAATGCACTCCGTTTGATCCACTGTGTGTACGTCTTTATTTCGCTTCGAGAGAATAGAAATAGAGCGATCTTGCATGTATAACATTAGGTTCGCAAAGTTTACTTAGAGATGAGTTTACTTGCATCTAAATTGAATGCTTAGAGATAAGGTTCGCCTAATGCTGTGTCGCTTCGCCGTAGCAGTGTTTGTGATCGAGAGAACCAAGCCAAGAGCTCGATAGAGCCAAACTCTAAGCCTCGAGAGAGCAAAAGAGAAAGCTAACAGTTGTTGCTTCTTTGCTGTAAATAGTTTCGTTGGAGCGAAACTCTTCAAAATGTCTTATTCCCTTCCGATGTATTTTATCAGTTTGATTTATCTTTAATTTACTTAGTTTAGATTTACTTCGCCACAATAAACTCCCCCATCACCCTGACTCTCGATTTCGCTTGAACATAACACTAATAACTATGCCCTGTGGAGATGAATTTTACTTTCTTTAAAACTTGATACAACAAAGACTGTGTATACTTGCACAATCTTTGGGGATCACACACACACATTTCGCTTAATCAGAAGTAGAGACTTTGCTGCGGCGAAATCCTGAACAAGCCACGTCATCATTCTTCCTATTTATATTTTTAATTAAAATTGAGTGTGTTGATTCGCAACCCCAACAAGTTTTTGGCACCGTTTTTGGGGAATAGTTTTCATTAGTTCTTGTTTATGTGTGTTTTTTTAGTGGTTCTTGATTCCAAAGAGCTAGCAATTTATCTCTGCCCTTTGTTGCAAGTGTGCTTTTCGCAAAGTTGAAAATCTTGGTAGACTATTTCGCCGAAGCGAAGGAATATTTTTTGTAGAAAAGCGAGGGAGATGGATAATTATCAAGGAGACTTGTATGACTCAATCTATCCTTGTCAGTATGCAGAAGAGACGTTCGCTCTGCAATATCAACCATGGGACTTAAACTTCTCGCCGAACCCAAGTTTTGAATAGCAAAACTTTGCGATGCGGCTCTTCGCCCAAGAGAACATTTCATGGGGAAATTCAAACGCTGAATTTGCTTGGCAAGAGAAGAATTTTTCAAATTTTCCCCAATGAACTTTGGAAGCCATGAATTTAGTGGAGACAGCCACATTTGTGATAATGGCCCTGACTATAATGCCTGAAACACGCATGAAGAGATAACGAGAAATGTTATGCAACAGAGCGAACATGATTATGCTTGTGAAAGCATGAACTATCCGTTTGATTACGGCATTCGGAATGAACAAGTTTTTGAACCGTATAAAACAAGTCTCGAATTTGCTGATTTAGAAAATGTTGATTCAGATTTTCAAGCGAATCATCATTTCACTCCCATTGAAGAAACAACCTTGGAATTATCAATTAGAGGAGCAACCTTTGTTTTCGCTTCTAAGTTAGCAAAATTCAGATTCTAAGGAGCAACCTTTGTTTTCGCTTAATAGAGAAGCAATGGCCGAATAGGCATCCAAATTTCAAACTTAGCAAAATTGAGATTCTAAGTTCGCCAATTTTGATTTCGCTTCCGCAGAGGTACCCGTGAATTATCAATTAGAGGAGCAACCTTTGTTTCAACAGAACGCAGATATTTCGATAGGAGACTTGCTTCGTTGTAGTATTGACAGATTGGACGCAGTCTATGAAAACCAGCGAACCTCCACAATCAAACTGGAAGTAGAAGCGACTCAACTAGACACTGCATGTGAGCTAAACCATTGCAACGAATATATTTCAGATGAGCAAGCAGTGGATGAGTTTGAAATGGAGCAAGTTCAGACTATGCCTTTGCCAATTGATGAAGGTTTGAGCAAAGATAAGATATCCAAGGTAGATATTGATAAAATATCTCGCTGGAGCGAATATGATCGAAACGAAATGTGAGCTAAATCTCGAGGACAAGCCCAAGGAAGAATCCTTCGCTAGAATTTTGATAGATGATGAGTATTTAAGCCAAGTTGAAAGAACAGAAGAGTCAAATGTGGGTTGTGTCGCCGAAGCGAATTTCGATCAAGAACCTTGCGAAGAAGAAAAAGAAACCATTGTTGAAAATCTAACTGAAAGGCCTCAAGCTGAAGAAGGATCCAAGGAGAATTTGGCCACGCTTGAAATTCCTCCACCTCCATGCCCTCAAAGATCGAATGTTCAAGGGAATGATGGAGCGAGCACTGATAATGTTATGGTGGAGCAATACCAAGCGAATGGTGAAATTCAAGCAAAAACCTTGACGAACGAAAGAGGCAATATTGTTCAATGTACAAATCTCTAAAGTTTATATTCATGATCTCTATTATTATTAAGGGCGCTGAAGCGAAATCATATGCGCTTTAGCCAAGGCTCAAGCAAGTCATCAAGTATGGGGCACTACAGAAGATTATTATCTGGCCTCTCGCTTAATTATATTTCGCTGGAGCAAAGGTATTATCTGCTTTGATTTCATAAATATCGCTCCACACCAGGTTAGTGAATTTTATCTTGTAAATATTTAATCTTTACTTGTTTTAATATGCGTAGTTTTATTTTTCGCTAGTTTTGTTTTTATTTCGGTAAATCGAGGAAATCAAGTTCAGAATTTCGCCGTCGATGAGAATTATTTTCGCAAGGGCGAATTGAAGTTGGGATGTGGCTTCATCGATTTGCAAACGCCTCTTAAACACGTCGCATTAATCGCCTGACTCGTTTTGACATGTGTCAACCAAAAGTTCAATCTAACATCCACTGTTTCGCCGCGCATCAATGGTCGTTTCACTTCCTAAGGCGTTCGTTTGCCCTAATCCTTGCGAGCTATAAATTTCACACTTCATTCTCATTCTCTTTTTTTTCAAACTTCCGAATTTACAAATTCTCTCTAGCTTCCAAGTTTTCGCTGAGCGCTTCGCAACTTTTAGGTACCCTTTACCAAATTTTCAAAATCCAAATGGCCTCTAGAACCCAAATCTCAGTCGCCTCCGCCAAGAGGAGCGAAGAAAAGAAGCTGAGCGTTCTAATCAGAAAACTAAAAGATGTTTCGTTTAAGCGAAAGTTAAGCATGATGGGGCGAAATTCAATATTAAATTAATTAAATATAAGCAAATTCTTATAAAAATGTATTCTCTTAAGCTACTTTAACTCTCAATTCTTGAGAGTTATCAGTGCTTAATATTGTTTTCGTGCGAGAGTTAATGGTGCAAGATTTAGTGAATGAATAGATGGTATGCAATACTAGAAAACAAAGAACGAGTTAACAATATGGGACTAGGTATCAAGGGGATTCAAGGTTTCGGGGACTTCGCTTTGGAAAATGGGTTAGCGAAAATGCACCTCCACAGGCTCCCTTAAACTCTTTCGAGTTTTAGATGTTGGCTCTCTCGAGCTCTTGTTGGTTTTCTCAAACTCAACTGCTAAAGACACACCTTATGGCACTAGGCGAACCTTATCTCTAAGTGTTCTTTGATTATTTAGCCTAAGATTAACAGTCCTAATATTACACATGCAAGTTCGCTCACTTTTTCCTCTCGAAATAGGGTAGAGGTAGATATACGGTTTTGCAACAGTAAATCAGTCAAAATAAAATTAGCATGCATAAAAGACTCTTGGTTCACTACCCCTTGATTTCGCCGCGCGCGCTATCACTTACTCCCCATATCCCTTTGATAATGGATTTAACTGCACATACTCGTGGAATTCATGCGCACAAACAAATAATAGAACGAAGACATGCTTGCAATTAAGTAAATGTTCACAAAATATCAATAAGAAGACAGAGAATAGAACGCATGATAATCGTGTAACTTCAAGAGTTTGGTTACAATATGCTAGCTACGAACAACGGAAAAGAAAACTGGAAAGGTGATAACAAGCTAAGCTAAGATAAGCCCGGAAAAATTGCTCTGACGGCTGAAACCTAAAAAACAAGAGAAATTTGGTCGGATAGGAAGAATTTGGCACTGAAAATTAGGTGAATAGAACGTTCAACGCCTCTGAATTTGAGGAATCTCTCGCCTTATATAGGCCCCCTGACACTTGGCTGCAATTTCTGCTCCACGATCTCTCCTGCCAAAAGCTGCTCTGAAATTTGCTTTGTCGGTTGCATCAGAGTTGACAGGATGAACGACTGTGATGAGCTTTCAGAGCATGGATTGTTGCCACCTATCCTTTGAGAATATATTTTCTCAATCTCGGCTATTTGTTTCACGTAGCTTTTCTGCGACGAACTTGGGTTGGCTTCTTTTTTGTCATTTTGGAGAGTTTCAACTTAGCTATGGCGAAATGTGCATGCCATCATTTCTTCGCCGCTTTCACATGATCGGAGTATCCTGCAGCAAAATACGAGTATCAAATTTCTTTTAAAACTATTTACTGATTTGACTTGACTTCGCCTAAATTTTGCTACATTTAACATTCGATTCTCTTTCCGACGAAATGTCGCTTACTATTTTCCTTTTCGCTTAAATTAAGTTTGCTTATTCAAACTTTTGAACTTGATTGATTTAATGTGCCTTTTCCTTTTATAAATAGCTTAATTTTGGCTATTTAAACTCTCAATTCTTGAGAGTTATAAGTGGTCAATAAGATAACTGGGCCTAGTTATTCTAAACATTAAACATAACAAATAGAATGAACCCTTAGGCGATAAATCAGAGAAATCGAGCGTATAATCATGGCAGCACATATATAGTCAAACATGGATGGAGCCGATAACATAAAAACATGCATAAACTCAAGGCAATCCAGTCACTCGAAAGGTTAAACAGCTAAATAGTTCATCACGTATATGAGCAAAAGGTACAAATCGGTAAATGATGATATGATCATAAGAGCATAGCAAACAGAGACTTAACAATTTACGAGCTACATATGATTCCATGCAACCACGAGTAATAATCAATTCAAATAGTGAATCACAACACCAGTACAAACATGTAACAAGTCATCCAACATTCAATTTTTGTAAATCCTAACATGTCGCTATTCACATGTTTTAAGCCACAAACCCGAATCATAATGAAACTTTTTACCTTCTCGACGACTTGACCGAAACACCAATATAACCCACAAGCTAAACAACAAATCTCGAGAGTTGCCTAAATGATTAAACATGAATAGAAATCAATGAAACTAACAAATGAAGCACAATGAGCTAAAATAAAAGTTCACCACACAAACAGGGATGGAAAACTAAGCTAAAGGCGTGTTGTCGAAGTGCGACCACACGTCGCCTAAAAAGGGTGGTGGCGGCGGCAACCGATGGCGCATTGCCACGAAAAAAGATGAGTCATACCTCTTTCTCTTCGTCTCATCGCCCTGAGCATGGAAGTGGTCTCAGTTTTGTGAACGGAGCTCCCTAGCTTCATGAAACTAAAAAAGAAGAAATGGGTTTCAAAACTCTCTCACCGAAAAACTCCATGAAAACTAATGAATCTTACCTTGTTTCGAAGCTCTAAACTCTTTGAGAACGGAACTGGTCTCGGAATCGCGAACGGAGCTCTCTAACTCCGTGAAACTATAAAAGAAGAAGTGGGTTTTTGGTGGGTTTGAAGAGAGAGAGAGAGAGAGAAATGGTTGGGTGGCTCTTTGAGATTCCAAAAAGAAGGTTTTTAAATGTTTCTTTTTATATGAAAAAGCCATTACCATTTATGTCCATTTCAAAAGCTCATAAAACCTTAACCAAAACCTTCTTTGTTAGGGAAGCAAGATTCTCTTTGACTAGTCTGTGCACTTAGTATCTTCTAAGATTGATTAATTATCATTACTCATTGCATCATATTTATTTTAGTCTTAGCATCATAATTATTTACGCATTCAATTTCAAACAAATCACAACAACTTAAACAAATCATGCTTTACTTTTCTGCATGCTATTTATCTTAATAGTTTAGCTCTAGACATCAATCTTTGCGGGATCAATATATAAAATTATATATTTATTACTTGCTATAATTTTCGACCGTGTATACTTGCACGTAAGTGATTCCGAGTTACACTTAGCATAAGTTGGCTTTGAATTAGTTACTGGACATTATATTAGCATCGAAATCGTAACCCATCAAGAGCCGACAGTAGCACGACTTCTCTGTGCCCGCCAGAGAAGTTAGAAGAGATTGAGTGATGGAGTTTTTCTATAGAATCATAGATCATGACAGCCACCAATCCACAGTCCATAAATCTATACAATAAAATAATAAAAATAAAACTGCATGCCTGATTTTAAACTCAAATTTAATATATTTTTATTATTAGTGCTCCTACTAATATGCTAAAACTTTGTTATATCAACAAATTTTTTACACGTATATTATTTTAAAATCGATTGGATTGGGTTAAACGAGTTAAGGACCACAAATCCTATATAAAGGGTACTACTACTTTCAAAGAAAATGAAAGTCAAATACCAACTTTTAAGATTGAATCTGTGACTGTGAAATTGAATTAGAATACCACCAATAAAGATAACCAACATATCACTAACCCATTAACATGTGTCGGACATGTTAAAACCAATGAGCTTGGAATTTATAAGTTTGGTATATAATAGATAGCACCAACAAAAAAAATAAAGAAAAAATAAGATAAATAATCACTTTTTAAATTTCCTTCCAACAATTTCCGATTGTAATACAATATATAATATCAGACCAAAATTGGGAATTTACTAATTGAAAAATGAATTGATAATAAAATATTAGCATGCATATCCTTAATAGAAATTATGCAAATTCTTTTCTCTTTTTTTTTTCTTAATTTTGAATACAATTGTTACGGAAAGAGACCACAAATACTACATATAGTGCACTACTGCTCTTAGAAAAATAAGAGTCAAATGTCGACTTTCAAGATTGATTCAGTGATCGTAGTATTGAACTTGATTATACTCAAACAATGAAACCAACACGCCACCAACTCTTTCGATAAATAGTGCATGTTCTATTATTCATCATGTACTATAAAAGAGTCATTTTCCATCTCAAATTCCACATCCATAAACTCATCTTCTTAGAGATTTATATCCAAATATGAAAAGAACGAAAGTTTTGCAATTTGTGTTGTTGGTAGCCTTTGGTTTTTGGTTAGGAGTAGACCAAACAATGCGGTCACCAAGCAATCAGTGTTTTTGCGCACTAGAGCTCTGGTGTAGCGAATACTAGTTCTACTTTTTTATATCACTCTCTCCCTCCCCCGTTGTTGGTGTCGCCACGTCTACCCAATGGTGACACTGTCGTGCCTCACCTGCTTGCAAAGATCGAGCTAGACGCAGTCGATGCCACCACATGCCTGTAACCACCTGCGTGCACCCTCACCTTGTCGAAGACGCCAGTGCAAGCTGTTCGCAAGTTCTCTGCCTAGCTACGATCGAATCTTCATGCTAGCACCTAACAACGCCACCCTTTACCCGTCGCAGACGAAGCTCACGCGCATGCCCATGTTTCATGCTAGTATAGCCTACACAGCCACGCCCTGCAGGTTCTGCACGCCTTGTGTTGTCGTTGGCCGCTGTTTCCCTTTGACAGTAGCAGCTTGCCCGCCTCGTTAGAAATCCTGCCCTGTTTGTGTTGCGCTTGTTTGTTCGAGCTTTGAGGAGACTGATTTGGAGTCTTGATAGGTTGAAGCGTGTGTTCGTAGTTCCGCTTGATCTTTCGTGCCTTGCCAAAAGTCAGACAACTTCATTCACCTTCGGGTTTGGGTAATTTTTGTTGCTCACGTTTTAGTGAGTGGTTTAGATGGTTCCATGATCTCACTAGTGGCTTCTACTTAGGTTGATTTGTGGTGTTTTGTTTTGTTTATGACTTGATTTTTTCTAAACTTCTAGAACATTAGAATTTTTGTTTTTTTTTCCATTTTTATAAGAGTCTTGGTTGTGTTAGTCCTCCTTAATTTAGTGGGCCATAAAAAGGGTTAAATGTTTGGGCTACGATTTTAGTAAATATATGAGTTATCCAAGTTATAATGAAAGCTTGAGATTGTTTAAGAGATGAGATATAGAAAGTTTACATTAAACTAAAAATTGGAGTTCATGAACTGAGTTTTCTTTTTGTGGATGTCGATTTGAAAACGACTTAAGAATGGTGTAACTTGGAAACTTATAATAATTATTATAATATTGAAATTGTGTTCAAACCTCTAAATATTATGCTTGTGTTGCAATCTCGATACACTTACTAAGATTATGTGCAATTTAAAATTTCTAATATTATGAAAACTAAAATAAATTTGAAAACTTATAAAGACATATGATCCAACTGTGCACCGCCTTAGAGCTGTCTTGTTTGTCAATCACTCACGTCTCCTGCCCCAGCCAACTATCTCATCCGGGCGCAAAGAAGTTTGCTTTTGGGCTCACCAACACCTTCTTGGTCCTACCCACGCATACTCAGACCCCAAAATCGGAGTTCCATCCGCATAACTTTGCGATGTCGTCTACCCAACCCTGAGTCAACGCCTCGCTCAACCGCAGCCCCTACTACTCGATGCACCTGCTAGTGCACATACTATGTTCTCTTTGCTTTCCTAGTCCACGTGCAAGTATTGCCTTGCGAGCGGCCACAACAATGAGTCTCCTCGCGTAGACGTAGCCCCTACTACTAGCCGTTGTTCTTCGTGCCTCATTTGTTTAGACATTTGTGTTCAGGATTTTGGGTAAGGTTCTTGATCTGGTCTCGTTGTTAATCATCAATGGCTTTGGGTAGTTTTTTTTTTATTAAGGTTAAATGTTAGGTCGAACCAGCTGGTTGGTTGATCTTTTGGCTGCAGCTCAATGAGCATTTTCTTAGGTAATTATGTATTCTTCAATCAGGTGAGGACTCTCTACCTAGGTTGTGTGAACCGTGCATGTGACTGATTTTTATGCACTGCTAATATGTATTGTTGTTTGATGAGTGTTGTGTTTTTGCTTGTTGTTACTCTGTATGCCTTGTACTTTGGGATTATGGGGTCCCGAAGTGCTATCTTGTATGTTAATTTATAAATTATATTGCTTGTAAAAAATCTAGGATTATGGGGTCCTAACATGTCATTGCTTGTGTTACATGTTCCATGTTGCTCTTGATATGTATGTTGGCTAGTGATGAAATATCTTGTGCTAGGTGTAGATTATTGCTAGTCATGATCATGTGACGATAGGATCCTAATAGGATGACTTTTGTAACTTTTGAGCATGTTTGGTGATCTGGTAGGGCTGAGTTAAAAAGCAGTTGCAGTTAGAATGCAGTATTTGTCATCATCTAGAGGTTGTAGAATACACGGCATATTGCTGTCCTTATGGGTCGATATTGTTGAGGATTCATTCCCACCCTCGATATTCAGGGATGTGATATAACATGCCGCCCTTGGCGATGCCTAGTTTGTAGCCTTTTTAGGCAGGCCCTGATCATAGTGTACGCTTAGCGCGATAGGTGTGAGCAGGCTGACTCGGATCGTTGGTCAAAGCCCGCAGGACCGTTACTCAGCAGACACCTTTTCTGGTAGAGTTAGGCATGTGGACCTGGACTAGGTCATATGTATAGGTCTATACCTGATTGGTTTTTAGCAGCATAGGGTGTATGCGTACACGCACAAAGTGTCAAGTAGATGGCTTATTTGGACTGAAGTCATCAATACACCAGTAGTTATAAGTTGATTAAGCTAGAGATTCATGTAATGAACTTCGTGACCCGATGTATTATAGTGCTTAGGTGAGTGTCTTGGAGGCCTTAGAGTTGTATAACGAACCTCATGACTGGTAATTGCGTTTGATTAGTTGATCTGTAACTATGTATATGCTAGCATGTTAGATTCTAACCTTGTGCATTGTGTGCTAGCATGTTAGATTCTAACCTTGTGCATTGTACCTTTGTTGAGGAGTTCTTACTAAGTATTCTTTAATACTCACCCTTATTGTGATTTTCCACCAAGTAATCAAGAACACCACCGAGACGGTTAGCTAGGAAATGTTGTAGAGATCAGGTGAAGCTTGGTATGTCTGTTAAGATTTATCGATAGGATAGTTGCAATTTCATTTGATTCTTTGTTCGTCATGCTAGAATGGGACTCCTGTTATTTGTGATTAAACAATTTGTTAACTATGGGCATTGATGTCTTTTGTTAAGAAAACACCTCAAATTATTGCAAGAATAAAGAAGAAAATTATCTAAGAAATTAAAGGAAACAAAAAAAACAACAACACAAGAATTTATTTTGAAAAACTCCCAAACTAGAGAAAAAACCATGGATACAAAATCAACAACCCGTGTTTCGCCGAGAGTCGAACGTCGTTTCGCTTCCCGAGGCGCTCATTTACCCTAATCCTGGCGACCTATAAATTTCACATTTTATTCTCATTCTCTCTTTTTCACGCTTCCGAATTTACAAATTTTCTCTAGCTTCCAAGTTTTCGCTGAGTTTTTCGCAATATCTAAATACCCTTTACCAAAATTTCCAAATTCCAAATGGCCTCCAAAACCCAAATCGTTGTCGCCTCTGCCAAGAAGAGCGAGGAAAGGAAGCTGAGTGTTCTCGCTACGACGAGACTTCGTTAGCAAGCATCAAGCGGAGCAGCACCAAGCTCCGCAGTATCGGAGACTCCTTCTGTGGAAGTCAGACAAAAAATCGTGCTGAAGAAGATAGCAAAGTCGGGAGCGAGCTCGGCTTCGCCAGTGGTGCCCTCTGTGGGCAAAGGGAAAGCTTTGCTGAACGAGAGCAACTCAGCGAAGTAGCCAGAAGGAGCGAGCGCGAAGCTTGCTCAGGGGAAGGCCTCCGCGCCAGCAAATGTTAGTTCAGTTAAGTCCACGAAGTTGCAGCGAAAGAAGCTGGTCTCAAAGGCAGGGAAAACGAGGAACAGCTGGCCATGAAAAAAAAAATGGTCGAATTAGAGGCCGAATTGGCGAAGTCAAGGGATGAACAACAGCAAATGTTAGAGGAGAAGGAGAAGGAAGAGAGGGAGAGAAAAGACCGAAAAAGAAAAGAGAAAGAGGAAAATGAAGAAGCCGCTGCGGCGAAGAGGCAGCGAAGGGCGAAGAAAAGTTCCCCCAAGGCAAGGGAAGCTCCTCAGGCTTCTGTGGCCAAGAGGAGTGTAATAATGGAAGTCGAGCCGGAAGAAGAGCGGTTCGCTATTGCGGAGTTTAAGGGCGAAGACCCCAAAAACGAATTGGAAGTTTTCGCTGAAGAGTTCTGCGAAGAGGCGGATGATGCACTGCTGGTACATCGCTAGAAGGGTGCTAACGCCTCAGAGCTGGGCTCAGCGAGAGGCCAAGAAGAGCGAATAGAAGAAATCGAGAAAGTTGAGAGCCCTGCGACAGAGGAGGTAGAGCCAGAAAATGTCGCGAGCCATGTCGCAAGCCAAGAAGAATTTGGTGAGCAGGGCGAGGATTCGCCATTCGCTGGAGATGACGCATACTTGACACCTGGTCAAGTTGCTGCTGATCTAGTGAATAGCAAGCCTGCAAGTGGAAAAGGAAAGGGGTTCTTTAGCAAAATGGCCAGCAGTGAAGAAGATTTAAACGATGAAGAAATTGATGAAGGCCTCTTCGCCCTAACGGACGAAGAAGAAGAAGATCAAGCGGACAAACAAGCTGCCAGGCCTCATGGACAAGCCACTTCGTCTGCGCTGCCGCCGCCTCAGCGAAAGGTCCTCTGCGAAAGAAAATAGCCTCGAAGGACGCTGCATTTTCGCTCGGTCAAAAAGACCAGCGATCTTATCAGCAAGAACATCGCCGAGTATCAATCAAAGTGGTTCTTATCATAGCAGTCTTTCGACCCCGACCTCAAAGGGCTACTAGCGAATGTAGTGAAGCAAATTGAAGAGCGAGGCTGGGAGTAACTTTGCACAGAGTTGGGCTCTGCGAGGTGAGAGTGGGTCATTGAATTTTATGCAAGTCTGCTGGACCCCAGGAGCTTCAAAGCATCAGTCTGCGGGAGCGAAATCGATTGGTCTTCGAAGGCATGGAATTCGCTCTTCGGCCTTAGCGAAGAGAAATCTGATTTCGATATGCTCATGGACGAGTTTTCAGAAGAAGACCTTCGACCCTGCATTGAGACAATCGGTGTTGAAAGAGCAGAAAGGTCAGCAATCTTGCCGCTTCCACATCGCAACTTGAATGAAGAGGCGAAAATCTGGGCCGCATTCAGGAAGTCTTCGCTGCGGCCAATCTCCAACGAGTCTACACTCATACTGCCCAGAGCGTTGCTAATTTGCGCAGGTATGACGGGTCTCTCCATCAACATCGACAACATCAGCGCGAAGGAGATTCACGATTGGTAGGGGAAAAAGGCGAGCTATTTCTTATTTCCACATTTCATCTCTGCCTTGTGCCAGCACCAAGGGCTCATGGGCAGGCCGAATGATCCCTTCGTCCCAGCGAAGAAATGCCTCAATTTCGCTTCGAAGGCGCAAGCGAGATGACCTCACGCAGCGAAGAAAGCCCCGGCATCAATATCGAACAATGACGAGCAACTCAAGTTGCTTAGGGAAATTAGGGATGAAAATTGCAGATTACATCGCTATTTCCTTCAGCGGGACCGAGTAATTCAACACATGCTCCGTCGATTAAAGGGTGGGCCATTCCAGCTTCCGCCATTTCCAGATCTCTCAAAAGATTCCAACGAAGCTCTGCCTGATCAAGAGCCCTAAATGGAAGTCTTCTTTCGCTTTATCTCTCGTCTCTCTTAATTTTTTGTTTGTATGATTGCATGTATGTACTTCGCTTAATTGTATTACTCAGTCTCTTGTACACATGTAAATTATCAATTTCAATGTTATTATCTTTCGCGTCGGCGAACATTTGTGTCTATATTTCTACGCAATTTCGTTAACATTCTTTCTATACAAAACATTTTAATTTCTCTTTAAATTCAGTTTATAACTCCTCTATGCTGGCGCGAAACCTTAAATTGGACGGAGCGAAATTTTGTGAGGAGTAGAGGTCATAGTTTTCGAAAATTCTTTAAGTTTAGAAATTTAATTTCGCGAATTCTTTTAGCTTTAGTGAACCCAATTCTACTCAACCCAAGCCTTAAAATTTTAGCAAACTTTAAGTTTGGGGGTGGCGTTCGCTGAAGCGAATTATGTAAATACTCATGAAAAGCGCAGAAAAGACATATGCTTCAAGAGCGATTCAGCGTAGAAAAATTAATTGGATAGTTGCCATTTCGCTGAAGTAAAAGGTGAGATTTACAAGCCAAACCCTGGGTTGGATAAAAATATGAAGAATTAAAAATTTTCCCAAATACTCGAGAAAGCGAAGTGAATCAAAGGGCTAGTAGCCTAAGTCCTGGGATCGTTTCTCCACTGTCGCTTGCTCTAACATTGCGTATCTATCATTATATCAAACATTTGATGAAAACTGAGCAAACGATAGCAGGATACCGTAAGTGAGGAATCCCCAACGAACTGTAAAAGGAGAGTATTCACTTTAGCAAAAGATGAGAAGTGCCAAAGTTAAAAGGAGCGAAAAAGTTTAAAGCGAAAAGTTAAGTCCAATTGGCTAGCGAAAACTAAAAGAACCAAAGAATTGAATTTCTGATCTAAAAGGAGTTTTCGTGAACAAATGGCTAAAGCGAATTGCAAAATTTAGTTCCTGAAACTTTAAAGCTTCGCCCAACATTGTTTAGTTATAGAAAAGATTTACTTAGAAATAATTTTGAATTCTCAGATTGATTTGTTAACGACTTTAGCAAAGTCAGATGCACTATCCGCTGTGGCGAAGGAAAATAGGGAAAAAGCAAATTTCGCCCTTTTGGAAATAGAGCTATTACTTAGGATGAGTAATAATGCAAGTTTAGGGGTGTGATAACTCTCAAGAATTGAGAGTTAAAGTAGATTAAAAGAATATATTTTTATAATAATTTGCTAATATTTAATTAATTAAATATTGAATTTCGCCCCATCATGCTTAAATGTTGCTTAAACGGAACATCCTTTAGTTTTCTTATTATGATGCATTTTCTGGGTTCGCTACAGTGAAATATGCTTGAATGTGTGCGAATTATATGTTTTGTAAAGAATTAATGCTTTCTAGTTTGTCTACAACATTCATGATGGAGCGAAACGAAATTCCAACAAGAAGATGTTCGCCAAAGCGAATGTCAGCCCAACCAAGCATGCCTTGAAGAGATTCAACACAGCAGCGGAGCTTAAAGAAGTTACCAAGTGCTTCGCCACAGCAAAGCTACGAACGAAAGAGAATGCTATAAAGTTAGCGAAGCCAAGATGCTCTGACAACCAACAATGTGGATCGTGGAGCAGAAATGTCAGATAAAGCAGTCCTTCGTCTAAAAAGCAATCGAAGCGCAGTCCAACATTGTCAGGATCGTGAAACAGGCTTTGTCACTTGGAGCTGGAGTATAAATAGAGTTGTTCACCGTTTGATCCACTGTGTATATGTCTTTTTTTCGCTTCGAGAGAATAGAAATAGAGCGATCTTGCATGTATAACATTAGGTTTTCAAAGTTTACTTAGAGATGAGTTTACTTGCATCTAAATTGAATGCTTAGAGATAAGGTTCGCCTAATGATGTGTTGTTTCGCCTTAGCAGTGTTTGAGTTCGAGAGAACCAAACCAGGAGCTCGAGAGAGCCAAACTCTAAGACTCGAGAGAGCAAAAGTGAAAGCTAACGGGTTTTGGTTCTTTGCTGTAAATAGTTTTGCTGAAGTGAAACTCTCTGAAATGTCTTATTCCCTTCTGATGTATTTTATCAATTCGATTTATTTTAATTTACTTAGTTTAGATTTACTTCGCCACAACAAACTCCCTCATCACTCTGACTCTAGATTTCGCTTAATCTTGACACTAATAATTATTCCCTGTGGAGATTTACTTACTTTAAAACTTGCTGCAACAAAGACTGTGTATACTTGCACAACCTTTGAGGATCACACACACACATTTGGCTTAATCAGAAGTAGAGGCTTCGTTTTGGCGAAGCCCTAAACAAGCTAGGTCATCATTCTTATCCAATTATCATTTTCATTTCCATTTATAATTCGTGTGTTGCGAATCGCTACCCAATAATAAGCAAGAAAATTAACTAAGAAATTAAAGGAAATAACAACACAAGAATTTACATGGAAAAACTCCCAGACTGGAGAAAAAACTTCTACTATGTGAAAAACTGTTAAAATCACAAAGAGTTCTCTCCTCAAACCCAATTACAAAAAAACTCGCTCTTCAAATGTAAAGCCCCGCATTTTCAGTGAAAACCCTCTAGGTACAGTTATTCTTTTTCTAGAATTTCGGGGTAAGTATTGGTTAGTTTCTTTACTCTCTTTTCTTCTTCATCTTTTTCTTCCACCTTCATCTAACCCTAGTGCCACAGCCGCCATGAATCCTGCCGCCTTTGTCGGTCTCTTCGCCATCAACCTCCGTGCGCACCCACAAGAACTCGCCACACGTAATGTCCCCCCCCACCTTCGCGAGCCCAACCACCGCGAACAGCAGCAGCCATCGATGACCCCTCTCGCGCACATGCACCTCACCCAACCGGCACATCATCAGCGTGCGTGCGTCTCTCTTCAGCCGTAGCAGGTTGTCACGACCATCGATCCGCCGAGTAGCTACCTCGCACACAATAGCTATGCCCAGCTCATCTCACACGCCTCAGCAGCCACACCTAACGGCTTGTTCCTCGCCACAGCAGCCGCACCTTGCAGCCGCGAATCCCTGTTGTTGTCATGTTCATCTTTCTGGAGTTCATGGGTAAGGTTTTCTAACCATCAACTTTGTTTGTACTACTAATCGTTGTGGGTTTGGTTGTATTTGACTATGGATTGTGTTTGGGTTGTTGTTAAAGCGTGCATTGAAGGTTATGTGGTCTGGTGTATCGCCAAGTGTTTGGGTAGCTGCATTCATTTCATTATTGGGTAAGTTTTCGAAGTCCATGTCCTTGGTTTGTGGTTTGTTATTGCTATAAAGTATAGTTGGATTTTTGTGGCTGATTTTTTTATGTTAATTGTCAGGACAAACCAGATTGTTGGTTGATTTTTGGTTGTAGCTCAAGGAGCATATTTCTTGGTTGTTCTGTCTTGTTGCAACAAGTAAGGATTCTCTACCCTGGTTGTGTGGACCCTGCACAAGGCGAAACTCATTGTGCTGCTTTTATGTATTGCTGTTTGATATGGATGTGGCCTAATGTTGGATTGTTGGATTCTGTCTGGTTAGTGACATGCTTAGTGTTGAGTGATGGGTATGTGGTTGTTACTTGTTTGAGTTTATGTTGGTTCTAGCTGTCATTCTGCATGCCTTGTACTTCAGGATTATGGGGTCTCGGGGTGCATCTTATATGTGATTTTATTATTGTAATTCTTGTAGACATGCTAGGATTATGGGGTCCTAGCATGTCGTATCTTGTGTTACCTGTTTTGTGTTCCTCGTGATACTTTTATGGTGACCTATGATGACATGATTTAGAGTGTAGCTAGTCAAGATCATGTAATGAGTAGTATCGTGTTAGGTTGACTGTATGAGAATTTTAAGCATGTTTGGGGATCTGTTAGGACTGAGTTGATAAGCATTTGTAATAGAACTCTTAGTTGTCATCATCTAGAGGTTGTATAGACACGACGTATTGTTGTCTCATTGGGTCGGTGTCGTTGAGGATTTAATCTCGCGCCCGATAGTCGGGGATGTGATGTAACACGTCGCCCCAGGCAATGCCTAGTTTGTAGCCCTATAGGTGGGCCCAGATCATAGTGTATGCCTGCTTTGGAAGGGTCTTAGCTTGAGGCTATAGGTGTGAACATGCATACTCAGATCGTTGGTAAGGACCTCTAGGACCGTGACTCACTAGACACCTTTCTTCGAGTAATTTAGGCATGTCGACCTGGACCAGGTTAGTCTGTGTAGGTCTACACCTGACTGGTTTCCAGCACCATGTGGTATATGTGTATATGTACCGGGTGTTAGGTAGATGGCTCACCTTAACCGGTGCCATTAGTACACTAGTAGAGAAAAGTTGAGTTTGAACTAGATAGTCGTGTAACAACCTCATGGCAGTCATATTATCTAGAACAGGTGAGTGTCTCAAAAGCCTCATAAGAGAGTTGTGTAACGTACTTCATAACCTGCTATTATTTATGCTATGGTGAGTGTCTTAAGGGCCTTACAAGAAATAGTCATGCAACGAACCTCGTGACCAAGTAAAAAAGCTAAGATGAGCTGATATTACAATTGTTTGATTGAGAAAGACATGTGACGAAATTCATGGTCAGTTAGTAAGCTATGTTGAGACATGAGCGGATATGTATTGCTAGCATGTTGAGTTCTACTTTGTGCATTATACCCCTGTTGGGGAGTTTTTGCTGAGTATTCTTTTATACTCACCCTTTCTGTGGTTATTTTCTTCCCACAGGTTTCCCGAGACACCATCGAGACGGTTGGCTGGGAGGTGCTGAAGTTATCATGGGAGGAGCTTGCTGCGTCTGTTTGGTTTAGGTGTTAGGATAGCTACTATTGCATTATTCCTTTGTTGACATGTTGGCATAAAACTCCTGTTATTTCTATTCTAAACATGTTGTTACTTCTACAATGGATGCCATCACTACTACAAAAATGACATTACTTGACACTACCTATTCTGAAATACTTGACATTTTGGGTTAAAAACGTCAAATAATGAGTTAATTTATGATGAAAACGTCAAGTATCGTTCAAATCAGGCTGAAATTATGTCCAGAATCTCGTGTTTTTTATGTTTTACAATATTTGACGTTGTGAAAGCGTAAAGCTGGGCACGAAAATGCTCGACACTTATAAACGGTCAAATACATTAGAAAAATGGTAAATGTTTTAGCGGGCTTGTTGGCGCACATTATAATTTTTATTTTGTTAAACCAAAATGACTTTAAAAAAATAAAAATAAAAATAAAACCCAAAACGCTACCGTTTTTGTAAATCTAAAAAAAAAACCCCCCAAAATGCTCGACTTTCACGCTTCTTCTCGATCAAACACTGACGCTTCGTCTCTCTCCATTGCAAAACCTCTGGAAACCCTCCCCATCGTAGCTTCCGTCGCGGCCTCCATCGTAGATTCGTTACTGCCTCCATCGCTGATTCATCGTAGCCTCCTTTGCAGCCTCAATCCGTCGCAGATACTGCGCTACTTTCCGGCAGTGAGTTCAGTTCACTTTTTCACTTTTTCACTTTTTCACTTCGTCTTGTTTTTTTCACTTTTCTCTGTTTGCTTTAGGATATTGCAGCAAAACTAAGATTCGGTGTTGTTGCTGATACATCCGTGAACTCTACTCATCACAACGGTTTGGCTTTTTGTTTTTGAAGGTTAATTTCTCAAATGTCATGACCTTCTTTCACTTTTCTTTTTCTTTTACAACTTTATTCTTGTTTTCCTTTTTCTGTCTCTATATCTTTTACAAATGTAGATATGATTATGCAATTCGCATTTCTAGTTTATTTTCTGTTATGCAATGTGTGATGGTTTTTGTTAACGTTTTTGGTGATCTCTTTTTCTATTATTGTTGTTTTTTTTTTATTTAGTTTTTTTCGGCATGGTTATAAACCTTAATTGCTAGTTTAGGAATTTTTTGTAATTGTTGGATTTGAACTGAAGTTGATTGTTGGGGATTGAATGTTTTATTGTTATTTATCCTGAATTGAATTTGGTTGTTAAGAGGTGGCGGATTCAGACTTTACCAATATTCTTCTCATGTCAAGAGGCGGTGAGGTGGAAGACGGGCCTTTCCAAAAGTAGGCGTAGATAGAGCAGCTCCATAGTCTAGTATAAACCTCATCTCACGATTATAGTGTGCCTCTATTATCCCATCTATCCTCAAATATTGTTGACAGTTTTGCCATTACGTGTACATCTTGTCCTTTGAGATTATATGTCATAGCATTGTGAAAAGTAAGTCTCACATCCTCAACAAATTCTTTAGGTGACTTGTACCAGTTTTTGTTAAGCCTATATTTCACAGTTCCTAGGTCCATTGGTTGCTTAATGAATAATGATGGTATCATAGTCATGCAAACCAAGACCTTCCACATCAATAGGGGGGTTTTAAACACCCAACATACTTGTGTTCAATCAAATTATCCAGAAGTGAACTGCGAGTCTTAAAATACTTGGAACCCTGCCCAAAACCATGAGCAATTTTAAGATTTATCTCAGTTTAGCGTAGTCTTTATGTTTTTGCTCATGGTGGTTGATTTAATCGAAGTGTTTACATTAATTTGTGTCATCTTTCTCCTTTTGGCTAATTATTGAATTGATACTTTGAATGTCATCAAGTTGACTAATTTCTTATGGGATATTACTATTTGCTTTATTTAACAGCTTTCCAAATCATGGATAAATCATGGATGAACAAAAGTAGGTTATCGAAAGATTTTGAGTTGGGTGTGGAAAAGTTCATTGAATATGGATTTTCTAATACAACTAGTACTACCATTCGTTGCCCTTGTTTGAAATGTGGGAATTGTGAAAGACATTGTCGCAATGATATAAGAGACCATTTATATGTCAACGGCATAGATGAAAATTATAAAATCTGGTTTTGTCATGGGGAAGAACTTCTTAGTTCAACTGTCCATAGAGAATATTCTAAAACGGACACTGAAATGTATGAAGAAAATGATTTGGAGGTGTTAAGGAAATGATTGAAGTCGCTCATGAAGAATATTCAAAGGACCTCAATGGATTTGAGAAGTTACTTAACGATGCTGAAAAACCTTTATATATGGGTTGCAAGAAATTTACTAAGTTGTCTACATTAGTGAAGTTGTATAACTTGAAAGTTAGATTTGGATGGAGTGATGTAAGTTTTTCTGAACTACTCAAAATATTAAAAGAAATTTTAATGGCTAATAACGAGCTTCCTTCGTCGATGTATGAAGCAAAGAAAACCTTGGCTGCATTAGGAATGGATTATGAAAAAATTCATGCATGTCCTAATGATTGTTGTTTATATAGAAAATAATATGCCAATGCAAATACTTGCCCTGAATGTGGTGAATCAAGATGGAAATTTGATGGAAATAAGAAAAAGAAACAAAAAGAAATTCCGGCAAAAGTTATATGGCATTTCCCACCTATTCCACGATTCAAAAAGATGTTTAGAACTCTTGATTGTGCTAAGAACTTGACATGGCATTCAGATGATAGAGTTGTAGATGGTAAATTACGTCATCCCGCTGATTCACCGGCTTGGAAGTTAGTAGATTTCACATGGCTAGACTTTGGTTCTGAAGTTAGGAATCTTCGTTTAGCATTGTCAGCGGATGGAATAAATCCACATGGTAATATGAGTTCTAAATATAGTTGTTGGCCGGTGGTGATGATTATTTATAACCTTCCACCATGGTTGTGTATGAAAAGAAAGTTCATGGTGTTATCGATGTTGATTTCGGGTCCAAAACAACCAGGATATGACATTGGCATATACTTGGCACCGTTAGTTGAGGATTTAAAACTTTTATGGGAAAGCGGTGTACAATGTTATGATGCTTACCGAGATGAACTATTCAACTTAACGGCAGTTTTATTATGGACAATTAACGATTTTCCAGCCTATGGAAACCTTAGTGGGTATTCTGTTAAGGGTTATAAGGCATGTCCAATCTGCGGTGATAACACTTCTTCTATAAGATTGAAACATGGGCAAAAAGAGGCATACCTTGGACATCGAAAATTTTTGCCGTGTAATCATATATTTCGACGTCAACAAAAATCTTTTAATGGACATAAAGAACTTGAAACCATTCCAGAACCTTTGTCCGGTGAAGAAGTTTTTTCCAAAACTAAAGATTTGAAATTTCAAATAGGAAAGAAACTGAAAAAGAGACAACTAAAAAAAAGAACTTCAAAAAGTTGTTGGAATAGGTTGTCTATTTTTTTCGAGCTCCCTTATTGGAAACATCTTCATGTCAGACATTGTTTGGATGTGATGCACATTGAAAAAAATGTATTCATGAATATATTGGGTACATTACTTGACATCCCGGGAAAAAGTAAAGATGGATTGAGTGCTAGATGAGATTTAAAGAACTTAAAGATTCGACCAGAGCTTCAACCTATTATTGGCGACAAAAAAGACTACATTCCCCCAGCTTGTTACACTCTTACTAGGGAGGAGAAACGTTGTGTTTTGAGAACGCTTTCAAACATGAAAGTTCCTCTTGGTTATTCTTCCAATATTAAAAATGTTGTGTCAATGGACGATTTGAAACTTAATAGTTTGAAGTCCCATGATTGTCATGTGATCCTACAACAATTGTTTCCTATTGCAATAAGATCTGTGCTACCGAAATATGTTCGATACGCTATAACACGGTTGTGCATCTTTTTTAATTCTATATGCAACAAAGTAGTAGATGTTATACAATTAGACAAGTTGCAAGAGGATATCGTGGTTACTCTATGTTTGTTGGAGAAGTACTTTCCACCTTCGTTTTTCACAATTATGATGCACCTCACAGTACATCTTGTAAGAGAAGTAAAACTTTGTGGGCCTATATATCTACGATGGATGTACCCATTTGAAAGATTCATGAAAGTGATTAAGAATTCTGTGAGAAATAGGCAACGCCCTGAAGGTTGTATTGTTGAAAGTTATATATTAGAAGCTGTTGAATTTTGTTCAGAAATTTTATGTGGAGTACCTCCTATTGGTCTTGGAAGTCAAAAATTGAAAGAGCAACTACACAATTCAAATGTTGGTAAACCGTTGTCGAGCGGAGTATTATTCAGACCAGAATGTGAAGTTTTATATTGTAAGGACCCGACCTGAAATACGGTCCTAAACCTAGGTCCTCACTCAACATGCAAGTTAAATATCTCAACAAGCGGTTTAGTGTTCATATTTAAAAAAATTTCAAAACATTTGGAAACGGGGAACACTTAAAACATAACCAACAATTTTCATAAAGCAAATCCAATAAGGTAAAATAAGCCTGGCCAGTATTTATAAAAGAACATTCAAAACAGTTTAAACAACTTTAACATCATTCCCTAGGACTCTGTCCCACCTACATGCCGAATAAATAAATGCGAACAATAAACGACAGAGTGCCTGGCAGTATTCCATGATCAAACAGCTCCTCTCCGCTAGCCATCCCGGTGCTTTGTCCCAAGTTAGGTAGTGGAAAAACCAGAGAAATAAGGGTGAGTATAAACATACTCGGTAAGAATCCCCAACCGGGTACAATACGATACATCAGTCATCTAGCACCCTAGTATACATGCAAATAAAACAATGACTTAGAGCAAAAACTGGGTTGAATTAGGCTATGAGCTACTTCTAGAGCGAGCCTATTCAAGGGCTTTCATCTACACCTATCCTAGGTTCTACACTTGGATGCCCTTCCGGGCCTTACACAACCTAGGACTCGGTGATGCCCAGTGGGGCCTTACACACCTAGGATGCCCATCGGGTCTTACACCTCCAACTCGGTGATGCCCATCGAGGACTTGCACACCTAGGATGCCCATCGTGGTCTTACACCTCCAACTCGGTGATGCCCATCGGGGACTTACACACCTAGGATGCCCATCGGTCTTACACCTCCAACTCGGTGATGCCCATCGGGGACTTACACACCTAGGATGCCCATCAGGGTCTTACACCTCCAACTCAGTGATGCCCATCGGGGACTTACACACCTAGGATTCCCATCAGGGTCTTACACCTCCAACTCGGTGATGCCCATCGAGGACTTACACACCTAGGATGCCCATCGTGTCTTACACCTCCAACTCGGTGATGCCCATCGGGACTTACACACCTAGGATGCCCATCGTGGTCTTACACCTCCAACTCGGTGATGCCCATCGGGACTTACACACCTAGGATGTCCATCGGTCTTACACCTCCAACTCGGTGATGCCCATCGTGACTTACACACTTAGGATGCCCATCGTGTCTTACACCTCCAACTCGTTGATGCCCATCGTGACTTACACACCTAGGATGCCCATCGTGGTCTTACACCTCCAACTCGGTGATGCCCATCGGGACTTACACACCTAGGATGCCCATCGGGTCTTACACCTCCGGATGTCCATCGGGTCTTACCCGAGCGGGACCTAAACTAGTTACCCCTACGCCTTCTACACTATACATCACCCGCCTATGCCTGGCACGGAACTAACAGGATAAAATAGAACAAGGTATGCCAAGATAATTAAACCCCTTGCATGGAACTAACAGAATATATCAGGGACACAAGAGCAACACGATCTAGAAGCAAGAGAAAACATGTAACCTACCCACTGGAAATTTCATACAATCACAAGACATGGCATGTTGGAAGAACAAACCTAGCATGGCACTAACATGAACAACAAGCAACATGCTAGCAAGATTTCAAACACAAGCTGTTCAATAGCTAGCATACTCATAACAGCAACCAAGCATACAAGGCACAATCATGATAGCATCGCAGGGTCCGCACAACCACGGTAAGAAATCCTTACCTGGGAACAAGCAGAACTAACTACCTCAACCAACAAGCAACCCTCGAGCTTCTAAATGTACCTGAGCAACCTAAGCAAACAATAAAAATCATCCTAATTAAGCAACCAACAACTAACATCTTAAGGTCCAAAAGAGTGGAGGCTCGGGAATTACCAACCGAGAAGGCACTAGGTCTCGGTTCCATCTATCTCGGCAAAACAGGCTCTCGGCGGCGGTGTGGCGGCGGGACGTGCGATTGGGGCGAGCGGTAGCGGCGCTGGCGGGCGCGCTGGCTGGCGCGCGCCAGGGGACCGACCGCACGCGGCGACACGGGCGCTGTGTGGCGAGGGGGCGCGCGGACGGGCGCCAGCGACATGATCGTGCAGCGCGCAGCGATCGCAGATCCGACGCGCCGTAGCGCATCGGGCGCTGGGCCCACAGCCGTCGGCGACGCTTGCTGGCCCGTCTGGCGTCTGGGCGACGGGCTGCCGGCTGCGACAGGCGTCTGGCCGCTCTAATTTGGGCGACAGTGGCTGATGGTGATCGGGCGACAGTGTCATTTGGCTGGCAAGCTGGGGTGATGGCCGGGCGATCGGGCTGATGGTCGGGCGACAGGGCTGGTGGCATGGCGGTGGGTCTTCTTTGGGTGATGGCTCGGGGTGGCTCGGTGCGGCTCGGTTGGGTTTCTTGGTGAGGTCGCCAAGGAGAGAGAGAGAAAGAGAGAGAGAGAGGTAAAACAAGGGGAATGGGATTTTCTTGATTTTCTTTCCTTTTCCTAATTTAAATTGGTCTTGGTGACCTAAATCTCTTCCCCGGGCTTCCTCCTTCGAGTCCCGGCTGAAGCAACCTTTTCTCCTTATTAAAACTCATTTAAACCAAGCTCCCAAATCACCATCAAGGGCAAGGGTTCAAATCCCAATGGAAGCACTTAAATTAACAATAATTTTGTTAATTACCAAATCACCTCCAAACTTCCAACCAACTAGCCCGAACTTCTTGGGTCCTGCATTAGTATTATACCTGCATAGCATTTGATAGTAACTGTGTTTATGAGTTATGATCATAGGTGGCAGCCGAGCTTGAAAAAGGAGATATTAAGGTTTCTGATAACTTGAGGTGGATTTCTCATGGCCCTCATCCGAATGTGACTAAACATAATGGTTATATCATTAATGGGTGTCAATATCAAACAAAGGCTTATGACAATGATAGAAGCGTACAAAATAGTGGAGTTAGTTTAGTTGCAAATACAATGCAAGTCTCTAGTTCAAAAGATAAAAATCCTATTTTTGGAGACATGTCTTTTTATGGAGTCATATAAGAAATTTGGGAGCTGAATTGTAATACCTTTCATGTAGCAATGTTTAAGTGTGATTGGATTGAAAACAACAATGGTATGAAAATCGATGAGTTAGGTTTTTTGTTAGTTGACTTAAATAGAATAGGACACAAGTATGACTCATTTATACTAGCAACCCAAGCAAGGCAAGTGTTTTATGTTGAGGATCCAAGTGATGCCAGATGGTCAATTGTGCTTACTCCACCATAAAGAGAATTTGAAGATCAATATTATGAGGATGAACTTGGAGACACGGTACTACATTGTCAAGGAATGCCCAACAGTATGCCAAATGTTGAATCCACAAGTGACTTGGATGATAACATCTCAACCTATGTGCGAGTAGATTGTGAGGGTACTTGGATTCCTAAATAGCATTTACGGGGTGGGTTTTCGATTTTTATGACTTCTATAAATTTATATCATTTCTTGTTTGATTTGTTTATTAAATATGTATACTAACGTTTTCTACTTTCCACTTGTAGTTTAGTTCTTATATCATGAAGCCTACAAATGTCGATGAAGAAGAAACCTCAACTAAAAAGCGAACACGAGGCACAACTACTATGAAAGAAGGAAGAAGTAAAAAGAAAGATGGGGAGAAACGATTGGTTATATTCAACGAGGATGGAGTGCCCATTGGGGATAGTGGGCACAAATTTACTTCCTTCATTGGATCAACAGTTCATCATCACATCCCTATTACTTATAAGAAATGGCCCGACGTACCACGTGAGTTGAAAGAGAAGTTGTTTAATATCGTTGAGGAATGTTCATTTTCACCATAATAATAATATTAATTTATTTGTGGTTGTATTTATTAATAGTATTTATTTTTTAATGTGTAGAATGATTTTGAATTTGATGGACGAGCTAAAAAGAAGGTACTCAGAACGGGTGGGGTAGCTTTTCGTCAATTCAAGAACATTCTAACTACAAAGTGGATAATGCCATTTAAAGATCAACCTGAAATTTTAGAAAATCCACCAACTTTATACTCATTTCTTGACAAAACACAGTGGACAGAGTTTGTCAAATCAAGGTTAACTCTAGAGTTCGAGGTATGAAAATAATTGAATTCGTATGGGTATATATATATATTGTTTTGGTTTCTTACTAAGTACACATTAATGTAGAAATTGAGAGCCGAACAACAAGCAAAACAAGCAAGTAATAGGTATCATCATCGTCTTTCACGTAAAGGTTATGCCAAGAAGAAGGAAAAAATGGTAATACTTTCTGTTTAATTTATAATAATCTAATTCCTCATATTATGTTTATTGGAGTTTAGAAGAATAAAGGATTAGATGATAGTCAGCTTCAACGACATAACATGTGGAAGATTGCACATTCTAATAAGAAAGGAGAAATTGTAGACGAACATGTTCAAGAAGTAGTTGACAAGATGGTAAATAACTTTCGTTTCTTTTTAACATGTTCATGGAGTAGTTGAAATGACAAATAACTTCTTTTTTAAGGATGATATCATTGCAAGTGTAGACCCAACCAACCACAAGTTTCCGAATCCTAATGATGTGTTGACTAAAGCATTAGGCACTCCTGAACACACTGGGCGTGTACGTGGAGTAGGTGGTTTCATTACACCTACTTCATACTTCCACACTCCAAAAAGTGGGCAGAAGAGAACTGCAAAGGAAATGGAACTTGCTAATGAGAATGAATTACTTCGACAACGCATTCAAGAGTTGGAAGCAAATCAAATGAACACATAAGATACTCCAAAATCTGAACAAGGGAGTTGCACCAAGCAAGTTTTGAAAATGGCTAAAAAGAATGAAGATAAAGTTGACGACAAAGTAATCATACCAAGGGGGAAGCTTAGTACAGAACAATTGGAAGATATGATAAAACCTTCAACCAAGGTACAATATGCCAAATTTCTCATAAGTGACGTCTTTCATATATAAAAGATGCAATTTTTATTAACTAGCACTTATTTTTTGTTAAAGGGAAAATCATGCTTGTTGGCAAAAGATGTAATTTCAAATGTTGTTGCATCCGGGATACTACTTGAGGATAAGACACTAGGATCTACAATTCATGGAATACCATTAGGAGAAAATAATGTTAGAGTCTCAATAGATGTGGCGATCGTTGATGCAGCCTTACCGATCACAGTAAGAGATGATCTGAAAACTACAAAACAATCTATTGGGTCACATGTCCCATGACCACGCAATTTAGTGATTCTCTATGAGGAGATGAAGGTACGCTAGATAAAAACAATTAATTTCTAAAAAAATCTCATTAGATCTCTCATGAATCATGATAAAATTAAAACTTACTTATTGTAGGTTAAATCTAAGAAGAAGATTAAAGACAAAATCAAAGTTGGTGATTTGCAGATGTTGGATCTACCAGAAGGTTTGAATTCTATCTTTCGCCATGCAGAGTCGATAATGAAGACTGACAGTAGTATCTCCATGCAACTTCCAGAGGGGCTCTTCGGTACAAGTCGCAAGAGTTGTGTATTAAGAGACGATATTATTGACTTTTGCAAAATGAAAGAAGTAAAAACATTATCGTTGGTGGCTTATATGGCATAAGAAATTTTTTCCTTCTTTTCTTTATCATATTAAATTATAGTAGACTTTTTTTTTAAAAGAAAACTAACCATTATCTTAATCTTTGTAGGTATTTGTACTCATATTGCGTTGATTCAGGGCGAGCTCAAAAGTATATTTTCGTGGATCCATCTTTAATATCGTTTGGTCAATACACACCGGAAATTAGAGCACGTAATCTTTGTTCGAGACTGACGACTGCAAGAAAAGATCAATTGGTTGTTGCTCCATATAATCCTGGGTGAGTAAAAGTTTATTCATTACAAAAATAGTTTATCACTTAATTACTTTTAGTTTGATAATCTAACACTTGTGTATTTTTGTTTAGTGGTCATTGGTCACTGCTCATTGTGAATCCATACGAAGATATTGTTTATCATTTAGATTCATTACGTATAAGTTCAAAAGTAGATATCAAGTCCAGAACATGCACGTAAGTTATGTTTTCACTTTGAATTATATGTTGTCTATTCATTTTGGATGTTTTATATTTTCTTTTTTAATATGTTAAGTATTTATGTAGGGCACTTGCAATATTTCGAGCTCAGAAAAAAAATAAAAGTGGATAGAAATAAAACATTATGGAAAAATGTTAAGGCAAGTATAATACTTTTTTCTTTTTCTTATTTTCATTTTGTTTTCTTTTTAATTTGTTTGTGAAAATAAAAGCGTTTTCTTTGTTCTTGTAGTGCCCATTACAATCAGTGCATATGGAATGTGGGTATTATGTAATGAGGTATATGAGAGACATAATAACCAAAGATATCACCATCATCACAGAATCGGTACGTTACATATAAATTTATAGTAAACAATATTTTCTTATTTGAAATAAGCAAGACTAAATTGAATTTCTTATTCTTATGTTGATACGAGGAAGTCATACACAAAAATCCAGTTAGATGAAGTGCGAGTGGAATGGGCGAACTTTATTGGACGATATTATTGACTTTTTTGTGGTTGAAGAAATTTTTTGGATCACTTTATTCTATGCATTGAACTTAGACTTATAGATATCCATATTATTTTTTTGGAAGGATGGGTATAGGTTCTTTTTTTGTATACACAAAACACGATTACTTCGTATATTTTGGTTGGTTGGTTAGTTACCTGCAGGTTCTTTTTTGTGTACATGAAACAAAATGTTCATTATGTTCTCATATTCTTTTTTGTGTATAGGTATGATGGAACAATTGATAGATGAAATATATTATTATTCTGGTTTTTGGAAATCTGTTAAATATTTGAGTTTGAAGAATGCTTTCTGATTTGCAGGAATGCTTTCAGGTTTACAGGAAATTTGGGGAATGAATATTTAAAATTAAAAAAAAAAAAGAATAGATCGCTTGACGTTTCTTAAGTGTCATTAGGTTTCAATTACTTGACGCATAGAAACTGTCTAACAGAATAATCACTGTTCAAAATGTATGATTACTTGACGTTTATTAGATGTCAATCAATCCCTACATTTGACGGTTTTTAAATGTCAACCAACAACTTATATTTGACAGTCCACAGCGGTCAAACTACCCACTATACTTGACGTTTTCACAGTGTCAATGATCAAACTAAACTTGACGCTTTACGACCGTCAAGTAGAGATACATTACTTGACAGCAGTATAGTTGACGTTTGGAAAACCGTCAAGTAACGTTGTAGTTGACATTCTCCAGGCGTCAAGTAATGTCATTTTTGTAGTAGTGCATTACTGTTCTTATTTAAATAAATTTGTTTTAGAACTACCTTGGCAAAGGTCTTGTATTTATTAAATATTTGAAATGAAATGCAACAGGGGTAGTTATCTCAAGTATTTTGAAATTCGAAATTTAAATGTTCATGTTTATAACTGAATTTGAGTCAGGACGAATGAGATCCGTGGTGTAAAATTACGGGTCCTTACATCAAAGCTTATACTAATTAATCACAACTTTTGCTCAACTTTCTATACAAACATGCTTAAAGTGATTCTAATTAGGATACCTTGAATCCTAGTCCATTTGCTCCTTTGATAGTGAGTGGAGCACACCACATTCTTGCATCTTTCTAATATTGGACATTTTTCTCAATACTTTGCCAAAAAAAATTTATGTGCACAAACTTTGTTAATATTTTGCCAAATTCTCAACACGCATGTTATTTGTGATTAAACAATTTGTTAACTACGGGCATGGATGTCTTTTGTCGTTATTTATTTATTCAATTATTTAAATTGTTTGGAAACACCTTGATAAAGGGCTTCGTTAATTATTTATTACTTGAAATAAATTCAACCGGAGTAATTATTAGGATTTGAACTTGAAATTGCATGTTTTGTAATTGTTTTTGAGTCATCACGTAGTAAATTTCATAGTTTAAAATTACGGATTCTTACATAAATCCTCCATAAATATGGCAAATAAACACTCGCAAGAACCAAAATAAATCAAAACTCAAAATTTAGGGACCAAATATTCTAAACTTTATATAAATACCTACCCTACCATTTATGCATGTCAATATGCTCATTTATTTGGCCTATATGAAAGGTTTCTTTCTTGGCAACAACCATTATAAATATATATATGGGACCACATATGACAAATAAAGTACCCATATTTAACACGTGGTAAAATTAAAATTTTGAGTGTATTTTTTTTAATAAAATATAGGAAAATTGTAATCGACAGCTAATTCTAACCAAATAATTACAAAAATGGTCAAATCTAAAAGTAATTTATAAATACGATTCAATATGGTATTATTAATGCTCATACTTACAATATTATTTATTATGAATATAATATTATAAGTTTTGTTTATTAATACAGTATCATGTATACTAATATGTATTATTATTAGTACTTATGAATATGCTTGTTAAATGTTTTTCAAAAGTAACCATATTTATAATTATTTTCTTACTTTGACTAAGTTTTCCTAAATTTTACAAACTTATTCAATTTCATTCCAATTATTTATGGTTTAACTAAAAAAACATAAAAATGGCTTTTATTCAAAAGTTTTATATAATTCATAAAACGTATACTTCTTTTTTATCGTATAAAAAGTATACCTGCTGTGGACATTAAATTATATAAATCTACGTTTCTCAAAAAAAAATTATATAAATATACCAATAAAAAGATTTATTTTGAGAGAATAAGAAGAAGAATTTTGTCAACTTTGTCCAAGAATTCATCTTGTGTAACTTAAAGGAAAAAACAACAAACTGATAATTTTAATTCATAAAATCGCGTAACAATAGGCATGCAACTAAGAGATAATTACAAATCTTCTAATTTGTACTAAAAAAAATGATTCCCTCAATGAAAAGACAATTTTAACTAAAATAATAAAGAAAAAAAAAATTGGTTGGAAAAAGAATGAATGATTAACGCCCCGTTTGATAACTATTTTGTTTTTAGCCCCCGTTTGATAGTTATTTTGTTTTTAGTTTTTGGTTTTTTAAATTTATAAGCCTACAACAATTATCTTAGCGTGTATTTTTTCTTATTTGAATATCTACATCTTATCTAGAAACCAAACAAAAATTTGGAAACAAAAAAGTATCTTCCAAAAACTTGTTTTTGTTTTTGAAAGTTGGTTAATATCCACATACTTTATTTAAGAAAAGATGGATTCCATTGTAGTAAGTTTGAGTAAAAATAATGTTAAATTTTAAAAATCAAAAACAAAAAATAAAATGGTTATCAAACGAGGGCATAGTGTTTGGTTTTATAAATTTAAGCCTACAACAATTATCTTAACATATGTTTTTTCTTACTTAGATATTTAATACTTACCTATATTTATAGAAACTAGACAAAAATTTTGAAAAAAAAAGTAACTTCCAAAACTTGTTTTTGTTTTTGAAATTTGGCTGGTATTCACCTTTTTTTTCAAAGAAAAGATGAATAAGATGTAGGCAAGATGGAATAGTACATTGTAAGAAATTTGAATTAAAATAACCTTAAATTTCAAAAACAAAAAATAAAAAACCAAGGCCCTATTTGATAACCATTTCTTTTTTCATTTTTTGTTTTTGAAATTTAAGCCTACAACAACTATTTAACCATAGTTTTTTCTTATTTGGATATCTACATCTTACCTATATTTTAATAAACAAAACCAAAATTTGGAAACAAAAAAAATAACTTCCAAAAACTTGTTTTCGTTTTTTAAATTTGGTTAGTATTCACCTACTTTCTTAAGAAAATATGAATATATTGTAGGAAAGATGGAGCACATGATATAAAATTTGAGTAGAAATAGGCTTAAATTTCATAAACAAAAAACAAAAAACCAAATCGTTATCAAACGGGATACAAATAATTATAAAAAAAGAGCTAATGATGTGGTAGGTCGTATAACAAATATGTGATATTGCTAATACTTTATGATTATGTTAGTTTTTTAAAAAAATAATAATAAATTTAACAATTATCTCAAGAATTTTGAATTTTTTTTTTAATTTTATGTTCAATTTTAGTTCATAAATTTTTAAATTTATCCCATTTTAATTTTTAAACTTTCAAAGGTTTAATTTTTAGTTTTTAAACTGCATAATGCTTTCTTCATTATGATGCCCCATTTGCTGCAAAGTTTCAGAAAGTATTTGACCAATCTCTTTATCAATTGCTTCTTTGTACAAAGCCTTTGGTCCTACAAACTCTAGTCGTTTCGTTTGTTGATCTCAAATCTTTTAAGTGGCATATTTTGGTGCATTATGGGACGACAATAAGCCTCGTTTACTTTGTGATAATCAAGATAACCTAAATATTTAAATGCCCAAAATTTCAGATGTCTGGAATTTCAGATGTCTGGCATTCTTAGATCATCACGTTTAGTTTGTAGTAATATTTTTATGGGAATTTTGATAATTGTATTTGTTTTATAAGTTTTTTTCATGGAAATGTCTTAAATGCTCTCATAACTTAATGTACACATTAATTTCTATAATTAAAATCTATATATCATTCTTTTTATTAATTTGAATATTATATTTAAAAATAAATTTACTTAAAAAAAACTAAAATTCATATATTAGTTGAACACGTAAAAATTTGTTAAATATAGAAAATAAGGATAATTATATTTAAAACATATAACAAAACCGAGTGTACTTTACATTTTTATTGAAAATAATCAAAATGTTATTGAATTTAATGCATTTAAAACAAAATGTAAAATTTAAATATAATTAATTATGTATGCTTAGTTATTAATGTATAATAATTATGTACTAAAAAAAATTATTATTTTTAAGGTATGAACTACACACAAAGTATAGAAAAAATTGATAAAAAATATAAAATTTTATCAAAAAAAAATTATGAGGACAAAAGTGTCTTTTAAGGATGCTCTCTACATGGGCATCCTAAAAACACATGATGCACGAGGACATCTAAATTACATTTAGATGGGCATCCTAGAATGCTCGGATTTTTTTTCATTCCTGTAAAAGAAACGTGGTAATCAAGATGCTCATCTCATGAAAATCTTAGATTACCACGAAGTGAACGACTCCTAGAGTTATTATCTTTTTTTCTTTTTTTTTGTGCAAAAGATTAAAATTCTTTAGGGTATGTTTGGGCCCCCGTTTATGTAAACGGTCGGGTTGGTTACAATACTCAACCGATGTTTGCCCCACCGTTTATTATAAACGGTGGTTACCTAAACCCGCGTGCTCATTTATCTAAACCTACATGCCCGTTTATTTAAACCTTACATATATTACTTTTTGCTACATAATCAGCCCCTCAAACATCATTTATCATAATCCATGTTATAATAATTTACCCCTCAAACACCATTTATAATAACCTACCGTTTATTATAACCCACCATTTATCATAACCCTCCGTCTATTATAACCAAATCGATGCTTCAAATACACCCTTAAAGATTATGATTATTGTATTATACCCTCAATTCAAGATCTTTTATTGCATCAAACTGATGTCCCAAACTTTTTGGATATCGCTTTGACTTGTTTCTGGCTAACCTCTAATGAAGTAATTTTATCCCCAAAATAACTTTTTAACTTTTTTTAAAAAACATAAAATTTGTCTTTATTCCAAATTTTGTCAATTTGTTTTTTAATATCTTGTCTTCACTTTGGTAGTATTAAAATTCATAATTTTATCGAGTAAATTTCAATTAATATTGACTTCAAAATTATCAACAGGATTAATTTTAAATTTTTTTAAATATACAAATTAAAATTTGACATTTGAAAGTTATAAAAATAAAGTAAACTAATAAAAATTAAAATCGAACATTTAAAAGTCTAAGAATTAAATAGAATAAACCTCAAATTTTAGAGACTAAAATGATTATTTAATTTAGTTTATTTAAGCCAACTACATAAATATTTGCATGGAATATTTTTCTTAGTTCAACAATTGAAGCGGTTGTTCGAACTCATGATCAAGGCTTCAACATATGCTATGAGTCAACCAAAGAAAAACTACATGCAATTTATTAGAAGAGGAAAATTAGGAGAAGGAATTTTCTTATTGCTTAATGCCCATGAATGGGTTATTTATACATGTAAGAAATAACTTCCTTCAAGTAGTAAATAAAACTAACTACTAATTATGTTGCTAACAGTAGTTAAAATAAAACTAAAAATAACTAATTACATTTCCAGCTCTAATATTCCCCCTCAAAATAGACTGTGGATATCAAAAACTCCCATCTTGGATATTAAAGGAAATAGGACCCGAACAGGTAAAGCTTTTGTGAAGACATCCGCTAGCTGGTGTGTTGTTCGAATTGGCATTAATTTGAGAAACCCCATTTGCAATTTTTCTCGAATGAAATGGCAATCCAATTCAATATGTTTGGTTGGTTCATGAAATTGTGGATTAAAAGCAATGTGAACAGCTGCTTGATTATCACAAAACATCAATGGTTGTAAGGTCTCAATCTTCAAATCTTTTAGCAAGGATACTAACCATACCAACTCAGAGGCTGTTAAGGCCATTGCTCTGTATTCGGCTTTTGCTGATGATCGAGAAACGACAGTTTGTTTCTTCGATTTCCAGGATACTAGTGATTCTCCAAGAAATATACAATATCCTGTTGTGGATCGTCTAGTATCAAGACGTGATCCCCAATCAGAGTCAGAGAATGCTTTTAATTGGAAAGAGGTTGATCGTTTTAAGAGGATGCCCTGTCCTGGTGCATTCTTCAAGTACCGAATCAGATGTAGTGCTGCGGAGAAGTGGGTTTTGCCAGGTTTGGATACAAATTGGCTCAACTTGTTTACGAAATAGGTAATATCTGGTCTGGAAATTGTTAAGTATAACAATTTTCCTATGAGTGCCATGTATTTCGTAGCATCAATCAGAAGATCATCATCATCATATTTCAACTTTAATAGGGGGTCCATGGGAAGGACTTCAGGTTTACACCCTAGTAATCTTGTTTCTTCAAGAAGCTAAAGCATATATAACCTTTGTGACAAATAAATTCCTCTGGATGATCTCGCAAAGTTCTAGCCCGAGGAAATATTTAAGGGTGCCTAGATCTTTAAGTTTGAACATGTCATGTAGTACATGTTTTAATTGATTAATGTTCGGAGTGCTGGCCCCCGTGATAATGATATCATCAACATAAACAAGAAGAGCAATGAAACTAGATCCGGATCCTCGTACGAACAAAGAGTAGTCAGCTTTTGACTGTTGAAAACCCAGAGATGTGAGACCATCAGTGAATTTAGAGAACCACTGTCGGGATGCTTGTTTGAGTCCGTATAAGGATTTATGTAGTCGACAAACAAATTTATTTTTAGATGATGAAGGGATAACATTAGGTTTATATCCCAGGGGAAGATCCATGTACACTTCCTCAGATAGATCTCCATGTAAGAAGTCGTTGTTGACATCTAATTGGAGAAGAGGCCAATCTTTGGAGCCCGCTATAGTAAGCAATACTCGCACTGTGACAAGTTTGGCGACAGGAGAAAATGTTTCGAATAATCAAGTCCCTCATGTTGAGTATATCCTTTTGCAACTAATCGAGCTTTGTAACGCTCAATGCTCTCATCGACTTTATGCTTGATCTTATAGATCCATTTACAACCAATTGTATGTTTGGAAGGAGGAAGTGGTACTACACTCCAAGTATTATTAACTTCCATTGCTTGAAGTTCATGAGCCATGGCTTGTTGCCAATGGTCAAATGGTAGGGCCTGTTAGTATGTTTATGGTTTAAATTGGGTGGCTATATTAATGGAAAAAATTCGATAGGCTGGGGAAAGCTGGCTATAGTCCATAAATTTATGGATGGGGTAGCGGGTGGCAGGGATGGATGTGGTTGAGTGGGTGGCAAGGTCGTAGTGATATTGTTGTAAGTAAGTTGGTGGTTTATGAGGTAGGGTAGAACGACGAGGGATGATGTCAGGACAAGGACTCGGGTAATTCAAGCTTTCTTCAAGAGATATTAGTCAAATTGAGTAGTCATCAGACAAACTTGTGGTATGTATGATGTCTACAGCAATGTCATCGATAGGTATATTGACATGTATAGATGGGCTACTAGGTGAGTGAATATTATCAATGGGAAGGTCAGATGTGTGGTCATTTTGAATAATAGCAGAAGGTCCTGCGGAGTTGAATGTCGTGGGAGATGGATGCAAGCCACTATCATAAGAGATATCGAAGCATCACTACAAGGAAAAGGGTCTTTGCCGACAGCAAATAACGTCGCCTAAGACCAAAAAACCGTCGCATAAGCCTTATGAGATGGTAAACAAATCGTCGCCCAAAACGTCGGCAAAACTGCGTCGGAAGAGCCTTAGCCAACGTTTTTGCGACACCGTCGTCAATTCAAACTTTGTATGACGGTGTTCTAAAACGTCGGTCATTATATTCTTTGGTGACGGTCTAAAAAACGTCAGTTAAGGTATTTTGACCGACGTTTTTTATACTGTCGCCTAAGAATATAATGACCGACATTTTAGAACCCTCGCATAAAATACATTTTATCCGACGTTTTAATAAAACGTCGGATAAGGGTATATTTTGGTTTTTTTTTATACAATTTTATTTGTCTTTTTTTTTGTGTGCGTATATGGTATTACTATTCAACCAGAAAACAAGTTAAAGGTAAACTAAATCACATCTAATAGAAATTGTGAAATTTATAATATAACCTCTTATAACAAAATACAAAGTAGCACAATACAAAATTTTTAAAAAAGTAGCACAATACAAAGTTCTTAAAAAAGTAGCACAATACAAAAAGTTCTTAAAAAAAGGTTCAATCCATACACTGTGTCTCCTTTTCCTAAACCAAAGTTCAATCAATATAAAAGAAATTTTGAAATTTCGGCAGCATAACAGCACCTTTATGACTAACCAAAAATAAATTACACCTGTTTTAACCATGAAAATCATATAGTCTACATTATTATGGCTACCTTTGCTGCAGAGTAGCCACAATTGACATAAAATATGCATAAATGTAGAGTTTTAATTAATTACCTAAGTGTAACATTACGTTCTTGCTTTCTTGAATGACTCCATCATCTCTCGAAGCTGGTTCATGCCTTCGCGAGTTTCCTCTTGGGACTTCATTAGTTTCTTGCGAGTCAAGGCGAGCTCTTTTTCTAATTTTGCCCTCTGCTCTCTTTCAAAATCCAACTGTTCTTGAAATTGTAACTCATGCTGAGAAGGCATGGATTCACTAGCACTGGAACTTGATGAAGATGCCCTCTTTCCTCTCGCAGCATACCGAACCTCATAAGAAACCCGACCTAGGCCCTTTATGCTATCTCCCCTAATACCTAAAACTCTGCCAGTGATCTCTAACTCGTCGTATGGGAGTTCAGCGGCAATCGCCGTCGTTTTAATCTCTATCATTTGTCTTGTACAACAATTAAACATACATTAGTATCAAGTTAAAATTTGAATGAATAAAGCAAAATCAACACAGTTACATAAGCTTCCTCAGAGTTCTTGTCGACCCATCTAGTCTGTTCCTTGAAGTGTGTTTCTTTGAATAGGTCGATGTACCCCATGAGCTGACCATCCCTCTTTCTCTAGAAACATAAAATAAAGTCATTAGTATATTGTACGAATCGTTCGCAATAATGTATTACACAATGAAGTATTACATGTTCCCGTATAGTCAAGAAAGAATTACACCCAGCCACGTGATGGTATTGAACTTGAGATCTACTCTCCTCAGCCTTCTTTGACTTTGATTTGAAATTTGGGTCCTCCCATTTATTGCACAAATATTCCCAATCAGCTGGATCCGTTATGGAAGTATGTGGGTTCGATCGTCCAACCGCAGGATCCAAACTCCTAAAAAAATGATAATGTATGATTAGTTTGATGCATTAGAAATGGAACAACATAAGTACAAGTTAATATATTACTTACTTGTAATGTTTGTGCAACGTGCATCTATACTCCTTCATCGTGGTTTGCATCACGTCCTCTATATGCTTGTTGACCCTAGGATTACTGAGGTCCAGGTTGAAGTGTGACTGTGTAAAACGAATGTATAGATTAATACAACAAAATAGTGCCTAAAATATGAACTATGCGTTTTTAAACATACCACGAGTTTCTGTTTCACTAGGTTCTTCAATTCTGGAGCGACCTCTTTCCATTTATTAAGAGTCAAAGGAAACGACCCTCTAACAAGCACCCCGTTTGCTTACTCAAGCTGTTTGCATTTCGTCCAACAGCTTTTCCGTACTCCTGATGAAATTCAACTCTGAAAAGGCCGTGATTATTCAAATTTCTCTCCAACTCAGTGCCTGTTGAAATACCTCGACAGCGTCGAGTTCTAGATATACTACCTGCACGTGGTTGAATGTTAGAAACCAATAAAAAAAATGTGAATGAACAAAACAAATGAAATCATACCTGATGGCTGGGTCTTTTTAGAAGGCAAAGTGGCAGGAACAATAACCTGATCATCAATGCTCTCATCAAAGAATGTGCTAGACATCCCCGACAAATTAGCAGGCATGACTACACTATAGAAAATAGATAATCATTATCATATGAAATCAGGATGTGAGGTAGTGAAGTCCGTAAGTACTTAAGTATACTAATCAGTCAGAATAACAATCATCCAACTAGAGGCTCTCAGAAGACGTTTCTTGGTCATCTTGGATCTCATGGTCGTCAATGAAATCATCCAAATTATTTGACGATTGTATCCTATTCCATGTTAAATCGACTATGACAGGTTCGACATCAATCCTATGTAATATACTTTCTTCTATACACTCATCGACAATCATTCGACCTTTTAGTTGTATTTCATCAGGTTCTTCATCTTTTTGCTCTTCCACTTCAGGCACATCCCATACTTTTTTATTAGGTACTGTGACGAACCCGACCCAAAACATGGTCCTAAATCGGGGTTCTCACTCAGCATGCAAGTAAATATGATATCAAGCGGTTTAGTGCTCATATTTAAAAACCTTTCAAAACATATGAGAAGGGGGAACCCTTAAAACATAATCAACAATTTTTCATTTAAACCATCCAACGAAGTAAAACCACCTGGCCAGTATTTATAAAATCATACAATACAATTTAAACAACTTTTTAAACAATGTTCCCCTAGGACTCCTGTCCATCTACATGCTGAATAAACAATGCAATAATAAAAGACAGAGTGCCGGCGGCTCCCCATGATCAATCAGCTCCCTCCGCTAGCCCTCCTGGTGTTGTCCCAAGTTACCTGAAAGATAAATAAGGGTGAGTATAAAGATACTCAGTAAGAATCCCCAACCGGGGTACAATACGATACATCAGTCATCTAGCACCTCAACATGCAAGCAAACAGCTATCAACACAGATCATAGCTCAACGAGCTCATAAAACAAGATCTGGAGCCATCGGAAGTCTCTTACTTCCGGCCTAACTGGGATTGGATACACTGACCAATCCTGGGACATCGCCGAGGTATCTGTCACTCGGGGGGAATACACTGATCCCTAAAATGTCTTCAAGGGCCTCCTTGCCCTTGCACTAAACTGGACTTACGGGAGAGTACCCGAAGTCAGGCTCTAACGGAAGGAATGGTGTACTCACGACATTAGCCCGGGGGAGCTCTCCGAACCGGCAACTAACGCGTGTGCGCGCACACCGCATGCTCCTCTGCAACCGGCGTAAATGCGGGGGCCTAAGGGCAAACTACGCGGGCCAGGTGCACATGCCTATGACAAGGAAGCGGTGTCACTGATCACAGTAGCGCGAGGCCCTCGGCGCTCATCTCATGCGGCTGATCCACCGACTGGCTAAGAATCGGCCAAGGTAGGCTTACACCGCTGGCGGGGTTCCGCTCTAGCAAGCTACAAACTAGGCTATTGCCGGCGTGGGTAGCTAAGTCCACAACCGGCGGTCGGGGGGGGTAGCAAGATACGTTATGCTGCGCACACTTTACTCCCGACCTGAGCTAAATCCACCTTAGTGACCGGGGAAGCAAGATACGTTATGCTTCGCACACTACTCCCGATCAGTGGGGACAAAGTACGTTATGTCCGCTCAGCCTCTGGATGATGACAAACCCTACAACTCTATCTAAGAGTACAGAGCAAAATCAATGATTCCTGGCTAGCAAGCAATAACCGACAATAATCACATTACCTAGCATGATACTACAACTTAAGCAGGAACCATAAGCATCTTTGTGAGAACAAACCTAGCATGGCACTAACATGTAAAATCGAGCAAACATGCTAGCAAGAAATCAATCAAAGCTCTATCTCTAACATGCTCATAACAATCAGCAAACAAGCAAGTCATATCGAGATATATCGCAGGGTCCACACAACCACGGTAAGAAATCCTTACCTGGGACAAGCAGAAAAACAATAATAATAATAAATCAACGAGCGATCCTCGAGCCTCTAAACGATCCTGAACAGCCTATACATCAAACAAAGCACCCAAATCAAATACATAAATAGCCCAATAAAATCAATAACCATCAACCAACAAATTCAGGCCCAACGAAGAAAAGACTCGGGAAATACCATCCGAGAAGCCACAAGGCTCGGGCCAACCAGCACACAACAGGGCAGGCTGGGCGTAGGGGCTGGGCTGGCTGGGGCGCAGGGCAGGGGCGCTGGGCGCTAGGGCGCGGAGCTGCGCGCGGGCGAGCTGGGGCGAGGCGAGGCCGCACGGCGCGCGGCGCGGCTCGGCCTAGGGGACGGCGCGCACGGGCTCTAGTGACACGAGGCGCTACAGGGATGCACGCGCGGGGCGACGCGACGCGATGGCAAAGGGCGCTCGGGCTACGACCGGGCGAGGGCGACGCGAAGTCGAGGCGAGGGCGTGGCGACGCGACTCGGGAGGCTCGGCGACGACAGCAGCGACGCGAGCGGCAGTGGCCGGTGGGCGAGCTGGGCGGACTGGCGACGCGCAGCACGGCATTTGTCTTGCGGTGGGCTCGGGCCGTTTCGGGCGTGGGCGAGCTGGGCGGCAAGGGTTGGGCGAGCTAGGGCGCTGGGAGTCAGGCCGGGGCTGGGTCGTCTTTGGAGGAGAGAGAAAGGGGAAAAAAAGAGAAAAAGGGAATTTTGGGAAAAATAAAAGGAAAATGGGATTTTAAATAAAAAAGAAATTTTCTTTTTCTTTTTATCCTTATCCAAAACCATTTTATCCAAATTTATCCATTTTCCAATTTTCCAAAAATCCTTAAAATCCTTAAATCCCATTTCCCGGCTTCCTCCTTCGAGACCCGACTGAAGCAACCATTTCCAAACAACAAATCTCACTGAAATCAACCTCCCAAATCAACACTGAAGGCCCGGGCTCGAATCCCAAAGGAAACACCCAAACAACCATCACTTTGCCCAAAACTCAAATCACAACTGAACTCCCAAACGAAAAGCCCAAACATCTCGGGACTCGCAGCCCTCAACAAACAAGCCTCAATAAAGGCAGGAGCTGCCTCGAAGCCCTGAAAAACCACAAATCTTGCCCGGAGAGCAAAAAGACCAAAATGCCTCTAAGGGTCCAAACAGCTCTAACGGCCCATCCGAACCACTGAATCTGAACTGGAAGCTCCTCGAGAACCGGGATAGAAACCTGGGGCGTTACAGGTACTAATTGCACTACCTTCCAATTGCGACCATACTTTGGATCGCTTATATAAAACACTTGTTCTACTTGTGTGGCAAGGATAAATGGCTTATCTTTGTACCAAAATTGAGACGTGTTAATTGAACGCAAACCTAGCTCGAAATGAGATCTACCTGGTTTTTTGTCAGTGTTGTACCAATCACATTTGAAAATCATAACTCGTCTCCTATTAACGTACACAAGATCAAACACTTCCTTTAGTACCCCGTAATAGTACAAGGGGTCATCTTTGGTTCCCCCTTCGCCCGGCACCCTAACACCACTATTTTGTCTTGTTTGATGCTCTTGAACCTTAATATTGTGAAACCTTACACCATTAACTATGCATTTTTCGTATGATCGAACCAAATTACTAGGTCTCATTGCCATTGCATACAAATCATCACAATTATGTCCATTTTCTCGCATTTTGAGAACTTTTTTAAACCAACTTGGAAATTGTTGCTCGTGTTCTGTATATAAGTCGGCAGCGATTAACACACCTGGACAAAGTAGTGCTAAATGTTGAATAAGATAACTATTTTTCTCATCACAATTATGGAGAATGTACCAATGTAATCTTCGCATGTCAATATCAGATAAAGTTTTTTGTGTCATTTCTCCCATTGGTCGTGCATTCTGTTTGAATACTTCATATTCTCCAAGCCGTTCGTTATTAGTGTTGTGGTCATCATTGCGGTCTGCCCTATTAAATCTCGTTTCAATACTAGTGAGATATAATGAACAGAAGTTCAAGCATTCTTTGTTCACATACCTTTCAGCACTCGACCCTTTTGGATGTGCTTTATTCATAACGAATAGTTTGAATATTCTTAAACTTCTCTCAAAAGGATACATCCAGCTATAGTTTACAGGTCCAACCAACTTACATTCGTACGGCAAATGGATAGTCAAATGAATCATTATATCAAAGAACGCAGGTGGGAAGATCTTCTCCATTTTACAAAGGATTATAATAATGTTCGTTTGCAACTGATCCAAATCAGACACACGTAATGTTTTAGAACACAAAGAACTAAAGAATTGACAAAACTTAACAATCGTAGTACACACTTCCTTAGGTAAAAATGCTCGAACACCAATAGGGATTAGTCTTTGAAGAAAAACATGGCAGTCGTGTGTCTTCAACCCTGTTAACTTTGAATCATTAATGCACCGTCCTATGTTAGAAACAAAACCATCAGGATACTTGACTGTTTTTAAAAAGTTACAGAATTCAACTCTTTCATCTTTACTGAGCTCATATGTTGCATGCTGCTTAAGCTCTTTATCTTCTAATTTTTGTACATGCAATTCCCTTCGTATTCCCATATCTTCGAGGTCTTTTCTAGCGTTCATTGTATCTTTTGTCTTCCCTTCAATATTAAGTATAGTTCCTAGCAAATTCTCACACACATTTTTTTCAATGTGCATTACGTCTAACTTATGTCTTAACAGAAGTTTAGACCAATATGGGAGCTCGAAGAAAATGCTCTTTTTTCTCCAATTTTTTTTGGATTGTTTCCTCTTCTTATCTTGTTTAGAAGAATGTTTGCTAAGCACAGGAAAATGCATATGACTAACTTAGTGCAAGATCTCCTCTCCACCCCATGTCATTGGAGGTTCACGAGATTCATTCTTCCCATCAAATAATTTACTTCTACGCCAATTATGATTATTAGGTAGATATAGTCGATGTCCGATGTAACCTCTCTTCCCTCTCAGAGCAACGGATGGAGTTTCTTCTTTACAAATAGGACAAGCTTTGTAACCTTTAGTACTTCAACCTGACAAGTCGCCATATGCTGGGAAATCATTTATGGTCCACATCAAACAAGCACGAAGTTGAAAGTACTCATTCTTGAATGAGTCATATGTGTGAACACCAGTATTCCACAACTCCTTCAACTCGTCAATTAGTGGTTGCAAGTACACATCAATCTCCCTTCCCGGTGATTTTGGACCAAGAATTAATAAGGATAATATTATATTTGTATCTTTCATGCATTTCCAAGGTGGTAGATTGTACGCCACTAATTGTACAGGCCACATACTGCACATGGTACTCATATGACCATAAGGGTTGAATCCATCTGAAGACAATCCAAATCGTACATTTGGAGAATCCAATGCAAATTCAGGAAATTGAAGGTCCAAATGTTTCCAGGCTGCACCGTCTGATGGATGTCGCAAAACTCCTAGTTCCTCAACACGTTTTTCCTTGTGCCATCTCATATCGGAAGCATAATACTTAGAAGAGAATAATCTCTTTAGTCGAGGTATTATCGGGAAATGTCGCAAAACTTTGTGGAGAAGTTTCTTAGAATTATCCTTATTCATCTTATATCGAGACTCTCCACATGTAGGGCATTGTTCTGCATCTTTGTATCCGTTCCTATACAACACGCAATCGCACTTGCATGCGTGAATTGATTCGTAAGTCAACCCCAATTCTTGAAACTTCTTATAAGCCTCATAGAATGAACCAAGTATGCAAGCACCGTCAGGATGCGATTCTTTTAACAGTTTCAACAACAAATTGAATGTGGTATTGGTCCAGTTATTCATAGCCTTCAGATGCATCAATTTGACGAGAAAATGGAAAGCAGAGAATCTAGTACATCCTGGATATAACTGAATAGATTCTTCTTTCATCAAATCATCAAACGATGTTGATCGATCATCTTGTCTACTATTGTTGGGTGCAACATTTTCATAAGTATAATTATCTTCTTCTTCAACTAAAATTGATTCCAAAGTACGACGGTTCATGTCATTTAACATTGTCATTATTTCATTCTCGTCATTATGCCCACTTTGCTCAGTTAAATTGACCCTTTCGACATGTACTGACCTAACTCTTTGACTTTCATATGTAGGTAAGTTCACAGGTTCTCCATGGTATATCCAGTCACTATAAGATTCGACAATTCCATATATGAACAAATGAGTTTCTACTCCTTCAATACTTTGCCACAACACATTCATACATTTTTTGCATGGACACCTCATTTTTCCAACACTATTCACATGAGACTTTGCCATTTCGAAAAATTGTTTGACGCCTTAAGCATATTCAACGGACAACCTATTTTTATTTTTTATCCAATCTTTGTTCATCTTCAATCTCTTTCAATAACAACTCTCAGATTCTAACGTCGAACTATCCTACAGGATTTAGACGAATTATAAAATAAAATAATAAATAATATTCAATATTATAAAATAAAATAATAAGAGTTTCATTAATATTCAATATTATAAAATAAAATAATAGATAATAAAATAATAAAAAAAGGCGTATGTATATTATGTCCAATTAAAAAATCTTAACTACATCTTCCTTCTAACTATAAGAGTATAAAGGAAAATGTTGAATTTAATATTTAAAGTACAAAGGAGGAGGAAGGGAAAACCAACTACGAATTGACAACACAAAAGGGAAGTGGTAAATAACTCCCCTCCCAATTATCAAATTATGAAAATTTCACTAAAATGAATATTAGTGAAAGACACAATTTTTCCAATAGAAAATACATACAATAGAGATTCTATAAGTTGTACAATATTTTCCAATAGAAATCAAAGTATTTAGATGCCCTTTACTCACATCCACCATCTCTCTTCTCAACCCCTTTTATTATTTTTCCTTTCCAAAAATCATAACCACCAATTACCTATGTTTTGATATTGACAAAGAACCAAACATGAGAAATTCAATCAAGGTTTTTCCATTTTCTTTTTACCCAAATGCAATGTAACATATGGAACTTTAAGCAATACTCTCATCTTTGCATTACTCTCTAAGTAACAAACTTTAAGCAATACTCCCATCTCAACAGCTTTAAAACCGAACAATTATTCGAAACTTGGATATAAAAAATAGAATTAGAACTTTAATTTGAAGAAAAATGCTCTAAAACCAACACCTCAACATCTCTAAAACCAAGCAATACTCCCATCTTCAAATGAATAAGAACAAGAAAAAATCAATTAAATTGCTTACTTCTATAGTTTAATCAAACTCCACATACATAAAGAACAAGAAATAGTTTAATCAAAGAAAGATTCAATAAATTTAGGGATTTGAAGATTTACCTAGAGTTAGGGATTTGGAAGTGAGCGAGAGAGAAGACGAACGGTGGCGGATGAATGGAGGCGGCTGCAGACGAGAAATGGCGGAGGAGATGGATAAACGGCGGACGAGAGGCGGCAGATTGGGAAAAGAGGCAGAGAGTAAAAGAAAAAAGGAAAAGAAAAGAGGGGAAGAAGAAAAGAAAAGAGGAACTCGAATTTTAATCAGAACCTTAGGCGACGTTTTTAAAACGTCGGCTAAGATTATTTTCTACGACGCTTTTTAAAAACGTTGGCTATTATTTTAAAATAAAAGCGGAAAAATGAATTTTATGAGGGAAAATAAAAACTTAGCCGACGTTTCCATAAACGTCGGCTAAGAATATGCTTAGCCGACGTTTTTTTCAAACCGTCGCTTAAAATAAAGTTTAACCGACGTTTATAAAACCGTCGGTTAAACCACTATTAACCGACGCTTCTTAGGCGACGATAAAAAAACCGTCGGCTAACCCCTTTTATCTTGTAGTGCATCTAGGCAATACCAAGTGGGGAAATGGATCATCTAGGACAGGGATTGAGGTGTCTTTGAAGGGAAAAATATTCTCGTGAAAGACATCTCTGGAAATGAAAAAAATCCCTGTTGATAAGTCATATAACCTGTAGGCCTTCATACCGGGAGGGTATCCCACAAATACAGCCTTGGTAGCCCGTGGGGCAAATTTATTACGGTTATGTGGTAGAGTAGATGCATAACAGAGGCATCCAAAAACTCATATTGAGTTGTAATCCGGAGATGCTCCATGTAGTAGAGCATAAGGGGAAGTCCACTATAATAGTTGATAAGGAGTACGGTTGATGAGATAAGTTGTTGTGAGAATGCATTCAGACCAAAAAGAGATAGGCATTTGAGCTTGAAATAAAAGAGCTCGGGCTACACTGAGGATGTGTTGATGTTTCCTTTCTACTACGGAATTCTGCTCAGGTCGTGCAACATATGAAAATTGGTGTTGAACACCTTTCTCAGCAAAGAATCGAGTAAAAGATAATTCAGGAGCGTTGTCTGATCGAAAGACTTTTATATTCTTATTGAACTGAGTGGAAACAAGTTGAAAAAATGTAGGCACTATTTGGAGAACATCAGACTTGTGCTTTAGCATATACACCCAAGTAAACCGTGTGCAATCATCAACCAAAGTGAGAAAATATGTATATCCAATAATAGAAACAGTGCTAAAGGGACCCCAAATGTCAACATGTATTAGATCAAAGGGATTACAAGCAAGGTTATTATTTGAAATGAAAGATAAACGCTTCTGTTTTGCCAAAGGACAAACAGGGCAAGGATGTAAGACATCAGTAGAAAAGGAATCAACATTTAACAAGTTTTTGATATGTTGTAAACAAGAAAGAGGGGCATGACCCATACGAGCATGCCATATCTCAGTATTTGAGTGTTGCATAGCAGCAACAACCGTGATTTCCTCAGAAGCATCTAAGATGTATATGTCATTCTGCAATTTACCCCTGTCAATCATCCTCAAAGTGGATGTGTCCTGGATAAAATAAGTATTCGTAGAAAAAACAACAGATGTAGACTTATCTGCTGTTATAGCACTAATATAAAGCAGATTGTAGAGAAATTCAGGAATATAAAACAATTCATGTAGAACGATAGAACCAAGCAATGTAATAGTACCAGCTAGTGTGACACTAATGCGATCACCATTAGGGAGAACCACAGTGGTACTAACAGGCTTGAGTGAGGAAAAAAGGGATCTATCATAGCATATATGGGTGGAAGCGCCAGAATCAATAATCCATAATGAAGGAGAAGGTAAGGCAGATTGAATGAAACTAAGAACATAGCAATCTGTACCTGCAATGTGAGATGAAGCATTATCTGGATCTTGAGGAACATTCAATCGAGTTTGTAGCATGTCCAAGATATTGTGGCATTGGGAGAGTGCCTCAGTAGTAGATAATGTCTCTGTCCCAGCAGGTTCAATGGCATAGAAATACAATGTCACTGGTTGTTGATCTTGTTTCAAGATAGCAAGATCACGTTTCAATTGGAATATCCGAGGTCCATTCTTGTGTTGAAAACAATGCTTAAGATCGTCCCAGATCTGTGCTGCAAAATCCGAAAACAAAATGCTAGATGAAATGGCCTTGGAAACATAATTCAGGATCCAGGCCATGACTATGTTGTTATTTCGAATCCAAGATTCAAGGAGATGATCGGTGGGTTTGGGCAAAGTGCCATCGATGAAACCAAGCTTGTTACGGATGGATAGGGCAAGACGCATCGATCGACTCTAAGAAACATAGTTATCAGTAGAGAGGAGCCCGAAACGAGGACAAGGTTGGACGTATCATTGTGGTGGAGAACATAGAGATTCTGATGCAGATCTGGAAGAATTTGGGCTGCGATTGGAGAAGACGTCGTCGCCATTTGAGGGTCGATCGAAGTTGCAGATGCGGAACCTGCTGCAGGAAATTGATCGGCCATAGGAGAAGTTTGAAGAGGCGATTCACAGATGCGAGGGATTTCGAAAGGATAGAGGAAATGTAAAGTGAAAGGAAGAAAAGAGAGAGCAAATGAGAAGAAAACACTTGGGGAGAGAGAATCCTATTCTTCTGATACCATATTAGAAGAGGAAAATTAGGAGAAGGATTTTTCTTATTGCTTAATGCCCATGAATGGGTTATTTATACATGTAAGAAATAACTTCCTTCAAGTAGTAAATAAAACTAACTACTAATTTTGTTGCTAACAGTGGTTAAAATAAAACTAAAAATAACTAATTACATTTCCAGCTCTAATACAATCTTAATTTAATAGATAAGAAGAATGCACAGTTCAAAATTTAAGAAAATATGTTTAAAGTTGTTTATTTCATGGCAATCCAAGATTCTTATGAGATGAACATATGGATGATCTCATTTATTTGCAATATTAAAAAATATTTAAGCATCTTGACGTGTGTGGGCACCTTAAAATACTCATATGAGAGTCATTTGAATGTCTTTATATAGAATCCTCATGTACAGGACATCTTCATATGACATACTTATCCTTTACAGAATTTTTTATTTTTTATCAATTTTATTTTCCTTCTTTTCATGTTTTTTAAAACTCTTGGAAGTAATTTGTAACTTAAAATAAAAGTATATTATTTTTTTGGGTAAAACTTCCCTACATGAAAGTCTTTATTTCTATTTACAGACTTACACATGGTCAAATAAAAATGTGCTTGTTTCAAAAAAATAAAAAATAACAAATAAAAATAAAAATGTGCCACATCTGCATTATTGTTAATTGTTTTTTGTAATTTTTATTTTATTGGGAGAAATGCTAACGTCTGTTTAGTGGTCTTTTTTATTTTGTTATATATATATATTTTTTTATATTCTTCCCTTCCCTTCCTTCACATTCTCTTCTTCTCTATTCTCCATGTAGAGAAACTTCACCAAATCCATCAAGGAAATTAATATTTCTAGTTCTGCAAATGGGAAAATGGATCTCTTTAAAAGCGAAGATTCTACTTACAGTGAACATAAAAATTATGGCTTTAATTTGGAAACATATTTTGCACATTTCCTCATTTTGAAACCCTTCAAACAAACCACACAATCCAAATCCAAATCAACTCCATTTTATGTTATGCTTTTCCTCTCGATAAAAAAAAAATACACATCAGAGGTTCAATAAAAAGACACAAACTTAACCTTCCTAGATTGAACTTCGAATTAGGAATATTAACTTTAATGATGGGTTTAGTAAAGTTTTTCTCCCTGGAAAAGAAAAAGAAAATGTGAAAGAGAAGAAGAGAGAAAAGAAGGAAGAAAAGTAAAGAGCAGTAACAAAATTATTAAAAATAAAAAAAGGAAAAAAAGAAACCCATTTATGGGACGTTTGTACTTCCTCCAACAAAATTAAAAAGGAAAATTGGACAAACTACCGGTAAAGTATAAGGTTTGTAATAATTATACCCTTAAACTATGAATTTGATCAATTATATCTTTAAAACTTTCATGAGTGTTGCAATTTACTTCCAAAATTAAATTTGAAAATTTTAATGAAGGATACAATTGTCATAACAAAACATATTTCTCCCTCCCGTATAATTTCCACTATCTCTTTCTTCTCCTAAAATAAAACTTGTAAAAAAACCATTAAAACCCTTTATTTTCTTTATCTCTGTTATTCTTCAATATTGAAATTCTTTTTGTTCTCCACTCAACTTTTTTTCCCTTTCCCTTTCCTTAGTCCCTTTCCTTAGTATTTCACCATGGAAACTCTTTCTGTTCTTCACCCAATCTTTTTCCTTTCCATTTTCCTCCTATTTATCTTTCTAATCCTCTTCTTCTTAAAGCCTAAATTTCTCTGCAATTGTGAAGTTTGCAAACTTATGATAAAAAAAAAATATATATTGAGTGAAGAACAAAATGAATTTCAATATTGAGGAATAAGAGAGATGAAGAAAATAAGAGTTTTAATGGTTTTTGTTTACAAGTTTTATTTTAGGGGAAGAAAGAGAAGAGTGGAAATTAAAGAGGAGGAGAAATATTTTTTGTTATGACAATTGTACCTTCTATTATAATATTTAAATTTAATTTTGGAAATAAATTGCAGGAACGTAATTGATCAAATTCATAGTTTAAAGGTGTAATTATTACAAATATCATACTTTGTAGGTGGTTTGTGCAATTTTTCCAAACTAAAATTATTAATAAAATATTGTACACGTGGCATACTTCCTTGTCTATGTAAAAAGTCCGTAGATAGAAATCAAGACTTTCTTGCAAGGTAGTTTTACCCTTATTTTTTAGTATGTAATTATTATGCCTGCATTTAATAACTTACCATACATAACTTAAAATGCATTGTTTTTTTTTTATCATACTTTTCGAATATAATGGTCTATATATTCTATATTTAGCCATTTTATTTTTTTATTTTTCGACTAATAAAATTATTTTAATCCTTTACCGATTGAATTTGTTTAAAATATAATATTTAAATTAATAAAAAAAAATGTTATATGAATTTTAAATATAGTTTCAAACCTCAAACCTTGAAGAAAGCATACCCTCAAAATTTAAATTTTCAACCACTGCAATCACCATTCGGGGACCAATACTACTAGACTTTAAATTTCTAAAAATGCGTCATTTTGAATATCTAAAATTTTAGATATACAAAAAAATTTATCATCTATGAATTGAACTCCTAAATATTTTGATTTTTTAAGACTTTTTTTTATTGAATACTTTGGAGACAATTGTTGAACTTTACCTTTTAAAGAAGATTATAAGTGCAAATGCATTAAGCTAGATTTGAATTAACCATACTTTAAAAGGGATGGTGGTGTGATAGTTTCATTGTTTAATTAAAATCTAGTTGAATATTATTTGATCCCAAAAATCAGTATTTGATTCACCTTATTTGACAGCAGTAATACTCTCTCTTTGTAGGGTTTGTGATTTCTCTCTCCCAACTTGTACTCAAAAAGAAAAAAGAAAAATTAACTACACTTTATCCTCTACATTTTCATAAATTTTAAGTTATATTATGTTCAATTAACACAATCATGGTTTCGTTTTTTTCATTTAATAAAGATTCGTTATATATATATATATATATCATTATTATCTAAATTTTCAATATTTTATTTTTTAACAATATTTTTATGCGCCAATAATTACTTCTTAAAGCTTATAAACTACTTGTACTGACAAATTAATTATTTTTTTGTTTTTATATTTTTTAGTGTCGACAAACTTACGTCTATCGTGATTATTTTGATCAGACCAAAACCTATGTCATTTGAATGTCAATGAAATCTATAGAAAATTAATTTTTACATAAATATCTACTATGAATTAAGCCCTTGATTTTTTAAAACTTTTTTAATTGAATACTTTGGAGACAATTGTCAAAAGTGCAAATGCATTAAGCTATAGTCTTGTTTTGGCCCTCAAAATAAGCTATTATTCATTTTCCTCTCAAGTCACATAGCCCACACAGCCACTTAACCCTTTTTCTTCTTGATAGCTCTTAAATAGGACATATTTTGGGCTGTAATAGTTTGCATTATTCTTAGGATTAAGGGAAATAAATGAGCGTTAGTAGGAATTTGCGAATAAAAACCATGGAAATCAGCATGCATTCATAAAATAGCATCATAAGCGCAGTTCACGAATGAAGCATAAATATTATATGATTATGTGCTAAAAAAGGTTATTCAATGCAGGGAATGCTTAACACTTGTGATGGAGGGACGAAACAAGGTGAACTGCAACACACACAAAAGAATCACACATTCACAAGGCGGTCGTGTTCTAAGAATCACGCCAATAAGGAAATATCAAAAAATCAATCAAGTAATTAAATTGGTGACAATCAAATAAATTCCAGCGGAAATCAATAGATCCTACAATAATGAAGATTTTCCAGCTCACCTTGGTTTGCTGACCAAGTAAATCATTTCTATAAATTAGAAGAAGGAAACCGAGGATTGGTGAGCTGGTCGGATGGCCAGAAGCAAATCCATATGAGAAACAACTGGTGGTGTTCGTAGGAGCTGATGACAAGGGGATTGCACATTCACAATCGCGCCAAGTCCATTTTTATTGTTTTTCTTAGGAGTAGTTGTAGCTATGAACATTTAGTAGTCGTAATAAAATTAGCTGATTTAAACTTCTTACTTGTGTTTATTGCTAAGCTGCGTTATAGGAGTTTTGAATGAATATTCACAAGTAGAAGCATGTTAGGAGTGTAGGTTATAGAGTTTTACACTATTGCATTTACTTATTTATATATATGCGTCGATTAGCTACTCATGTATATAACTTGTGGTGAGTTCGGAAGAAGGAACCGCATGATGACCAAGTATGCTACAATAGGTTGAGAGTAAATCACTCCATCATTTAGAAACTTAGGAATAACCTCACTATTGCTTGCGTTCCCCGAGTTAGTATGGAGTTCGCAGCGCAAGCTGGTTTTGTCATGAATCATTAAGTGCGAAAGTACTTATTAGATGAGGGAAGCGAGAAACTCAATAACTAGTTCGCACTCTTAATATTTTCTACAACTGTCTATTTATCACTACTCATTGCATACATATATACTACTATTAGCATTTGCATAATTTTATCATCAACATTTAGAACAAAAACATACAACCATCTTCAACCCATTCATTTAATTTTCAACATAACTCTCAACTTAGCAACATTAATTTTAGACATCAATCTCTATGGGATCGATAAATATTACTTGCTGCATTCTGACCACGCATACTTGAGTGTAAGCGATTTTGAGGCATACTTAGCAATAAGTTTTAACTCTGAATTAATTACTGTACGAATATATTAGCACCCGAAAGGCGAGACTAAGTTTTTTGCCCCGCTGTTGGGGATTGATTATTTATAATTTATATTATTAGGACAAGAGTAGTTTTTATTGCTAAAAAGGTTGAATTCTTGTATTTTTTGGGAACCTAGATTCAAGAAAACACAACCAACATGGAAGGAAGTCTCAATCACATTACCACAAACATCTGCGTCAAAGATGACATTCAATCACTTTGTGAATCAATAATGGAGCAACACTGTAAACCCGAAACACACATATTTTATTCAGCAACAAGGCTATGCGGAAGAGACATACACAACCAATTTCTATTAAGCGCATCATAACTGGAAACAACAGTCACAGTTTGAGGGAAGCCATAGCAGTATCTTTCAGCATCAATCTGGTCTACAAGGAAATCACAGCAACATGAGCCATACATGGGAAGCTAGGAGTCATGAACCTAGGGGACCACTGCACAATCATGAGTAGTCTTTTGAGGACATAACCATAGAAGAAGATGAGCAGCTACGACGGAAAAAATGGATAAGAGACAATAGTATAATACTAGAACCTCATCAGCCCAATCATGAGCACAAACAATCTCTAGAAGGCAACAAGGAGAAAATTTTCAATGCGGCACCCGCCATGGAATTTTTCGATGATCTTGATCTCTCATGGGAAAATTTTCAGCTTGCCATGTTAAAACGAGAAGAAGAGGCCGCAACTCTAAGACGCGAAAAAAAGTAGAGAGGGAACGAATGAGACGTTTTTAGTAATAGGAGGAAGCTTAGGCAAGGGTCATCACCCTGGAAATTGAGATTTAAGGAAAAAGAAGAGGAAGAATTACAAAAAAATGTGATATCAGCAACAAGAGAAGGCCTTAGCAAAGTTTGTCACCCTGGAAGCTGAAGCCATGGAAGAAGTTGTGAAAGCAAAAAAAAAAACTCCAAAGTTGACACTGAGAAAAACACAAGTGATGAAAGCCACAGTGAGGATGAATATCTTCAATGATTCACCATAGTGAGTAATGCACCTACAGAGTCTAGTATCAAGATTTTGCATCAAACCAACAAGGGAGAAGCAGAATTGACCATTTCGCAAGAAAATAATGTTAGCGCGCAAAACCACAGGTTACTGGCAATAGTACATGTAGTTTTTACGCTACCAAAACTGCAAAAAACCCAGTAATTGATCGTTTTAAAAAGCGACACTTGGGCAATTCAAATGAGCTTCAATTCGATGCTTTATACCCTATCAACTCTAGGAATGGTAGAAAGAATACGCATAAAGGCGCATGACGGAGAAAGGCAGGAGAAGTCTATCAAAGATGGCTTAACTCCAATGATATATAAATGGCTCAAGCAAGGATAACTGCACGAGACAAAATAAGCACAAGGTTCCGCCCAGATCCTGCTCAGCAGCATTCCTAGAATGCAAAAATCTAGTATCTTTGACTTTGTGCACAAGTTTATAGCAAGTTTTAGAACATGAAGTAATTCCAATTATGCACTTTTTCCTTTTTAATTATTTCCTTGCATTTTAAATTCAATAGTTTTAGAAGGAATCGATTCGATTTTGGAAAGTATCATTACAGAATTTAAATTTTCCTTTTTGTGACTATCCCCTTCCTTGCACACGAATTTATGAACTCTGTAGAAACTTTATGTAAACCCTGTGAGAGGAAGGATCAATCACCACATTGTAGCATTACACCTCAAGGAACCAAAAATCTATTACCAATACTCAAAACCAATGGCCTCAAGAAGCATAACAGCCAGCAAGGGCAAGGTAGTAGAGGATGCTGACAATGGACTTGGAGTGGTTTCAAAAGCAAACCTTTATGCATAGCTAGCAAGGAAGAGATTCTGGCAAGATCGAGGATGGCCTGCGGGATGTATTCCACATACAACACATGTTAGGATAGGCAAGTTAGGCTTGAGTAGCCTGGCAATGCCTACCGAGGATGCAAGGCCAAATTATTTTCGCTAGTTTTATGCCAATCTAAATATAAAAAAATAAATAAAAAAAAATAAATAAATTCTTGCAAGTTGAAGGATACATGATAGGCTGTAGATTTTCAGCCTTGGATGAAGTTTTTTAACTTCCTGACAACATTAAGTCGAAGTGTCAAAAGCTTCTTAAATAGCCAACGAAGAAGTAGTTGTAGGATTGCGCGAAAATAATTGGAACAGAGGGTGCCAAGTGGAAGAATCAATGGTCATTTCCAATGGATGGTGTTAAACTAGAATTCTAGGATTGAATTATATTCATAAAAAATGTGATTATCCATCAACCAATGCAAATATATTCAGCAGGGATCAATCACTATTGTTTTATGCGATTATAAACGGAACACATGTCAATCTAAGCAAGATAGTGGAAGGATAAATTCAGCATTGGGCCTAGGCTAAATGCAGGAAGATGTTTTACCCACACACTATCACTAAATTGTGTTTAAAGTAAGGTGTGCAGCCGCAAGTAGTTGATAGAATATTGAAGATATACACTAACCATGTAGAGGAAGTCGTTAATCTGATATGGAAGGAAGAAGGGAAGAAATTAGAAGCATCTTTAGCCGAGGATAACTTGGTTAAGCAATTTGAGACGTTGTTCACCAAATCGCAAGCCTTTTGGGAGTATGCGAATAAGAGAGACAAGATAATATTAGAGGCAGCCGCAACACTAAAAGAATACCCTGAATGGCCTAAATTTCCAAAACATTTACTCAATGTGAAGCAAGGCAATGGAGGCGAGAATGGAAACACCTAGATGGAAGTCTCATTCTCTTATCTTCTTTTAACGCGTTTATTTTCTTTTCGCATGCATTTCATTCGTAGTCGCAATTTTCATTTGATAAGAGCATGCATTTAGGATGCAATTTTTTCTATTCCCATTATGATTATTCAATAAATTAGCAATTTCCCTTTGAAAGCTTAAGATAACATTATTATCACAAAACTAAGCTTAGTAGGAAACACACTTTCAATTAGAGGAATTCTTAAGTTCTCCTAGATCCAAACCTAGCATTAGAATAGTTAAGTTCGGGGGAACTAAGTCTCACCTTCATTCGGACATGAAGACTTTAAGTTTGGGGGTGAGGGATGCCCGAGGAGTGATTAGATTACCGAGAAAAAGAAAGCACAAGAGAGGAATATGCAACATTAAAAAAAAAAGAACTCATAAAATAAAGATCAGCATATTTTGGGAAAAAATAAAGGCAAGTAGTGCGTTTAAGCCTTAGATCTCCTTAAGTATTCCGCTGTCAATGAAAAGCGCAAGCTTGAAATTTCGTTGCTTAGGTGAATTGTTTTATGCTCAAACAAGTCATCCTGAGAACTATGTAATTGTAGATATTAGTGCAACCTAAGAGGAATACGAAAGCATAGTAGAAATCCTAGAAGGATATAAGGGTCTAGATAAAAGTCTTGATAAAATATGTTAGGCAAACTTAGACTAGAATTGATTGCGTACAATATATTAAGTAATTAGAAATACTTGCGATGGAGAACAATTTGTCAATCATGGTAAGGAGGATTTTAAGACGAAACCTGAATCTTTGGGAAATTTTGAAAACTTAAAGTAGAATGAAGTTTTATCTTAAGAAAATGATATGCGATAAGACCTGCTAATTTTATTCTCAAAAAAAGGAAAAACTGATATACTTATTAGAATAAGCTAACTAGCAATTATGCATTACTTTGGACAAGCAATGTATATAAGTTTGGGGGTATGATAGCTCTCAAATAGAGCATATTTTGGGCTATAATAGTTTACATTATTCTTAGGATTAAGAGAAATAAATGAACATTAGTAGGAATTTACGAATAAAAACCATGAAAATCAACATGCATTCATAAAATAGCATCATAAGTGGAGTCCACGGATTAAGCATGAATATTATACAATTTTGCGCTAAAAAAGGTTATTCAATGCAGGGAATGTTAAACACTCATGCTGGAGGGACGAAGCAATGTGAACGACGAAGCACATAGAGGAATCACACATTTACAAGGCGGTGGTGTTCTAAGAATCACGCCAACAAGGAAATATCAGAAAATCAATCAAGTAATTAAATTGGTGCCAATCAAATAAATTTCAGCGAAATCAAAAGATCCAGCGTTAATGAAGATTTTCCAGCTCACGTAGGCTTTGTAACCAAGTAAATTAACTCTATAAATTAGAAGAAGGAAACCGAGGGTTGGTACGGGAAATAACTGGTGGTGTTCGTAGGAGCCAATGTGTAAAGACCCGACCCGAAAAATGGTCTTAAACCTAGATCCTTACTTAGCATGCATGAATGAAAACATAAAAACACCATTCAGAGTACCAATTTAAACTTTTCAAGCAACACAATTAAAACCAAAACCAGGAATCCAGTAAGTAAAACCAACAACTAAGGTGACTGATCAGTACTTTCTTGAAATCATAGAAATCGGTTTGAGAAGACATAAACAAGTTTTTCCTTAGGGATTCAAGTCCAACTACATGCAAATTCAAAATAAAGATAAGATAAAAGTTTGTCTCATAGTTCGGCCATCCATGATCATCCAACAACCTCCTCTTAGCCATCTAGCCTCTATCCCAAGTTACCTGGTGGAAAACCACATAAAATAAGGGTGAGCAACGAGTCACTCAGTAAGAATCCCCAACCGGGGTACAATATGAAAACATCTCATCTAGCACACCGAACATGCAACCATACACTAACTCAGAGCAAACAACTTGGTTTAGGCTATTCGTCACTCCTAGAACTTGCCTATTCAAAAACTTACAGCTACAACCAACACTAGGTTCTACACCTTGATGCCCATCGGGGTCTTACACAACCTAGGACGCGATGATGCCCATCGGGGTCTTACACATAAGGATGCCCATCGGGGTCTTACTCCTGCTAGGCACAGCGATGCCCATCGGGGTCTTACTCCACAAACCAATGATGCCCATCGGGGTCTTACTCCACAAGGATGCCCATTGGGGTCTTACTCCACAAAACAGTGATGCCCATCGGGGTCTTACTCCAGCTAGGAACACGGAGAAGCCCATCGGGGACTTACACATAATGCCAATAGTGTAGTGCCCATCGGGGACTTACATACACTAACAATGCATTGGTGCCCATCGGGGACTTACCCAAGTGGAACCTAAACTAGTACTCCCTAACGGTCTCCTACGTACAGGAACACAAACTTGCCTAATAATCAGACAATATACATTACCTGTCAAACCCTAGCATGAAACTAACAGAATATGAACAGGAAACATGGATATGCCAGAATAAGAAAACCTGAGCATGGAACTAACAGAATACGAACAGAAAAAAAGCATGTCATCAAGGGAAAACACGAATCCTATCCACTAGAAACCTCATACAGTTACAAGATACGATATGCTATTAAGTATTCGTAGGGTCCACACAACCCCGGTAAGAAATCCTTACCTGGAAACAAGCAGAAAATAACTACCACAACCAAACAAGCGACCCTCGAGCTTCTAAGTCAACTCGAACAACCTAAGCAATCAATAAAATTGACCTAATTAAAAACCAGTAGCTAACATCTTAGGGTCCAAAAGAACAAAGGCTCGGAAATTACCAACCGAGAAGGCACTAGGTCTCATCCCAAACTCTTGGCAAAATAGGCTCTCGGCGAAAAGCAAGCAAGCAGGACGTGAGGGACGATGGGGCTTCTACGCTCGTCACAGTGGCAAAGAGGCGTGCGGTTGGGGCGAACAGGCTAGTGCTTCGCTGTTGCGGAGGCTGCGAGACGAAAAACGAAGGCTTCGTATGGTGTTGCGAGGCTACTGCACTGCGGCTGGACACGGTGAGTGCGCGCGGGCGAGAACGAACGTACAACAGAGACGAACTCGCGGGAGCGAAGAGCGAAGGGGGTGTTGCGTCGCGGGCTGGACGCTTGCGGCTGTGATCGTCGAAGGGCTGGTGCACGGACGAGCGGTCAGGTGCGATGTGTTGCTGCGGCTTTGCTGGTGCGACAATGTAAAGGCAACACGGCAAAGCTCTGGCGAGGGTGTGTTCGCTGGGGCGAGCCGACGGGGCTGCTGCTGGTCTCGGCTGGGCAGAAACACACGCACACACACAAAAAAAAATTCGGCGGTCAAGGCTTAGCCAACGACAATTGCCAAAGGAAAAAAGAAGAAGAAAAGGAAGAAGAAGCGAACCTACCTCTCGGTTCTTGATTCTTGGAGAGACGGCAAGAAAGATGGAGGGGAAGAATTGGAAACGACAAAGTGTGGGTAAGGTGGAGTGCGACAACTTTTGGAGAAGGAAAAATACGATTATTTCCTATTTAAAATAGGATTAGGTTTGGCAATTCCCTTCCCTGAGCTTTCCCCCTTCGAGTCCCAACTGGAGCAACCTTTTTCTCCTTAAATAAACTCATTTAAATCCATGCCTCCAAATCCCTTTAGATTAAGGGTTCAAATCCCAATGGAAGTACTTTAATTCCTTTAATTTTGTAATTAACCCAAACCACCTCCAGGCTTCTGAACGACCACCACAAACCCTTGGAACTTGCAACCATAAATAGCCAAGCCTCAACAGAAGACAGGGAAGACCCTCGAATCCTAAAAATCCACAAAGCCTGACTGAGGAGAAAAATGACATAAATACCCCTAAAGGTTAAAATAACACTAACGACCCAACCGATCAACCGAAAAATGAACCGGAAGCACCTGAAGATCCGAAACGGAAAATTGGGCCTTTACACAATGACAAAGGGACTGCATACTTAACAACTGCGCCAATTCTATTTTTATTGTTTCTCTTAGGAGTAGTTGTAGCTATGAACATTTAATAGTCATAATAAAATCTAATGATTTTAACTTCTTACTTGTGTTTATTGCCATGCTGCGTTATAGGAGTTTTGAATGAATATTCACGAGTAAAAGCATGTTAGGAGCGTAGGTTATATAATTTCAAAATACTGAAACCACCATAAAGCAAGTCGTATCTGAGAAAATTACTGCACAAGATACCTTGGAAGTTCAAACAACTGTAGAACTCACTATGGTGGAAATCGCTGATTTAGTCCGAGAAGTCTGTACAACTGTTAATGAAGTACCAGAAGGGTCTCTTCTCGGCTGTTGAAGGTTTCTTCGCAGGGGACCAGAACCTGCAATCGCAAGGAAACACTGAACTGTAATAGTAGAGGTAATGGCTATCACTGGCATGTCAGGGGACAAGGACCCTGAGAATGAAGGCAATGAGGCAATGAGAGTTGGTTAACTAGCCAAAAAAGATGGAAGAAAATGATGAAAAATCCAGAAGGGCCATGGAAGAAAAAAGAATTATTTAAGCCTCTGAACCCTTACATTTTACTCAAAAAATAAGCAAGCGAACATCATAAAAAGGAAATTAACATGAACATTCATGTTTATCTATACATGCCTGTTGGCTTTTTGGCCCCTAATTAAATTTACTAATTTTAATTAATTTGATTAATATTTTAATTATAACAAATTCATTTTTTTTACTGATATTTTTAAAATTTTTAAGTTTTTATTAAGTAGAACTTGAAGAGACTGTTCCAACGCATTTTGAATCGTGCAAATCGGAGTTAAAATGAAGAAAATATGCACAAATGAAGATTTCAAGAAAAATCGCCAATAAAAAAAACGGATTTTTCTTTTTCAAATTGTTTCTTTTTTAACAAAAAAATTTTCCATCTATCTTCCTTCAATCGTAGCTATATACTACATTTTTCCTAAATCCAATGGCCACTATTTCATCATATCTTCATCAAATCTCGTTCGTCGATCATTTTGTCTTAAATCCAACAGACACCTTTCATCTTGTCTCCATTAAATACATTGATTCAAGAACTAAATTTAGACAACAAACATTATCATTCTCTAAACTTCAAAAAGTATCATTTGCTTCACACATTCTTGAATGAAAAATTAGAATTTGAAAAATGCTACTAAATAGAATTTCCTTGAGAAAAATGATGTGGAAAATCATTTAGTTAAAGGAATTCTTTTCAAATATTGTTTGCTTTTCATGTGGCAAATTTGGTCATAAATTTAATACTTAAGATTTTTCAAAATTGAATGATAAAAATGTTGGGCCAAATTAAGATGGGTTCCAAAGTTTAATATTACTAAGGATGAAGGACCCAAGAAATGGGTACCAAAATCCTTTACTGAGCTTTCCTTATAGATGTTATTTCAAAAGTCAAGTAAGTTGCTTGGAATTCAAATTTGAAATTATTCAAATGAAGCAACTATGCAATAAAAGAAAATCGGCATGTTTGGTATTTTTTTTTTTTTTTTTGGATTATTGAGATAAATACTTGGTTGATATCTTTTATCAAATTTATATCTCTAGAATGTTTGAATTTGATTTTTTTAAAAAAAATTGATTGATTATTAGATCAAATATCTTGAGAAATTTAAGAACATTTTTTGCATCCATATATATGATTATATATTTTAAGAATGATTGGATATTTGGTTTACATATCATGATCTATTATTTCTAAATTTATCTAAATTCATATTACCTTACTATTTGAATTCACTGATGTCATGATTAAAGGTTGAATATTTTTTTGGTATATGTTTATATTTCATACTAATGAATTTGGTGTTATTCACAATTACGTGATATATTGTTTGATTAATTAATTAACAAGATTATGATTGTTGCTCTATTAAAGTATCAATGATAGAATATTATTAAATAATATATTGTATGCTTTTTGGTTAAGAAATATGTTTTGAGACTTGTTTTCTAAATTGATATGTTATTTATATGAAAAATATTGATTATTAAAATCGCATTAACTATATTTTTTGTCCTATATGCTAAATATATGTGTTTGTTTGTTTTTTAATTCTCTATTTTATAGGGAGAGTTTTTATTTTTGAAATAGGGGGATTTTTTATGACATTGATTAATATTTTTGAATCCCGCTAGAACTTACTCAAACTTGATATGTTTCTTATTTGTAATGAACCATGATTTTTATTGTTTAATTTGCTATTAAATGGTATCATTATTTTTCAACAATTGGTATCTCTTTTATATATTTTTATTTTTTTAATTATTATAAAGAGATTGCTTATTTTTAGGGAGAGTTTAAATAATTTAATATTGATAAAGTGATTCATGGTTGAGTATACTTCTCTTACACGTATTATATATCTTTTTAATTAAGGAGAGTTATTGCATTAGTGTAAATTAATTTTAGAAGAAGGATTCATTCGAAAATGTGTTTTTATATCTATATCCTTAGATTTTAATGTGTTAAATGTCTTTTTGTCTCTTATTAGACGAGAGTATTAAATTGATTTTTTAAGCGGGAGAAATTTAGAGAGTTTGCATTAAAGAAAAAATTTTAATTATTCTTTTCCTACATTTTCTTTTTTATTGATTCCAAAAGGGGAGAGTTAATAAGACAAATAAAAGTATGTTATCATTAATTATGTGTGTTGATTTTGCATGTGGTTCATATCTTCATCACATACATTATTTTATGTTTCATTTTTCTAGTATAGTTTGTCATCATAAAAAATTGAGAGATTGTTGACTTTTTTGCCCCTACTTAAATTAATTAATTAAAGTTTTAATGATAACAAATTCGAATTTTTTTTTACTAATATTTTTTAAGTTTTGAAGTTTTTATTATGTAAAACTTGGAGAGACGATTTCAAAGAATTTTGAATCGTGCAAATCGGAGTTAAAATGAAGAAGATATGAACAAATCAAGATTGTCTATAAAAAAAATGGGATTTCTTTTTCAAATTATTTCTTTTTTAACAAAAAAATCTTTCCATCTTATCATCATTCAATTCTAGCCATATACTACATTTGTCATAAATCCAATGACCACCATTTCATCATATCTTCATCAAATCTCGTCTGTCGATCATTTTGCCCTAACTTCAATGGACACCTTTCATCTTCTCTCCATTAAATACATTGATTCAAGAACTAAATTTAGACAGCAAACATTATCATTCTCAAAACTTCAAAAAGTGTCATTTGCCTCACACATTCTTGAATCGGCGCTTGACGGGTGATTAAAGTGCTAATATATTGTACAATAATCAATTCGAAGTCAACTTATACTAAGTGTAACTCAAAACCATTTACGCAGAAGTATACGCGGTCGGGAATTGTAGCAAGTAATAGGTATATAATTTTATCGACCCCATAGAGATTGATGTTTAGAGCTAATATTGTTTAAGTAGAGTCGTGCTTAAAAGTAAAGCATGAATTGGATAAGTTGTTGTGGTTTGTTTTGCGAAATAAATGGGTAAATGAATATGATGCTAAACTAAATATGATGATGAAAATAAATATGATGCAATGGGTAATGCTAACTATCAATCCTAGAAGATTATAAGTGTGTGGGCTAGTTAAAGAGAGCCTTGCTTCCCTAACAAATAATTACTTCCGTACTTAATGATTTATGGCAGAACCAGCTTCCGCTTTGAACTCTATTCTTAGCACAGAGAAACGCAAGCATTAGTAAGGTTATTCCTAACACTTTAAGCAGTGAACAAACGTTCACACACCCTAATGTAACATATTGGGTCAACATGCAATTCCTTCTTCCGAACTCACCACAAGGTACATACGTGGGTAGCTAATATCGACGCATATATATATATACACACACACACACACATTAACACGCAGCAGTATAAAACTCAATGACCTACGCTCTTAACATACTTCTATTCAAGAATAGTAAGCATAAACTCTTATAGCGCAACCATAAAAATAAACATCAAATAGAAGTTAAACGAGACGATTTTATTGCATCTAAGAAATGTTTAAAACTATAAGATACTCCTAATAAAAACAGTAAAATGGAATTGGCACGGCTAAAGATTTCCAGTCCCTTTGTGATCAGCTCCTACGCACCACTATTTGCTTCTCTCCGCGATAGACTTCATGGCCAACCGATCAGCTCACCTTTCTTCCACCCATGCCTTGGTATTTATAGAATTGAATTACTTGCCTGACAAGTCGAGGTGAGCTGTAAAATCTTTATCAATGCAGAATTTCTTTATTCCTGCAGGAATTTATTTGATTGACACTACCTTGATTACTTGATTGATTTTCGATTACTTCCTTGTTGGCATGTCTTTTTCAAACGTGTTTTCATTTTGAATTCGCGCCTTTTTGTGCGGCTAGTCATTGTTTGCATTGATTGTCCTTCTGTTGTGTAGCTGAATTAACTTGGGTTTACTCAAGATTTATGCTAAAAATGCGAAACTGTGCTTCCGAGGCTATTTTATGAATGCATGCTAATTTTCTAAGTTATTTCATTGTATTTCTCTTATTAACGCTTGCTTTCCCCCTTAATTCTAGAATAATGCTAACTAAGACAACCTAAAATATGCTCTATTTGATAGCTATCAGTGTATTGCTTATTTTTGTTTGATTTTGATCACAAAGTATATTTTTAGCTTGCCATCTTTTCTTGAAATTGTAGTAGTGCTATAAATGCAAAAAACTAAGTTATTACTCCCAAAATCACTGACGTGTTTAAATTTTCTGGAAAAGTACTATGGATGCGGATGAAGACTGAAGCAAACGAGTCAAAGGGACAGAAAAAAAAAAAAGGTTGGACGACAATCGCATTATTAAATCAATGGAACCAAGAAGGAAAGAATCATCAAACGAATATTCCAGACAAAAGATATTTGCAAGCATTGAACGTGGTTAACAAGAAACTTCTGACTCTATAAATTGTGGAAAAATTGAAGAAGAAATTGTGCTGGTTCGGAGAGGATACTACCGTTGATGGGTGTTCTAGATGTTGAGGTCTCTTAGGGGATCTCAGCGGATTCTTTTCATATGTAGTCCTGGAAGAACTCAGTACCAAGCGGTGTTTGTTAGAAGAAGACTTCATTGGCAACAATATTGACGATTCTATCAACTCCATAGATAGTTTAACTTATCATATAGTACATTGTTGTTTGTATCGCATTTTGTAGGAGTAGATTGAACGTTTTTTGAAATTAATGATATGAGTTCTTTGTTTTAGATTTGATCTCTATTAAGCAACTTATGATTAGATTTAATATTAAGAAGCGACCTTATGAGAATCATGTAGTATTATCATTCAGTTTAAATGTCAAGTAAAGGGGGAAAAGTAGTAAGAACGGAGGTTGAATTTTTTATTGCGGTCCAATTGAATGTCCACTCGCGAGGGTTTAGAATTTTCCTTGGAAAAGGGAATGTTAATGGCTTAACCTCGCCGTAATCACTAGGAAATACTTAATCTTAAGTATTTTAGAGGGGAGTTAGGGATAAACATCTCACTAGCTGCATACGCAATGCTTGCACTTAAAAGTAAATCTACGGGCAATGTACCGGCAGGTTGCAGTCAAGTACTTCGGGAGGGGGCTTGAAGTTAAAGTTTAGTATGTGCTAATTTTTTCATGACAACTTAACTTGCTTTAAATTGAATTGTAACGCGAACTTCTCTTTACTAGTTAATTAGTTAGATTTAGGCATTTCAAGTTAACTTACGGTATCGAGTAAAATATGAATGCGGGTGAAAATTTTTATAATGTTGTTTATTCATTAAGCATGTGTTGACTAGCTACCCACGCATGCTAGCCTCTAGCTCACTCGGAAGAGTAACCTGGCAGAAGACCCAAGATGTTACGGTAGTTTGGTGCAAATTCTTTTGCATCATTAAATGAGATTAAGGTTAATCCTGCTAGCGCATACGAAGCCTTGAGCCTATTTGTGTGGAATTGCAGCGAAAGTTAGATTCTGCACCATCAATTGCAGAAGCATTCGTTTGTAAGGGAAGTATGATTTCAGTCTCACCAAGCAACACATGCATGTTTGTTCTTTAACCTGGTTGATCTAAAGCATTAGCATCAGCATCAACATTGGCATATATTATTTATTTCATTCAGAACAAAGCAACAATCTTTCAAATCCATTCTTATTCTTTATATTTGACCTTTGACTTATATCGATGTGCTACGAATTCTCTGTGGGATCAATAAATTGTATACTTATTACTTACTGCACTCCGACCGCATATACTTGCGCATAAGCGATTCCGAGTCACACTTAACATTAGGTTTGCTCCGAATTAACTACTGTATGAATATATTAGCACCTGATTTGCAGATCATAGAGTCAAACGGTATGTCCCGTGACATTAGTTGAGGTCCGTGAAAACTGGCCCGAACAGTCATGGATATAAAAACAAAATTATGAATTTTGCACTATATGCTTATATTCATATGAAGAAGAAATGTGTAGTATCTAATGGTTGGGTCTTATGTCAATGGTTAAAAAGGAATTTACTTTTTTAAAAAGGAATAGGATTGGACATATTTGAATATAAAGCAATATCTCTTGAAATCCCACGAGTTTAAAAAGAATATCTTGTCCTTGATTTAAGGGATTTTTTGACTTGTAGTTAAAACTAAATATAAAATTTGTGTTTTTTTTATTAAAATATAACTCAAATAATCGCAATAAAATTAAAAATCTTATTTAAAAGCTTAATGAAAAATCTAGAATGCTACAATATTCTCAACTAAGAGAACTTTCGTCCTCGAAAATAAAAGAAAAGAAAGTTCAAGACATAAATAATTCAAGAAAACGAGATTGCACTCGCTTTCACGCTCTCAAGTGGTTGCTTCTACTTTCAAGCTACGTAAAAGAACTTTAACTATTGGAATTTTTTGGCTGCATAAAACTTTTAGTTTCCAAGCTAGGATTTGCACAAGCTTCTCTTCAAAGGTAAGTTAACAATGAGTTCAATAGGCTCAAAATTAAGAACATGCGACAGATCCGAAATTATGCACCACATATGTAGTCCCTACAACTTATCAGTATGCACTATGTTTGTACGTACATTCATTGTACATTGTGATTTAGGCATATGCGATGGATCAGTCACGTAATGCGCAAAGCATATAAAATTTTCCTAATCATCCTTTATGACTACTTAGTTTCTGTAACTTTGCCTATTGCATTTTATTTGGGGGTTTAAATCATTGGTTTTGGCCTAGTGGATTGCCTACTTATGTATATGTAAGACTGAGACCTCATTTATGTTATGTGTTTATCCGTCCTTGTTGTGTTATAGTTGTCAATCTTGTTTGGAATGTGTATATACATATGAATTGGCTCATTAGAATACATTGTTCGCTTGCCCCCCCCCCCCCCCTGAATATGCTCATGTGCCCCCTATCACTGCTTCTGTTTTCCAAAATTATGCATCGCATATATAGTCCCTACATTTATCAGTATGCATTATGTTTCTATATCCATTGTACATCGAGAATTTATCTCTCGCCCCTAATTTTTTTTAACCATTCATTTAAATTCTCATACAAAGCAAACATGTCCTCTATTCTTTTAAAAAAATCTAGCCATTTCCTATCATTTCCCTAGAAAAAATAACTGTGGGTATCTTTTTTTTAGCAAATTAGGGGAAGGGGACTGATAACTCTCAAGAATCAAGATTTAAAATAGCTTAAATTAATATATTTTTAGATGAAATTTTCTAATTGATAATGTTTAGAATTTGGCCCCCATTTTCCTATCACTATGCTTAAGCAAAATATCTTATAGTTTTCTGATTAGGATACTTTACAAGGCTCCTCTTCAACGAAACATGCACAAATTATATGTAAATTGTTAAGTGTAAAAAAGAATTGATGCTTTCTAGTTTGTTGTAGTGAGCATGGAGAAAATCGAAATTGAAGGAGGCGATCCTCGCCAAAGAGAAGACTGCACTTGACGAAATAGTCCCAGACTCCATCCCACATCACCTTAGCGAAGGAAGAACCAGGGAAAAGGATAGGTCGTAAAATATCTCAACAAAGGGATGCGTGACAAATATCGAATGCTAAACGATTAATCTCAGTCGCTCATTTGGGTCAGCTCTAATGCAATCGACAACGTGGATCGTGGAGCAGCGATCATCGAGCAGGCCATTCACAGAAGCTGTTAGGAGCCCTATTAATAGCGAGAGGCGTCTCTATTTCCAGGGTTTGGAAAAATTGGCAGTTGGGAATTTCCTAGGCATTTTGTCAGTTTTATCAGAGTTCTTTCCATTTCAACCAAGCTCTTCTCTGATTAGTGTTTTTCTTTTGGCCGCCAAAACGATTTCGTCGGGCCGTAATTGTCTTTTGTCATTTTCTAGCATAGTTTACATGTTGTTTTAGGAGTTGAGTTGTAACTGGAGTTTCACCCGTTGAGACATTCAGAGTAACAAAGTTCTAGGAGTTCTCTTATCTTTTCATCGTGACTTATTTATTTTCACTGTTACTCTCTTTTTTTCACTTAATATTTGTTTAAGAACATGTTTACTGTTTCATTAATTGTTTTAAACATGTTTACCGGTATGAAAGGCTAAACATATTATCAGAGGTTACGGGGAAATAAAGTGTTTCACTTTGGCGAAGGGTTACCGAAATAAACTTTTTATGCATGGTGTTTTAATTTCATTTACAATTCATTTGACACATTGCGTGTATAACTCTACTTCGCTTCGAGAGAAGAAGGTAGAGCAAACTTGCAGGTATAACACTAGGATTGTTAGGTTTCCCTGCTAATTAAAGAACACTTAGAGATAAGGTTTGCCTAGTGCCGCAATTTACGTTAATAGTTGTTTGAGTTTGAGAGAAACAAACTAAGAGCTCAAGAGAGCCAGCTTTCGAAGCTTGAGAGAGTCAAGAGAAACCTATAGGTTGTTCGCCCTTGCTAACCTAACCACTTAGGCGAAGCCCCAAAAAATCTTAACCCTTCCGATACTTCTCTCATATTGTTATCTTGCTACTCATTATTTTGCCTACATAGTTAGTAATTAATCATTTCATCAAACGACTTCTTATACTTGACTCTTACTAAAAAAACGAATGGAAACATCACAAAATCCTTGTGGAGAATGACATTTACTTGAATTAAAACTTGCTACAACAAGACTGTGTATACTTGCACACCTTGGGGAAATTTGTAACACTTGTTTTACTAAGGAAAAAAAATAAAAAGAAGTAAAAAAGAATAGATAAAAAGAAAAAGAGAGAGAAGCTTCCATAGGAACCTTGTCATTTAAATAGTAATACAATAAAAGTTCCAAAAAAAAGAAAAGAAAAGAGAAAGGTGTGGCTTTATTGAAGCCATACACCTTAGATATTTGTTTATAAAATTGTTAAAAAAAAGATTAAAAAAAAGGAGGAAACCCCTCGTAAGAAAGGGGAAAAGGAAAGGAAGCTTGAACAAGGGTTTTGGAGGAAGTTCTTGGTTTGATTTGCTATTTTAGGTAAGTTTCTTCTTTTTGGTTAAAATTAGCATAAAATGGTGAAAGTTCTCCTTTGAATTTCTTTATGAGCTTTCTCTTTTAGTTTGAAAAGATGATGGGTTGACCTAAAGTTAGAAATAGAGTCTTAGTGTTTTAAGGAAAAAAAGGAGAAGTGTTGTTAATTCTAGAGAGAGAGAGATATGGTTGAGTATTAAAGAAATAAGAAAAGACATATGTTGTAGTAAAGAAGGGAGAAAGAAGATGAATAGTAAAAATTAGAGAGAAGTTGAAGTGATTTCAATATGGGTATATGCTTGGGTTTCAAAATTTATTTAATATATATATATATATGTATATATATATATATATGTATATATATGTATGTATGTATATATGTATGTATGTATATGTATGTATGTATGTATGTATGTTAATGAGTAATTTAGATGAGAGAAGATTTAAGCTTAACATATTTTTAAAGGATTACGCTCCAAATTAGTTGTTGATATTATTTAAATTATTATTTTCAGGACAAACAAAGATTGGGGTGGCTTATAACCCAAAATTTTCTTGTCAATAGTATTGTGAGTAGTTCATTCTCATGATCATGTTTTTTTTCAATTTCTAAATTTAAATGGTGAACTTTCATAACCATAGCATTATGAATGGTTGGAGTAATTAGTGTGAGTGTAAAAGAGAATTTGTAATGCTCTTTTTCTAAGAATATAATTTGGGTTCCTTAAGCGTTTTCTATAATTTCCATTTTAGAGACACATTCTAAATTTTATACATCTTTTGAGAATTATAATGGTTGCATGCTAGTTGAGAGACTCTTCACATTCATGGAATGATAAATTAGAGACTTCTAAAAGAGTTCAAGAGTTGCACGTGTTATATGTAAAGTAGTTGAAAATTTCTAGAACTTTGTATCCTTGTTGACAGAGATTTCTCTGCTGCGCGTATTGAGACTACTCTACGCCAATACGATAGAGATTACTCTTCTGTGCGTATTGAGACTACTTTACGCCAGTACAACAGAGATTGCTCTATTGTGCGTATTGAGACTACTCTACGCCAGTACGACAGAGATTGCTCTGTTGTGCGTATAGGGACTACACTACGCTAGTACGACAGAGATTGCTCTGTTGTGCGTATTGAGACTACTCTACGCCAGTACGACAGAGATTTCTCTATTGTGCGTATAAAAACTACTCTACGCCAGTACGACAAAGGTTGCTCTATTGTGTGTATCGAGACTACTCTATGCTAGTACGATAGAGATTGCTCTATTGTGCGCATCGAGACTACTCTACGCCAATATGACAGAAATTTGGGTACAAGCTTAGGGATAAATGTACCAACATGAGATGTGTTAAATCATTCTATTGAGGATATGAAATGCTTCCTAACCACATTTTTTTCATTCATTTGAGCATAGATTGATTTCAGAATGATAATGTTGTATTGAGTTCTTGCTTTAACTTTGGAATGAAACTTTCTTTCTTGCAAGTTATTTTATCATGTATCTTATTACTCATTGGGCTTATTAGCTCACCATTTTCTTCCTTAAATTTTCCACCAGGTAGCGACTGAGTTCTCACAAGCTTGCTGAAGTCGACCCCTACCACCAAACTTGGATAGTTTGCATAGCATTTTGTATGTGCATATTTATGGGTGCATATATACGTATATATCTTTTTGTAGTCATGGTGGCTAGTAACATTGCAAGACTTGACACTATCGGTGGTTTGTAGTTCTAAACATGCATGTTATTAAACCAATAGATTGTAAGTGTTCATAAACTTTTGAAATGATGGTTGGAGCTTGAATGCCTTTTTTGAGACTATATATATCTTCCATTTCAAGTTTAGTTTGGTCCAATTTTTAGAGGAAACTCTGTCGAAATTTTCAGAGATTTTGATTTCAGAAAAGAAAAGAATTAGCTAGTCACTTTGTGTTAAAAATTGTTCAGGTTACAACATGACAATAGATATTCCTTAGTTCAGTTGGGATATATGGTCGACATATCGCATCCATGTCATCATCCTTATTCAATTATCATCTTTTATTTTATATTGTTGTGCGTCGGTTTCGCTCCAATAAGGACCAACAAACCCTACATATATGATACTTTTGCTCTCAATTTTTGGGCTTGAACCCATGATTGTAAAATTGGTAATAGAATAAAACCAAATAAGATAATCAACGCGTCACCGACTCATTCGATAAAAAAATTGTAGGTATCAAATACTTCAAATTGTAGGATTGCACTAACAAACCTGTTGATAAGAACAAAAGATAAAAGATGTGGCAAAACCCAATGTAACAAACGTGACAATTTTGTCAATTTTGTCGTGTATTAATATTCATGGGACCACGTTTCAAAAAAACAAAAAATCATGGGACCATATATAGTTTTTTTTTTTTTTTTTTTTTTAGAAAGGGGCCATATATAGTACCTTTTCTTTAAATGTAACCTTTTCTTTAATTTCATAATACTTTTAAAGGTGAGGCGTAATCTTTTTATTGTCGTGTCATACAAAATATTAAAATATACATATAAAACTATATATATATATTAAATAAAGTACTCATATTTTCTTCTCAAAAAAAATAAATAAAGTACTCATATATATATAACGCGTCAATATGTCAAGTTACATTAATATTAAATATAACTATTTTTTATGTATTCTGTCTAATAAATTATATTAATGCACTTATTAAATATTATTATTTTTAAAAAAAATTAAGTACAAAAGCCAATATATATACTACCGTCATCGCAGGAGCCATTTTTAGTATGAAATATTTTAAAAACAATTACCATAAATAAAATAATTAAGATGCTACAACAAATTTTCAATTTTAAAATATTAAACGGAAATAAAAAATTTGGAGAAAGTGGACACACAACTAAAAGAAAAGAAAAAAGTTTTAAATATATACAAATGAATTAATAATTAAATATTAAACACGCACGTGGTGAAAAGAAATGGTGCAAGTTGTATTATTCATCATGTACTATAAAAAGGGTCGCTTCCCATCTCAAATTCCACGTCCATAAACTCATCTTCTCAGAGAGTTATATTGTAAGATGAAAAGAATGAAAGTTTGTGCATTTGTGTTGTTGGTAGCTTTTGGTTTGTGCTTAGGAGGGTCTGCACAGCAATGTGGTCGGCAAGCGGGTGGCGCTGTCTGTCGTGACGGGCTCTGTTGTAGCGAATATGGGTACTGCGGCACCACCGACCCTTACTGTAACATTGGTTGTCAAAGCCAGTGTTGGCCTCATCCTCCGCCACCGCCAGCCCCACTAACACCGCCACCACCACTTCCCCCAGCACCCCCGGGCCAAAAAGACGTGACCGATATCATTTCCCCTGAGCTTTTCGAAGAACTGCTCCTGCACCGCAATGATCCAGTATGCGAAGGCCATGGGTTTTATAGCTACTATGCTTTCGTTACTGCTGCCAGGTCCTTCAAGGGCTTTCTCACAGATGGAAGCGACACCATTCGTAAAAAGGAGTTGGCAGCGTTTTTGGGCCAGACTTCTCACGAGACAACTGGTAACGTTTTAGTTTTTTTAATATTTGGGTCATTATAGACGTGCACATATTGTCACGTTTTATCAAGAAAATCAGTAGAAAATTAATTTAATGAAACAAAACAAACCTCGTAGGTGGATGGGAAACTGCGCCTGATGGTACATATGCGTGGGGATATTGTTTTATTAATGAACGAAATCGTGGTGGTGGGAGTGATAATTGCAAACAATACTATCCTCCTAAATGGATTTGCGCTCCCGGCAAGAAGTACTATGGCCGTGGACCCATTCAATTGACATGGTAATTGTTTTGTATTATTTTTTAATCTAATATGATTTTAGAGTTCATAAAACCTAAACAACAAAGACGGACTTGTATGACCATCAGGAACTACAATTACGGACAAGCTGGTGATCATTATGGAATAGATTTGCTGAGCGATCCAGATTTGGTAGCCACGGATGCGGTTATATCGTTCAAGACAGCCATTTGGTTCTGGATGACACCTCAAGATAACAAGCCATCGTGCCATGATGTTATCACTGATAACTGGAACCCATCTAGTGCTGATGTAGCTGCTAGAAGACTCCCTGGTTATGGTGTTATCACCAACATCATCAATGGTGGATACGAATGTGGGATAGGTCCTGACGAACGTGTCAAAAATAGAATTGGGTTTTATGAAAGATACTGCAACATATTAGGTATCGACTATGGTGACAACCTTGACTGTTACACACAAGCGCCTTTCGATTCCGGTCTTCAGTTATCTTATGGTCAAATGTAATCTCTCTAATCATATTGTATTTCTATCTCCAACCTGCTGTGTCTGTTGTGAGATAGACTTATAATTATGAGTAATAATAATGGGGAGGGGCGCTATTTTGCTTTCTTTATAGCTTAGAGAAAGCAGGATATCTAGCTTTTATGTTTGCTTGTAATAAAGAGGACAACATAAATATATAAAATTAATGTGTTTGTCCCCCATGCTTTAATCCTTTATTTTGTCTATTACATCCACATCATAATATCATATTATGTTGAGAAAATATTGCTAATCTTGCTAATTCAAAATCGAAGGGTGATACAACATTGATCTATTATCATCATATTATACATAGCAAGTTCATCATATAGTTTAGAAGCTCCATCTCCATATTAAAGTGGAGCTTGAAATTGTTCAAAACATAATGGATGTGTTTGGTTGAGGAATTATTTTAAGGAGTTGTTTGGATGATAAGTTGTGGATGAATTTGAAGAGGAATTATAATAAGAGCTCATTTTGATGTATTTATTTTTAGAGAGATTATAATAAGAACTCGTTTTGATATTTGTATGTAGAGTTGTAAGAAAGTTTCGTTATTTACGAATGATTTGACATTTATGAGTTTTTTTAATAAAAATTATTTCTTTTAATTATTTCAAAATATTATATTTATGTTTGTGACTTTCTTGACTAATATTATTTCATTATTTTTTTTATTAAAATATCATTTTGGTCCCTCAATTTAATCATTGGTTTCATTTTAATCCCTCAAATTTCAAAAGTTCAAATTTAGTTTCTTAACTTTCAATAAATCTTAAAATTGGTCGGTTCAGTTAAGTTGGAGTTAGTCCAAATGTTTTAAAATAATATTATTTTAAAACATTTTCTCTCTCTCTTCAAACTTTTCTTTCCTCTATCTTCATGGGTTCTCTTTCTTTTCAGCTCAAGAATCTCTCAAGGGAAATTACTTGTTGGGTTAAATGAATTATCCCCAAGGCTCAAAAACACCAAATCAGTAAAATTAAGAAGACATTTCCATGGAAAAACCCCAGAAAACCCACTATTAATCAAACTCAAAAACCCAATTTATAAAGAAGACAAATCAGGAACTTGACGAGAAAATAAATTAATTATGACCCAAATCCAAATGCTTCGACTTAAAACAGTTCCACGAATCATCAACAACTTCACCATTCACCCAAAATCCAACTTCTCAAGACATTTCAAAGGCACATAGAATCAAAAGGAAGAGCCCCATATAAGTTTTGAGAAGAAAGATTGATTTCTCTTTTCCCGAAACCAAAGAGCTGAGAATTGAAGAGTTTTGGTGGAGGAGGGAAGATTATATGGCCAAAAGTGGGAGAAGATCATTGGCTTGGAGAAAGTAGAGAAGGACGAGGAGACGGCAGAGTGCCGCCAAAATGCGGCAGCGAAGGGGGCTTTCATCGAGGATTTTCCATGAATAATTCATTTAACCCAACAATTTATTTCCCTTACCATTCTTGAACTCAACAGAAAGAGAACTCAGAAAGATAGAGGAGAGAGGAGTTTGAAGAGAGAAAAAAAAATAAAATACAATAATATTATTTTATTACATTTTAACGGCAGACTAACTACAACTTAACTGCTTTATTGAAAGTTGATGGACTAAATTTGAACTTTTGAAACTTGAGGGATTAAAGTAGAATTAATGATAAAGTTGAGGGACCAAGATGATATTTTAACCTTTTTTTTTTATGATATGAATTTTATTTTAAATAATCACATAAAAAGTTTACAAATTAACTAGTTTGATATTTTTAAAATATTATGTCGTGGACAATAAATTTGAATTAATTAACTCAAACTTAATTATATTGAGTATACAAAAATTTCTAATAAAAAATTTTTAAAAAAATAATTGATTAGGAAGCTATATTAAATTACAATATTTGTTTTGGAAATATGAAATTGAATATAAATTTGTGATTTTTAAATTTCAAAAAATACTTTTTAAAAATACTTTTTAAAAATACTTTATTAGGTAAACGATTTTTTTTTAATTAATTAGTTGAAAATAAATATTAGGTAGATAAAAATAAATAAATAAAATAATAGACAAAAATTAAAATTAATTATAAAAAATTCACTACTTTAAAATTACAAAACATAACTAAAAACAAAAAGGGTGAGTTTTTTTATTAAAAAAAAAACAAGAAAAAAACATATTTTTAGTTACATTAATTTATTTAGTTGTGAATTTTACTTTAAATTTTAAAGAATTACTTAAACATTTTAAAATAACTACTTTGATGATAATTAGTGAATTAATGATTAATCATTCATATTATGTTATGCTTGATGAATACAAATTATTTTAAAAAAAAAATAAAAAATAAAAATGAATATAAAATTATTTTTAATTTCAAATTATAAAACATATTTTAAAAATATGATATTATTTAAATAAGGAAATTTTTTTAATTAATTAGTTCAAATTTAATGATAGTAATCAAATATATAAATATTAGTTAAATTTTTTTAAAAAAAATTAAATTATTATGAAACTATAATTAATTTTAAATAACAAAATATAATTTAAAATACAAAATTGGTTATAAAATTATTGTTAATTTTAAATCTAAAAAATATGTTTTTATAATATTATATCATAAAGACAAAAACAAATTCAATTATTTAATTATAAAATATCAGATAGTTCTATAATAAATAAATAATAAAATTTATTTTGAAAATATTACTAATTTAAAATTAAAAAACATATTTAATTATAAAAGTGTTGAAAAATAAATTTAAAAAAACAAAAGAAAAAAGAAAAGAAGGTATTAGTTTTCACTTTGGTGAAGGGGTTATTTTAGACCCTCATTTTGATGGAGGGGTTATTTTAATCCCTCCACCAAAATGAAGGTTTAAAATAATTCCTATAGATTATTTTAACCCCAACAAACAAACATCTCCAATAATGACAAAAAAATTGACATTCTAGCTTAAGAGTCTTTTAGGAGGAAATAATTTTAGAGTCATATCACTAATCATTTTGAAAAGATGTGTTGAGATTCTCACTATTTTCTTACATTGAAAAAGCAAGAAGACCTTCTAGTATTTATAACATGGTTAATTTTTTCTCTCATTACCATTTATTTTATTGGATGATATCACATACTATCTAATAAGGGGTGCGATTTCATATGAATAATTAAAATATACGAGAAGTTTTCGGGTTTCATTCTGTATTCACAACCCTACTTCTAAAAATTATCTTAAGTCTCATAAATGAAGTGGAATATACATGTATTTTGAAGATAGAGATTCAAATGAACAAAGAAGAAATGTTCGAAAATAGTAGAGAGCACTACAACTAGTGTAGAAACGAAATTTTTGTTTTTCTGGTTTTAATTCAACAACAACAATTGTAAGAACTCAACTCTAAAACACTCCTAAACATGGTTCTTACTCAGCATGCATGCATTTAAATATAAATAAGTCCGTGAAAACGATTCAAAATGCATCAAGTTCCAAAAATAAAAGCATTCAATTCACAACTCCTATTTAAAACTTTAAAACAATCCCTGACCAGAGTATTATTAAAAACATCCACAAAACAACATAAATAACATTATGCAAAATTCCCTACAGACTCCATGTCCAATTACATGCTTAAATAAATAAAGACATAAAAACATAGGCATCGGCAGCTCCCATGATTATTCAGCTCCACCGCTAACCGTCTCGGTGTTGTCCCAAGTTACCTGGTGGAAAACCACAGAAAATAAGGGTGAGTACAAAGGCACTCACTAAGAATCCCCAACCGGGGTATAGTACGAAACGTAAAATCATCTAGCATCCTGGTATACATGCAAACAGTTACCTATAAAGAATCTCTGCTATGAGTTGTTAACACAACTCCTGAAACCTTGGGAGTCGTCTACTCCCGGCCTAATGATCAGCTTTCTAAACTGATCTCGAATAGATAATCCTCGAGAGTCTCATACCCTTGGCCAAGTGACCAGCTCTCAAAATTGATCCCGATCAGCTCTCTTAACTAATCCTGGGACACCCAGGAGAGTACCCGGTGTTTGGCTCTAAATTGAAATGGAAGTGGTGTACTAACGACATTAGCCCAAGAGAGCTCTCCTCCCGACGCCTAATGCATGTGTGCACACCGCATGCAGCTGCAAGCCGTGTAAATGTGGGGGCCTAAGACAAACTACGTCAGTCTAGGTACACATGCCTAAGGACTCAGAAGCGGTGTTACTTATCTACAGTAGTGCGAGGCCTTCAGCACTCAGCTGTAGCAGCCTGAATCACCGAACGCCTGAAACTAAGAACCATCCAAGGTAGGCTTGCACCATTGGAAGGGTTCTGCTCTAGTAGGCTACAGACTAGGTTTATGCCGTTGTGGTGAGCTAGACCACACCCGGCTGTCGGGGGCGGGAACCTGTCCTCGCAGGTCCCGTCCTAGAGGGACAAAGTACGTTATGTCCACTTTCAGCCTCTAGATGATGACAACCTAACAAGTGCTAACTAAGAATACTCAAACTTGTTCCCTAACAGTTCAAACGTGCTCAACAACAGATACAACCTAGCATGGCACTACAAGCTTATCAACAGAAATCACAAAGCATGCCGAAAGGAACAAACCTGGCATGGTACTGACATGTAGAAATAGGAAACGATACATGCTAGCAAGAAACAAAATAGCATACAATCCTATCCACTAATCATGCTCGTAAACAGTAAACAGGCAACAAGGATGCAATCAATGTATGAATCGCAGGGTCCACACAACCTTGGTAAGAAATCCTTACCTAGAAACAAGCAGATCAAATACAGAAAACAATGCTCCTAGAGTTGTAGAACACCAACATGAGTAACAACCTAGACAAGGTAATCACAAACAAATAATCAATATCCAAGTAGCTTAAAAACTAGGCAACCAACACATAAGGACCCGAGAAAAGGGAATCTGTCAATACTCTGTATAGAATAGGTGTCAAGAATATCTAACATAAGATACGTACAAAATACGTACAACCAATGTCTAAACTATGCAAAAAAATAATAAAATAAAGGAAAATATAATCCCTACAAAATAGGGATTCTATTATGTATAAAATACATGTCAACCATGTCTAACATATGTAAAACAACAATAATAATAATAATAAAAGTAAAAGTTTTTAAAAAATTCCCAAAAAGTATGAATTTGATTTTAGAAGTTAATATCTTTAAAAACCAAAGCCATTTGAGAGATTTGGAAGTTTACACTGGAAAAAATGCCAGAGCATCAAAAGAGATTTAAAAAATTACACCATAAACATTTATATCTTCATAAACGTGGCTCCAATGTCGGTCCCTTTCGAAGTCTTGAGAATCAGAGCCCAACAAAATGCATTCATTTCTCTTGCGACTGGATTTTTCAAAGCAGGGCAATCATCAATCGCAAATACATAGGTGAAGGGTTTTCGTGAGGGTTGTTCAAGGAGAAAAAACAATCAAAATGAACTTTTCATCTTCTTCAAAAACACATATTTAAGACGCTCATAAAACTCAAGCTTAGGTAGTATTCCCAACCATTATTTAATTTATAGTTAACCAAACTTACAACAATCATATCGACCAACGAGAGTATGTACGACTTATGGGAAGATGATGTATAGCTATATTTGTGAACGTTAAGAACAAAATTTCTAAATTACATATAAATTTTTAAAAATTTCAAAATCCTTGATTTCATGGTATTTTATAATTATTGATTTATTTTTGTTTGACTGGGGTTTTTAGAATTAGTTAGGTTGTTTTAGATTTTTCAAGATTAAAAAAAGGTAGTTACAAATAATTTATTTTAAATGGATTAAAAAGAAACTCTATGAAATATAGTAGGGGTACAATTGTAAACTATTTTACATATTAAACATTAATTAAAATTTGAAAATAAAAAAATACATAAATTTAAAAACTAAAGATATTTAGCCACGTCTCTAATTCGTTTCTTAATTCTAGCCATTTTCCTAGTTGTCTTAAAAAATAAATCTTTCCTTACATAATATTGTTTGTTGGTTGGCCTTTAATTTTTTTTTTTTTTTTTTTTTTTTTTTTTTTGAGTGCATATTGAGGAAAATGGATCAACAAACCTTGGATAGAGGGAACTATCACTCTCAAATAATATGAGTGTAACAACCCGACTTTCTAAAATACTCTAATGGGGTGTTACGGATGCATGCATTTAAAATGCACAAATTCAATCTAATAATCACATGCAATGTCCAAACAAAAACTCGTAAAACCATGAACAACGATGATAGTTCGAAAACATATAAAAAATATGATTCGAGATCCCGATGGTTCAAACAAAATACAGTTTAGCAGAGTTTTAAACATGAAGTTCGACACAAGATAAAGTAATGCATAATGGAAAAATGACGACACCGTGTCCATGATCCATGCAGCTTCAAGCCTAGCCACCTCGGAATGGATCGGTACCTAAAAATGTAAAGGGTGAGTATATCAAAATATACCCAGTAAGTAGCCACACCATTGGGGTTAAGCATGTAAATAGAAACCAGATAGAAAATACGGCAATTGAAGCTAAATGCCTCGGTAATGCGTGGTCGGCCCTTAGGCTAGTCACGAGCAAACAATGTCAAACAACGGCGTGCAAGCCGTGAGCAAGATACGGCTAAATGCTGAGCAATCATATGACCATGGTCAGAGCAAAGACCCCGAGTGAAGAGAACACACAAGTTCTCTAACCCTAGGGTCGTACACGTCTCATACCGTGTCCTAAGGGCAATCACAATTACCTCGGGGTAGCTTGACCTCTACCAGGGACCCACTAAACTGCATCAGCAGAGACATACACGAATGCCTCGGGTAGCCTGACCTATCAAGAACCCACAACGTTGTGCTCGCAGAGACATACTCTGGTGTCTCGGGGTAGCCTGACTCATGTTAGGGACCCACCACACTTTCGCTGTGCAGCTCCAATTAGCGAATCAACAGAGACATACCCGAATGCCCCATGGGTAGCCTGACCTACATTAGGGACCCACCACGCTCCCGCTGTGCAACTCTCATAGCGTATCCGTAAGGCATATACAAATGCCAGTAAAGTCACCCGACCTTGTCTGGGAAAACGACGAGTGAGGAGAACACACAACATCCCTAAACCTCGGGTCGGGACAACGACGCACGAGTCGTGTCAGCAAGGGCATACACAACTCCAAATAAATCACCTAACCCTGTCAGGGAGAGCCGCGAGTGAGGGACTAACTACACAGAATCCTAACTCCTCGGGCGAGGGATGAAGCACACAGAATCCCAAATCTTTGAGTCGGGGACTAACCACACAGAATCCCAAATGCCTAGAGTGAGGGACTAACCACACAGAGTCCCTAATGCCACGAGTGAGGGACTAACCACACAGAATCCCTAAACCTTGGGCAACCAAGCGCACCGACAGGCATTCCTCCACGCTATCATCTGACCTAGTGGCCTCTTCTGGTAGGTATTGGGGTCAGGCAGGTCATGACTACCCTCATTCTCACGTACTAGGTCGTTTTCGTAGGTGTCAGGGTCAAGCGGGCCATGTCCCCCCCTTCTTACGATCATAACGGATAAACTGGTGAAACCATGTACACAACATATGAGGTTCCACGAGTACACACGAGATCAGTAGAGTCACACGAGATCTAGCCTAGCCTAGGCGAGTACACCCAGCCCACTCGAGGGTTGGTGCGACCCACAACGTGTGGTCAACAACCAAGGAACTCGTAGTTTCGCACACAATGTGACACATGAATGAGATCCGACCCCTTGGTCTGATGTAAAAGTCAAACCGTAGGCTTGTGCGGCCCAACCACGTGTCTCAAAGCAAAGAGGTTTCATATCCTCGCTCAGTTCCTAAGGGGCACTACTGAGTCACAACAACAACAAGATATCGATCATGCAATCTCGGGCCCTAAAATTGATAAACTAGTTACTCCTCTAAGTGGTCAATACAATAATCGGGCCTAGCTATTCTAACGTCAAGCATAACATATACGGACAACCCTTTAGGTAACGAAAAGAAAAACCGAGCATAATCATCGCAACACGTATACAGTCAAACATGGACGGAGTCAACAACATAGAACATGCATAAACTCAAGGCAATTCAGTCAATCAACAGGTTAAATAGATAAGCAGTTCATCATATATACAAGCAGAAATACAAATCAGGTAAATGATGATATGATCATAAGATACACATCAATAGAGATTTAACAGTTTACGAGCTATACATGATTTCATGCTACCACGAGTAGTAATAGGTTTAAATAGTAACTAACAACACCCAAGCATACATGCGACAAGTCATCGGACATCCAATTCTCATAAATCCTATCATGCCACCATTAACATGCTTTAATCCACAAACCCGAATAATAATGAAACTCTTTACCTTTCCGACGACTCGACCGAAACACCACGGGAACCCTCGAGCTAAAAAGCGACTCGAAACGATGAACCTGAGAGCACCTAAACACAAAACAACGTCGCGTGCTCGTTAGGGACAAACTAAATAAGCAACAAAAGGTGTTAACATCACGAGAATGAGGGAAAGTTACTGTTCGGAAACACCTCGCCAGAGCATGGCGGCCCTGGTGCCATTGCGTCGTCATAGAATGGAGCGGGTCGTACCTCGTTGGAAAGGTCTTGATCTCAGGATCACAGAACAGGTCTCAGATTTTCAAACGGACTTCTCTAACTCCCAGAAAATGCGAAGAAAGAGTAGATTTAAAAGGGATTTTCAAGCCATCTTGCCGAAAAATTCCATTGACAGCTGGAAGCAAGCTTGAAAAGATGAAAACTCAGATGATAGAAGAGATTACGAAGGATTTAATGGAAGGAAGCAGGTGGAACGACGAGCTCAAGCGAGCTCGTCTCAAAGCTTGGCTACCTCAAAGCACTCAATAGCGACTCGCATCTCCTGCAAGTCATGCGGCGAGACATCATATACACATCATCATCATCACCTCCTTACCACTCTCTCATCAGTAGTGATTCTGCGCCTCTAAATCAACTATTTTCTAATCAGCTCAACTGTTAATTAAAGCATGTATTACCTCTGTCGTCAGTAGTTGGTATTTAGTCTTTCAGACCTTATTTTCTGGATGTAATCTTCTTCATCCCTTAGCCTTAAATAGGTGTATCACTTTAATGTAAAGAAGGTATTGTGTGTTGAGAGTATTGAATACAAGTGAGATTCTCTTCCCCTTCATTCATTGCATTTCTTTTGTTTTTCTTCACTTGGTATCAAAGCAGTGTCTGATCCATCAGTGGCAAAAGAGTGAAACCAACCACTCCACCAAAACTCCAATCAAAGCTCATGCGATGAATGAAATCACTCAACAAATACACAACCCCAAGAATACTAATGCCAACAAAGGAAAAATACTTGTTAGGCACACCGATGTTCCTGTCGGATATCTTGCCTACTCAAACCTGATGAACCAAAATCAAAACCAGCAAAAGCGGATGAGGAAATACCTTCGTCAAAACTCTCCATATAACAACACCATTTGCCAAATATGTAGAAAGACAGGACATGAAGCCTTTCGTTGTTGTCATCGCTATGTTACCTCACAAGAAAACTCACCTCCTGGCATGAATGCTCAATCCTTGTTGTCATCGCTATTTGCCAAACTTACCTCACAAGAAAACTCACCTCTGAGACATTGCAAGACTCAAGTTGGTTTTTGGACAGTGGTGCCACTGACCATGTTGCAGCTGATTATGGACGAATGAATCTCCAAGAAAAATTATCAAGTACACAATTTATAATCGTAGGAGACGGAACCAAAGTACCAATACTTGGTAGAGGGTCTGGTTGTCTTGGAAATAGAGATATGAGATTGGTCTTAAAAGACGTTCTATATGTCCCACGGATGAAGAAAAATCTCATTAGCATTTCGAAGCTTACAAGAGATAATGCAGTATCAATTGAGTTTGATGAGTTTTGTTGCTTTGTTAAGGCCAAACATACCAAGGAAATATGGTTAATAGGAAGGTTTGAGCAAGGACTCTATAGGATTGACACTTTTGTTAATAAAGCAACTGATCACTTTTATGGATATGTCAAAGAAGTAGATCGTGTGGAAGAAGATCAGAGGATGAAGGCCCAAATCCCTGCAGGGGTGAAGAATATTTCTCAAAACTCCAATCTTTCCCTTGTGGCTTGTAGTAAAGGGGTTTGGCACCAACGTTTAGGCCACACATCGGTGAGAATTCTAGGCCAAATCCTGTCCAAATGTAAAACTCCCATTAAAGGCAATGCCAAGGCACCCTTTTGTGAAGCTTACAAGTATGGAAAATCTCATACTCTTCCCTTTCCCACATCTATATCTCGTGCAGTCAAACCACTTGCTCTTATTCACATGGATCTTTGGGGACCAACCCCCATACAATCCAATAAAGGGTTTTTATATTATGTTGCATTTCTTGATGACCACAGCCGCTTCACTTGGATTTACCCCTTAAGAAATAAGTCTGAGACAGTAAACTTGTTCCAAGAGTTTAAAACACTAGTAGAAAGGCAATATAATGCTAAAATCAAAACCATTAGATGCGATGGAGGGGAGGAGTTTAAACCGATTATTTACTTGGCTAGAGATCAAGGAATTGCTATCCAACTTTCATGCCCTTACACTTCTCCTCAAAACGGCCGGGTGGAAAGAAAGCACAGACATGTTGTTGAAACAGGTCTATTCTTGCTGGCTCAGACTCATATGCCTTTAGACTACTAGTTTGAAGCTTTTCATGCTGCTGTTTACTTAATTAATCGTCTGCCTACTCCAGTTATTGGTAATAAATCACCATTTGAAGTCCTCACTAACAAGGTTCCAGATTATTCTTTCCTACGAGTGTTTGGTTCAGCATGTTTTCCACTTACAAGACCATTTCAACAACATAAGATGGATTTCAGGTCTGAAAAATCTGTGTTTATTGGGTATCACGATCATTATAAAGGATATAAGTGTTTAATTCCAACAGGCCGCATATATATTTCACGTAATGTCAGTTTTAATGAAGAAGGTATCCATATGTTGAATTGTTTAGCAATCAGAACCTCTCTACCAGCACTGAACCAACTTCGTACGTACATCAGTGGATTCCCATATATCCTTCATTTGCCCCCAAACCTCCTGAACTTCTACCCATACGACCTAATACAATTATTAATCGTTCCAATTCCTTCTTGCCCACCAGTACACCTCCCCCATCACCTATTCAGACCAACTGCAATTATCCCATTGATCCTTCCTCTACCTCACCCGACCCCTCACCTGTTAATCCCTCACCAGCTAATTCCCTGCTAGATCCCTTGACTGTTAACCAACATCCAATGACCACCAGAGCCAAGGCCGGGATTGTAAAACCGCGCACGATGTTTACTGGAGTTGCTCATGTGAAGAAGCCTATTGATTGGACGTGTGTTGAGCCTTCTCGTTTTCAAGATGCTTTTCTTGTTCCTCAATGGAGGGAGGCCATGAACTCAGAATTCAAGGCCTTGATGTCTAACCATACTTGGGATTTGGTACCAGCATCTGCCTCATCATCACTTGTCACCACTAAATGGGTGTACAAATTTAAATGTGATGCCTCTGGAAATCTTGAACGATATAAAGCGCGCCTTGTGGCTCGTGGATTTCTACAGGTTCCTAGTCTAGATTTTGGGGAGACATATTGTCCAGTTATCAAGCTTGCAACAATTAGAATGGTACTTGTCCTGGCCCTCACTCGCTCTTGGCCCATCAGACAGCTGGACGTCTCGAACGCCTTTTTACATGGCACCCTCAAATAGGATGTATATACCCCTCAACCACAAGGGTACGTGAATCCTCAATTCCCACGCCACATTTGCAAGCTGCAAAAAGCTTTGTATGGGCTCAAACAAGCCCCTCGGGCATGGTATGAGGAGCTGCGTTCTTTTTTACTTCAACTTCATTTCACTCAATCTACTGCTGATAGTTCGTTGTTTGTGCACCACAACGCAGAGGGTACGATTTTCTTGCTTGTTTATGTTGATGATTTAATCTTGACTGGCTCCTCTCCAGCTCTCATCACAACTTTTACACAACAATTGGAATCCATGTTCACCATCAAAGATCTCGGGCCTCTGCACTATTTTCTCGGTATTCAAGTCACCCCAACTCCTGCTGGGTTAGTTGTCAGTCAAACCAATTATATCCGAGAGCTGCTCATTAAGCACAACTTGCAACACTTAAAACCTGTCCCTTCTCCTATGTTGTCTGGAAAACAATTGTCTCAATTCGATGGTGAACCTCTTGCTGATCCACAATTGTATCACAGTATATTGAGATCCCTTCACTATCTTCAGCACCACTACTACAATTTTGGCTTTCTATGACAATTTTTAATTGTCATAGTTGACTTATCATGACAATTATCCCAAAATTATGCTATGTCATAATATCCCCTATCATGGTAAGTCTTCTATGACATAAAATCAAAATGTCATAAAATATAATTTATGACATGTATAAAATTGTCATAAATATTTTTTCACGACAATTAAAAATTGTCATAAATCAATGAAAAATAGGGTTTATGATCTCTATTTATGACATTTTATAATTGTCATAAATGATGTTATTTTTGCAATTTTAACTTTTTTTACCATGACAGTTTTAGAATGTCATAAAATAGGGTTATTTTTCCAAATAAAATTTAATCATAAACTGTCATGAATCATATTTCATGACAGTTATAATTGTCATAATTTATATTTCTTGATAGTTTTAAATTGTCATATATTAGATATCATGACAGTTTTAATAATCATGATTTCTACTTTGTGATAATTTAAATTTGTCATAAAAGGTATACCATGACAGTTTTTAAATTCTAAAATTGGATATATTTCATTAATTTATTTATTTTAAACCAATAATTCAAAAACAACATTTAAACTTGTCAATAATTGTGCATTTAATAAATAATGTCACAGTCCACATAAATGTCAAATAGATTTCATTCATCACAACACAAATAAAATCCTAACAAGTTCTTTACAAAGTAGTTTATATAAAAGTTGTAAGTGAAATTACACTTAATGTTTCATAAAGCCTAGAACGAAAATCAAATACTTTGGCAACTTGTACGATAACTCACAACTTCGATCATCACCTTGAATAAAATACCTACACAATATAATTATAAAACTTTAAGTAAATAAAAACAAAATGTTACCAAATATATTATTATGTAAATTTACCAATATAAATACAAAGTCACTAAGAGTATACTCAAATAGAGAAGACTATAAACTAACACTAAACATGAACAAGACCATGGTCGATGAAATTATTGAAGACGAAAATTAATAGTATCAAAACTTCAAGATACAAGACCATGGTCGATGAAATTCTAAAAACAAAAAAGTTACTTAACCCCTAATAATTACCTCAATCTTCATTATAGGTTATCATACATGCAAGATAGCCGCATAAACACTATTTAAAGTATGGTGAGACATTATTTTAGAAGTAGGAAATTAAACTTACTTGATACGTTGTTGCTGGTGTTAACACCTCCCAAAAAATCCATTACTTTATAGACTTCATTGTATCAACCTACAAAAAAAAAGAATTATAAGTTTCTCAACCTTGCTAAATATGAAATCATGGAGTAACAACTAGATCATAGAAAATAATACGTGTAAACAAAAGAAAATACAATTATACAAGTACATAATTGGCTTATACCATATTTTCTTTATTCTCACTTGAACTCCTATAAAAATCATAGGCATGCACAATTCAGAATACATATTCTAACTAGCTCAAAATTCCTAGATCATAGAAAATAATACGCTGTCTTTGAAATCTTTGAGCTCCCCATTGGCGTTTCATCGAAATGGACAGGAACCTACCACCACAAAACGTTAGAAAACCAAATATCACATCCCATTACAATAGCATTTTTTGAAAAAGTTGGCAAAATAGTTCCTCTAGAGTTTTTCCCAAATCTCGAGCATTTACAACAATCCAACTCTTTCTTAACTCCCTCTAATATGCACACATTTCTTTGCCTCCTACTCAAGAAGAATCCCTCTTCGCAACATTTATTAATATCAACATAACCTCGCACATTTGAAGTTTAACTAATGTACCATTACAACATCTTCGCACACACTCCTCATATACATTAATTAACATCCATAGCCAACACGTTTCCTAAATACCCCAATCATAAGCTATAAATTCATATAGAAACTTCATTCCACAACCTGCAATTAGCAACCAACATAGAAAAACACCCAATAAACCTTACCAAATTGAATCCACCCACCTATTGTTGAGAGGATCACTCGTTGTGTAGCCCAATGCCGCCCTGTCTCGAACCTCTCCTACATACAAGAGTACAACAAATATGAGTAATTTCAGAACAAACCACTTGTTTAACAATATTTTTAACCATTATAAATCTCTAAACTTTGGGTTTTTTATAAACCCGAGCATTAAATCAACACTTTCCAATTAACAACAAGCAACTCATCTCTTTCTCTACAAGCTCCTTGAGAATCCTAACCTGTTTCAACAAAGATAGATGATGACAACTACGAGTTCTACTATAGTTTCTTGTCACTGCACTCCTAACAGATCTCTAAACATGTTTAATACTTTCACCGACATCCTAATAGGATACTGACTTACAAGATCGGGACTAGCTATAACTAGCACACGCCATCACCAAATTTCACATAAACCAAAAACCAAGAACACACAATGAGACGAGTAACATGCTAAGACCCCACAATCCTAGCATGTTTTTCAGAGAAGGACGATAATAAAGATATGCACAAGATAGCACTTTGGGACCCCATAATCCCGAAGTACGGAACAAACAAGACATAATTAACATTTAAGCAGCATACAAAGTGGCACCTCGGGACCCCATAATCCCAAAGCACAACAACATATAAGGCAATGAGAAACATATATACAAACTACACCCATAACCGCAGAAACTCATATCAAAGAATCCAACATCAAAGCTACATCCACAACTACAACAATACATAAAGCAAAGACGATGAATTTCGCGCAGTGCGGTCCACACAACCTGTAGAGAATCCTTACCTGCAAAAAGATATCGAACGACCTCTCCTTGGCTCCACAGAAAACAGTAGCAACAACCAACATCCTAGTCAATACACAAACAACAACACCTATTCAATTAACAACTTTAACTTAACAATAAAGTACCAAAACCCCAATTGGCTTAGAATCAAACTTTACCAAGATCCCAAAATAAAAACGGCTATGCACGGCCTGCTGGAACGAGAAGAACAAGCTGAAATTACATACACAGTAGCACCCCGGGACCCCATAATTCCGAAGCACACATACAATTATAAGTAAGACAAATAAAACATACATAGAAAAGTACCTCAGACCCCATAATCCCAAGCACAAAGCGTCATGAACAACAAACAAGTAACAACCCGATACACTCTAAACACTATACATGTCAAGAATAATCCATAATCAACGACCCATTATCACTCCACATCCATAGTTGAAAATATTGCATATTGCATCACAATAAGTTTGGCCCTATGCAGGGTCCACACAACCCGAGTAGAGAATCCTTACCTGTTTAAAATGCAGAACAACAACAAAACCTATCCTTGTGATGTAGCCCATAGATCTAGCAACAAACCGAGACAATCTAGCAAAATGTAACTACAATCACCTTGACAACCCAAAATTGACAACACCACGAGCATCTCAAGACTCATAGTAAAGCCCACAACTTACCCAAGCTCGAACTTAACACACTACTGGCCCAAGTTCTAAAAACAAAACTGGTCACGACAACAAAACTCCTTGTTCGGAAGGCAATAGCACTCAACAAGCACCAAAATCTACACAATATTCTTCCATTAATCACAACAATCCAAAGCTAAACAAATCCCCACACATAAATCATTTACCCATAGAGGTTGTAAAACTTACCCAAAACAAACCCGACATAACACAAGCAAGTGGCAACTTAAACGAACAAGTACGGTTGAAATCAAGCGACTGAGGGTGCTGGTTCAGCACAAACGCGCGGCTGTAGGGGCTGGTTGCGAACAAGATCGAGCGTGGAGGCTGTGCGGTGCTCGGTGCGGCGCTAGCGGGTGAGCAGGCCGTGTGTGCTGGCAGGGGCGTCGAGCAGAGCCGGCGGTGATGCTGGTGTCGAACAGCAAGGTTGTTGCGGGGATGGGCGTGAGGAGCTAGGCTTGTGCTCAGTCGGGTCGGTGTGCGACGAACAGGGCTCGTGAACGAGGAGGGGCTGGGCGATTGGCAGCGTGAGCTCGACCTTGCACAGACGGGGGTGGGTGTCACGCGCACGCGAGGAGACCTGCGACGACCAGGTGGGACGAACGTCGGCGGTGTGTGGTGGTCGGCATCGAGTGGGCTGCGGCTAGGGTTGGAGGAGCAAGATAAGGAAGAAGAAGAAGAAGAAAAAGAAAAATGAGTTTTTTTTTTTTTTTTTTTTTAATTTTATTCTTAAACAAATCTTTAAATGAGCTATTTTCTTTTATTATTTAATCAACCCAAATCCAGCTCTTCCTCCCTCTTCATTTAAAGGAAACTCCTTTTATTTATTCTTTTAAACACTTGATAACTTAAAAGCCCATTTTTCTCCTTTTTTTTCTAAATTCATAAATGAGGTTTTTTTTTGTCTCTTTTCATTTTAATAATAATAATAATAAATAGCTAAATGAATTTCTCTTCTTCTTCTTCTTTTTTCTTTTCTCTTAATTAATCCACAAAATGCACTAAAAATTCGGGTCATTACACGCGGTCTGAAGCATGCGAGTGAGGGTCACACATGTTCTTCAAGTACTGGGCACACTTGCGTCAGTAGAGAAAAAGATGCTTTTAGGTTTTTTTTTTTCCTTTTATTTTAAATTGCCATTTTCTCTATTTATATATATATTTCAAACTTAATTGGGTCTTTAAAATCCAGCCATATCCCTAAGTTAAATGACCCTTCTTTTCTTTTTTTCTTTTTTTTTCATTTTTAATAATAATAATAATAATAAATAACTAAATGAATTTCTCTTTTTTTTTTCTTTTCTCTTAATTAATCCACAAAATGCACGAAACAAATTCGGGTCGTTACACCAGCTAGAAAAAACCAACGAAAATGCTAGCAGGTTGCGAGGCGTGGCACGGACGACCATTGGGGCAGATCTGGGATGCGATTGAGGGCTGCTCGCATGTAGGGGACACGTTCGCAAGGGTCGTCGAGGTGCTGCTCGGCCATGGGTTAGTGTCGGTGGGGTCTGGTGCGTGCGGTTGGAGCAACGTCGAAGAAGAAGAATGAAGAAGAAGAAGGGATGGGCTAGGGATTTTGATATTACTTTTTCTTTTCTTTTTTTTTTTAAAGAAACAAACCAAACCAAAATCTCTTGATTTTATATTTTAATGACATTTTTTTCAACTAAAAAGGTCATTTTTTTTTTCTTTTTATTTTTTTTTTTTAGATTTTAGATTTTAGATTTTATTTTAATAAAATGTAAAATAAAATTTATAAATTTATAAATATTTATTTTCTATGACAATTTAAAAAATTGTCATAATCTTATGAAAATATGAAATGTTATTATCTAAAAGTAAAAATTTCTATGACAGTCATTAAAATGTCATTACAATTGTTTGATGACAATTATCAAAATATTAATAACTGTCATAAAACTTCAATAACTTAAGAGTTATATTTTTTTCTACAATATGCGTGTTCTTAGACATTTTATGACAGTTTTTATGTTTTTTAAATTTTTTGGGTTGAACTAACTGTCATAGAATGTCAAAATTGTTGTAGTGCACACTCAACCTGATGTTTCCTTCGCCGTCAACAAATTAAGCCAATTCAATCAGTCCCCCCGTATGCCACATTAGAAGGCTCTGAAGCGTGTGTTGCGCTATCTACATGGTACTCTGACTTATGGACTCACACTTCAACCAGCTATCTCGTTCACCTTGACTGGATTCTTGGACGCTGATTGGGCGTCCTCGCCAGATGATCGGAAATCGGTGACAGGGTATTTTGTGTTTTTTGGCTCCTCCTTGGTGTCTTGGTCTTCAAAAAAGCAAGTTGTTGTTGCAAGGTCGAGCACTGAATCCGAGTACCGTGCTCTGTCACATGTTGCCTGTGAGATGGTTTGGTTTCGATCCCTTCTTCATGATCTTCGAATTCCATTATTGGTTATTCCCATTACGTGGTGTGATAATGTCTCTGCCAGTGCCCTTGCTCACAATCCAGTTTTTCACGCACGCACCAAACATATTGAGATTGACGCTCATTTCATAAGAGATCAAGTTCTGTCGCATGCCATTGAAGTTTGACATGTTCGATCTAGTGATCAGGTCGCTGATTGTCTGACAAAACCTTTGTCTTCGCAACCGTTTCATGCTCTTCGAACCAAACTCGGACTTCAGTGCCTTCCCGTCCTTGGTTTGAGGGAGGCTATTACAACACATCATCATCACCCCTCCTTACTAGCTCTACTGTAGTGATTCTGCTGCCCTAAATCAACTGTTTTCTAATCAGCTCAACTGTTAATTAAAACATGTATTACCTCTCTTGTCAGTAGTTGGTATTTAGTCTTTCAGACCTTATTTTCTGGATGTAATCTTCTTCTTCCCTTAGCCTTAAATAGGTTTATCATCTTCAATGTAAAGAAGGTATTGTGTGTTGAGAGTGAGATTTTCTTCTCCTTCATTCATTGCATTTCTTTTGTTTTTCTTCACTGACACGACTGAACGGCAACACTGAACCGCGGCGAGAACGGAGAGGGTCGGACGGAGACTATGCTGCAGACGACACCGTCGCGCGCTGCTGGTTGGGTGCTGCCGGCAGGACGCGTGGCGCAACAGAGATGGCTGGATTACCGGAGATCAACGGCCGAGAACGAAGGTGAGATGGACGGCTAGGATTGAACTTGATCCCACGGCTGGAAACGCGACACGTGGAGGAAATGAGGGGTTGGGGGATTTGGGTTGGGATGAAGACGTGCGGACCGAAGGGTAGGAAGAAGCAGGTGGCGAAAAGAAAGGGAGGGAAGTGTAGGTGTTGTCGGATGTAGCTGTGAGAATGGAAAAAAACGACATTTAATACTCCATTTATATTAAATTTAACTTTCCATTTTAAATCCATTTTAAAACCCCTTAAATCCTATCCCAAAAAGTGGTTTTTATATTTACCCAAAATGACCAAACATGCATTTAACATATATTTGTTCCTAGGACAATTATTCAATTTCTTCAACACTACGCTATAATAAAATGAAATTAATTTGAATAAGGGATTGAGATTTAATTTTAACTATAAGCACTTAAATACCACAATAATAGTAATAATAATAAAATACATAAATACATTTAAAACTAGGTTGTTACAATGAGAGTCAAAAAACAATTTTTTAAATCGAATCGCATGACAACTGAATTACCATCAAACAATAAAATTACTAGGTGACTAACCTTTTCACCCACATGGCTTATGGATAAGATTCAAAATGACACAAATTATCATCTAAGGGACGTTATGAATATTTAATAAAGATTCGTTTTATCTAAATATATGTTTAACTTATTAAAATAGGTAGAAAGAATACACAATACAAAGTTTAAAAAACATGCTTAAATTTTTAATATTTTATGTTTTAACAATTTTTTTATACACTAATAATTACTTCTTTAAAGCTTATATATAAACTATTTGTACTTTACTTGTAGTAACACATTAGTTATTTTTTTGTTTTTATATTTTTTTTTGCGTCTACGAACTTGTCTGTATCACGACTATTTTCATTGACATATTGCCAAAACCTATGGCATTCGAATGTCAATTAAATCTATAGAAAAAATAATAATTTTTAAATAAATGTTTATTGTGAATTGAACTCATAAATATTTTGATTTTTTAAGACTTTTTTTAATTGAACACTTTCGAGACAGTCGTTGAACAAAAAAAAAATTTGCAGAAGAAAATTAACAATCTTTATAGTAACTTTGAGACCATCTATGAAACCTTTTTTTTAGTACATTCTTTTATGAGACCATCAAAACCATAAGTCATTGCCATAATGCAATACAAAATATAAATTGTAAATTGCACCTAGTCTTTATAATTTGCTTTAATTACTATTTAAAATTTCATATTTTGAAGGATTATTTTAAATTTCAATTTCCAATCTCTTCAAAAATCTTGTTATTCCAAAATATCATTGACCAAGTTGATTGAAAAAGGATAAAATTTACATTTGTAATATAATATAAAAAATTTAAATCAAACACAAATAAAAATATGTAAAAAATACAGAATTTGATACATACCTTTTTTATCAAAACAATTTAGTAAAATGATAAGTTCTTCAACCTTCAAGCTAATACAAACCTGAATGATTGAAATATATTTCTTAATATTATTACTTTTATTTAAGAAGACTAATTTCAAATTGTTTTTTTTAAGGAAAAAACGTTTTCAGATTTAATTTAAGTCAAATCATTTTCAATTAATATCAATTATTACTCTACATTAAAGTTTTTGTTTAAAAACAACCATTTTTTTAATCTTTATTAAAATTGTGTCCACACTCTCACTCCTCATATTTTCACACCCTCCTATTCCAATACTACCATCCATCAATTTGACCATAATTAGTCAATTTTATTAATGAGTAATTAGTCTTTTAATTTTTATTATTATGAATACATATGTTTTAAATGGTTATAAATACAAATGGTAACAATTCTTATATTTTTCAACTTTCCTTTAGTGGGATAACTTTCCTTTTACTATAATTAGGAGATTATATATATTATTTCTTTTTTGTTCTTGTAGGAAAACCAAAGGTAAATCAGTGAACCACTTTTTATACTTGTCTTAAAAAAGGGTTTGATATTATAAAAAAGAAATATTATTTATTATTTTATGAAATAAATAAATTTGTATTTTAATATTATAATAATTAATTTCACATTTTATTATTGTGTTGTATGTATTTAAGAAAATCGGTATTATTATTATTTTTTTTTTAAGTTTCAAATTTTGAAATTTATACAAATCGTTTACCATAAATGCAAATTATTACTCTATATTAAAATTTGTTAAATTCAGATCAATTATTTTCTTTAAAAAATATTTATTTATCTCTATTTATATTCTTTATACACTCTCACTCTTATTTCTTCACACCCTTCCATTATTATATGCTACCTTCTATAATTTTTATCATATTTTATTCAATTTTACTAAAGAGCTTTTAAAATCTTTTCTTAATATTAGAGATTATTACTTTTCTTAATATTAGAGATTATTACTTTTATTAAGAATGACTGATTTCAAATTTTATTTTCTTAAGGAAAAATAATTTTCAAATTTAATTTAAGTCAAATCATTTTCAATTAATACCATTATTATTACTGAGAGTGTGGTGTTAATCTATTTCAATTTCACGGTCACTTATATTTTCACACTCTCACTTATACCAATTATTATTCTACATTAAAGTTTTTGTTTAAAAACAACCATTTTGTTTAATCTTTATTTAAATTCTGTACACACTCTCACTTATATTTTCACACTCTCCCATTCCAATACTACCATCCATCAATTTGACCATATTTAGTCAATTTTATTAATGAGTAATTAGCCATTTAATTCTTATTATGAATGTATACGTTTTAAATGGCTATAAATACAAATGGTAACAATTCTTATATTAACTTTCCTTTAGTTGGATAACTTTCCTTTTACTATAATTAAGAGATTATATATATTATTTCTTTTTTGTTCTCGTAAGAAAACCAAAGGTAAATTAGTGAACCACTTTTTATACTTGTCTTTAAAAAGGGGTTTTTTTTTTTTAAACAAACTTTAAAAAGGGGTTTGATATTATAATAAAAAATACTATTTTTTATTTTATGAAATAAATAAATGTGTTTTTTAATATTAAAGGTAATTAATTTAACATTTTATTATTATGTTGTATGTATTTAAGAAAATCGGTATTATTATTCTTTTTTGAAAAAAGTTTTAAATTTTGAAATTTATACGAATAGTTTACCATAAATGCAAATTATTACTCTATATTAAAATTTGTTTAATTAAGAGTAACTCTTTAAAAAAATATTTATTTATCTCTATTTATATTCTTTATACACTCTCACTCGTCATATCTTCCCACCCTCCCATTATTACACTACTTTCCATAATTTTTATCATATTTTATTGAATTTTACAAAAGAGTAAATAGTTTTTAATTCTTATTAATATGTATGTTTTAAACTCCCATAAATTCATTTTAATTCTTTTAACTCTCATTAATCTTTCCCCTAAAAGTGCTAATAGAGCTTAGAGATGGCTTAAAAACAAACGGCTTAGAAGTAGGTTTTAAGTTTGAGAAACTTGGTGATAATAGGATTGGTCGTGTTAACCACAAACAAATTATATTCATTTTAAAATTGAAGGACTAATTTTATGTTTCATATTTAAAGAAACCATTGGACTCGGCCAAAGGAAAATATTAATAAACCATATTTTTTAACTTACAATTGCGGTTTACTCTAACTTTCATTTTTGTGGGATTTTAATAATATTGATTAATAAATAAATATCACTTTAATTAAAAATTGTAAGAGAGTTAAAATTTAAAATAAACATTGGAATTAGAGGGTCATAAAGAAATTTTTGACGTTCAAAGATAACAACATAATAACTATATTAAAAACTATAACTTAACAAAGATAAATTAAGAAACATAGTCCAAATTTTGAAAATCAAACCTAAGTAGAGGAAAATTTCAAAAATAAAGGTAAATTTTCCTAAACTTCAATTTTAGCCTTTTTATTATTGGCATTCTCGACTTCTTCTAAGGCATTTTTTCCTTTATTTTTGTTCATTGGAAACTTCTTTTCTGCCATTAAATTGATTGTGCATATCTCTTGAACAACAATTTGACGGCGTGCTCTATCTCTTTCTCCATCCTTGTTCAATCTAACCAAGAAGTAGTATTTCTTATCTTCAGCTAAAACCAAGTTTTGATAATATTCACTACTTTCCTTGTTTTGAACCTAATAAGAAAAAAAAAGCATATTATGTAATATTTATGCATACAAATATATAATGGATGACATTTACGTAATTGAATGTTTATAAAACTTAGTTTTAAATGTAAAACTTACTTGAGATAGATCATTGAAATACTCAACCACATTACAACTTGTTAAATGCTCAGCAGCATCAAACATGGTAATGTAGGCTTCTGAATCTCCATCTGAAACTATCATTTTTAACATGTCTTCTTACAAATGAAGTAGATTCATTGTTACATATAGAGCATGAACTTGTGATAGCCTCTCCTATTGGATAAACTCTTCCGTTGCAAGATGTACACTTTTCAAACCACATTGAACTTTTATTTTGAATTTTTACAATTCTTCCTATAAAACTGCAAAATTCTTCTTTTACTTTTCCCATAACAATATCATTTAGACATACTTCCGAAGAACCCATAAGTCTTTTCGAGGGAAATACTAAACGACTAACATCCTTACCCGTGAAAAGAGACTCGAACCTTAATTATAAAAAAAGCAGAAATATATTAGCAAACATCTTAAATTTAGTATAAGAACAATAAAAAATTATTGTACTTACTCTTTCCTCAAATATTCAATCTCTTCTATAGGGGGATTAATTGAAATGTCACTGATATTAGTTGTACTCAAACCGATTTCATCTGTCAATAATTTTAAAAACATTACATTACTTATAAGATTTTGTATTCATGTATGTATATATTTTATTATGTTTAAAAAATTCCACCCATTTTCAATTTTGATATAAAATTAGTAAAAATATTCTTACCTTCAAACATTGTGACTTTAAGATTTGACACAACAATTACTTGACATTTTTTATTGTTCTTCTCTAAAATTGCCCCTTCATGTTCAGCTAAATCAGCCCACAAGGTAAGTTTCATGGTATTTAAACAACACAAATAACAAAAAGTTAAAAGATAAAAAATAAGAAGAATTTTAATTTAATTACAATATGAAGAGAGTAAAAGTTACCTTTTATCAAGAAGAAGTAAATCACGTTTCTGAGTAAAAAACTTTTTCACACTTCTAGATTGGATAAGTGTGGATGGTTTTACACTTCATACAATTCCAATAATATCTAAAAATAATTGAAAGTTAGAAATTCAAAAGTTGTATATTGAAACAAATTTATATGGAAAAACAAAAGAGAAAAACTTACCAAAAACTTGGGAGGTAAAATTGTTGTTAATTAACGCAAATTCAACTGAATTACTCATTTTAGTGCGAAAAAACATATCCTCCATCGTTTCAATTTCAGTGCGATTCGTGAATGTAATTTCAAGTTCATCATGAACATGCAAATATGTTCGATTTACCGTGTTGATTTTTCCATTACGAATGATATACGTTTTTTCCTTCTCTATAAATCACTAAACTTCTTTATCAATTCATTGTAAAGAATAATGTGAATCTCCGTTCCCTAAAAAATGAAATATGAAAAATTATTAATATTTAAATGCATTAAAATGAGTAAAAACAAAAAGTAAAAACAGCCAACTAAAAAAACACAAAGGAGAAAAAACTATAAAATGTTTTTTTATTAATAGTAAAAAACTATTATATATGATGGTATTTAAGACCGTATGTATATATATTTTAATACCTTAAAGTGTGGCTTAAGGAGAAAATCATTTTTTGACGATTTTGCCTTTAAGCCATATAACATATCTACAAATATGTCATTGTCTTCTTAAAATTAAAAATACAAAAAGCAAAAAAGCAAAAACCCACGTACAAAAAACAATTGCCTATGAATTTATCTATAAAAACATCAAATGCAATTCAACCACATCAATTTATCTATAAAAAATATAAATATTATGCCTAAAACAATTCCTCAAATTCTTCCATTAATTTATTTTATAACCACATGAAATGCAATTCAATTTCTTTTTTCATATTTTAATCTTATCTTAATATTAATCTTAATCATATCATACTACCTTAAAGTGTGGCTTAAGGAGAAAATCATTTTTAGACGATTTTACCCATTAAGTCTTACCCTAAATTATAAAAATGTCATTTATTGGAATATAAAACAAAAAAAATTCAAATAAACTAGAAGATAATTACAATATCATTTAGATTTTCATCAAGATAAGATATTTTTATCAAAACTCATAGATTTTATGACTAAGTTAGAAGATAAGAGATTTCAACAATCAAAAGATATTTACACTATCATTTAAATTTTCATGTAGAAAATAAGATATTTTTACCAAATTTCATAGATTTTATTTGATATTTTATATTCTAATTAGAATAATAAATTGAATTTTCCAATCCTATAAACAGGTGACTACATTTTGTTTATAATAACACTTTCTGTTTGATTGGATTTATTTTTCTTTTTGTTTTTTGTTTTATAATAAGTTATGTTGAATTATTTACCTTAACTTTCATCTAATTTTTCTTTTATGCAATAATTTTTGTAGTGATTTTTTTTGCATAATTATTGCCTTTCAAAAAAATACTTGGAGATCTAGAAAAAAAAAGTTTGAAGAATTATAAGATTATCATCTGACGTTAGTGCATAAATTCTTCAATTTCAAAAGTTTGGTAACAATGATTTCCTACTATATATATATATCTATATTTTATTTACAAACATATTTGAAACTTTCTTTTTGCTTGGGGTTACTTTCTTGGCTTTTTTTTATAATAAAAAATTTAGTTATCTTATTTTTGTTGGATTATTTACCTTAACTTTCATCTAACTTTTTTTTTTTGTTGCAATAATCTTTGTATGGATCTTTTGTTGCTTAATTGTTGACTTGGAGATGTGAGAATTTTTTTTTTTGAAGAACGATAAAATTATCATTTGAGGTTAAAAGTAAGTTCATAGATATATACTAATAAATATGTTTAGCTTATTTATATTTATAATTATAATAATGATATAACTCTTATAAATTTTATTATTCAAAAGTAACTGGTCTAGTAATAGATAAATTGAGAAAAAAATTAAAGAGCATCGATTTTTAAAAATCAGAGATAAAATTTAATTTTAATTCAATAAATTTTATTAATTCTTTTTTTAATAATAATACCTATTATTTTTTAAGTTTAAAATAAAAAATTAACTACTTTTTAACATAAATGTGAATTTTAATAAATTTAACTAACATGAAAAAATGATTATAAAATTCAATATTATATCGAAATTATTATTTGATTATTTAAATTTAGCATAAAAATGCAAAAAACAATTTATAATTTTATATATATATATATAATTTATTATTTAAGAAATTATCACTTGCAACGCGGTGCTAAAATTCTAGTATATATATACGTGTGTATGTGATGGCAATGCATCATGAACATGAAACTATAAAATATAGACAAAACAAAGAAAATTCAAATTAATGAAAATATAGACATAATTAAATTATACGAACTATAAAATTCTTTAATTTTATTTATTGTTTTAAATTATGAATTTCTTTGAAATTTATAAATTAATATCTCACTATAATGTTTTAATAACAACACAAATTATAAATAAAAAATCAATGGTAGATACAAAATAAGTTATGTACAGTAACTAAATTAATGGTCAGCATTTTTTAACTAAATTGTATTAGCCCACGTAACCGAGCGTGTGAGTCATTTTTAATAAAATGCACATTTGGTGCATTTAGTTAAGAAAAAAAAAAAAAGCAAAGATTTGTTGTATTTAGTTAAGAGAAAAACCTGTTGCCCACAATTTTTTATTAATTAAATACAAAGCACCTAATGCCCATCTATATTTAAGAAGAAATACATTTAGACTAATATGAAACTCTTCTCTAATTTTCGAAATCTAAACTTTACATTTACAAATTATGAATTTCTTTTTAATGTATAAATTAATATCTCACTATAAATAAAGTTTAATGAAAACAAAAAAAAAATTAAAAACAAAGCTACAAAAATAGTTTTTTTTTTAAATCAATATAACAATGACCAAATTAATACGCATAAAATTGTGAACTAAATCTACAAATTAAAATACAAATTTATAAAATTCTTCAATTATTTATAACATACAATAATCAAATTATAAAAGCAATCTTTAAAAAAAGTGTACTTCCCTCTTTATCCATTACAAATAACTTTTAATACCTCAAGAAGTTTTCATTTCTTAGTTTGATATTTTTCTATAATACATTTTCATATTACACTTATTTTTAAAGTCCATAAATTTTTTAAAGGTTATAAATCCCCTATCATCATATTTTCCATTGCACCTACAATTTGACAACAAAATAATATAAGTAGATGCAAAATAGTTCAATTTGGAAGAAGCTATTATAAATTTTATTTTGGCATTAATGAAATTTTTTTAAAAAAATTGAAAAATGGACACATTTACCCCGAAATAGATGGATGAATATAGATTTATGTGATTTGTCTAAAAGTACACAATAATCTGTATCTATATTTATGATCTCTTGTTTAAGGTATGAATATGAATTAGGAATGCATGTTACTATTTATGGGATTGGATAAAATGCAACAAAAATGGGTCTAGATGAGGAGTGTAGGTGGGTGACATTTAATTAATAAAAGTGAGTGGACAATACATTTAATTAATAAAAGTAAGTGGACAATGAATTTTTATTAACTAAATGCAGAGGTTTTTTTTGTTAATTAAATGCAGCAAATGTGCATTTAAAGCCACACTAAATCTGTAACGACCCAACTTCCTAATCATACTCTATTAGGGTGTTACAAGTGCATGCATATTAAAATCCTCAAAACCAATTTGTTAATCACATGCGTTTTTCCAGCAAATCTCATAAAACATGAAAACGGTGCTAATAGTTCGAAAACATACAAAGTTCGGGATCCCGATAGTTCAAAACAAATACGGTTTAAAAGAGTTTAAAACGTAAAAACATATGGTTTGACGCAAGTAAACGATGCAGAAAATAAATGTCGACACCGTGTCCATGATCAATCCAGCTCCCAGCCCAGCCACCTTGGAATGGACCAGTACCTGAAAATGTAAGGGGTGAGTATATCGAAATATACCCAGTAAGGAGCCCCACCATGGGGTTAAGCATGTAAACAGAAAACAAGTTAGAAGATATGACAACTGAAGTGAAATGTCTCGCTCATGTGTGGATGGCCCTCAGGTTGGTCACGAGCAAACAATGTCAAATAACGGCGTGCTTACCGTGAGCAAGTTACCGCTAAATGCCGAGCAATCATCTAACCAAGGTCAGAGCAAAGACCCAGAGGGAAGAGAACACATAAGTTCCCCAAACCTCGGGTCGGACACATCTCATACCGTGTCCTAAGGGAAATCACAATTATCTCGGGGGTAGCCTGACCTCTGTCAGAGACCCGCCAAAGTGCACCATCGGAAGCATGCCTCGAGTAGCCTGACCTCTGCCAGGGACCCATAACGTTGTGCTCGCGGAGACATACTCTAATGTCTCGAGATAGCCTAGCCCTCGCCAAGGACCCACCAATAAGTCACCCGACCCTGTCGGGGAGGACCATGAGTGAGGGGAACACACAGCATCCTTAAATCTCAGGTTGAGACTACGACACACGAGTCGTGTCAGCAAGGGCATACACAATGCCAATAGAACCACCCGACCCTATCGGGGAGGACCACGAGTGAGGGGAACACACAGCATCCCTAAACCTTGGGTCTGGACAACGACACACGAGTCGTGCCAGCCAGGGCATACACAATGCCGAGGCAAAATCACCTGACCCTGTTAGGGAGAGCCACGAGTAAAGGAAAACTACAGGGTTCCTAAATCTCGGGCTCGGGGCGCCAACTGCTAACCCCTAGCATGCTAGAGGACCGACCTACCTGCAGACAACACCCCCACTAATGCATGCAGGCTCACCGACAGGCATTCCTCCGCGCCTTCATTTGTCCCAGTGGCCTCTTCCAGTAGTCTCAGGGACAAGCACGGTATGACCGCCCCCTCCACGTCATCGGTAAGGTAACTTTGGGTGGAACCATGCACACAGCATATGAGGTTCCACGAATACACACAGAGAGATAATAACTAGCACTAGAGTCACAAGAGATCTAGCCTAGCCTAGGCGAGTGCACCCGGTCCCACCCGAAGGTTGGTGAGACCAGCAACGTGTGCTCAACAACCAAGGAACCCGTTGTTCCGCACACAAGGTGACACGTGGATGAGATCCGACCCCTTGGTTGGATGCAATTATCAACCCGTAGGTTTAAGTAACCCAACCACGTGTCTCGAAGCAAAAAGGATCCATATCCTCGCTCAGTTCTTAAGGGGCACTAGCGAGTCATAACAACAACAAGATATCAATCATGCAATCTCGAGCCCTAAAATGTATGAGTTAGCTGCTCCTCTAGGTGGTCAACACGGTAACCAGTCCTAGTTATTCTAACACCAAAACAACATACGGACAACCCTTTAGGTAACAAACAGAGAAACCGAGCATAATCATGGTAGCACGTGTACAGTTAAACATGGATGGAGTCAACAACATAAAACGTGCATAAACCCAAGGCGATTCAGTCACTCAACAAGTTAAACAGATAAAAAGTTCAACGCATATACGAGCAGAGATACACATTGGGCAAATGATGATATGATCACAAGATACACATTAATAAAGATTTAACAGTTTACGAGCTACACAAAACAACTATATGGAACCAAGAGTGAAATAAGATCAAGTAGTGAATCACAACACCAAAGCATACATGCGACAAGTCATCCAACCTTCAATTCCCGTAAATCCTATCATGCCACTATTCACATGATTTAAACCACAAACTCGAATCATAATGAAGCTCCTTACCTTTCCGACGACTCGATCGAAACACCACGGGAACCCACGAGCTAAACGGCGACCCAAAATGATGAACCCGATCGTTCATTATGGACAATCGATCTAAACAAGCCACAAAGGAGGTTAACATCACGAGAACGAGGGGAAGCTACTGCCCGGAAATGCCTCACCAAAGCATGGCGGCGGCGCGTGGTGGCCGGCGGTGGCACGCCGTCACAGAACGGGGCGAGCCATACCTCATTTCGAAGGTCTCGAGCTCAAGATCAAGGAACGGGTCTCGGATTTGCAAACGGACTTCTCTAGCTCCCGAAAACTACAAAAGAAGAAACGGGTTTCAAAACCCTCTGGCCGGAAACTCCATGAAAACCAACAAATCTTACCTTGTTTTGAAGCTCTCGACTCCCTGAGCACGGATCTGGTCTCGGAATCGCAAACGGGGCTCTCTAATTCCGGGAAACTAGGAAAGAAGAAACGGGTTTCAAAACCCTATCGCCGGAAAACTCCATGAAAACCAACAAATCTTACCTTGTTTCGAATCTCTCAACTCCTTGAGCACGGATCTGGTCTCGAAATCGCAAACGGAGCTCTCTAACTTCGTGAAACTGAGAAGGAAGGAGTGAGTTTTAGGTGGTGGTGGTGGTTGTTGGGGTTGGATGAAGAAGAGAGAGAAAATGTGGCCAGATAAAAAAATACATAAATAAAACATTCTTTCCATTTAATCCATAAACCCTAATTTAACTTTAAAACTCCAAATTCCATAACCCAAAATAACTTTTGCATTTTAGTTTTTATTACTATAAATTTTTAAATAACTTATCAAGGTGACTCATAGCTTAAATCTCATGGAGCATTAAATACTATGTTGAGATTTATTAGCATATTCAATAAAACACTAACTATACTTAAAAATTATCTAGAGTGTTATAATATTATAAAAATAAATTCATTAAAAACACTGAAATGATTTTAGAATTAACTAGAGTGTTACAAAATCATCCAAAAATGTTACTAAATGATTATAAATAGGTGAAGTTTAAGCATTTCATTAAATTTAAAGCCACACTAAATCACAACTATTACTATTAGCAAATGGGTGAAAAGAGAATAGTTAACTGTTACGTGGTTTACTATTAATGATTATAAATGATCGGTTAAATAGGTGAGGTTTTTTTTTTTGTTTAAGGTATGATTATTATAAATGATTATAAATGGGTCTAGGTGGGGAGTGTATGGGTCTAGGAGCATTTCATTAATGATCGGTTACTTGGTGTATGCATTTAATTAGCAAATGATTTTCTTGGTGTACGTGGGTTTTTTTCTTTGGAAACGAGAGAAGGGCACATGTGTTAATATATAATGTGGCTTAGGGGCAAAATCGTCCAAAAATGATTCTCCTCCTAAGCCACACTTTAAGGTAGTAAGATAAAATATACAATAAATTGATACAGTTCCCTACTGTTTTACACCATATTGTTGCATTGTTTTTTTTTCCTCATGAGTTTATGTATGTGTTTACACTAACCAACATCTTTAACTAGTTTTTTTTTCCTCTGTTTTTTAGGTTACATCTTTAGCTAGTTGCATAATATGATTCTGAACTATATGACATTGATTTTGTAGGTACCTTATTTAAGGTGATCGTTTGCATCCACAGTTATCCTGCAAGTTGTCAAAGTTTTCATTTATTTTCTTGGCTTTAAATGTAATTTACAAATTTTTATATATAGGTTACAGTGTATAAGAACATATGTTAAGACTTTTATTTGAATTGTGATCAATGAAGTAAGTTTGACATCTATGTGGATTGTAACATATCTTATGAATGCATAATTATTGACAAGTTTAAATATTTTTATTTTTGAATTGATAGGTTTAAATGTAATTAACATGATCTAAATATATAAATAAATGAATATAATATATTCAATTTTAATTTTTTTAAAACAAATGTCATATTATCTCTTCTATGACAATTTTAAATTATCAAGAAATATGAATTATGACAATTACAACTATCATGAAATGTAAATTCATGACAGTTTACAATTTATTTTTATTAAGAAAAATAACTCTCCTTTATGACATTCTAAAACTGTCATGGTAATAAAAGTTAAAATTTCAAAACTAACTTATTTCATGACAATTATAAAATATCATTTATTCATGACAATTTTTAACTGTCGTGACAAACTTTTATTATAGTTTTAACATGGTAAATGATATTCTATGACATTGTTATTATATATCATAAAAAACTTATCATGATGGAACATAAATTTAAATATAATTGTCATAATAAGTCAGTTATGACAATTAAAAAATGTCATAGAAAGCCAAAATTGTAGTATTGAAGGAGAAGTTTTATTATATGGTAGGTGAAATGTTTTTAGGAACACATTATTATCTCGTTATGCTGTCGAAATTTCTTGTGCATATCTAATATTGTGTTTAAGACATGCATGTGTTTAGAAGTTAGAATTTCATGAGTTAGTGGGTGATTGGATATTTTATTAAAATTAGAATTTAATATTCTTTTTTGGAAGTTAGAATTTGGGGATTAGATAATTATTAGAAAGTTTAGAATTGGTTGCCTCTATATTGACCATTTTTTTTATAAAGTATAATGATTTTTAATGGTAGGTACAATATATGTCTTTTTTTTAAATAAAGTGATAATGTCTTTTAATGACGGGCTCTATATTGCCCTTTCTTTTTTTATAAAGTATAATATCTTTTAATAGCGAGCACAATTGACAATTGATGACGGGCCATTTTAGAATAACAACCTGAGACCCCTTTCGGTGGGGATTTAAAATTATTTTAAAAAAAGATTATTGGTGGCCGGCATAAAATCACGCCATAAAAAAATATTGATGGTAGGCATGGCGCGCACCACATAAGGGTATTGATGGCGGGCCACGCCCGCCATTGTATATGCCCTCGTGCACGCCCATGACACACTATTGGTGGCGGGTGACACTCGCCACCTATTCTTGCCCACCACCAAAAGGCTTCAATGTCATCGATAATGATGGTGGGCTTATGCCCACCACTATTGTTTAACAATGGCAAGTTTTGTCTGTCATCTTTATTTCAATTTCTACTGGTGCTTGAATTAACCACACTTCAACCAAAAATTGGACGGTGGTCTGATGGTTTCATCGTTTGGTTATAATCAAGTTCAATATCATTTGATCCCGAGAATCGATATTTAGCTCTCTTAGAGTAGTTTTACTCTTTTTGTAGCGTTTGTGATCCTCTCCTCTAACTTTCACTTAGAAAAAAAAAAAAGGCCACACTTCATCCTCGTACATTTTTATAAATTTTAAGTGATCCCCCATGTTTTAGTCCTTTATTATTATTTTTTTTTCTATTACATCTACATCATATTATGCTGAGGAAATATTGCTAATCTGTCTAATTCGAATTGAAGGGTGATACAACATTGATCTATATCATCATATTATACATAGCACACACAGCATATTTTACATAGCACACTTATCATATAGTTAGAAGCTCCAGCTCCATATTAAAGTCCAGCTTGATATTGTTCGAAACACAATAATGACATAAAAAGATGACATTCTTGCTTAAGAGTCTCTTAGTAGGAAATAATTTTGGAATCATATCACCTATCATATTGAAAAGATGTGTTGAGAATCTCACTATTGTCTTATATTGAAAAAGTAAGAAAATCTTTTAGTATTTATAAATTGTTAAATTATTTCTCTCGATACCATTTAATTTTTTAGATAGAATTGCATACTATCTAATAAGAGGTGTCTTCATATAATGATTAAATATAATAGTAGTTCTCCGGTTTCGTTCTATATTCATAACCTACTTCTAAAAATGATCTCAAGTCTAATAAATGAAGTGGCATATACATGTATTTTGAAGATGGAGATTCAATGAACAAATAAGAAATGTTCGAGAATAGTATAGAGCACTACAATTAGTGTAGAAAGGGGATTCTTTTTTTTTAATTCAACAATGAAAAGGTTTAAACAAATAACCTTGCCAAACTCTTTGACTAGAAAAGATTTAGTAAAGTAAATTTTTCGTTTCTTTATATTAGTTTGGAACTGTTTTAACTTCTAAAATAATTGTACCCAACTTTGTATTTGAAAAAAATAATTGAAAGGATAATTATAGGTGAGCCTCAAATTTATGACTTTGAAAAAAATGTATCTTCAAAACTAAGTCTTTAATCATTGCGACATTCTTAAACACTTTTGAAAAAATTATAAAGTAAATTAGTATTTGGTTGCCTTAAAAAAGATGAAAATACGAGTAAAAATTGTTTCATAAGTTTATGATGTATATAATATTTGTAGTGAATCACTTCACAACAAGGTGGTAATATATATACATATAGGAAATGGTTAGCTAGCAAATTGACCAAGTTTTAAGGAAATCTAATTCGGAAAAGCTGCTACTGTTGTGTTTGTCTTTATTTCAAGTGGATCTGCAAATTAGTTCTAAGAATATGGAACAACCAAATACTGATAAAATAAAATTGCTCTTATGATTTTGCAATTCTAATATAGCGCAAATTGTTGTCTTGAATTGAGATTATTGGATCGAGAAACGCATTCCCAAGTTTGATACTTTGGGAAACTAAAACAAATAATAACTCAAGAGAATTCTCTTTTCTTGATTGAGAAACTGAGCAGAATTTAGACCACTCAAAAATCGTATAACTTTTTATGAATGTTGTTGGGATAAGTTAAAACTCCCCTTAGTTGATCAATCTAAAGCAGTTATGACTGCATCCGCGACCTCCTGCGTTGTGCTCTGTCCTCCGAGGTCCTTGGTTCGGTACTTGCCTTCGAATATCACCTTCTCCACCGCTGTTTCCAGCCGATCGGCAAAAGATGGGAACTGTAGATGTCTCAGCATCATGGCAGATGATAAGAGCAGCGCCACAGGGTTTGCCTTCTTTTGTTCCACTAGCCTCTCATTGCCCACATTTCCTGCCGAAGCTCCTTGTTCAAAAACAGCGTGATCGGCACCAACATTGCCTAAGTAGAGAAGCTACCGTTAGAACAGGGCAGAGCAAGGCAATATAGATATATAAGTGAGGACAATCATAACCATTGGTATGAAGCATGAAGCATGAAGCATTTTGAGTGACAAAAGAACAAAGTTTTATATGGAGGTCAACAGGTAGTCGTATCAGACCCCTCATAAGAAACAAAAAGTGAGTGAATCCAAGCGTGAAGGAAAATAAATATCTACCTCTTTTTGTATATTTTTTGTGTTTTTTTATATCCTTGACTGGCCACGCCAGCTTAAGCAGCACCCCAACTCTTCTCGGAAGGCATACCACCCTGCCCCTACAACGTTTGGAGGTCAAGGGAACTTGTAGGAAAAATATGATAAGGTTGGGCCTAGGGCTCGATTGGGCTGTTACAGATGGTATCAGAGCCATTTACCGATTCGGGAATGGTCTCGACAAGAATGGAATCAAGGATTCAAGAATGCGAGGACAAATCTGCCGAATTGTTGACTAAGCAACAGGAATTGTTGGCTAGCGATGGGTTGGACCGTTACAGATGGTATTAGAGCCCTAGGCCCAACCTTATCAAAATAATTCCTGAGTAGATGACCATGAATTGAACTCACCACTTCTTAGTTACTTAAAGCACTTTTGACCACCCACTAGGTTATTCTATGACTGTTCCTCTTTTTTATATTAGAAGTGTTTGATCTAGTTTGTGACAGGGCTGATCTCAGAACTCTTTGATTCTATCAAGTGTTGTAGCAAGGTTAAAACTTAGGTAAGGAGCTATCACCTCTTTTTAAATTCTCTCTAATCTCTTTAGTATTTATTTTTCTTATTTGGCCCAATGAAGTCACCGGGTCAAAGCCACTATAGTTGTTTTTTAATAAAAATATCCACTCCACTAATATCTAACCGTAGGAAATTAATTCCTAGATAGGTGGTTACCATAGATTAAACGCATCATCTTGTAAGTATCTCAAACTCTCTTGACCATTACGCCACTCCATGATAGTTCTATACTTTCTGGGTGTATGGTTCTATATTTTGCCCGTTGAATTTCATCACTGCCGAAGTGGGTGTGGCATTTTCGCCCTCTCTCTAGAAACTCCCTCAACTAAAACCCTAACATCCTCTTCTCCCTCCCCTTCTGGGTCGTTCTTCACTGGTGCCGGAGGAGGAACCCGGCTAGAGCATCCCACTAGAGACGATGCTGCCCTATACCTCCTCCATTTCTCACCCTCGCATTGGAAACACTTTGAAACAACACACTTTTCACTCCTTTTTTCCTGGTTTTTCCTCCATTCTCTTCATCTACTACTCTGAAAAAGTTCTACCTTGAGAGGGAAGGACCCATCGTTCTTATCGATTGGAATCTCCAGCTCGTAAAGGACCCGTCGTTCTTATCGATTGGAATCTCCAGCTCGTAAAGAATCTTCTCGGTGGCATTAATCTTGATGTCCTCATCATCGTCGCCCGTGCAGATCTTGTCAACAACACACAAGCAGCTCTTGCTGGCCACTGTGGAACTCCGTTTGCAAGTTTCATCGGCAAATTGGCCATGGTTTTGAAGGTGGAGGCAACTAGGTACAAAGAGAAGGTATCCTACCCTAATTTGGGAATCAAACTGGTCTGGTTTGGGTGAACTGGTCCGGACCAATGGGTTTTTTTCGGGTGTTTGGGTCAGGTTAACTGGTCGGGTTTGGGGTGGGATTTTGTTCGAATACGGGGGTGGGTTTCGGGTCATGTGGGTTGGTTTCGGGTCGGGTATCCAGGTCAGTTTTTTTTCCAGGGCAGTATTCATTTTACCTTTCTCTTGCTTCTGTTTTCCGTAATTGGTTACCCCTCATCCTTGGTGTTGGCCATTGTTGTATGCATTTGCATATGGGTGAAAACCATGGGGACAACAATTGGAGCCTAGTTTATGGATCGATTGGTGTTTCATCATGATGAATCTCCTCAACATCGGTGTTGGTTACATAGTTGATTGTCTACAGATGGACGGGAAACCGTGAGAGTTAGTTGATGCTTAGTTTTTCCTTCCGAGTTTCTTATATCATCATCCTCTTATCGGTTGATGGAAGGCCCCCTTCCTCCATCTCTTACGTGACCTGCCCTACTTCATCTGACTACACGGGATTTCTCCCTCACGGCCCCTGCAGTTCATGGTCTAGATAAGTTGCGAGTCTTCTTTACTCTCTAGTCTCTCCACCATCTAGCATCGAATGGGACGTCTCCACTCCCCCTTCCTTCTGTGCCAGATCCATTGGTTCCTTCATATGCGAGTTCTACCTATCAGATGTGCAGCTGATGATGAGATAATCCTTCGGATATGCAACCTTCTTTTTAGGATTCTAAGTTGGATGTACAACTTCCTAATTAATATTGTTTTGTATTTACCGTGTTACTCATTGTAAAAGAACGACTCAGAACCTGGTTTACCTTGTAACACTTTCATCTTATCAATGAAAATGTTTTCGTTTCTTATCAAAAAAAAAAATTCATCACTGCCCAACATTGTTGCACAAAGAAAATAAAACAAATAAAACAACTAGGCCCGAATACTCGTAGATATAAAAAAAACTCCATCATTTATCAATCTTAAATTTGTGACATATAAGATAAAAACTACGAATAAGTTGATCATACCTCCAGGCATAACTCCTGTTCCACCAGCTATACCAGCAGCTGTGTTTGCTACAAGATTTCCATACAGATTGGGTGTCACCTGCAAAATGATATTCAATCATCATCAAATATTATGCCCCACATTCCCAATCATGACATGTGAAATTCAAAACGTTTTTTTTTCTTTGGAGGAAGATGAAAAAAGAACTATACAATTTAAAATAGTATCCACCACAAAACACAAAAGTGCTGGCGAAGGGAGAGGAGGAATGATCTCAAACTCCTCAAAATTTCTAACCCAACGCCTCTCCCAGTTGTATTTAATTTTTAGAACTAGAAATCTCTCTCCTCTAACTAAGATCATCTAGGTCTTTTTTTTTAATCCTGTTCTGTGACATAGAGCGTTGGGATCCAAAAGATGGGTTCAATCTATGATAGTCATCTACTTAAGAAATAATTTCCGATGGGCCTCCTCGACATCCAAGTATTATAGGGCATATGTCCTGTGAGAATAATTGAATTGCACATAAGTTAGCTTGGACACTCACGAATATCAAAAATCAAGGAAAAAAAAACAAAGCAACGGCTTTCAAGAAGAAATATGAAAGTGTCAGCCGAGCACTACAAAAGCAGTGGAACTAAACAAAGAAGCCTCCAAAGATATATATAAAGCCTCTGAAATAAGGAGCTCTGCAGTTAAGAACTGATTATAAATTACCACCAAATGATGTTGTTTATCGTTGGAATTCCTTGAAAATGTGAAAGCACCTTCGTTTCATGTTCTGCGAATTTTTGAAATTAGGCTCTTCAATTAGTTATTTTGGCACTCATACATTGGCATGATGTTTATAGCTGTGTTTCCGCTTATTATACTCATGTTTGGCTTGTTCTTGGTTGATAGAGGACTATCAAAGAACATTTTTTTTTGTTCGTACTCTATTTGTTTGTTTTTGTGTTTTTGTAGGTGAATTCACAGGGGTCCTAATATATGATACCTTACTCCAAATGTTCTCCTAGACATAACATAATGCAAGAATCGTAAAACAACAATAATTAATCATGTAAAGAGACTTATACTCTTTTTATTATTCACCACCTTCCAAGAATCAGAGGTATAAATACAATGGGAAATAACTTATTATGAGAAATTTAAGCAACAACCCTAACCAACTTGATTAAGAAATTAAATAATTACAAAATCCCAACTCAAATATCCTAACTTTCAACACTCCCCCTCAAGTTGGATTGTATAAATTAAACAACCCCAACTTGTTATTCAGGTCTCCAAAGTTAGGTTGTGGTAATGGTTTGGTGAGAATATCTGCTAGTTGTTGTTTGGTAGGCACGTAGATCAGTTGAATGACTTCTTAGTTGACTTTCTCATAGATGAAGTGTCGATCAATCTCAACATACTTGGTCCTATCATGATGGACAGGATTCTTGGCAATACTGATGGCAGCTTGATTGTCACACATCATCTGAATCGATGAAAAACAATAATTCCCTAACTCACTTAAAACTCTGGTGATCCAAATCCCTTCACATATGCCATGAGCAAGTGCCCTCAGATTCGGCCTCAAAGACTACTACGTGCAACCACGGAGTTGTTTTTTACTCCTCCAAGTGACAAGATTGCCCCACACAAATGAGCAATAACCTGAGGTGGATCGTCTATCTGTAGCACTGCCTGCCCAGTCTGCATCAGAATATACCTCAATGTTCCTCTTTCCAGTCTTCTTAAACAACAATCCTTGTCCGGGGGTCATTTTCAGATACCTGAGGATTCTATATACGACTTTCATGTGCTCTTCATTTGGGCTATGCATGAATTGACTAACAATACTCACCGCAAAACTAATGTCCGTCGAGTGTGAGATGATATATAAAGGCGCCCTACCAGTCTTTGATATCTCCTCTGTCCCACGGGATTGTGCTCTGGTCAAACTTGAGTTTCTGCTGAGGATCCATAGGGGACCACCTGTTTGGTTTACATCCTAGCATACCTGTTTCTTTGAGGAGATCTAACACATATTTCCTCTGAGAAACTACTATTCCTGACTTAGATCGTGCAACTTCCATTCCTAAGAAGTATTTGAGATTTCCTAGGTCTTTGACTTCAAACTCTTGAGCTAATCGTTTCTTCAAGACTCGTAACTCAACTTCATCATTACCAGAGAGGATAATATCATCCACATATACAATTAGAAGGGCAAGAGAGGTTTCAGATCTTCGTTTGACAAACAAAGTATGATCTGACTGACACTGTGAGTACCCAAGACTGAGAATAAAGTTTGTGAATCTCCCAAACCAAGCCCGAGGAGACTGCTTTAGGCCATAGAGGGATTTCTTAAGTCTGCACACCTCAGTTGGTTTGGCATTTGTCCCATATCCAGGAGGAATTTCCATGTAGACTTCTTCTTCCAAGTCTCCATTTAGAAAAGCATTTTTTATGTCTAGTTGTTGGAGGCCCCAATCAAGGTTGACTGCTATAGATAGGATAATTCTTATGGTGTTTAATTTTGCAACAGGTGCAAAAGTTTCCTGGTAATCAATCCCATAAGACTGCGTAAATCCTTTAGCTACCAGTCTGGCTTTCAATCTCTCAATACTTCCATCCGCATTGTGTTTCATCGTGAATATCCATTTACATCCAACGGCCTGCTTCCCACTAGGGAGATCTGTCACTACCCACGTGTCATTCTTTTCAAGCGCTCCAAGTTCATCTTGCACGGCTTTCCTCCAACCAAAATGTTTCAAGGCTTCATCAACATTATGTGGAATTTGAACATCGTCAAGGATGGAGACAAAGGCACGATATGGCGTAGACAGTTTGTCATATGATACATGGTTGCTTATAGGATGCTTGGTGCAACTCCTGACTCCTTTCCTCATAGCAATTGGTAAGTGTAAATCATTAACTTCACCTTCTGGAACTCCAACCTCAACGGTATCCTCATTCACTGTTTGTTCCGGATGTAGAGTCGGTTCAGGCGCTTGGGCGACTTGATCCATTCCAGCATCTATACTCTCAACTTGCCTATTTCTCCTTGTATAAGTGAGGAGTCTGTCTCTGGCAATTGGCACAGGTGAAGATGGAGTAGAATTAACAGGAATTATATCAGGAATAACAGGAATCATATTAGGAATAACAGGAATCATATCAGAAGGACTCGACTGCGGACTGGGAGAAGATGACTCGAGAATAGGAGTTGTCTCGAGAATAGAGGACCAAAGATGTCTGGTATCGCACATCTCCCCCTGACAGACAGGCTTAGAGTAAAACGGGAGAGTTTCTAGGAACGTGACATCCATAGTGACATAGAATCTTCTTGTATCGGGAGAGTAAACTTTGTACCCTTTTTGTGTTGGTGAATATCCCACAAAGATGCATTTATGAGCTCGGGGATCTAACTTTGTACGATTGTGGGAATAAATATGGACAAAGGCACTACACCCAAACACTTTCGGAGCCAAATCACAAGAAGGAGTTCGAAGATGTGGGAATGATTGAAGAAATACTTGACGAGCGAGAAGGCATTCGATTAATCAAGTAGGTGGCAGTGAGAACGGCTTCGCCCCAATAAAATTTAGGGACATGGGCAGAGAACATCAGACATCGAGTTACTTCGAGGAGATGTCGATTTTTTCGCTCAGCTACCCCATTTTGTTGGGGAGTTTCAACACACGAGCTTAAATGAAGTATCCCTTCGGTGGATAAGTAATTTTTCAGACAAGAGCTAAAGAATTCTTTTGCATTGTCTGTTTTAAGTACTCAAATTTTAGTTTGATATTGAGTCTGGATCATGGTACTAAAATTTTTGAACACTTGGTACACTTCGGATTTTTCTTTCATAAGAAAGACCCACGTGATCCGAGTATGATCATCAATGAAGGACACAAACCATCGTGCCCCAGAAATGGCCTTTGTTTTCGAAGGGCCCCATACGTCACTATGTATTAAAGAGAAAGGACTAGATGGTTTATAAGTAATCCCAGAATATGAACTTCGAGTATGCTTGGCGATTTGACAAATGTCACAAGAGAATAATGATGGATTTTTATTACGAAAGAGACTTGGGAACAATCTAGAAAGATATAAGAAATTAGGGTGACCTAATTGATAGTGTAACAACATGACATCACTATCTTTATTACTAGAAGAAAAAATGAAGACTTGTCTATAATTGCCGAGAGAACCTTGAGCAAGAGTGAGAATGTAGAGTCCTAATGAGTTAAGCACGCCAATCGTCTTTCCCGATTCCAAATCCCAAAACACATGAAGTAGGATAGAATTTAACTATGCAGCTTAAGATCTCGTGTCAATTTACTCACCGACAATAGGTTGCGCTTTATATCGTGGGACATGCAAAACATTTTTAGAGATATGTGCTTAGTGATACCAACGTAACTCTTCTCTGCTACATTGGATTTGGATCCATCTCGCAATTCTTCTCGATGAGCCGGAAGCGCCATCCGATAGCCACTCAAATAACGACCTATCTCCTGGGTCATATGGTCGATGCTCCGATTATCAATGATCCGTGGTCGTCTTGTTTCGTGTTAGCTTTCGGATCAAGAGGTTACTTTTTTAGCTATAAGGCTCGTTCCCTGACCTGTGTGTCCGAGGATCTTGTGCAGGGCGTCAATCTGTTCTTTGGTAAACGGGAAGGATTCTGTACCGGTGACATTTTCTGGAGTAGTGTTGGCTACATAGCCTCGACTATCACGCTCATTCCGATGCCTGGGTTTCCAATCGGTAGGTTTTCCATGAATCTTCCAACACGTTTCCTTTATATGACCTGGTTTCTTGCAGTGTTCACACCAAGGTCTTTCTCTGTTTAAGTTCTCCGTGCACTGTTAAACTAAGGCTCCGAGAGACGAGTGCAGATGCTTCTGCAATTAGAGGGACTGACTCTGTCTTCCCCATCACAATATTTTTTCTGCTTTCTTCTCTTCTTACCTCGGAAAAAGCTTCTCGGAGCGATGGCAAAGGCTTGGTTCCCATGATTCTTCCTCGAACTTCATCAAGACAGTTATTTAGACCAAAAAGAAATTTGAATGTCCTTTTTTGTTCCATAATTTTCATGTATTGAGCAGTATCGTCAGCACACTTCCATGTATGGACCTCAAACATATCTAATTGTTGCCAATGACGTGAGAGATTATTAAAGTAATCAGTTACAGACTGATCACCTTGGCGTAAATCATGGAGAACCGATTCGATGCGAAACAATTCAGAAGTGTTCTCTTTGCTAGAGTACGTTTCTTTGACAGCCTCCCAAATTTCTTGAGCGGTGCTATATAAGAGAAATGTCTCGCCAACTTCATTAGTCATAAAATTTATTAACCATGACATAACCATATTATTTGCAATTTTCCATTTTTTGAATCCCGAATCAGTTGCCTTAGGTTGTACGTTTTCCTTATCTAAGTATTCATCTTTGCCCCTCCCACATATAAACATCAAGACAGATTGTGACCATTGCACATAGTTTCGGCCATTTAATTTGTGTCCCGTGATATATGTGGGTGTTGAATCAAGTAGATCAATTTCTTTAGAACAGTGTTTTAAAAAGCGCAAGGCGCACTAAGGCGCAATGGCCCTCTGGAGCCTGAGGCGCAAGGCGCACCAAAAGGCGAGGGCTTTTTTACTTAAGGCGCACTATATAAAAAAACACACAAAATTTATATATATGTGTGTATACACAATAAAAACACTTTGCATGGACATAAATGAAGTTTTAACCAAGAATAATATATAAAAACATACATAATATTCAACTATCAACCTTCACGCGCTTCGAATGACCTAGTACGGGGATCTGAAATACAAAAAGCGCAAAGGAAAATTAAAAGCCCACGACGGCGCGCGCTTTTAGGCGCTGGGCTTCACGTAAGGCGCCATAAGGCGCGCGCCTTATTATACGCGCCGCACCGGACAATTAAGGCGCAAAAGGTGGGACTTGAGCCTAGGCGCGCCTAGGCGCTCGCCTAGGCGCGCCTTTTAAAACACTGCTTTAGAAGTCATAATAAAAACAAATTGACCCAAATAAAGCAAAGGAAATAATTTGCAAACCTACTGATGTCCTTGAAGGAACCAAAAAATATTGATCTCGCCACGTAGTAGCGAGAAACCAACATCCGAAGCAAAGAGGGAAGGAGAAGCTCTTTGATCCTTCGATGAACCCACACAAACGCCGGAGAGAGGAATTTTCTTTCCTTCCCAATTGGGCCACACACATGCGAGAGAAGGAAACAAGACTTTTGCACGGGACTGCCTGAGATCTCCAACAACAGTGATGGAGAGAATCGATGGAAGGAAACCCACTTCTGACAGGAATCGATCGTTCGCCTGAGATGAGATTGCACACAACGAAGGAACCTCGGAGATTATTGGGGCGATGATTGTCGATTATCTGAAGTGGAAAAATGGGTTTCCTTTTGTTTTTATTTTTATATTTTTCCTAAGCTCTGATACCATAAAGAGACTTATACTCTTTTTATTATTCACCACCTTCCAAGAATCAGAGGTATAAATACAATGGGAAATAACTTATTATGAGAAATTTAAGCAACAACCCTAACCAACTTGATTATAACTTATTATGAGAAATTTAAGCAACAACCCTAACCAACTTGATTAAGGAATTAAATAATTACAAAATCCTAATTTAAATATCCTAACTTTCAACATCATGAATTAAAGAGCACAATCTAAAGAACACACAGATTGACTGACGTTGTGTTAATGTTAGCTACCCAACATCGATGGGCAGAGGAGAAACTGTTAGGCCCTCGGTCACCCAGACTTATGCTAGAAAGAATAAAGAAGAGGGTGCGAAGGATACGGGGTCCCCACCAATTATACATACATACATGAGGAGGGGTAAAAAGGGAAATGAACATGATTAAGGCTCGGGTAGTAGGGCAGACCGTTAGAGGAAGGGTGTTGGTTATTTAGGGTACACAGACGGTGGTATATAAGGAAGTAGTGGGTGGGAATGAAGGCAGGAAAAAGTTAGTAGCTGCTAGAGAAGGCGGCTTAAGGAAGGAGAGTCACCGGTGCTCTTGAATTCACCGGGAGTTATCTTATTTTCACTTCAGCTTTTCTTGTTCTTTACGTTATTTTGATCCTTGGTATATTTTGTTATGATCGGACTACTTCAAGACTTCTGAATCTATAATATTAGTATATTGTAGTCTTTTGGAATCTGTTTGGGTGTTGGTTCTCGTAATCTGTTGCAGGGAGGGATCCGATACCTAACAAATTGGTATCAGAGCACGTCGCAGTCTTGGGGAAAACGAGAAGTATGGCGCAAAAACAGTGGGAGGAAAGGTTAGAAGGAAATGAGAAGGCTATGGAGGAGATGAGGGAGAATCTGAAGATCATCAACAAAAATTTGGAGAGGATTTCGGTTGGAATGGAAGAGAACCAGAAGGTGATAGCCCGTCTTTGTGTGGAAATGGCCCACGACAGATCCAAGCAGTCGTCGATCGTTTCAGACGGGTCCAGCCAGAAACGGAATCAACAGAAAGTGTACATTAAAGGCACTACGAGACCTCCAGAGGAAGGAGGAGACATAAGCGAGAGAAAGGAACCCAACATGGGAGAAAAGCGACAGTTCAAGAAGCTGGAAATGCCGATTTTCTCTGGGACGGAGTTAGACTCATGGATTTTTTCGAGCGGAAAGGTATTTCGAACTCCATCGATTAACGGAAAAAGAAACAGTGAATGTGTCTGTTATTAGTTTTGAGAAAGATGCCTGTGATTGGTTCCTTTGGGCTAGTAATAGGCACGAGATCAAAACCTGGAGTGAGCTTAAGAGAAGACTCTATATAAGGTTTCGACCAACACAAGAGGGGCCCCTATGTGCACGTTTCTTGGTTATCAAGCAAGAAGGCACTCTGGCAGAGTATATCCATCAGTTTGAGGTTTTGTCTGCTCCCCTACCACAGCTGGAAGAAGAAGTAATGGAGAGTGCGTTTTTTAATGGACTTGTAGCCCCGTTAAGAGCCAAGGTCATTTGTCGCAAACCAAAGGGATTAGAAGAAATCATGGAGCAAGCCCAGCTAATTGAAGGTAAGAACCTAGCAAAGGGTTCATGGGCTGCTGCAGGGAAGGCCCAGAAAGAGGGATGGAGCTCTGGCCCGAAAACGACAACACAGGGATATGTTTCCAGGAGCTTAGGCCCAAAATAGGGCGAGGGGTTTCCATGAAAACCATCATGATATCGGAGAATGGAGGCACCGCTCGCAGGGAGGCAGTACAGAAGCGTCTGCCAGATGCAGAGTACCAATTGAAGAGAGAGAAAGGCATGTGCTATAAATGCGACGAGAAGTTCTTCGTCGGGCATAAATGTAAGAACAGAGACAGCAGAGAACTAAGGGTATTGGCGGTAATAGACGGTGTCGAGGTTGAAATCGAAGGACCAAAGTGGGAAGAAGAAGAAACTGGAGAACAGATGGAAGAAGAGTTAGTTGAGATTGCTGAGTTAGCCATAAGATCTGTGATAGGATTTTCAACACCAGCAACTATGAAACTGAAAGGGGAGGTTCACGGTCGGGAAATTATCAAACTTATTGACTGTGGCGCGACCCACAACTTCATAGATCAGCAGGTAGTAGACGAGTTGAAGCTTCCCTATTCAGAGACCTCCAATTACGGAGTAGTAATGGGAACGGGAACAGCAGTCAAGGGGAAGAGCATTTGTAAAGCAGTAGACATGATTCTGGGAATGCAGTGGCTAAGGAAAACTGGGTTCATGAAAATAGACTGGAAGAATTTGGTGATGACATTCGATACTGATCAAGGGGGAATTACCCTAAAAGGAGACCCAGCCCTAACAAAGGCAGAAGTATCGCTGAAGGTGTTGACTAGGTCATCATCTGAAGAGGATTAGGGCTATCTAGTGGAGATACATGAAGTAGATAGTAACTCAAGTGATGAGTCTCCTGACATTGAAGTACCTGTCAGGGTCCTTGCAGTGCCTCCTAGTACTCAAGAAATAATCAAGCACTTTGCAAATGTATTCAAATTACCATCAAGGCTTCCTCCGAAACGTGCAGTGGATCATCCAATTCTCCTGAAAAATGAGGGTGCGGTCGTGCAAGTCAGACCATACAAATATGCCCATGCACAGAAAACAGAGATTGAGAAGATGATTGAGGATATGCTAGAATCCAGGATCATAAAACCATGTCACAGCCCATTCTCGAGCCATGTCTTACTCGTGAGGAAGAAGGATGGTGGGTGGCGATTCTGCGTGGATTATAGGGCACTGAATAAGGAGACTATTCCAAGTAAGTTTTCCATCCCGGTCATTGAGGAATTGTTGGATGAACTACACGGGGCAAAGGTGTTCTCAAAACTCGACTTGAAGTCGGGATATCACCAAATAAGAATGAGAGAAGAGGATGTAGGGAAAACAGCTTTCCGCACTCACCAGGGTCAATACAAATTCCTAGTCATGCCTTTTGGATTGACTAACGCACCAGCAACTGTTCAGAGTCTGATGAACCAGGTTTTTCGATTTTATCTTCGTAAGTTTGTTTTAGTTTTCTTTGACGATATACTAATCTACAGCCTAGACCTAGAAACACATGAGCAACACTTATGGGCTGTGTTTAGTACAATGGAGGAACACTCACTGTTCGCTAATCGAAAGAAGTGTGTTTTTGCTCAACCTCGCTGTGAATACCTCGATCATTGGGTGTCGGAGAAAGGAGTGGAGGCAGACCCCAGCAAGGTGAATGCCATGTTACAATGGCCGACCCCGAAAAATCTTAAAGCTCTTAGGGGATTTCTGGGACTGACAGGGTATTATAAAATATTTGTGGAGAATTATGGCTCCTTGGCAGCACCCTTGACTGATTTACTGAAGAAGGATGTGTTCCAATGGGACGAGACGACAGAAAAAGCTTTTGCAAGTTGTTGAATTATGTTAAACCACCAATCAATCTAAAAGCCTAAGCTCATGGATTGGGGTAAATTTAATTATATCAACCAACACTTCCCCTCACTTGTGGGCTTTGAAATTTGAGAAATGCCCTACAAGTGGACTTTTAATTTTAATTGGGGATGAAATGACTTGGCAGGGATTCGAACTCATGACCTCCTGCTCTGATACCATGTTGAATTATGTTAAACCACCAATCAATCCAAAAGCCTAAGCTCATGGATTGGGGTAAATTTAATTATATCAACCAACACAAGCCTCAAGAAAGCCATGGTAACGTTGCCAGTGCTAGCCTTACCCGATTTCTCCCTACCCTTTGTGGTGGAAACCGATGCTTCAAGAACGGGGCTAGGGGCAGTGCTATCTCAAACAAAAGGCCGATAGCTTTTTTCAGTCAAAGATTGTCACAGGCAGTGAGGGGAAAATCTATTTACGAAAGAGAATTGATGGCCATTGTTCTTGCAGTCCAGAAATGGAGACATTATCTACTAGGGAATAAGTTCTTGATACGTGCAGATCAAAGAGCTCTTCACTTCTTAACTGAACAAACGGAAATCCAGTCGAATTGTCAGAGGTGGGTATCTAAATTGCTTAGATATGACTTCGACATTGAATACCGGCCAGGTTTGGAGAACAAGGCGGTAGACGCATTGTCACGCCTACCACAAGTGATCGAACTCTCCACCCTGTCAGTACCACATCTAATGTTGATCAGATTCACAAGGAGGTATGCGCGGATAAACACTTGATGAGTATCATGAGCGATCTCGAGGCCGATCCGGATAGTCATCCGAAATTTATGATGTTGCATGGCAAGCTGCTATATAAGGGACGCGTGGTGGTGTCCAAATCTTCATTACTGATACCTACGATCTTGCACACTTATCATGACTCAGTCATGGGAGGACACTCGAGATTCCTTCGTACCTACAAGAGGCTGATAGGGAAATTGTTCTGGAAGGGAATGAAAGTCGATGTTCAAAAATATGTGGCGGAGTGTGAGGTTTGCCAACAGAATAAAACGGAAGCCAAGTCTCCTGCGGGTCTATTACAACCATTGGAAATTCCGGAGAAAGTTTGGGATGACATCTCAATGGACTTCATCGAAGGCCTACCTAAATCGCACGGCAAAAACTCGATTTTGGTAGTGGTTGACAGATTGAGCAAGTACGCGCATTTCCTTGTGCTTAGCCATCCATACAAGACAAAAGATGTCGCAGCTCTGTTTATCCAAGAAGTGGTGCGACTCCATGGGTTCCCTAAATATAGTGTCTGACCGAGATAAAATATTTATCAGTCACTTCTGGACTGAGTTATTCAAATGCCAGGGAACGCTCTTAAAACGCAGCACAACTTTCCACCCGCAAACGGATGGGCAAACGGAGAGGATCAACAGCTGCCTAGAGGCCTACCTCAGCTATTTTTGTAGTGAGCACCCCTCAAAGTGGTCCAAATGGATGGTCTGGGCAGAGTACTGGTACAATACGAATTTCCACGCATCAATCAACTCGACGCCGTTCCAGATAGTTTATGGTAGAGCACCACCTCCTTTAATTTTGTACGGAGAAAATAAGACATCTATCGACACGTTGGAACAACAGTTGACCAAGAGGGATCTAGCATTGGTAGCTCTGAAAGAACGATTGCATATCGCGCAGGAACGGATGAAAAGGTATGCAGATAAGAATCGTCGAGAAGTGAAGTATGCAGAAGGGGAATTGGTTTATTTGAAACTTCGTCCGTATAGACAAAGGTCTTTGGCAAGGCGGAGGTGCGAGAAGTTAGCTTCACGATTGTTTGGTCCCTTTAGGATCAGTGAATGCATTGGCCCTGTGGCTTACCGATTGGTTCTTCCAGCACATTCTACAATTCATGATGTGTTCCATGCCTCTCAACTAAAAAAATGTCTTGGACCTGAGAAGTCGGTTCACCATGACTTCCCCATTCTTTCCAAAGAAAAGAGTGGATCGCGGAGCCAGAGGAAGTGCTTGGTTTACGGTGGAACAAAGACAAAGGAATGGAGGAATGGTTAGTGAGATGGAAAGGGCAATCAGAAAATGAAGCTACTTGGGAGACAGTGCAATTCATGTAGTTGCAATTCCCTGAGTTCCACCTTGAGGACAAGGTGTATTCTACCCCGGCGGGTAATGTTAGGCCCTCGGTCACCCAGACTTATGCTAGAAAGAATAAAGAAGAGGGTGCGAAGGATACGGGGTCCCCACCAATTATACATACATACATGAGGAGGGGTAAAAAGGGAAATGAACATGATCAAGGCTCGGGTAGTGGGGCAGACCGTTAGAGGAAGGGTGTTGGTTATTTAGGATACACAAACGGTGGTATATAAGGAAGCAGTGCATGGGAATGAAGGCAGGAAAAAGTTAGTAGCTGCTAGAGAAGGCGGCTTAAGGAAGGAGAGTCACCGGTGCTCTTGAATTCACCGGGAGTTATCTTATTTTCACTTAAGCTTTTCTTGTTCTTTACGTTATTTTGATCTTTGGTATATTTTGTTATGATCGGACTATTTCAAGACTTCTAAATCTATAATATTAGTATATTGTAGTCTTTGAAATCTGCTTGGGTGTTGGTTCTCGTAATCTGTTGCAGGGAGGGATTCGATACCTAACAGAAACCCCATTTTATTAGGAAGAATACAAAATGGTAAAGGGGATAAGAGTTTAAAGAGAGTTTATAGTGCACCTCTAAATTGTAGAAGTACATACCATAACATCAAACTGCTCAGGCTTTGAGACAAGTTGCATGCAGCAGTTGTCTACAATAACTTCATTGTATTTTATTCCAGGATACTTTGTGGCAACCTCTCGACAAGATTCCAGAAATAGACCGTCTGCAAGTTTCATGATATTTGCTTTGTGCACAGCTGTAACTTTCTTTCTATTGTTCAGGTAAGCATACTCAAAAGCATATTTAGCAATACGCTCAGAACAGAACTTTGTTATTACCTGACAAAAGTGTGAGTATGAGAGACAAAAATATTAGGAAAATAAATAATAATTAAAAAAAATTATCAAGTGTTAAAGGTAAGGTTTCCCAAGGACCTCCTTTAAAGGGCATGCTAAGCTGCTTAGATATAATTTTTTTTTAGAGCTATAAATAGATATAAATATCTTGATTAAATAGTTTGCTTGTTCAATTCATAATAGACAAATTGTAAGAAAAGAAGCACAAGTTTCAAAGTAAAACTCATTATTGTTTATGAAATTGACTAAGAATTCAAATGTTTTCTCGAGAAAGATGAAAACAATTATAAAAAATGGTAAGAAAATAAGCAATTTAAGAGCCAGTACAAATCAACAAATAGTTATCATCGGAACAATAATTTTTTAAAAATTATTTCTGGGTTTGAAATTTGGGCAAGAATTCAAATAGAAAAGATATCAAGGGAAACATACTTTTTTAAACAAAAAAGCTAAAAACTTAAGGTTTTTTTATTTCAAGATTACAACAATGGGTGGGTAGGGTGATTTGAACCCATGACTTCATGGTCATTGGATTTACATCCATGTCGTTGAGCTTCTACTCTTGTTAGCAACTTAAAGGAGATGTTTGTTTGACGTAATTAACGAATTTCACATACAAAATAATCACTCATTTCTAACCACTCAAAATAATCATTCATTAAATTTAGTGACTCATTTCTAACACCTCAAAATAATCACTCAATTCTAACCACATCCAAACGAGTTATTGTCTGCAATCCGTCTACAAAAACCATCATCCAAACGACCTACTAATTGCAACCCCTCTACAATTAACCACGTCCAAACAAGCTATAAAATAAATCTCCATTTATAATCACTCAAAATAATCACTCTACAATTCCACCTCCAAACACCTTCATATTCTTATCAAATAGTAATAAACAATGCAAGTAACTTTATACCAATCAGTACCACATCATGATCACTAACTAAAGTACTTGCCACGGACCTAAACATAAAGGCGAGCAACGAAAGCCCCTTCATGTTAGCTTATACAAGTACAGTTATGAACTCCACCTCAAATTTCTGGTAAAATTATTAGTATGGGGGAATGTAAGAGAAAATCTTAGGCCCGTTTGATAAACATTTGGTTTTTTGTTTTTGGTTTTAGAAGTTTAAGTTTATTTTTACTCAAATTTCCTAGTTCCATCTTTCCTATAATTTATCCATCTTTCTTTAAGAAAATATGTGAATTATTCAAATTAAAAAAACGAAAATAAGCTTAGGTACTTTTTTTTTGTTGGTTAACTTATGATAACGTACTTGTTTTTTTTTAAAAAACAGCGGGAGACATCAAAAGAATGGAGATACAGGTGTCTACAAATAAATGTCACAGATGAGTTTCGAACTCGGAACCGTTGTAAGTTTAAATTTCAAAAACTAAAAACAAAATGGTTATCAAAAGCGTCGAATCATTGATCAAACTTAAACAAGCAGCACAACGTGTAAGAATCAGAGTACCTTAAGGCTTTCGACGACGCCGGGAACGACCTCGTGCTCCAAACCAGAGTATTCGCCCTCCGTATTCTCCCTAATGACAACAATATCCACATTCTCATGCCTGGTGGGAAGCCCGGGAAGATTAAAGCAATTGACAAGCGAAGCATAAAGATCGAGCTCTTTCCTGAGCTGCATATTAAGCGAACTCACACCGCCGCCAACAGGGGTGGCCAAGCCTCCCTTCAAACACACCTTGTTCTTCTTGATGGAGTCGATCACTTCTTGAGGGATCTTCTTCATGTCGCCATGAACATCAAACTTCTCGAAATACACGGGGGCGTGCATCGCGTCCATGACCTTCTCCACGGCGCCGGTGACCAAGGGCCCGATTCCGTCGCCGGGGATCAAGGTCACGGATCTCGGGGCGCCTTCGCCGGGTCGGGGCATGTAGGTGACGGATCGGTTTTGGGCGCGGGTTTTGGATTCGAAACATGAGGACAACAGGGCTGGATTCTCGGAAGCGGATTTGGAGAGGAGCTGCTTGAAGATCGGTGCGGATCGCCGAGCCATGGGTTGAGAATGAGTTTGGGCGGCGGGATTTTGAGGGTTCCGGTGGTCTAGCAGTTGAGATCGGTCATTAGGGGGCCGCCGGCGCCGGTGTTTGACTGGCGGAATGGGAAAGTCTGACAGTCAGGAAATAAAGTTGGGAGTTAAGGCAGCGAAGAGAAAAAGAAGGAAAGTAGGGAAGTATTCAGTGCGGTCGAGATCACTGATAACTGTATGATAGCCAATCGTCGCTGTGGAGTCGTGTGTTCGATTTTGGTGTGTCATCTTCATTATATACATATGAAGTCATCAATTTGTTTTTTTTTTTTAATTCCACGGATTTAATCATGACGGTAGAGTTAAAATAGATTTACACGCAAATTAGATAGCCAATTGTACCACCAAATCATTTGGTAAATATTTTTTTTAATAAGGATGTAATTCTAGATTCTATCTGAATTACCTCATTTGTTAGAATATTTTGACATTTTATGATAGTTGGACATCTTAAAATATCTATACTAGAGTTATTTGAATACTCTCCAGTAACGTAAATTTTTTTTTTTTTTTTGAGATAGAAATGTAAAATGACAAATTACACAGGATTTGAATCTCTTGAATTGATGGGAAGATTCTTTACTAGTTCATTCAAATAATAATTTTTGCAAAAATCTGATAAATCTTCCATCCATTGATGTTCTTCGACCTCGATAGCAGCAAACCACGCCAGATTATGGGCTAACCTGTTAGTATCCCGTCCAATCCATTTAAAATCAACGTGTTCAAAGTTGCGTGCTAACCTTAGAGTTTCTTCAACGATTCTCCCACCTCTGAAAGATCAGGCCCGTGTTTGAAATAAATGTATCACCCGTAAGGCATCATATTCAACCTCAACTCTTTTGAAACTCAATGTTGATGCATTCTCCACACCTTCATAGATAGTCATAGCTTCCACAAACTCCGCATCCACAACCCCTAATATTGGTTTAGAAATAGCAAACATAATTTCGCCCTACCAAATTCTAATAATTAGTCCTATCCCACTTCGATTCTCGTTAACATTGGTGGTCGCATTTGCATTTATTTTGTAATTAGGATGTAAAGGTGTCCTTCCATCTTCTTAGAGTCCTTTGATTTTCCATGCTCATCTTCGTTAATTGGTTCGCAACTCTAAATTCTTTAATATACTGCATACAAAAATCTCAATCATTAAGATGCCCTTGATTAATCTTCACATAAGGACCTTCAAATTTAGTACGAAGGTCCATATTTCTAACGTTCCAAATCCTCCAGCATAGCATAAAAAACTCTTCCATTTGCAAAGAGTCAAAATTTTAAAAAACTACAAGAGTAAATCCTCGACTTCCACTGCATGGTTGGGGAAACCTAGATGATAAAAAGGGGAAGGCTTCCAATACTCCGCTAGCTTGCAATCCCATAAGGCGTGAAAGGAAGATTCCTCCTTGATGTGGCAATGTTTGCAAAATGCATCTCCCTCCATTCCTCTTTTAATTAGATTTACGTGCACACGAACAAAATTATTAAAAAGGCACCAAATGAAAAAATTTATCTTGTTTGGAATTTTTGCATTCCATAAGAAGTTCCACCAACTTCTCGAGAAGTCATTATTTGAGGAAGAAGGCTCTCCCCCTAACTGGATCCGAAGCCAATGAGTTGATTTCACGAAAAGACCCCATTTTTCTCACAGTGCCAGAGGATTTATCTTCCCTCACAAACTTTGTATTTCACGGAAAAGAAGCCATTTTTCTTCCATAACATAAATTTTAGATGTGTAGAAGATATTTTCGAATTACTTATCTATTCTTTACGATTTTCTTTATATTTTAATTTTTTAAATTTTTTAACATAATTCTTAGTTTAGCAATTTACCCTACAAAATTAATTTTATTTATCATTTATATTTTATTATATTATAATTTTTTTTAAGTATAAATTGGGGGAAGAACAAACCTTACATAGAGGCATAATTGCTTTCAAATAAATTGTTATTTAATTGAAATACTATTTTGATCATTTTTAATAGAAATTTAAATGACAATGCTCATTTTATTATATGTTTTAGTAGTTATATACCTCTTTTATATTTAGTGACTTTTCTTATTTTGATATGAATAAAAATACATTTATTTTTTCAATTACTTTTACTAATTAAATTTATTTGAAAATATAATAGTTAAATTAATAAAAATAAATGTATTTACATAAATTTTAATTTTATAAATTAATGCTTAAATTATGTCAATAAATTACAACGTCATTTAAGTTATTTTCAAGTACGAAACTTATTAAACAAATATAGTTATTTAAATATTTTGGATACTCATAAAAATATTCTTACAAAAATATTCTTACAAAACAAATATGTTTATCTAAGGATGTATATTTATCATTTGGAGTATTATAAATTTAAGTATTCAATGATTCCAATTATCTAAATTATTAAAAGTAAACGGCCCTAATTATTTTTAGCTTTTTTTGGTTTAACATTACTATTTATTTTATCTATTTAATTTTATTGAAATTCAACCGCACTTGTAATCAAGTTAGAAGTGACTTTGAACTCATGTTTAGTTATATATTATATCAGTTGAGTTAAGAAAATGTCATTTACTCATTTTGATTAGATTATATTTAGATTTTTTTTTCTTGTTTTAGATGTAAAAATAACTTGTTATATTTATTTCTTTTTTAGAAGTAAAAAAGAAAACATAAAAAAAACAAAAAACTTCCTGATTTATTCTGAATTTCATCAAATTAATATTAAAGGTATAAGCCATATCTTTATTTTTAGTTTGAAAACTTTGAAGAGAGTTGCAATGTGAACTCTTTGATAAGTTTTGATTCCCTATATTTTTAAACAATATTTTTTGTATTTAATGAATTAGAATAACTATATGTGATATGGGTTACAAATTTGTCAACATTTTAGAGAAAAAATTACAATAAAGCTCGATTTTTATTGAAAATTTTAAATGTTAGAAAGGTTACTGAAGATAAATTTTGCATTGCTCAAACTTAATATTGAGTACAATTTTATTTCTATTGAAATTAGCAAAGCTTATGGAGTTTGTTTTCTATAAATATTAATGAATAAAATCGCGAAAATTTACTAGCGGTTGAAAGTTACGACAATTATGAAGTTTACCTACAAGACTATACAATTTGTCAAAGGCTTGGTGGCGTGTTGTATCCTTGTTTGGTGGCAATCCAACTACAATAACAAATTTAATCTTAAAATTTATATTTGGTTCTCGATTTGAATTTATAATCTTTTTCTATGAATTTATACTATAAAAATAATTTAACAATAATATGAGTTAGTGATACTTGGTTTCACCATGACGATTTGAGTTTCTATAAATCTAGTGGGGCAAGGTTAACTAGGTGTATGAGTTCATATCTATACGATCCAAAAGAATATGAAATCTTTTCAAAGGTGTTTACATAGAAGATTCTTTTAGAAAGAAATTTGGTATTTTTCTTCTTCAGTGCTAATTAGTAGTATGGTGTATTTTATGGTAGTATGGTGTTAACATGATGCATCAATAGTCTTATTTACTAGAATGCTCTCTTTTATATGTATGTTCTCCAAAAAAAATATGAACGAAAGTTTTTTTTTTTTTTTTTTTAATTTAGCAATATTTAGAATTAGAGTTTGAACATGTAATCTCTTGATTAATATGTCAATATATTAATATTTAGAATTAAAGTTTGAACATGTAATCTCTTGATTAATATGTCAATATATTAAGTTTTTTTTAGGTAGAAGTTAAAAAATTATACCCATCAACACCAAAAACAAGTCGGCGTGTATAGGAAATGCATTAAAGAGATTTTTTTAAAAAAAATTAAATTAAAGTTGAATATATTAATGGTTAAATGATAAGCTGGGATCGAATGGACGATGGCCTAATAATTATATCGTTTGTGGAAATCAAATTCAACACCATGGTCATTAGTTGGATCCTAGTACCCTCTTTATAGGGTTTGTGGTCCCCTTTCCTCCAACTTATATTAAAAAATAATGATAAGTTGAGCAACTTAAAGGGTTAGTGGCTTAGTAATTTCATTGTTTGGTGGTAATCTAGGCTAGTAGTTTGTAACTGAAGGAAGCATGCCTTAAAGTTCTTCAAAAGTAACTGAAGCTTTTGGCATCGGGATACTTCAAAGGATATTTTAGTTTAAGTGCTTTCCAGAGGGTTCGAATCATGGATCTTTGAAGAAAGCATGTCTTAAAGTCCTTAGCCTCAACCGCTCGCTGCCCACATATTAATTGGTTTAAATAATTAATGGATAATTATCAAATGGAGAATATTGATTAATATGTTGAACATATTAATTGGGTAAATAAGTATTTGTAAAGACCCGACCCGAATGGGGTTCTAAATAGGCCATCACCTCAATGCATGCATTCAAATCTACAGAAAATTTGCAAGATGGTGTTTGGATTCTAAGTAAAAACTAAAACATGAAAACATCCATTTAAAAATCAACATAAATTCCTGAAACCTGTCCCTGTCTCCAAGCACCTGTTCCAAGACAAATACATTTCCAAAACATACTCTGATCAGAGATTTATTTAAAACATACAAACTTTACAACAATGCTAGAATCCGAAAATACATTCAGAAAACACCCTAGGGCTCCGTGCCCAACTACATGCATTCAGAGGACATTTAAATCATAAACATAAACATAAGACTCAGAGTTGAACAACGGGTTCCATGATCACAGCTCCTCCTCCAGCCATCCTGCCTCGCGCCATGGTTTCCTGAAAAATAAGTAAGGATGAGTAACGAATTACTCAGTAAGAATCCCCAACCGGGGTACAATACGATACACATGGTCATCTCGAGAAAGATATGCAAGCTATGAATATAAACACAGATAGAGCCCATAGCTTAGCCCACACTTGGGCCTCGGATGCCAATTTAAGGTCTTAGTCCGGAAATAAATCACCACACCACACATCACACAAGTCGCCCTATACGAGAAACAAGTCCCGCCTCGGCTGTCTCATCGTCGACGAAAAAGGTACACCGCTCACAATCCCGAGGAGCTCTCCATCGGCGGCTTGTAATGAGCGTAAGCATGCACCGCGTGCTACTGCAGACTATGGGGGGTTGCCAGGGTCTGAAGGCAAGCTGCCCATATCCAGTCACCACGCCTAACTAAATCTTTGGATCGGTGTCACTGACATAGGGGTGTGAGACCTGGACACGTAAACTATGTCAGCCTGAACCACCGCACCTGGGGCCAAGAAACGGTCGTGGTAGGCTTACACCAGGAAGCCGTCCTTGCCTTAACAGGTGGCAATCAGGGGCTACTGCCAAACATGCCGAGGACATGCCGGCCGCCGGGGGCGAGGCAATGCCAAGTCATCATCCCGACCGCTGGGGCATTAACAACTGGCCTCCCTCACCCAAGATTGCGGGGCCTACCGCTTGGTTAGCTAATCCCTCACGGGGTCCAGGGACGAAATGACTTGCTCGACGTCCCCGCCATGGATGCAAGGTACTTTATGCATCAGGCCCGGATGATGCTATCTACCCTGCAATCACTAACCTGCCTTAACAATCAAAGAAACAATTCCATAAAATCCAATACGTGCTCAATAAGAATACAACGAGCCTAGCATGATACTACGAAGCAAGGAACAGAATAGGAGCATGCAAGAAAGGAACAACCTAGCATGGATTAACATGAGAATTAACCAGGAAAGTCATGCTAATCGGGAATTCAGATTAGAGCACTTATCACCAAACATGTCAATAAACACAACAAGCATACAATCAACAATCACATATAATATCGCAGGGTCCACACAACTCCGGTAAGAAATCCTTACCTGGCCTGAAGACCTCTAAACACAAGAAACCTAAGCTGCGATCGAACCCGAGCTACCTATAACGAACCAAGCAAAACACATCAATAATCATAGAATAGCCCTAAATACACTAAAATAAATAGGGCTCAGCTCGGGAGCAACTCACGAGGCGCGACGGACACACGAACGAGCCGATTGCACGAACGGGGCGAAGAATAGTGGCATGCGCGGGCTGGGCGCAAGAATGGGCGCGTGGGGCGCGCTCTCTGGCGCAGGGCGTGGCGCTGGCGCGCGCGCGCATGGCCTTGCGCCACGCTTGTGGCAGCAGACATAGCCGCAGGCACGCGCGCGCGGCGCCGCGCGACACGGCGATAGACGCGCGCGGCGAGCGACGGCAAGGCGAGGCGCGCGCGCGCGGCTCAGCGAATCGGCTGCTGGCGACAACGACGCGCAGCGTCTTTGGCGAGACGGGCGGATCTGGTGCGACGAGGCTCGGCTGGAGCGAGCGACGGTCGGCGAAGACGAGGCGGATCTGCGCGCGCGACGAGCGAGCGGCTCAGCGATGATGGCTTCCTCGGTGCGACACGGCGTGTGCGATGGTGCGACGGCGACAGATCTGGGGCGACGGACCGGGCGTCGACGGCGAAGAAAGCTGCTTCTCGGCTGATCTCGGTGCGGTGGCGCCGCGATGGCTCATTGAGCCCAGCGGGACACGGCGGCGACGCGGCGCGACGGCGAGAAGGGTGACCGGCGGGCTCGCGACGCGGCGCGAAGAAGAGGCGGCTTCGGCTGGGGTGCTCGGGGGAGAGAGAGAGAGAGAAGGAGAGAGAAAGTTGATTTTGGGGAAAAAAATAAAAGAAAAAGAAAATGGATTTGGAAAAGAAAAAGGAAAATGGGAAATAAAAAGGAAATGGGGATTTTATCCCAAAAAATCCAACCTTATCCAAATCAAACCTTAAAATCCCACTTCCCGGCTTCCTCCTTCGAAACCCGACTGAAGCAACCTCCTCCAATAAATAAATCTCACTTAAACCCAACTCCCAAAGCAACACTAAGGGCCCGGGCTCGAATCCCAAAGGAATCACACAACCAACCATCACTTTGCAAAAATCCCAAAACCACAACCGAACTTCCAAACGACTAGCCCAAACATCTCGGGACTCATGACCAACAACAAACAAGCCTCAACAAAAGCAGGAGCTGCCTCGAAGCCCTGAAAAACCACAAATCCTGCCCGGGGTGCAAAAAGACCAAAATACCCCTAAGGGTCAAAACAGCTCTAACGGCCCAACCGAACCACTGAAACTTGACCCGAAGGCACCTCGAAAACTGGGATAGAAAACTGGGCTGTTTACAGTATTGGATAATTATTAAAGTAGAGAATTAATATAATGAATATATTAATCAAATATTTATTTATTTATAATATATTGGATATATTATGGAATTCAAAATTTATTGGATAAATATCAATTAAAGTAAATAAAACAATATATGCAATTTTCGAAAATTAAATGGGAAAAATCAAATGGAGAAAATGCATAATGGCTTGTCCCAAAGTTCTAAGTTGTAACTTCCACCACTCTAAGTTGGAGCTCTCTAACTTCGTGAAACTAATAAAGAAGAAGTGGATTTTTTATGGATTTGAAGAGAGAATGAGAGAAAAAGGGTTGGGTGGCTCATTTGGGATTCTAAAAACAAGGATTTTTTTAAATGTTCTATTTATTAGAAAAGGCAATTACCATTTTTGTCCATTTCAAAAACTCAAAAAACCCTAACAAAAAGTAATTTTAATATTTACCAATAAACTATTTACTCTTACCATTTAAATTTCTCAATTAATCCTATATAAAATTAAGATTTATTTAAACTAAACAAGTGACCAATATTTATTTTTAGAACTTGGAAAATAAATCCAACTTGGTAATTTTTAAAAATAGTTTCAATTACGCAATTTAAGTACCCACTTTAGAATTTAATAAAAACTAGGGTGTTACATTTAATGACTAATATCACTTAATTAAACCAATTCTATTATAATACTCTAACCCAATGAAATTTTATAATTTCTCTCCACCATGGGAGTATTGTTTTTTTCGGCGACTAGTTTTGACCACCTTAACTCTCAGTTTATTACTCTTGTTCCTTTGTGTGGTCCTGAAATCATGAATGTGATTTCACTTATGGCTTGCTGGAATATCTTCTAGATGACTAATGTTGAAGGTGAAGTTACGGATCTCGAGAGTTTTTTCTAAAACTTCAAACATAGGCAACCTCGAATTTGGTCTGGTAAAGTATTACTTTTCATATTGATTAATGCGAAATCCTTTAGAAATATTAAGAGAAATGTGTGGAGAATTATTAAGGATATGAAAATCGAATGTTTTGGAGAGAATTTATTTTATTTCTAAGTTTCCATGGCCTTGGTTCTTTGTTAGAGTAATTATATTGTTAGAGGCTCCAAATACGGTGATTCAGCTAGGAAGTTCGGAGTTTGGGGATACCAAATTATGGGTGCAGTTGCATAAATGACAGATGAAGATGGAGGAATAATGTATGAGCACGAAAGGAAACTACAATAAAGAGGAAGAAGACCAATTGTCAGCTATTGTTGATAACGCTTCAATAGAGGCTACTAGCATAAGATCTTTGCCGGACGTGGATGTTGGTGGAATTCCGGTGATCAAATTTTCTTTTCCATCTAAGGAAGGTGAAATTAATGATGGATTTATTGCATTAAATGGTCGTCGATCATATTTATGGAGGAGTTTTAATTGTGGAAGTTATTGTTTTGGAAAGAAAGAGTCAAACAAATAATGACTTACTTTTTGTATTGGAAAATCCTAATTTTGCCAACATACAAAATCAAATGGTAGAAATTGAGGGATTTTTATTTCTAAATGGACAAGGTTTTGGGAAATTAAGTTATACCAAACTAGTGCCCATTGCTAAAGATGATATGGGCCTGTGAAATCTAAAGAAGTAGAGAACTAATGAAGTATGCCCATTAGGAATTATGGATAACATTTCAGGTACAAGCAATATTGGGAAACAAAAATTTGAAGGTTTAAATATGAGATTTGATGAGATTAAAAAGAAAAAATCTTAAGTTTTGTGGCATGTCTCATGGGGTTTTAACCTCATGCTCTTCTTTGGCTATCCCTGATCGTTAGGGACGTCATTCACCATGAATTATTTTTATGGATTGTTCAAGGGATGACCACTCTTTGGACATTCTGAATTCTTAAGAAAGTGGTGATACTTTTTAGGCCTTGCTTTGTTGAGTTTATTTTTATTTTTGTTTCAATAATCTCAGTTTTTGGAGTTAATTCCAATGAAGTCATGTTTTGTCGTTGTTTCAATTTGTTTGAGAAGCTAATAGATAAAGAAATTCATGAAGATGCAATATTTGAGGGTTACTTTCAATGAAGACTTCGTTCCTCTACGGTTTTGAAGTTCTTGTCTTATCTTTTGTAGGATTCTTATTCTTTAGTGGTTTTTATGTTGTCCAGATTAATCCTTAGACTCTCTTTAATGTCAACTAGTGTTGTGGTGACTATATGTTATTGGCCCTTATCGTTGGGATCTATCACTCCTCTATGTAATTCGGCTGGTTTGAAAGATGTCTCATATCCTTCTATAAATTCTTTATTTAATAGCTTTTTGTCTATTATTTGGTCACGGTCCGAAATTTGGACTGAACTTAAGGTAAATGTTGGAGGGTCTTGTTCCTTTTTTTTTTTCTTTCGTATTTTGGAGAATTCATGTAAGATTTGATTTATTTATTAATGAAGTAATTTGGTTTAAATTAAAAAAAAAAAAAAAAAAAAAAACTCTAACCCAAATGTCACCCAATCCTATAAAAAACTTGATGTTAACTAAACTTTTTAATTCAACCATATTTAGTGGTTTTAGATTTAAATTCATGATTTTTAATTAATGTTAAATTGATTAATTTAGTGATAATTAATATATTTTTTCGATCAAGGTGTTGATGTAAACCTAAAAAAATATATATTAATAAATTTATGACTCATTTCAACAGAAAAAAAAAAGTAATTTATGTTTTAGTTAGTGACAAGTTACAAATTTAGTTTATAGGTTAGAATGATTTGGAAAGTTAGAATTTAGTTTTTAGGATTTTAAATGGTCAAAATTAATTTTAATAGTTTGATAAAATCTAAAAGATGGCCCTTTTCAAAAAAAAAAAAAATCTAAAAGATGGTCATTGCCATATCTTGATGAATTACATACATGTAATTTAGGCCCGTTTTATACCTATTTTGTTTTTAATTTTTGGTTTTTGAAATTTAAGTCTACAACAATTAGCATAGCATATGTTCTTTCTACATGCATATATACATCTTACCTATACTTGTAGAAATTATTTTTATGTTTAGAAATTTAGTTAGCATTCACATACTTTCTTAAGAAAAGTTAGACATATTGTAGGAAAGATAGAGCACATTGTAGGAAATATAAGTAAAAATAAGCTTAAATTTCAAAAAAAAAAACAAAACAAAACAAAAAATCAAGGTCTATTTTGATAACAGTTTGATTTTAGTTCTATAAATTTAAGCTTATTTTTACTTATGTTTCTTATAATGAATGCTAACCAAATTTTAAAAACAAAAACAAACTTTTGGAAACTACTTTTTTCTACCAAATTTTGGTTTAGTTTCTTAAAATATAAGTAAGATGTTCGTATCCAAGTAAGAAAAAACCTATATAGGTAATTGTTGTAGGCTTAAATTTCAAAAATAAAAAACAAAAAACAAAATAATTATCAAATTGAACCCAAATGATTATCAAACGAGATCTTAAATATTTACTTATTATCGACAATGTAAGTTAAATGACTCATTTGACAAAAAAAAGACATTATTTACACATGAATAACTAACTTACACACGTTTTATTAATCCACAATTACAAAGATTAACTTTTAATTTTTATTAAATTATAGAGATTTTTTTAGACAATCAAATTATATTATAGCTTTTAAAATTAGAAAGACTATTTGAACTAAATTATGTAGTTTAAAACCATATGAAGTAAATTTTAAATATTTTTTTTTTCTTTAATGTTTTTTGGAAAGAGCTAAATTCTAACTTCGTTCCACCTTTTATAACGTTTTTTTTTTACAGGAAAAATAAGGAAACAGATTAAGAAAGGGGAAGCAGAGCACATTGGGCCAAAAAATTCAAATCCTTCGCTTGTACATCCTGCACTGCTGGCGGTAGTTCTTCCATCCAAAAGTGGTCAGTATCGTCAACAACAACAGATTGGGCAAGGCTATGTGCTAGAAAATTCGCACGTCGATCACACCAGGAGAAGAAAACCTCATCAAAATTATGTTTTTTATATCCTGTAGCACAATTCCCATGTCCGACCGATCTCCCTCGTCCATGAGCTTGAGTCTTCTAGTCACCGTAGCAGCATCAGCCTCCACAATCAACTTTCGAAAACCAATTTCAAGGGCCCATACGACATCTTCCCCAATTGCAAGAGCCTCGCCAATATCAACCTCCAAAACTGGGGGTAACCGCTTGGTCATCGATGCCATAATGTCACTTTTCTTGTTCCGAATAACTACTCCCATTCTAAATTTTTTACCTACAAAAATTAATGCAGCATCAGAGTTCATTTTTTAAAAAATTCTCAATGGGTAGTGCCCCACCCAACCAATCTCGAGCTTGGACCATTCCCCTTCACGGGCCTCTGTAAGTTTGCACTTTTAAAATCATTGTAATAAGATAAACAACATTCCCAATTAAAAGAATTTTTTTGGTGCCAATCACCTGTACGGAAACCCATATTATTCCTATTAGACCAAAGGCCCCAACACATAATAATAAAAAGATTAAAATTCTCCTCAGATAATTCATCATAAAACCATACGAGCAGATCTTGAAAATTCCTAGAGTTCTTAGGCTAATTTAAGGAATAAAATGGAGTGTCCTTCCAAAGAAGTTTTGAGGCTGGACACTCCCACAAAGCATGGTAAGTAGACTCACAAAAGCCATTACATCTGGCACCCATTGTGGACTCGATTTTTCTTTTCATCAAATTAGTCGTTGTTGGGATGTAATCATTATAAAGCTTCCATAGAATTTTTTTTATTTTATTAGGGATGGAGCTGTTCCACGCCCTTTTCCACCACTTAGGTAAACGAATATCCAAAGAAACCCATGTCGTTTAGATCATAGTTCAGCAGGGCTTCCCAAAAATTGTCCATGTGAGCTTGAGGTCTCATTAAACCTCCTAGCTTTTCAAAAGCGCAAAAAATCTCATTCTTATCCCCAACAACTAACCATGGTCGATGGGAAAGCAACTTCAGACGCCGCAACAGTTCCCACGAAGCGTTTTGATTTGTAGTAACAAGGTCACCATAGAAACCAATAAATCTCCATCTACCCCAAAAACATGAAACAATGACATCAATGTAAAAAACTAACTGATACGTCCTCTTTCCAAAACAAACATAAGCCACCGCTGCTACCCCAACTACCTGAGCAAATACCATGGTCGAAACTAAGCTATTGTCGAATAAAGGTTGCACGTTGACCACTGATTATTGTTTCCGAAAAAAAGACTAGGTTGGGCTTAGAAAGATTTATCATCTTCCTAACGTTGCGGAATATACTCGGATTGTCAAACCCCATACATTCCAACTGAGGATTTTCATTGGGAACGACGACCCTGAGTTTCAAAGTTCGCCGATAGAGAAACATGAATAACCTCAATTTCTTCAAATTTTTGTTTCTTGTCACACTGAACACTACCATTCTGTAAAACAATATGATCCAAAACAGTATATCTTATTATTGAGAGGCAACCTCTTTATATAAGAGTTACAATGGGCCTAGCGGGCCTAATTGGGCCTAGATCTATTACACAAAGACATTATATACAATCACACATTTAGACTCTAACACTCCCCTCAAGTGGAGCAAATATATCTATCATGCCCACTTTGTTACAAAGATAGTCTATCCGAGCTCCATTCAATGCTTTGGTGAAGATATCACCCAACTGTTTCTCTGATCTTCACATAACTCGTCGAAACCAACCCTTGTTGTATCTTCTCTCTGATAAAGTGGCAATCTATTTCAATATGTTTAGTTCTCTCGTGGAATACCGGATTAGAGGCAATATGAATTGTCGCTTGATTGTCACACCATAGTTTAGCAGGTGTGTTGCGCTTTGATTCCAACTTCATTCAAAGATTGAACTAGCCATACTATCTCACACGTTCCTTGGGACATAGCTCTGTATTCCGACTCAAAGACTAGAACGCGACACCACATTTTGCTTCTTACTCTTCCATGAAACCAAATTACCTCCCCCATAAACACACACAAGATCCCGAGGTTGATCTCCTGTCTTCTTTAGAACCTGCCCAGTCAGCATCTGAAAAACATTCAATATCGGAATGTCCGTGGTTTCGGTATAAGACGCCCCTCCCAGGAGCAAACTTAAGATAACTCAGGATCTGTTCCACAACTCTCCAATGTTCAACTATAGGAGATGACATAAAAGTCGACTCACGATACTCACGAGAATCTGAAATATCCGGCCTCGTGGATCGCCAAGTAGTTCAACTTCCCAACTAGCTTCCTGTACCTTTCTGGATCAGAAAAAGCTTCACCGTCCTTGACGAACTGTTGGTTTGGCACCATCGGGGCCCTACATGGTTTTACACCTAACTTTCCTACTTCAGTCAGTAGGTCGAGAACATACTTTCGTTGGGACAAAAAGATCCCTTTCTTACTTCTCATGACCTCAATACCCAAGAAATATTTCAAATTTCCAAGATCTTTAGTGCTGAAATGGCTATGAAGGAAAACCTTTAGTGAGGCCATCCCTGAACTATCACTTCCGGTAATCACAATATCGTCGACATATACCACAAGTAACACAATCCCATGGTCGAGACCGACGGAAGAAGACAGAATGATCTCAAAGAGCATTTGCATTCCAAATCAGGCAAGAACATGGTTTTGAACCTACCAAACCACGCTCGCGGGCTTTGTTTCAAGCCATACTGATTTACTGAAGACGGCACACTTTGGAATTCTCCCGAGCAACAAACCCAGTGTGGTTGCTCTATATAGACCTCCTCAAGAAGATCACCATGCAAAACGCATTCTTAATATCCAATGAAATAAAGGCCAATCATTCATTGCCGCAAGAGAAATAAACAGTGAGCGGGCGGACGACATCTTGGCAACAGGAGAGAAGGTCTCACTGTAATTAATCCCATATGTCTGAGCATACCCCTTAGCAACCAAGCGTGCTTTGAGGCGAGCAACGAACCCGTCGGAATTCACTTTGACAAAGAAACACCCACTTACAACCAATCGTCCTGCTTTCCTTCCTGACGAGCTACAGCCTCCCAGTACCATTCGCATCCAACGCAGCCACCTTCTCTACCATCGCCTGGTGCCAACCTGAATGGGACAAGGCTTCACGAGTACTTTTAGGGACATAGACAGAATCAAGGGAAGTCAGAAAGGAAAACGAAGTAGGGGATAATTGATGGTATGACACATATGTGGAGATAGGATACGTGTAAGAACGTTTACCTTTGCGAAGAGTAATGGGCAAGTCTAGATCATTACTAGCTTGCAAGTCGATGATGAAGAAGAATCTGCCAAGCATGGGACAGTGCCGCCGAGGGTCGCGGTCGCCGGGTGTATACCTGAGTAAGAGACGGACTAGGAGGAGGGGGGTCGGACCCATCGGACGAGGACACAACCTCATAAACCAACAAATCATTCTCCACAGCTGGGGGACTAGACACAGGATCAAATGGAGTATCCTCAAAAAAGGTAACATCGTAAGAGACGACATAACGACCCGTTCGCATCGGGCAAAAACAACGATAACCCTTCTGGACGCGAGAATACCCGAGGAAGATACATTTCAAAGACTTAGGATCCAACTTGGTCCTTTGAGGACGAACATCGCGAACAAATGACGTACACCCGAAAACCTTCGGGGGAAGGTGGAACATCTCCGTGGAGGGATACAAAACCTGGAATGGAATTTGATTACCCAAAATCGACGACGACATTCGATTAATGAGAAAACAGGTTGTAGACACAGCGTCAACCCAAAAATGTTTTGGAACATTCATCTGAAATGACAGGGCACGAGTGCTTTCCAAAGAAATGCACGTTTACGCTCGCCACACCGCTCGGGATGGTGTGTTCGCACACGACGATTGATGAATAATACCCTTCTCACTAAGATAGGAATGAAGGGTGCCCAAAATATTCGCCCCCCATTATCGGTCGTAAAATTTGAATGGAAGCTTTAAATTGATTACGAATCTCAGCATTAAAGGTACAAAAGTGAGAAACAATTCAGCACGATTTTTCATTAAATAGACCCAAGTAAATCAGGAAAGTCATCAACAAACGTGACAAAATAGCGAAATCCCGTTTTAGACATAACAGGACTCGGACCCCAAACATCAGAGTGGACCAATTCAAAAGGAGCGATTGCTCGTTTATTAACCCTAGGACTAGAACTCAATCGGTGAAACTTTGCAAAGCGACATGACTCGCAATCGAGGGAAGACATCATCTTGGTTCGGAAATAACTTCTTCAAAATAGACAAACAAGGATGACCCATCCGACAATGGACTTCAAAAAGAGACGCAGAACCGCATGCCACGGCTGGGTAGGCTGGCACGATCCAGATATATAGAGACCCCACCGCATGCCCCCTACCAATAATCTTCTTCGTCAAATGATCCTCAAACAAGCGAAAGAGTCGGAAAGAAGGAAACAAAGCAATGTAAGTCACGAGCCAATTGACTAACCGAAATCAGGTTATATGAAAACGTAGGCAGACACAACACGGAAGATAGCGACAAGGTAGGGGTTAGAGTAATAGACCCAGCTCCCTTTACGGGAGACAAGGATCCATTAGCTAAGGTAACCGTAGGAAAAGAAACAGATGACAATGATGTAGAGAACAACTGCTCGCTAATTACATCATATGAGCGATCGCCCAGAGTCAATGACCCACTTTGTGGGCGACGAAAAGAAGACAATGGTTGTTACCTGTTTCAGCCAGGGTTGCAGCAGGCGGAAGTGCTGAGGATGATAGCTGTGATGGAGCTGTGGGAACTCGGAGCGCAACACACTCGTCAACAGGTACTTTCTCACTGGACACAAGGTGGGCCTTCTAAAGCCTCCGATTGTCATATTGCAACTTTCTGCAATCTCTCTTTAAATGACCGGGTTTACGCGAATGGCGGCAGTCATTCGAGTATCCGGCGTCGGTTGTCACTAGGAAGATCCTGACGTCGGTCATTCCCAGGTTTCGATGCAGAAAAACTAACGTTCCTCCCACCACGAACCACACTCCTCCCAAGCAAGGCGCTATTCGATTGTTCAATTAAATGAACTTCTCATTGCGTTGCGGCGCGCGAAACACATCATCCAAAGACGGTAGTTCGATTCCCGACGAGATTTGAGACCTCACATTCTCATACTCCGAACCCAAACCACGCAAGAAACCGATAACCCCATCTTTTCCCTCTGCGTCCTCTGCGCGATCGCGATATCGCAGACCGAACGGCATGAGAGAATTTAACTCGGCACTATTACGCTTGTGCCTCGTGTAATAGGTCAACAATGGTTCACCATTCTGGTCAGCGTGGAAATAGGACGAGCAAACATCATACGTCCTTGTTACCTGCTCCTTCCCGAGTCTGAGAATTCCACATACGCCATGAGAGTTCTTTCACCGTAGTGCAATGACTAATCAGATCGACAATATCATCATTCATTGAGTTAGTAATTTGATTATACAAGCGAGCATCAACGCGATCCCACTTCCTTCTTTCAACTTCGTCTTTAGGCGGATCGCTATCCATGTGTCCTTCTAGCTCATTACTCAAAGGTGGTTTCAATCGTTCGATTCCAATCGAGATAATTTGTCCCATTCAGTTTGCGTTTTGTGATCTCCATCATATGAGAAATCACACTTGTATGCTTGGTATCACTCATATTTCCCGATTAGTGTCAACGGACAAGAGATAACTCAATTATTTCACAAATCAAACGAAATAAAATCTAGAAATTGGAAAAACAAAGACCCACAAAGAACGGAAAATGACACACCCGAGGCACCCCGGTGCGTAAAATGCGAAATGAACCTCACACACGTGTAGAACACGCGCCGCGCACAAAACCCAAGAAGACCCGACACGGTCTGAGTCCGCCACGCGCCTCCACGACGGAAGTCGGCGGTTGGCGGAAGTTGTCGGCGTAGCATGCGCGGCTCCGTCGTTGCTCGGACGGAGTTGCGACTCGAAATTGACTAAAAAAGTCTCAAAACAAAATTTCTTCAAGCAGTGAAATTTTAAAAAAAAAGCTCCTTAAAACAAGAAAAGCAAAACAAACCCGAGAGGTTTCAGAGCAATCCCACCGTTGGATCGAGTTGAAACACGGACGGACTTAAACTACTCCTCGGGGCGAGCAAAACCCACCGAAAAAATTCTCGATCGGACCGTCGACGGCTCGGCGACGGCAGCCGCGATTTTCTACGGTGCGAGGGTTCCGCGCGCGCGCGCTTTTGGACCGAACAAAGTCGCGACTTCCACGATCGTAGATCGGCGCACGGCTGCGATTTCCGCGGCGGTCAATGGCGGCGGCATGCGCGGCGGTCAACCCAAAAAATTCTCAACCTAATCATCTTTGCTCGATACCATGTAAAACAATATGATCCAAAACAGTATATCTTATTATTGAGAGGCAACCTCTTTATATAAGAGTTACAATGGGCCTAGCGGGCCTAACGGGCCTAGATCTATTACACAGTACATTATATACAATCACACATTTAGGCTCTAACACATTCGAGTCCACAATTGAGCACAAATTTCGCTTACCTATAATGAGTTCGTTAGAAGAGTGGCCTTTAATTTTTTTTGTTTAGCAGGAGGGTCTTCACGTTGAACGCGAATCTACTTCTTCTGTGGCCTAGCATAATCACACTCCATCGAAACCTCGGTAACCTTCGACTCTTCATCCTTAGACAGTTCGTCTATTTGTTTGGATTTTTCTAGCAGAGTCTAGTTGTCAAGCAGTACTAGCAAGCCATCAGAGGAAACTTTCTCGTTTTAAATTTTGTGGCCCATTTTTACCCACTGATGGTTTCTGCTTATTCTCCACCATGAGAAGCATAGGTTTGATATGAGGCACACTTGGCCTAGATTGAAACAGAGCAAGACTGGTTCCTTTAAGGGATATGGGCTCTGATGAAGGTTTATTGCAGCCTAGCCCATTTAAAAGTTTACTTCCAGTCAACTCGTTCGCCTTCAAGGTACCTTGTAAATTAGGGCTTCCAATTGGGTATGATATCATTGATTTCCCCAAAATTCCCAATTTTTCTGATCCCCCTGATTTCTCCTTTACGTTTGTCTGCACAAAATTAATTTCCGAGCCATTTATTTTGCTTCCCATAACTGTCTAATTCGTCCTTAAAATTTCTGCTTTTCCATAATAAGCCCCTCGCACCGGCGCTGCCCCTTTGGTCAGAGAGATCGCTGTTGTTCTTCGCAAAGACTCAGCTTCCGGTGGTCCAGTCTTAATGCTTTTTGGACACCATCTCGATGCTTGTAAATTTTTTAATTTTTCAGGAACACCTTCATGAGGGTGCTCATTGTTGTCTTCATTTCATCGCCACCAGGCACCATTAGACCCCTTTTCCCCTCTGCCACTGCCTCGTCCCCCCATCCCTTAGGAGGACTCCTATCAGTTGCTTTAACAAATTCCATTGTGCGCAACCATGGGACGTATGTCAATCTGTTTCCTCCTCTTACTTCCTCGTTATTGCATTCCTTCTTTAAGTGCCCTATCAAGCCACAATCAAAACAAAATTCTGGGAGTTCTTCATACCTGCACGGAAGAAAAAGAGTGTCTCCCCCATCTTCAGTGAGGTATTTGAGCCCCCGCGTTAGAGGTTTAGAGATATCAATTCGAGCCCGAATGCGAACAAACTTGTCCCACACCGCCATGAGGGATGTTGTCAATATCGAGCACTTCTCCAAGTTTGGCACCTAGGAATTGCAGAACTTCATTTTGGAGGCAGAATTTGGGGACACTATGAATCTGAACCAAAAATTCTGCACGCTTAAATATCATGTCCTTAGGTTGGTCAATCGTGTTCGGCGACTCCAAGAGTATTCTTGCTCCATCAAAAAACCACGACCCTTTTGTAATTATTCGATTCTTTTCTGCCGTTGTTCCAAACTTAAAGTGAAAAATGTTGTCACCGATACAATCAATAACCATGTCTCTATGAGCTTTCCAAACCAATCAGATTGTGGATTTAAAAGACTGTAGATTAATTAGTTTTTGAGAAAGAACTTTCCCCAAGAGACAAGGTGCTGCACTATCAATTTTCTGAAAACAGGCAAAATCTTTGAGGTCCAAAATCTCATCCTCCTCCTCTGTTAATCTCAAATCCCTCCATTGTTCCATAATGATATTCATATCCATTAGCTAAAACCACCTGCAGCGCATGAAGATGAAGAGGGAAAACAAGAAAAAGAAACAAATGGCAAAAAATTGCAGACTCCTCCCATGGTGACGGAGAGACTTTTTAGGTTTTTGGATAATTTTGATGTATCTATTGAAAGTATCCATAAACTTTAGAAAGCCTAAGAACTGCTCCTAAATTTTAACTAAAGTTTCAATAATATTTTTGTCCTTAGATTTGAATGAAAATCATTAATATGTGCTTTAAAAAATACCTTGAATTGTTTAAAAGTTTATGAAACACTCTTAACTTAAAAAAAAAAGTTAAATAATATATATTTTTTTAGTTCAACTAAATAATAGGGAAATTACGATAAATAGTTTAATTTCACAAAATAATTGTAGATCTAGACAAATTTTAAAAATATTTATATTCATAGTCAAATATACGACATAATTAATATTTATTATATGGTATAATTTAGGGTATTAATACAATATTTTATATTATTAATACAATATTATATGTTACTAGTATCGTATTTTATATTAACACAATATTATGTATTATTTATACCTTATACTTTGTGTAGTGTATGACTAAAATTGTTAAATCTTTTTTTTTTGTCCAATATTATAAATATTTTTCTAATTTGACATACTCATAGAAGTACCCCTAAATAATATACTCGTCTATAGCTTTTAGATGAAAAAAAAATAGTTTTATCTAAATATTGTCTTTAACCTTTCCAAAAACCAAAAAGAATTATTCTTTCTCTTTCTTCATATGTTTTTTCATTTATAAAAAGTTAATCTCAATAGTCCTTAAGGGGTGGTGGCACAATAATTGAAGACTTGGGCTTTGAGGGTATGCTCTCCTCAAGGTCCAGGTTTGAAACTCAACTCTGACATTACTCTTTTGATGTTTGTGGTCCTTAGCCTAGGGACGAGTGTGGTTACATTTTTTCCAAAAAAAAAATTTAACATATTTTTAAGATAACTAATTACTTCATCGTCCCATTCGATCATTATTATTGATATTGATATTAAACTATCTTTCAATTTTATAAGTATTATTACTTTTAGGAGCCGTTTACTTTCTGGTAATCTGGATAACCGGAATCCTTGGATATCTGGAATCATAGATACCCGAAATGATAGATGTCTGACATTTCTACATAACCGTGTTTGTTTTATAGGAATAATTTCATGGGTATTAGAGAAACCGTTATGAAAATGTCTTCATTACTCTCCTAACTTAATTTACACGTTAATTTATATAACATATCTTCTTTTTTTTATTAATTTAAATATTATTTTATGAAATAAATTTATTTAATAAAAAAACTAAAATAAATTCATTAGTTGAATAAGTAAAAAAATTCGCTAAATTAAAAAAGTAGACAATTATATTTGAAAAATATAAATAAAATTAATTATGTATGGTTAGTTGTTTATACATGCATAATAATCATATACTAAAAAAGAACATATTATTTTATTTTAAGCTACAAACTACTCATAAAATATGGAAAAAAAAAGTTGATAGGAATTGATAAGATATAGTTTTAATAAATAATAAGGGTAAAAATGTCATTCGGGATGCCCTATACATGAGAATCCTAAAAACCCATGAATGTTGTAGGAGGGCATCCAAATGCCTCTCAAATGGGCATCCTAGGATGCCCGAAATATTTACGATTCCTGTTAAATAAACGTGGTAATCCAGATTCTCATCCCATGGAAATCCTGGATTACCATGGAGTGAACGACCCCTTAAAGAAATGAGTAAAAATTTCTTAAAAAACGAAGGAAGAACAAACGTTTTTTTTTATATAATAATAATAATTATAAATTTATAATTTTATAATATATTACAAATTAATTATTTTTATATCTTAATTTATTTTTTATTTATATATTTTGATTTATATTTTATATGGTTTTTTCTTCCACGAATAATTGAGAAATATGTTTATTGGTGATTTATTGTTCACTATTTTTTAGCATCTATGGAATATTTAGATTATACACGATAATTTAATTTGTTGGTTAAGTTTGGAATAAATAAAAGTGAAAAGTGACTTCATTCCCTTGTTTATTAACAAAATAAAAAAAAAAGTTTGAACCATTAAATTTAAAAACATGAATAAAATTGAAAAAGATAATGATTCAAAATTTTTTTTAACAAATCTTTTATTATTATTATCGGTTAGAATAATAACATTTATTTTTTAATAAAGTAAAATATCAACTATGTAATTGAGATTAATAACAATAACATTAATTATAATATAAATTAATAGTAACAGTAACAATTTAAATAATATTTTTGAATAAATAAATAGATATACAAATAAATAATTAAAAATTTTAATAACAAAATAAAATTAAAATTCATAAATTATCAATTTATATTATTTTATTAGGATTTCATTTTCGAGTCCCAATACAACAAACCAAACAACATTTTCTATTTTAGAGTTTCAATGGGAATCTGGATTCCAACTAGTAAACCAAACAAGACCTAAAATGTTTAGATGAGAAGTTAGCTTGATGAGTTATTTCGAGAAATTATTTTGAATAATAAAAAATTAGGAATTGTAGGCAAAAACTCAATAGAATATAGTTTTTATGTAGAGAAGTTAGAGACAATTGATTGTTGGGATGAAGATTTAAAATGGGTAGTTATTTTGAGTAGTTAAAAAATGAAGGATTTAAAATGGGGGTAACAAATGAGTTATTTTAAAATTTTAGAAATGAGTGATTAAAGATGAGAAGTTATTTTGAGTAATTATAAATGAAATATTAAAAATGAATAGCTAAAAATAAAGAGTTATTTTGAATAATAAAAATAAAAAATTACAAAAAAAAAACAGCACTTTGGAAGTTGGCACACGATGTAAATAATTACGAGAAGAAAAGAAAAGAAAAGAAATGAAACGATAAGAGGAAAATATGCTTATTCGTATTCCCGAATGCTTTGAGCGAGTCCATCATTCACAATGGCGCATAGCAGTTGCTCGCTCTTCTTTCGTTTCTACGACTGCAATTCCCCGTTTACGCCATGGATTCCGACTTGGGTGACCCCATTTGGGACTCTGTCCGGCACGAGGCTAGGTTCGATGTATGCGTTTCTCCAACCCCACCACCCTTTTCCTCTTCCTCTCCCTCTCCAAATCTACCCATTTTCATTGTTCAGCTTCTTCTTGTACAGGCAGAGAAGGAACCCATTTTAAGCAGCTTTTTGTACGCCAGCATCTTGTCCCATGATTGCTTAGAGAAAGCCTTGAGCTTCGTTCTTGCCAATCGGCTTCAGAATCCCACTCTTTTAGCCACTCAGTTGATGGATATATTTTGTGGGGTTATGATGCATAATAAAGCTATTCAGCGCTCCATTCGCCTCGATCTCCAGGTAAACTCTTTTGCATTTACTCATAATAAAGCTATCTGATAGCAAACTCTCTTTCTTTGGCAGGCCTTTAAACAACGGGATCCTTCTTGTTTGTCCTATAGTTCCGCGCTTCTCTATCCTAAGGCAATCCATATTTTCAATTCCAGTACCCAATTTGTTTCATCAAAGAAAGTATATATGCTTTGACTCTTGTTGTTACTATGATTCAAGTCATTCTCTTGCAGGGTTACCATTCTCTTCAAGCGCATAGAGTTGCACATGCTCTGTGGAGCCAGGGGCGTACTGTTTTGGCATTTGCATTACAAAGCCGATGTAGCGAGGTCAATGGATACTTCTGCATCACATGTTTGTGTTCCTATCTGAGCTTTTTTTGTTAATTTGTATGGCTATTTAATTCTCTTTTCTTTTTGCAGGTTTTTTGTGTTGACATCCATCCTGGTTAGTTAATCCTCAACGACCACCCTTTCCTTTAAGTTTTAGAGACAGAACAAGAGTGATGTTTTGCTTTTATTAACAAGAAACAACACTATTCATCAATATATATATATATATATATATATATATATATATATATATAAGAGGTTGTTGCTCGTGGAAACAAGCTCCACGAGATGGAAACTGACCCAGCCAATTGTCAAAGGTCCATGTCTCTTATAGATGTCTCGTTTCAAACAGATGACCATTGGAAAAGGATCGTTATTACTTTGAAAAGATCATATTCTTGATTACCTGTTCTAAACTTGAGTGTTTTTCTCCTTGTTTCCAGCTGCAAAAATTGGAGATGGAATACTCTTGGATCATGCAACAGGTGTTGTTATTGGTGAAACTGCTGTTGTAGGAAATCGAGTTTCATTGATGCATGTAAATTCCTAGTCTTGTCTCGTTGCTATTACTTGTGAAAACTCTCAACTGTTATCTACGGCTGTTCTATCTATTTCTTTCGTTAAACTGTAATTCTGTCCCAAGTTTTATTCAATAGTCGTGACACTGATCAACCGCACATAAAATGTACAAGTAAAGAGCATCTGAAGTCTCAAAGTTTCTACAGTGTCGTTGCTTTTCACTTGACTTGACAACGAGTCACATGTGAAATTTGTAACGGTTGAGCTTTCTTCCTAAGAAGACCTCTTTCACGCCTTTGAATCTTTGCAATTCTTCCGCTGTAACAAATCTATATCTGAATGTACTTTCTATATCATTATTAGATTATTTATTTTATGTCTTAAACTCTCAATGTCCCTCTTGCTCTATACTTAGTTCTTGCTGCAATGATGACCCATCAACTGAATCTGTGGTGTTTTCTTTTCTTGGTCCAATTTTTCTCAGGGTGTAACTTTGGGGGGCACTGGAAAAGAAGTCGGTGATCGTCATCCTAAAGTGGGGGATGGTGCACTAATCGGAGCCTCTACCAACATACTTGGAAACGTAAAAATCGGCAATGGGGCAGTGGTGGCTGCTGGTTCCCTTGTGTTAAAAGATGTCGCTCCACACGGGTTAACTTTAAAGCATATTCTTTTTCCATCTCTTGTATTTACAAGTGCTGTATCTGAATCAGAACTGTGATGCTACACACTCTCTCTGTGTTTTTCGTTGGTTTGTAGTATGGTAGCTGGAATCCCGGCCAAGGTGATTGGGTATGTCGAGGAGCAGGATCCCTCTTTGACAATGAAGCATGGTATGCTTAGATTTTCTAGAAATAAAGCATTTGATATCTTAAGCTTTCTATGACATATTTACCATAACTGCTTCTCTTTTGTCATGCAGATGCTAGCAAAGATTTCTTTGAACATGTTGCTAGTAGTAGTGAATGCAGAGACCCCAGAGCCACTGGCCAGGTCTCGACGATCATTTTCAATCAAATACTACATTCTGGATTTGGATTTTATGATCTGTCTATGTACACAAAACACTATTCAATTAGAAAAGTCCCATCTTTTGATTTTGAGGATTTATTTTCTGCAGGTTAGTGCCCCAAAACTAAGGATAATCGAAACCGAAGGTGTGCTTCCGGCCAATTGGTTCAACATCTGAAAGAAAAAGTTGAAGTTGTGTCTCATTACAAAGCTTGTTGAAAAAACTTGTTGTTTTAGAATAGTTTCAGTAGGCATTGGTTCAACATCAGAAAGAAAAAGTTGAAGTGGTGTCTCATTACAAAGCTTGTTGTTTTAGAATAGTTTTTTACTCGGTAAGGGAGGATCATCAATGTAAAGATAAGATTGATGAATGTTTTTGTAGAATAATTTATTCCTTCTTGTGTGATGTGCAAAAAGTTCTTGCAATCAGCATCAGATTCATATCCCTCTTTCTACTTTTCCATTCATACTTTGCTTATTGCTTTTATAATAACTGAATAAATAGAATGAAGATGGTGGATCCAAGCATTGTCTTGGCTTAGAACTCCTTCGTCAAAGCAACCAATTTCTCATCTCCAGCCAAAACATAATAATGTGTCCTTTGAGCTAAATCATCTTCTCTATTTCTGCTTCCTAGATGAGCCTTGCTTCCATGTCTAATCTCTATTCATCAATGATTGACTGCTAATATGTATCCTCCTTTGAGCCACTCCTGTGGCAAAGCTCACTCTACTTCTAAGTATGTTTCTCCACTAATGTGGTGACAGGTCCAGCACAATATTTGAAGACTTAATCATGATTGAGAATACCAAGATAAGTAATAGATGAATTTCAACCTTGATGGTCGATGTCGAGGTCGAGCCAAGTAATAAAGATGGATTTGTGGCAAGTGTGGGAAGGTTGAGTTTTCCAGTAGCATATCCCGGGAGGCAGCATGTGAGAGAATTGTTATGACGACTGAAGACCACTGCCGGATTTGGAATCAATCAGACAAGGAGAGTTGTAGAGTGGTAATAAGGAGAATTTGAAGACAACAAAACAAAAAGTACTTAAAAAACTTGTAATTATGATTCAAATGATTCAAGCTGTTTTATGCAAGCTTTATCATTAAAAAATACTAACGATTCAAACTTAAGTTAATGTGTATATATAAAATACTAACGGCTATATCATCAATATCATTAAAAAAAAATATGAGTACAAGGGAGTGGTGGAAATTGAAGTTGGAAAAGTTTGGCCAAAAGGCCAAAATATTATTCTATATCACTGAATTATGTTTGTTTCTCATAGTTGTTGAATGAAACCTTAAGAGTAAACAGAATAAAATAACTAGTAATGACCAACATAGGAAAACAACCATCTGGTTGTTCTTCCATTATTGTTGTTGCCACTGTCCTGCCACAACTGCAGTTGCCTCCCCGGTCGACTGATCATTACGCCCTCGTCCATTGCCCAATTTTGAACATTCATGTAACGTTGTTTGTGAGGAACTATACATGTTTCTGTTCTGTGGGTATTTATTGCTGAGTCTGCAAAAGAAAATGTGCCGCTTCACATTTTGCCGTGTAGTTAAATTTGGATGTACAGTACTTCCTATGAACTCCTGTGAGCTTCCCGGTTGCCGCCTTCTGATGGAACCCCACCATTAGTCTTGAACATTCTCTGCAAAATTCAACCGCAGCCCCTGTTAAAAAATTTAATATGGAGAGATCAAGAAATGGAGAAGAAGACTCGACCAAAACCATACTGGAGCTGATCTTCTGAGTAGCTAGAATGCCACTCGCAGGTTCGGCTCCACCCTGTGACACCAGTGAGAGTACACTGAGCTGTGTAAGTCGCAGCCGCTGCCAGCAGAGAGGGTGGAAATCTGAGCATTTCATACTCCACGAGCGAGAGCTCGATCAAGAAGAATGCCATTAGCTCAAGCTGTTTCATCATCAGGAGAATTTTTAGTTCAGTTAGTTCATTTAGTTTGCCTGAAATTAGATAACAGAAGACTTAGCAGTTAGAGATAATTTATTCTTAAAAGTGTAGTTAGTTTTTCATGCTTTCTTACAGATTTTTGAAGTTTAAAAAATTTGAGTATAAAATAAGTTTTAAACTTTAATATTGTTTAATAATTCCAAAACTTTGAAGCTTCAAGTACCCAGAATAAAAATAATTTAGAATTGAAAGACTTATTTAAAACAAGTTTGAAAAATTAGGGTCTAAGCTTGTAATATAAGCATTAATCTGCAAGGTTATTTGAAATTCCATGGCTCCATTCAGGTTCAAAATGGTCAGTAAAAGGAGAGAGAGAGAATCAGCAACCTTTTTGTCAGATTGAGCAGCTTTAAGGAACCTTTGGAGGAAAACAAAGGGTGTGGGAACTGACATATTGAACTGTAAACAGTTGAGCATTACTGTCTCCTGCCAAAACCACAAGACCACAAAAACTCACTACACTTTTCACAGAGAAAGCTCTGATTGTAAAAGAGCAAAAATGAAGAAATATAGAGTTTACCATTTCAAGAACTTCCTTTGTAGAGTAAGCTTTATCAGAAATAAGAATCAAATCTCCCACAACAGGGACAGAAACTTCCTCATATTTGCAAGCTAAAAGCATAGAAACCAAACCAACCAGCTGAAGCTTCTTTCTCATCACTGTTTTTTGTGACAAAAATCTGTCTATCAAATTCACAGTGAGAAACAATGTTTCTCCCATGAGATCAAACTTGTCATGCACCTCTATGAGCCAATCAATTAGTATAGCTCTCATTTTCTCATTAATGTCACCTTGTTTTGTCATGTAAATTGGAGAAACACAGCTGGAATTCTGTACCACACACAATTTCAAAAGCTTTTAATCAAATGAATAGATCATCCCTTTAAAATGGCAGCCAAGACAACACACAATTCTACCTCTATCTTTCTGTAGTGTGCGTAAAGATCGTCGACATAGTCGGCAACAGCAAGTGGGTTCTCAGAATCCACAAGATCAATGTCGACTACCGGGTCGTCGTCTTCGTCGTCTGTGATATCCTCCATTTCAACCTCCTCCTAGATTACAGAAGATTGAACATGAATTTGAAGGGTGTTTTGTGGGAGTAGCTATAAAATGTCTGAATTTCTGTTGAGGGATTTAGATTTATTACCATTTGGGTTGTTTCCTGAGGCAATGATGGTTCTGATTTCTCCAAGAACATGGGAACTGGATGGTCATTATTTTCTACTGTTTTGCAATCCTCGTCTACAAATATTGAATGTCCAAACGCATTTGAGTTTGTAAGAAATGGGTTTGGCTTATTATTTTCCTGCCCAAGATGAACAATTTCCAAAGTTCCATCATCAAAAAGGTTGATTTCATATCAAACATTCCTCATAAAAAAGAAGAAAAAAAACAGAGAATCTTTACTTGTGGCTGATGAAGCTGTTGACTACCCGCAATTTGAGCAGCAAACTTCCTAAAAAAGACAAGATTTTCAAATTTAAAAACAAGCCCTAATCTTCTTTTTTCTTGAAGATTCAAAATTCAAAAACAAACCCACCTCGTAATGGGTCTATGAAATAGATCAACCTGCTTCTTCTCACAGATCTCTTGCTTTCTAAATCAGGAAAAGGGGCAAGAAATCTCAACATTGGAATCTTCAACAAGTTAAAAAAACAAACAAGAAACTCAAAAGATCAAATCATTATAGTATACCCTAAGAGAAGTCTCTTGTTTACAACACAAGGGTAAGCTTGATTCACAGCAGAATTCTGATTAATGTCATTAAGAGCTCTTCGATTATTGATACTACTAATCTCCTGGCTAAGCCCTTTTAGAAGAACTCCAGTGGGTTTGATCAAGTTGGGATTGTTCTCGTCGGAAAACTCCATTGATTCCGGCGAACGGAGAAAAGAAACAGAGAAGGAAGGGTGGAGATTGTTGAAGCAAAATCTGTCAAAAAGATGAAATGGGCAGTCTTAAAAGAAGCATCTAAAACGACCCAGATAAGAGTGAAGGAAGAGAAAGAGTGAGAAAGGGGGATTTTAATGGCGAGTCCAGAAAAGGTAAAATAAGGTAGACGCCATTGTACATTTCAAAAGCAACGGCTAGTGAAATGTGACCGTTGGATTTTGGGAGTGTGTGTTGGCCAATGTGAAAAAGAGAAGACTTTCCCTCTGTGGCCTGCTCAACAACGGTCGCCTGATCTGTTATTATTATTATTATTATTTTATGTTTTTTTATCGTAGGCATGTGACCTTTTTTCATTTTACCGCATCTAATTTCAAATTAAATGAATTGCTTCCTTCTAGATTTCACTCCCTTTGTCTTCAAAAAAAAAAAAAAAAAAAAAAAAAGAAAAGAAAAAGAAAAGATTTCACTCACTTTTTTTTATTATGATCTTGTCTTGTTCTTTCTTTTTTTTTTTGTTAAATTAAATGACAAATTGGATTTGTCTCCATTTCGGTTCATCTTTATCATTTTTAATTTGATTTTAATTTGTTTGAAAAGTATATAATAAAAGAGAGGTTATTAATTCCAATATTCGGCCTTCAATTAGAACTAAATTAAAATTAAATCTTATCTATGTAGAATATTCATAAACTGTCTTTTTACATGTTAAAAAAAAATAAAAACCTCATGCATTTATGTGTTTTTTTTAGTACATAATGGGGGAAGAGAGACCAACAAATCCTACATAGATGACACAATTACTCTCAAATAATATGAGAGTCAAATGGATTAACACCAAATAAGATAACCAACTGCGCCACTGAACTTCGATAAAAAAAAAGTGTTAATATAACAATTAAAGTGATTTTTTTTTGTTTTTTAAGATTACAATAATTGAGAGTAAGTAGGTTTTAACTAAAGCCTCTTGGTTATTGGTTATTATACTAGACCAATTTGTGCGCATCTTTCATAGGAAAGAACCCAACATCATCTTTGACTACTCGAGCTATTCCATGAATTTGATTTTTTTTTTTTAGTATATATTAAGGTAGGAAGGACAAATACCAATTCTGGGAATTAGACCTGTGACATCGGTATTGAACTGGTTTACAATCAAATAATAAAACCATTACGTCACTTACTCATTGGATTGAAAGTTATCCTTATCTTGGTAATATTTATACCATCTAATCAAATTTATAGTATGTATATATGTAAAAAAAAAAAAAATTGAACATGTATTTAAGTTGATTTGAAAGTTATATATATAGAGAATAAAAACAACTGATTATTATAAATTAATTTAATGGTCGAGAAATTTTTTGAAAACCAACAAATTATGAATTAATTTAGAATAGTTTTTTCTTTCTTTTAATAGATATCGAGGAAGGGCAATTACTAATTTTTGAACTCGAACTTGTGATGTTAATGTTGAACTACTTTACAACCAAACAATAAAACCATTCAAAATAGTTTTGTGAATTCATTCGACAATGAAATGCTCTTTTTTTTTTTTTTTGAAAACAACGATGAAATGCTCATAAATGTATATACTCACGGTATTAAGTTTTCGAGTATAAATGCCAACTGGTGAGAATTTTTTGTATTGATTCATGCACTTCCTTAGCCGCGTGTGGGGAATATGTTTATTTATTTTTATTTTTAAAAAAAGTTTTTCTATTCTTGTTACTGCTATAAGGTTCTCATGTTTTTCTTATCTTTAAAGGCAAAAGACTAAAGTGGTGTAATTACTTTTTGTTTTCATCTTTCAAATTCTTTGGTTTTTTATTAATACTAAAATATGGATTTCAATTATTTATTTGTTATCATCATTGGTTGATTCGTGGTTTCATGATGTTTCTAGGGCTAATTTTTCATTATTGTAGAAATTTAAAATTTGATAATTATGATGATGACTTTAGTATGTTTTGGCTGTTATAAATAATTATTGTAGCTTATATTTTGCTCGCATTCATAGTGTACTATAATTTAATCAAATCTTGTTAAAGTTGCTTATTGAAGATAGTAATCAAACGAAGTAAAATAGATATTATTACTTTTTGTGTTTGATATTGTTGTTGAAGATTATATTGTGTTTGATGTTTTTTTAACTCATTATCAACTAATTTTGGGATTTAAATTTCATAGTATCAAATATGATATCCCTTAAATTCAAATGAGTTTCAATCTAGTAAAAGGAAATTGAAAATTCAATTGAGAATTTAAAGTGACATCTTCTTTAAATAGCGTACATTAAAGATAATCTCTTAACATGGTCGACGTTCAAAACATGTATACTTAAAACAAAAAACTCTTTTAAAACAACTCTGAAATCACAAGTTTATAAGTAGTAAATTCGATAAAAGAATCATATGGTACCCAAGAGTCAAAACTTAAAACTCGAAAAAAAGTGTACTTCCTATCAGCCCCTAAATAATTCATGTAGAAAGAATAAACTAAAACACTCTAAAACATAAAATAGTGCAATGGGTACCATGGTCATCTCCAGCTGGTCTGATCGCCCATCTCAATACAATTTAGTAGTACTTGTGGTAATCCAAAGTGGAAAGAGTGAGTTTTTGCAAACTCAGTAAGACTCTCCCAACCAGAGGGATAAACATGTAAAAGAATAGAACATAAAAAAAAATAAGTATGATCAATAACACAACCGAATGGTAAACAAAACCTGAGCTCTTGGATGTTAGGTCAGGGAACCTCATCCTTGACATACACCTCACATAGCAGTCTAAAGGTCATACACCCAAGACCAACAGTCCACAATAGTCCTTTAACTCTAGGGAAATCTAGGTAACTACTCCAGGGCGAGGGATCCGGCGAGTGGAGCATCTTGTCGGCAAACAAGTTTCATACTCGAGGTGAGAGACGAGTCCACACTAATCACCAAGGAACTATATCAGGCCCATACAACATACCTGAGAGACACCTAGGCTTCTACTAGAAACATCCAAGACCATGAACCTGGCCGACCGACCATCCACTAAAGTCCAACGGAGCAAGGATATCATCTCAAGTTGGGGTGTGAGCCTGAATATCATCATCTACACTCGTTTACTAGTCTCATCTATCCAGTCCCGGTGACTCGTTTGGGTTCAAATGAGGCACCAAACCGTGTATCAAACATCATGCACGACCACAGCTGGGACATACGAACTACATTCAACTTGACCATATCTAACACACACAAGGATCATGCATCAGTAGTCATACAATAGATAAGATAGGACATATACAAGCTATTAATGCAATCAGTACAACATACGATATACATGGGTCATGCTACAAACAGAAAAGTCAACTAATGTTAGTAAACCGACGCATGTACGACCTACTAATGTTACCTTAGTCAAATCCCCTAACAACGCTTCAAGAATCTCCTGAAAGCTCCAAACAGTCAAACCACAATATGAACGTGAAATGAACTAATCAATCAAAACTAGCACCTCAGAGCATCAAAATCGGATTAAGAGCATCAAAATTACCTAATAGAGAAGAACCTCGAATTTCCTGCCCCAAAGACTCCCATCGGCTATGCGCACCTTTAAAAAATGATTCGAAGGGCAGAGAATGGCTCGGGTCAACATAAAGTTAAATGGGTCAAACTTACAATTTAAACTCCAATTCAAACATCCATTTCAACTAATGAGTCTAGGGCACGCCAAAAGTATGGTAGACTTGTAGGTTCTAAAGATAAAAACCTCGAAAAAGAAAAATAGTCAATTGTCAAGATGACACAATGTAAAATGTTGATATTTTTAAAGAATCTTTAGACATGACTATTCATGAAAGTATCGAAGATGCTCAAGTAAATAAGGATAATAATGAAATTTCAATAAATTAAGTTATGCGGAAAAAATTGGAACTTGAATGATATATTTTTTTACAACATTTTTTCTTACAATGTTGCTCACAAAATAATTTATGAAAATGAAGATTATGAACCTAGATCTATCGTAGAATGCCGACACACAAAGGATTGAAGAAGAAATCCAAGAAAAATTATACTCACTTTCAAAATGTGAATGTTTTAGATTTTTAGTTCGTACACCTGAAGATGTAAAACCGGTTGGCAACAAATGGATATTTACATGTAAAAGAAATGAAAATATAAAGTCACAAGATACAAAGTGAGACTTGTTTCACATAGATTCTTGCAAAGACCTGGTATTGACTATGACAAGACATATTCTCCTATAGTGAATGCAATAACATTGAGATATCTAAATAGTATAACTGTATACGAAAAGCTTGACATGCATCTAATGGATGTAGTAACAACATATTTATATGGATCTCTGGATAATGATATTATTTATATAAAAATCCTTGGAGGATTACAAATACCTGAATCATACAAATTAAATTCACGAGAATTATATTCCATCAAGTTACAAAGATCTTTATATGGATTAATTTTTTTTTGACAAATATGGTATAATTGTCGTAGTGAATATTTGTTGAAAGAAGGTGTAAAAGTAACTATATTTGTCCAGTGTATTTTATTAAGAAATTATAGTTAGAGTTTAATATTATTGTTGTATATGTTGATGATTTGAATATTATTCAAACTCCTGAAGAGCTTTCAAAGACAATAAAATATCTTAAAAAGGAATTTGAGATGAAAGATCTAGGAGAAGCAAAGTTTTGTCTTGGCCTACAAATTGAGCATCTAGAAGATGAAATATTATTCATCAGTTACTTACAAAAAAAGAATTTTGGAAAGATTTTACATGGAAAAAGCACATCCACTGAACATTCCAATGGTGGTTCAATAAATGGATGTGATAAGGATGTATTCCAATCTCAAGAAGATAGTGAAGAACTACTTGGTCCGGAAGTATCATATCATAGTGTGATTGGTGCACTTATGTATCTTGCTAATAATACATGAAATGATATAACATTTTTCATTTAATTTATTAGCTAGATATAGTTATTCCCCTACAAAAGACATTGGAACAGAGTTAAGCATGTACTCTGTATCTTCGAGGAACAATTGATATGAATTTGTTTTTTTTTAACAAATCAAATTTCGATATAGTTGGTTATGCAGATGCAAGATATTTATTTGATTCTCACAAAGCTAAATCTCAAAATGGTTACCTATTCACACGTGAATGAACAACTTTATCATGGAGGTCTGAAAAGCAAACCATTACAACCACCTTTTCAAATCATGCAGAAGTTCTTGCAAGTATGAGGTTAGTCGAGAATGTGTATGGTTGAGGTCAATGACTTAACACATTCGAGAAACTTGCGACTTTCCTTGTCCCAAAGACATTCCAACAACAATATACGAAGACAGTACAACATGTATAACACAGATCAAATGGATCCATTGAAGGAGATATAACTGAATATATCTCATCAAAGCTCTTCTACATATATGATCTTGAAGGAAAATTACCGTTCAACAAAAATCTCTTCAAAGAAAAATTTGGCAAACTTATTTACAAAGGAATTACCTATTGAAGCATTTGAGAAGTTGGTGTACAACATTGGAATGCAATGGCTCATCGATATCAAGTAATGTTTCATGAGGGGGAGTAAAAAACATTGCACTCATTTTCTCTTAGATAAGGTTTTTCCTATTAGATTTTCCTAGTAAGGTTTTTAATGAGACAACTACGAATATCTAAAAGGCAATGTTATGAATAGATATCCCTTTTAAGTCAATTAATGAAGTTTCTATCATTTAGCCATAAGACTTTCAAACTTTTAGTTATTCTAGCTAATTATAGTCTTTACTTTACTAAATATGAACTCCCTGCCATGTTATAAATAGTCTTGTAATTATTCACAAAACTCAAAGAGTTACTTCATTTTCTCCCTACATCATTCTCTATACTTCATCAATTTCTTACTTTTTGTTATTGCATACTTTTAGAACAAAAGAGTCCATCAATATTGTTTTTTAATGGGAAGACCGAGCATTATGTGCTAATCAAGGCTAGTAAAGCTAAGAGAGACATCATTCTCGTCTCCGAGGGGTGACACAGTGATCAAAGACTTAAATGTGATATTAATTTGTAGACTTCTCCATCATTTCTATTCCTTCGATGTATTTTAGTGTCGCAGCGTAGATATGAGCCAATGGTGCCTTGGATTTCGGGTCATAATAAAAAAGAAAAAAAAAACTCATGTCATAATGAATCCTAAAAATTAAAAAAAAAAGTTTAGAGAAAAATTTGAAGCTAACACTCCTTAAATCCACCTAATGACAAAGGGGTAGCCATATAAGTTCAAAACTAAACAATTTCATATCCGGTTATGATTTACAATGAAAAAAATAATAATAGGATAACTATTTAATTTTTAATTTTGGGGTTTTAAAAATTAATTAGATTATAAATAAAATTTGACATATAATTTTATTTTTATTTTTATTTTTTATACATATGTTAAAAAATTAAGCCATCCTTTTTTTTTGAAAATCGAGAAATCGAAGTTTCGTTCTCTTACCTAGAGCACGCTAGCCCGTCTCTAGGACGTAACATCAGAATATATAAAAAAAATATTCTAGTTTAAGTGCTTTCTAGCAACCTCGAATTATTGGACTCTCAAAGAAACATACTTTAGAGTCTATAGTATCAACCATTAGACTACATGTAACGGCCGAGTAAATCAGATCCAAATCTGAATGAGAGGAATCAGATGTGAAAGAATGATTTGTTTTTCCCTTTAAAATAGGAAGTGTATTTATTGGCGGCCCCAGAGGAATCAGATTAGCTCTGAGATGGCCGGCGACAGAAGTGATAGAGGAGCAATAGATTCGTAGAAGGGAAAGAAATTATACTTTCTTCAAATATTTTTATGCTATGTTTTTTTTACAAGTACAATTTTGAGAGAGAGCTTGAAGGAGGGAGAACGAGGTGAGAGGAGTGAAGAAGATGATAAATATATTTATTATTATATTTTTGCCACCTCATCTATTTCTAATCATGGTTAAGTTTTTTATTTAACTCAAATGACTCTTTTTAAACTTTTTAGAAAGTTAAAGGACTAAAATTAGATATTTGAAAGTTTATGGATCAAAATGGAATAAAAATGATAGTTCATGGATCAAAATTGAACTTTTGAAAGTTTAAGAACCAAAATGGAATTATGATGATAGTTTAGGGATCAAAATGATATTTTACCTTTTTTCTAATTATTTAAATAATGATTTTTTTGTAACAACCAAACCCAAAATATCTTCATATATCATACAACATATCTTTGACCAAATTCATAAAATAAATTAAATAATATTTTCAAAGAAAACAAAAAAAATAGTTGCTCATATTTTAAATTAAAAGATATGAAGTCATTATTGTATGTAAGCTTCCATAATCGTGCATATGTCCCAATGTTAATGATTTGAAAACATATGATAATGACTAAAATTAAGATTTAAAAAATTGAACAAAACTCACTTGCTGCCATATTGAATTGGTCTTGCATACTAACGATAGATAGAAAAAATAACTAACATACTTCGACAATCAACTAGAATGCATGCATAGCATAATTCCAAGTGATGTAGGTGTATGCTACTATGAAGGTTTATTTACATGTATTATTCTCTCTTTTTTTTACATCTCTTGTTCCTTGTTATATACTCATGTGTACCAATACATACTGTCGTGATTTCAATTGGAAAACATCAATCGGTGTACACACTGTTTGCAAACCCATTGAACATCCATTGCACGTCTTTGTTGCTTGGTGTAGGTGTATGCTATTATATAGGTTTATTTACATGTATTGTACCATATTTTTTTTTTTTTGCATAGCTTGTTTCTAGTTGTATATCCATATGTACCAATACATAGTGTCGTGATTTTAGCCAGAACGCATCAGTCGGTATACACATTGTTTGCAAACTCATTGAATATCCGTTACACGTCTCTACCTTCTGTTAGCTGTTAAATCCCATTTTTTTGTAGTGCACTCTCGAACTTTCATTCAATTCGAGACATGCAGTGATGGTGGATAAAAGTTGGGATATTATGGATCTGTGGACGATTGCAACACATATTGTGTTGTCATTTGAATATACATTTGCATCGTCTCAAACCCTGTTAAAAGTAATTGTAATCGGCGTTGCTTCCATTGATAAAGAATTGAAAAAAATCAAGCAAAAACTTGTGAATATTTTGGCCAAATGAAAGTGATATCTAACAAGACTCATGAAATATCTTGGTGCACAATTGTATCTCCAATCTACAAAAAAAAAACCAAAAAAAGAAAAGAAAAGAAAAATCACGATTGAAAGTGGGAATGAGAGTGAGATCGATCTACGACTGAAGAATGTGGCAAGTGTGAGATAGGGTGCTGCAAAACGAATAAAAAGATTAAAAAAAAATAAAAATCAATAGCCGAAATTGAGTGTTGAAGGATGTGTATATTACTTATTTGATTAAAAAATTGATGGAGTAGATATTTATAGTATAAAAGAGCAAAAACAATAATAAAAAAAGTAAAAAAATAAAATATTGATAGTTAGTTATATCTTTAAATCAAGTAAGGAGTTTTCTTTTTTATTTATTAAGTTAAGGGGAGGGTGGACAGAAGAAATGTTTATTTTATTATTTTTTTAATATTAAAAATATATAAAATAGAACACTATGACCCATGAGAGTATAATTCCGAGCGTCAGTGGCTCAATTGTTAGAGATGTCCACGAGGTGGGGTGGGGATGGGGATGGTTTTATCGCCCCCATCCCCTCGAAATTCACCATAAAATTTTGCAGGGAATGGCGGCAGGCATTCACGGGGATCGAGTTTCCCACGGGAAATTATTCTCTATTTAACTCTTCATCTTTTTTATTTTTTATTCTTTACTTTTTCAATTTTTTTCGACTTTTAACTCAATTCACTAAATCGTAGATAATTTTTTCAATATTAAAACGAATGTTTATTGATTTTTAATTAAATAATTAATTAAAGAAAATATTAATCTAAATAAGTATTTTTATTACTTTATATATATATGAATGGGCGGGGAAAGGGGAAACTGGGATGGGGAATACATTTCCTGTCCCTATTTACCTAGTGGATAATTTTTCATACCCGCTCACTCCCCCATTCACCGTCTATTCGAAGATTCATCACCTTTATAGGGGCAAGTCCCCACGGGCCCCATCCTCGTGGGAAAAATGAACATCTCTGTCGGTTGGTTATCTTATTTGGTGTTGATACATTTCAATCCAACGTTTATAAGTTCGAGCTCGAAAATCGATATTCGACTCTCATATTATTTGAGAACAGTTGCCCTTTTTATATAGAGTTTGTTGATCCTCTTTTCCTCCATTCGTACTCCAAAAAAATATAATCTATGTAAAAGATATAGTAGACATAACTTAAACTAGTATTTCCTTTGTTGTTGTTGTTGTTGTTAATTATAGAGCGGTAAGATCGAATCCCTTCGCGACGTGAAGAGGGTGAATCGCAGGACCGCGAAGAAGAATGTGGCTTTCCTTTTAACATTTGTCCGATACTTCAGGAAAGGTCGTTATTCCATCCTTCACCCTAAATCATAAATTCAGTTAAACAAACTCCAAAAATTTCCAATACCCAACTTGGAAATCAAACAAACTTCACCACCTCCATTCTTCTACTGTCTGGATCGGGCTCTAGCTTTCAAGGGTACATGAAGAACATCGTTTAATAGGTACGATTTCGTGAAATTGTAGCGTTGCTATTTGATTGATTGTGTTTAGTTACTGGGTTTCTGATTCTGTTGTTAGTGAGTTTGGATTTGATCTGAATAATGATGGAGAAGGCTGATTCTGCGCACAAGTTGTGTACGCGCATGCGATTATGGGAATTTCCGGATCAGTATGTTATTGAGCCCACGGATGATTCTTGTCGTTCCACTTTGTCCGTCAGTCGAGTTGATGGATCCATGAAACTTATTGGTTGGTCATGCCATTTTTACCCTTTTTTTCTTGGCTGGATTGAAATTCTTGTTCGTATTTGGCTTTTTTATGTTTTTGTTGATTCTGAATGTTTTCTAATGAGTCCATAATTCTCCCATTTGCCCTGCTCCAGATGAGCTTCCCCAATGCAGCTCTGTCAGGGTTCCAAAGATAAGGACCATTTTTGGAGTAATTGGCTTGTTGAAACTACTCGCAGGTGACGAATTCTCAAGAAGTTATAGTCGCATCTTCTTACTATTGATTTGATCTTGTTTTATTTTCATTTCATTGATAAATTGTTCAAGTTTTCTGTAAACAATGATGTGCCTTGTCTTTGTTATTCCATATTTGTTTAGGGTTATGATTTGAAAGTCGAACCGTGTTGGCTAAGATTTGTTAACGTCTTTGTTAGGATTTCAAACTTTTATGGAGAACAAAGCTGTAGAGAATGCATCTTTGATTGCTACCATAAATCAGGTTGAAAGAGGACTGATATGAAATTAGTAAACAGAAGATTGAAGTTTTTTTCTAAAAAAAATCATTTTGGAAGCAGAATCTAGATGAAAGTTTCTGGTTCTAGTGAATACATGATCTATTAATGTATGGAATGAGATCTAGTTTTAGTTTAGTGATGCAGTTCGGAAAAAGTAGGAAAAAAATGGAAGTATAGCGGAATGTGGACCACAAAGAAGTGAGAGGGATTGAGATAGAGCCTGAAGTTTCAATGATCCTTAGAGAAGCATATTTGTATTTAGCCTTATTGAGGATCAGATCAGTTTTAAGAACCCAAGTATATTTTGACTCAAAGCACTTCATATTGCACTCTCAAACTGACGTTTTCCCAATAACATCATGCGTCATTCTGATAATTCATTTGAATGTCTGAGTCCACATTCTGACCATGAAAGCAGTTTAAAGTTTGTCAAGTTGATAACATCCTATCACCTATGCAAAATTTGATGTCTATGTAATTTTGAAAGTAAATATGGGAATCTGGAGGATTGATTCGTATCCTATTTGTAATAAGTAAACATGGTCTACATTAGGAGGTTTCCAAATGGCCCTATTATTTGTGGGTTGGTGCCTTAATTTCCTGTTGTCTGTGTTGAGACTTGAGTATGTGCAGTTTAATTTTATTTTGTAAGAAGAAAATTGTAGGTTCACCATAAACTAAACCTGAAACCCCAGGGGCAAGTTCATACCAATTTATATTCAAACTCAATTTTTCATATCTCATACCTGTCATGTCACTTTAGTCAGCTATCCAGTGATTTCCTTTGCTGCATTCCTATGATGACAATGTATGGATCAGCTATATATTAATTTTTTTCATTATGCTGCTCACATAATTAGATGCCTCACTATCTATGTCTGCCATCTTTCAGGATCCTATTTAATTGTCATCACCGACCGTGCGTGTGTGGGAAACTATTTGGGGTTTCCCATCTTTAGAATTTCATCCTTGAAAATTTTTCCATGCGATCATTCGGTAAATAGTTCCTCAGTGGAGCAGGTAAGACTATTGCTTGTAACACATAAAAATGTCTTGTTTGTTGAGGCTTGGGGCTTTCGAGGCATGTTTCCTTGGAGGTCTCGGGTTCGAGTTCCAAGAGTGAACTTAATTATAAAATCCCTTGTTGTTTTCCCGATATGGGGGAGGGGTGCACGTGCCTTGGAGCGAAACTTCAATTTTCCGATTTCAAAAAAGAAAAAAACACTATCATTTCATTTAAACTAATTAGACAATCTCTAGCAGAAAAAGATGGAGGCAGAGTTTTCTGGGCTCTTGAATGTTGCAGAGAAGACTTCTGGTCTCTATTTTTCCTATGATGCCAATTTAACCCTGAGGTGAAGTGCTGTTCTTGCCAGTCATATCTTCAGTATTAATTTGTAGCTGGGACTTTGAGTCCAGGTGAAGTATAACTGTATAAGAAACAATAGGGTTCATATACAAAATGGGTTAATAATTGCTTGAAATGACTAGGTTCTGTTATTTTTGGTTATTCAGATGTGTCTTTGGCACGCATACATAGTACGTACGTTCAATCAGCTCAAACTTCTTGCTTCTTTATCTTTCGCTCAAGTCACTGTTATTATTATTACTACTACTATTTCCTTTATACTTAATGGGTATATATGCTTTAATCTCTCTCTCTCTCTCTTTTTATTTATTTACTTTTTGTTACAGTGCACAAAGATTGCATGCTTTAGGAGATGAATCGAAGTTTCTACCCTTATGGAGACAGGTTAGCCATCATTTTGATTCTCATTTTTTTTCCCTCTGTTGTCAATATTTTCAATTCCAAAGCTATATTTTTGTTTTTTTGTGTCTTAAATTGCAAAGAATTGTGAGTTTTACAAACAAATTTTTCTTTCCTGCAGGCAGAACCTAGATTTCTTTGGAACAATTACTTGTTGGAAGTGCTCATTGATGCTAAGGTTATATTGAGAAATCTAGTTGTCATATGTTCTTCCTATGCTTGTAATCCTTGCACCCTGAAGTTCTCTCTGTTAACATTTATCTTCTCATATTTGCAGCTTGATCCATATTTACTTCCCGTTATCCAAGGGAGTATCCTTATCTAATTCTCATGTGAAAGGGGGTTATGCAGATTATTTTCTTTAGTCTAAATTTTGCATGAACGTATTTGTACCATCAGTTGTCATCTTCTGGATAGTCTTTCCTTAATAGGTTGTCAGGCTTCCAGAACTTTCAGGCTGCTATTGGGAAAGATATTGTCGATGTAACTCTGATTGCTCGGAGATGTACTAGGAGAACAGGTATTCCTTGTTTATTTGAATGAAGCTGCAATTTTTATAACTTTTTTAATCATTAATTGTCTCACAACTTCTACTTTATTTGAGCACTCCTTTCTTCATTTTAATTTTATAATATGATCAAAAGTCAAAAACTATACTATAGTATTGATATTTTTTGGTTGGTTTTGTTGTTGACCCGGAGTTGTTTTTCCTCTGTTCTGTTAAGTTCTCAAGTGTTCCAAAATGACCAAAACTAACACTGCTTCACTTCTCGTTCAGAATCCATTTTTCTGTATTCATTTTTAAGTGCTCAGAGTTTTCTCATTTTGCAAAAATGTTAATTCATCAATAGCTAGCCGTTTAAAATAAAGTTATCACATGATTATTGACCTGCATGTTTTGAAAGGAACTCGGTTGTGGAGAAGAGGAGCCGACTCTGATGGATATGTTGCTAATTTTGTTGAAAGTGAGCAAATTATTCAATTAAATGGGTTCACAGCATCATTTGTTCAGGTAACTCTAGACCGTTAACACGTATCTTGCATGTGCATATCCTTTTTCTTTCCAATGGTTGAAAATTTAAGTCACTTTGCAATTCCCCCATATGATGCACTCAACTCTTTTTTTAATAATCCTCTAATTTATGAAGGTAATTAGATATATATTGAAAAGAACATAATAATTATCAAATAAAAAATTCTTTGTAGTTCTAATACAGAGCCAAGAAATGAAATTTTATTTAACTTGTTATTTTTTTGAACAACTTTTTTATAGTTTATCTTTATATTTCTGCATCAATAATGTTTAATCATTTGAATTATCAGTTTATAAGAAAAACTCTATTGATATTGTTATGGTAGTGTACCGGATGTCCCCGAAGGTACATAGTTATGGTAGTGTATCATTTTGCATTTTAAACAAAACATTAATGATATTCAAATATAAAAAACGAGAAGTTATTTAAAATATTATTATTGTGGGCTGAAAAGAGAAACATATCATTTAAAATATCAATTTACTTAAGGGCAGAGAAAAGGGAACCCCATAGTCATAGCTAGTGAAGAGAGTTACTAAAAGGCTCTTCCAGGTTTTCTTTGCTAGACTTTTGTTATTCTTAAAGATTACTATTTGAATTTTATGTTTCAGTTTAAAAATATATTAGCATGTAAGTTAGGTTAAGTGATCGAACTACCATCGACTGATTCAAACCTTTCTGCACTGTGCTTCAATTTGCATTGATTATTCACACATTGATCAAAACTAATCAATAGCCTTGGCTAGCCTAGGATGCAGAGTGAAATCAAATATTTTATTTGGGAAGTCTTCAAGATCTTTGTAAAACACTTCTGAATTTACATTTCACTTTTGACATTTGATTTTGTAGATTCGGGGTTCAATTCCATTACTATGGGATCAAATTGTTGATTTGACATACAAGCCCAAATTTGAGTTAGTGAAACCTGAAGAATATGTGAGTTTTTTTTGTTACTTGGTGTTGTTTACCAGATATCAACTACTATAGTATTGATTGAGTGGTTATTGTACTGCTTCCAGCCTCGAATAGCTGAGCGACATTTTCTCGATTTAAGGAAAAAGTATGGGGCTGTATTGGCTGTTGATCTTGTCAACACGGTGATTCCCTGGTTATCTATTTTTGTTACCTTTTTGGTGTTTGTATCATTGCATGTATGCATGTATTAGCAATGTAATTCGATGGTCAATATTTTTATATTACCTTGTTCTGTTATCAGCATGGAGCTGAGGGGCGTTTGAGTGAAAAATTTGCAAATGCCACGCAACATGTAGGTGATGATGTAAGGTACAATCTTCTACCGTTTTCTATTTATATCAACCGTGGAGCTTATCATTCGCCCAAACTGAGAGCTAAAATACTATTTTAGATACCTGCATTTTGATTTCCATCAAATATGTGGACATGTTCATTTTGAGCGCCTCTCGATCTTGTATGAACAAATCTCAGACTTCCTTGATCAAAATGGGTTAGTTCCCTTCACGTTTCGCTCTTCTACATTTTGTGGAGTATGAAATTTTTATTGTCAGGTTCTCTGTTACCATCATTTGGAAGCTTTGTTGAGCTGCTAACAATTAGTCCGCTTCTGACACATCATGTTTAATTCTATTTGGAATATGTAGGTACATGTTATTGAATGAAAAGGGTGAGAAAATGAAAGAACAGCTTGGAGTCGTGAGGACCAATTGTATTGATTGCTTGGACCGCACAAATGTTACCCAGGTAGCTTAGCTGACTGAAATAAGCTATGAATTTAATGCCCCCGCAATTTTCCATTGTCGGTGTCGGTAAATGAAGCTTTGGTGGGCAGGGAAGATTAACAAAGTTATGGATGGACAACGTGTAAAAAAGTGTCATCTCTATGTGTATACGTTAAATTTACATTGAATTCATCTAATTTATAAGATTCATTTTTCAAGTGTTTTGTTAGTATTTTTATGTTATAATATGGTTGCAGAGTATGATAGCAAGAAAGATGTTGGAATCTCAACTCAAGAGGCTTGGAATTTTTGGAGCTGAAGAAACTATTAGCTCACATCAGAACCTTGATGATAGCTTTAAAATCAGTGAGTCAATTCAGTATCCCGTTTTGATTTATTTACTCAACTTGTCTGAAGATGTTACTGAGTTAACTACTCATCTATTTAATTTTTAATTGAAAGTTTTAGGCTTATCTATCCAAGTACATATATTTGTTTCTTGCCGTTTTTCTTATTCAGTTTGGGCTAATCATGGAGATGATATAAGCACACAATATTCTGGCACTCCCGCCTTGAAAGGAGATTTTGTTAGGTACTACCTCAGTTTCTTTTCAATTTTTTAGCTAATGCACTTGCATCTAGTTTTTTGCTTATAACCTCATGCTGATTAAAGGTTGTTTTTGATGGCTTCTATCTGTAATTAATGTAAAAATTTGGAATTTATTTTTATTATAAGGTGGCCGGCTGTTCAAATTGTTGAAAACTTTAATGGACTCATTTTATACAGTGTTAAATTTCATGTCAGATAAGTTACTACAGGTTGGATGTGATGTGAACTGGGGTGGCGTTTGATTTGATAGTTATGGGCAGATATGTCTAATTTTTATAGACTAAAACCTGGAATAATTCCACTTTTAGTTAAGAAGATGTATTTTAATGTTACATAATGTTTTTGGCATTTTGGTGTTTAAAAATTGAAAGTGGAAAAAACACCAAGTCATCTAAATCCGATGGTTGTTATTGCATATTTAAGGAATTGTAATGAATCTAATAATTGTGTTCAACTGAAACTTGATTACTCTGAGTTTAAAGATAATACAGGAATCTTTGGACACTTCTCTTCTCTGGATTGATAACTCGCGGTCTCATTTTTCATATTAAACTGCATTTTCTACGTTTTTGTGGCAGTAATGTTTACTGTATTATAAGGAAGTGGTGTTAGTATTATTGGTTTGAGCATATGATTTTTTATTTATTTATTTATTTTAAAATTATTAATCATTCTATGTGGTTTGCTTGAAGATATGGCCAGCGGACGGTTCAAGGGATTGCGAAGGATGGTTGGAATGCTCTCCTACGCTATTATTTGAATAACTTTGTTGATGGAAGAAAACAAGTAGGATTCATTTTCATCTTTGTTTTAAAGAGATCTTCCTTAAATTTACAACCTTTTTCAATTGACTTCAAATGCACTCTTGCTTTTGTGAAGGATGCTATTGATCTCTTGCAAGGACACTATATCGTTTCAGTTAGTCGGGATATGACTCCCACAACTCAAAAGGGAGGCTTAGAAGCTGTAGCGGTGAGTGAAATTTAAAATGGAAGTAATCATCATCGATTAAGTCTAATGGTCGCAGGGCCTTTAGAAACCTTGACCTAGTGGTCAAAATGACTTTAAAAAACCAAAAGATTATGAGTTGAATTCATGGTGGCTACCTATTTAAGAATTAGTTTCTTTGACAGCCAAATGTTATAAGGCCAATTAATTTGTCTCGTGAGAATATTTGAGATCTGCGTAAGCTTGCTCAGAAACTCATAGACATAAAAAAAAAACAATAATAATAAATAGAAGTTAATTTCGGCTGGAAAAGGACCGATCATTCAAATGGTTACTAAAGCCTCGTATGATAACCATTCGGTTTTTTGTTTTTGAAATTTAAGCTTATTTTTACTCAAATTTATTGCAATGTGTTTCATCTTTCCTACCATGTATCTATATTTTTTTTAAGAAAGTATGCTATCTAAATTTCAAAAACAAAAACAAAAACAAATTTTTGGAAACTACTTTTTTTTTTCCAAATTTTGGTTTGGTTTTTAAAATTATAGATAAGGTGTAGATATCCAAGTAAGAAGAAATATATAGTAAGATAGTTGTTGTAGACTTAAATTTCAAAAACCAAAAACTAAAAACAAAATGGTTATCAAACGGAGCTTAACCAACAAACTTAATTTTCAGTTCATAAAATTTTAAAACGAACTTCATGCTTCTAACTAACCTCATTGACATCTCTTGTACAGTCCTTCCCACTGGCTTTCTCACTGGTGTTGATAGGGTTCTTTTTTGCAGCCTTGTCACTGAGACAAGGTGAGTCAGAACGTTGAGGTGGCCAGATTATTTATAATGTTCTAATCAAAATCTCTACTCACAATTTCATTTCTCTTTTTCAGCTCGCTATGATCTTCGACACTTGTTCTTTTCATTGCTGTGGGCAAGCCTGAGCATAGCTATAGCAGGTTTTGTAAGAGTGAATGGGCGAATTTTCTGCAATCGACCTCGTCTGCACAAACCTCGATCATGATTCGGTCCAGAGATTGGCATATTCGGCTACAAATTTGGCTAACCATTCATTGAAATTCAATTTTTCTTTCTAAGATTAAGTCATTTATAGTGTTCCTCTCTTGGATTCATCTAAGGTGCAAGTTACTCATTAGGACCTCTATCCAGAATGTTATCATTGTTCCTTTTTCCCGTTCACTCCTGTTTTTAGAATGCTGGAGGTTTATATTTTTATTCTCAGTTAATTCTATCTGACTCAGAACAATATACATTTTAGAGAAATATTCTTGTAACAATGATTCAAACACATTATTGATAAAAAATACCATTTTAACAGAAGTTTCTTATGAAAATTGGTTGGTACAGGTCTTGCCAGAACTTCATATCAGGTATGTACTGATGAGATTACAAAGTAGCATACAAAGTCATATTACTTTGTAAGTTATTTATTTTGTTCATTATTATGCAATCTAAATTGATGGACCCTGACTAGTGTCTAGAGCTCTAGCTTTATGCCTTCTCCTGAAAACATCTTGCCTAAATCTCTTGGTCTCATTCTCCAGCTCTCTAAATGGTGTTCTCTCAATGCTCTCTCTTTCACTCTGCAACAACATTTGCCTCTTTGTCACTGCCATCAAAGCTTTGTGATCTTCCTCTCTATGCTTTGCTTCTTCCTATAAACACCCTTTTCCTTTTTAACAAACTATCTGCCTTTCTAGGCTACAATTAGTTAAAAGTACAAAATAGGAAGAAAGAAATAACCTTCAGATCTCTGATTAGACCATCAATGGACTTGATTTTTCTGTGCGGCCAGCGATGAATCCCGAATTCTCTGCATTTTCGTTTGAGTACTGTTACTCCAACATTTAGATTTCTTGAAGCTTCGGTAATTGGAACGCCAAAGTATTTAGCCAGATCTGATAAAGCAATTCCAGCAATGTGCTTACTTGTTGCCCTCTTTTTCTTTTCTGCAACAACTGGCACATTTCATAACAGAACACAATCAATCATCTCCTGAAATGAGTTCTAACTGTGCCAGAAGAAGTTAAAGTTTAGAAATTATGTGGAAGTTTAACCTGGTTCATAGGATTCCTTCCTATGATTCTCAGATCCCCCTTCAGGTACAGAATCTGAACAACAAGGAAGGAAGTTAAGGTCCTGATCAAGTAGAGGCGAATTTCTCGGTTGATGAAACTTTCCATTGTTTCGTTGACACAATTCTCCCTTGGAAAAACAACATACATGGGCATTCTTCATTTGATCTGTTCTGCAACCTTTTGAAGTTCTGTATTGAATAAAACAATCTGTGATATTTGCTGAAATAACAGGACAAAGTGATGAACCAAGTTAGTGAACTGATTGAAAGATTACAAACTAGAATACACCCCAAGGGGAGACCTCGTCGGTAGAGACTCGAGTAAGTTTATTCGTAAAATCTCGTCTTCTAGATCTGGACTTTGGGATTGGTGTAGGTACCTTAAATATGTAATGGGGCAAAGATTCATTTTTCAATTATCAAAGAAATGAAAAGAAAACTAGATTGGGACCATGCATGTGCCAAAACAACAAAGAAACCAATTTAGAAATGTTACCAGTGAGACAGTTCTTTGAAAACTCAGGAGCCCTGAGAAGACATGCAAGATGCTGAGCAGGGGAAACAGAAACCAGTTTGTGAGTATTTTGATATTGTGAATTAGGAAGAAGACAATTCCAGAGAGGAGAAAATCCCAATGAGAGAATAAAGAACGAACCAAAAGTGGTTGTATTGGATGGGCACTTGAAAGCGTGGACCATGGGAGGGGAGCTTTTAACTTTTTTGTCATTTTGCTTCTGAATTACACACATATTGCCATTTTCAGTTGCCCCTTTTTTCAAATGCCTATAAATCATCTGGGACTGCTTTCATACGCTTCACTTCTAATCTCTTTTTTACCCCTAAAGTTTCACTCTTTTTCTTTTTTTGCATCCTGTGAGGTAAAATTATGAAACAAAAATAAAATTATTAGTTGAATTGAGAATGAGAATGTGGTAGACAACTATATAAATTAGGAATAAAGTTGCAAAATCCATTCAACTCGAGCTGCTCTTGTCACAATAGGGTTTAGACAATTTCCTGCTATTTCTAACTATACAAAACTTCTCTAACTCAATGAACCAAAATTTCCACCAACAGTAATAGACACTCATTTGGCCCAATAAGTTCAGATTTATAGGTAAACTCAACCCACTCCCCCACTATGGGCTTTTAGCTAACATGATGAGTGTACTTCAATTGGTATGATTTAAGATTTGATAACTAACTCTTAACTATTTTTTTGGTTTTGAAATTTATTCTTACAACAACTATTTTATTATATATTTTTTTTATTTGGATATCTACATCTTATCAAAATTTTTAAAAACCAAACTGAAATTTGAAGAAATAAAGTAGCTTCGAATAGCTTGTTTTTTATTTAGAAATTTGATTGGTATTCATATATTTTCTTAAGGAAATATGATACATTGTAGGAAAGATAGAACATATCGTAGGGTATTTGAGTAAGAATAAGTTTAAATTTCTAAAATCAAAAACAGAAAACTAAACCTTGGTTTTTTGTTTTTTTATTTTTGAAATTTAAGCCTACGACAACTCTCTTACAATATTTTTTTTTCTTACTTGGACATCTACCTTTCACCTATATTTGTAAAAACCAAACCAAAATTTGGAAAAAAAAAAAGCTTCCAAAAGTTTGTTCTCTTGTTTTGAAAAGTTGATTATCATTTACATACTACATTTGTAGGAAAAGTGGAACACATTGTAGTAAATTTGAGTAAGAATAAACTTAAATTTCAAAAAAAAAAAAAAAAAAAAATCATTGCTATCAAACGCGGTCTAAATGGATATCAAACAGGATTTAAGAGAATATGAATTTGATACTCCTCACCTCAAATATAGTTAAAATAAATAAAGAACCAAACCTACTTTCAAATCGGAAGCCATCGAACATGAGTCATCTTCTTTGAGTTAATATCTAGCTTAAAAGCATTTGAGAATGATAAAATATCATCTTTGTATAATACAACTCTAGTTATCTAAATGTGTTGTCTTGTGTATTCGAACAATCACCATTTGTATTTTCTTAAATATTCTAATTATGAGGGATATTGATTTGGTTTTCTTCGATTTAGGTCAAATCAAGGACCGAATCGAAATCATCCAATCAATTTGATAAAAAGAGTGTTAAAATATGCCTTGAACGCTGATTGCCCTACAATTAGTAGTCGGGGGGGTCTCACTAACCGGTCAGCAAGTGGGGGTGCAGTGGCAACACCCCCGTTGCGCAAACGCTTTTCACATTGCAACAATGCTTTCTGCATGCGTTTTGCGAAATTCGCATTCGCACTCAATAGTGCTAGCGCTTTCGAATTATGTTGTGCATTCTGCTTGTGCTAGGACATCCACATTCTATTTAATGCTTACGCATTCTGTAATAATGTTTAATGAGAGTGCATATATAAACTCGAATTAAACTCTAGCTGTGTTATGACATTCACTCTGTAATTCTGTATTTTTTGTTTCTCATTAATAAAACTTTGCCCCCTCTCTGCCTGTGGACTAGTGTAACGGCCCGAAAATTTCATCCCGGTCTTCTCGGGAGGCCCAGGGGCATTTTGGTAATTTTGGTCGGGCCGACAGGGCCGGTTTTGTATTTGTTAATTGCAGGAAAAATTATGAGTCGATTTGAATGGGATCGAGAATTTTGGTGAAGGCATTTGGGCTTTGAAGAATGTGGAAATAAATAGGGAATTAAATAGCGCGTCGAGTGAGATTCGAGCCAAGGACGTGTCGCGTGCTAGACAGGGGGCGCTGCCAGCCGGGCCACTGGGCGCGTTTGTTAATCTAAACGTGCGATCTAATACATATGCTTGTTTGATGCGCGTTTTGGTTTAAAAGGAAATTTTCGCCCGAAGCTTCTTCCTCCTTCTTCTTCCTCGCGATTTTCCTTCTCCATTTCTCCCCGACCGACCGAGCTCTCCCTCGCCGTTCTCCCTCGCCGATCGTCTCCTTTCCGGTGAGTTTTCCTTCCCCTTTTCTTCTTCTTCTTCTTCTCTTCTTCTTCTCCTTCAAAATTTGAGTTCTTCACCCTTGTTTCGGGCTTCGCCATTTCCGGCCGAGTCGAGGTAATTTGAGGTATGGGTTTTGTGCAGCTAGTGTAGGGGAGTTCGCCATCAAAGAATCGCCCGTCGAAACCTCTCGGATCGCTCGAATTCGAGTTTCCCCTTCGCCCCTGTTCGCGCGCAGAAACAGAGCTCCTGTCGCCGAGCTCGCGCGCGCAGAAGCTTGCCTCAGCGCCCAGCCGCATCGCGTCGCCCGAGCCCCTGCTCGCCGAGTCGTGCCGCGTCGCCCGGTCTGCTCGCGTCAAGCGCGCGCGTCGTCCTCGCCACCGCCACCGAGCCGCGATCGCCAACGCCTCGCTCGTCCGAGCGCACTCGAGCCCAGCCCCACCCATCCGCGCGACCAGCGCGCCCACGCGCCCGCCTGCGCCCACTGCCGCCCCGCCCAAATTGTTCTTTGCCTCTGTTCGTCAATCGGCTCGTTCGTGCGTTCGTCGCGCCTGAGTTGCTCCCGAGCTGAGCCTCGTTTATTTTATTATATTTAGGCCTATTGTGTGATTTTTGTTGTGATTGATAGGTTCTCGATAGCTAGTTCGGGTTCGTTCGCCGTTTAGGTTTTCGTGTCAAATCGTCCCCGACCAAGGTAAGGATTTCTTACCGGAGTTGTGTGGACCCTGCGATATTATATGTGATTGTTGATTGACTGCTTGTTTGTGTTTATTGACATGTGTAGCTAGGTATTCTATTCTGAATTCCCGATTAGCATGTTGTTCCTGATTAATTCTCATGTTAATCCATGCTAGGTTGTTCCTTTCTAGCATGCTCGTATCTGTTCCTTGCTTCGTAGTATCATGCTAGGCTTGTTGTATTCTTATTGAGCACGTATTGGATTTTATGGAATTGTTTGCTGTTTGCTAGGGTAGGTTAGAGTTGCAGGTAGATAGCATCATCCGGGCCTGATGCATAAAGTACCTTGCATCCATGGCAGGGACGTCGAGCAAGTCATTCCGTCCCTGGACCCCGTGAGGGATTAGCTAACCCAAGCGGTAGGCCCTACAATCTTGGGTGAGGGTGGCAGTTGTTAATGCCCGAACTGTCGGGATGATGACTTGGCATTGCCTCGTCCCCGGCAGCCGGCATGTCCTCAACATCTTGGAACAGGTGCTTGGAAACAGGGACAGGTTCCAGGGAAATTGTCTAGTTTTAAAGGGGTTATTTTGAATGTTTTTGTTTTAATTGGAATCCGAAATCATGTCGGTTTAATATCCTTTACTTTTAATGCATGCATTGGGGTAAGGGCCCATTTAGTGCCCCATTCGGGTCGGTCCCTTACAACTAGTTAATACTACGTTAGTGAACCATGTAAATTCTATGTGTTTGTTCTTCATCTTTTACGTTTCTTTATCTTCACATCGGTTGTTGATTGTCGTTTTCATAACAAAGAGGAACCGAACCAATATCAATAAAAGATAAAACCATTGATTCGATTTCCATTGGTTTTTAAGTTCAACCGAGAATCGATTTGATCCAAATGATTTGATAAAAAGAGGAATCAAACCAATGAAGGACAATATTATTGGCTCAATTTTCTTCAATTCCTTTCCCTATGGTTTAATTATTTTTTACTATTTTACTTCCAATCCCTATATGAATGTTCTTTTCCTTAAAAAAATCTTAAATTTTATAATTAAATTAAACCAAAACAATTAGTTATTTACCAATAAAAAGTTAAACAAACATATAAAAAGAAAATGAAAGTAAATAAGTCAATATTGGTTCGTTTGGTTTTTATTAGTTTTTACTAATAAAAATTGAACTGATTCAATAATTTTCAGTTTTCTTCAAATAAAAACCAATATGTCTATTATTATGTGAAAAATCCAAACCAATCCAATGGATTGATTTGGTTTGGTTCGGTTTTGTGGATTTTTTATTTTTGTTATCTCCTCTAATTCTAATCATACTCATGAATTCATAATTTGATCAATCAATTTCTTGTACCTTGTCAAGTGTTACCGTCAATCTACTATTCTTTGATCACTACTACAATATGTCATAAAGATGGCGGCTAAGAACTTGGATTTTAAAAAACATGGAAGAAACAGTGGCGGGCATTGTGCCCGCCTTTAATGGAGAGAATATGAAAGGTGTCCATTGGATTTAAGGAAAAATGATCGACGGACGAGATTTGATGAAGATAGGATGAAATGATGGCCATTGAATTTAGGAAAATTAGTATATGGCTAGGATTAAATGAAGGTAAGATGGGAAGAATTTTTGTTCAAAAAGAAACAATTTGAAAAAGAAAATTTCGTTTTTTTTATAGGCGATTTTTCTTCAAATCTTCATTTGTCCTTATCTTCTTCATTTTAACTCCGATTTGCAAGATTCAAAATGCGTTGGAATCATCTCTCCAAGTTCTACATAATAAACACTTAAAAACTTCAAAAATATCAGTAATAAATTTTTTAGTTTGTTATCATTAAAACATTAATTAATTTAAGTAAGGGCCAAAAAGCCAACATCGGCCACTTTGAAGCTCACAAGGTTGAGTTTCTTCTTATTTTCGCCATTTTCAAGCTCCAATTTTACATTTTCGCCACTTTGAAGCTCTGATACCAACTGTAACGACCCAACTCCCTAAAGAGTCTAGTGGGACATTACTCATACATGGATTAAGAAAACATTAAGATAAAATCCGCATGACATGCATTCTCATTTAGTGGAAAATAAAAAATAGATAGTTCAGAAAACAAGAAAAAGACAACCAAAATCAAGGTTTTTTGGGATCCCAAAAGTCATAAAGCAAATACAGTCAAAACAAGTCTCAAATAGCTGAGTACGAAAATAATGCGGAAGAAAAGAGAGACGTCGTGCCCATGGTCATGCAGCTCCACATTCAGCCAGTTCGGTGTACTCCCATACCTGAAAGATATAAGAGGTGAGTAAATATATAAATCTATATACCCAGTAAGAAGTTCACCATGGGGGAAATCATGCAAGTACCAATAGGACTCGAATATTCGAGCTAAGAACACAATACCAACCAAAGCTGGGTCAATCCACTGATTGACACCTAAGTCCACGGTACCTGTACCGTGACAAACATGGGCTAGTGCAAAAGCCAACAAGTCTTCTAACCTTTGTCAGGAAGGGACCGTGAGTGAGACTAACACAACAATTCTCTAAGCCTCGGGTCGGGACACGTCCCATACCGTGTCCATGGAGACATACACGAATGACTTGAGCCTGACCACTGTTAGGGACCCTGCCACGGGGGAGGGGAACATACAACATCCTTGAACCTCGGGCAAGACGACGACGCTCAAGTCGTGTCCTCAAGGGCATACAAAAATGCCGCACAAAGATCACCTAAACTTGTCAGGGAAATGTCACGAGTGAGGCACTAACCACACAGAATTTCAAAACCTCGGGTAACAGGAACATCCACAATCATTCCTTCACGCCGTCATCTGTCCCAGCATCCTCTTCCAATAGGTGTCAAGGTTAGGCAGGTCATGACTGCTCTCCTTCCCATATACCGGGCTATTATCGTAGGTGTCAGGGTCAAGCGAGTCATGTCCCGCCCTCCTTCCACATACACAACAGAAAGAAAATAAAGTAAACATGGAACATATGATCCGCACGAGTGAAACCGAAACAAGAAATGAAATTAAAGAAGGGTACACAAATCCCTAAACTAACACAAGAATACAACATGGTTCGTGATTTGGAAGTAATGCAAGAAACGCTAAGTACATGTTTCACAGTCGTCCTAGAATTTAACATTAAGGTTAAGATCATAAACACGGATCATGGAATCCAGATAAGAGTTATCTCTATCATGCCTCACACAACCAGCAACAAGAACATAAGATTAAAAAACAATCGAACATGCATTTTTATCATGCCATAGCTCGGAGCACCCTAGTCATGTCATTACTTGCTATGAAATGACCACACCCAACTCATAGTGAATCCCCTTACCTCTCCGACGGCTCGACCGAACTCCGAATCACACTTTGCTAGCAAAGATTGAAACCCGAGTCACCTAAACATAAAACCACACCGAGAGTTCATTAGGGACATGTTAAACAAACCACAAAGAGGACTATGATCATGGGAACATGGGGGAAGAAACTGTCCGGAGACCTTCGTCAGAGCACGGCGGCAGCGGCGAGGCAGGGCGGATCGTACCTTGTTTCGAAGATCTCGATCTCTAGAACACAAATCCGGGCTTGGATTTTCAAATGAAGCTCTCTAGCCTCGGGAATTTGCAAAAGAAGTTGTGAAAATGAGCTTGAAGATTTCGCCAGAAACCATGGAAACTTGCTAGAAAATAGAGGGAAAAAAGGGGTTTCGATGAGAGGGACCTGAGCAAGGCACTTACATGGGAGAGGGTAAGAAAATCAGCGTGGAACGAGCTTAGATCGGAGCTCCGCACAAGCTACGCTTGTGAGGAGAGACGTCGAATCCACGGCGGCAGCAGCTTGGCTTGGTGGTGCATTAACAGTAGTGGAACTGTGCGCAGAGAGGCTTGCTGTTGGCGTGAGGGGCTTCAAAGCTGGCCGGGACACGTGCAGCTTCAGACGGCTACGACGACAGCTGGTCACACATGGGTTCGCACGAGGAAGAACGAAGCAACGACTTGAGCGATTGGGAACACGTGGACAGGCGTTGTAGAGAAGGACGACGAGCTGGTGGTGGGGCAGTCGCTTGGACGACCAGATGGGGGACACGTGGCAACAATGAATCGGGGCAGGTGTCACGATCTGCAAAGGGGAAAGTGTAACGGCCCGGAAATTTCATCCCGGTCTTCCCGGGAAGCCCAGGGGCATTTTGGTAATTTTAGGTCGGGCCGACAGGGCAGGTTTTGAAATTAAAAATTGCCGGAATAATTATGAGTCAATTTGAATAGGATCGAGATTTTTGGTGAAAGCATTTGGGCTTGGGAATCAGTAAAAATAAATGAGGAATTAAATAGCGCGTCGAGTGAGATTCGAACCAGGGACGTGTCGCGTGCTAGGTAGGAGGCGCTGCCAATCGAGCCACTGAGCGCTCTTGTGCTTCTAAACGCGCCACCTTTATGTTAAGCCTGTTCGAGGTGAGTTTTAATTTAAAGGCAAAAATCGCCCAGCCTTCTTCCTTCCCCATTTCTTTTCTTCTTCGCGATTTTCTTCTTATGTCGAGGTGTCCTCGCGAAATCTCCCTCACCAGCACCAATTCGACCAAGCTCCCTCTCTCAATTTGAAATCCCTCCTTGTCTCGGCCAGCCGGTAAGCTTTCTTCCCCTTCTTCTTCTTCTTCTTCTTCTCCTCCGATTTCTTCATTTTTCCCCTATTTCCGAGATGGCAATTAATGGCCGAGAGAGTGGCGAATTTGTGTGTGTGAAGTTTCTGTGCAGCTAGCCGAGAGGGATTCGTCCGTGAAGAAGCCCCATCGTCGCCGGAATCGCTCCAACTCGCCGAGATCGCGCTCCTCTGTCGCGCGCAGCAGCCGCCGAGCCGCGCCAGCGCGCGCGCCCTCGCCCAGCTCCGTGTCGCGTCGCATCGCCAGCGCCCAGCCGAGCCTCGCGCTGCTCGCCCGCACGCCCCTATATCGCCGCGCGCTGTCTGCTGCGCGCCAGCGCGCCAATGAGCCACGCGCCACCTCGCGCCCAGTGCGCCCATTCATGAGCCGCGCGCTCCGCCCCGGCCACCCTCTTTGCCCGTTCGTAATCGGCTCGTTCGTGCGTTCGCCGTGCCTCGTGAGTTGCTCTGGCCGAACCTCATTTATTTTATTATATTTAGGCCTATTGTGTGATTTTTGTTGTGATTGATAGGTTCTCGGTAGCTAGTTCGGGTTCGTTCGCCGTTTAGGTTTTCGTGTCAAATCGTCCCCGACCAAGGTAAGGATTTCTTACCGGAGTTGTGTGGACCTGCGCGATATTATATGTGATTGCTTTGATTGATTGCTTGTTTGTGTTTATTGACATATGTAGCTAGGTTCTCTAATCTGAATTCCCGATTAGCATGATTTTTCCCGATTTAATTCTCATGTTAATCCATGCTAGGTCGTTCCTTTCTAGCATGCTCGTGATCGTCGTCCTTGCTTCGTAGTATCATGCTAGGCTCGTTGTATTCTTATTGAGCACGTATTGGATTTTATGGAATTGTTTGCTTTGTTGCTAGGGCGAGTTAGAATTGCGGTGTAGATAGCATCATCCGGCCCGATGCATAAAGTACCTTGCATCCATGGCGGGGACGTCGAGCAAGTCATTCCGCCCCGGACCCCGTGAGGGATTAGCTAACCCGAGCGGTAGGCCCTACAATCTTGGGTGAGGGTGGCGGATCGTTAAATGCCCCAACCGTCGGGATGATGACTTGGCATTGCCTCGCCCCCGACGATCGGCACGTCCTCGGCGTGTTCGGCCAGAACCCACGATTGCCACTGTTAAGGCAAGGACGGCTTCTGGTGTAAGCCTACCACGACCCGTTTCCTTAGCCTCAGTGCGGTGGTTCAGGTGACATAGTTTACGTGTCGAGTCTCACACCCTATGTCGGTGACACCGATCCAAAGAATTAGTTAGGCGTGGTGATGGACATGGGCAGCTTGCCTCTGACCCGCACCCCCCATGGTGCATAGTAGCACGCGCGGTGCATGTTTACGCTCATTACAGTGCGACGACCGGAGAGGTCCTCGATCTTGAGCCGATGTACCTTTCGTGCGACGATGAGACAGTGAGGCCGGACTTGTTTCTCGTATAGGGTGACTTATATATTGGGTGTGTGGTGATATTATTCTCGACTAAGACCCTAAGCCGGCATCCGAGGCCCAAGTGTGGGCTAAGCTATGTGCTCTATTCTGTGTTTATATTCATAGCTTGCATACGCTCATCGAGATGACCATGTATATCGTGTTGTACCCCGGTTGGGGATTCTTCTTTGAGTAATTCGTTACTCACCCTTATTCTCGTGGTTTTCCACAGTAATCGTGGTGTGCGACAAGATGCAGGAGGAGCCGTGATCATGGGGCCCATTCTTCCAACTCGATTTTTGTATTATGACTCTCGTGTGTTTTGTTTTCCCCGAATGCATGTAGCCGGGCACGAGCCCTAGGATGTTTTGTAAATATTTGTGGATTCCAAAGATTTTGTATCCGAACAGTTTTGAATGACTTTTAGTAAATCTCGATCGAGTAAACTTTGGAAATGTATTTATCTTGGAACAGTGCTTGGAAATAGGGACAGTTCGGTGGAAATTGTCTAGTTTTTAAAGGGGTTATTTTGAATGTTTTTGTTTTAATTTGAATCCGAAATCATGTCTGCTTAAATGTCCTTTACTTTGAATGCATGCATTGGGATAAGGGCCCATTTAGTTCCCCATTCGGTCGGTCCTTTACTGATTGGTATCGTGAGCTCGAGTCATAAATTCTGTAGTTTGACCTTTTGTTGTAGGTCGTTTTCCAATGATCACTAGCACTCCGACAGTCATCAGGTACGCCTAAGTTTGCTTTTTGTTGTAAGAAAAAGGGTTAAGAATTTACAATACCTGTCATCTAGTGTATGCCTTGTGTAGTGTTGTGGAGCGGAGACGAAGCGAGTTTCGACTCGTTATTGGTTTGGGTTTAGAGCGCCATCATGCCAACTTCCCGCAGTGTGTGACGTATGTTGTGGCTTGTTGTGGTATCCGTAGGTTCTGGATGCCCCGGGACATCGCTCCAGAGGAGGTAGAGATTGGACTCCCGAGGCCAACTGTGGCCCAATTGTTGGTTTTCCCCTAGTGAGAGGGTGGAGGTGCTTTGCCTTGGAATGCCACTCCAAGAGAGGAGTTAGCTGTGGTTGTGCTGATGTGGATGTTGTGGAGCAGGTCCCCGTGTGGACTAGCCTGGGTAGCTCAAGTGTTGATCTTGAGCCTTGATAGATTATTTGGTTGCCTAGAGAGTGGTTGCAAAGTTGGTAGCCTTCGAGGAGGTTGATGAGGCATCTTTGTGCTTCTGTGAAGTGTGGTTGTTTGCAACATGGCGTTTTAACCCTGTAGTTAAGGGTGCAGCAAACAGTGTTCCCTTCGGACTGGATCCGTTGGTGGTTTCCTCAGTTGTTTGGTAGAATTGAACACTCTTTCTTTTGGTAAGCCCTAGGGTAGAGCTAGCTGCTGCATGTTGAGAGAGCCGGCCAGAGTTTATTGAGCATCATGTGGAAATGCAAGAGTAGGTCGTGAGCCTTTGGCTTGATGAGATGCCTTAGGCATGGTTGCTGGAGTTGAGCCCTTGTATGCCGAGCCAGCGTTCGTGTCACTTGAGGTTGTGACCTTGTTGGCCCCGTTGTAGTAAGATGTGGATTTGGTAGTAGTGGCACTTGAGGTGCATTGGTTGGTGTGCCGCTTTGGCACTAAGTCTAGTTTAGGCCTGAGTTTGGCATGGGTATAGCAGATGGTTCTATGCCGTCCGGAGTTCAGCGTACTCCTTTAGCCTTGGATCCGTTTATGGTAATTGCACCTGTGGAGGTCGTGCAAAAGGGCTAGATCAGTGGTAATCGAAAGACTTCAAGAGAAATGATGTTCGAGAGGAGCCGGAGCCTTTTCCCAGTGTTACTGGAGGTTGAGTAAGTCAAGCAGGTTGACGGTTGATAGGTTTTAGTGCGCTTGCATCTCACGCTAGTGTTAAGGTCAAGAGATCTTTGTGGTTGGTAGTGCGGTCGACTACCTTCGAGTGCCTAAATCTCAGGAGAGTTGAGCACCGTAGAAGCGAGTTGGGTCCAGCTGATGGACCATGAGTTGGATGCCTATGAGGTGAGTAGGATGCCTTGTGAGAGGAGTTGGATGCCTTATGGGTAAGCACCCTTGGTAGAGGCTTGGTATAAAGTAAGTTTGGTTTGGCATGGTTATGCTTTGGTAGAGCAAGGTTGCCACAGCTTCGAGTATCGTGTGGAAATGGAACTTTGGGTGTTCCGTTGATCGGTTGTATCTCTGTCAGGAGCTAGTGTGGCTTTTGGGAAAAGCATTTGTTACTCTTGGATCTCTAAATGAAGGTTGAGAGTTGTGCACACAAGTGTGTTTTGTGTGGTTCGTTCTGTGGCGAGAGTTTCAGATCCATGTAGGGTTTGCTTTGGGGATTTGGTGCTCAGTTCTTGGAAACGTTGGACTTCAGGTGGATGTGGTAAGGCTTTAGTGAGGTGGTAAGGATACCATGTTCGTGGTAACAGGTTGTTGCTTAGGTAAGATTTGTTAAGTGGTCCTAAGCTTGGTTGGCAGATCTTCTTGTTGATCGTCATGACTGAGAGAGTTGTTCGGATCCTTCCTTGGGTAGAAGTTATGTTGTGATTGTCGTCTGAGTAGGAGGATGACGCATTCGGTAGCGTTTCGGGTCCTCTTGGTTTCCAAGGAGTTGGAGTTGGCTAGCATGGATGTGTTGCTGGAAAATGGAGTTGTTGTTGGTTCAGGCAATTGGCTGTTAGTCCGTTAGTTGGCAGTGGGTGTCGAGGGTTGCCGGAGAACCCTAGGTTGTGGAGAGCCTCTCTAGAGCTCAATCAGGCCCAGATAGTGAGTTTCAGTTGGCAAGTTGAAGCCGTGTAGTTTGTAGCCTCGGGTGAATTGCTGGCAGTCTTGGTAGCCTAGCAAGTTAAATTTGTTTGGAGTAGAGTCCGGATTGGTTCCGGTATGGTGACAAGTTGATGCTTGGTATTGACCAAGGTGTGGATTGAAATTGCTTGAAGTCAGTTTTGCTCGTGGGGCGAATGGTTCGAGCCCTGTTGATTGTCTTCCTGTTTCCAGGGAAGTTGAGAGTTGCCCCGTTGGTATTTGGAGGTTCAGTCCGTGGTGAACCCCTGTTGCTACCCCGTGAGATTTTGATTTTTGTTGCTTCAGTGGAGCAAGACAGTGAGTGTATGTGGAGCTCTGTTTCTTGGTTTGTCCGCTCGTAGGAGCCGCTTTCTTTCTGGGTTTGGCGCTTTCTTTGCCGTCGGTTTGTTAAGGATTTTTCCGCCATAGCCTCGCCCCTCACTCGTCTGACGAGGAAGGGTGTCGAGTTTATTTGGAACAGTAAGTGTGATGAGAGCTTTGCCGTGCTCAAGCGCGCTTTGCCTCCAAAGACTGATGTTGGCGATCCCGGAGGGGACAGTGGTTTCTTGATTTACAAATGATGCTTCCAAATTTGGGTTAGGTCAGTGTTGATGCAAAGACGGAAGGTCATCGCTTATGCTTTCCGCACTGGCCATATGAGCGTAACTATCCGACTCATGATATGGAGTTGGCGGCGATGGTGGTGTTTGCACCCAAGAATTGGAGGCATTACCCGTATGGTGAGCGGATTCGAGATGTTTACCAATCACCGTGAGCCTCAAGTATCTCATTTACTCGTAAGGAGCCGAATATGAGGCGCAGGAGATGGTTAGAGTTGGTGAACGATTATGATCATGCGAGAGTTTGTACCATCCGGGTAAAGCAAATGTTGTAGCCGATGCTTGGAGTAGGAAGACGTCGCACTCCGCGACGTTGTTGAGTTTCCCACCAGACACGGAGAGTTCGAGCAGTGAGATTGCAGTGTTATTGGGTGAGGTTACTTGCCAGAGTGACTCGATTGATGATCAACCATCGATTAGACAAATGGATTATTGATAGTCAGCTGAGTGACCCCGCACTTAAGAAATTGGGTGACAGAGTTAGTCTTGATGGAGATTTTGACTTTGTGTATTCACCGCATGGTGGGGTGACGTCTGAGAGAGCCGGTTGTGTGTTCCGGATGTTGCAGGATTGCGAACGAGTTGCTCTCGAGGCCCACAGTTCTGTTTTGCTTGCACCCTGAGGTACCAAGATGTATCGAGATCTTAAGCGACATTCCGGTGGATGGGTATGAAAAGATGATGTTGCGAAGTTTGTCGATCGATGTGTCACTTGTCGCCAGTGAAGGCACCCAGCAGAGACCAAATGGCGGTTTATTGCGTACCGGCGAGTGTGCCTCAGTGGAAATGGGAAGAGATCTCCATGGACTTTATTTCTGGTTTGCCGAGGACTCCGAGGAAGTTCTCTCAGATTTGGGTGATAGTCGATCGATTGACTAAGAGCGCACACTTCATTCCCGGTAGAGACACTTATACCGTGGAACAAAGGCGCAGCTGATTTTTGGAGCGCATCATTCGTTATCATGGTGTGCCCGTGAGGATCGTGATCGACCGTGATTCGAGGTTCACTTCTCGCTTCGGAGAGCGCCTCGAAGGGTTTAGGCACGAGTGCGCCAAAGACACTTTTTTCACCTCGCATCGATGGACAGACTGAGAGGGTGAACCAGATTCTCGAAGATATGTTGAGGGCTTGTGTGTTGGATTTCCCGGGCAGTTGGGACCAGTACCTGTATCTGATGGAGTTTGCATATAACAACAGTTATCAGTCGACGATTCAGATGGCTCCATTTGAGGCTTGGTATGGTAAGCGTTGCCGATCTCCTGTGTTCTGGGAAGAGGTTGGTGATAGGCAGGTTTTGGGTCCCGAGTTACTGCAGTTGACCAATGATGCCGTGCAGAAGATTAGAGCTCGTATGTTGACAGCTCAGAGCAGACAGAAGAGTTACGCCGATGTTCGGCGTCGGGATTGAGAGTTTGAGGTTGGTCGACATGTATTCCTAAAGGTTGCACCAATGCGAGGTGTTTGAGGTTTGGCAAGCGTGGAAAGCTGAGTCCCCGTTTTGTTGGCCCGTTTGAGATTCTGGAGAGGATCGGCAAGGTTGCTTATCGATTAGCCTTGCCTCCGTCATTGTCAGCAGTGCACAGTGTTTTTCATATTTCGATGTTGAGACAGTTCGTGCCGGATCCATCGCACATTGTTGACTTTGAGCCGTTGCAGCTGAATGAGGATTTTGAGCTTCGAGGAGAAGCCAGTGGGGATTCTTGCTTTTGAGACAAGGACAACGTAATCGTGAAATCCGGTTGGTAAAAGTTCAGTGGAGGAGTCAGAGTTCAGAGGATGCCCCTTGGGAGCGGGATGATGAGATGAAATTGCAGTATCCCGAGTTGTTCCAATCTTAAGTGACTTTCGAGTGAGATTCAAACCAGGGACGTGTCGCGTGCTAGGCAGGAGGCGCTGCCAATCGAGCCACTGAGCGCTCTTGTGCTTCTAAACGCGCCACCTTTATGTTAAGCCTGTTCGAGGTGAGTTTTAATTTAAAGGCAAAAATCGCCCAGCCTTCTTCCTTCCCCATTTCTTTTCTTCTTGGCGATTTTCTTCGGCCGACTAGGTGTCCTCGCGAAATCTCCCTCACTAGCACCAATTCGACCAAGCTCCCTCTCTCAATTTGAAGTCGCTCCTTGTCTCGGCCAAATGTAGCTTTCTTCCCCTTCTTCTTCTTCTTCTTCTTCTTCTTCTCCGATTTTTTCATTTTTCCCCTGTTTCTAAGATGGCAATTAATGGCCGAGAGAGTGGCGAATTTGTGTGTGTGAAGTTTCTGTGCAGCTAGCCGAGAGGGATTCGTCCGTGAAGAAGCCCCATCGTCGCCGGAATCGCGCCAACTCGCCGAGATCGTCGCTCCTCTGTCGCGCGCAGCAGCCGCCGAGCCGCACCGAGCACCGCCTCGCGCCAGCGCGGGCGCCCTCGCCCAGCTCCGTGTCGCGTTGGGTTGTGTGTTGATGCAGCACAGGAAGGTCATTGCTTATGCTTCCCGTCACCAAGCCATATGAGCAGAACTATCCGACTCGAGCATGGAGTTGGCGGGAGTGGTGTTTGCACCAAAGATTTGGAGGCATTACCCAGTATGGTGAGCGGATCCAGATGTTTACCGATCACCGAGCCTCAAGTATCTGCTTTACTCGAAAGAAGTGAATATGAGGCGAGAGGAGATGGTTAGAGTTAGTAAAAGATTATGACCTGCGAGATTCTGAACCATCTGGGTAAAGCCAATGTTGTAGCCGATGCCCGGAGTAGGAAGACGTCGCACTCCCCGGTGTTGTTGAGCTCTCACCCAGATTACGGAGAGAGTTCGAGCGGGCGAGATTGCGTATGTTGTTGGGTGAGGTTACCGCAGAGTGGCTCGATGGATACCCAACCATCGATTAGACAATGGATTGTTGATAGTCACCGAGTGACCCCGCACTTAAAAGATTATTTGACAGAGTTAGTCTTGATGGAGATTTTGACTTTGTATATTCACCGATGGTGGGCTGACGATGAGAGGCCGCTTGTGTGTTCCGGATGTTGCGAGATTGCGAGTAGAGTTGCTCTCGAGGCCCACAGTTCTCCGTTTGCTTGGCACCCCGGGGTACCAAGATGTATCGAGATCTTAAGCGAGACATTCGGTGGATGGGTATGAAAAGAGATGTGGCGGAGTTTGTCGGTCGATGTCTCACTTGTCGCCAAGTGAAGGCACCTGCGCAGAGACCAATACGGTTTATTGCAAAATACCGAGTGTACCTCGTTGGAAATGGGAAGAGATCTCCATGGACTTTATTTCTGGCTTGCCAAGGACTCCGAGGAAGTTCTCTCAGATTTGGGTGATAGTCGATCGATTGACTAAGAGCGCACACTTCATTCCCTGTAGAGACACTTATACCGTGGAACAATGGCGCAGCTTGTTTTTGGAGCGGATCATTCGCTATCACGGTGTGCTGTGAGGATCGTATCGGCCCGTGATTCAAGGTTCACTTCTCGCTTCGAGAGCGCCCGTATGGTTTAGGCATCGAGTGCGGCTTCAAGATGACTTTTCACCCTCGCATCGATGGACAGGTCGAGAGGTGAACCAGATTCTCGAAGATATGTTGAGGGCTTGTGTGTTGGATTTCCCGGGCAGTTGGGACCAGTATCTGTATCTGATGGAGTTTGCATATAACAACAGTTATCAGTCGTTGATTCAGATGGCTCCATTCGAGGCTTTGTATTGTAAGCGTTGCCGATCTCTTGTGTTCTGGGAAGAGGTTGGTGATAGGCAGGTTTTGGGTCCCGAGTTGCTGCAGTTGACCAATGGTGCCGTGCAGAAGATTAGAGCCCGTATGTTGACACTCGAGCGATGAGAGAGTTATCCGATGTTCGGCGTCGGGATTTGGAGTTTGAGGTTGGTCAACATGTTTTCTTGAAGTTCGCACCGATGCGAGGTGTTTTGAGGTTTGGCAAGCGTGGAAAGCTGAGTCCCCGTTTTGTTGGCCCGTTTGAGATTCTGGAGAGGATCGGCAAGGTTGCTTATAGATTAGCCTTGCCTCCGTCATTGTCGGCAGTGCACAGTGTATTTCATGTTTCGATGTTGAGGCAGTATGTGCCGGACCCATCGCACCTTGTGGATTTTGAGCCTTTGCAGCTGAATGAGGAGTTGAGCTTCGAGGAAAAACCAGTGGGGATCCTTGCCTTTGAAACCAAGACATTGCGTAATCGTGAGATCCGTTTGGTAAAGATTCAGTGGAGGAGTCAGAGTTCAGAGGAAGCCACTTGGGAGAGGGAGGATGAGATGAGATTGCATTATCCCGAGCTGTTTCAATCTTAAGTGGCTTTCGAGGACGAAAGTCTTATAAGGGGGGAGTATTGTAACGGCCCAGAAATTTCATCCCGGTCTTCCCGGGAGGCCTAGGGGCATTTTGGTAATTTTAGGTCGGGCCGACAGGGCCGGTTTTGAAATTAAAAATTACCGGAATAATTATGAGTCAATTTGAAAAGGATCGGGATTTTTGGTGAAGGCATTTGGGCTTGGGAAAGAGTAAAAATAAATGAGGAATTAAATAGCGCGTCGAGTGAGATTCGAGCCAGGGGCGTGTCGCGTGCTAGGCAGGGGTCGCTACCAATCGAACCACTGAGCGCTCTTGTGCTTCTAAACGCGCGATCTTCTATATATGCCTGTTTGATGCACGTTTTGGTTTAAAGCAGGGCCGCCCGAGAAGCTCATCTTCCTCGAGATTTTTTCTTCTCTTTTCTTCCTCGACCGACCTGAGTTCCTTCGCGATTTTCTCCATCACCGACCAGCTAATTCCGAGCTCCTCCTCTCCAATTTGAAGCCCATTCTCCCTCCGAGCAGCTGGTAAGTTCTTCTTCTTCTTCCTTTCCTTCGAAAAATCCGATTTCTTTCCCCTGGTTCCGATTTCGTTCTCACGGCCGTGGGAGTGAGGAGATTCGTGTGGTTTTGTGTGCGCTAATGTAGGGGATGTGATCCAAAGAAACAAATCGCGCGTTGAATCCTCTTATCGCGCCTCGAATCGAGCTCGTTCTCTCCGATGCTCTGTTCGCCTGCTTCGCCGAGCTCGCCAGATCGCCTCGCCGTCGCCGCCGCGTAGAAGCGAGCCTCCGCCGAGCCACGCCACAGCACGCCGCTGGCTCGCGCGCCAACGCCGCCTCGCTCGCGCTCAGCATCGCTCGCGCGCCGCGTCGCTCGCGCCCCACTTTGCTTTCAAGATCTGTCGCGCGCATCCGCTCCCAGCGTGCGCACCAGCCAGCGCCCGGCTCGCCCATTTTGCGCCCTTTCGCCCGCCAGCCGTTCTTTGCCGTTCGTCGCAATCGGCTCGTTCGTGCGTTCGTCGAACCTCGTGAGTTGCTCCCGAGCTGAGCCTCATTTATTTTATTATATTTAGGCCTATTGTGTGATTTTTGTTGTGATTGATAGGTTCTCGGTAGCTAGTTCGAGATAGTTCGCAGCTTAAGGTTTTCGTGCAATCGTCCCCAACCAAGGTAAGGATTTCTTACCGAAGTTGTGTGGACCTGCGATATTATATGTGATTGCTGATTGACTGCTTGTTTGTGTATATTGACATGTGCAACTAGGTAATCTATTCTGAATTCCCGATTAGCATGATTTTCCTGGTTTAATTCTCATGTTAATCCATGCTAGGTTGCTCCTTTCTAGCATGCTCGTATCTGTTCCTTGCTTCGTAGCATCATGCTAGGCTCGTTGTATTCTTATTGAGCACGTATTGGATTTTATGGAATTGTTTCTTTGTTTGCTAGAGGCGAGTTAGAACTGCGCAGTAGATAGCATCATCCGGGCCTGATGCATAAAGAACCTTGCATCCATGGCGGGGGCGTCGAGCAAGTCATTCCGCCCCGGACCCCGTGAGGATTAGCTAACCCGAGCGGTAGGCCCCGCAATCTTGGGTGAGGGTGGCGGATCGTTAAATGCCCCAACGGTCGGGATGATGACTTGGCATTGCGTCGCCCCCCCGGCCGGCATGTCCTCGGCATGTTTGGCAAGAGCCCCGATTGCCACCGTTAAGGCAAGGGCGGCTTCTGGTGTAAGCCTACCACGACCGCCTTTGGCCCCTGTGCGGTGGGTTCAGCCGACATAGTTTACGTGTCCGGTCTCACACCCCTATGTCGCTGACACCGATCCAAAGATTTAGTTAGGCGTGGTGGATCGGATATGGGCGCCTTACCTCCGGACCTTGCAACCCCCCATAGTTCTGCAGAGAGCACGCGGTGCATGCTTACGCTCATTACAAACCGACCGAGAGCTCCTCGGGATTGTGAGCCAGTGTACCTTTCGTCGACGATGAGAGCAGTGCCGAGGCCGGACTTGTTTCTCGTATAGGCGACTTATATATTTAATCGTGGTGGTGATATTATTTCCGGACTAAGACCCTAGTTGGCATCCGAGGCCCAAGTATGGGCTAAGCTATGTGCTCCATTCTGTGTTTATATTCATAGCTTGCATACGCTCATCGAGATGACCATGTATATCGTGATTGTACCCCCTGTTGGGGATTCTTACTGAGTAATTCGTTACTCACCCTTATTCTGTGGTTTTCCACAAGTAATCGTGGTGCGCGACAGGATGCCTGAAGGAGGAGCTGTGATCATGGGGCCCAGTCTTCCAACTCTGATTTTTGTATTATGACTCTCGTGTGTTTTATTTTCCCTGAATGCATGTAGTCGGGCACGGAGCCCTAGGATGTTTGTGGATTCCAGCATTTTGTATCTAAACAGGTTTTGAATGGCTTTTAGTAAAACTCTGATCAGAGTAAACTTTGGAAATGTATTTATCTTGGAATAGGTGCTTGGAAACAGGGACAGGTTCCAGGGAAATTGTCTAGTTTTTAAAGGAGTTATTTTGAATGTTTTGTTTTAATTGGAATCCGAAATCATGTCTGTTTAAATGTCCTTTACTTTGAATGCATGCATTAGGATAAGGGCCCATTTAGTGCCCCATTCGGGTCGGTCCCTTACAGTTGGTATCAGAGCTCAGAGTCATAAATTTTGTAATATGACCTGTTGTTGTAGGTCGTTTTCCCATGATCACTAGCACTCCGACAGTCATCAGGTACGCCTAAGTTTACTATTTGTTGTAGAAAAAGGGTTTAGAATTTACAATACCTGTCATCTAGTGTATGCCTTGTGTAGTGTTGTGGAGCGGAGACGAGCAGGTTCTGACTCGTTATTGGTTTGGGTTTAGAGCGCCATCATGCCAACTTCCCGCAGTGTGTGATGTATGTTGTGGCTTGTTGTGGTATCCAGGTAGGTTCGGATGCCCTGGGACATCGTTCTAGAGGGAGGTAGAGTTTGGACTCCCATAGGCCAACTGTGGCCCAATTGATGGTTTTCCCCTTGTGAGAGGGTGGAGGTGTTTTGCCTTGGAATGCCACTCCAAGAGAGAAGTTAGCTGTGGTTGTGCTGATGTTGATGTTGGTGGAGCAGGTCCCCGTGTGGACTAGCCTGGGTAGCTCAAGTGCTGATCTTGAGCCTTGTTAGATTATTTGGTTTCCCAGAGAGTGGTTGCAAATTGGTAGCCTTCGAGGAGGTTGATGAGGCATCTTTGTGCTTCTGTGAAGTGTGGTTGTTTGCGACCCGATGTTTTAAACCTGTGGGTAAGGGTGCAACAAGCAGTGTTCTCTACGGACTGGATCCGTTGGTGGTTTCCTCAGTTGTTTGGTAAAAAAATGAACACTCTTCTTTTGGTAAACCCTAGAGTAGGGCTAGCTGCTGCATGTTGAGAGAGCCGGCCAGAGTTTGTTGAGCATCATGTGGAGATGCAAGAGTAGGCTGTGAGCCTTCAGCTTGATGAGATGCCTTAGGCATGGTTGTTGGAGTTGAGCCCTTGTATGCCGAGCCAGAGTTCGTGTCACTTGAGGTTGTGGCCTTGTTGGCCCCGTTGTAGTAAGATGTGGATTTGGTAGTAGTGGCACTTGAGGTGCATTGGTTGGTGTGCCGCTTTGGCACTAAATCTGGTTCAGGGTTGAGTTTGGCATGGGCATAGCAGATGGTTCTATGCCGTTCGGAGTTTAGCGTACTCCTTTAGCCTTGGATCCATTTATGGTAGTTGCACTTGTGTAGGTCGTGCAAAAAGGGCTAGTTCAGTGGTAATCGAAAGACTTCAAGCGAAAGGATGTTCGAGAGGAGCCGGAGCCTTTTCCCAGTGTTACTGGAGGTTGAGTAAGTCAAGCAGGTTGGCGGTTGGTAAGTGTTAGTGCGCGTGCATCTCACACTAGTGTTAAGGCCAAGAGATCCTTGTGGTTGGTAGTGCGGTCAACTACCTTCGAGTGCCTAAACCTCAGGAGAGTTGAGCATCGTAGAAGCAAGTTGGGTCCAGTTGAGGGACCATGAGTTGGATGCCTATGAGGTAAGTAGGATGCCTTGTGAGAGGAGTTGGATGCCTTATGGGTAAGCACCCTTGGTAGAGGCTTGGTATAAAGTAAGTTTGGTTTGGCATGGTTATGCTTTGGTAGAGCAAGGTTGCCACAGCTTCGAGCATCGTGTGGAGATGGAACTTTGGGTGTTCCGTTGATTGGTTGTATCTCGGCCAGGAGCTAGTGTTGCTTTTTGGGAAAGGCATTTGTTAGTCTTGGATCCCTAAAGGAAGGTTGGGAGTTGTGCACACAAGTGTGTTTTGTGTGGTTCGTTCTGTGGCGAGAATTTCAGATCCATGTAGGGTTTGTTTTGGGGATCTGGTGCTCAGTTCTTGGAAAAGTTGGACTCCAGGTGGATGTTGTAAGGCTTTAGTGAGATGGTAAGGATACCATGCTCGTGATATCAGGTTGTTGCTTAGGCAAGATTTGTTAGGTGGACCTAAGCTTGGTTGGCGGATCTTCTTGTTGACCGTCATGACTGAGAGAGTTGTTTGGATCCTTCCTTGGGTAGAAGTTATGTTGTGGTGGACGTCTGAGTAGGAGGATGACGCATTCGGTAGCGTTTCGGGTCCTCTTGGTTTCCAAGGAGTTGGAGTTGGCCAGCATGGATGTGTTGCTGGAAAATGGAGTTGTTGTTGGTTCAGGCAGTTGGCTGTTAGTCCGTTAGTTGGCAGTGGGTGTCGAGGGTTGCCGGAGAACCCTAGGTTGTGGAGAGCCTCTCTAGAGCTCAGTCAGGCCAAGTAGTGAGTTGCATTTGGCAAGCTGGAGCCGTGTAGTTCGTAGCTCTCGGGAAATTGTGCACGGCAATCTTGGTAGCCTATCAAGTTAGTATTTGTTTGGAGTAGAGTCCGGATTGGTTCCGGTATGGTGACAAGTTGATGCTTGGTGTTGACCAAGGTGTGGATTGGAATTGCTAGAAGTCAGTTGCTCGTGGGGCAAATGGTTCGTGCCCTGTTGGTTGTTTTCCTGTTTCCAGGAAAGTTGAGAGTTGCCCCGTTGGTATTTGGAGGTTCAGTCCGTGGTGAACCCCTATTGCTACCCCGTGAGATTTTGAGCTTGTGCTTTAGTGGAGCAAGACAGTGAGTGTAGGTAGAGCTCTCTGTCCTTCGGTGGTTTGCTCGTAGGAGCTGTTTCTTTCTGGGTTTGGCAGGTTACTACCGTCGGTTTGTTAAGGATCTTTCCGCCATAGCCTCGCCCCTCACTCGTCCTGGACGAGGAAGGGTGTCGAGTTTATTTGGAACAATGTTAGTGTGATGAGAGCTTTGCCGTGCTCAAGCGCAGCTTTGACTTCAGCACCAGTGTTGGCGATCCGGAAGGATAGGTGGTTTCGTGATTTACAATGATGCTTCCAAGTTCGGGTTGGGTTGTGTGTTGATGCAAAGACGGAAGGTCATTGCTTATGCTTCCCGTCACCAAGCCATATGAGCAGAACTATCCGACTCGATATGGAGTTGGCGGGAGTGGTGTTTGCACCAAAGATTTGGAGGCATTACCTGTATGGTGAGCGGATCCAGATGTTTACCGATCACCGAGCCTCAAGTATCTGCTTACTCGTAAGAAGTGAATATGAGGCGAGAGAGATGGTTAGAGTTAGTAAAAGATTATGATCTGCGAGATTCGTACCATCCGGTAAAGCCAATGTTGTAGCCGATGCCCCGAGTAGGAAGACGTCGCACTCATGCGGTGTTGTTGAGCTCTCACCAGACACGGAGAGAGTTCGAGCGGCCGAGATTGCGGTGTTGTTGGGTGAGGTTACTGCCAGAGTGGCTCGATGGATACGATCCAACCATCGATTAGACAATGGATTGTTAATAGTCACCGAGTGACCCCGCACTTAAAAGATTATTTGTGAGTTAGTCTTGATGGAGATTTTGACTTTGTATATTCACCGACGGTGTGCAATGACGACAGAGGCCGCTTGTGTGTTCCGGATGTTGCGAGTTGCGAGTAGAGTTGCTCTCAGAGGCCCACAGTTCTCCGTTTGCTTGGCACCCCGGGGGTACCAAGATGTATCAGGATCTTAAGCAGACATTCTGGTGGATGGGTATGAAAAGAGATGTGGCGGAGTTTGTCAGTCGATGTCTCACTTGTTAGCAAGTGAAGGCACCCAGGCAGAGACCAGCCGGTTTGTTGCAGCCGCTGAGTGTACCTCAGTGGAAATCATGTTTGTTTAAATGTCCTTTACTTGAATGCATGCATTGGGATAAGGGCCCATTTAGTGCCCCATTCGGGTCGGTCCCTTACAAAAAGGGCTAGTTGGGGTGTTGTGCGTGAATCCCAAGGGAAGAAGGGGAGGGTTTGATGGCTGGGATTTTACTTCCTTTTGGTTGGGAGAGACCAAAAAATAACATTCTTTTAAATACAAAGAAAACCCTCTATTTTTTGGAAAGGTTCAAAAAGGAACACACAAACCCTAAACATTTACCCCAAAATACACAAGTGAAAGTGGGAATTTCTATTTTAACAAAGCATATCATTAAGGCAACACATATAATAAAGGAGACAATAATTAATCCGATAAAATAGTAAGAATAATAATAAAAAAAACAAAGCTAAAAAATCAAGCTCTTACATTGGAGGTCAAGGTCAAATACACACAAACTAGGTAACTTTCTTCAAATTCGTTGTTTTATTAGTTTTGGGAACTCTTTTTAGCTTATTTCTTCACAAATGCATGTTGAAATTTTTCCATATATGTTTCAAATTTGTGCATTTGTGTTTATTGTGATAAATGTCATTTTCATGTTTATTTCATTTGGGCATTTGTTTGAAAGTTACCTTAAGAAGCTTAAATTTTGGCATTTTTTATTTGTTTCACAATTTTGGCTATTGGGTATACTTCGATTTTTTTTTTCAATTTTGGATATTTGGGCATTTTTTGTTGGTTTCAAATTTTGTGCATTTGTGTTTATTGTGATAAATGTCATTTTCATGGTTGTTTCATTTGGGCATTTGTTTGAAAGTTACCTTAAGAAGCTTAAATTTGGGCATTTTTTGTTTGTTTCACAATTTTGGCTATTGTGGCTAGACTCTACTTTGTTTAAAAAATTTGTAGGTTAAGTTTCTCGAGTTGACTAGATTTATAAACATGGCTATGGATAAGTCGTGGATGTTTAAGGATCGAATGTCATAAGAATACTCTTTGGGACTTGAGATATTTATAAACAATGCAATACGACATTCAAAAGGGTCAAATAATGTCGCTTGTTGTCCATGTTTGAAATGTGTGAATGTTAAGTAACAAAATGTGAATATAATAAGAGACCATTTATTTTGTAATGGTATTAATCAAAGTTATAACACATGTATTTGACATAGAGAATCTATATCGAGGAAAAGAAACATGGAAAGTGTTACAATAGATGTTGTTGTAGATGAAAATGTGGAAGACTTGGATGACCCAATAGGGATGTTTGAGGCTGCACAAAATTATTTCAATAAAAAATCCCCTATATTCAAGGAAGCATTAGAGGATGTCAAGAAACCATTCTACCCTAATTCTAAAGATTTTACCAAGATATCATCACTGATTAGGCTTTATAATTTGAAAGCAAAGCATGGAAGGAGTGATAAAAGTTTCTCAAAGCTGTTACAATTCTTGAGCGTTTTATTGTCTAGTCCTAATGAAATTCAAATATCTAACTATTATGCGAAAAAGTACTTAAGTACCTTAGGAATGAATTATGAAGAGATCCATGCATGCATCAATGACTGTTGTTTGTATTGAAAAGAACTCGTTGAAGCAGAAATGTGTCCTACTTATAGAAAATCAAGATGGAAGGTTAAGAAGAATATGTAAGGAGTGAAAAGTATTCCAGTAAAAGTCATGTGGTATTTCTCTCCTATTCCAAGGTTTGAACGAATGTATCGAAGTAAAGAAACGAGATTATTGACGTTGCATGCTACGGACAACAAGGTCGATGGGTACATACAACATCGAGCCGACACACTTTCATGGAAAGAAATAGACGAAAGCTGGCCTGATTTTAGTTTAGAAACGAGGAACCTTCGCCTAGCCCTATCAATAGATGAAGTCAATCCACATGGTGACTAAAGTACTAGATATAGTTATTGGCCAATTATGTTGGTGACTTACAAATCTCCATGGTTGTGCATGAAGCGTAAATTCTTGATGTTAAATTCATTAATCCCAAGACCCAAATAACCTGGAAATGACATAGATGTCTACCTAGCTCTGTTAATTGATGATCTGAAAATGTTATGGAACACGGGCATTCAATATTTTGATGCACATCGGCAAGAATGCTTCACCCTGAAAGCTATTTTGTTGTGGACCATTAATGATTTTCCAGCATATGGTAACCTGTGTGGGTGTCCAACAAAAGGTTATAAAGCATGTCTGATTTGTGGAGAAAAAATATCATCAATTTTTTTACCTAGAGGAGGCAAGAATGTGCTTCTCGGACATTGAAAATATCTACCAATCGGGCACTCATTTAGAAGACAAAAAAAGAAGCATTTAATGGAGTACAAGAATATGGAATACCCCCTAAACTGCCAAGTGGTGAACAGATTCTTGTACAATTGAATAGTCTTCAATTTACGTATGGCAAGGGACAACAACTTACATAATCTTATTGGAAGAAGAAATCGATCTTTTTTCCAATTGGAGTACTGGAAAAAGTTTCACGTGCGACATTGTTTAGATGTCATGCACATTGAGAAAAACGTGTGTTCGAATATTATCGGAACCCTACTCGGTATTCCTGGAAAAACAAAAGATGAAATAAAAACTCATGAAGACTTGACTAAATTAAGACCCGAGTTAGCCCCAATTAAAAAGGGAGAAAAAAAAGACGTTTTTGCCTCCAACATGTTACACACTATCGAGGAAAGAGAAGATGGGTGTGTGTAAAAGTTTATCTGAACTTAAAGTGTCTGAAAGTTATTCATCCAACATAAGAAAATTAGTTTCGCTTACTGATCTGGTGGTTTTGGTGCTAATATATTTTACAGTAATCAATTCAAAGTCAAACTTATGCTAAGTGTAACTCGGAATCACTTACGCCCGAGTATACGCGGTCGAAAATTGCAACAAGTAATAAGTATATAAATTTATCGATCCCATAGAGATTGATGCCTAGAGCTAACACTATTAAGTTATAGTTAAGTAGAAAAATAAATCATGAATGTATGAGTTGTTGTGGGTTGGTTGAAATTGAATAAGTAAATAATTATGATATAGAAAATAAATACGATGCAGAAAATAAATATGATACAATGAGTAATGCTAACTAACAATCCTAGAAATTCTAAGTGCGCGGACTAGCCAAAGAGAGTCTTACTTCCCTAACAAATAAGTACTTTCACATTTAATGATTTATGGTAGGGCTAGCTTCCACTGTGTATAGCATTATTGCCCTGTTATGCTGCCGAAATTTCGATAGCATATATTCATTATTGTATTTAGACATGCATATATGTGTTTATATTCTTCTTAGAAGTTAGAATGAAGGGCTTAGATAGTTTATTAAAAAGTTTATAATTTGTTTAGAAATGTGTTAATGATCATTTCAAGTCAATATGTTCTTTTTTTTCTTTTTTTTTTTCTTTTTTTTTTAAAAGTAGAAATACTTTTAATGGTGGGCACAACATATGCATCTTTATTTATAAAGTGATAGATAATTTGTTGGTAGTTTCAAATTTCCCATTTTTCTTGAGAAGTTTAATGACTTTTAATGGCGGGCACAATAAATATAGGAAAAACTAGGTAAATATCTAAAATTAGAAACTAAGGGCTCGTTTGATAATGTTTATGTTTCTCGTTTCTTGTTTCTTAGTTCCTGTTTCTTGTTTCTTGTTTCTAACTTTTTTAGAATAAGAAACAAGAATGTGTTTGATAATTGTTTCTGTTTCTTGTTTCTTATAAAAAATAAGAAACAGAACAAAACTTGTTTGATAACAATTTCTCGTTTCCTGTTTTCCGTTTTTTTCTATTTTACAAATTTTTATATTTTTTAAAAAGTTTTTTTAAGTATAATTTTGTTAAAAAAGATAATGTAGTATAAAAATATATAATATGAATTAAAAATTCATTAAAATAGTTTTAAAAAATGTGTATGGTTTAATATAAATAAACATTTTATTAAAAAAATTATATGTTATGTTTACTTAATTATTTATATAGTTTGATATTCACTCAAATACATAACGATTATATTACTCTGAAAACGGTCCTATTAATTTAAAATATGAAAGCAATATTAAATATATATAGATGGAGAAAAAAAAAGCGTAATAGAGAAAAAAAATAGTAACCTAGTAACGTTTTAATTAATAATGTACCACATGCATTAAAAAAATAAAAATAATTTAAAAAATATACATGATCTAACGAAGAATCAAAGAAAAAAAAAACAAAACCTTGTGAATATCTTAGCTGAATGAAAGTAAGATCCAACAAATCACGATCGAAAGTGGGAGTGGGAGTGAGATCAATGTAAGACCGAAGAATGTGGCAAGTGTGAGATAGAGTGCTCCAAATCGAATAAAAGGATAAAAAAAAATATAAATATAAATCAATGGTTGAGATTGAGTGTTGAATGATATATATATTAGTTATTTGATTCAAAAATTGATGGGAGTAGATATTTAGAGTATAAAAGAGAAAAAAACAATTAAAAAAAGTATATATATATATATAAGATTACTTGTAGATTTAAAAATCAAATATAAAAAAACTTTCAAAAAAATACTTGTAGATCTCGAAAAAAAGTTTGAAGAATTATAAGATTATCTGAGATTAGTGCATGAGTTCTTTATATTTTGTTTACAAATACATTGAAACTTTCTTTATGCTTGGAGTTACTTTCTTGGTTTTTTTTTTTAATTAACTTTTCTTTTGTTGCAGTTTTGTAGGGATCTTTTATTGCTTAATTGTTGACTAAGAGATCTGGGAATTTTTTTTTTGAAGAATGATAAAATTATCATTTGAGGTTAAAGGTAAGTTTACTAATAAATATATTTAGCTTATTTATATTTATATTTATAATAATAATATAACTCTTATAAATTTTATAATTCAAGAGTAATTGGTCAATTAATAGATAAACTGAGAAAAAGTTAAAGAACATCGATTTTTAAAAATCAGAGATAAAATTTAATTTTAATTTAATATATTTTATTAAATTTTTTTAAAATAATAACACCTATTATTTTTTAAGCTCAAAATAAATAATTAACTGCTTTTTAACATAAATGTGAATTTTAATAAATTTAACCAACGTGAAAAATGGTTATAAAATTCAATGTTATATTGAAATTATTATTTGATGATTTAAATTTAGCCTAAAAATGTAAGAAATTTATATATATATATATATATATATAATTTATTATTTAAGAAATGAACATGTAACTTTTTTTTTTAATTGAGTTCAAAATATATGCTGAGATTTTGATTCTTTTATAATAATTCAAAATTTACAATTTATTTTAATTATTAATGTAATATTAAATCTATTAAAAACAGAAATAATAATTTAAACGTGAGAAGAAATTTCAACCACTAAAAATTGAAACAAAAATCTAAGTTTGTATTAAAATATTGTTTAAATAGATTAGTAGAATAGAATTTTGACAAATCAAAATTAGTTACGTCATTATTAAAAGGGATTTTTTTTTCATAAATAGACTCTATTTGAAAAGTATTTGTAAATATATGCATCATCAAAAATATTAGCAAAATTAGAATTTATTTTAATATCTTATAAATTTCGAAAATAACGAATTACAACAATACCCTTAATTTATTGGTTTTTCATTTGGGATAGGAAATTTTAAAAAAGAAAATCTATCTCACATTCCAAACTAGAAACTGACAATTTAGGATGCATTAATTGTGGAATACTAAAAACCGACAATTTAGGGTGCATTAATTGTGGGAAACCAGAAATTGCCAATTTATGGTGCATTGATTGCTTAACGAAAGTGGCAATGGTATACTCTTAGAGGTAGAGTTGTCATTTGCATACAGTATGGTTAGTAATTTACATGTTATTTGAATATGGTAATTTTTTTCATAAATAGACCGTATGAATTGTTGAATGTTCAATTTTGTTGATTGAAATCAGAACTCGTTTGATAACCACACAGTACTTAAATAACTTGGTATATACGGTACACCCATAATATATCATGTATCATACTGTATTTTAAAACTTTATGTTTTTTTTTAAATGTTTAATTTGTTGATATAGATACTTTTAATGTGATTTAATATGTTTGCGACAACGAACAAGTAATTTTAAATGTATAAATTTTTTAATGTACAATGTCGTATAGTAAAACGTTTGGAAATAACATACGTAATATTTGTGAATTAATAGAGACTCATACTGTTGGAGCAACTTCACACAAAGTTACTATTTAAAGTGAGATCAGTAGTAAATAAAATAGGTCTCGTGAGTTACAAAATTGAAACTAAAAGTGTTCGGCATAAAAAAAGACTGTAATGTAAAATCATCATTGGGTGAATGCATTTCTCAATATTTATGCAACGTTCTTCAGCTACTTCATGATTATGGTACATCTTCATTTTCATCCCACTGACCACTACGTTCAATAGGGATTGAGAGGCTTGTTTAACCTATAAGAAAAAGTTGTATAGTATTACAAAAAATGTTCAAACAGTACTGCCTTATATTATAAGTCATCTAATATATATGTATATAAACAATACCGTATTACATAATAGAAATGTAATGGATAGTAATATGAGTACGAAAAATGTATTAGATATGAATAAAATGAATAATAAACCATAAATGTATCGTGTAAGTTATACAGTATGTATAATAAAATATATAGAGTTTTGTATAGTCTATACAGTAATATAACAGTACATGACAAACTATTGTATTAATGGTATTATACAAATGGAATGATTGATGAACATATAAGGAGAAGATGTATAGTATAACTAACCTAAAAACACACTATGAACATACGATATATACTCAATTATACAGCTTTGCAGATATGTGTATATAGTCAATTATACTAGAATATGAGAATCAAAGTACGAAAAAACTATTGTTCTACATATGATTTGATTGCATTTCTAAACATGATTTGATTGCATTTCTAAAGACTGAAATATAAATAAATTAAATGTAGAGAAATGACAAAGTAGGAGTAAAACATATCATACTCTACATGGCAAACAACAGTATTAATGATATTATACAAATGGAATGATTGATGAACCTATAAGGAGAAGATGTACAGTATAACTAACTTAAAAACACTGTATGAACATACAGTATATACTCAATTGTACAGTTTTGTAGATGTGTATAGAATCAATTATATCATAATATGGAAATCAAAGTACGAAGAAACTACTGTTCTACCTATGATTTTACTGCATTTCTAAACATGATTTTTGACATTCTAAATACTGGACTTTAAATGAGTTAAATGTACAGAAATAATAGAATATGAATAAAACATACCATACCAAACCATCTAAGACATATCGGATCATGATTATACTGGAACAAACAACAACCTACTAATGGTGATGAATAAAGAACAAAAACGTAATACAAATACAGTGAAAAACGAAAATTATTGAGAAGAGATGACTAAAGACGAATGATTATATCGTTCGATCAGAACTTTGTGGTCGACGACAATTTACGTGGTGACTGAAATGTGAAGAGAAAGATTAATGGAGCTGAAGAAACGAAAAATGGAGGAATGGAGAATGGAAGAAGAAAAGTGAAACGAAAATGGAATATGAAAAAAGATAAGAGATAAATGAGAAAAGGAATTAAATCTCATTGTATTAAAAGAGTTGACAATTATATATGATATGTTTTAAAAGGATGGGAGGTATGCAAAATGAGGCATTTAATTCGAAAATTTAATTTTAAATATGAGAAATGGCAAAATGGTATTAAGGAAAAATTAATAATTATGATTTTTTATAAAAAAAAATTAACTTTGCAAAAAAAAAAGCTTGGACGTATATTTGTAAATATTTTTCGAGTGTGATCTAGTTACTACAATTTCCTTATTAAAATTGATGCTAGAATAAGAAGATTTAAGAAAATAAAGCTTTTACTAATGCAACCCATATTTAAAAGTGATTAGAGTTTCATACAGACTCCGTCTATTTATATAAAAACATATTTATTTTTTATATTTAATATTATAGGATATAAATTGTTTTGTTTGTATTGTTGAAATTTTTCCTTCCTAGGTAAGTATGATACATATGGTTTTTTAAAAAATTATACGTTTTTTTTTATATAGATTACCATTTTTCTTTTTTGTTTTAGAGGTGATGCTTTTTTAGTTTGGATTGAATGAAGTTTAAGGATTGAGAAATTTATTTTGGTCTTGTTGGTTTTAGTCCAGGGAATAAATTTAGTAATAACAAAACTACAAGTTTTTTTAATAATCAAATTAATAAAATTTGTTATTCATGTAAATTTTAAGTACTGGCGATAAAGAGTTATAGGTTTGACGATGTTTACTCCTTGTCTGGTCTGCCCCCAATTCGTTCCCGACCGTCGTTGATATGTCTGAACCTTAATGATGACGAATATATATGTGTGTGTGTGTGTCAAATCGTGATCGAAACTTTTGTCAGCTTTGTATTTAGCAGCAGCCCATGAAATAGAATGATGATTTTGTATCACATTTAAGACAAACCAATATATAATTGCTAAATTGAGAAATTTCTCCCATTCTTTAAAAAAAAAAAATTAAGTAGAAGTAATTTTCTTTAAATTTAAGATTTTTGTTGGTTAATGTTTATCCAAATTATTTTGAAAAAAATGATATTAAGAAATAGAGATTGAAGAAGAACACAAATGAGGGATAGAGATAATTCTTTTTTAAAATGACAATTTTAACCTTTCATATCTTACTATATTAGATTTAGAGAATTAATTACAATAGTATTAAAACTTGAGGGGATATAATTGATCAAATTACTCATAGAATAATTATCATGAAAATCATAGAGGAATTTGTACAATTTTTCTTAAATTTTATGAATAAAAAATTATATTTTATAAAGTGGACTTTAGTATGTAATTTATATGGCTTAACTTATGTTAATTCAAATACATTACACAAATTAAAAAAAAAAATTATGTTACACAAATTTCAATAGTGACATTTAATGATTTTTTTTTTTGAAAAATTGTCAATATTTATTGATATGTTTCATAAATATTACGTATATTTTATTGTTTTATTCGGTAATTAAGAGAAAATTTTGGGTGATGTAGCAAATATTGTTGCTACTCAACCACATGCCACATGACATCTTTTTATTTGATCAATAATTTTTTTAAAAAAAATTATTTTATTCAGTTATTTTTAAAAAGATTTGTTTTAAAAAAGAAAAGTATTGGTCCAATAAAAAAATACCACGTAGTTAGGTAGCAACAAATATTTGTTATCTAGCACCTAAACTGCTCTCCTAAATTAATGTTTAAACTAAAAATCATGGAAATGAGATAAATAATTTGTTCCAATACTACCTTTATTCCATATTTTTCAAATCAATTTTTTTAAAAATAAATAAACATTGTTTCAACTGATCGTCCTATCAAAAGATAAACAACCACTATTTGGTTTTTCTTAAAAAAATAACAAAATAAATATATTATTTCAACAATGATCTCATGAATAAAAGGTAACCAATTACCATTTTACACACCTTCAGATTTCATTACATTTTGATCTTAGCCATTCATTTTTTGTATTTTCAATTTATTTTATCTTAGCCATTCATTTTTTGTATTTTAAATTTTATTTTGATGCAGCACACATGTCGTAACTTGCACACGTTTTTTTTTTGTCATCTCGCCTCATTATAATGTAGTAGAATTCCTTCACTTTTTAATTTTTATTTTTTAAATAGAAACAGATCATATTACAGTTGCATTCAACTGCTAATGGGACACATATAATGTGTATTCAAATTATAGCACCATGTGTGTTGATGTTATCTATGATTCAACGATATCAAAACTTTTTTCATCTGCACGACCCAAATTGAATGAAAGTTTGTGGGTACACAAAATCTGTATTTTGGGCTAACAACAATCTAATATGCACAGCGATGGATGTGATTACATATACAAAGAAGACTCATAGTGTGCATAGAAGCTATTACAAAGCTATGGAGGGGAAAGAGAAAGCATTTGACGCATGATGGTAGGCCGGAAGACTCATACTCCTTCCTATCCAATTTTGCTCCGAAGTTAATTAAAAAAAACCAAGGTATAGTCTTTGACTCAATTTTTGTTATTAAATTATTATGTTGTATAATAGGATTATATAAAATTTGTGACTCAATTTTGCCATATAATTATTAAGTTGTGTAACAGTACGGTCAGTTACACGTGTATCATAAATGTATTAACATCATATAAACAATATGGACAATTAAACACAGACTCCAACACACCATCATCACCACTATTACATACAGAAGTAGCAGGTGACTTTTTTTTTTTAAATATATGTAGTATTATATTTATCTTTGCTTAACGTGAATAATGTCATTTTATTAAACACACTATCACACCTCAAAATATTGATGTATAGTTATGTATGTTTACACATCGTAAAACAATTCATTCATGTTTTTTTAAAAAAATAAATAAACTAGTACAACAACATTTTTTAAAGTTTTAGTTTAAACAAATATTTGGATTTTTGTTTAAATTTGGGTGAACATCAGTGGAAGAATTTTTTATAATTCAAATGTGAGGATTTTTTGCCATTACAAAAGGTCAAGATTTGAAAAAAAAATGGATTTAAATTGTGGGGTATGATTGTCCATTTTTTATTTAGTTATTAATAATTTATTTTTAATCTAAAAAATATGGTAGACAATTTCTTAATATGTTTGCTAAGTTTAGACATTCCCCTAATTTTAAATCAATCCAATCAATTTAGGAGTGTGGTCCCTTTTAAGGAGGATTTACCTTCTTAACTAAGGAGCAAGCTTTTCTCTTAGCTAAAGAGAAAACTTCATCCTTAACTAAGGAGGCAAGCCCTCGTTAAAAGAGGTATGTGGCAACATTTGGTGGTACAATTTTTTTTTTTTTAAATAGTATTGTTTAAAGAAAAAATTTGTTGCACCAAATGGTGCTACATATCTGTTTTAAGGAGAACTTGCATTCTTAGCCAAGGAGGCAAGTTTTTCTTTTACTAAAACTCGTAAGTTGTCAATTATAGAAAGTGATTAATTAGCTAAAAATAGAACTCATAATTATGAAACGCTGTTAATTAGTTAAAATTGATGACTTAACAGTTGTATTATTTGGTGCTAATACAATTTATAATCAATTATGAAGCTAAACAAAATATAATGAAATTATAACGTTTTTTAAATAATAATTTGGAAAATAAAAAAAGATAATGCCATATTAAATTTTGGCTATACACGTAAATATTTTTTTTAAGTGATTAAAACATGTTAATTTATTTTTAAAAAAATAAAAATAAAAATTTATTTTCTCTCAAATCCTATGTAATTAGTTTTAAATTTTTTTTAAAAAATGTCCAAAACTACTCTTTCAAATTTTTAAAATTAATTTAGTTACACATTTGAAAAAATATAAAAAATTAAAAAAATTTATCGATAGAGATAAAATTTATAAACTTAAAAATATCAAATATGAAATCAACAAGTTATCGTAATTATAAATGATTTGATAATGAGTTTCAATCCCCTAAATGTTATTAATTTAAAAAATTAAATATTAAAAACTAAATAATAATCAAAGTTTAATTTTATGATTTATTATCTAAATAAAATATTATATATATATATATATAAATTTTTTGGGCTTTTGCATGTATATTACAAAGGAGATTAAATATTACATGAATAGCACAATAATGAAAATATTAACACACAAGCAAAAAATGTAAATTGATAGATTTTATCAATAGAAATTGATTGAATCAATTACTGATAAATAAAGTAAATGGATAGACTTTCATTAGACTCTATCTATAAGAGACGATAAAATCAATTACTGATAAAATTGATAGACTTCCATCACTAGTGAATGATAGAATAAGGTAAATAGAGATTTTTTTAAAAAAATAGGCAGAATTTGCTATTCACGAATTATTTTTAAAAAATTGCTATAATGGTAAACTGTAGTAAAAAAATTGTTATACAATACAAATTCCTTAATTTATTTGGAGTTGTAAATGAAAAGAAAATTTATTTATATTCAGAATTTTTGATTGGCTTCTAATCGTTACAAATTATTCCAACTAACCTATAAAATAATGGGTAATCTCAAGCACCTAGGGATTAGGGGCTAAAATTTAAAAATTTAATAGAGATATATTTGAACTCTTAAAAATTCTAATTTCCTCCTAAATTTTAAATGTTACATTAAAATATTTTGTATTATCCTTCACAGTAACTTGGTCACGGTTCGAATCATTTGTGTGTTATTAGGTTTTTAACTTTGGTTATTACATTGGACTTCAAACTATGTGGGTTGGTTTGAGTTTCCTTTTTAAAATCAATTTTTTCTTTTTCTTATTTTTATTTTAAAATATTATCCGAATATATTATAGTGTTATATAGTTGATTTATTCAACAATTTTATTTTTGATTTATAGATTTATTAGATAAAAAAAATTGAAAATCGAATGGGACAGTGGCACAATGGTTTCATTGTTTGGTTGTAAACCAGTTCAACACAAGCGTGAAGTTTATAGATTAATTAAACACATTTAAAATTTAAAATTTTATTAGATATTAAACTTAGTCATGCATTAATGTAGGGCATAAAATAACATCGTCCATAAATCTCAATATACACCATTTTTTTCTACAAAAAAATTGAAATGAACATGTAAATTTATTTTTAAAGGAAATTGTAGTAACTAGACCACATTCAAAAAGTATTTGCAAATATAGGCGCCCAAGTTTTTTTTTGCAAAATTAATTTTTTTATTAAAATTCGTAATTAATAATTTTCGATTAATACTATTTTGCCCTTTATCACATTTAATGCTGAATTTTTGAATTAAAACACCCATTTAAAACATACCATATTTAATTGTCAACCCTTTTAATGCAAAAATTTTTAATTCATTTTCTCATTTATCACCCATCTTTCTCCCTTTTCCTATTATGTTTCACTTTTCTTCCTCAATTCTCCATTCCTCTATTTTCGTTTCTTCAATTCCATTCATTCTCTCTTTTCACATTCCGGCCACCACGTAAAACGTAAATTTTGTCGGCCACAAAGCTTTGATCGGACGGTATAATCATACGAGTTCAGTCATATTCTTTCAATAATCTTTGTTTTTCACAGTATTTGTATCACGTTTTTTTTTCTTATCCATCACCATTAGTAAGTTACTGTTAACTTTCAGTATAGTCGTGATCCGATATGTTGTTCAATATGGTATGTATTATTCCTATTTATGTCATTTTTGTACATTTAATTCAGTTATATTCCAGTTTTTAGAATATCAAAAATCATGTTTAGAAATGCAGTAAAATCACATGTAGAACAGTAGTATCTTCGTACTTTCCAATCCATATTGTGGTATAATTGACTGTATACACATCTACAAAAATGTATAATTAAGTATAATACCGTATGTTTACACGTCCTCAATTTCTATATAGCCGAAGAAATTGTATAATTGAGTATATATCGTATGTTCATACTATGATTTTAGGTTAGTTATATTGTACATCTTCTCCTCATAGGTTTATCAATCATTCAATTTGAAATTGCACACAGTGTTCTTTACAATGTCAATATTTCTTTTTAGAAATGTATTAAAATCATATGTAGAATAGTATAATCTACGTAATAAAATAGAGAGTTTTCCATGTACCATTATATTAATGATAACTTTCAAATAGAGAGTTATGGAGTCATTCTAATGGGATCTTTTAACGTAGAATCAGGCATTTTCATTAACTTTCAACGCATATAACTACTTATGAATGGAGATTTGAGCTTAAACTGCATTGCATGTAGCAAAGAAGGCTAGGATTAGAAATTTTAAGAAATTATGAGTTTCTGTGTCAAAATGTTGATGTTTAAAGAACCTTTCGTCTCGTTAATTTTCTATTATCATTTCAGGTTTTTGGATGCTGCAATTGCTGAGCAAAGTCTAAATCAAAGGAGTTAAATTTAAGAAAAGAAAATGCCATTTTCAGGAGAGTGTCAATGTCTGCAGCATTCGCCCGACAAGAAATAATAGTTTTCTGTAAAAAAAACTGCAATTTTGAACAGTGTCAGAAAAGCATGTAACTGGTTTCCCTGCTGCAAATCAGATTTGGTCGACCCTGGATTGGAGAGCAAGTCACCATTTTGCCCTAGAGTTTTATCGTGCCAGTGGATCGACCTTGGCTCGCTGATTTCGCAAATTATCGTGCCAGTTGAATATTACCTCCAGACCTGACGAGAGAGCAAACTAAGAATTTTTATGTCGATGTGAAGTTTTATGCAGTTGAATATGTGCTGACAACATCATTAGGCGATGTGTCCCTGAAGATGAAATGAAGGAAATCTTAGAACGATGCCATAGCTTCCCTTATGGTGGACACTTTGGAGGAGAGCGGACTCCTGCCAAAAATATTTCAATCTGGGTTGTATTGGTCCTCAGTCTTTAAGGAAGCCCACCATTTTGCAAAAAACATGTGATAAATGTCAAAGGCGGGGAAATATTAGAGTGTGGGATGAAATGCCAATGACATGCATCTTCGAAGTTGAGTTGTTTGACATTTGAGGCATTGATTTCATGGGCCCATTCCCTCCATCAAAGGGTAATCTTTACATTTTGGTTGCGGTGGATTACGTTTCAAAATGGGTAGAAGCAATTGCCAACCCAGTAAATGATGCCAAAACAGTGATCTGATTCTTGCATAAAAATATTTTCTCCAAGTTTGGAACGCTGAGGTAAGAGGTGAGCGACGAGGGAATGCATTTTATTAATCGAGCTATGGCCAATGTTTTGATGAAGTATAATGTTAAGCATAGAGTGGCTACGCCATATCACCCTCAGTCAAATGGTTAAGGGAAAATTTTGAATAGGAAAATCAAAAGCATTTAAGAAAAAGTTGTGGGACCTTCAAGAAAAGACTGGTCAATATGGCTTGAGGACTCGTTGTGGGCATATATAACAACATTCAAAACACCCTTAGGAATGTCTCGTATCAACTTGTTTTTGGAAAGTCGTGTCACCTGCCCTTTGAGCTAGAGCATAGAGCATTTTGGGCTCTGAAGAAGTTGAACTTGGACCTGACCTTAGTTGGGCCAACTAGAATGATGCAGCTTCTTGAGTTGGATGAACACAGACTAAGTGCTTATGAGAATGCTAAGTTGTACAAGGAGAGAGCAAAGGCTTGGCACGAAAAAAGGATAAAGTTTAAAGCATTCGAGCTTGGACAAAGAGTACTTTTATATAATTCGTGCTTTAAATTATTTCCTGGAAAATTGAAGTCTAAATGGTCTAGACCTTTCAGAATTTTGCAGGTCAATGCGAGTTGAGCCATTAAGTTGATTGATGAGAAAGATGGAAGCGAGTTCATGGTAAACGGACAGCGATTAAAGCATTATTGGAACGAAGATTTCAGAATGGAGAAATCTTCGTGGACCTTCTCCAGAAAATAGAAGCCTGAGATGCTTGGAGCATCGAAATGTTCAGTATTTTTATTTATGCTCCAAGCACTTGTTCTGCGTTAATATTTCCGATCATAAAATCATCATGCATTTTTTTTTATGTTAGCATTTTATTTCTTTATTTTATTATTGCTTTAGTAGTTAAGTAGGGTTAGCCTAGGGTAGTTATGAAGCATGGCAAGCAGGGTTGGACACGTGGCAGAATGGGGTTTATTCAAAAAAGCATTGTGACCGTTCATTAACCAACGGTTTGGATGGAAGAGAACGGTTAAAACATTTTTGTTTTTTTTCAAAAAATTACCATTTAAGGGGTAGTTTCCCCTTTTGCGCCTCTTCACCTACCTATTTATTTCCATCATTCTGTCGTTGCCATTTCAAGCATTCAATTCAAATCTCCTTTTTACTTATTCTTCCCGAACCCTTACCCTCATCGCTCCTCAAATCAAACACTAATCCTCATTGCTCTTTCTCTCAAATCGTAATGGCCCCCAAAACTCGAGACTAGAAAGCAAAAGCTATTATGAAGAGAGAGTTGACTCAAGCTCCAGAGAGGCACAGACAAAGGGCCACAAAGGTTAACAAGCTTACTATATTCGAAGATGCTTCCCTGTCTGAAGATGAAGTGCCCCTTGTGCGTAAAATAGGGCGTAGTGCCCTTCAAGTTGGTCATGTTAGTGAGATTATAGATGCTGATGAGGTCGGAGAAAATATCGCAGTCGTGGTCGAAGCAGAGCAACCTGTCGAGGTTTCTGTGGAGTAGAGGAATGCAGGGGAGAATCAACCCCCTATTGATATGAATGTCACTAAGGTTGAAGAGCCTGCCAAACCTTGGAAAGAGGTTGTGCAAGAAGTGCAGGCAGCATTTGAAGCAAGAAATGTCGAGGAGGTTGATACAGTAGAAAGTGTGGAGCCAGTTTCTGCGGTAAGGCCCGAGTCGCAAAATGAAGAAGTTAGGGTTGGTTCGCATGTGCATGAGAAGTCTGGGGAAGTTAAAGTACCCAAGGCTAAAGTAGATGAAAAGAAAAAGGAAGGTGTCTACGGTTGAAAATGAAGGTTTTAGAGAAGTTGAAGAATGGGAGGAGTTCAGATATACTTTTGGAGGATTTCTTGTCAGTAAAAAGGCAGTTAAGTGGTCTGAGTAAATGACGGTCAAGCAATGCCATCAAGAGTAGGGATTTGCTGAAAAAGGGTTTGACAACAAGCTAGAGGAAGTAATCAAGCACTATGGCTGGGAGTCGTTTGTAAGGCCCTCAAAGCCGGTCAGGCCTGACTGGGTTAAGGAGTTTTATTGTAACATCAATGAGGAAGCCGAGTTCAAAAGCAGTGTGTGTGGGGTTGATGTAGACTGGAGCGCCGAAGCAATCAACGAGCTATTGTGGTTTGAGCATAATCCTAATGCAGTCTTTAACCAAGCCAGCAAAAATCCATCTGATGAACTATTAGAAGACTGCATCAAAAGAATTGGTGGAGAAGGTGGCAGCTGGAAGGCCGAGAAGGGCACGAAAATCATGCTCGGTCTTTCTAAACCATTGAAGCCCACAGTTGGATGAATTTCGTGCTAACAAGCCTAATACCAATAACCACTGAGGTTATTCTAAGTAGAGCATTGCTGGTTTATGCAATTCTGGAAGGTTTGAGCATTGATGTCGGAAGCATCATCGCTGGGGAGATAAAGAGATGTATCAACAAGAAGGATGGCAGGCCATTCTTTCCGCATCTGATTACCCGTCTATGTATGCGGCAGAGAGTGCAGCCCTTTCTGGATGATGTGCTACTTCCGGTTAGGTCCATTTATTTCTCTCCTTAAGCGCGTTAAAAAATGGTGCACAGTTGGAAGGGAGTTGGCCTTGCTGTCGGAATTGAAGAAATCCTGGCCAGGTAGAAAGCTCACGAAGAAGTTTGCAGCCAGTTATTCAATCAACTTCAAACTTATTGAAAGTATGTCCAGCTGAGAGATGCGGTGCTAAGCCAGAATGCTAAATTGAAAGAAGAGCTTCAGCTGCCCAAGTTTTTTGTGGAGCTTATCAACTCAAGAATGCCGAAATCACCATCCCCTGATGATGAAGATCATGTTGGTTCAAGCTTCAATGCTTGCATCTGAAGGAAGTCCCTGTCCTTCTTTCTCTAATTCTGTTTTTTATTTTCTGTTGTTAAAATATTTTGTGACTCTGCTAGGATAGATTGTTTTGTGCTGGCTGTATTGAAAATATCATACACTCTCCAGCTGATATTTTGTTATGAATGAATGTCTTGCCTCCTTGTTCTTGTTTGATTTGTTATCAATAGTTAAGTTTTGGATGTTCTCAGCATTGTGTTTTGTCCGTGAAATGTCCCGAGCAAGCTAATGACTTAGCCTAGTTTTTTAGCCTTTAGTTGAGTATGCCTTTCAAAATAATTCCAACCTAATAGCGAGTTAATCCATGATCGGAACAAGAAAATAAGAAAACTCTAAAATGCTAAATCCGAAAGCTTGAAGCATTCCCACGAGAAATCTTGAGAATTTTAAGTTTAGGGGAACTAAGCCTCACCTTTATTGAGGCACTGAAGATTTCAAGTCTGGGGGTGAGGGCAAGCCCGTGCATGAGAATAAATGATAAAATTTTAAATTCAAAACAAATACCAAAGCATTCTGATTAAGCTATGAAAAAAGCATCCTTGAGGAAAATGTTAAAAAATCAATGCTACAAGCATTAAAAAAAAGTGAATATTGAATAAGAAAATCTAGAAAAATCTGTTGTTGTTGAATAAGGCCAAAGGTCAAATTTTGTAACAAGGCAAAGGGAACTAAGGCTAGTGGCCATAGTACTAAAAGCATCCCGATTCCTTCCAACTCCTCAACTTCGGTTGTTTCTGTTGCTTAAGTGTTCTGCTTTGCTCAAGTGTGTCATTTTAAGAACTATAGAATTTGGGTGTAGTCGATTTGAAGGGGCTCGAAGTGCTAAAAGGGTGTGTGCATGGGAAAGAATGCTTTAATTAGATGCTTTGGCTAAACTTAGGGGGATCAAGGGATTGAGTGAGATGTTTTGGAGTCGTAGGCATTAGCGTTTAAGGGTGCTGAATTTCTTATTCTAGCCTGGAAGAAATCGTTATAAGGGATGAAAATTATTTTCAAAAGCACATGAGGCTAAAAGTGATTAGCGAAAGCTGAGGGCTTTGGTTTATGACGAAAATTTCTAAGACAGAACCACAATGCTGAGATCTCTGAGAATAGACCCTATTGATGGAGCACGCATGCTAAAAGCATCATAAGTTTTCCTCTATTTTGATGTCTGTAGCATTGCTCGGGACGAGCAATGGTTCAAGTCTTGGGGTTTGATAAGTCTCAAATAGAGAGTTATTGAGTTCTTGTAATAGGATCTTTTAACGTAGAATCAGACATTTTCATTCACTTTCAACGTATAAAACTACTTATGAATGGGGATTTGAGCTTAAACTGCATTGCATGTAGCAAAGGAGGCTAGGATTAGAAATTTTAAGAAATTATGAGGTTATGTGTCAAAATATTAATGTTTAAAGCATTAGTGATCGCATTTCAAGAACCCCTCTTCTCGTTAATATTTTGTTATCATTTCAAGTTTTTGGATGTTGTGATTGCTGAGTAAAGCCTAAATCAGATGTGTTGAATTCAAGAAAAGAAGAGCCATTTTCAAGAGAGTGTCAATGTCTGCAGCATTCGCTCGACAAGAAATAACAGTTTTCTGCAAAAATTTGCAATTCTGAATAGTGTCAGAAAAGCTTGTACATGGTCCCGTCTAATGCAAATCAGATCTGGTCGGCCCTGGATTGGAGAGTAAGTCACCATTTTGCCCTAGAATCTCAGCCGTTGATCTATCTTGATGAAAGGAGTATTTAAACACAATATTTTAGGAATGAAGAGAGTTTCTTTTTTAATTTCTAGACCAGAGCCAAATTTGGGAGCTGCTGGTAGTGACGAATTCCATCCGTGATTGCAGCATTGTTTTTCGTGTTTCTGCATTTTCCATTAGAACTTCTTTTTCTTTCTATCTTTGTAGTTCTTGTTATATCTTCTATATTGTAGTTTTCGAGCAAGAATTTCTGTTGAATGTTCGTTTTTAGTTTATTGAAGTTCTTTCTATATTTTGAGGTTCTTTTCATCTTCGTCTGAGTTGTTCTGAAACACTTTCGTCATTTTGTCTATATTTGAGCTGGTTGTTCACTGTTCCATTGTTATTCTTTTTCATTTTGCAAAAACTTCTGTAAGGGACCGACCCGAATGGGGCACTAAATGGGCCCTTATCCCAATGCATGCATTCAAAGTAAAGGACATTTAAACAGACATGATTTCGGGTTCCAATTAAAACAAAAACATTCAAAATAACCCCTTTAAAAACTAAACAATTTCCCTGGAACCTGTCCCTGTTTCCAAGCACCTGTTCCAAGATAAATACATTTCCAAAGTTTACTCTGATCAGAGATTTACTAAAAGTCATTCAAAACCTGTTCAGATACAAAATGCTGGAATCCACAAATATTTACAAAACATCCTAGGGCTCCGTGCCCGGCTACATGCATTCAGGGGAAAACAAAACACACGAGAGTCATAATACAAAAATCAGAGTTGGAAGACTGGGCCCCATGATCACAGCTCCTCCTTACGCATCATCTGTCGCACACCACGATTACTTTGGAAAACCACAGAATAAGGGTGAGTAACGAATTACTCAGTAAGAATCCCCAACCGGGGTACAATACGATATACATGGTCATCTCGATGAGCGTATGCAAGCTATGAATATAAACACAGAATAGAGCACATAGCTTAGCCCACACTTGGGCCTCGGATGCCAACTCAGGGTCTTAGTCCGGAATAATATCATCACACAGTCCAATACATAAGTCGCCCTATACGAGAAACAAGTCCCGGCCTCAGCCTGTCTACTGTCGACGAAAGGTACACTGGCTCAAGATCCCGAGGAGCTCTCGGTCGTATTGTAATGGCGTAAACATGCACCGCGTGCTACTGCAGACCATGGGGTGCCGGGTCTAGAGGCAAGCTGCCCATGTCCAGTCACCACGCCTAACTAAATCTTTGGATCGGTGTCACTGACATAGGGGTGTGAGACCTGGACACGTAAACTATGTCAGCCTGAACCACCGCACCTGAGGCTAAGGAAACGGGTCGTGGTAGGCTTACACCAGGAAGCCGCCCTTACCTTAACAGGTGGCAATCAGGGGCTACGGCCGAACACGCTGAGGACGTGCCGACTGCCGGGGACGAGGCAATGCCAAGTCATCATCCCGACGGTTGGGGCATTTAACAGTCTGCCACCCTCACCCAAGATTGCAGGGCCTACCGCTTGGGTTAGCTAATCCCTCACGGGGTCTAGGGACGGAATGACTTGCTCGACGTCCCTGCCATGGATGCAAGGTACTTTATGCATCAGGCCGGATGATGCTAACTACACCGCAACTCTAACTTTGCCCTAGCAAACGAGAAAACAATTCCATAAAATCCAATACGTGCTCAATAAGAATACAACGAGCCTAGCATGATACTACGAAGCAAGGAACAGATCTGAGCATGCTAGAAAGGATCAACCTAGCACGGATTAACATGAAATGTCGGGAACAACATGCTAATCGGGAATTCAGAATTGAGTACCTAGCTATACATGTCAATAAACACAAACAAGCAATCAATCAGCAATCACATATAATATCGCAGGGTCCACACAACTCCGGTAAGAAATCCTTACCTTGGTCGGGGACGAATACACGGAAACCTAGGCTGCGAACGAACCCGAACTAGCTACCGGGAACCTAACAAGCACAACACAATTACACACAATATCTAAATTAAATAAAATAAAATAATTCGGCTCGGCTCGGCTTGGCTTGGCGGCTCGGCTCGGCAGCAGGACACGCGACACGGCGCTGGGGCGCGGCTTGGCGACACGGCTCGGCGACAGGCGCACGGACACGGCGCTGGGGCTGCTTCTGCGCGCGAGCGATGCAGAGGCGCGAGGGCGCGCGCGCGGTGTGCGGCGAGGCTCGGCGGCACTGCGCAGCGACAGAGCACGAAACAGGGGCGAAGGAGACAACCCAAAATCGAACGATCCACGGGGATTCGACGAGCGATTCTTTGGTGGAGAACTCCCCTACACTAGCTGCACACAAAACCACCCGAAAAATCACTTCACCACGGCCGTGAAACGAAGCCCTGCGAGGGCTCGGATCGAAGAAGAGAAGAAGAAAGGAAGGAAAACTTACCTTCAGCCCGGAAAAGGATCGACCTTTGAGCTGGGGAAGACAACCACGATCGAATCGGAGCTGGAGCAAGAAGAAATCGCCGAAAATCGCCGATCGGTGGAAGGAGAGAGCGCGAACAGAAGAAGAAGAAATGGGGAAGAAGGCTCGGCGAGCTGGCTTTTATACCAACCGCCTGCGATAACAAGCATATAGGGAAGCTGGCGCGTTTAAAAAAGCACAAAGACGCGCCCGATGGCTCGACCGGCGGCGCCCCTACGCCTACGCGCGACACGTCCCTGGTTCGAATCTCACTCGACGCACTATTTAATTCCTCATTTATTTTTACTCTTTCCCAAGCCCAAATGCCTTCACCAAAAATCCCGATCCTATTCAAATTGACTCATAATTATTCCGGCAATTTTCAATTTCAAAACCAGCCTGTCACCCGACCCAAAATTACCAAAATGCCCACAGGTCTCCGGAAGACCGGGATGAAATTTTCGGGCCGTTACAATACTCCCCCCTTATAAGACTTTCGTCCTCGAAAGTCACTTAAGATTGGAACAGCTCGGGATACTGCAATCTCATCTCATCCTCCCGCTCCCAAGTGGCTTCCTCTGAACTCTGACTCCTCCACTGAACCTTTACCAGCCGGATTTCACGATTACACAGTGTCTTTGTCTCAAAAGCAAGAATCCCCACTGGCTTTTCCTCAAAGCTCAAATCCTCATTCAGCTGCAAAGGCTCACAATCAACAATGTGCGATGGGTCCGGCACATACTGCCTCAACATCGATACATGAAATACACTGTGCACCGCTGACAATGACGGAGGTAGAGCCAACCGATAAGCGACTCTGCCAATCCTCTCCAGAATCTCAAATGGACCAACAAAACGGGGACTCAGCTTTCCACGCTTGCCAAACCTCAAAACACCTCGCATCGGTGCGACCTTTAGGAATACATGTTGACCAACCTCAAACTCCAAATCCCGACGCCGAACATCGGCATAACTCTTCTGCCTGCTCTGAGCTGTCAACATACGAGCTCTAATCTTCTGCACGGCACCATTGGTCAACTGCAGCAACTCGGGACCCAAAACCTGCCTATCACCAACCTCTTCCCAGAACACAGGAGATCGGCAACGCTTACCATACAAAGCCTCGAATGGAGCCATCTGAATCGTCGATCGATAATGTTGTTATATGCAAACTCCATCGAATCTGATGCTGGTCCCAACTACACCGGAAATCCAACACACAAGCCCTCAACATATCTTGAGAATCGGTTAACCTCTCCGATCATCTATCGGTCGAGGGTGAAAAGTGTCGGCCGAAATCGCACTCGGTGCCTAAACCCTTACGGGCGCTCTCCAGAAACGAGAAGTGAACCTCGAATCACGGTCAGATACGATCCTCACAGGCACACCGTGATAACGAATGATCTGCTCCAAAAACAACTGCGCCCACTGTTCCACGGTATAAGTGTCTCTACCGGGAATGAAGTGTGCGCTCTTAGTCAATCGATCGACTATCACCCAAATCTGAGAGAACTTCCTCGGAGTCCTCGGCAAACCAGAAATAAAGTCCATGGAGATCTCTTCCCATTTCCACTGAGGTACACTCAGCGGCTGCAATAAACCGGCTGGTCTCTGCCTGGGTGCCTTCACTTGCTGACAAGTGAGACATCGACTGACAAACTCCGCAACATCTCTTTTCATACCCATCCACCAGAATGTCTGCTTAAGATCCTGATACATCTTGGTACCCCCGGGGTGCCAAGCAAACGGAGAACTGTGGGCCTCTGAGAGCAACTCTGTGCGCAATCCTGCGACATCCGGAACACACAACCGGCCTCTCAGTATGTCACCCCACCGCGGTGAATACACAAGGTCAAAATCTCCATCAAGACTAACTCACAAATAATCTCTTAAGTGCGAGGTCACTCACCGACTATCCATAATCCATTTGTCTAATCGATGGATGGATCACAAACAACTAAGCTATTACAGCGTAACCTCACCCATCAACACTTTGCAATCTCGGCCGCTTCGAACTCTCTCGTAATGCTGGCTGGGAACTCAACAACACCGCGGAATGCGACGTCATCCTACTCAGAGCATGTACTACAACATTGGCTTTACCCGGATGGTACAGAATCTCACAGTCATAATCTTTCACTAACTCTAACCATCTCCTCTGCCTCATATTCGGTTCCTTACGAGTAAATGATACTTGAGGCTCGGTGATCGGTAAACATCTGATCCGCTCACCATACGGGTAATGCCTCCAAATCTTGATTAGCAAACACCACTGCTTTTGCCAACTCCATATCATGAGTCGGATAGTTCTCGCTCATATGGTTTCAAATGGTGGCGGAGCGTAAGCAATGACCTTCCGTCTTTGCATCAACACACACCCAACCCGAACTTGGAAGCATCATTTGTAAACCACGAAACCACTGTCCCCTCGGATTTGCCAATCTTAGTCTTTGAAGTCAAAGCTGCGCTTGAGCACAGTAAAGCTCTCATCACACCTCTTTGTCCCAAACAAACTCGACACCCTTCCTCGTCGGGGCGAGTGAGGGGCAAGGCTATGGCGGAAAAGTCCTTAACAAACCGACGATAGTAACTCGCCAAACCTAGGAAGTCTGCGTATCTCTCGTGCAAATCAAGTCGGCTTGGCCCACGAACTCACGGCCTCAATCTTTGCAGGATCCACGGTTATACCATCTCTCGAAACTACGTGACCTAGGAAGGCCACTCGTTCCAACGAGAACTCACATTTGGAAAACTTCGCATAAAGCCGGTTTTCCCTCAAGGCCGCCAACACTTTCCTCAAATGCTCGCATGATCCTCCTGGTCTTTGAATAGATCGAAATATCGTCAATGAACACGATGACGAAAATGTCCAAAAATGCTTTGAACACCCTATCCATCATGTCCATGAACGCTGCTGGTGCATTGCATTACGTCAACCCAAACGACATGACCTCAAACTCGTAGTGCCCATATCTAGACTGAACGCTTTGTCTTAGGAATGTCGGCGTCCCCTAATCTGCAGAATCGATGATACCCGGATCTCAAATCTATCTTGGAGAACACGGAAGCTCCTCGAAGGCGATCGAACAAATCATCGATCACGGGGCAAATGCGAGATACTTATTCTTCACTTTGTCACCTTATTAAGCTCACGATAGTCAATGCATAGGCGCATCGAACCATCTTTTTCTTCACAAACAACATCGGGCGCTCCCCACGGGGACACACTCGGACGGATGAATCCTCGATCTAACATCTCCTGCACTGAACCTTCACTCCTTTAGCTCGGTGGCGCCATACGATCACGGAGCCTTCGAGATAGGGAGGTCCACGGCTCGAGCTCAATTGTGAAGTCAACCTCTCTCTTCGGGGCAAACCCAGTAATTCCTCGTGAAACACATCCGCAAACTCTCGCTGGCCCGGCACTTGATCAATAGTCACGAGGGACGGCTCTCTCGGACAATTTGGCTAGGTAGCCCCAAGCTCCATGAGCTAGCAAATGACGGGCTTTCACAGCTGACACCATCGGCGGGCAAACTCCACCCTGAACTCCACGAAACTTGAAGCAAGGCCGACCCGGCGGCCTGAACAATACTTCCTTCCGGTGGCAGTCAATCAATGCGTGGTTAGCGGCTAACCACTCCATACCGAGAATCACATCGAAACCACTCATGGGTAGGACTATGAGCGTAGCTACCAGCAACTCTCCGGATATCTCGATCCGTCCATCCTTAACCTTATCTTTAGCTAACATATTAACTCCCGAAGGAGTTGCAACAGATAATTCAAAACCTAAAGGCTCTAATCTCAACCTAGCATGCTCAGCAAACAATACAGATACAAACGAGTGCGTAGAGCCAGAGTCAAACAAGACAAATGCACAATGATCCAAAACAAGAAGCGTGCACCGCCATCATGCGGCATCTGCACGCTCGGCCTCTGACGGTTCGTGCGAACACGACCTAGCTCTGCTGCTGCCGACAGCTGAATCGCCATAGTTGGTGATCGCAGAACGCCACATGCCCCCCTCTTCCACATCGAAAACATAGCCTGGGCCCGGTCTAACAAGCTCCAAGGTGGGCTCTCCCGCAAGAAGCACAAACGGGAATCTTCCTGGGACCGCCCTGCTGGCGAGGCTGGAAATGAGCCGGAATCCTACGCTGATCCCGGTTCGGAATTTGTTTCTGACGGCACTGGCCGCCTCCTCGGAAGTCAAACCTCCTCTTACGTCCCTACCACCTGCTGGGGCGGATACCTGGCCGGAGCGGCAACAATCCGCTCAACAGGATACTTTCCATTGTAAATAGTGGCCAGCTGAACAGCTCTAGCATAAGTGCTAGGAGCCTGTGCCCGGACATCCTGAGACACACCCTGCCTCAGACCAGAAATGAACTTCCGAATTTTCAACTCAGGGGTCGCTATCAGCTGCGGAGCAAAATAGCCATACTCCGAAAACTTCCTCTCGTACTCCTCTATAGAATCAGAACCCTGCTGCAGATTCTGGAAAAGCGCTACCATCTTTTCTTGAGCCTCATCACTAATGTACTTGGCTTTAAATTCTGCCTTGAAGAACTCCCGTGTGGCGTGGAGACCAGGGGTCTCTCACTCAAGGTGGACTCCCACCACCATCTAGCTACGCCCCCTAACACATGGGCTGCACACCTCGGCCTCTGCACATCGGGGCACACCATAATCAGGAAGGTGTACTCCAAATGGGCAATCCATCTAGCTGCTGCTAAAGCATCACCTGTGGCGTCAAACTTATCAGGGTTCCACTTTACGAAATCCTTCAACCATTTACCAAGCTCATCGGCACCTTCTGCCACTTCTGCCTCACAGGCTGCTGGCTCTGCGGGCTGGGTCTTCTTTGCGCCTCTTTGAAACAAACGAGTCAGCTGCTCGATCTGAGCTCGGGACTCTTCCCGCTGCGCTGCCAACAAAGCCTGGGTCTCTGCCCTCTGGCCACTCAACAGGTCGACCACCATAGACCTCATAGAATTAGCAAATTCTGCTCCAGGAGCAGTCTCACGGCGCACAGTCGCCTCAATGCCTACTCTGGGCTCAACAGGGGGAGCTACAGGCGGAATGCTATCAGTCTCAGCTTGGGACGATGTCCCTGCGGTGTCAGATCCGATCCTGACACCTCGGCCTCCTCTCGGGCGTCCTCTTCCGGCGCGGGTAATAGCGGCATCTGGCGATCTACACCCAAACCAATAACGAGTCAGAACCTGCTCGTCTCCGCTCCACAATACTACACAAGGCATACACTAGATGACAGGTATTGTAAATTTTTAACCCTTTTTAACAACAAATAGTAAACTTAGGCGTACCTGATGACTGTCGGAGTGCTAGTGATCATGGGAAAACGACCTACAACAACAGGTCATACTACAGAATTTATGACTCTGAGCTCTGATACCAACTGTAAGGGACCGACCCGAATGGGGCACTAAATGGGCCCTTATCCCAATGCATGCATTCAAAGTAAAGGACATTTAAACAGACATGATTTCGGATTCCAATTAAAACAAAAACATTCAAAATAACCCCTTTAAAAACTAGACAATTTCCCTAGAACCTGTCCCTGTTTCCAAGCACCTGTTCCAAGATAAATACATTTCCAAAGTTTACTCTGATCAGAGATTTACTAAAAGTCATTCAAAACCTGTTCAGATACAAAATGCTGGAATCCACAAATATTTACAAAACATCCTAGGGCTCCGTGCCCGGCTACATGCATTCAGGGGAAAACAAAACACACGAGAGTCATAATACAAAAATCAGAGTTGGAAGACTGGGCCCCATGATCACAACTCCTCCTTCAGCATCTGTCGCGCACCACGATTACTGTGGAAAACCACGAGAATAAGGGTGAGTAACGAATTACTCGAGTAAGAATCCCCAACCGGGTACAATCACGATATACATGGTCATCTCGATGAGCGTATGCAAGCTATGAATATAAACACAGAATAGAGCACATAGCTTAGCCCACACTTGGGCCTCGGATGCCAACTCAGGGTCTTAGTCCGAAATAATATCATCACACAGTCCAATACATAAGTCGCCTTATACAAGAAACAAGTCCCGGCCTCGCTTTCTCTCTCGTCGACGAAAGGTACACTGGCTCAAGATCCCGAGGAGCTCTCCCGGTCGTATTTGTAATGGCGTAAACATGCACCGCGTGCTCTGCGAGACCATGGGGTGCCGGTCTAGAGAGCAAAGCGCCCATGTCCAATCACCACGCCTAACTAAATCTTTGGATCGGTGTCAGCGACATAGGGGTGTGAGACACGACACGTAAACTATGTCGGCTGAACCACCGCACTTTGAGGCTAAGAAACGGGTCGTGGTAGGCTTACACCGAGAAGCCGCCCTTACCTTAACAGTGGCAATCGGGGGCTCTGTAACACGCACGAGGGCGTGTCGATCGCCGGGGCGAGGCAATGCCAGGTCATCATCCCGACGGTTGGGGCATTTAACGATCACCGCCACCCTCACCCAAGATTGCGGGGCCTACCGCTCGGGTTAGCTAATCCTCACACGGTCCAGGGACGGAATGACTTGCTCGACGTCCACGCCATGGATGCAAGGTACTTTATGCATCAGGCCCGGATGATGCTAACTACCCGCAACTCTAACTCCGCCTAGAAAACATCAAACAATTCCATAAAATCCAATACGTGCTCAATAATAATACAACGAGCCTAGCATGATACTACGAAGCAAGGAATGTCTGAGCATGCTAGAAAGGATCAACCTAGCACGGATTAACATGAGAATTAATCAGGAACAACATGCTAATCGGGAATTCAGAATTGAGTACCTATCTATACATGTCAATAAACACAAACAAGCAATCAATCAGCAATCACATATAATATCGCAGGTCCACACAACTCCGGTAAAAATCCTTACCTTGGTGGGGACGAATACACGAAACCTAGGTCATGAACGAACCCGAACTAGCTACCGGGAACCTAACAAGCACAACACAATTACACACAATATCTAAATAAAATAAAATAAAATAAAATAAAATAATTCGGCTCGGCTCTCACTCGGCTCGGCTCGGCTTGGCTCGGCTCGGCTTGGCTTGGCGGCTCGGCTCGGCAGCAGGACACGCGACACGGCGCTGGGGCGCGGCTTGGTGACACGGCTCGGCGGCATGGCTCGGCGACAGGTGCACGGACACGGCACTGGGGCTGCTTCTGCGCGCGAGCGGTGTTCGGCGAGGCTCGGCGGCACTGCGCAGCGATAGAGCACGAAATAGGGGCGAAGGAGACAACCCAAAATCGAACGATCCACGGGGATTCGACGAGCGATTCTTTGATGGAGAACTCCCCTACACTAGCTGCACACAAACCACCCAGAAAATCACTTCACCACGGCCGTGAAACGAAGCCCGGAAGTAGGGGGCTCGGATCGAAGAAGAGAAGAAGAAAGGAAGGAAAACTTACCTTCAGCCCGGAAAAGGATCGACCTTTGAGCTGGGGAAGACAACCACGATCGAATCGGAGCTGGAGCAAGAAGAAATCGCCGAAAATCGCCGGTCGGTCGAAGGAGAGAGCGCGAAGAGAAGAAGGAGAAATGGGGAAGAAGGCTCGGCGAGCTGGCTTTTATACCAACCGCCTGCGAAAACAAGCATATAGGGAAGCTGGCGCGTTTAAAAGCACAAAGATGCCCAGTGGCTCGACTAGCAGCGCCCCTTGCCTAGCACGCGACCCGTCCCTGGTTCGAATCTCACTCGTTGCGCTATTTAATTCCTCGTTTATTTTTACTCTTTCCCAAGCCCAAATGCCTTCACCAAAAATCCCGATCCTATTCAAATTGACTCATAATTATTCCGGCAATTTTCAATTTCAAAACCGGCCCTCTCGGCCCGACCCAAAATTACCAAAATGCCCCTGGGTCTCCCGGGAAGACCGGGATGAAATTTCCGGGCCGTTACAACTTCGTTTACAAGTCTTTGTGGCATGATGTTTACAGCATTCCTACCTTATGTTTATGTTTGTTCTAGCATAACTATGAGCTAAATTCATATAGGTGAGGGTTAAGGGGACGAGTGTGTGTTGCACGTATCTTGGGTGAGAAGGGAGATGTTAGGCTAAGGCATAATAGATGTTTTATTCAAAAGCATGTTTCAACTGATCATCCATTCATGTTTGCTTGTCTTTTCATCTCAAGAGAGAGAAGGATTAGAGATAACATATTCATGTCCACTAGTTCCAATATTAGGAACTCGTGCTTGTTAAAGAGGGAGGCTAGAGATAGTCACCTTGCTAGTGCGCATTTCACTATTTGTAGCTTCGAGTTTAGATGCGAGAGCTCAAGCTCGAAGAGCATGAATGCATCTTGAGAAAGAGCATTTGATCACGTGTTGTGCGGAGTCTGCTTCTCACCATAGTCTCACCCTTGATGCATGTTAACCACACTCAACCAACCCTTAGCCTAAGCCTACCTTCTCATTAGAGTATCTTTCTTCTGTTCGCAACATTATTTTTTTGCATCTGTGTTATTACATTAACTATTTATATTTCTGTTCTGGTATTTTGATGTCTGAAGTCAATAACATTTATCCTGTTGCAGTTGAATTAGTTGGTTTTTCGGTGTCTTTAGCATTTCTATCGCATTCCAGTGTTATTTAAAATTGTGTTTAGTAAAATCGGCTACCATCATCATTTTCTTTATTTTCCTATCGTTGACTCTTCAATTAACACTTATCCTAAGATTAAACCAGTCCGTGTGGAGATGACTTGTAACTTATCGCTTGATAGCAATTGACTGCGTATACTTGCGTAGTAATCTATTCAATGCTTGAAACATTGCGTGTTAATTGTGTTATCTGTTCAGATTAGGCTCTATTTCATTCAAGAAATTCGAACTAAGGGATCTTTCTATCAATTACTGTATAAACTATACAAAACTTTATATGTTTCATTATTTCATTCTACATATTGTATAACTTACAGTTGGATCGGTATGACAACCCTAGAGGGGGTGAATAGGGTTTTACACAAATTTTTCTAAATAAGCTTAAGATATTCTAAATATCAAACTTTTTACAAGTGATTAAAAAGAAACAATAATGCACCACACAAGATTGATAAATATTATGTAAAACCAATTTGATTTAAAGCCATTGGATATATAAAATATAAAATGAATGGTGGAGATTAGAAGTTAAACGAAATAAAAAGTAAAAAGATAAAAAGTTAAAAGTTAAAAGTTGAAAGTTGAAAGGTAATAGTTAAAAAGTTAAAAGTTAAATAAATAAATAATATATATAAAATAATAATTTATTATTTGAGTCATTGGATATATAAAATATAAAATGAATGGTGGAGATTAGAAGTTAAACGAAATAAAAAGTAAAAAGATAAAAAGTTAAAAGTTAAAAGTTGAAAGTTGAAAGGTAATAGTTAAAAAGTTAAAAGTTAAAAAAATAAATAATATATATATAAAATAATAATTTATTATTATTATTATATATTTTAAACTCAGAACGGTCACTGACCGTTTCTGATTTTTTTTTTTTACCGTTGGAATATATATAATTATATATAATTTTTTTTTTTGGTTTTAAATTTCTTTTTCTTTTTCTTTTTCATTTTCTTTTATTTTCATTTTATTTTCAAAACAACAAAAAACCATCATTTGTCACTCATCCAAAGTTTCATATGTCAACTTCTAAATGACCCACGATGTACACTCAGCTGCCACATCACCGTCTCGAGATTTTCTCGTTCAAACTTGTTTTGACAATAACTTCTTCGTTTCAACTCTGATTTGAGTAATTCAAATTGCGTTGGAATCCTTGTTTCGAGCACTACACTGTTGACATCTTAAACATCAAAATTATTAGTAAATAAGATCAGGTTTGTTATCATCAAAATATTAATTAATTAATTAATTAAAATTAATTAATTTGAGATAGGGTTAAATTGCCAACACTTACACGGTACATTTATGGTTTATTAATTATTCTTTCTATTCATGTCTAATACATTTTTGTACTCATATTAATATTTATTACATTTCCATTCCACAATATGGTATTTTTTATACATGTATATTATACGACTTATAATATAAAACAATATTGTTTGGACATTGTTGTAATGATATACAACTTTTCTTTATAGGTTCAACAAGCATCTCAATCCGTATTGTACATAATGGTAGGTAGGATGAAAATGAGATGTACCATAATCATGAAGTAGTAGAAGAGCGCCGCATAAATATTGAGAAACGCATTCACACAATAATGATTTTACATTACAGTCTATTTTTATTCTGAACGCTTTCAGTTTCAATTTTGTAACTCATGAGACCTTTTTATTTACTATTGATTTCATTTGAATAGTAATTTTGTGTAAAGTTGTTCCAACAGTATGAGTCTCTATCAATTCACAAATATTGCATATGTTATTTTCCAATGTTTTACTATATAGTATTGCACATTAAAAAGTTTGTACATTCAAAATTACTTGTTCGTTGTCGCAAACTTATTAAATCACACTACAAGTATCCATATCAGCAAATTAACACTATAAAAAAACACACAAAGTTTTAAAATACATTATGGTATATGATATATTATGGTTGTACAGTATATACTAAGTTATTTCAATACTGTGTGGTTATCAAACGTGTTTTGATTTCAATCAACGAAATTGAACGTTCAATAGCTCATACGGTTTATTTATAAATAAAACTATCAGAATCAAATAGCATGTACATTACTAACTAAACTGCATGTAAATCACAACAACACCTCTAACAATGTATTATTGTCACTTTCGTCATGCAATTATTGCACCATAAATTGGTGGTTTCTGGTTTGGAATGTGAGACGAATTTTATTCTTTAAAATTTTCCTTCCTAAATGATAAACCAATAATTTGATTGTTATTTTCGAAATTTATAAGGTATTTAAAAAGGAAAATGAAACGCCTTTAATAAATGTGATTTCAGAGGAAATGATTTTCCACAATTAATGCCCCTCAATTTGCACTTTATGGTTTGGAATGTGGGATGATTTTCATTTTTTGAAATTTTTCTTCCAAAATTAAAAAACGACCAATATGAGGGTATATTGTAATTCATTATTTTCGGATTTTATAGTGTAGTAAAACAAAATCTACTTTTGCTAATATTTTTGTAGATACCTATATTTGCAAATACTTTTCAAATAGAGTCTATTTATGAAAAAAAAAAACCCCCTTGATTTATTCAACAATTTTATTTTTGATTTATAGATTTATTAGATTAAAAAAACCGAAAATCGAATGGGTCAGTGGCTCAGTGATTTCATTGTTTGGTTGTAAACCAGTTCAACAGCAGCGTCATAGGTTCGAGCCCGAGAATCGATATTTGTCCTCGCCCCTCATAATATATACTAAAAATAATAATAAATAAACAAATTTAAAATTTTATTAGATATTAAATTAAAATTTGAAAATAAATTTATTTTACATTATATTAATATAAAAAAGAAAAACAATTGCCCTCAATGTATCCGCCCATAAATCTCAATATACACCATTTGTTTCTACAAAAAGAATTGAAATGAATATGTAAATTTATTTTTAATTGAGTTTAAAATATATGGTGAGATTTCAATTTTTTTTTTAATAATAATTCAAAATTTGCAATTTTTTTCGAATGAGTATTAATTAATGTAATATTGGATCTATTAAAAATAAAAATAATAATTTAAACATGAGAAATAATTTCAACTTGATAAGATTGAAGACAAAACCAAAGTTGGTCAGGCTCGCCAGCCCTTATATTTACAACCAGTTTTATTAAATGAATTAAAATATTGTTTAAATAGGTTGATAGAATAGAAATTTTGACAAATCAAAATTAATCACGTCATTATTAAAATTAATGACGAGATAGAATATTTTATAGGAACAAATTATAAATTAATGATGTGTCTTAAATTAGATTATAAAAAATGATCGGTGCGATTCCGCTTTAATATATTGAACAATAATTAATTTTAAGTTAACTTATGCTAAGTACACTCGGAATCATTTACACGCAAGTATACGTAGTGTAAGGACCCGACCCAAACCAGGGTCTGAACCTAAGTCTTTAACTCTAAGTGCATGAAAATAGTTCTTGACATCTCGGACATGTAAATTTAAAACAAAACTCATTTCAAACAACTCAGAAGAACAAGTTTATAAAACCATAAATTCATTAAAACAGTTATAGGGTACCCCAAAAATAAAAACATAAAAGCTCGGTAAAACATGTGTCATTTATCATGCCCTTAAATGGTTCATGCAAAGAGAATAAATGAAAAGACTCTACACAAAGTAATGCAGCAGGTCCCATAGTCATCTCCAGCTTCATCGATCATCTATCTCGGTACATTCTAGTAGTACCTGTGATGATTCCACAGTGGAAATGGTGAGTTTTCTCAAACTCAGTAAGGCTTCCCCAGTTCGGGGACAGACATGCACAAGAATACAAACATCAGCAAACAAGTATGATCAGCAGCATAATCGAAGGGTGTACAAAACCCAAGCTCCTGAGTGCTAGGTCAAGAAACCTCGTCCTTGACGAGCACCGCACAGAGTAGTCTAAGGATCGTAGACCCAAGACCAACAGCTCATAAGAGTCCTCTAACTCGAGAGCAAACTAGCATCCTACTCCAGAGGGAACTGGTGAGTCGAGCAACCTATTGGCCACAGGCCTCGTACTCACGGCGAGAGATGTTGCCACACCAATCACCAAGGAACCATATTAGGCCTATACCACCTACCAAGAGAGAGCTTAGGCTACTAGTAGAAACCATCTAGGGTCGTGAGCCTGGCCGGCTGACCATCCACGGAAGTCCTGCGGAGCGAGAGAATATCACCTCAAGCTAGGGTGTGTGCCCGAATATCATCGTCCACACCCACCTACTAGTTTCCTCTATCTGATCTCCATGACTCGTTTGGGTCCAAACAAGGCATCAAGCCGTGCATCAAACATCAAACAAGTCCATATCAAGATAGATGTGCAAGTCTATATCAGGACAATCATGCAACCACATGCAACTCGACCATATCAAGCAGACATACATGATTCATGCATCACTAGTCATACAAGACACAAGCATGAAATATATATGCTCTCGATGCAATCGAATGCAACATACAATGCACATGGTTATGCTACAATCAGACGAATCAACTAATGCAAGTAAACTGGCACATGTATTAACCACATGTCCTCGAGAAGGGTTAAAGGATCTCTTACCTTGGCCGAATCCCTTAACAGTGCTCCGAGAATCTCCTAGAAGCTCCAAATAGCCAAACACAACTCCAAGCCCTGATACGAACAACCCGGTCAAAACTAGCACCTCAAACCATTGAAATCGGATCCAGAATATCAAAACTAGCACCTTAGAACCTCAAAAAATGTGTCCCGACGGCTACATGTGCCTCACAAACTCGGCTCGAGGGACGAGAAATAGCTCGAGTCAAATCTAGTTAACAGGAAAGTCAATGGGTCAAAACTCACTATTTAACCCAAGCCAAACACCCATTAAACTCCAATCCAACCCACTAAACCTATAACCAAACAACCAATAATCCACACTTAAATTAATTTTAAACCACTAGCCAAACAACCTCAAATCACAACTTGAATGGCTTTAAACCACAAACCAAACAAGCTCAATCCACATTTAAGTAACTTTACACATGCAAACAAACAACCGTTAATCTTAATTTTAATAGCTTTAACCTTGCAAACAAACACTACAGAACCATAACTTGAGTATCCATAAACCAGCCAACAAACACCACTTATCCCCAACTTGAATGGATTTGAACTTGCAAACAAACACCATTTATTCCTCATTTAAAATTACTTTAAACCCCAACCAAACAAGTCTATTCCCCACTTAAATAACTTTAAACAAGCAGCCAAACAGCCCCAATGACTCATTAAATATTAAAAAAAACTAAAATCCATTTTAAAGGCCATTAAACATAAATAAGCAAAAAAGAGAAAACCTTCACCTTACTCCGGTAAACGGCAGCGTCGAACACACATTGCCCCAACAATACACAAGCTTGCAATGATGAAGCTCCCACGGCAGCAACGCTGCTCACTCCTTAGGCGACGGGCTCGCGCGCGATTGACGGCGACTCTCCTTAACCTTTCTGCGGCTGCTTCAACCTGAATTGCACGCAAACAAACTGGATCTACGACGGCACGAGCACACAGGCAGAAGAAGTTGCGATCGACGAACAACGACGCCAACGCTCGAGCTGCTACGAACGTAAACAGATGGTGGCTGCTCCACGCGACTTTGAAGACCCATTGACGACAAACAAGCTCGCTGGAAAGACGCCTCCACGGCGACGGTAGTGTTGGTCGAAAAAAGACAAGGGAGGCACACAATGAAGAAGATGAATAGTAACAAAACCCTTGAGATCCACATTTTTCATTAAATATCAAAGACAAAAGGTCAAGAATGTCCTTCCTCTTTAAATCAAACTACCACAAAGCCACTCCTTGATTTCAAACACCAAAATCCTCATTTATTTCCAATTAACAAAACAAACAATTGGGGTTATTATAATTCGGGAATTGCAGAAAGTAATAAGTATATAGATTTATCGATCGCACAGAGAATTTGAAGTGCAAAAATTTATATTAAAGGTCAAAAACATTTTTAAAAAAAATGAATTTTAAGTACAAACATGTTGCTTGGTGATGTGAAATTCATGCTACCCAACCTCACAGTGCTTTCACATTTGTGAATGTAGAGCCCAGCTTCCGTTGCATCGCCACATGATTAAGTTTCGAGTTTCGCATGCGCTAGCAGGGTTACTGCATAGCTCCCATTTCTTAGCACGACGTATTCTTCATGCAATACTAACGTAACCTACTGGGTCTTTCGCCGGGTTCCTCTTCCGAGTCAGCTGGAGGCTAGCATACGTGGGTAGCAAGCCGACGCAAACTTAATTTAATTACTACTTATAAATTCGATCACCCACATATGAGTTGCCTAAATTCCAATTAATCATGCTACTTAAGTTAATGAAAATGCAAAATAAAAGAGATATACTGATAATTTATCTAAACAAGATAAGTTGTCGTGAGGAAATGAACATATACTGCACTAAACTCCAAGCACCTTTCCAAAATACTTGGCTGCAACCTACTGGTATAATGCTCGTAGGTTTGTTGCCAGGCACCAGTCATACGTATGCAACTAGTGAGGAGGTTATTCCTAACTCCCTTCTAAAAAGTGCTCAGTATAAGCATAAACTTACCTAGTGAGGATAGGTGGACTAATCCCTTAACATCCCCTTTTCCAAGGTTGATGCAAAGCACCTCTAAGTGGACTGTCAATCGATCCAGAGTAATTAAAACAACCTCTGCTCTTATTCGTTATTCCCTAATCTTGATTTTTAGACTCATTACCAGAATATACGACTTGCTAACTTTCTTTTAATTAATCTATGCATACAAGTTGTAGGAGATCAAGTTTGAACAAAATAATTATAGATTTATTTAAGAAAGAAATGACTATGCTGTGAACAATTAACTAAGTATGAAAATAAAAAATACAATAACAAATAATCAAGTTATCTATAGTATAGAGATTCAATCAGCATTGTTGCCAACGGCGTCCTTATCTACTGCACTGCACTGGTACGCAGTTCTTCAGGGCCTACAGATGAACGGTGGCCGCCAGGATCTCTAGTGAGACCTGAAGCCTAAGCACTCATTAATTAATGGTAGATTCCCCTCGAACTGGCACACTTTTCTTCTTCAATTCTTCTTCTTTTTATAACCGTCCAAGGTTTCTTGTGGACCACGTTCTTCTCGAATATTCTTTATTAAGAGTTTTCGTTGATTACTCGATTTGATTGTCGATTGTTTTTTTCTTGTTTCCTTTTCTATTCTCAATCATCCCTTCTGTGCATCCGTTGATTTTCGATTATTGCTTTCCTTTTTTCTCTTCTTCTTCATTCCTTCCACGACGACTTGATTGCCTATTAATTCTTTCCTTTTCTGTTTCATTCATTCCTTGTGCAACGCTTTCTTGTGAAAAATAGGACACATCAGTAGTTCCTGCTTAATCACCCTATTTTCGCGTTTCATATTTTATAGCTAGAATATCAATTTGTCACAAATGTGATGTCATGCGATGATAATAGCACATACGACCAAATAAATGGCTAATTGCGCTTCTTTTATGCATTATGCTATTCGCTTGCTTTGCTTTTCTTTATTTAGTGCGCATTTTTAAGGACTAAATAATGCTATTATTTAGCGCTGTCAACAAACCAAAATATTCCATATGTTATATTTATAATAGTTTTTTTATACCGAATAAAGTCATAAATGATCGAGTTAGGTCAAATGCTAATTGGGTGAACTAGGGAAATAGCTATATTAAAGAAACTAATTAAATAAATGATTACCATCCTAGAATGTTTAAATTAATGTCTACTTTTGAATTTCTAAAAATTATTAAATTATTATTAAATTACAATTTACCCTTTTACCCTTAATATTAATTATATATTAATTTGATTTTAGATTCTCCTAAACCAACCACAAAATCTATATATAAAATTTAATATTTTAAATTTAACATTCAAACAAAATCTAAATCTTCAACCACAAAAAAATCTAAATTCTCAACAACCAAACAAATTAGAGAACGTTTATTTATTTTTTTATAAATTCTTATGCTTAAAAATAATTTTAAAAATATATATAGTAGTGTTATGAAATTTTGAAAATTTAAAAAAGTTGAAGTAAATATCATACATCTCTTTACCTATCATGACAAAAGATAATGATTGAATATACATCGTATCTCTCACATTTGTTGGTGTAAAAATAATTTTGAAATATCAACGATTGTTTTTAATTTGAAACTTGAAAAAGTTACTCTAATCACTTCTATATGCCATACATCTATCTCCATATCCATACATACCCTCAATTGATGGAATGTTGGATATTTATCTTGAAAAAAAAGAGTGAAGTAATAATATTATCTTGAAAAAAAGAATGATAGGGTAATGATTTAAAAAACTTAATTGCGATGACATCATTAATCTTGTGGTATAAGAGTGTACAACTCTTGACATCTCTAGGTGGGATATCAAAAGTTTTTCTCCAGCTTTTCTGGTTGTACGTCTCAGTCTCAGTGAGAATGCAATCTCTATTAAAATACAACAATCGTGTACATACTGCCCAAAACCTATTCTACAATAAGTCTACATCTTCGTCCTCCACCAATGTTATTATTTTGTGCTTTCCAGAACTATCTTTGCAAAGGGATATAATTGCTAAAGTATTTCTTTGACTTCACATTTTCTATCTCTCTTTAAGAACGAAATTCACATTATGTTGTACATCTCTATCTATATCGATAAAATTTTGGTCACGATGCAGTTGTATACATGTCACTTGAAAACTCATTGTACATCTCTATTTTACGTCGGGGTCATAACAACCTTTATAAACAGAGATACCGACTATTTTCAAACTTATGGTCGTACAATGGGGGTGGTCATGTAATTGGGTAGAGTTTTATTGGCCCCCACAAACACATTGTATACTAGAACGGTGTAACAAAAAAAAGTATCATCTTCCACCTCTCTTTTAGCAATTTCTTCTTAATTTTCTTTCTCATTCCCCTCCATTTGTTGTTTTTCTCACTCTTAAATTTTTTTTACTTCAACAACACATGCCCATAAACACACTTTTTCAGCTAGATCTTGGGTACGGCAAAGCAGTTGATGCAGAAGTGGTAGCAATGTTGGATCAGAAAACTGGAGTAGGAAAAGTGATAAATTTTAGGAGAAATAGAGGAAAAACACCTTTCGTACTTCGCAAAAATCTCTTAAAGGGTGACTTGCATAATGCAACCTTTCTCGATTGATTTATGGTGGGGAGAATCTCAGCTCAACAATTCTTTCTTTATTAATTTATTTTTCAAAATTTAGCTAATATACACATATTGAGATCAATCTAGCTAATATCACCATTAAAATTTGATATATATGTATATACTTTAAAAATGATTCTATTGTTTACTATTTTTATACCAAATCTACTAATATCAAAATTTGAATTTATAAAATTTATGTTTGAAAATAATAAATATATAGATTATATAGGTTTGGTGAAAAACAGTTGAAGGAGAGAGGTTATCTTTTCTTTTTCTTTTTTTTTACGAAAAAGAGAGATTAACGCTTTGAATCAAGGGATTAATAAATTATTATTATTTTAATAAATATGAAAAAGATTTAAAATAAATTAAATAAAGGTTATTTGGAAAAACAAAATTCTCTCTCACATCCCTCATATTCGAAATAGTCATCCATTTAAAGTCTCTCAAACTATAGACATTCTTTTATTTATTTTTAATATAGTAGTCATTTGCTACTAATACCCATGCTAATTTGCATTGCAAGCCCAATTTTCATTTGAAATCAAGTTGGCTTACATGCATTTGGGCCGAGTTATTGTCTAAGCCCAAGTAAGGAAGAAAGTTGAGACTTCCTCTATTTATATAGAAATATATATAGTATTTTTTAATCTTAAATATAGGATATCAACTTGTTTGTTTTTATGGTTGAGATTTTATTTTCCAATTATTTAAAAATAATATTTTTTTTAAAAAAAATAAGATAATCTATTTCATAATTAAAACTATTTTTTTAAAATTAGAATAATCACATATTGAGATAATACTATATTTTTTCTTTAAAATAAATTTTGAATTATTTTTAAATTATTTTTAAATTACTAGTTTGATTTCATGGTTCTAAAAGTATTTTCTTTTTACCATAGCTTTACATACCATCGTTTTTAAGGTAGGTATGATTCTTTTTTAATTCAAATTTAAGTATTGAAGAATCTATTATTTTAGCCTCACGGTTTGTCTTTTATAATAAATTTAGTCATAACAAAATTAAAAAAATATCCAAGATGTTAAAATTATGTAATTATATGTTTATGAAATTATGTAATGCGAATTTGTGATGAATGTCAATAAATTTATTTTAATTAATTTTTTAAAAAAATATAAGTATTGCAAAATTTCAAATATTCTAATCATAGAGATAGTGGATGAAGCTCATTAGTGACAGAAGTGAATTGGTGACATTAATTGAAAACAATTACTAAAATCAATTGATAGTAATGATTAAAGTAAATCGGTAAAATTAATTGAACTCAATCAATTTCAAACCATATTTATTTGAAAAAGAAAAGTATTTGGATGCGGCCTTGCCACACTTCCCTCACGCACATAGGGGAGCATTAAGAGGGAAGTAGTTGCCAATAGAGTAGTAGCTCAAGCGGCATTGTTGTACACCTAATGACCTTGAGGTCTTAGGTTAAAAAAGAGGGACGTGGTTAATTATGAAACTAAACAAAATGGACTTAAAAAGATTTCTGGTAAGGATAATGTGAGATTTATAAGAAATGTATTTAATGAAGAATTAACAGGCTAATATTAAATTTTGGTTATATATGTAAATATTTTTTTGTAAGTGATTAAACATACTAATTATTCTTTATAAAATAAAAATTAAGATCTCAATAATTATATGTAATTTTGATTTTTTTTAAAATTTAAATTTATTTGCAAAAAGAAAGTCCCGAGAGGAAGGTTGGGTTCGGCTACAATGGCTATAACAAGTGAAGAAACGGAGCTCCAGCTGAACTATTAAAAATCGATGAAGAAGACGAGCTTCGCAGGTGAGTTTGCAAAAAGAACCAATGGGGAAGGTCAATTAGCTAAAATATAGATGAACACAATAAACTAGGGAGTATTGGATCGGTTCCCGGTTTTCTAAAAGTTTAATGAATTTAATTTCACTCCTATTTCAATCAAAAAAACATTCTTAAAAAAATTTCAATACATTCAAAAATGCTTTTGATCTTTAAAAAAATTGTTGTTTACGACAAGTTTTTTTTATTTAAATGAGAAATGTTGCTCTTGATATATTAAAAAAAGATTGGACATTAAATTGGATCCAAAACCAAACGGAACTAATTGAAAACCGAATAAATGGTTCTTGGACATTGAATCGGATTCATTTTTTGAAAATCAAATATATCAATTTTGTTATCAATTTGGTACAAAACTAACAAAACCAAACTGAAATCATCCATAAACTAAAAGATAGATTAAAAATAAATAAGTATATTTTTATAATAGCCATATGTTGGGTTTTTACTAATAAAAATAGATAAACAAATTACCTCTCGTAGCGTGTGCAGCGGAATTCACACCAAAAATCTGAGGAAAGTAAAACAATCAATGGAAAATAATCACAAAGACTAAACTCTCTTTTTCACGGCCTAAATCCTTTTTCTTTCTAAATGCCAAATGAACATCTCTCAAACTTTGAGTCTATGAAAGAATGTTCTCAATTATGTTGTTGTGTTTTTCTCAAAAATTACAAGCCTATTTATCGGCTTGTAAATAACGTTACCAAAACTAAATGATACGGTTGTTGTAAACAAAAAATTAATACTAAATTAATTAAATAAAAAATATATTTAATTAATTATATTAAATAAATACGTTTGTAATACATAATTAATTAAATAACTCACATTTAATTAATTTGTGAACGTATATAACTTACACCATACTTATTATCAAATCAATCTAGATAAGTTTTACAGAGTTTAATGTGTTTTTTTAGTTCATTAGAAATGTGATTAATATATATTTTTTTTAAAATGTTTTTTTTGGTTAAAATAATACTTTAAAAATTCTTTTCATTTTGATCGGAAATAATTTAAGCTGGAATTCTTTTATAAAAAAATTAAATTCACTTATACTTGGGTTTTTTTTTTGTTTTTGAGAATTATACTTGGGTATTTTTAGGAGCACGTTAAACTGAAAAAACAAATTAGCAATTATAGTCATCCTATACATAAATTATATGGTATAATTAATATATAATAATATATTGATAATACAAAATATTATATTAATACCCTAAATTATACCGTATGAATAATATTAATTATATATTTGACTATGGATGAAAAAAATTTAAATTTATCTAGACCTCCAATTATTTTGTTAAATTCGACTATCGAGCACAATTTCCCTATACTTAATTCTTATAAAAGCTTATTTATAAGTTTTCTTTTTAAAAAATTATTGTCCTTAGCTTTTTTTTTATAAATTTTAGAAATATGTTGAAAATATTTTCTTTAATATTATATTTTTTATTATCCAACTAATTTTGATTAAAGTTAATTTGAAACTTATCATATGTACCTGAATTTTGAAAAAAGAGTTTTCATAGTGAGGAGGTTTTGGCACTTTTAAAATTCTATGCAGGTTTGAAGTTTCAATTGTATTCTTAGATTAGTTAATAATGTTGCTCGTCATGTGATTTCTTATGATTTTTTAGTGTTGATTTTTGTTTATCGACCCTCCTACTTGGTTGACCGCTTTTTTGGAATGATATCTTTTCAAAATTGTGGCTATTTGGACGTTATTATTGATTATTGATGAAATAGAAAATGGACGCGATCATAAATTGCAAAAATCAAATGGAATAAATCACCAATTTTCTCATTTTAATTCAATAATATTTGAGGATAAAGATGGTAAGTATAACCTATGAATTACTAGTTATACATCCTGCCACTCTTTTTGTCAACCGACCTCAAATTAGTTTGAGAACTAATATGATAATATATTGTAAGGCAAAGGAAAATAACTATTCTTTCTTTTATTACTTACTGAGGAAAAATAAAAGAGGAAATCAATTGGATTTATATGTAAAATATAACCTGTCTTCCGATTTCAAAATGAATAATTTCGTTGACATTAATTCCATTGGAAATTGTTTAGGTTTACTAGTCCATTTTGTCAACATGCTTTTAATAGTTTAAAGGAGAGTCCTTTTTCAAAATGCTTTAATTAAGAAAATAGCTATTATAATACAAAATAATCAAATAATCAAAAGCATAAAACATGAGTACGTATAATGTTAGTTTAACACATGTAAAAGTCAAAAAAAAAAAAAAAACCCACGTGCAGAGTTTGGGAGAGGAGAGGAGAGAAAGTGGAAGTGGAGAAGAAGTAGAGTGATTTGGTGTAAGGACCCGACTCTAAAAAACAATAAAGAATCCTTACTCAACATGCATGAATTTTAAACTCTTAAAATATGCAAATTAAAACATCCAACCTTTATTATCAAAGTGAAAGTTCAAATGCAACATAAATTGAATTCCAAAACAGTTTGAATCCTCTGGCCAGAGCACAATTAAAACAGTTATAAAATAATTTCCTAAAACAACTAGCATGCTGAATTTATAAAGAAATGAAAAAGAGATTATGCTACAACTCCCATGATCCATCAGCTCCTCCTCTAGCCACTCCGGTGCTGTCCCAAGTTACCTGGTGGAAAACCACAGAAAGGGTGAGTACAAAAGCACTTAGTAAGAATCCCCAACCGGGATACAATACACAAGTCACAACATTGGCCTTACCCGGATGGTACAAAATCTCACAATTATAGTCCTTTACCAACTCAAACCATCTCCTCTGCCTCATGTTTAACTCCTTCTGAGTGAAGAAGTACTTAAGGCTCTAGTGGTTCGTGAACATCTGAATCTTCTCACATATAAGTAATGCCTCTAGATTTGCAAAGCAAACATAACGGTTGCTAATTCCATGTCATAGGTTGGATAGTTTTTCTCATAAGGTTTCAGCTGTCGGGAAGCATAAGAAATCATCTTACCATGCTGCATCAGGACACAACCCAAATCAAACTTTGAACCATCGCTGTACACAATAAAACTACTTGTTCCCTCTGGAACTGACAACACTGAGGCGGACGTCAAACTGTGCTTCAACAAGGCAAAGCTCTCTTCACAACTGGCATCCCAAACAAACTTAACACTTTTTCTCGTAAATCTGGTAAGGGGTGCTGCTTTAGAGGAAAAGTCCTTGACGAATCGACGGTAATAGCTTGCTAAACCTAGAAAGCTGCAAATCTCTGCGACGGTAATCGGTCTGGCCCATGAACTCACTACATCAATCTTAACGAGGTCCTCTGCAATACCATCACTAGAAACAACGTGTCCAAGGAAAGCCACCTTGTAACAGCCCAGTTTTCTATCCCAGTTTTCGAGGTGCCTTCGGGTCAAGTTTCGGTTGTTGGTTGGGTCGTTAGAGCGGTTTTGACCCTTGGGGGTATTTTGGTCTTTTGGCACTTCGGGCAGGATTTGTGGTTTTCAGGGCTTCAAGGTAGCTCCTGCCTTTGTCGAGGCTTGTTTGGGTTGGACTGCGAGTCCCGAGATGTTTGGGCTAGTCGTTTGGAAGTCCGGTTGTGATTTGGGTTTTTTTTTGCAAGTGATGGTTGGTTGTGTGCTTCCTTTGGGATTCGAGCCCGGGCCCTTGGTGTTGATTTGGGAGTTGGATTTAGTGAGTTTATTTATTGGAAGAGGTTGCTTCAGCCGGGTCTCGAAGGAGGAAGCCGGGAAATGAGATTTTTTTAAGGATAAAAGTGGATAAGGATGGATTTTGGATAAAATCCTTATTTTTCCTTTTATTTCCCATTTTTCCTTTTCTTTTCCAAATTCATTTTCTTTTCTTTTATTTTTTCCCCAAATTCTCTTTTCTCTCTCTCTCTCTCTCTCTCTCTCTCTCTCTCTCTCTCTCTCTCTCTCTCTCTCTCTCTCTCTCTCTCTCTCTCTCTCTCCCCGAGCCCCCCTCCTAGCCCAGCCCGAGCCCCTTGGCTGCGCGCCCGCCGAGCGCCTCGCTCCCAGCCACCAGCCCCTCTGCCGCCAGTCGCGCGCACTGAGCCCTCGCCTCGCCAGCCAGCGCCGTCGCCCGAGCTCGCCTGCCTAGGTCGCGCATCGCCAGCCCCAGCCCCGAGTCGCTCGCACAGTGTCGCCCAGGCCTACGTGTCGCCGAGCCCATGCCGTCCCTGTGTCGAGCCGCTCCGAGTCGCGCGTCACTGTAGCGCGTCGTCGCGCCCGCGCGCCCTCACCCGTAGCTCGCTCGCCCGCGCGTGCGTCTCAAGCGCTCGGCGCCTGCTCGCCAATGCCGTGCCCCGGCCACATGTCAGCGCGCCCCCCGCCAACAATTGCCCGGCCGTCGCAAACGCCTGTTCGAGTGTCAGCCGTGCCTCGTGAGTTGCTCCCGAGCTGAGCCCTATTTGTTTTATTATTTTTGGGCCTTTTGATTGTAATTATTATTGTTTTTGTTAGGTTCTCGCTAGCTATCTCGGGTTCGATCGCAGCTTAGATTCCTTGTGTTTAGAGGTCTTCCGGCCAGGTAAGGATTTCTTACCGGAGTTGTGTGGACCCTGCGATATTATATGTGATTGTTGATTGATTGCTTGTTTGTGTTTATTGACATGTGTAGCTAAGTGCTCTAATCTGAATTCCCGATTAGCATGACTTTCCTGGTTAATTCTCATGTTAATCCATGCTAGGTTGTTCCTTTCTGGCATGCTCGTATCTGTTCCTTGCTTCGTAGTATCATGCTAGGTTCATTGTATTCTTTTGAGCACGTATTGGATTATATTGCTTGTTTGCTGATTGCTAAGGCAGATTAGAGTTGCAGGTAGATAGCATTATCCGGGCCGGGTGCATAACGTACCTTGCACCCCGACAGGGACGTATGAGATGGAGCTCTGCCCTGATCCCGTTAGGGAATAGCTAACCCTAACGGCTGGCCTTGCAATCTTGGGTGAGGGTGGCGGTATCGTTAATGCCCCAACGGTCGGGATGATGACTTGGCATTGCCTCGTCCCCGGCGATCGGCACGTCCTCGGCGTGTTCGGCCGTAGCCCTTGATTGCCACTGTTAAGGTAAGGACGGCTTCGGGTGTAAGCCTACCACGATCCGCTTCCTTAGCCCCAAAGGTGGTTCAGCCGACATAGTTTACGTGTCCAGTCTCACACCCTATGCCGGTGACACCGATCCAAAGAATTAGTTAGGCGTGGTGGATCGGACATGGGCAACTTGCCTCTGGACCCGGCACCCCCATAGTCTGCAGAGAGCACGCGGTGCATGCTTACGCTCATTACAAAATACCGACCGGAGAGCTTCTCGGGATCTTGAGCTAGTGTACCTTTCATTCGACAATGAGACAGTGAGGCCGGACTTGTTTCTCGTATAGGGCGACTTGTGTATTGTGTGGATGTGGTGGTTGATTTCCTGACTAAGACCACGAGTTGGCATCCGAGGCCCAAGTGTGGGCTAAGCTATGTGCTCTATTCTGTGTTTATATTCATAGCTTGCATCTCTTTCTCGCTAGATGACCATGTATATCGTGTTGTACCCCTGGTTGGGGATTCTTCTTGAGTAATTCGTTACTCACCCTTATTATGTGGTTTTCCACAGGTGTAACCATGGTGCGAGAGACAGGATGGCCGGAGGAGGAGCCGTGATCATGGAAACCCGTTGTTCAACTCTAAGTCTTATGTTTATGTTATGATTTAAATGTCCTCTGAATGCATGTAGTTGGGCACGGAGCCCTAGGGTGTTTTCTGAATGTTTTCCCAGATTCTAGCATTGTTGTAAAGCTTGTATGTTGTAAATAAATCTCTGATCAGAGTAAGTTTTGGAAATGTATTTGCCTTGAAACAGGTGCTTGGAAACAGGGACAGGTTTCAGGAATTTATGTTGATTTTTAAATGGATGTTTTTATGTTTTAGTTTTTACTTAGAATCCAAACACCATATTGCAAATTTGATGTAGATTTGAATGCATGCATTGAGGTAACGGCCTATTTTATGCCCCTTTTGGGTCGGGTCGTTACAGTTGGTATCAGAGCTCAGAGTCATAGATTCTGTAGATTGACCTTTTGTTGTAGGTCGTTTTTCCATGATCATCAGCACTCCGACAGTCATCAGGTACGCCTAAGTTTACTATTTGTTGTTGAAAAAGGGTTAAGAATTTTACAATACCTGTCATCTAGTGTATGCCTTGTGTAGTGTTGTGGAGCGGAGACGAGCAGGTTCTGACTCGTTGTTGGTTTGGGTTTAGAGCGCCATCATGCCAACTTCCCGCAGTGTGTGATGTTTGTTGGGGCTTGTTGAGGTATCCAGATAGATTCGGATGCCCCTGGGACATCGTTCCCGATGGAGGCAGAGCTTAGACTCCCGTAGGCCAATTGTGGCCCAGTTGTTGGTTTTCCCCTAGTGAGAGGGTGGAGGTGCTTTGCCTTGGAGTGCCACTCCAAGAGAGGAGTTAGCTATGGCTGTGCTTATGTGGATGTTTGTGGAGCAGGTCCCCGTGTGGACTAGCTGGGTAGCTCAAGTGTTGATCTTGAGCCTTAGCAGATTGTTTGATTGCCAGGTGAGTAGCCTGCAGAGTTGGCGGCTTTCGAGGAGATTGTTGAGGCATCTTTGTGCTCCTGTAAGGTGTTGTTGTTTGCAGCGATGGCGGAACCACGTGGTTAGGGGTGCAATGAGCGATGTTCCTTCTGGATTGGATCCGTTGGTGTTTTCCTCAGATGTTTGGTAGAGTTGAGCACTCTTCTTTTGGTGAGCTCCTAGAGTGGAGCTAGCTGCTGCATGTTGAGAGAGCCGGTCAGAGTTTTGTTGAGCATCATGTGGAGATGCAAGGGTAGGCCGTGAGCCTTCGGTTTGATGAGATGCCATAGGCATGGATTTTGAGTTGGAGCCCTTGTATGCCTAGCCAGAGTTCTTGTCACTTGAGTTGTGACCTTGTTGGCCCCATTGGTAGTAAGATGTGGTTTTGGTAGTAGTGGCACTTGAGGTGCATTGGTTGGTGTGCCGCTTTGGCACTAAGTCTGGTTAAGGATTGAGTTTAGCTTGGGCATAGCAGATGGTTCTATGCCGTCCGGAGTTCAGCGCACTCATTTAGCCTTGGATCCGTTTATGGCGTGGCACTGCTTTAGGTCGTGCTGCAGGGCTAGTTCGGTGGTAGTCGATGGACTACAAGCGAAAGGATGTTCGAGTGGGCGGAGCCTTTTCCCAAAGTGTTACTTGGAGGAGGTTGAGTAAGTCGGCAGGTTGGCAGTTGGTAAGTGTTGGTGCGCGTGAGTCTCGCGCTAGTGTTAAGGCCAAGAGATTTCTTTGTGGTTGGTAGTGCGGTCAACTACCTTCGAGTGCCTAAATCTGAGGAGAGTTGAGCGTTGTAGATGCGAGTTTGGTCTAGCTGAGGGACCATGAGTTGGGTGCCTATGAGGCGAGTTGGATGCCTTGTGAGAGGTTTCGGATGTCTTATGGGTAAGCACCCTTGGTAGAGGCTTGGTATAAAGTAAGTTCGGTTTAGCATTGTTATGCCTTGGTAAAGCAAGGTTGCCTCAGCTTCGTGTATCGTGTGGAGATGGAACTTTTGGTGTTCCTTGGATTGTTGGTATCACTGCCAGGAGTTAGAGTTGCTTTTTGGAAAAGCGCTTGTTAGTCTTGGATCTCTGAAGGAAGGTTGAGAGTTGTGCACACAAGTGTGTTTTGTGTGGTTCATTCTGTGGCGAAAGTTTCAGATCCGTGTAGGGTTTACTTTGGAGATCTAGTGCTCAGTTTCTAGAGAAGTTGGACTCCAGGTGGATGTTGTAAGGCTTTAGTGAGGTGGTAAGGATACCGTGCTCGTGGTATCAGGTTGTTGCTTAGGCAAGATTTGTTAAGTTGGACCTAAGCTTGGTTGGCGGATCTTCTTGTTGATTGTTGGTTGGAGTTCAGTTGGAAACTGAACAAGAGCGGTGGTAGCAAAGCCGCGCAGTTTCTGATCGTCATGGCTAAGAGAGTTGTTCGGATCCTTGCCTTGGGTAGAAGCTGTGTTGTGGCTGATGTTTGAGTAGGAGGATGACGCATTCGGTAGCGTTTCGGGTCCTCTTGGTTCCCAGGGAGTTGGAGTTGGCCAGCAGGGTTGTGATGCTGGAAAATTGGAGTTGTTTGTTCAGGCAATTGTCTGTTAGATCGTTTGCCGGCAGTGTGTGTGTCGAGGGTTGTCGGAGAACCCTAGGTTGTGGAGAGCCTCTCCAGAGCTCAGTCAGGCCCAGGTAGTGAGTTTAGTTGGCCAGCTGGAGGCGTGTAGTTTGTAGCCTTGGTGGAGTTGCTAGCAGTCTTGGTAGACTAGCAGGCTAGTGTTTGTTTGGAGTAAAGTCCGGATTGGTTCCGGTGTGGTGGCAAGTGTCGATGCTTGGTGTCGGCCAAGGTGTGGATTGGAGTTGCTAGAGATTAGTTTTGCTCGTGGGGCGAGTGGTTTGTGCCCTGTTGGTTGTTTTCCTGTTTCCAGGATGTTGAGTTGCCCCGTTTAGCTTTTGGAGGTTCAGTCTAAGATGGACCCCTGTTGTTGCCCCGTGAGATTAGATGTTGTTGCTCTAGTGGAGCATGACAGTGAGCGTATGTGGAGCTCTCTGTCCTTTGGTTGTCTACTTGTAAGAGCCGTTTCCTTCGGGGAGTTGTCAAGTTACTCCCTTGGTCTTGGAATTGATGGTAGTGGTGCTAGCAAGAGGGAATAGTTTGTTGGCTGCTTGGAAGCAGTCGTTTGTTCAGTTAAGCGGATTCTTGGATGGTGTTCTAGAGGCTGCAGTAAAGGTTGTTCTGCCTCTTGTGAGTGTTTGGCCAAGATTTGGTTCTCTTGTTGTTTCGAGAGCTAGTTCGGTTCTAGCTGGAGGGCGTTGCCCTGAGGTTTTGTTACTAGTCAGAAATTTTTGGGAGTTGACCCCTCCCTTGGCAGTTGAGTAAGTATTGTTAGTTCTGGATTGGTGATTCGATTGGTTGAGTTTTCCCTTGGGTGTTGCTTCCAAGAGAGTTGGTTGCTGTTGCCTTGGGTTTGAGCAAGTCAGCGAGCTTGTGTGAAGTTCGCCTGCTGAGTTTGCTTGCTGGAAGTCGTTTCCGTTGGCGTAAGTCGACTTAGCTCCCGAGTTGTGAAGTTGATCTCGAGTAGCGCAATGCGCACCCAGCCCAAGTGAGGTCCTGCTTTGTGTTGTTAGCAAGCAAAGTTGTTTGTTCCCGCAAGGGAGGCGGCCAGCCAGTAAGAGTTGAGTTGTTCGGGCAAGTTGTTGGTTCTTTGGGGATTGATGATTTCCTTTCCCCCTAGCCTCTGTGATGGTTGAGTTGCTCCCTGGATGCCAGCCTCGAGTGTTAGCTTGCGAGGTAGTCTTGCAGATTCGTGTCGCTCAGGATCCGTAAGCTTTGAGGTTGTCGTTATCCGTTTTCCTTGTTAGGTTTCGGGAGTGGAGCTTCTGGTTGGAAGATGAGTTTGGCCTAAGCGAAAAGAAGAAGTCTTTTGAGTAGCCAGTTGGATTTTAAGAGTTGAGTGGTAGCTTGGAGGCGAGCGTTGCTCGTTATAAGTTTGGGTTGAGTTCTGCTGAGCAAGCCCTTCTCGGGCTTTGTTCCTAGTTGTTGTCGTTCGCGATTGGCGTTAGCGCAGCCGCGTTGAGTGAGTTGGCACAGAGGTGCCGTGGCATTGGTTGGTAAGCTGTGAGCTGTTTTCCTCAAGGTGTTGTGCCGCAGAGAGCTGCGTGAAGGTTTATTCCTTGCTTCCCGAGTTTTCCTTGAGAGGAATGTTGGTTGTTTCCTTGCCTGACAATGTTCTCTTTGGTCAGTTGCTGGTAGGTTTTCTTTGGAAAGTTTGCGTTCGGCCGTTGAGGAGTTCTATTTTGTTGGTTTGGCCGAGTGGAGTCTGTGCTTGGCCCTTGTCTTTTAAAGGTGGTCGTAGCTGAAGTTTTAGCTGGTGTGAGTGTTGTTAGCCGTCTGGTGTACCAGGATGGTGCCCCTTGCCTTTGGTTCGGCGATTTCTCCTTAAGATGGTTGCGTTAGTGTTGTGGTCGCGTTCTAGTTGGAAAAGTTTGGCTTTTGGATCAGTCGCCAGTTGGTGGGTCGTTTGGATTTTGTTAAGGCTGTAGGCAAGTTTTGAGGTTCGCTGGTCTCTTGTGAAGTAAGAGTAGGCCGTTTGGTTTTGGAACTTGGAAGGTTCAGTTGTTTGGCCAGTTTGTTGTAGGGTTGAGTTTATTTGTTGTCAGCTGTGAACTTCCAGAGGAGTTTTCCCCATCAAAGGCGGTGTGTAGAGTTTCGAGCTTACGCCGATCCTCGAGTTTGCTTTGAGTAGCACCGTTTTAGAGTTGGTGCGAGTTGAGGACGTGGTTTGCCGTCTAGCTTTTTCGCATCTGTTTCCCTTCGGAGTTTAGTGTATGCCCAGTCTTGGTTGAGATAGTTTGTGGCAGTCTGGATGGCATTCTGCCTTTGAGCCTTTGAGTACCCAGGAGGGGTTGGTTTTCGAAGAAGGTTAGTATTGTCTTAGCCGAGAAGTTCAGTTGGTTTGGTTTCTGTGGAGTTTTCCTGGAGCTGTTTCGTCTTAGGACTTTCGAGGACGAAAATCTTAAAAGGAGGGAGTATTGTAACAGCCCAGTTTTCTATCCCATTTTTCGAGGTGCCTTCGGATCAAGTTTCGGTGTTGGTTGGGTCGTTAGAGCGGTTTTGACCCTTGGGGGTATTTTGGTCTTTTGGCTCTTCGGGCAGGATTTGTGGTTTTCAGGGCTTCGAGGTAGCTCCTGCCTTTGTCGAAGCTTGTTTGGGTTGGACTGCGAGTCCCGAGATGTTTGGGCTAGTCGTTTGGAAGTCCGGTTGTGATTTGGGTTTTTTTTTGCAAGTGATGGTTGGTTGTGTGCTTCCTTTGGGATTCGAGCCCGAGCCCTTGGTGTTGATTTGGGAGTTGGATTTAGTGAGTTTATTTATTGGAAGAGGTTGCTTCAGCCGGGTCTCGAAGGAGGAAGCCGGGAAATGGGATTTTTTTAAGGATAAAAGTGGATAAGGATGGATTTTGGATAAAATCCTTATTTTTCCTTTTATTTCCCATTTTTCCTTTTCTTTTCCAAATTCATTTTCTTTTCTTTTATTTTTTCCCCAAATTCTCTTTTCTCTCTCTCTCTCTCTCTCTCTCTCTCTCTCTCTCTCTCTCTCTCTCTCTCTCTCTCTCTCTCTCTCTCTCTCTCTCTCTCTCTCTCTCTCTCTCTCTCTCTCTCTCTCTCTCTCTCTCTCTCTCTCTCTCTCTCTCTCTCTCTTTCTCTCTCTCTCTCTCTCCCCGAGCCCCCTCTAGCCCACCTGGCCTGCCGCGTCGCGCGCGGCCAGCCACTGCCCTGCCGCGATCACCATCGCCGAGCTCGCTTTGCCAGTCGCGCATCGCCATCCCGCCCTGAGTCGCTCGAGACGATGTCGCCCGAGCCCCGTGTCGCCCGGATCCGTGTCGCCCGCCCGTCACCGATCCACAGTGTCGAGCCGCTCGTGTCAGCCACGCCCCAGCGCCGCCCTACAGCCGTGCGGCAAATGCCCGTTCGAGTGTCAGCCGTGCCTCGTGAGTTGCTCCCGAGCTGAGCCCTGTTTGTTTTATTATTTTTGGGCCTTTTGATTGTAATTATTGTTGTTTTTGTTAGGTTCTCGCTAGCTAGCTCGGGTTCGATCGCAGCTTAGGTTCCTTGTGTTTAGAGGTCTTCCGGCCAGGTAAGGATTTCTTACCGGAGTTGTGTGGACCCTGCGATATTATATGTGATTGCTGATTGATTGCTTGTTTGTGTTTATTGACATGTGTAGCTAAGTGCTCTAATCTGAATTCCCGATTAGCATGACTTTCCTGGTTAATTCTCATGTTAATCCAGGCTAGGTTGTTCCTTTCTGGCATGCTCGTATCTGTTCCTTGCTTCGTAGTATCATTCTAGGTTCATTGTATTCTTTTGAGCACGTATTGGATTATATTGCTTGTTTGCTGATTGCTAAGGCAGGTTAGAGTTGCAGGTAGATAGCATCATCCGGGTCGGGTGCATAACGTACCTTGCACCCCGATTGCGAGGACGTATGAGATGGAGCTCATGCCCGATCTCGTTAGGGAATAGCTAACCCTAACGGTGGCCCGCAATCTTGGGTGAGGGTGGCGGTCGTTAAATGCCCCAGCGGTCGGGATGATGACTTGGCATTGCCTCGTCCCGGCGATCGGCACGTCCTCGGCGTGTTCGGCCGTAGCCCTTGATTGCGACTGTTAAGGTAAGGACGGCTTCTGGTGTAAGCCTACCACGACCCGTTCTTTGCCCCCAGTGCGGTGGTTCAAGCCGCATAGTTTACGTGTCGTGTCTCACACCCCTATGTCGGTGACACCGATCCAAAGAATTAGTTAGGCGTGGTGACTGGACATGGGCAGCTTGCCTCTGACCCGGCACCCCATAGTGTTGCAGATGAGCACGCGGTGCATGCTTACGCTCATTCTGGCGCACGGCCAGGAGAGCTCCTCGGGATCTTGAGCTAATGTACCTTTCATTCGACAGTAGACAGGCTGAGGCCGGGACTTGTTTCTCGTATAGGGCGACTTGTGTATTGTGTGGATGTGGTGGTTGATTTCCGGACTAAGACCCTGAGTTGGCATCCGAGGCCCAAGTGTGGGCTAAGCTATGTGCTCTATTCTCGTGTTTATATTCATAGCTTGCATCTCTTTCGCTAGATGACCATGTATATCGTATTGTACCCTATTGGGGATTCTTCTTGAGTAATTCGTTACTCACCCTTATTATGTGGTTTTCCACAGGTAACCATGGTGCGAGACAGGATGGCTGGAGGAGGAGCTGTGATCATGGAAACCCGTTGTTCAACTCTAAGTCTTATGTTTATGTTATGATTTAAATGTCCTCTGAATGCATGTAGTTGGGCACGGAGCCCTAGGGTGTTTTCTGAATGTTTTCCCGGATTCTAGCATTGTTGTAAAGCTTGTATGTTTTAAATAAATCTCTGATCAGAGTAAGTTTTGGAAATGTATTTGCCTTGAAACAGGTGCTTGGAAACAGGGACAGGTTTCAGGAATTTATGTTGATTTTTAAATGGATGTTTTTATGTTTTAGTTTTTACTTAGAATCCAAACACCATATTGCAAATTTGCTGTAGATTTGAATGCATGCATTGAGGTAACAGCCTATTTTATGCCCTTTTCGGGTCGGGTCGTTACACACCTGCTCCAACTAGAAATCACACTTGGAGAACTTGGCATACAACCGATTTTCTCTCGATGCTGTCAACACTTGTCTCAAATGCAAGGCATGATCTTCTCTGGTCTTAGAAATAATCAAGATGTCATCTATGACCACAATGATGAAGTTGTCCAAGAATGCCTTGAACACCCTGTTCATCATGTCCATAAATGTTGTTGGGGCATTAGTCAGCCTGAAAGACATAACAACGAACTCATAATGGCCATACCTCGACTTGAAAGCTGTCTTGGGAATGTCTGCATCCCTGATCCTCAACTTATGGTAACTAGATTTCAATTCTCTTGGAGAACACAGAAGCTCTTTGAAGCTGATCGAATAAATCGTCAATGCGAGGCAATGGATACTTGTTCTTCACCTTGACTTTATTCAGCTCCCTATAATCTATGCAAAGATCGAACCATCTATAAGGACCCGACCCAAATCGGGATTTGGACCTAGGTCCTTAACTCAATGTGCATGAAAATATAGGCAGTCGAGGCATGCAAGATAACACGACAGTGAAATCCATACATAAAGTCTCAGTGCATAAATTAAAGTTCGCAAAGTCATAAAAACATAGTGGTAATGGGTACCCATAAGTTCGAACGCATAAAAGAAAATATAAGAGTTCTAAAACAGTCTAAACATCCTGCTGAAATAGTTCATGATGATAAAAGACCAAACAGACACAAAAATAAATGCAGTGGGTCCCATAGTCATCTCTAGCTCCGTCGATCATTCATCTTGGTACAGTCTAGTAGTACCTGTGGGAATTCCACTGTAGAAATGGTGAGTTTTTGCAAACTCAGTAAGGCTTCCCCAGCTCGGGGATAGACATGCACAAGAACAAACATCAACAAATAAGTATGATCAGCAATATAACCGAAGGGTGTACAGAACCCAAGCTCATGGATGCTAGGTCAAGAAACCTCGTTCTTGACGAGCACCTCGCAGAACAGTCTAAAGGTCATAGACTCCAAGACCAAAAGTTCATAAGAGTCCTCTGACTCGAGAGCAATCTGGCATCCTACTCTAGAGGGAACTGGTGAGTCGAGCAACCTGTTGGCCCCAGAGCTCGTGCTCACGGCGAGAGGTGGTGCCACGCCAATCGCCAAGAAACCATATCAGGCCCGTACCACCTACCTTGAGAGAGCCTAAGCTACTAGTAGAAACCATCAAGGGCCGTGAGCCTGGCCGGTCGACCATCCACGGAAGTCCTGCGGAGCGAGAGAATATCACCTTAAGCTAGGGTGTGAGCCCGAATATCATCGTCCATACCGGCCTACTAGTCTCCTCTATTCGGTCTTATGACTCGTTTGGGTCCAAACGAGGCATCAAGCCGTGCATCTAACATCATGTAAGTCTATATCAGGACAATTATGCAACCACATGCAACCCCACCATATTAGGCAGACATACATGATTCATGCATCACTAGTCAACAAGAGACAAACATGAAATGTATATGCTCTCGATGCAATCAAATGCAACATACAATGCACATGGTTATGCTACAATTAAACAAATCAACTCATGCAAGTAAACCGACACATGTATTAACCACAAGTCCTCGAGAAGGGGTAAAAAGTCTCTTACCTCGGCTGAAACTCCCAAATAACCCTCTAGAGTCAACTGGAAGCGCTCAAATGGCCAACACAACTCTGAGCCCTAAAACAACAAATCGGTCAAAACTAGCACCCCAGACCATTAAAATCGGGTCCAAAATGTTGAATTTAGTAAATAGTGAAGAACCTCGAAAAACGTGTCCTGGCGGTCCCGCGTGCCCTCAACCTTGGCTCGAAGGAAGAGAAATAGCTCCGGTCAAATCTGGTCAAACATAAAAGTCAAATGGTCAAAACTAGCCATTTAACTCTAACAAACACTATTAAGCCCAAATCCAAGTAACCTTTAAACCAAACACTCCCTAAACTCATAACCAAACATAGTTTATTTTCAACTTGAATATCCAAGAACCAGCAACCAAACAGTCCTTATTCATCATTTAAATAACTCCAACCAATTAACCAAACAAGCCTAAACCACTACTTAAGTGAGTTTGAACCTAGAAACAAACAACCCATATACTTCACTTGAATAGCCTTAAACTTACAACCAAGCAAGCTTAATTCCTCATTAAAACAAACTTGCACTTGAACCCAAACAACCCCTATTCTTTACTAGAATAGCCTTAAACCCAACTTAAAATAGCAACTTCATTTACCAAACACCCATCTTCTTTTTCCTTTATCCACCATTTTTAACTTAAACTCCAAAATAAAAGAAAGTAAAAGAGAGAGGAAGAGATGGATCTCACCATAACTCCGACGACGACTGCTCCATGGTGAGTCCCACGACACTTCAACCCGAAACGAACAGCGGTGCAATCCTGCCAGCGACGAGACCTAGGCGATGACACGGCCGAAAACCCACCTCGCTGAAGACACCTCGCACACCCAGACACGTGCGACTGCCAGCAACCCACGACCTTCAGCAACCCACGACACGGCCTTCCTCACGGAGCGACACACTCAAACACGTGCGACGTTGCAGCAACCCACGACACCTCGAACCACAGCTTGAAAACGACGGTTGAACACACCGACGACGGCAGCACGCTGACCTTGTCGACACCTTGAACGCATGCAAACCAGCTGCTCGGACGGAACTCGACGGCGGCCGACAACCCTCACCCACCGATGAGGACTCCCAACGACTGAATCGGTCTAGGTTCACCGACGACGAAGCTTCCAATCAGAAAAATGGGACTAGGAGAGAATGACGGCACTAGTTCCAAGAGTGAACAGTGACCTAGCAGCCTTAGGGATCTGAAAATGCATTTAAATACCCCTAGAATAAGACCAATTTGTCCTTTATTTCTCAAATAACCACAATTCACCCTTCTTTTCATTTAACCAATTATTAAACTATTAAAAGAAATCAAAATGGGGCTATTACAACATTCCCCCCTTAGAAAACCTTCGTCCTTGAAGGTTGACTAAGGCTCAAACAACTCTAAGAAGCGAGAGCTCATATCAGCCTCGCGCTCCCAGGTTGCTTCCTCAACCTTCTGGTTTCTCCACAAAACTTTAACAAGAGCAATCTCGCGATTCCTCAGAACCTTACGGTCTCGATCCAAGACCTGCACAAGTTTCTCCTCATAAGACAAGTCTGCATTTAATGTCAAAGGCTCATGGTCAACAACATGTGATGGGTCATGTACATACTGACGAAGCATAAAAACATGGAACACATCGTGAACTGTCGATAACAGATGAGGCAAAGCTAAACGATAAGATACTACACCAATCCTCTCAAGGATCTCAAATGGCCCAACAAATCTCGGACTCAGCTTCCCTTTTCTTCCAAATCTAAGGATTCCCCGTATCGGTGCCACTTTCAGAAACACATGATTCCTAACCTCGAATTCAAGATTCCTGCGATGGACATCCGCATAACTTTTCTGTCGACTCTGCGTGGTAAGCATTTGTAACGACCCGACCCGAATGGGGTTCTAAATAGGCCATTACCTCAATGCATGCATAGAAATCAACACTAGAATTTGCAATAGGGTTGTTTCGGATTCTAAGTAAAAACCAAAAAACCTAAGCAAGAGTTCATTTAAAAGTCAATACAAAATTCTTGCAACCTGGTCCCTGTTTCCAAGCACTGTTCCAAGACAAATACATTTCCAAACATACTCGATCCAGAGATTTATTTAAAACATACAAACTTTACAACAATGCTAGAATCCGGAAATACATTGAAAACACCTTAGGCTCCGTGCCCAACTACATGCATTCAGAGGACATTTATATCATAAACATAAATCTCGAGTTGAACAACGGGTTTCCATGATCACAGCTCCTCCTCCACCATCCCGCCTCGCGCCATGGTTTCTGAAATATAAGTAAGGGTGAGTAACGAATTACTCAAGAAGAATCCCCAACCGGGGTACAATACGATATACATGGTCATCTAGCAGAAAGATATGCAAGCTATGAATATAAACACAGATAGAGCACATAGCTTAGCCCACACTTGGGCCTCGGATGCCAACTCAGGGTCTTAGTCCGGAAATCAAACACCACACAACACATCACACAAGTCGCCCTATACGAGAAACAAGTCTCGGCCTCGGCTGTCTCATCGTCGGACGAAAGGTACACGGCTCACAATCCCGATGAGCTCTCGATCCAGTGTTGTAATGGCGTAAGCATGCACCGCGTGCTCTGCTGCGCACTATGGGGGTTGCGTGTCTCAAGGCAAGTCGCCCATATCCGATCACCACGCCTAACTAAATCTTTGGATCGGTGTCACCGACATAGGGGTGTGAGACACGACACGTAAACTATGTCGGCTGAACCACCGCACTTTGGGGCCAAGAAACGGTCGTGGTAGGCTTACACCAGAAGCCGTCCTTGCCTTAACAGTGGCAATCGGGGCTCTTGCCAAACATGCCGAGGACATGCCGGCCGTGCGGAGGCGAGGCAATGCCAAGTCATCATCCCGACCGTTGGGGCATTAACAACCGCCTCCCTCACCCAAGATTGCGGGGCCTACCGCTTGGGTTAGCTAATCCTCACGGGGTCGGGGGACGGAATGACTTGCTCGGCGTCCCCGCCATGGATGCAAGGTACTTTATGCATCGGGCCCGGATGATGCTATCTACTGCACTTCTAACTCGCCTAGCAAACGACAAACAATTCCATAAAATCCAATACGTGCTCAAAGAGAATACAACGAGCCTAGCATGATACTACGAAGCAAGGAATGATACGAGCATGCGAGAAAAGGAACAACCTAGCATGGATTAACATGAGAATTAACCAGGAAAGTCATGCTAATCGGAATTCAGATTTGAGCACTTATCACCAAACATGTCAATAAACACAAACAAGCATACAATCAAGAATCGCATAATATATCGCAGGGGTCCACACAACTCCTGTGAAATCCTTACCGCCTAAGACCTCTAAACACAAGAAACCTAAGCTGCGATCGAACCCGAGCTAGCTAGCGAGAACCTAACAAAAACAACAATAATTACAATCTAAAGGCCCAAAATAATAAAACAAACAGGGCTCGGCTGAGCACTCACGAGGCACGGTGACACGCGAACGGCCGGCCGCTCGGGCTAGGCGGCCAATGGCGGCGCCTGCACAGCGCTGGGCGCTGACGACACGGCACCGGGCGCTGCTCGAGTCGGGCGCTCGACACGGGCGCCGAGGCGACTGGGCACGGCGGCTGGCGAGCGAGCGCGCGAACGCGCGGCGAGCAGCGCAGCGGCGCGCGCGCGCGCGCGACGACACGCTACTGAGACGCGCGGGGACGGCGACTTCGGCGAGCTACAAGGACGCCCGACCGGTGCGGCTTCGGCCACGAGGGACCGCGCGACTTCGGACTGGCGCGGCGAGCGCGCGATCTGGCGCGCCGCGGGGCTGGCTGGGGCGATGGCGCGCGCGCGCGACGCTCAGCGATGCTTCGGTGGCGACGACTGGCCGGGCGAGTAGGCGAGGGCGACACGAGCGTAGTGGCATGGCGAGCGAGCCAAGGGGCCGAATCGCTTTCGGGCAAGGGGCGACCAAGGGGGGGCTGGGGGGATGCTCGGGCTGGAGGAGAGAGAAAGGGAAATTGGGGGAAAATGAAAATTTTCCTTTTTTTTTCTTTTCTTTTTCTCTTTTATTTAAAAACCAAACTTATCCAAATAAATCCAATTTATCCATTTTCCAATTTTTCCAAAAATCCTTAAAATCCTTAAATCTCATTTCCCGGCTTCCTCCTTCGAGACCCGACTGAAGCAACCTTTCCAAACAACAAAACTCACTGAAATCAACCTCCCAAACCAATACTGAAGGCCCGGCTCGAATCCCGAAGGAAACACCCAAACAACCATCATTTAGCAAAAAAAATCTCAAATCACAACCGAACTCCCAAACGACTAGCCCAAACATCTCGGGACTCGCAGTCCAACCCAAACAAGCCACGACAAAGGCAGGAGCTAGCTCGAAGCCCTGAAAACCACAAATCTTGCCCGAAGAGCCAAAAGACCAAAATGCCCCCAAGGGGCAAAACCGCTCTAACGAACCAACCAACAACCGAAACTTGACCCGAAGGCACCTCGAAAACTGGGATAGAAAACTGGGCTGTTACAGCATTCTAGTACGAATCTTCTAGACTGTTTCACTAGTCATTTGCAAGAACTCGGGACCCAACAACTTTCTTTCTCCAACCTCGTCCAAATGGACGGGTGATCTACACTTATTTCCATACAATGCCTCAAAAGGTGCCATCTGAATAGTGGGCTGGTAGCTATTATTGTATGCAAATTCCATCAGATACAACCACTTATCCCAACTTCCTGGAAAGTCTAGCACACAAGCCCTCAGCATGTCTTCCAAGATCTGATTGACCCTCTCGGTCTACCTATCTGCCTGTGGATGAAAAGTTGTACTAAACTTACAAGTGGTTCCAAGACCTTCTTGAAGATTCTTCCAGAAGCCCGAAGTGAAAAGAGCACCCATGTATGAGACTATACTCACAGGGACTCCAAGATACCTCACAATTTTCTCCAAGTACAAATGAGCCCATTTTTCAATAGAATAATCCAACGCCCCTGGAATGAAGTGAGCACTCTTGGTCAGCCTATCCACAACCACCAATATCACGGTGAAACCTCTCGGTGTCTTAGGGAGCCCTAAGATAAAATCCTTGGAAACATCGTTCCACTTCCACTCTAGAATGCTTAAAGGTTGCAACAACCCTGCAGGCTTTTGCCTCGGCGCCTTCACTTGCTGACAAGTCAAGCACTTACTGGCAAACTCGGGGATATCTCTTTTCATGTTATTCCACCAGAATGAATTTTTAAGGTCTTGGTACATCTTGGTACCTCGGGGTGCCAGGCAAGCGACAAACTATGAGCCTCAAACATCAACCCAGTACGGATCTCGACATCAGCAGGCACAACCAACCTCTGTCTAAACTGCAACCCACCATCGAATGATACCGACCAATCACTGCGCTCCTCGGCTTGTGCCCTGGAAAACAAAACTAACAGCCCAGGGTCACTCTGTTGACCCTCTACGATCCTCTGCCTCAAAGTCGGTTGTACAGTTAACTGCGCTAACCTCGTTGTAATTCCTCGGACCCATGCTATCTCTGCTCGAGCAAGCTGATGCTGCGATGGAACTTGAGACACAACCAAGGCCGCTGAATGAAAGACTTTTCTACTCAAAGCATCAGCAACCACATTCCCTTTACCCGGGTGGTAAAGAATCTCATAGTCATAATCTTTTACCAGTTTCAGCCATCTACATTGTCTCATAGTTAGCTCTTTCTGGGTTAAGAAGTATTTCAAACTCTTATGATTCGTGAAAATCTGTATCTTTACTCCATACAAGTAGTGCCTCCAGATTTTTAACGTAAAAACCACTACTGCTAACTCGAGGTCATGAGTTGGGTAGTTATGCTCATACGGCTTAAGCTGTCAGAACACAACCCAAACCCCTCTTGGAAGCGTCAGTGTAAACTACAAACCCATCAGGCCCCTCCGGCACTGACAGGATTGGCGCTGAAGTCAAACGTCTCTTCAATTCAACAAAACAGGCCTCACAATCATCTGACCACACAAAAGCTTGCTCTTTCTTAGTCAGCTGAGTCAACGGCCCTGCCAACTTAGAGAAGCCCTCCACAAATCGTCTGCAGTATCTAGCCAGACCTAAGAAGCTCCTCACCTCAGCGACCGATGTTGGCCTGACCCAACCGCTCACTGCATCAATCTTAGCATGATCTACTAAAACTCCCCGATGGGAAACCACATGACCTAAAAAGGCCACAGAATCTAGCCAAAACTCACACTTAGAAAACTTGGCATACAACTTATTCTCTCTAAGTGCTAGCAAAACTCTTCTTAGGAAGGTGCTCCTCATGATCAGACTTAGACTTAGAATAGATCAAGATATCATTTATAAACACAATCACAAACTTGTCCATAAAATCTCTAAACACTTTGTTCATCAAATCCATGAATGTTGCGGGGGCATTCGTCAAACCAAATGACATCACCACGAACTCATAGTGTCCATAACGAGATCTGAAAGCTGTCTTAGAGATGTCCTCGTCCCTGATCCTCAGTTGGTGGTAACCGGACCGCAAATCAATCTTTGAAAACACGACCCCCTTGAAGTTGATCAAACAAGTCATCGATGACTTTAAACCCCTAAAATATGCAAATTAATATATCTAACCTTTATTATCAAAGTGACAATTAAAATGCAACATACATTGAAATCCAAAACAGTTTGAATCCTCTAGCTAGAGTACAATTAAAACAGTTCTAAAATAATTCCCTAAAACAACTAGCATGCTGAATCTGTAAAGAAATGAAAAAGAGACTATGCAGCGGCTCCCATGATCCATCAGCTTCTACTCTAGCCGCCCCGGTGTTGTCCCAAGTTACCTAGTGGAAAACCACAAAAAGGGTGAGTACAAAAGCACTCAGTAAGAATGCCCAACCGGGGTACAGGACGCAAGTCACATCATCTAGCAGGATCTGAATTCTCCTTTAAATAATAAGGAGAAAAGACCATTTATTGGAGTAATAACAAAGCTTGCCTCAATTCTTTTTAGAAAAAACCAAATAACAATTTCAAATTCTTTATTTAAAAGAACAAAAAGGGTTATTACAAATATAAATACCCAAGAACGTCGACAACATAAGAAAGTTGAAAAGTGTAGAACAAGGCGACTATTTACATAAATTTTCTCTTTCAACCAAGCAATAAGGATTGGTGGTCGGTGGTTTTGACTCCACAAGAAGCTCTATTGACATTGCACTTTATTGATTTTCTATTGTTGTACTTTTCTTCACACGCTTTAACATTAAGCGCTTTTGACAACTATATTTCTTATCATTGTTGTTAGTCTATATACATTTTTAATGAAGATATTTTCTTTCTTACTTGCGTTTCTCAATTAAAAAAAAAATTAGAATCATATATTTAGGTTGAATTTAAAATACGATTTTCATTATTATAAAAAAAAAAATGAAACCAATAAATAAATAACTAGGTTAATTTGTTGCTTGAGAGGGCAAGCAAAATTTCAAAATGAATAATTCCGTTGACATTTAATTCAAGGGAAATTGTACTATCTAGCTACTTTTAGCAAACTATTTACAAGTCTAGTTGATATTAAAAGTATTTACAAAAATATTTATCTATTTAAAATTAAATAAATAATCTATTCTAAAATGACCATCTTACCCCAATAGATTAACGATTTTTATTTTACTTCATAAACCGTTATTGACTCCATTAATCCCTCAACAATTCCGAAGCAACGTTTACCTCTTCAATTTTTTTTTTTTTTTTTAGATTCCAATTCTTATATTTCAATTTTAAAAAAAATCTTGTTCGCCCATTATTCACCAATTTTGAAAAATTATGTTTGTCCATGCCCAATAATTCAATTAATATGAACATTTTTTTAAAGCAATTAATGTGAACATTTTGAATTGTAATTTATATATATTTATCAATTACAATATTTCTTATCTATAGAGCATTAATGTATTAAAATTTAAAATTATAATTATTCTAATATTGTATCATCACAAAATCATTTTTTCCAACAAAAATACACATTACTTATACTAACATGATAAGATATACACATGAACCTTATTTATTTGAAAATTGTATTTATTTATTAATGCATAATTATTAATTTTATGAAACTAAAAGTACCTTTTTCACACCATTGTTTTTTGAAAGTTTGAGAAAAATGTTATTTTTTTGCACTTCACTATATTTGAATAATTAAATTGTAATTCATTTTCATTTTATTAATGTTTTTAATTTTTTTAAAAAAGGAAATTTTACTAGCTAAGTTCTTCTCATAAAATAATTATAAAAACTATACAAATTTTAAAGTATTTACATTCATAATTATTAATATATTTTAATACTATATTATAAATACTTATTAATACACGTATTAATCATTAATACACTTTAACATAATATTATAAATACTTATTAATACCTGTATTTTTTTTTTGAAATGCTTATTAATACTTGTATTAATAATTAATATGTTTTAACACAATATTATAAATACATATTAATACATGTATTAATCACTAATACATTTTAATACAATTATTATAAATATACATTAATACATGTATTAATCATTAATACGTTTTACTATTGTCTTATAAGTACTTATTAATACAGTATTAATTATTAATACGTTTAAATATGATATTATAAATACTTATTAATACGTTTAATATTGTATTATAAATATTCATTAATACCAATATTATAAGAAAATATGTAATAAAGCTCATTAATACAAAATACTACATTTGTTAATTTTTTTAAGTATTTATATTTATAATTATTATCTAAATTTGTTTGGTCTTGTAAATTTTGATTTATATAAAAAAAGAATCGTGAGATAAATACTCATAATAAAATAGATATCTTAGTTGTGAAATACCTACTAATTCGGTATTTATACTCAAGTAAACAAAATTCTAATTAATATGCATAATATGATCAAGACCACAAAAATAACATTAAATCACGAATTCTTATTTATTTGAAAACCAAATTTATTTATAAATACATGATTAAAGAAAAAAAGATTTCAAATCAAACTACAAAAAAAACAAACAAACAAACAATAAACAAATTTTGTAAACCCATTATTTTGGAGGAGATTTTTAAGGAAGTAATTTTGATTAGTAAATTATACGGAAGTTGGAAAAGTGAAGATCTACCGCTTTATTTTTTAAAATTGTGATCAGGTGGGTATTTGTGTCTTTTTACATGTAAAAGGAATTTTTATTTCAGTCCGGTCATCTAGTTTTGCTAAAATTTCTATGTATGTACATTTTTTCAATTTTTTTCTTTATTCTGCCTAATCCTGCACAAAGCCCTTAATTCAATTGCAAAGTGTTTAGGTTTAGTATCGGCCTCTTTTGTCAACATGCATTTGAAAAATTACAAGCATACATTTTTCATGTCAAGAGTCAATTTTCATGAAGTCCAATAAAAGTAATATTATTCTTTAAAAAAGAATATATTATGTCTAAAAAGCCATCTAGCTCTCTTTATTTATTGATAAAAACTTTGAAGCTAAATACTTGTTGGTTAAGGCATGCTAGCTATTTGAATGGTTGTTATTTATATTATAATTTTGAGATAGATGTCTTTCTTATAAACTAGTGTAACAATTAATCTTTAAATTACATTTATTTATTTAAAATATCATTAGAAAATACTACTATGTGTTTCACCCATTTTAATAAACAAAGTAAACATATTATCCATTTGGCTACTTTCCCTTATATACTTATAATAGACAAAAAAAATAATAATCATACTAAATCAGGCTTACTGAAACACACAAATTATGTTTTTCGTAATTTTCTTTATGGATATTGTTTTGGGATGATAAAAAAAAGGGAGGGTCATGGGAATTGTAGGGCCATGAATATAAAAATAGGGTTGTTAAATTTTGGTTCAAAAGTTTGGTGGTCCACCTTTAACAATTATTAAAGATGCAAAATAAGATAGGTGGGGTGTGTTCATGAAAATGATATTATATTGTTACTATTTGTTTTACCTATAAATCTCATGTATCATCTAATTGGGTATGCATTTTAGAAGTGTGAATATATACTTCTCAAAAAACAAATAAAAAAAAGGCTAATAAAAGCGGTAACTCAACAATATCAGAATTAAGAGGTCTTTAGAGCTTTGACATTTTGTTTAATTTTGATCCTTGAATTAAATTTTAAAAATCAAATTTTAGTCATTGAACTTTGAGATTTGTTCCATTTTAATTTTTGAATTTTAAGATTTATTCTATTTTAATCATCAACTTTCTCAAATTGATATTTGTTTTGTTTCGGTCCCTCAACTTTCAAACAAATCAAAAATTAGTTCTTTGATTTGTTTTTTTTTAATAAAGACCATCTTCCTTTATGAATATTAAAATTTGTTCACATTTTATGATTGTATTAAAATTAATAGTATTATGTGTCTCAAAAAAAAAAATTAATAGTATTATTGAACCAATTTCGATTAATATTGACTTCAAATTTATTATAGAGAATCAATTTATTTACTATTTTTTTTGTAAGATGAAAGACTAAAATAAACTTTTATAATTTCATGAATCAAATTTAAACGAACCTCAAACTTATGATATTAAAATTGGACTTTTAAAAGCATTAAAATTCCACAAACTTATTGAAATATAATACAGAACAATCAAGATCGAGCTTAAAATACCAAAAAAGAATTATTATGAGGAGAATAATTATTTGTATTTAGAATAAAGAGAATGATTATGAGATGAATAATTATATATGTTTGAGATCAAGTGAATGATTGTGGAAAAAATAAAATAATAAGTATGACAAGAGTGAAAAATAATTATAAAATTTGTAAAAAATTGTTGTATGGAAAATAAAAAATAGTTAGATAAAAATGAAAAGACAATTTTTAGAAAATATGATTACGGGGAATCCTCTCTATTTTTACTCACCATCTTATTCTTGATGGCACAAATGCACCCTAAATTATTTTAAAATAGAAATTTCTCTCCAAAATAAAAAAATATTTCTTATCAATATTTATTTATTATTTATTTCATATATTTATAATTGTTATTGATTTGATTTAGGCTATTTTGTTGATGGTTGGAAATGAGTTGACGTGGAAATCCACATCTCATCTCAATATTTATTGACGTGTGTTTTCCGTACACTGATGGCGTAATTTAGCCTTAGCGTCAATTTTTCAATTCCCTTAAATTGCAAATAAATTCGTTAAAATAATAATAATAATAATAATAAAGATAATGAAAAAGACTTTTGGACAGAATATCTTGCAAGGCCAACTCATATGGATATTCCCAAGTCAACCCTGTCAGGGTTTCTTCTATATTTATTTTCCTTTTTTCTTCCAATTTTAAATGACATTAAATTACTAATTTATTTTTGGGGGCTATTTTTTTTGTGTATACATGATTAGGAATTGATATTTAAGTATTGAATTTAGATTTTATTTTTCCTCTCTAAAAATAAAAAATTAAATGATTATAAAATGAGTATTTACGATTCTAATTTTAACCCGTCGTTTGGTTCATTTGATGGGAGGAGGCTTCAAATTTATTCCAAAATTTTCCATTTAGATTCATGGTGATTTTTAAAATTCATGGTGGTTTTTCATCTCTCATATTTTCTCTCATCTAATTTTCATACACAATAATAATAATAATATTATTATTATTACTACTACTGCGGACTAATATTTCAATTTTAGTTTGTTAGCATCATTAATGAAATTACTTATAATATTAGGGATTTTGTATGTATAACAAAGAATTGCAAAATATTAACATTTACGGCACAAAATCAAAATTAATTCATTTATAGTAAAAAATTCAAATTGAGTTCTATCACTAATTAGTGATAGATGTCAACAACTTATTAGTGATAGATGTCTATCACTGATCGAGTTCTATCACTAGTTATTGATAGATGTCTAATGTGTTATACATTCAATTATTTTAGAAATTGTGCTACAAAATTAATATAAGAGGTAGAATTTGATGTTGAGCGCAAATTCTCTATAATATTTTTATTCAATGATATATATAATACATTTTTTTAGAGTAAGATGAAATTGACAGATTATTGGTTTATAGCACCAACAAGAGCGGTTGTTCAACCACATTAATCTACATTCAATGATCTAATGTTATGAGTTTGAATCTCTCATTCCCAATTGTAAATTTTATTTTTAAAAAACGATTTCTAATTCTAAGAGCTTTTTTAAAAAAAGAACAAACTTATTTAGAAATATCTTAAAAGAAACAAAAAAAAAGGGTCATAAAAAACATTTTATTTATAAAAAAAAATAGGGTTTTTTTCATAAATAGACTCTATTTGAAAAGTATTTGCAAATATATGCATCTTCAAAAATATTAGCAAAATTAGAATTTATTTTAATATCTTATAGATTCCGAAATTAATGAATTACAACACTACCCTTAATTTATTGGTTTTTCATTTGGGAAAGGAAATTTTAAAAAAGAAAATCTTATCTCACATTCCAAACTAGAAATTGCCAATTTAGGGTGCATTAATTGTAGAATACTAGAAACCGACAATTTAGGGTGCATTAATTATGGAAAACCATAAATTGCCAATTTATGGTGCATTAATTGTTTAACGAAAGTGGCGACAGATATTCTTAGAGGTAGAGTTGTCATTTACATACGAATATGGTTAGTAATGTACATGTACAATATAGTTAGTAATTTACATGTTATTTGATTACAGTAATTTTGTTCATAAATAGACCGTATGAGTTGTTGAACGTTCAATTTTGTTGATTGAAATCGAACTGTATGATAACCACACAAGATTTAAATAACTTGGTATATACTGATGCAGTCATAATATATCATGTATCATACTGTATTTTAAAACTTTATGTTTTTTTTTTAATGTTTAATTTGTTGATATGGATACTTGTAGTGTGATTTAATATGTTTGCAACAACGAACAAGTAATTTTAAATGTATAAATTTTTTAATGTACAATACCGTATAGTAAAACGTTTGGAAATAACATACGTAATATTTGTGAATTGATAGAGACTCATAGTGTTGGATAAAACTTCACACAAAATTACTATTTAAAGTGAGATCAGTAGTAAATAAAAAAGATCTTATGAGTTACAAAATTGAAATTGAAAGTCGGCATAAAAAAAGACTGTAATGTAAAATCATCATTGGGTGAATGCATTCCTCAATATTTATGCAACGTTCTTCAGCTACTTCATGATTATGGTACATCTTCATTTTCATCCCACTGACCACTACGTCCAATAGGGATTGAGATGCTTGTTTAACCTATAAATAAATGTTGTATAGTATTACAAAAATGTTCAAACAGTATTGTCTTATATTATAAGTCGTATAATATACATGTATATAAACAATACTGTATTACAGAATAGAAAAGTAATGGATAGTAATATGAGTATGAAAAATGTATTAGACATGAATAAAATGAATAATAACCCATAAATGTACCGTGTAAGTTATACAATATGTATAATAAAATATATAGAGTTTTGTATAGTTTATACGGTAATATAATAGTACATGACAAACTACTGTATTAATGGTATTATACAAATGGAATGATTGATGAACATATAAGGAGAAGATGTATAGTATAACTAACCCAAAAACACAGTATGAACATACGATATATACTCAATTATACAGCTTTGCAGATATGTGTATATAGTGAATTATACTAGAATATGAGAATCAAAGTACGAAAAAACTACTGTTCTACATATGATTTGATTGCATTTCTAAACATGATTTTTGACATTTTAAAGACTGAAATATAAATAAATTAAATGTAGAGAAATGACAAAGTAGGAGTAAAACATATCATACTCTACATGGAAAACAACAGTATTAATGGTATTATACAAATGAAATGATTGAAAAACCTATAAGGAGAAGATGTATAGTATAACTAACCTAAAAACACCGTATGAACATACGGTATATACTCAATTGTACAGTTTTGTAGATGTGTATACAATCAATTATATCAGAATATGGAAATCAAAGTACGAAGAAACTCACTGTACATATGATTTTCTTTGCAATTCTAAACATGATTTTTGACATTCTAAATACTAAAATATAAATAAATTTAATGTAGAGAAATGACAAAGTAGGAGTAAAACATATCATACTCTACATGGCAAACAAAGTATTAATGATATTATACAAATGGAATGATTGATGAACCTATAAGGAGAAGATGTACAATATAACTAACCTAAAAACACTGTATGAACATACGGTATACATTCAATTGTACAGTTTTGTAGATGTGTATACAATCAATTATACCAGAATATGGAAATCAAAGTACGAAAAAACTACTGCTCTACATATGATTTTACTGCATTTCTAAACATAACTTTTGACATTCTAGATACTGGAATTTAAATGAGTTAAATGTACATAAATGATAGAATAGGAATAAAACATACCATACTAAACCATCTAAAACATATCGGATCACGATTATACTAGAACGAGCAGCAACCTACTAATGATGATGAATAAGGAACAAAAACGTAATACAAATACGGTGAAAAATGAAAATTATTGAGAAGAGATAACTAAAGACGTACGATTATACCGTCCGATCAGAACTTTGTGGTCACGACAATTTATGTGGTGGCCGAAATGTGAAAAGAAAGATTGAATGGAACTGGAGAAACGAAAAATGGAGGAATGGAGAATGGAAGAAAAAAAGTGAAACGAAAATAGAATAGAAAGAAAGATAAGAGATAAATGAGAAAAGGAATTAAATCTCATTGCATTAAAAGAGTTGACAATTATATATGGTATGTTTTAAAAGGATGGAAAGTATGCAAAATGAGGCATTTAATTCGAAAATTTAATATTAAATATGAGAAAGGGCAAAATGGTATTAATGAAAAATTAATAATTACGATTTTTTATAAAAAAAAATTAACTTTGCAAAAAAAAACTTGGTCGTCTATATTTGTAAATACTTTTTCAATGTGGTCTAGTTACTACAATTTCCCAAAAAAATAACAATAAAAAAACTTTTACAAAGAAACCCAATTCTATTATTTGAATTCAAAGAAATATACCAGTTGAATCAATTTAAAAACGAAAAAAATTCGATAATAAATAATCGAATGATCCAAGGCTCGTCCAGTATATTCGATCTATGTATTAGACAAATTTTTCATTGAGAGGAAAATAAATGAAAGATCTGACTAATAGAATAAACATCATACTAAAAAAAATTGATAAAATTAAAAAAGACACGAAGAAAGAGTTTATAAATCTAAAAATAAATATTAGTCCTAACAAAATAAGTTATGATGATAAAATATTAGAATCCAATAAAAATATTTTAAAGATATTAAAAAAACAATATACGATTAATTCGTAAATGGCATCATTAGATTATTGGTCCATAGCAATTGGACAAAAAATATATTAATTGAATTAGATCAAGAGAATAATTTTAAATTTTAATTATTTTGATTATTATTATAATAATTTTTAATTATTCTTATTATACTAATGAATAATAATTAAGGGAATTTTACATGTATAACAAAAAAGACAAAGTATTTTCATCTATAGCACAACATTAAAATTAATTAATTTGTAGTAGAAAATTCAAATTGAATATTAGTGGTTGAATTCTATTAGCTATAGAATTCAATCAATGATAGTCTCATTCTATCACTGCTTGAGTTTTTTATTAGTGATAGAAATTCAAATTGAGTTCTATAATTAGTTGAGTGATAGAAATCAACGTGTTAGATGAATTATTTTAAAAATTCTGGGGCAAATATAATACATGAGGTAAGATGTATTGTTGATGGTAAATTCTCAATAATTAATGATAATTAAAAAATATATACATTTTTTTAAGTAGAAATTATATAATCATAATTAAAGAAGAACTCACAAAAATCACAATAAAACAAACTAAATCATTTTTTTATTTTTAAATTATTAATAAATATACATTAATTTCCACTCAGCTTTATTTTCTTTTTTATTATTATATGAGAATTTAATTTGTGTGAAAGCTAATGAAAATAATAATTCAACGATATTAATTAAATCTATTAAAATCATATACACTCGTTAAAGATTCTCATAATCAAATATTGGCAATTGATTCGGCCAAACCATGCAAATGCCCACTTTAAGCCATTGTAATTGAACTTTGGGCAGGCTTTGTAAGTCATTTGGAAACTTCATTGGTAATTTTGTGTTAACTTTTTTTATTTATTTATTTAGTTTGACATTTTTTTTAAACTTAATTTTAAAGATGTACTACCGTTAAAAATAAAGAAATAAATAATGAAGATGTATTCTTTTGATGGGGTTTGTTTTGATTTAGTTAATTGACCAATATCTGGGGTCAACATAAAAAAGTAAAACCTAAAATTGTTTTCATTGTTTTTTTTTTCTTAAACAAAAATGTTTTAATTGTTACACGAAAGACCGGACGAAGACTTTCCAAAAAAAACACGAAAAGTAGTATTAAAAATCCTATTATTTCTCTATAAAACACTTTTGTGATTATATATATATACTTTTTTTTATTACAACTATTGAGGATAAGAATCCTGGAACTTGAGACTCTTTAATTACTAATTTTGTTGATAACGTTTGTAATTAGTTAAATCTAGAAAATAATTACAAATAATTTTACTTAAAAAAATGATATTACTGAGTATTGTCATATTTTTTTTTATAATAATGATATTAAAAAATATTTATAATATAGGGAATTTTGCATGTATAACAAAAAAAGACAAAATATTTTCATCTATAGCATAAAATCAAAACTAATTCATTTTTAGCAAAAAAATTCAAATTGAATTGTATCACTAGCAGAATTCTATTAGTGATATAATTCAATGAATGAAAGATTTCTTCTATCACTGCTTGAATTTTCTACTAGCGATAGAATTTCAAATTGAATTACATCACTAGTTGAGTTTTATTATTGATAGAAATTAAGGCTTTTTATAATAATAGATTAACCAGAAAAAAGAATTACAACGGTATGCACATTTACAAAATTTAGCAAAAGTAATCAATCCGATAAAGAAGGAAATTTATTTTATTTGGAAATTACATAAATATCCTCATCATTAAACTAATATTTATTAAAATAAAAAGGCACCACATTTTCAATTAAAAACAATATCTCCTTAAATAGTGGGCGTTCCCAACCAAAATTTATCTTCGTAAATATTTGTCGATATGAATAACGTTATATATATATTTGTCGATATGAATAACATTATATATATATAAAGGATATTATTTTTGATATTTTGTCAAAAAAAAATCTAAAATCTAAAATCTTTCAATCATGTATTAATATATAAATATGGATTTCTCAATATTATTTTTCTAGTATATCAAATTAGTAAATTGTGTAAAGTATTAGTAATTTTTTAAAATGTATTAATACTCTATATTTTTTACTTGGGCATATATAAATACCTTATTAATACAATATTTTATAATTAAGATGTCTTGGATATTTATGTACATTTATCTCACATATGACTATTGATTCATCATACTATATATTTTTTTGTATTGTTTATTCGACAACGATTTTACTATAAATACTAGTACACATACTTTCTATAGTTGATAAATTAACGAAACTAAACAATAAAAACATTGAGTATGTTAATACTTTTTTTTTACAAGAGGTATGTTAATACTTTATTTATTTATTTATATATATATATATATATATTATTCAATACAATATTATGTATTATTAATATAATAAATACTAATATAATATCATGTATTATTCATGCAGTATTATAAGAGTACTATTAATACATGCAATATTATCTTCTCTTTTTTTTGAATCACAATATTATCTATTATTAATACAGTAATATAAGAGAGTATTACTAATACAGTAAATATTAATGCAATGTTATGTATTATTAATACGTATTATGAATAAGTATTACTAATACAACAAATATTGATACAATATTATGTATTATTAATAAGCGGTAAATATTAATACAATATTATGTATTATTAATACAACAATATAATGAATATTAATATGATATTATGTATTATTAATACAATTATACAATAAATATTAATACAATATTATAATATTATGTATTATTAATACAATATTATTAGAGAGTATTCTTAATACAGAAAATATTAAAAAATATTATATATTATTAATACAGTATTATAAGAGAATATTATTAATACAATATTATAATAAAGTATTATTAATACTAATGACTATAATTACTATTTTTTTTAAAAAAATGACTATTATAATAAAGGATTTGTGGCATTGATTATCATGCGTATGTTCAATTAAAGGCACAAACAATTGAGCTAGAAGAAGAATATTAGAGATATAATAGTACTTAAATAAATATTAATTAATTATAAATAGATAAATATGATTGAAAAATAAAAAAGATAAAATACCAAAAAATACCTTCATCGAAGATGAAAGTAAGTACAGCTAGGTGTATAATTTTTAGAATTGGAAAAGATAATTTTTCTTCCTAATTTTAACATATAAAAGATAAAATTGTTATTTTTTTATAAAAAAAAAACTGTAACAAAAAGACTAATTAAAAGTCAAAGAGTTGAATATAAAAAAAAATGGTCAAAGAATTGCAAACAACAAAAAAATAGCAGTCATTAGTTGCAATAAAAAAAAGGCGTTAATTAAAAAAAAACCAATAATAAGCTTTGGAGATAGCAAACTCTAACTTATGTTTCATCCACTGTAAAATTGATTTGGGTAAAATGAAGATAAGAGAAATTGTATTTTAATTAATAATAAATGAAAAAATAAAATTGCAATTATGATACAATTTGTTTAGATTTGTAAATATTTTGTTCAAATAGACCATCTACTACACTTTTTTTTTAGAAATTAATATGACATAGATAAAATTAATTTAGAAATTGTGCTGCAAAAATAATAAAAGTAAAATGTGTTTCTGATGATAAATTTTCTATAATATAATACATTTTTTTAAAAAATATCTAATATAGTACTAAATGTCTTCAAGATTTAAAAAAACTTATTAAAGATTATGAATGCGTGTATTTATAATTAATTTGTAAAAATAGCTAATATAATTTCTCAATTTCTTTTAACCAAAACCTTTATTACTTAATTATTTTATTATTATTATTATAAAAATCAATACGTGTGATAAATGAGATATGAGCATATATCATTTTATCTTACATAAATATTTATTTTTATATTCGTAAGTGTTCGGGTCAGTTGTGCGTATGTCGACTAATGTCATGGAACATACCGACTAACTTTATAACATTTGGATGTCAAAATTTTTTATAAAAAATTAATTTCTAAAAAGATGACCACTATAGATTGAACTCATCGCACTTAAAGTACTCAAAGACCCTCTTTGATCTTATGTAAATGTTAGGTTAATAAATAATTTTGGTTCTCACTAAATTTTAAAAGATCTAACTTTAGCCGCCTCAAAAATAATAAATAAATAAAGAAGAAAAAAAAAATAACACTTTAACTTGTCAATTTTTTTTGTTTAATAACCTTGGTCTATGTATTGAAGTTAAATTTAATTGAAATTAATTCAACAATAAAAATATTTTCAATACAAAAAAGGGCTTTTTTTTCATAAATATACCTTATTTGAAAAATAGTTACAAATATAGATATTTGCAAAAATATTAACAAAGCTAGAATTTGTTTTAATACCTTTTAAATTTCGAAAATAACGAATTATAACAATATCCTCAAATTATTGGTTTTTCATTTGGGAAGGAAAATTATTAAAAATGAAATTCAATTTATAGTGCATTAATTGTGGAAAACCAGAAACGGCCAATTTAGGGTGGATTAATTGTAGGACGAAAGTGGCGACAATATATTGTTAGAGGTATAGTTGTGATTTACCTACAATATAGTTAGCAATGTACATTTTATTTGATTCGGGTAGTTTGATACATAAAAAGACTGTACTAGCTGTTGAACGTTCAATTTCGTTCATTGAAATAGAACACGTTTGATGACCACACAGTATTGAAATAACTTATTATATACGGTACAACCATAATATATCATGTACCATAGTGTATTTTAAACCTTTGTGTTTTTTTTAAAAGGGTCTAATTTGATGACATGATACTTGTACTGGGATTTAATATGTTTACGACAGCGAACAAGTAATTTTGAATGTACAATATCGTATAATAAAATATTGGGAAATAACATACGTAATATTTGTAAATTGATAGAGATTTGTACTGTTGGAACAACTTCACACAAAATTATTATTCGAAGTGAGATCAGTAGTAAATAAAAAAAGTCTCATGAGTTACAAAATTGAAACTGAAAGTGTTCGGCATAAAAAAAGAATGTAATGTAAAACTATCATTGGGTGAATGCGTTCCTCAATATTTATGCAACGCTCTTCAGCTACTTCATGATTATGATACATCTCATTTTTATCCCACTGACCACTATGTGCAATACAGATTGAGATTCTTGTTGAACCTATAAGGAAAAGGGGTATAGTATTACAAAAATGTTCAAACAATATTGTTCTATATTATAAGTCGTATAATATACATGTATAAACAATACCGTATTTGCGGAATAGAAATGTAATGAATTGTAATATGAGTACGAAAAATGTAATTAGACATGAATAGAATGAATAATAAACCTAAATGTACCTTGTAAGTTATATCATATGTAGAATGAAATAATGAAACATATAAAGTTTTGTTTAGTTTATACAATAATATGACAGTACATGAAAAACTACAGTAGATAATACTCAAGTGTATTGAGATTTGGACATTTTAGTACGTAGATATTATTGTTTAAGATATGATTTTAATACATTTATAAATAGGAATATTGACATTGTAAAGAACACTTTTGCAATTTCAAATGGAATGATTAATGAACCCATAAGGAAAAAGATGTACATTATAACTAACCTAAAAATATAGTATAAACATATGGTATATACTTAATTATACGGTGCAATATTAAAGGGTTGAAGATAGAGATGTTCATTTCTCCCTATGGTCGAGGCTTTCCCATAATGAGGTGATGAACCCACATTTAGGTGGAAAATGTGAAGTAAGCACAAAAGAAAATTTTCTCAAAAGGTAAACGAGGATAGAACGATATTCGTCGTTTCCTATTCTTCCCCATGTTTACATTTTTAATAAAAATATATATTTTTTCTCTTTTGTAGCAATTTAATCTTTAAAAAATTTGTTTGTAGAAATATTTATTCAAATGTATATATTTTTATTGGTAAAATTAGCACCCAAAACCACACCAAAGGAAAAATCTCGAACCCACGTGAAGCACGAGCCCACACCAAAGCTCAGGCCCACATAGAGGCATATGCCTGAACCAAGGCGCAGGCCTGTACGCAGGCAGGCTCGCACGTAGGCGAAGAGCCAGTCTCGAGTTTGGCGAGTTAGGCGACCTAGGTTAGGCCGAGCATAACAAACTTGACTCATGATCGAGTCGAAAGAAATAGACCCGACCTGAGATCGGGTCGAATAGAGGAAGATTCGACCCAAGGTTAGGCTAGGTAGGAAGAAGCAGGGTCGGGTAAACCCAACTACAACTTGGCACCTAATTCCTTTTTCCTTTTGCGCGCTGTTTTGGTGACCCCTTCGCATTCCTTCATTAGAGTTAGATCCAAATGGGTTCACCCTAATACACGGATATTTTCTTAAAATGGCTTAGTTGTTATCGCCTTTAAAAGGCAAGCGGTTCAAAACCCTACCAAGCCTGTGTCTAGTTTTTTTTTTTTGTCTCTTTTGCAAGTATTCATCCTAGTTCATTACAAATTCATGGTTGATGTCGAAGACCAAATTTCGATATTGATAATTTTCTTTAATAATAAGCTATTTAATTGAAAAAATAATATATATTCCATGAAAATAACTATTAAAAAAATGCTTATAAAAATTAAATTTGGATTTTTAACCTATTCAAGATGTGAATTGAGCTATAGAGTTTGTTTTTTTTTTTTGAGAAACAAAACTTCATTAACCTGAGTATAATATGATTTTTCTTTCCCAAAACGTACAATAAAAGTTGGGTTGACTTTAAATGAAAATGTTTGATTAAAAAAAAGAAGATTTGGAAAAAAGTTATATAAAAAGGAAAAAGAAAGAGGAGATGCGTGTGAAAGGAAGAGAAAAAGGAGAAAGAAACAAAGAGAGAAGGTTGAGCCAAGAGAGCCAACTGGTTACACCCATTTCCCCCATGAAGAACTCCCCACGTCCTTTATCCAACCACCGCCTGCCCTTCCTTTGATTCCATTCTATTTTTGATTTCATTTTGATTTCTCGTGTTTCTACCATGCCTGCTTGGTGGGTTCGAAAATTCACTAAGAACAGCAAGGACCATCACAATCACCTCTTATCCAATTCTTCTCCTCCAAGAACTGCGGGTAAGAGGTTCACTGATAACCCTAAGAGCTTTGATGCTGTGTTTGATGCGATTCGCTCTCGCAGTTCTCCCTGCTCTACCCGGAATCTGCCCGCCGACAAGAGCCTTCCTCTTCCTCGACCTGCTTCTGCTGCTTCCGCCTCTGAGATTGATCTTGGACTCGGGATTGGATCTGGGTGTTCCTCCGTTTCCAGTGTTAGCTCCTCTGGCTTCTCGGATGATCATCCTTCTGCCCAAGAACACCTCCCCTTTGGACCTTACAGGTGGGTTTTTAATTTCGAAGGTTTTGAACACCGATCTGTGTTCGTTTGTTTAGGGATTTTGTGTTCTCATATTGGGCTTATATGGGGTTTTGGGGATTTGGAGTCTGTGGGGGCGATTTTATCATTTAGTGTTTCGTGGGTTTTTCATTTGAGATCCTATTGTGAATCTGAAAGACTTAATTTCTCTGCCTAATTGAAGATTGCCCTGTTGCCCTGTTTCTGTAATCTTCTTCGTAAGAAGATGGTTCTGAGAGTTTTAAATAGAATACAAACAGTTGTGTGTAATCTATTTGGCCCTGTTGGGATTTTCTTCCCGTTTTGATTACTGAAAATGAGCCGTGTGCTTTTATGATATATCTTTGTTCTGTTTCTTGTTTAGTTCCGTGTGCTTGCAGTCGATCTCACTGTTAAGTTCTTGGTGACATGGATGGTTTAATACTTGAACTTGTTATGAAAAGCTAGGCTAGGCTTCTTCTGCTTGATGTTGTTTTTAAATTGTAGCTAATAACGGTTTTATTTTTCAACTCGCGAATGCTTCATAAGGTTTCTCTCAACTGGAACGAAAAGAATTTACAGTTTGTTTTTTAGAGGACGCTCATAGTCCTCTAGGTGAGAGATTTGAAGTAATGACTACTCAAACGGTTTCATGCTTCCATTTTCAGCTTTGCCACTGAAATGTTTTTTATAATTTTAGTCCATGTGTTTCAAATTTTATTCAGAGGGTGTGCTGATACCAGAATAGAGACAAAGCCTAGAAGTCCAGGTCCGGGATCAAGAGGACCCCCAAGTCCTACATCTCCTCTCAACCGGTTCTATGGCATGAGTCTTGAGTCTCCAACAGGCAAGTTAGATGACGGGAAGAGTCGATGTCATAAGCTCCCGCTTCCTCCAAGCAATCCCACAAGCCCTTCTTCCTTGACCACCACAAAAGCTATCAATCTCGGTGATAGCAATGCGGCTACGCAATCAAAGTGGAAGAAAGGAAGGCTTCTAGGAAGGGGAACTTTTGGGCACGTTTACCTTGGATTTAACAGGTAAAAGTTATTTTGATTAACATATTTTCATGTTCTCATAGTTATAGATGGATTGAGACTATATGTTCTATTTGGGATACAATTTAAGTTTTTCCCAGAGTAACTTTTAGTCTGGAATAATGATCGACCAGGACACTGTAAAAAGTGATGTTATACTATAGCTTGGTCTCCTTCTTGCTTTGTAGATAAAATGAACTACTTAGGAGTTAGCCTCCCTGTTAGCATCTCAAAGGAGCACCTGCTGAAATATGAAGTTAATAGGAAAGCACTACATTTCTTTTCATTATTACTTCTCTAATCCATTTTCTTGTATTCCTTGCAGTGTAAGTGGTCAAATGTGTGCAATTAAGGAGGTCAAGGTTATAAGTGATGACTCGACATCAAAGGAATGTCTCAAGCAATTGAATCAGGTAATTCTTTTTCCCCAGTTTGAGTACATTGGTGGTGTGTGTTTGTATATTATACCCTTTTCATGCTATATTGTCTTTTGAAAGTTGTTATGGGTTTCAAGCTGTATGTTTTACTATCTTGATACTTGGTTGTAATTCTAACCAATTCTCTGTCTAGCAGGAGATAACTGTGCTCGGTCAGCTGTCGCATCCAAACATCGTCCAGTACTATGGTAGTGAAATGGTAAGTATTATTATAGTCTGTTGAAGGCTACTAATACTGCACATAAGTGTGTATGTGAAACATAACTTCTGAATCAGAATCAGATTGAAATGCTAAGTTTTAGATACCGTTCAATCTTATGTGATAAATTTGCTCTATCAGGGTGATGAATCGCTCTCGGTCTTTTTGGAATACGTCTCTGGTGGTTCAATTCACAAATTACTTCAGGAATATGGCGCCTTCAAAGAACCGGTTATAAGAAATTATACCCGGAAGATTCTTTCTGGGCTTGCTTATCTGCATGGAAGAAATACAGTGCATAGGTATTTTGTCTGTAAATACTGCTCAGGAATCTTATTTTCATACTTGTGGTGTTTTGTGCAAAATAAAGAGTACTTTCTCTATTTTCTTTTAGACATCAAAGAATATACTTCTCATGGCAGGGACATAAAAGGGGCGAATATCTTGGTGGATCCAAATGGCGGGGTCAAGTTAGTTGACTTCGGCATGGCAAAACATGTATGGAAATTAACTCTTCTCCTCAATTTTTTTTTTCTTGTCACTAACTGATTAAAATTAACTGTTTTGGCTAGTGGAAATGAATGCTAAAATTATTTTTGGATAAGAATTTCTGATGCCAAAATGTTGACAATTTCTATTTGCTTTTTTGTTGTAATCAGATAACAAATTGTACTTCGATGCTTTCTTTCAAAGGCAGTCCTTATTGGATGGCCCCAGAGGTACTTTATATCACTTCCTTCCACTCCCCCGGCTGCTTTAAATAACCGACAAAAAAACTTGAGTTAAAAGAAGAATAAATGAAAAGGAAGAAAGAAATGTGAAAATTCACACAATGCTGTCTTCTACTATGAAAACAAATGTTCTTCACAATCTTCAATTAGGTATTGAACTTGTACACCTAAGTCTGTCCTAATAGTTGTTTTTTGTGGTGGAACCTTAGGTTGTGATGAATACAAATGGCTACAGTCTTGCTGTAGATATTTGGAGTTTAGGGTGTACGGTTATAGAAATGGCAACATCTAAACCGCCATGGAGCAAATATGAAGGGGTACGACATCTTCCTCGCATATTGCTCTCAGATTTTTCATTAACTCTAACCGCCATATTTATCTTATATGTTGAAATTAACAGGTAGCTGCCATTTTCAAAATTGGAAATAGCAAAGATGTTCCCGAAATTCCAGACCATCTCTCTTATGATGCTAAAACATTTGTGCAATTATGCTTGCAACGGGACCCGTCTGCGCGTCCTTCTGCTGCAGAACTGCTGAATCATCCTTTTGTTCAAGATGCAGTAACACCAAGAGCATCTGATTTCAACTTTTCCATTGATGTATTTCCTTTTAGCTTCGATGGAAGCCAGACTCCGGTAAGCCTCAGACATTTCTTAAGTTACTTAGAATCACAAAGCCGAGATGTAAAGGAAAATCAGAATAACTTGGATTTGGAGGACCTCTTGGATTGTAACTATTTAAAATTGACCATGGAGTTGAAATCTTTGAAACTTTATATGCAGCCATTGTTAGATCGGCATCCAAACAGAAAAAGTATAAGCATTTGTGATGGAGAATACATGACAAGCCCAACAATTTCTTCCAGAGCTCCAAGGAGTCCTAGGTACTAAACATCCATACCTTTGCAATCTCCACTTAGCCTGAGACTATGCACTCACTTAGAAATTGATGCATATGTTATATGTGCAGGGAAAATGTAAGAATGATCACGTCCTTGCCTGTCTCTCCAAGTTCAAGTCCATTACGGTCGTATGGTCCCACACACCAGAGCTGTTATCTTTCACCACCCCACACATTGTACATGGGGTTGGGTCAAAGCCATCACAATGTGAATGAATATGCATATAACACGAGACCGAACACATTGTTCACCCTTGACCCTTCACGAGATTCATCGCTATCGAAGGTGCAGACTCATGGTGGATCGCCAAGAAGACCTCTTTGACAAATCGTTTCATGAAGAAATGACAGGAAAAAGATATCTTCCTCGCATCCCCAGGACTAATGGAAATTCTGGAAGGTTGTTGGAAAGAAAGATTTGAGTTATTCATGTATCAGCATTTGAAAGAAGGGTACCTGATACAGGATGGTGGGATGAAGCTTTCAAAAACTGGGAATATTATGAATGTGCTTAGAGAATTCTTGTAAATTATAACAATATTTTTTGGTTCTTGTTAAGGTTAGGGGTTGTATGTACATGTAATAATAAGTTTTAGCTTATTTATTATCTGCCATCATTAACTTAGATCAGGCATTCAAAAACTCATATTTTGTAAGTTTCTTCCAACCCTTCTTACTTGCATTATTATTCTTTAACAAAACAACACTATTTTCCTTTTGTTCTATATTCCACACACTTTGATATTGAATATCAAGAAGCACACAATCAAGGGTGCAAAAAGTTTGATGAATTATGAGTATTCAAACAACTACACATCTTGACACAGACATTGAAAGGTGAAGCATCAAGTGAGCATCGTTGATTCAAAGCAGAGATTATAGTCTTTAGTAGTTGAGTTTCTCTGACTGCCAAATAGAGCAAAATTATGGTAACTAAATGCAAGAAATGGTTAGCAATGGAAGTAATTCTACATAGAGAAACCTGCCCATTTTTCTGGGTTTCGATCTTTAACCTTCAGAATCTTAAAAAGGAAAAGGTAAAAAGAAAAAGAAGAAAGGAGACCTCAATGAGTGACCTGGTGGTGGCAAGGGGTTGTTTAAGAGATACCTACCAACTAAGAAGCACGGATACGAGATACGGACACGACGCGGTCAAGTAGACACGCCATTATATAAAAATATAGGATCTGATACATTCAGGACACTATTTATTACTATTTTTTATGATATACTATTAAAATATAAAATCCAAATACTTTAATTTTTTTTACTAATTATAAAAAATAATTAAAATAAAGATAAACATCAAAGTTTAATTAGCATTTGAATATAACCCATGTAGTTACCCACTTTTCTGCGTTTTCCTCCTCTCCATTGTACTTTTTTTTCCTTTTTCCATTTTAGTCCATCTACATTCGGTGGACACCGTTGTTGACACCTAAGAAGCACGGACACGGACACGACACGACACGGATACATAAATACGCCATTATTTAAAATGTCTATGGTATGTCCATAAAGTGTCCAAAATTAAAAGCAATAATAATAAAAGAGGACACGAAATTTCGAATGTCGGACATGCTTCCTAAGAATGTCTGGAAATATCAATGTCCAACACAGATACTTTGTCAAAATGAAAGTATCCGTGCTTCCTAACCTACCAAATCTTGGTAACGAGGACTCTAATGTTCAAATATATTGCTCAGTTGAGGAGTCGATGACAACAGGAAGATATTGAGAAAAGCTGGTGCAGTTGGAACACCAACTCATGCAATCTGCCCAACAATTTTGAGTAATAATGTAGCAGAACAATGAATTTGTAACCAAGGGAAACATTCATTACATTACCTAATTTTCTTTTTTCTCTCACTATGGTAAATTATTATTGAAGGAAGACTTTGAAATTGACCCCATTAAATACATAGTAGAAACAAAATGTGAAGACACATTTTTGGTTTACCTACTATTTCTTCACTGTTTTAGTTGACTTGTGGGTTTGGTGTTCTTAATAGTAGTTTTACTTGTCTTCTCCTATTAATTATTTGGCTTATCTTTTGGCTTTCCTTGCACCATATATAGGGTGCTCCATCATCTACTGTAGTGTGGAGAAAACTATCCTTAAAAGAAAATATACATGTAGCTTTTATGCTCTCATTTCTTTTATACTCTTTTTTGTGTTTTCTCCCAAATTCCATCTCCAAAGAACTTGTGATTTGATAAGGTGGATGTCCAATAGACCTACTAGCAAATACAAAGAAAAGCTAGTGTCATCATATTTTCATATATTGTTCATTAAGTGAGTGTTTGAGGCAAGCGGATCAAGGAAATGGGGAATAATTCCCCTAACTCGCATTTGAACCACTAATAATAATTTCTCTCATAATCACTACAGATTCTTCTTATAATTTCATTTCCTCCATAACTACCATAATCATCTTTTTCATTCGAAACACAGATACCGGTCTCCCTATAATTATTCTTTTCATCTCAACATATAATTATTTTTCTTGTATTCTCATTCTCTCGTAATCATTCTCATTCTCCTTACTCCAAACGACCCTTAATTATTAGAGTGCATCACTAGGGATTTTTTCTGCTGTTTCCTCCTTTCTTTCTCCCTTCCCTCCTGCCACAATATCATTGAAAAATATCTCTTCAACTTCTTTTGCTGGATTTGGCTATTTCATAGACAGGCACAGAGAGCATATATGAGGGAATATCACAAAACAGAATTTTAAAAATAATTGTCTTACTAAGTCAATTATGAGAGTTAAAAATTGTCATAAAAGGTTGAAGTTGTAGTAGTGAACAAACAGAAAAGGAAATTATGAAGAAGCTTTCTACTTAAGTAACATTGCACTGAACTAACGGACTTTGGATTCATTTATAAACTTGTAAAAAGGCAATTCCTAACCAAAAAAAAACCCAGAAAACTCCTTACATTAACATTAGTAAGATACTTCCACTTTATCAACGCTCACAATCTCACCCTTCTTCGCTACAGAAAGACAATAAAAACAAAATTAACAAATCTAAAAAAGAATCATCAAATTCACGAAAGCTGATTGTTAAGGTTTGAAAAGAGATTTTAGTCAGTTTCTTAGGCATGTGGAGACTGAGGAGGACTTCTGGAAAAGAATTTGTGCCCGAGTAACTAAGGAAGATCGGTATAAGGCTCCGATTATTTGGAGTATATGGAACTTCAGAAATAAGTGCATAAATGAAAATCATGATTTGGAGTTCCATGATCTCCAAAGGTCTATTCTTAAAGCTATTAATATTTATTTTGTGGCGTTTGAGAGTTGGAAGGCTCTCCCCCTCGAAGTTGTTGGAAGCTGAATGCATACGTTTCTCTCAACTCAAACTCCGGTGAGGGAAGAATATGGTGGAGTTCGCGCAATGAGAATGAAAGGCCAAAGTTAGAAGGATGGAGAAGAGCGTATAGAAACTTATCTATTAAGTTTCTGAAGGGCATAGCCATTAGTGAGGGACTCAAGAATGTTTTTTAGTCAAATATCGTGTGGCTCGACTTCCCCCTATTATTGTGGAGTCAACGCTTTTTTCAGAGTTCAACAATGTGTTTGTTGATATTAGTAGGTTTCTCCTATAACTAACAATGACAGTAGAGTTAGTAGCAGAACAGGTAAGTAAGATAATGACAGATTCTTTTTGATGGAATGCTTTCTCTCATGGGAGCTCCATTGCGGAGGTTGATTGTATTGTGCTGTTTGTTGGTTGATTAATGAATTGTGTGTTTCAAAAATGAAAATTCACGAAAGATGAAAGAAGGATAGCAAAAGAAACTCACTTGAATAGACGGGCTTCTTGGGCGTGCTGGTCTCTGATACCTTTTTCGTCGGTTCAGTGGATTTTACAGCTCGGATGGGTCGAAAACGAAGTGGGTTTCTTCTAAAATTTTGAGGGAATTGAAGAGTTGTTAAAAAGAGTTCGCACAGAAAGCCATGGCGGAAAGTATTGAAATAGCATTGGGGAAACGAACAAATGATAAACCACACACATTCACAAGACAAAAAAGCTGATGCATAAATGTTTTAGGATTGTTGTGTCAAAGATGAAAATGTGTTTGCCAAGAAATGTAGAGTTGGTTTGATCATCATGAAGTTAATTCTCTTAGTTCAACACCTACCATTTGGGATATTACAACTAAGTTCGTTGTGGCTGTTTGATCATCAAGTTCACGAGGGGACAACAAAAATTTCTTAACAAAAAGTCGTTACAAAGTAGTAATGTTTTCCATTGCTTGCGCGCCACATAATAACGGATTATAATTGTTATTGCTAAAAATTTGTAGTCTATTGGTTTTTAGTTCAACAAGAATTCGAACTTTTTAATTCGTTTATGATTAATATTTGTTATATAAATTAGATTTGATTTATTATTCTTTAGATTACAAGTAACCTATTATCGAGATTAATTAAAGTTGCTTTTATCTCCTTAGCCTCAAATTATAAAGAAGAAGATTTATTAAGTACCTAAAACTTTTTTTCAAAATCGAAAGAGTTAGAGTGTGTTGGTTTCATTGTTTGGTAGTAATCTAGTTCAACACCACGGTCACAGATTCGGTCCTAAAAATTGATATTTGACTCTCATTTAATTGAAGACAGTAGTATCCTCTATGTAAGATTTGTGGTCTTCTCCCCTAATTTGTATACAAAAAATATATATATTTATATATATATATACACTTTTTGTAATGAACCTACACATAAATTGAATTTAGATATGACTCCCCCACACATATATTCAAGTGTTGAAGAGATGAGAGATCAAGCCATTGGTTTTCGAGATGGCAATTGATATCTTATACATTGAATTATTATAACCAACTTGACCGTTTACATAAACGGACACGTAGGTTTAAGAAACCACCGTTTATAATAAACGGTGTGGCAAACATCGATTGAGTTATTATAACCAACTTGACCGTTTACATAAACGGGGGCCCAAACACACCCTAAGTATATCTTTAGTTACATTAAAAATGCTTTTCAATTCTTTTTTTTTTGGGCCTCAAAAATGCTTTTCAATTCTTGGGTACTCTTTCAAAAGGCTATTTCTTTTAGATAATATATTAACTGGAAGTGTGATGTCCATTGAGGAAGAACATTAACAAATGCTAATGCAATAAATGTCTAGGGTTTCTACTATTTCACTTGGCTTCTTTTTGTCTCAAAGAGCAAAGAAAGCAATGGAATTGGAACAAATGACCCCAAAAAGACATAATAAAATTTCACACTTTTTAAAAGTTGAAAATTAGATACAAGGGAAGAGTGAGTGACCAATGGTGGTGAGGGATATAAAAACTTTAAATTGTTCTCTTCTTCACCACTTCCAGAAGACATTGGAACCACACTTGTACTTGTCCTTCCCCTCACACTCCAATTCCAAATCATCAGAGATAAATGGAACTTTCTGCATTCAAGAAAAAAAAACATAGAAACAATTCATCAACAAAATAGACATTTACTACCTGTCAACATTTCAAAGCCAAATAGTGAATATACCACAGCTAAACAATGTTCAAACCTTTTGTTTTGCAAGATCTTGGCACCCTGTGAAGTTCTCTGGGAACTTGCATGTTCCAAACTGAACAGTGTATGCCCTTGCAAAGTTTGCTCCACTTGTTGCCAATCTTTTCTTGTCATTCAATTCCTATTGCAATAGCAGGGTTAAGAACATGATAGATTTATCATACAAACGACTAAACCATCCTATTTTCGTCCTTGTGACATTCTCACAAGTAGGAAGCACATAATTTATGTTTGCCTAGCATGTCCGTGTCGCATACTTTTTTTTACAATACGTGGGGTCGGGAATCGAACCTCTAACCAAAGGTCATTAATATAAGACACCAGTTGAGGTATGTTCATTTTGGCAATACTTGTTTGACATACATCATACACTTGTTAGCACACTAGACATGCGTTAGACACTGTTATACAGAATAAATATAAGTCCTACATTTGTTAGACACAATTGAAAGACTTATTATGCACACTAAATTGATATAAATAGTAACATAAGATGAAAACAATAAATTTAGAAAGTGAAATACATCGAACTCGTGGTCTAAGCACATAAATACATTAGTCATTGACTTTCTTTTGGTATAAAATGATATAGATTTATTAGGTCATATCTATACTTGGTGTTTCTTATCCTTAAATCTTAGACTCCATAGTCTACCAGATACAATACAAATGCCATCCAAAAGTTTCTTGTTTCATGTACCATGAAAATTTCAGCAACAAACAAGAACCAAATACAGTTGTATGCTAAGACAGAACAAAGAATCCAAACAGAGCATTTGAAGCTACATTAACAAAACATGATCTAAAAATAAATGAAAAAAGCAATTTGAGTAAATGAGAGAGTAGAGTAGAGGTACCTTGTTAGCTTTACTCTTCTCAAGGTAGTCATCAATGACTCCGGCATTAGCCGAAGAGTTGGACGATGAAGCCGCAGCCAAGAGGGAAGCTCCAAGGAGCAGAAGCGCAGTTCTTCTTCCTTCATTCTTGGGTTCAGGAGCCCTGGCCTGTTGAGCCCTGATCGCAGGCAACTTGTAACCAGGCGGCGCAACGGACGACGGCACGGCGGCGGTGAGCTTCGAGCTAAGCTCGGGCGACCCAGCGCCGGAAATGGCGTAGTTGCAGGCCAGGACGGTGGAATTCATGGTCGCCATTGGTTAGAGGAAATGGGAGCTCTGAAGGAGGGATTAATGGCGGAGGGTTGTTAATGGGGGAAAAGGGATTATTGGGGAATCTGATAAAAGAGGGATTTGGATAAGGGATTGTGGATAAGGTGAGATTTCCTCGTTCCCAATTGGCGCTGTGATTAGGGTTTTTGGACATGGAATTGCGTGTGGCGAGCTTCCATTTTGGACCCACTTTGAAAATCTGAATGAGTGCTTCAAATTTCTGTTCCATCTTGTTCATGACGGGGAATGTGGAAGAAGCTAATTCAATTTTAGTTACATCAAGTAAAATGGGGTAAATTACCAATTTAGCCCTCTCTTTCCACAATATATGTATATATAATCTTACAATTCAATTTAATCCAAAAATATATTACTTGGGTTAGATTACTTTAAAACATAGAGTTGAATGGGTTGTCGAATTGATGAACTCAGAACTCTTTATTGATCCAAAAATTCTTTTAAATTCAACTCAACTCGAACTATTTACACATCTATCTATTAACCCTAAATGCATGTTTGGATTTGAGGAAGAGAAGAGGAGGGGAAGTGAAAATGAAGTTATTTGAAGTTGTGAATTAATCATCCGTGAATCAGTGTTTGGAAGGGAACTTAATAAGAACCTTATCTGAGCATTAGTGTTTTGAGGAGTTGGATAGGTGAGAAATTATATTTTTCTTTTATTTATCTTCTAAATAAAACATATAAATTATCAGTTAATTTTTAAAATTCAAAAACAATTTTTTTTAATTTAAAAAATTTATTCCCCATAGCAATTTTTGGACTTTGTACTTTAATTATAGCATTTTTGTTAAATTATTTCATAGCACAATTTGATTGCATTTTTTTTGAAAAATTCAATTCTATCTTTCTACCTCACTCTCCTTCTCGCCCTTCTTTTTTAATGTGGAATTTTTTTTAATCCTTCATCTTCTTCTTTGTATATTTCCAAAAGTTTCGTTTACAATTTTTTTTTTTTTTTTTTTTTCTTTTCCTTCTTCTTACTTGTTTCATTTTGTGATGTCTTCTTTCATATTTTTCTATAGATTCTTAATCTTCATAAACTTCCAAATACTATACTTTCAAGTATTAATAGTTATTATTTGAAAATAAATACACATTCTATCCCATCTTTTAAATTTCACCTAAACTTGGTATACATTTCTTTCTACCATACTATCGGATCTCATAGAATGCTTCTCTTATAGAATACTGATAATTCTAGTCCACCAATTTCATTTAAGACGTGAAATTTTAATCCTTTTCATTTTTCTTATCTTCAAGCCTCGATAAGAACTAAAAAGTCAAGATTAATTCAAATTAATCACTTTGACGGATTGTTTTTACGTATATTATAAGTAAAAGGTGGTAGGAACTAGAATGAATGCGAGAACATTTACTTCCATAATCTCATCGTTTCGGCCCCATTTGATAACCATTTTGTTTTTCGTTTTTTGTTTATGAAATTTAAGCCTACAACAACTAGTTTACTATACATTTTTCTTTATTTGGATATCTACATCTTACCTATATTTTAATAAACAAAACCAAAATTTATACACAAAAAAAGTAGCTTCCAAAAACTTGTTTATGATTTTGAAATTTGGTTAGAATTCTCCTACTTTCTTAAGGAAAGATGGATACATTGTAGGAAGGATGGAGCACATGGTAGCAAATTTGAATAGAAATAGGCTTAAATTTTATAAACAAAAAACAAGATGGTTATCAAACGAGACCTTCATTATTTATTCGAAATAACAGGGATTTAATCCCATAGAAATGATAAATGTTTCAAATTTTCACTATCGTTGAACATTGGAACTAACTGAATTTCACAAATTCATTTTTCAAAGCCAACAAATCTTTCCCAATCTTCAGGTCGATTTTTGTTAATTACTTCCCGAACAGTGGGTGCACTCTACGATCAAGTTCCATATCGTTGACACGAGCCACGACACCTCTGGTTCATCTTCATCGGCTGCCACCAATGCCACCGCCTCTAGTACCGATTGAAATAGAGGAAACCAAAGTGATTGAAATAGAGGAAACCAAATCAATTTAAATAGACTCAAACCAAAATTTGATTAAATCCCAAAACCGTGTGTGTGATAGAAGTTCAAACCAAAAAGAGAAAAACTTGCCTCCTTATGGCTAAGGAGGCAAGCCCTCCTTAATGGAGTATGTGACACCATTTGTTGCCACAAATTTTTTATTTCAGCAATACTATTTTTTTAAAAAGAAAAAATTTGTGTCACCAAATGGTGCCACATATCCATTAAGAATGGCTTGCTTCCTTAGCCATAAATAGACAAGTTTTCTCAACCAAAAATTGGGAATCCAAAAAAAAAATGATTGATTCAATAACTAGAAAGCGGATAGAGTCAATCACCAACAAAGTAATAGATAATCACTAGTAAATTGATAGATTCAATCACTAGAAAATCAATTGATTAATTTGCTAGGAAACTAATAGAGTTGATCATTAAGAAACTGATAGATTCAATACTAGCAAATTGATAGATTCAATCACTAGCTAACAAATTTATAGATTCAATCACTAGCCAACAAATTAATTGAAGTGGGTTTTTTGGTCTTTTTGTCCTTTTCAGCCTCCATTGGAATCAGTTGATTGAAGGCTATGAGCGAACTAATTGAAGAGGGCTATCGACAAACTAATTGAATCTATTAGCGAAGTGATTGAAGACTATCTACTAAAAATTGATTTCAGACTATCGGCTGAAAATTTATTGAAGACTATCTTATTCTTGTTATTTGTCTAAATCAAATGTGGTAAATGTGGATGCAAAATTAAAATGGATTCCAAAGTTTAAAAATGTTAACCTCCTAGGACCCAAACAAGTATGGGTACTAAAGGATCAAACTTGAATATTTATGTTTGTAGGTTTGTTTGAAACCTCCAAGAAAAATAAATGGAATTTGGATAGTGGTTGCTCAAGGCACGTGATGGGAGACCAATCCAAGTTTGTCAATCTTTTAAGAAAGGATGGAGGCTTAGTAACTTTTGGTAACAACGAGAAAGGTAGAATAATCAGTAAGGGTAGTATAGATAATGCTTCTTCTACTTTGATTGAAAATGTACTTTTAGTTGATAGTTTGAAGCATGATTTACTTAGTATTAGTCAATTATGTGATAAATGATTTAGAGTTATGTATGATAAAAAGAATTGCACAATTGAAAATGCTAGTGATGGAAAAGTTTTATTTGTTGGAAATAGAGATGAAAATGTGTACACTATTGATTTGAATGATTGTCCTATTAGTGACAAATGTCTTTCGGCTTTACAAAATGATTCATGGTTATGACATAGAAGATTAGGACATGCTAGTATGCACTTAATTTCAAATATTTCTAAAAGTTCCTTAGTTAGAGGTCTTCCCAATATTAAATTTGAAAAAGATAAAGTTTGTGATGCTTGTCAAATGGGTAAGCAAACTAAGTCATCTTTCAAATCTAAAAATGTGATCTCCACATCTAGACCTCTTCAACTATTACACATGGATTTATTTGGCCCTTCTAGAATTGCTAGTTTTGGAGGGAATTATTATGTTTTTGTGATAGTTGATGATTTTTCAAGATATACTTGAGTTTTGATGCTAAAACATAAAGATAATGCTTTGAAAAGTTTTGCTAGTTTTGCAAAAAGAGTTCAAAATGAAAAAGGATTTCTTATTTCTAAAATTAGGAGTGATCATGGAGGAGAGTTTGATAGCATTGCTTTTGAAAACTTTTGTGAAGAAAATGGTTTTTCTCATAACTTCTCCGCTCCAAGAACTTCTCAACAAAATGGTGTAGTTGAAAGGAAAAATCGTACTTTACTAGAATATGCTAGATCTATGTTGCATGAGTATAATTTGCCTAAGTATTTTTGGGCAGAAGCCGTTAATACCGCTTGTTATGTTTTAAATAGAGTTTTAATTAAACCTTCTTTAGATAAAACTCCCTACGAGCTTTGGCATGAAAATGTCCCAAATATTGGGTATTTCAAAGTTTTTGGATGCAAATGTTTTATTTTGAACAACAAAGAAAAACTTGGAAAGTTTGATTCTAAAACAGATGTTGGTATTTTTCTTGGTTATTCTTCTAGTAAAGCTTATAGAGTTTTCAATAAGAGAACATTAGTTATTGAGGAATCTATGCATGTTGTATTTGATGAATCTTGTAAAAATATTTCTAATGAGTCTATATGAGGTGATGCCTTAGAAGAAAATTTTGGAGATTTAATTGTTAGTGATAGAAGAAATTGGTTTCAACGATAAGAATGAAGAATGTTCTTCATCTATGCCTAAAGAATGGAGGTATGTTCCATCTCATCCCAAATACTTGATTCTTGGTGATCCCGAACATGGTGTGAAAACTCGTTCCTCTCTTAATTTATTTAATCATCTTTATTTTGTTTCTCAAATTGAACCAAAAAGTTTTAAAGATGCCGAAAACAATGAATTTTGGACTTTAGCTATGCAAGAAGAGTTAAATCAATTTGAAAGAAATGAAGCTCGGGAATTAGTCCCAAGGCCCTCAAATGTTTCTATTATTGAGACTAAATGGGTCTTTAGAAACAAAATGGATGAAAATGGAAATATAATTAGAAATAAAGCTAGACTTGTAGCTCAAGGCTATTGTCAAGAGGAATATATAGATTATGAAGAAAGTTTTGCACACGTTGCTAGATTCGAAGCTATTAGAATGGTACTTTCTTTTGCTTCTTATAAGAATTTTATCTTGTATCAAATGGATGTAAACAGTGCATTTTTAAATGGTTATATTATGGAGGAAGTTTATGTAGAACAACCTCCCGGGTTTGAAAGTTTTGATTTGCCTAATCATGTTTATAAGTTGAAAAAGGCTCTTTATGGTTTAAAACAAGCTCCAAGAGCTTGGTATGATAGACTTAGCAACTTTCTTCTTAAAAATGATTTTAAAATGGGTAAACTTGATACTACTCTCTTCTCATTAAGACTAAGGAAAATGATATACTTTTAGTGCAGATTTATGTAGATATTATTTTTAGTTCCACTAATCCTTCTTTGTGTGAAGAATTTTCTAAGTGTATGCATAGTGAGTTTGAAATGAGTATGATGGGAGAACTTAGCTTCTTTCTTGGACTTCAAATCAAACAACTCAAGAATAGTATCTTCATAAGTCAAGAGAAATACACCAAGGATTTACTTAAAAGATTCAAGCTCAACGAAGGTAAAATCGCAAGAACTCCTATGAGCACATCTACCAAACTTGACAAGGATGAAAAAGGTAAATGTGTGGACATAAAAGCTTATCGAGGTATGATTGAATCTCTTCTTTATTTAACCGCAAGTAGACCCGATATCATGTTTAGTGTATGTCTTTGTGCTAGATTTCAATCTTGTCCTAAGGAATCTCATTTGCATGTTGTTAAAAGAATATTTAAATATTTACTTGACACTCTTGATTTAGGCTTGAGGTATCCTAGAAATGTTGAATTTAATCTAGTAGGATATTCCGATACGAATTTTTCCGGAAGTTTACTTGATCGAAAAAGTACTAGTGGAACTTGCCAATTTCTTGGAAGTTCCTTAGTATATTGGTTTAGCAAAAAGCAAAATTCGGTTGTCTTATCTACTACCGAGGCGGAATATATTGCGGTGGCTAGTTGTTGTGCTCAAATTCTTTGGATGAAACAAACATTATGTGATTTTGGTTTAAAATTTGATAATGCGCCAATATTTTGTGATAATACTAGTGCTATAAATTTGACCAAAAATCCTATACATCATTCAAGAACTAAGCATATTGATATTAAACATCACTTTATTAGAGAGCATGTGAAAAATGGTCATATTATACTTGATTTTGTGAGCTCTAATAATCAATTAGCGGATATTTTTACCAAGCCTTTGAATGAAGAGAACTTTTGCAAAAATAGGCTCGAGCTTGGGGTTATTCGTTGTGATGCCTCTTAAATTTATATTTTTCTTTAAGGCATATTGTTAGAGGGAGCTATTTTGAAATGTATGTATTCATGTTCTTAGAGGAAATATTCTTATATTTAGGAGAAACTTTTATATCTTATTTCTTTTTTATGATTATAAAGGGGGAGAAGTTTTAGAAAAACGTGTTTCAAATGTTTGTAACATATCTTATTATTATTGATTATTGATGCATTAATTTACGGGGAGAATTAATATGAACTTATGATGATATATTAGACTTTAAATGTTAATAAGCACATGTACTCAATTGATTTTTATGATCTTCAAGTTATTTTTCTTTAGCGGTTTGTCATCATAAAAAATGGGAAGATTATTGGCTATTTGGCCCTATCTCAAATTAATTAATTTTAATTAATTAATTAATATTTTGATGATAACAAACCTGATCTTATTTACTTATAATTTTGATGTTTTAAGATGTCCACAGTGTATTGCTCGAAACAAGGATTCCAACGCAATTTGAATTACTCAAATTGGAGTTAAAACGAAGAAGTTATTGTCAAAAGAAGTTTAAACAAGAAAATCCCGAGACGGTGACGTGGCAACTAAGTGTACATCGTGGACCACTTAAAAGTTGACATGTGGAGTTTTGGACGAGTGACAAATGGTGGCTTTTGGTTGTTTTGAAAAGAAAATGAAAATAAAGAAAATTAAAAAATATATATATATATATGTTTGCAACGGTAAAAAAAAAATAATAAAATCAGAAACGGTCCTTGACCGTTTTGAGTTTTAAAAATATATAATAATAAAAATAATATAATATTTTTTATATATTATTTATTCTTTTAACTTTTAACTTTTTAACTATTTACCTTTTAACTTTTAACCTTTTATCTTTTTACTTCTTTTAACTTTTAATCTCCACCATTCATTTTATATTTTATATATCCAATGGCTCAAATTAAATTTTGTCTTTTACTTCATTTCCCTCTCTTTTTAAACTCAATCTTCTTCTCCAAAATTTTAACACAACTTTTATTATTCAATCCTCTAAAAATCAAAAGCTACATTGTTATTCTCTCCAAGCTCTCAACTTTGCTCCATTGTTGTTCTCTCCAAGCTCTCAACTTTTTCTTTTAAATTTTATTCTTGAGAGACATTGTATTGTGAGGATTGGTTGTGTGAGATAAATTTATATATCCACTCTTTTGGGAGAGTTGTAAAGTGTGTTCTAAAAAATTTTATACTTTGTAACGGTTTGATCTTGATCCGTGGAAAAGATCGAGTTTGCTCTTGAACTCGTAAAAGGAGCAGTTTACGGTTGGACTCTAATCCGTGGAAAGAGTTAAGCAAAAAGGTTTTTCAAAATCCCAAGAGGCGCATGGGTAATGGAGTAGGCTTGCCGAACCATTATAAATCACGGTGTCATCTTCTCTAACTCTTTCCTATTTACTTTTGAAATAATTTTTAGTATTGTCTTTCATGCTTTAATTTGTATTGTTTTAAATCAAATTGGTTTTACATAATCTTTATCAATCTTGTGTGGTGCATTATTGTTTCTTTTTAATCACTTGTAAAAAGTTTGATATTTAGAATATTTTAAGCTTATTTAGGAAAATTTATGTAAAACCCTATTCACCCTCTCTAGGGTTGTCATACCGATCCAACATAACCCACATGGGCTCTGATACCATATTAAAGAATATGAGGTTCCACCTCAAAACCAATTGACAATGAAGGGAGTAACTCATATCTCTTATAAATGTGTTGAAGAATTCTCATCTTATCAATGTGGGATAATTGCACCACGAGTGAGTATCTCCAACAATTATGGCAAGACATTATTAGAGACAAAAAAAAAATTAGCCATTTCAAATTAGCTAGGCTCGAAATTCATTTGTGACATTAATTTGTAAATATGGTGTCCGTCCTAGAGACGGACGTGAGACGGACGTGATTAATTAGAGTGTAGTGGAGCAATGCTCCAAATTTCAGGTTTATAAAAAAAATAAATAAATAATAAGCTATACAATCAAACTTCACTACTATAATCAGTTGGTTTAATTTCTCAACAATCGTTATCATTGTACGTACAGCTATCGAATTTGAACAAGATCTGTGTTCCCTTCAATAAATGAACATTTTTTTCTTTTCAAAGAACAATAAACGAACATGGTCGCAAAACACTATGCAATCAGCCACTGTAAAATCTGGGTTACAGTTTCTGGAGTGGCAACACTTAAAATCACTATGGTAAAACTGCCACCTGAACAATTCTACTCATACTCTACCTACCTAAAAGGAACAAGTACCTGAAGACTGAAATGATCTTATTAACAATGTTTGCTATACGTATACCTGCAAAATTTGGGAGCATCAACTACTAAATAGAAGTGTACATGAAGAACCTGAAAAAGAGTAAACATAAATTATGTAAACGTAGTGCAGAAGGCTAAACAGAATTTTGAATGCTTTACAATAAGTCAGAAATCAAACCTCAACAACAAGACTCGAGCTATGCCTCCATCAGGACGTATACGTATAAAATTTGCAACGTCCAGTTAATCTTGGGTGCGCTTGTAGTCTGTGATTGTTGAAGGAACATCTTCAATCTTAAGTTACTCCATCCATGAGCCACCAGATCTTATGTAATCATATGAATTGATATCAAAGTATTGAAAAGAGCCCAAGGTTCAAAGTCCAAATCCATATGGAATTAAAATAGCCAACAAGCTGGGAAATTTATCTTATTCTAGACAATCTTTTCCTTTTCCCTTTCTTCTTTGGCATGGCCTTTGTGACAGTGGATGGACAAGCCATGTTAGATGACGGTTTCCTAAAACTGGTTCTTCCCTTCCCAGAAGCCCATTTCAAGGGCAGCTTCTTTACCACAGAGCTAATATCATTTGAAGAATTCAATTCAACCAGTTTCTGAATTTCATCTAGAATCTGATGGGTCAAAGCCATTGACACGTCCAAGGCAACAGAGTCATCCATTTGTATTTTCAACATATTCATCAATATCTCCTCATATGATTGAAAAGACATGGAAGCTTTGTGATTTGGGCAGTTTTCACATACCATATTCACCTTAATCACGTGTTTGCAAAGATTTCCTTGCATCGACCACGAACAGTCACAAAATGAGAATTCTGACCCTGGGTTCCAAACTACATGTGAAACACTGCTGTCCTTTTGGCTCATGACTTTGGCAAATAGGTGATTCTCATCATCCAAGGTAACCGACGCATCTGGAACTTGCAGTGCACGGTGCCAAGAAGTAGAAGAAATATACTCCTCCTTGACATTTTGAAATGAGTCACTTTCATCAGCGTAGCGATCTAGCCAAAAGGTTGAATGCAATTCAGTGGTCAACTTGTGAACCAACCAATCTACCCTCTGGAAAGCACCAAGATGAGAGTCATCAAATAGTTTTGTCTTCAGCTTCAGGTGATAGGCCTCAATAGCACCAGATGCCTCTTGGCTTGCAAGTGGAAGAGTTCTCATAGCTGAAAGCCACATCTCTGTAACAGTAGAAAATATTGGCAAAAAGAAAATATAAAGTCAAGTCGATAAAAGTTCTACCACATGCCATCCCTTCAATTATGTTTTTTAAAAACCACAAACTTTTCATTAAGATTGTGAAAAGGAAAATGAAGAGACAAATATAAAGAGAGAAAAACAAAAGCATGAAAAATACATGGATCGATTTCTCACTGGCCAAGAAAAAGAATTACAAACTAATGCAAAGACTTTTCTCACTGGCCAAGAAAAAGAATTACAAACTAATGCAAAGACTGTGGGATCGAAAGAATTTAGGCACTCTAATTTGAGTGTTGCATTAATTACTTTAGTTATTTTTCACTAGAGAGCAAAGATAGATTGAAAGGGAAGAAATCTAACCAATCTTTGGCACCCAACAATCCTTGAAATATTCCATGAAAGCAGTTTGGTCAACAAAATCTCGGGCAAGCTCTTCCAAAAGAACCGAAGTATCAACTACCTCCCAAATGCTGTACACTAATTTTCCCAGTCGCTTGAATATTTCCCTCTGAACTTCAATGCCATCGCATTTCCTAACAACATTTTTAAGCCATGATCTACGAATGCGCCAAAGGGAAAAAAGCACAGGACAACTGAATATATCCCTGAAAAATGAATCCATGTTACTTAAAACCACGTTTAAGCTTACACAGATCGAGGAAGGAAATATGAAGAAGAGAAACAGAGACAGATTGATCAACCTACATGATAGGATCAATCTCTGCAGCTGCGTCATCAATTAAGAACCCACTTACTTTCCATCCAGGCTCAACAGAATGAACACGATCAAGTAACGCTTTCATCCATTTGGATACATCTAATTTTGTAAAGCTGCGAGTGATAACCCATGCAACAGGGAGTGCATGCCGTCTAGAATCAAACACAAGAAGTGTACACAAGGGATACTGCACACATAAGGACGATCAAGCATCTACAATTTTAAGCTCAAACCTGAAGTGATAGACATCAATAATTCTTTGTAAATAGTAACGCGTGTTCAATTACCTTAAGGCTCTTTATGCCAAATGTTGAATCAACAGCAATGAGACTACGATGGCCAAACCGAATCATCTGTTGCAATTGCCATTCTGTTTGAATCCCAAGAATGAAAGGATTTTCTTCTGAAGTATCCTGATAAATAAATATGGATTTTTTATTACGCTCAACCCACATATGAATGCTAGCTTGATCATCCAAATCCAGCTCATGGGTAGACCGTTTGATGATCATCCCAAGTTTGTGAACATACTGGGAAGCAAGACTGTTGGCTTTTGCATTTGGATCACAGTACCGCTGAAGACCCTCGAGATGTTTCTCTACAATGTTGGCCTCCGGAATTCCAAGATAAATCATCGACATTGTTTGTTGTTGGATCTCATTACAGATATATGGGATCTTTTTGGCACCAGGGCCAATGGCCTCTCTGTCAAATGGCCCATGGCAAACAAAGCCGGACTTGTTCACATGACGTCTCTCATTATATACTATAAGTGCCAGAGATGGGTGAGCATACAACCGCTTTACGACAAAGTGGCAGGTGCAACCTCGCATTGATTGAGGTCTAGCAGCACGATTTCGAGTGTTAACCCTATATCTTCTACTGGGTAAAATACTTCCACCTTCCCCATAATTTTCAGGACCAAATGAACACCAATATCTTCACACATGCATAAAAAGGACAGACCGTGGATGTAAGAAACTCAAGAATTTACAGAAAGAAATAATGAGGGAAATCTATTCAGGTTAGTTTGTAGACAAGATGGTTCTTTTTGTTTAGATTTTTCTAAATGAACAATAAAGTCCTTAACATTGTAAACTTTTTGTCAACTAAACCATGCTTCAAGAGGAAAAGGCAAGCTACAAAATGCAAGAGTTGTGATGTAACTTACTGACGATAATCCAAATAATCATCATCCTTGAAGTGTTTCAGGCTTCCCCTCGAGCGTTTTCGACACCGCTCGATATGAAACTGGGTCGGGCACTCGATATTAGTACATTCACCGATTATAAAAGCATCCACTCGGGCATAAGGAATGAGAGCTACTTCATCGCTGTGTTCGGGCGTGCCAAACTTGGTCCAAGTCAAGTCAGCCGAATAGAATTCCTCCTCGGGCGGATCTTGCACCTGAAGATCAAGTATGGATTCAACAATAGCCATAAAAAAGTAGGTACCAAAGTGCAGTTCCTAGCCAATCTGCAAAATTCAGGCATGGAAGAATGTGAGTCCACAACTGCAAAATTCAGGGTTACATTAAAAGTAGTGGGAACATTCTAACCTTTGGCAGCTACGAAAGCCTCAACAAGGATTGAAGCGACAGACGGAGGAGAAGGAAGCTCAGAACCAGTTGCCCAACCGCACGCTAGGTTCTTTGTCGACTTCAAAATCGCCAAAATGAGCCAAGCCGCTAGGTTTTCTTAACCCTTTTTTTTAAGCAAACTATTCTAGGAATGAAAATTAGAATTTAATTCATATCGTTTTAAAATTTAAAATGAAAAAGTTAAATTTAGTTTTTTTGAAATTAGTCCGAAATGTAACACCTTCAAATCAGCATTAGGGTGTATATGATTCGGATTGGATAAGGTTGAATAAATTTTTTGAACCAATCAACTTTTCGGGTTGGTCAATTCACCAACCCGTTCAACCCTATGCATAAGCCCAACCTAACCCAAATTTTTTAGGTTGGGTTAGGTTGAATTCTCGAGTTAAGTTACTCTCATTTCTCTCACTAAACTTTAGTTCATAAATTCATAAATATGTTAAAAAAGATAGATAATACTATACTTCAACTTATTATCAATCTTATTAGTGCATAATCTTTTTTTTAAAATGATAGGAACGAAAAGGTAATGAGTTACGCGATACAATAAAAACCACCCTCTTTCTTCATTCTCATAGTGTCAAATTAAGAATTGATGTGTTTGATGAGTTTAATTAAGAAAAAAAAAAGCATTGTTAGTACAAGGAATGAACAAAATCATGCATGTGGGAAGGAGATGCATCTACACCTCCATCCAAATATCCAATGATCCAATTACTTGCAAATATTGCATAAAATTACCAAAGAAAAGAGCAAAGAGAGAGAGAGAGAGGGGAGAAAATGGGTATAAATGTGTTGAAATGTGTACCCAAATTTCAGAACTCCATTGCTTCAAAACCTTCAACATCCCTTTTCTTCACCAGAAGGCCCTTCCTTGCACATCGCCCACTTGCGTTAACGCTCTGTTCGATGTCTTATGAGAAGGAGCTCGCAGCTGCGAAGAAAGCCGCCTCTCTCGCCGCTCGTCTCTGCCAGGTAAATCTCTTCATTTCCCTAATACTTTTCTTGTTTTTGTGAAATCTGTGCAATTCTCTAAATGTTGCTGAAATTGGACTCCTTCTATACTGAATTGAATATAAATCTGAGTGTTATGTGATTTTTTGAGTTGAACCCTTTTTTTGTAATTCTTGTTTGACCTAAACCCAAGTTTTAAATTCTTCGTATATTTCCATATCCGCATGTCTCTTCTGTTTGGGATGAACGATGATCTTCTTCGAGCGCGATTGATGATTTTGATTCGCAATCTTATGGCTGTGGGTGATTTCTGTAACAATATTTCGCTTCTTGAGTTGATTTTATCTGTTGTTTATGTTTGCAGAAAGTGCAGAAGGCATTGTTGCAATCCGATGTTCAATCGAAATCAGATAGAAGCCCAGTGACAGTAGCTGATTATGGTTCGTAAAACTTGTGTCACTCAGTTTCGTTGTAACCTTTTTTAAGCCAATGAGTTAGCTAGTCCTGTTGTTAAATCACGTTTTTTTGTTTTTGGATTATGAATACGATTATGGTTGTCCAGGGTAATCTATGTCTCTTCATTCTTGACTAATATACCACAGAGAATCAACCCACCAGACGAGACTGTGTCTCTGATATTTGGCAATCTATGTAGTCGCTTACCTAGGATTTAGTATTCTAGGGTTACCTTTGCAACTACATGTAGTAAGGTCATATTATTGTTTCGCGAGAATAGTTAAAGTGGTTGTTCCAAAAGAACAATTGAGGTGCGTACAACTTGGCCGGGATACTCGGATATTTAAAAACAATGGCATTTATTTTGACTCACTTTCCAAAATTCACGTTTGTTTGTAATTTAGTAGCTGCTACTTGTGTCAAGAAACTTCCATAGATGCTGAGTTTCCATGGAATGTACACTGTGTAGCTTAGAAGATAAATGTCAACATAGAAGGAAATGCAGGGCTTTCAAATTATATTTTAAATTAAGAAAACCATTGAAGTAAAGAAAATTCATTAAGAAGTTTGAGATAGCTACCGGACACTTGAGCTCCACCTCTTTGGATCGTAACTTGGATGTTCAATTTCTCGAGATTGTAAGATTTTTTTGTTCTTTGTTTTCTCTTATATAATAGGCTCAAGTAATGACCATCTCCTCTTGTAAGTTGTAACACTTTCATTCTATTCGTTTCCTATTTAAAAAAAAGTTTGAATGCATAAATTTTTCTGCTTCACTTTATGATCCTTATTGTTTTTATTAGGACAGTTAATCCCTTCGCAATTCTTGTACTAGCGTCAAGATTAAGAAAAATAATTTTAGTTCGTGCTCAATGCAGCTTAAAGAGCTATTTTAACAAGACAGAGGTTGACTGGGCATACTCTTTTAATTGCTCTTTTATTTCCAGGTTCACAGGCGCTGGTTAGTTTTGTACTGGAAAAGGAACTCCCTTCTGAACCTTTTTCAATGGTAGCTGAGGAGGTCAGTATGGTAGTTTTTATTATATTGGATGTTGAATCTGATCTCTTTGACTTATTTCAGCTTAACTAACTTTGAAGTCTGGGATCTCCAGGATTCAGGAGATCTCCGAAAAGAGAGTGGTCAGGAAACATTACAACGACTTACCGAACTTGTAAATGAAACACTTTCCAGTGAGGGATCATATAGTGCTTCAACCTTAAAGGCAGAAGATGTTCTTAGGGCAATTGACAATGGGAAATCTGAAGGAGGTCCTACTGGTCGACATTGGGTTTTGGATCCAATAGATGGGACGAAGGGGTAAGTTTCCAATCAGAAGTCTCTCTCTCTATTATTTTGCACCCTTAATTGATCTTTGCAAATGCCATAAATAAAAATAGAGTTGAAAAAATATCCATGTTAACTTCAAAGAATCTAGTAGTTTTCATTTAGGAGTTTTAGAAAATTAAAGAAAGCGTTTGAGGTTTTTACTCCTTTGAGCATGTCTCTTTATGCTGGAGATACTCATTTTGTGGCAATTGTCTCACATTTGAAAGACAAGAATTTTTTAACACCTTTATAAGAGATATGAGTTACTCTCTTTATTGCCAATTGGTTTTGAGGTGGAATCTCATATTATCTAATATAGACCTATGATATCAGAGCTCAACATGGGTTATTGGTCCTCCAAATTCCGATTCAACCTAAAATGCTTACAAATCTAAGCGGGTGTAGGCCCCACCCAAGTGAGTATTTGATGATCCAAAATATTCGGATCCGACCCTAGCAAAAGTAAGCCAAAGTGGATATTTCAGTCCACAAATTCAGATCCGACCCTAGCAAAAGTAAGCCAAAGTGGATATTTCAGTCCACAAATTCGGATCCAATTCAAAATGGTCTTTCCAATATGACCACCATTTTGAGAGGGCATGTTGGAGATACTCATCTTGTGGCAATTGTCCCACGTTGAAAATGTGAGGATTCTTGTACACCTTTATAAGAGATACGAGTTATCTCCGTCATTGCCAATTGGTTTTGAGGTGGAACTCCATATTCTCTAATATACACGTGAATAACTTTTTATAGGATTTTTTTGGGTGTTGAGTATATGTATGAGGTGGAGATGATTTAATCCAATTAGCCATATTTCGTGAATGTTCACTTTGAGTTTCATTAATATTTTCATATTGACTTGGGTGTGTTTGGACCCATTTATGTAAACGGCCGAGTTGGTTATAATAACCCAATCGATGTTTGCCCCACCGTTTATTATAAACGGTGGTTACCTAAATCTGCGTGCCCGTTTATCTAAATCTACATGCCCGTTTATCTAAACCTTACATATATTACTTTTTGTTACATAATCAGCCCCTCAAACACCGTTTATCATAATCTCTCTTATAATAACTTGCCCCCTCAAGCATTATTTATAATAACCTACCGTTTATCATAACCCACCGTTTATCATAACCTTCCGTCTATAATAACCAAACCGGTGCTCCAAAAGTACCTTTAGAGTTATTTGTCTTACCGTGTGCATGTGCCTCTTTGTCTTAGATTTTTAAGAGGGGATCAATATGCAATTGCATTGGCCTTGCTTGATGGTGGAAAAGTAGTATTGGGTGTTCTTGCCTGTCCCAATCTTCCCTTGGAACCAATTAGTAGTAATAGTCAGCATTCTTCACTTGGAGAGGCCGGTTGTCTTTTCTTTTCTACCGTTGGAGCAGGAACATATATGCAGTCGCTAACTGGTTCTACATTAACAAAGGTTCGTACACTGATGGAGTTCTTTCTTGAGTAGAAAAAATGATTTGACATAATGTGGCATTTTGTTGCACTTTAGGTGAGTGTCAGTGCTACTGAAAATCCTGAAGAAGCATCCTTCTTTGAATCATATGAAGCTGCTCACTCTTTGCATGACCTTTCTAGCTCCATAGCACAAGTACGCCATTCTTGGTCCACTTTTGATCTCTGCCAATTTGTCTTTTATTCCTTATTAGATATATATATTCTAAGTGATTTTCTGAGATGATTAAACCAAACAGAAACTCGGTGTTAAAGCCCCACCTGTTAGAATTGATAGTCAAGCCAAGTATGGTGCGCTTTCCCGAGGAGATGGAGCCATCTATCTTCGTTTTCCTCACAAAGGATACCGTGAAAAGATTTGGGACCATGCTGCTGGATGCATTGTTGTTACAGGTGAAGTTCAAATTTGGAGTTCTCAAATCACAAATAGACTTGAGAGTTGTTGAATCATTACTAAATTTGAAAGCTTAATTAAGTTGGGATAAGTTTAATCATTCAATATATTTTCAACACTTCCCTTTTGTGGATTCATACTGCTTTCGACTCGCAATCCATGTGCAGATGGTACACTTCACTTTGTTATGACATTTTGTTTTCGTTTAAAATTCTACAGAAGCTGGTGGAGTGGTTACGGATGCAGCTGGGAATGCACTGGATTTCTCGAGAGGAAGATACCTCGATCTGCACGAGGGTATCATTGTTACGAACCAGAGACTGATGCCATCACTCCTAAATGCAGTTCAAGAAGCACTTCAACAGTCCGCTTCTTCAGCCTTGTGATTTTTTTTACTTTTGATTCAGTTCATATTGTTTTGAGCTTTGAATCAACTCTTCCCTCTATTGGAACTATCAGTCTTTCTCAAATTCGGCCAGATGGTTACATTGAATTTAATATCTAATGCCAGATGGTTGATGGGTGAAACCACTCTCTTTATTATCACAACACTATTACAATAGTATAGCATTCCAGAGTTTTGAGGTTAATTTAATGGATGTACTTAAGGAAAGCGTTAAAATTCTACAAGTTTTTAGAGTACCATTACTTCTCACATTTAAATATTGATTTTTAAGATCGAATATGTAACTATAATGTTGAATAGCATTACCTTCAAATAATGAAATCACTAGGTTACTAACCCATTATCATTCGATAATTCTACCAGTTTTCTAAAAGTTAAATCTATTAGGCAGGATTAGTCAAACTGCACGTTAGCATCTCTGAATATTCATTGTATGTTAGGACTAATAGCATTTATATGAAATACTAGACAGAGTAATTTTCTTGAAAACAATAAAAATTTTGCTAAAATTTCTCTAGTTTGACTATTGGTTGAGCCATATAAGTGTTTCACCAATCTTCACCTCGCTTCATATTGCAAAGATCTATTAAAGCTTTCTCATAGGAGAACTTTATTTGATCAAGATATCTTGTGTCTCTTATTCAAAAACACTGCCACCACTCTCTCATCACTCTATGACTGCTAAGCAAATCTTCTTGAGAGGCAGAGTGTTTCAAAGCCTAATGAGAGATTACAGAGAAAAATTAGATGGGTAATCTTGTGGGTGTGATTTGATTGTTTTTCTTAACCATCCCTCTTGCTCTTGGAGGTTGGAGGGAGGAACATCATACACATCTGTGAAAGCATCTGCCACAGGGGGCTTTTCAGACCTCTCTGCCAATTGAATTTCCTCTAATAGCTGTAGAAACCAAAAAAAACCGAGTGAATTAGAAACACAAACTAAATATACCAAAACTTTTGGTATGTTTGATAACTGTTATATTCTTAAAAAAAAAAAAAAAAAAAGATGTACGTCTGTAAGAGATTTGAATGCATGATTTTTTAGTCATGAACACACACTTATATATGAGCGTATAGCTGCTAACAATTTCTTAGTTTAGTAAAATACTGTAAAACTGTTTTTAAAAACTTATCTAAGTTTTATAAACATTAGAAAATAGTTTTTACTACATTTGACAAAATCCAAAGAATTAAAAGAAACCAAGTAAAGAATTTACAAGAAAGTGGCAAAAGGCCTCATGGATGATCATGACTACGAACCAATTCTTTTTAATATAACAATAATATTTGGAGGTTGGAGATTCGAAGCATGTGACCTCTGGGTCGAAGAGCTTGGCTAAGCCAAGCTTTGGGGCCCATAACCAAACTAATAGTTAGTTTCACTTTCACCTAATTCTGTCCAATCATTTCATAGTTCCCTATTTTGAACCTTCCAAACAGATAAAGGTTGGGTTTTTTCTGGTGAAGAAGACCAGTAGAGCAACTAATGATAATTTTGAGTTTTTGTTTAACCTAATTTACTATGTTTCTTTATCTAACTCGAAATTTGATATTCTTTAAAAAAAAAAAAAAATACAAAATTTGATATGGCAAGGTTACAACTTACAGTTTAGTTGGTGCTCTGAAAAGACGTTGTTCTAAAACCAAAATTTACCTGTTTTCTTATGCTGCTTCTAAGCTCAGCTTCAGCCTCGTTACTCCACCAACCATTGCTTTCAATCCATTTCCTAAATCTAGAGACAGGGTTTTTTGCAACCCTCCACCATTCCATTTCCTCAACTGGACGATACCTGGTCGAATCGTCTGATGTCGTGTGGTGTCCAACTCTATATGTGAGAGCCTGTTCATGAAACAAAAAGTACATCAGATCATCACAGTCATCCATTTCAAGAGATAGAGATTGTGAACCCTTATTACCTCAATTAAGATAGGCCTTTGTTCTTGAATTGCCATTTCTCGAGCGGCTCGAACTGCATTATATACAGCAAGTGCATCATTGCCATCTACACGAATACTACGAACGCCATAAGCCCGACCTTTGACAACCACCCCATCACCTGAAAAATGATGAAACTCTTCAAAATCTATATTTCATGATACATTATTTATTTACAACTGCAAGGACCGAAAAGAATGGGATACTTCGAAATTGATCTGAAATAGGAGTACTGATTGCCCATCCATTGTTCCGGCAAATGAAAATAACAGGCACCTCCAAAACTGCTGCAAAATTTATAGCTGCGTGGAAATCTCCCTAATATAACATGGTTAAAACAACAGAAAAATCAGCCTCACAATTTGGAAGCGTCCACAGTCATAGGTAAAAAGAACTGCTACAATATAACTCTAGTCTCAACGAAATTTTAACAGACTGATTTTCGATTCAAACAGCTTATTCTCTAAGAATTATACTGAGGTAAAGGTAATGTTAGATGTAACAAATGCCTGATCATTTAAGGTCCCATTTGATAATCATTTGGTTTTTTAAATTTAAATTTATTTTCACTTGAGAATAAATAGTTTCTCTTCCCTTAAGAAAAGTATTTGAATTCCAATCAAATTTCACAAATCATAACAAGTTTTCAAAAGCTATTTTTTTAGATTTTAAATTATGGTTTGATTTTTAAAAAAATTGATAAAATGTAGGTATCAAAATAAGGAAAATTATAAGTGGGAGGAGTTATAGGCTTAATTATCTTTTTTTTTTTGAAAAGAGGATAACCACGCCCGTCCCTAAGCCATGCACCAGAGACATCGAAGGAGTAATGTCACAGGAGAGTTTCGAACCCAAGATCTTGAGGGGAGCATACTCTCAAAGCCCAAGTCTTCAATCACTGCGCCACCCCTTGGAGATGTTGTAGGCTTAATTTTCAAAACCAAAAACAAAATGATTATCGAATGAGAACTAGATTCTTTACCTCACTTGTTCCTCCGTCGCCAAAATAAGTGACTGCACAAGCATCCCTCTTTTCCATCTTCATTGAATATGCAGCACCAACGGCATGAGGGATTTGAGAACTAGAAACAAAAGTATATATGAATAGTAATACGATTTAAAGTTTGAAAAGATTACTTAAAATTTTTGACATATTAAGCTCAAATCTTACGCTATTGTTGATGCTACCGTAAAGTAATTGTGTCTCTTTGATCCATAATGAACAGGCATCTGCCTCCCTTTACCGTAATCATGTTTGTTTCCGAAGCACTGGTTTGCAAATTCTTTCAGAGTGAAACCACGCCATAAGAGTACTCCTGCCTCCCTGTACTGTATGGCATGGGAGAAATAAACTAAGATTATTAATCTTACTGATGTGAACTAATTCAATATTTTTATTCAACTTGTGAACATCTTGACTATTCTCACATAATAACTCTAAGATCATACTTGGTTGTCAAAGTAATTCATAGGATACTAAATCATAATTACGTGGACACTACGACTGATTTGAACTCATTTTCTCTATGTACATGGTCAATTAATGGTGGTGGTGAACTAAATACATGGTAAAGTAAATAATGTTCTTTCCACTTGGAAGCTCGGACCTTGAGGAACTTTCCCAAGCATCTTATGCCTTTAGCTTACAACCTGGCACCAGGCGGTCGAACATGTTGAGCATTTCACTTTGTTCGACCATTTCACTTTGTTCATATGTGAGGATGAGAATATTCTGGTTGAATTATGTTAAACTACCAATCAACCCAAAAACTTAAACTGATAGATGAGGTAAATTTGAAATGATTTGACAAGGACTCGAACTCATGTACTTTGTTACCTTTTTTTTTTTTTTTTACGTATGCTCTGTTACGATGTTGAACAATTACTTCATATTACTAAGGAAGATGGGGAAGGGGCAATATGAAGTTGTAACCTGCGGAACAATGAGATCATCCAACGACAACGCGGCTGCAGAAGCAATGTTTATTGCTTCTTCTCCATTGGAGGTCAGATAGAAGGAAATTCTTCCTTGCCTTTGTGCTTCATAGAAGATAGTGTCCATTGTTTGGAGGGTAACCATGTCATTGTACATCTTCATAGCAACATCCTTGCTCACCTAAATGAAAGGCACTAGCAAGTTCATAAAATGCTTACTGTTGCAGTTGAAATTGGGACAAGAGAGAGAAAAAGACATCATGGAATATGTTCAGCATAAAACTACCTGTGTAAAATTACTATACATATTAGGCTTGCCATTGTCATCAAGAACACGAAAGCAGGGTATCCGCTCCTTGTCGCGATCAGGGATGAAACTCATTTGAGGAGTAAATTTAACCTTTCCTCCTGGAAAGTCCAAAACCTTGTACAAGAAATGCAAGGTTTCACTTAAAACAGATGGCATTTAATTAATATCATGAACTGAACTTGTACACAAATGATGAGAAACAGGGAGATTTTAAAGATTACATTTCGAGAGGATTCTCTATTTGAATTGGCACATTGACCCCAAAACTTTGTCTATTATATTTGACGATAAAATGTTGGATTACATCTTTTCTAGAATACACGGTTTCAGTTAATACCAAAAGTACTCAAGCTTATGTGTATCTCGACCTCTAACCCTACAACATTTGTATGTCAAAAAAATCCATAATAAATTAATTCCTAGGTAATTGACCAGATTGAAACCATCACCTTTATTTTACTAAGAACCCATCAAACTATCAACAAATTACAAGTTGCATATGGATCTTCGTTTTGCTCTCAAGCTCATTTTCTTCTCTAACTGACAACTAAAACACATTGTCAATTCATCATTTTGATACAGACTCCACAAGAACACAATATTCCAATAAAGATTAAAAAAAAAAATTAAAAGCCATTTCAACGCATGACAAGAGAAGCAACAATCTAAAATAATAAAGAATATGAAATTAGAACACAGAATCAAAGTTGACCGCATCAGAGAGTTCTACCTGATTGTGACGATCGTCATTAACAGAATCCAATTGCTTTTCCACTTGACTCGATTCGAAACGACGAGCAGACAAATGGGTGGGCATAACTTGAAAACCCCAACCTCCATTTCCGATCTTCTGAGCCGCAAATGGAGTTTTGCGAAGATGGGTCGAATAATAAGAGCTAAAAAAGCTCACCCCGTTTCTGAAATGGGGAAGGATGATCTTGGTTGCTTTTGTGGCATGAAACGCCATTGCTGAGCGGAGAGAAGTTCAGATTGATGGGTTTGTTCCGAGAAGAAAATATGAATTTGTTTGGGGATCACATAATATAAATGAAGGAAAGAGAAAGGGGTTTTGGGGAGAGTTAGTTGTTGCATTTGGGATAGAAATCGCTAATTTTATGAAAGAAATACTTAATCTAATCTGAAGACTATGTATGTTGGATAAGAAGTGGCATTTATATCCGTTTTGAGAGAAAAAAAGGAGCATTGAAATTTATACAAGTGAAGGTGTTCAAGTTCTCCACGACTCGTTTATAAAATTGTCTTCTTATGGAAATCTCTGCAAAAGGTAATCGATTACCCCAGCTTTGACTAATTTAAATTTAAGTTTTTTTCTAAAAATAAATAAATTTAAGTTGGGCCTAATTCAAATAAAAAGTCTAAAGGGGACGCAGTTGATACTTTTAAGATCGAATATATATTTGGACATAGAAGCTAAAGATCAGACCTATTCAATAAATTTTGCATTATTCATTTAGCTTTTATCGTTGACTAATGATTTCCTTTAGAAAATTCTTGCTAGAATACTCACAACTCATAGTGGTTAGAGAAATTATGTAGATGCTAGACATTTTGGAGCCTCGCTACCGTTAAATGGTGGCTATAGGTTTAATAGGTTCCAGAACAAAAGGCAAGATCACAACTATATCTATAACATACTTCCAAAGAGTGCAAGGGCTGTGGCGCAAGAGTCACCTTAAACAGGTTTTTGATGAGTTAATTTTGAGAAGTTAACAAATTGAGATTTTTATGATGACTCGTTTGAATATAGAAGATTTGGAGACAAATTATGTTTGGATCTAAATTTGAAACGAATAGTTATTTTCCGTAATTAAAAATGAATAATTAGAAATAAATGGTTCAAATGAGTTATTTAGTTGAACATGAATAATTAAAAAAGAGTGATTAGAAATGAAAAACTATTTTAAATAATTAAAAATTAGTGTTTGGAAATGATGAATTATTTTGAATTATTAAAAATGAAAAGTTATTTTAAGTTTATAAAAACTCAATTGAGTTTTAGATATAATTAATTTGAAGAATAATTAATAAATACTCCATTTAAAATTAGGGATGTACAAGAGAACCGTCAACCCGAACTACCCGGATTACCCAACCTGAAATATAAGGGTTGGGTTGGGTTTATTTTCGGTTTGAGTTGGGTTGGAATATAGCGGAACTGAGTAATCCGAGTTGGATTGCGTGTTGACAAAATTTTGGTACGGATCAACCCAAATCAGACCAGATTCAATTTTTTTGATTTTTCAAATGAAATGCGTATCTATGTTTGGTAGATTTAAATGTGAGTTTTTTTTTCTTTCCAAATGAAATGCTTCTCTGAACATTTTTTTTTCTACTTTTATTGTGTAATATATTTTTTCCTTTTTTTAATTTCTCAAATGCTTTTATTTATTTATTTATTTAAATCTATGGTGTTTTGTGAAATTTAAGTATGTAAATTAGTACATAAAAGTATATATTTGGTAATAAAAAACATAACCGTAACCCAATCCAAACCAAAATATAAGGGTTGGGTTAGGTTACTCTAATACGAAGGGTTGGACAAGTCGGTGAATTAGCAAGTCGCATGTTTGAGTTGGTCCAAAAAAATTCCCCAACCCGGATCATGTACACCCTAAATATACTTAAATTTGACAAACAAACGTGGGGTGTTCAAAACCCGACAATCCGACAACCGAGGAACCTAAACCAACTCAACCCAATTTGACAGGTTGGATTGAACTAAATATATTTTTGGGTTGGATTGGGTTCAAAATTATGAATTTTTCATGAGTTGAGTTGGGTCAAGGGTTGACCTAAAATCAACCCAACCCGACCAACCCGAATTTATTATTTATTTAAGTTTTTTTTTCTTACCTATAACATAATAATTGTGTTATCTAATTATTTAGGGGTTAAATGTAAAAATGGGTCTTTTTCAAAAACTTACTACTTAAATGGGTTTTATTTCAAACATATTGTCAAAATGGGTCTAATTTTTTGTCTTCATGTAGTGATGACTATAGTAAAGTCACCACCTGTAACAGCCCGGATTTTAGTTAAATTAAAATAAGGATTAGAAGATGATTTTGGAGGACTCGAACCCTCGGCCTCAAAGAGAGATGGGAGTTTGGAATTAATTAAGAAAAATAAATGAGTCAACTTGGGTTTGAAGGAGGGAAGCCTAGGGAAGGGAATTTAGGATTTCCAAGCTTATTTATTAAAAAAAAAAAAAAAGAAAGAAAAGAAAACACTCCTCTCGCAAAAACCCTCTCCCCACACCCTCGCGCGCCGCCCACCGCCGTCGCCGCTGCCCACCTGTGCGCGCAGACTGCTTCGGCCCGACCCGCCGTCGCCGCCGCGCTCGCCTCGGCGCTTCGCGGCGTCGCCGCCGTCGCCTCGCGGCTTCTTTCGCCGTCGCCGCCGTCGCGCCTCGGCTGCTTTCGCTGACGCCGCCGTCGCGGCGCTCGGCTGCTTTCGGCGTCGCCGTCGCGCCCAGCGCCGCTCGTCGCCGCGATCGTCGCGCCCAGCGTCGCTCCCGACCGACCGCACCAGCGAGATCGGTCTCAAAGACACCCACCGTGTGCCGTCCGTCCGTACCTCGGCGTCGCCGCGCGCGCTACTCCAGCCGAGCCCGCTCGCCGCGCGCGTTCTCATTCCGCGACGCGACGCCGCTTCGGCACCAGCCGCGCTGCGTGCGTCGCGCGCAAAGACGCTGACCGCGTCTGCCAGACGGCCGTCGGCCGGCCGCCGACGTCCCGCCTACTGCGTCTGCGCCAGGGCCACGCCTCGCCCTTGCACCAGCGCACCGCGCCCAGCGCCCTCGCTGCACAAGCCGCCAAAGAATACGCGGCCCAGCGATCGATCGCCACGCGAAGACGGCTGCCGCCCTCGCGCGCCTTGCCCGCCGCTTTGCCTTGCCGAGCACGGTGCCTTCTCGGTTGGTAAATTCCCGAGGCTGACCCTTTGGACTTTTGTGTTTTTTTTGCTGCTGTTGGTTAACTAGGTTGATTTTTATTACTTGCTTAGGTTGTCGGGTTCGCTTAGAAGCTCGAGAGTCATCCGTTGATCGTTGGATCTATTCACTCAGGTAAGGATTTCTTACCGGGGTTGTGTGGACCCTGCGAATACTTTGATAGCATGCCATGTGTTGTGTTTGTATGGAATTTCTAGTGGATAGGTTGCTTGCTCTTCCTTGTTCCAGTGATTACGTGCTTGAGATTCTGATATATCTGTTAGGTTATCATGCTAGGAGTTAAATTGTCTCGGCATAACCGTGACCTTGTTATCCTGTTAGTGCCATGCTAGGAATTGGCGGATGATGTATAGTGTAAGAGATTGTAGAGGTAGCTAGCGCGTCCCGCTCGGGGAAGGCCCCGATGGACATCTGGAGGTGTAAGACCCCGATGGGCATCCTAGGTGTATAAGTCCCCGATGGGCATCACTGAGTGGGAGGTGTAAGACCCGATGGGCATCCTAGGTGTATAAGTCCCCGATGGGCATCACTGAGTGGGAGGTGTAAGACCCCGATGGGCATCCTAGGTGTATAAGTCCCCGATGGGCATCACTGAGTGGGAGGTGTAAGACCCAGATGGGCATCCTAGGTGTATAAGTCCCCGATGGGCATCACTGAGTGGGAGGTGTAAGACCCTGATGGGCATCCTAGGTGTGTAAGTCCCGATGGGCATCACCGAGTGGGAGGTGTAAGACCGATGGGCATCCTAGGTGTGTAAGTCCTCGATGGGCATCACTGAGTTGGAGGTGTAAGACCCCGATGGGCATCCTAGGTGTGTAAGTCCCCGATGGGCATCACTGAGTTGGAGGTGTAAGACCCTGATGGGCATCCTAGGTGTATAAGTCCCCGAAGGGCAACACTGAGTTCTAGGTCGTGTAAGCCTCGAATAGGCAAGCCCCAAGAGTGACGTTCTGTTAACCCATCTGTTGGCTCTGAGTCTTTGCATGGTTGCATGTCCGTGTGCTAAATGATATGTTTTCGTATTGTACCCTGTTGGGGATTCTTCTTGAGTAACTCGTTACTCACCCTTATTTTCTCGTGGTTTTCCACCGGGTAACTTGGGACATCGGCATGATGGCTAGGAGGAGGTCTTTCTTTGGATGATCATGGATAGCCGACTCTGGGATGCATATTCTTTTATTGTTTTCTTATGATTTAGCATGTAGTGGGACTTGAGTCCCTAGGAAAAGTACTCAAAACCTATTTTGTGTTTCTCGTCACCGCTTCCCTTGATTTGTTTTTAAGAAAAGTCTTGATCAGTCATCTACCATTTTATTTTAAATGGAATTATATTTTACTTGTTTTTAATGTACTTATTTCAAAGATTTAAATTTCAAACTCTGAATGACGTTTTACATTCCTAGGCATGCATGCTAAGTAAGGATCTAGGTTAGAGACCGCTTCTTTTTTTGGGTCGGGTCTTTACAGCTGTATGAGCCGAGCCCAGAGTTATAGGTTACTGTAGATCGACTGCTCGCAGCTTGTAGGTTGTTTCCATGATCATCAGCGCTCACCAACCATCGGTATGTCCAAAAGTTTAAGGTTAAGGGTTAAGAATTACAATACCATTTGCACCTTGCATGTATATGACTTGTTGTTGAGGAGCAGGGAAAACAGGTTCTGACTCATTGTTCGTTTGAGTGTAGATTGTCGTTATGCCAGTCACTCGTAGAGGGCAGGGAGGCTCAAGGCCGACCAGCCAGGGCATTCGTATTGATTCCGACACGGGAGGGACGTCGTCCCAAGCTGATGCTGATGTTAGGCCGCCTCTGAGGCCCTTCTTCACGTGGTTGCCCTGAGGAGGGCGTGGAGGCAACTTCACCCTCGAGAGGCTGCACCGGGAGTTGCTTTTGTGGAGTCCATGAGGGCTCTTATGGTTGGGTTCTTTGTCGACCAGAGAGCCGAGCGCAGAGGGTCGAGACGCAGCTCATGTAGCTGCACAGAGGAGGAGAGTCTCGGATTCAGATAGAGCAGCTGACCGAGTTAGTTCAGCAGAGGACCGCCGCGCCGCCAGTACCGCCAGCTCAGCAGGAGCCAATTGTGAACGAGGCCGTTGTGGCGGAAGGTGCTGAGGATTTGGGCAAGTGGCTAAAAGATTTCGTCAAATGGAAGCCGGAGAAGTTTAGTGCCCCTGGGGAACCACTGGTGGCAGCCAGGTGGATTGCCGAACTAGAGTATACTTTTATGGTAATGGCTTGTCCTGAGGTGCAGCGAGCTCGATGTGCAAATTTCGCGCGTTAGCTGAATAACTAAGTGGTGGTGGGATTCCACCTTGAGTGAGAGACCGGTGGTCTCCCCGCCACCGGGAATTCTTCAAGGCCGAGTTCAAGGCAAAATTTATTAGTGAAGAAGCCCAAGAAAAGATGATCGAGTGTTTTTAACCTTAAGCGGTCGACCCAATCGAGGTGTATGAGAGGAAGTTTTGGAGTATGGGTACTTCGCACCGCAGATTGATTGCTACCCCGAGTGAAGATCGGGAAGTTTATTGCGGGTCCGAGGCGGGAGTGTCTCAGATGTTAGGGCACAGCCCCTGAGACTTTTGCCAAGGCGGTGGCAATTGGCAACTATATATGATGGAAAGTATCCTCCGAGCGAGTTGTTAGTACTGTAGTGCGAGAAGGCCCCAGTGTACTCGGGTCGGCGTAAGTTTGACGCAGTGGTAATGGTCATGGAGGCGGTCGTGCCGTCCAGAGTACTTATCATGGCAGAGACCAAAGACCGGATCAGAACGCGATCACCTCGCCAACAGGGCGTAGGGAGGCCGCCACCGTATTGTAGACCCCGTGGTAAACAACATTGGGGGCCTTGTGGTGGTAACCCTAGAGCTTGCTATAATCGTGGTAAGGAGGGACATCGGGCCCGACATTGCAACCTGTAAGAGCGCAGTGGTGGCACAAACAAATTTCAAAGAATGAGGAGGAAGAGAGTATGCTACGACTCGCCAGAGGTCGAGAGAGCCGGACCATGATGGCAAGGTGCGCTCCTAGTTCTTGATCACCTCGCCTTTGTGTTGTTTGATTCTGGTTCCACCCATTCTTTTGTTTCTCTGCTTTTTTTTCTTTGAGCGTGCTTGCATGAATTTAGAGCCTCTAGGTTTTGAGTTATCTGTCGCTACTCCCTCGGGAACTAGTATCTTCAAGCTAGCTGTATAGTAAGGGATGGTCGGATACAGTGTCCGACCGGACTCTGCGAGTTACCCTCATAGTGTTAGATATGAGCGGTTTTGATGTGATCCTCGGCATGGATTGGTTAGCCGATAACCACGCTATGATTGACCGTCGCTGTAAGGAGGTGGTGTTCGTGCCGCGAGTAGGCCTAGCTTTAAATTTCGGGGCACCCAGAGTGGGGTGTGTCCGCCGGTGATTTCGGCGATTAAAGCTCACCGCTTGTTAGCTCGAGGAGCTTGGGGTTTCTTAGCTAAGTTGACCGGCGAGAACCGCGTGACCAGATATCATGAGAGCAGTGCCCATAGTGCAAGAGTTTGCGCATGTTTTTCCCGAGGAGTTGCCTCGCTGCGCCAAGAGAGAGGTGGATTTCTCAATAGAGCTTGAGCCGGGACTCGCCTATCTCGAAAGCTCCTTATCGCATGGCGCCAGCAGAGCCGAAAGAGTTAAAAGAACAAATGCAGGGAGTTGCTTGACAGAGGATTTATTAGGCCGAGTGTGTCCTCGTGGGGGAGCACCCGCGTCCGTTTGTTAAGAAAAAGGATGGCTCGATGCGTCTATGCATCGATTACGAGGAACCGAACAAGGTAACCATTAAGAACAAGTATCCGCCGCCTCGTATCGATGACTGTTTTGACCACTCCAGGAGCTTGTGTGTTTTCAAGATTGACTTGAGGTCGGGCTACCACCGCTTGAGAATTCGGGATGCGAGATATTCCCAAGACAAATGGCGTTCAGTCGAGGTATGGGCATTATGAGTTCGTAGTCATGTCTTTGACCGACGAACGCCCCAGCTGCATTCATGGACATGATGGACAGAGTGTTCAAGGCGTTCTTGGACCGCTTTGTCATCGTGTTCATAGACGACATTCTTGTGTACTCCAAGTCTAAGGAGGACCATGCCTCGCACCTAAGACAGATTTTGGCAGCCTTGCGCGAGAACAAGCTCTATGCGAAGTTCTCAAAGTGTGACTTTTGGCTCGAGGAGGTAGCTTTTTCCGGGACACGTTGTGTCTAAGGAGGGAGTGGTCAGGACCCTTCGAAGGTAGAGGCCGTTAGTTCGTGGGCCAGACCGACGACTGTGTCGGAGATTCGTAGCTTTCTGGGTTTGGCCGGATATTACCGACGCTTCGTTCAAAATTTTTCCGCTATAGCCGCCCCGCTTACTCGATTGACGAGGAAAGGTGTTGATTTCGTTTGGGATAGGAAGTGCGATGAGAGTTTTGCTAAGCTAAAGAGCAGTTTGACGTCTGCCGGTGTTGGCAATTCCGGAGGGAACTGGGGTTTCGTGGTGTACTGATGATGCCAAAGAAGTTTGGGTTGGGTTGCGTTTTGATGCAACACGGTAAGGTGATAGCATACGCTTCTGTGCGCTTGAAACCGCACGAGCGAATTACCCGACTCATGACATGGAGTTGGCGCTGGTCGCCTTTTGCACTTAAGATTTGGAGGCACTACTTGTATGGGGAAAAGATTCGAGATTTTCTCGGATCACCAAAGCCTCAAGTATTTCTTCACTCGTAGGACTGAACATGAGGCGGAGAGGAGGTGGCGGAACTCGTGAAGGATTACGACTGTGAGATATTGTATCACCCCTGAAAGGCAAATGTTGTGGCAGATGCACTAAGTAGGAAGACCTCGCATCTAGCAACGTTGGCAAATCCCAAAAGTATCATAAGGAAAGACCTCGAGAGGCGCGAAGTAGCAGTGTTGTTGGGGATGTTACCGCTGTAGTAGCACAAATGACCATCCACCTTTCTCGATAAGGCAAAGGATTATTGACGGCCAATTGGATGATCCTAAGTTGAAAAAGTTGTATGAGAGGGTCCAGGTGATGGTGACTTCGACTTTGAGATATATGCGGATGGTGGCTTGCGATATAAGGGACGGCTATGTGTCCCACCGATGCCGTGATTCGTTCGAATTGTTGATCGAGGCTCACACCTCGCCTTTTGCATGGCACCCGGGAGGTAACAAGATGTACCAAGATCTTAAGCGCACTTTTGGTGGATGGGGATGAAGAGGAGATTGCCCAGTTTGTCGGGCTCGGTGTCTCACTTGTCGGCAAGTGAAGGCGCCTAGGCGAAAAACCAAAGAGGTTGCTTTGCAGTCGCTCGGTGCCACAGTGGAAGTGGGAGGAAATGACCATGGATTTTATTTCAGGATTGCCCAGAACCCCTAGAGGATATGCACAGATTTGGGTGGTCGTTGATAGGTTGACTAAGTGTGCCCACTTCATTCCAGGTAGGATAAATTACACCGTAGAGCAAAGGGCACACTGCTCTCTTGAGCAGATAGTGAGGTATCACGGAGTGCCGCTTAAAATTATCTCCGACCGGGATTCCCGGTTTACATCACGGTTTTTGAAGGCCCTTCAGCGAGCTTGGGCACAGAGTGCGGCTACAAAGATGACCTTCCACCCACGTGATCGATGGCGGACCGAGCGGGTAAACCAGATCTTAGAGGATATGTTGCGAGCTGCGTGTTGGATTTCCCGGCGCTTGGGACCAAGATTTGTATTTGATGGAGTTCGCCTACAACAATAGTTTTGATCAACCATTCGGATGGCACCGTTCAAGCATTGTATGGTAGGCGCTGCGAGTCCCCGTGATTCTCGGGAAGAGGTTGGAGATAGGCGGTATTGGGTCCAGAGTTGCTCCAGCTTGACCAATGAGGTCATCCCGAAAGATCGTGGCTCGAATGTTGACCGCACAGCAGCGGCGCGAAGAGCTACGCCGATGTCGACGTAGAGAGTTGGAGTTTGAGATTGGCCAAAGACGTATTCCTTAAGGTTGCTCCGATCGCGTGGAGTTCGAGGTTTGGTAGGAAGGGAAGCCGAGCCCCGTGTTTGTCGGACCATTCGAGATCCTCGAGAGGATCGGGCCGTAGCTTACCGGTTAGCATTGCCGCCACCTTGGCTGCAGCGTGCATAGTGTGTTCCATGTTTCGATGCTCACCAAGATGTGGCGGACCCTTCGCATGTCATAGATTTCGAGCCTTTGCGGCTAAAACCATGACTCGAGCTTTGAGGAAAAACCCATAAAGATCTTAGCATTTGAGAAAAAGATTTTGAGGAACCGGGCAATTGACCTAGTGAAAGTGCAGTGGCGGAATCAAGGAGTTGAGGAAGCTACCTGGGAGTTGGAAGGGAGATGAGGAGATGTTACCCAGAGTTGTTTTAGGAATGACTTCCGGGACTAAGTCTTCTAAGGAGGAGTATTGTAATGGCCGGATTTTAGTTAAATTAAAATAAGGATTAGAAGATGATTTTGGAGGACTCGAACCCTCGGCCTCAAAGAGAGATGGGAGTTTGGAATTAATTAAGAAAAATAAATGAGTCAACTTGGGTTTGAAGGAGGGAAGCCTAGGGAAGGGAATTTAGGATTTCCAAGCTTATTTATTAAAAAAAAAAAAAGAAAGAAAAGAAAACACTCCTCTCGCAAAAACCCTCTCCCCACACCGCGCCGCCGCCACACCCTCGCCGTCGCGCTGCCGCCTGCACGCCGCACTGCTTCACCCAGCCACCGCCGCCGCACCGCGGCGCTCACTGCTCGGCGTCGCGACGTGCGCGCCTCGGCCTGCTCGCGCCGTCGCCGCGGCGCCTCACCGCTTCGGCGTCGCGACGTGCGCGCTCACCGCTGCGCGGCGTCGCCGCGGCGCCGTCGCGCCGCATTGCCGCCGCGCCGCCGCCTGCCGTCATTGCCCAGCGTCGCTCCGACCGACCGCACCAAGCGATCGGGTCTCGCACACCCACCGTGTGCCGTCCGTCCGCACCTCGGCGTCGCCCGCCGCCTACTCCAGGCTAGCCCGCTTCGCCGCGCCGGTTCTCATTCCGCGACGCGACGCGCCGCTCGGCACCAGCCACCGCGCTGCGTCGCGCGCCCAAGACGCCGACCGCGTCAAGACGATCGTCGGCCGCCGCCGCAGACGCCCCGCTTATCTGATCAGCTGCGCGAGGCCACGCTCGCCGCCTTGCACCAGCGCACCGCGCCCAGCGCCCTGCTGCACCAGCCGCCAAAGAATGCAGCCCCCAGCCGACGACGGCGCCAGCAGCAGCGGCCGCCACTCCGCACGCCTTGCCCCGCACGCCGCTTGCCGAGCCCGGTGCCTTCTCGGTTGGTAAATTCCCGAGGTGACCCTTTGGACTTTTGTGTTTTTTTTTGTGTTGGTTAACTAGGTTGATTTTTATTACTTGCTTAGGTTGTCGGGTTCGCTTAGAAGCTCGAGAGTCATCCGCTGATCGTTGGATCTATTCACTCGTAAGGATTTCTTACCGGGTTGTGTGGACCTCGCGAATACTTTGATAGCATGCCATGTGTTGTGTTTGTATGGAATTTCTAGTGGATAGGTTGCTTGCTCTTCCTTGTTCCAGGTGATTCGTGGCAGAGATTCTGATATATCCTGTTAGGTTATCATGCTAGGAGTTAAATTGTCTCGGCATAACCGTGACCTTGTTATCCCGTTAGTGCCATGCTAGGAATTGGCGGATGATGTATAGTGTAAGAGATTGTAGAGGTAGCTAGCGCGTCCCGCTCGGGAAGGCCCCGATGGACATCCGGAGGTGTAAGACCCGATGGGCATCCTAGGTGTATAAGTCCCCGATGGGCATCACCGAGTGGGAGGTGTAAGACCCCGATGGGCATCCTAGGTGTATAAGTCCCGATGGGCATCACCGAGTGGGAGGTGTAAGACCCGATGGGCATCCTAGGTGTATAAGTCCCCAGATGGGCATCACCGAGTGGGAGGTGTAAGACCCAGATGGGCATCCTAGGTGTATAAGTCCCCGATGGGCATCACCGAGTGGGAGGTGTAAGACCCGATGGGCATCCTAGGTGTGTAAGTCCTCGATGGGCATCACCGAGTGGGAGGTGTAAGACCCGATGGGCATCCTAGGTGTGTAAGTCCCGATGGGCATCACCGAGTTGGAGGTGTAAGACCTCGATGGGCATCCTAGGTGTGTAAGTCCCCAGATGGGCATCACCGAGTTGGAGGTGTAAGACCACGATGGGCATCCTAGGTGTATAAGTCCCCAAGGGCAACACTGAGAGTTCTAGGTCGTGTAAGCCTCCTCGAATAGGCAAGCCCCAAGAGTGACGTTCTGTTAACCCATCTGTTGGCTCTGAGTCTTTGCATGGTTGCATGTCCGTGTGCTAAATGATATGTTTTCGACAAATTGTACCCCGGTTGGGGATTCTTACTTGAGTAACTCGTTACTCACCCTTATTTTCTGTGGTTTTCCACTGTGGTAACTTGGGACATCGGCAGGGATGGCTAGGAGGAGGTCTTTGGATGATCATGGATAGTGACTCTGGGATGCATATTCTTTTATTGTTTTCTTATGATTTAGCATGTAGTGGGACTTGAGTCCCTAGGAAAAGTACTCAAAAACCTATTTTGTGTTTCTCGCACTGCTTCCCCTTGATTTGTTTTTAAGAAAGTCTTGATCAGTCATCTACTGTTTATTTTAAATGGAATTATATTTTACTTGTTTTTAATGTACTTATTTCAAAGATTTAAATTTCAAACTCTGAATGACGTTTTACATTCCTAGGCATGCATGCTAAGTAAGGATCTAGGTTAGAGACCGCTTCTTTTGGGTCGGGTCTTTACACCACCACCTTGAATTTTTCAAAATTGGATTTATCTTGGATGGAAAGTTATTCTTTGTTTTAATTATTATTTTATTTTTTTAATGTGTTACCTTATCATATTTTTTAAATTTTCTAATTGATTTAACTAAACAAATATTTTTTTTATCCTAAGTTTATTTATTTTTTATCCTAAATTAAAATGATATTAATTATTTATATATATTTTTAACCTAAATCATTTATACAATGAAACGAAACTTGAATCAAAATAGGAAAAATTTTATTTATAGTGGAAATGGAAAAATATTTGAATAGGGCAACATGAAAATTTGTAGCTGAGGTATAATATTTGTTATAAAATTGTGTTCATATTTATATCCTTGTATGTTTATCATTGTCATAATATTAGGTAGTATATATTTTTAGTTGTATTATACTTTCACTAGTAATATGATTTTTATTAAAATAAGAGCTAGTTATTTTTAAAAAAATACAAGTTAAATTTTTTTTTTCTTTTCAAAAACGGTTTGAAAATAGTAGGGTAAAAAATTACTTTAAAATATCATTTTAAATAATTACATTTAGAAATTTATATTTAAATATATCTCTAAAAACAAGTTGAAAAAATAAATTAAAAATGTAAATATGAAAAAAATTGTATAATAATAATTGTACAAAAATATAAATACTATACAATGTATAGTATGAACAAACTGCTTATGGAAGTTTAAAAAAAAAACAAAAGTTTTCAAGAAAAAATATAAATATAAACAAAATTATATAATAATTATTCTTTAACCATAACTTCTAATAAAAATTTGATAAAAAATAAACTATGTAATAAAAATTAAATATGTATATCTATATTTACAATCTAAGTAATGAAATTGTCAAGTCATCGACCCATTTGATATAAATAATTTAGGTTTAAAAAATATATAAATATGATATCATTTTATTAATACAAATAAGAAATGATTAGTATAAATTATTTAGATTTAAAAGATATATAAATAATTAATATCATTTTATTTTAGGATGAAAAAATAAATATGATTAAGATGAAAAATATTTAATGAATTAAATTAATTAGAAATTAAAAATAAAAAATGTTTATGATGATATATTTTAAAAAAACAAATAGAAAATAATAATTAAAAAATGTAATTGAATTGGATGTTTAATAATTAAAAAAGTATAATATATTAATTGATTGAATTGTTTAATAATAAAAAAAATAAAAATAAAAATTAAGCAACTTTCCATCCACTTTTCCATCTTAAATCATTTTTGAAAAGTTTAAGGTGGTGGTGACTTTACTATAGTCATCACTACATGAAGACAAAAAATTAGACCCGTTTTTGAAAAAGACCCATTTTTACATTTAACCCAATTATTTAGATTATATTTTCTCAAAAAAATAAAATAAATTAGATTATATGTATATTTATTTTATTTAATTATTACCGTTAGATTTCTTATTTTCCAATATATTTTTTAAGTTTTTATGATTTATATATCATGATAAAAATATATACTAAAATTATGTTATTTATTTTTGTTGTTTTTAATTATTTGATTTATTTTAAGGAAGTTGAATTATGTATTCTATTTTTGTTGTTTTAAGGATCTATTTATTTTATGTTATATAGTTGAAATCTTCTATATGAACCATGATGTAATAATGAGTGGCTTTTGGTTAAATATTTTTCATATTTAGTATTTATTCATTTCACTAATTTGGTACGATAATTAATTAGAAATTGTATATTTTGTTCATGTATATATAAAAATTTAGGTTGAGTTAAAAACCTTCTTCCACCACCAACATCATCAACATGAGCAGTTGTTCAACGACATTAGTGTATGCCCAATGACCAGAGGTCTTGGGTTCGAGTTCTCCCACTCCCGATTGTTATAATCTAAAAAAAAAATCTTCTTCAACACATCCCGGTCTTTAAAAAAAATAAAAATAAAATAATGATAAGTATTGCGCCACGTTGCAGATTGCAAAGCTCCGCCTCTTGGAGCTTATACTGAATCGCTTGATATTTGGCGCGCAGTGTTTCGACTGTTCATTTGGATTACTGAAATCGTTCCTAATGGAATTTCGCATTCTGCAACCATCTCCATCATCTTATGCAGGTATCTCTATTTCTCTCTCTCTCTCTCGCTTCGATGCTCTTATATGCCCCAGTTTATGTTCTGGATTGTATTTGATTTCAAATTTGGGGGTTCAATTGATTTTATCCATCTGGGTTCTTCTGTACCTTCATTTGCCTCGTCTTCATTTATTCTCAATTGGGTCTTCCGTTTTTTCTTTGTTTATCACCCTCTTTAATGGTGGATTAACTCATCATCACTTTTGGTGTATTGCAATTTCACCTGGGATTTTTCTTTACGGCTTTGTTTCATGATTTGGATTACAATTTATGAAAGAGGAATTGTACATTGAACAGGAAATGCCTTCTGCTTGGCCCGGCCCCGTTCAGGGATTCGGAAGTTTCCTACTTGGGCTTCCTTCAGCACAACATTTTTACAGAAGAGATGTCCACAAATTGAACCAACAACAAAGATACAAGATCGTTCCGGAGTTGATAGAGTGGCTGTGATTTGTTCAACTGAGAGTCCATTGCTTCTTCATCATAATGCCAAAATTATTTACTCTGTAGCTGCTGCCACGGGTCATAATCAGGTACTCCGAGTCTACTTTTAAGGCTATGCATTCTTGTTATGCCTTGCAATGAAATAATGTTAAGAACGACCGAGTAATCACTTTTGAGTTTATTCAATTTTGTGTACTGCATGTTTCCTTGTGGTGATTTCATCAATGCATTAGAACGATCAAGCATTTCTATCCCAGTTTCTATCAGTTATCACATGTCAAATGAATTTTTTTTCTAATTTTTTTGGTGGAAAGATCTTTTATTTCAAGCCGCTGATTTAAGCAGAAAGCTGTTGATGTCAGTTTATTATACAATCTGGCTGAGGAATCTCTCTGAGACATGAAATTTAAAACTCTAGGGTTCAAATGGATTTTAATATTTGTTTTTATCATATTCAACAGTATGTCATAGCGATTTGGAATGATATTTTGCTCGCTATATTCTAATGGAATATCAATATGATAGAGCCCAAATATAAAAGAACTACAGAGACAACCAACCAAACCAACCGAATCTCTAACTTCTATCTTTCACACTTCCTTTATAACCCAATACCATAACTAACTCTCTAATTACTTACTGGGGAAAAGTATCGTTTTGGTCCCTATGTTTTGAGTAAAGTTTCTATTTGCTCCCTATGTTTCAAAATCAAACAGTCTTGCCCATTTTGATAATGTTCAATTTTAGTCATTGTGTATCTTTTTTCACACTTATTTTCTCGTTAAAACTAACTTCACGTCGAGGACAAAATAACCGCATAATCTATTGAAATTTAAAATTAGTCTAGTTATCATTCTAGTCAACATTCCGTTACGACTAATGATTTTGTTATCTCAAGGACTAAAATTGTCCCCAAGGGGTGGCATAGTGGTTGAAGATTTGAGCTTTGAAGGTATGCTTTCTTCAAGATCCCAGGTTCGAAAGTCACCTGTGACATTACTCCTTCGATGTCTCTCGGTGCCTGGCCTAGGGACGGGCGTGGTTACCCTTATTTCCAAAAAAAAAAATAAAAAATAAAGACTAAAATTGAACATTTGTTGAAATGCCATGATAAAAGTGTTTAATTTTGAAACATAGGGACTAAACGAAAACTTACCTAGGGGCTATAATGTATTTTTCTTTACTAACTAATATAACCTTTATAACATTCATATCAGAATACTAGCATTGTATTCCTTGAAAATTGAAGTCTCTTATCTTATCTTGTGAAGCATCAAATATCTCTTTGCTCTTACCTTCATGTAAATTTGCTTGGCTCTTGCCCTGATTTGTTCCTTTAATTTTCTGTAACAGGAATCTCATCCCGAATCTCATTTTAGGGTTCCTGCAATAGCGGATGCTCTTGAAAATATGGAACTCACACCTAAGGTAACAAAACCATCAATGAGAAAATTCATTATTTATATAAATATATAATATAAATTCAATATTTAATCAATTTAAAATGACATAACCTGATTCTGATTGATTTTTCAACTGTTGGAAGCCAGAAATTGAAAACACTAGAATACAGTTTCTGAAGCCAACAAACCACACTTAGTCCCTATCTAGCTTTCTCTCTTGTGCAATTGATTCACTATCAGAGTGGTCTCTACTTTTCCCAACTCTCTCACTCTCCTATCATGCGACTGGTATGATGTGGCTTTCTCACTGTCTTGTTCAAATGGTTTTGAGAATGTTCAACCCATTATCTTGTTAATAAAACTGCACTGCTCTGATCTTTCTCTCTCTCTTGTTTTCATTCATAATATAAATATATATTTTTAATTGAACACTTCTTTTTTCATGTCCATATACCTCTTCATAAGTTGAAATTCACTCATTCGACTGGAGGAAAAGTAGCAAAATGTAGTCTAACACGCTTAGATTAGCTCATTTTCTCTATCTGCTGCATTAAAATTCCTCTTTGCTCTATCTTCCTTCCATAAATCATGGGTAATTGAAAGACACCTAATGTTGATTAAATTTCCTCTTGCTTTTTTGGTGATGCATTTAATTCATCCTTAGTTGATTCCTTTCTTTTTTGGTATAATTTATTGCAGTTTCGAGGATCAAATGTCATTGAACTTCAATGTTACAAACCTGCTTCAATTGATGACATCGTGAGTATTCATTCAAAGTCATACGTTGCTGGCCTTGAAAAGGTAATCCCTTGGTTGTCTATTAGTTCCAAGTTTAGAGCTATACTTCAGCTAAATTTGATATAAAAATAATTTTTTCTTTTGAACCACTTTCAGAACAGAAATGTAAGCATTCATAAATTCTTATCATAATTCATGGGTGTTTGAATGATCAAAATCTATTTCATTGATATCAATATTATCACTCATAAGCACAGAGAAATGTAAACATTCCTAATTATTTATATTTTTTTCTTGTAAATTTACAGGCTATGGATAGGGCTTCTCAAGATGGACTTATTTTGATTGAAGGCTCTGGACCGACATATGCTACTGCCACAGTGAGTTTGTCCAGTGCAGTTTTTTTTTTTTTGCTTAGCTTTCTATAAATCACATACCTATTATTTACTGGTAGTCTAAGTATGCCTAACCAAAGAAAAAGTTAGCATTTAAGCTCAGTATGGAGTCAATTCAGGACCCTTCCAAAAGCCTATCGTTCCATCATGAAATCTAAGCTAAATTATGATCCACTAAGTCACGATTAAGCTACTTAAGATCTAAAAATGATGGCTAATCTTGTACCTAAAATACCAAGGACTATACCCTTTCATCCGAAGGAATATACTAAATAAAAACAATGGTTGAAACTTGAATCTGTATGGTCAGTCGGCCATCCCTCTGAACAGTCGAGATGCACATAAATTGAGCTAGACACTCACGAATATAAAAAAAACAATGGTTGAATCCCAAGGGAATATTAATCGACGGAGAATCTTTATAACCTTTTGCTAAAAAAAGAAAAACTTCAAAACCATTTCCACTCTCTTTCCCTCTGAACCCAGTTGGAATATGGCTTAGCATTTCCAGCCTGAAACTATGAGGTCAAAATTTTGTTCTTGAGGCTCTTGGTGAGTGTATGTTTTAGCAAAATGTATCCAGCTTTTCCGGTGGATGTGGTGTGGACTAAGGCAAACTCTATTTCCTATAACTGATCCAACCTTTCATTCATTGCCTCGCTTGTTCTAGTTTTCTTAATGGCATTACCCATTGCCAATACTCAGCACTTCTGAGTTCTTACTTTGGCAGTGGAAGCTGAAGTTCCTTTACTAACTTCTAACTGTGTCGGATCCCTGATTGGTTAATACATCTCTATCATTTATATGACCCTTGATCTTCTGTTTGGTTTGGCCCTAGAGGAATTAAGGAATAATATAGGAGCATATGGACAATTAGTTAGGGAGTTAGTTAGAGGATTATAGTTATAAATAGGAAGGGTATGGCCGTATGGGTAGTGAAATGTATCTTTGAATGTGAAGCTATTAGGGCTTGAGAGAGGCATTAAGGATGGTTCCAAGTTCCTACTAAAACTTGGCTTATCGTGTATTTTCTTTGTATTTTCGATATCAATAGTATTCAGTTCTTATCATCTTCTTGGTATGTGAAGCTGTTATACTCAATAAGGAGTGATTGGAGTAAGAAACCCCACATTTGTTCGGGAAGAGAAAGATTCCTGTTATATTAGTGAAAACATTCACCTCCATTCGCATGAGATCTTTTGGGAGAATTTGTGGGGTTCTGTTGCCATAACAAGTTGTGGTATCAAAGTCATGATCTGAACCTTATCGTGTCAGTGAAATTCTCGGAGTCAGAAGAAAAAAGTAGTGGTCCTTGTTCACACGAACTTGGATTAATCCCGAGATCAGCCAAAAAGTGCTTGAACGAAAGAGCAGGTAGAGCACTATCAGGTTGAACAGACTAATCGATAGATGAAGAATACCTCTAGCAAGTTGGGTAGACTAATGAAAAGGTATATATTTGTTCAAGGCGGGGAGATCAAGTGTGCAGTAGAAGTTGGCATCGAGTATATCTACAATGTGATTTGTGGTTGTGCTCTCTCTGAATATACTGAAGGCCTTGAGCAGTTGTTAAGGTCACCCTAACTAAGCAGTCGTTCTCCCCCTATGGATACCGACGCCGCTTGACTTATTGTGAATACGTTCCACCCCATAAGAACTATCTTTTGAGACTCACTCCTAATTCCTATCCATAGCAGCCCAATCTCTGATCACATGCACACATGTCACATATGCAAGCGTCATTTATATATAATATATCACACGATAATTTAGCATTAATGTTTGTATTTGGAGCAATACCATTAGCATGACCACATTTTGATTCTGTTGCCAATGCAGACATTTAACGAATCACTAGTTGCAGCTGGAGCGGGAATTTCTTTAGTTGACTCAGTGGTGATGTCTCAACCCAGCACGTTAGTCACTTCTTAATGATAATTTGTGAATGTTATCCCGTATATTTAGCCAGACCAAACTACCAATTTGTGAGGAGAAATACTAAGTCCTAGTTTGATATCCATTTGATTTTTGATTTTTGGTTTTTGAAATTTAAGCTTATTTTTACTCAAACTTCCTACATTGTGTCCCATCTTTCCTATCATACATCCATCTTTTCTTAAGAAAGTATGTGAATGCTAACCAAATTTCGAAAACAAAAACAAACTTTTGAAAGCTATTGTTTTTTGTTTCCAAATTTTAGTTTAATTTCTAAAAATATAGGTAACATGTAGACATCCATGTAATTTTTTTTTTTTGATATAGTTGTAGGCTTAAATTTCAAAAACAAAAACTAAAAATAAAATGGTTATCAAACAGCGCCTAAGCTATCTACTTTTGGTGTTTTTGGTGTTGAGACAATAGATTTTAATGCCCTAATGTCCAATCCTAGTGCTCATGCACAAGTATTTCAAGGCTCACTCATATTCCCATGTATTGGCTGGTACTTGTTTCAGGTCAAAGCATCAAAAACCTACAAGAACCCACCAGTCGGTTTTGCACTGATAAGACCTCCAGGACATCATGCAGTACCCAAGGGACCAATGGGATTCTGTGTTTTTGGGAACGTAGCTATTGCTGCTCGTTATGCTCAACGTGTGCATGGACTGAAGCGTGTCTTTATTATAGACTTTGATGCTCACCATGGAAATGGAACAAGCGACGCATTCTACGACGATCCGGATATATTCTTCCTTTCAACTCACCAAGTAAGCATTCTTAACGTTATAAGTGTTCCATTCTTTCATGTGATTACCAAAAAGACGCATGAACAATTCAGTAAACCTGTCATGGCCTGATTGTTGGTTACTGCATAGACTTCAGACTTGTTCTTTTATTTGGTGGCACTAATTGGAAATTTACCAATCTTTTGGTTGGCAATTTATCTGCGAGTTCAGGATGGAAGTTACCCTGGAACTGGTAAAATCGATGAAGTGGGTCGTGGAGACGGGGAAGGAACGACTCTGAATATTCCTCTACCAGGAGGCTCAGGTGATTATGCCATGAAAATGGTGTTTGACGAAGTTATTGTACCCTGTGCTCAAAGATTTAAGCCTGATATCATTCTTGTCTCTGCTGGGTGAGTTCCCTCTTCCTCTTGCAATTTTAAATGTCTGACGCATCAATAAAATTTTTTGTGTAATTTTTTCCTTATATCATTTCTTATAAAAATGGGTTTTTAATTAAAATCATGTTGTATATGGTTTACATTTTATTTGAAGTAATTTTGAGGGTAAATTGTAAATTTGGTTCATTTGGTTATATGAAAGTTAAATTTTAGATCCAATATTTTAAAAATTAGAATTTAGTTCATATGGTTTAAAAACTTAAAAAATAGTTCATGTCGTTTGTATAATCACAAATAAATTAAGTACATGGAAGTCACTATTGACCATATGTAGATGATGTGATTTTTTTGTTCAATCTGTCGCTTAATTCATCGTCATAATTGAGAATCACCGAATTAGAGCTTCCCCCACTAAAGATGTGGGGGCACTCGACCCATTTAGTTTTCCAATTAATGCAAAAGATATCAATTATTTTTTAGATTTTATCAAATCATGATAACTAAGTTCTAACTTTTAAAATCATAGGATCTAAATTCTAACTTTCTCCAATAGAGACTTAATTATTCTAGATTTTAAAACTATACGGACTAACTTTAACTTTCTTCAAAAAAAAAAAAAAAAAAACTTTCTTCCAACTATAAGGAACAAATTTATAATTTACCCTAATTTCAATAATAAGTTTTGTTTGCACTACATCTAAAAATAATTTTACAAATTACCGGAAATGATCTTCTTATGTTAGTACATCAATCATATTTTGAGGTTGGAAGATTCGAACCTCCAACCTCTAAATCGAAAACTGGATCTGGATCAGTCTGTTTTGATTTTTGGTTAATCACTTTAAAATTTCCATTTCTAATAGTGTTTTTATTTTATTTAATTAAAAATCATTATATATATCAATTTTGATTATTTTAAAAACAAAATTTCTCTTTGACAAACACTTGAAATTTTAGAAAACACTTGTAGTCTTTCAAATCAGTTTGGAAGTTAATCCAAGGACACTCCTAATTCTGTTTAAGAATACGCCCTCTTAATGATGTTGGAATGTTTGATTAGTAAGTTGATTTGAGAACCCATATCAGCAAATAGTCTGAATATCTTGGAATGTATTTCTTCAGATATGATGCTCATGCATTAGATCCATTAGCCAGTCTGCAATTCACAACAGGGACATACTACATGCTCGCATCCCATATTAAGCAACTGGCCAAGGATTTATGCGAGGGTCGATGCGTATTTTTTCTTGAAGGAGGTTACAACCTCAAGTCTCTTTCGTATTCGGTGGCCGACTCGTTCCGTGCATTTCTTGGCGAGCCGAGCTTGGCATCGGAGTTTGATGACCCTGCAATCTTGTATGAAGAACCATCTACGAAGTTTAAGCAAGTGATCCAGAGAGCAAAGCAAATACATTCACTTTAAAGTTATCATAAACTTTTGTGTAATTTATTCAAGATATCTTCCTTTTACCTATTTCTTCTGTGTGCTCAGGCACAATTGCATTGCAACTTGATATATATTTTGATGAATGGATCTTTAGAAATAGGAAATATAAAGCACTTATGTTGTACGTACATGATTGCGTATTCCTATTGGGTTATACCTGAGTTGGGATTATTTTTAAAGAGATTTTTTTGGATCAGCCTAAATTTTTGGGTGAGTGAATTCAGTAACCTAGCTAACTCTATGTGTTAGAGCATCTTAACCCAATTCAATTTATATACTTTCGTGTTTTAGTATAAATTGGGGGAGATGGATTATATGGCAAGTTGGTTGAGTTAGAGTTATCAGGATGTTGTTTTTAGTTTCTAATTCAAATTTATATTTGTTATTTACCTTTTTAAACTAATCCACAAATTAACTCATGATAAATTTGATTTATTTGAAGTCAATCCAGCCTATATAAGTTGATAATTTTGTTAACCAATTTAATTATGAAAAAGTTCTTTTCGAAAATGGATGACTACCGCACGGTTGATAACCATTTTATTTTTTAGTTTTTGAAATTTAAGTTTATCTTTACTCATATTCCTTATCATGTGTTTCATCTTTCTTACAATGTGTGCATCTCTTTTTAAGAAGGCCTGTGATTACTAACCAAATTAAAAAAATAAGCTTTTAAAAGCTACTTTTTTTTTTTTTCAAATTTTGGTTTGGTTTCTAAAAATATAAGAAAGATATAGGTATTCTAGTAAAAAAAATATATGATAGAATAATTGTTGTAGGATTAAATTTTAAAAACCAAAAACAAAAAATCAAATAGGTATCAAATGAAACCAACATTATGATGTAAATATGCCAAAGCGACGTACAATTACAACTTATTAGCATCAATAAAAGTTCGAGATCAGTTTAGAGAGATGGTACTATGATCATAAGCTCTGAACACACGGACTTATATAGAGCACCAAAGGTATTAGAAATCACAATAATGTTTGTGGTTCCAATTTCTACCATAAATTTCCTGCCAAAAAGATGAACACTTCACAAAAATGTGATTGGTAGTTTCAGCATTTGTTTAAGCACACACCAATTTGGGCAAATAGATCATAGGTGGACTTTAATTAGTTTTAAAAAATGTAGTCATTTACTATATTACTCAAAGATATAATTGCACCAAGTTGCTTAAAAGCTCGCTCAAGTTGTTCAATTAGGAAAAAAGGAAGACAAAATTGAGGTCAATTCACTAATAATGACTACATTACTACCAAAAAAACAATCCTAAAAATTAGACCCCTTTTTATAATTATTTGATTTTTTATTTTTGAAATTTAAACTTATTTTTTCACAAAATTTCTATAATGTGTTCCATCTTTCCTAAAAAAAATAGGAATGCTAACAAATTTTAAAAATAAAAACAAAGTTTTGAAAGTTTTTTTTTTGTTTCTAAATTTTGATTTTGTTTCAAAAAATATAGGTTAAATGTAGGCATTTAAGTAAGAAAAAACATATGATAATGTAATTATCGTAGACTTAAATTTCAAAAACCAAAAAACCAAAAACTAAAAATAAAATGGTTATCAAACACTGAACCTTAATAGTACTACTTGATCTTTATCTAACTTAAGCATAGAGTGTATAAGTTTGAGATATATGCAGATTGTCCCTTAGAGACGGTGTAGTGGTTGGAGTGTAGGCTTTGGAGGTATACTCCCTCAAGATCTCAAATTTAAAGTGTTATAGAGATAAAATTTTCAAACGACTCTCAATTTGGCTTTTCAATCCTACGATGTATCCAAGTGTGACAGTCACATTTCCTTTGTTTTAGATTCATACTTTCAATTCCTAAAAAATGATCAAGATTTAAATCTACAATTTGATGATTATCAGGTTATGTAATATACTATAACCGGTATACTGACAATTTAGGAAATATTCTATCAATGCCATATATGGATATTTCTACACAATAAGCTAACTGTTATGCTCATGCTTTTTATGGCAACATCAATCTTTTCTATTTTTTTTCATTAATGAGATTCTCACTTCTTACAGAAATTTCTCATAAATTATTCTTTTTCACTGCAAGGCATCATACAAATTTCATGTCTATTGTCATGGTTTTAGTTATAGAAACAAAAATGTTGTAAAACAATTTCCATTTATAACGTACATAAAATAAAACTTTAAACATATTTATCTTCGAATAATAAGTTGAAGATTTGAATGAATTTTATTTCTTCACACCTCGAATCATATAATTAAATTGCCAACAAGAACGGTAGTTCACTGGTTTAGTCCCTTTCCCCTAAATATTGTAACTCAAAAAAAAAAAAAATCATATAATTAAATTTATATATAAAAAAATTATTCCAACCTATTAACTTAAATTTTTGGGTTGATTAATGATTTAATATAATTCAATAGTTTATGTTTCTATTATATAATCAACAAACTTTATTTTTTTTTAGAATATTTCAACAAACTTTATTTAAATATATATATATATATATATTATAAGTATATAGGATCTCAGACTTTTAGATTAATGACTAAAAAAAATATTTTTAAATTAAAAATAAGTTCTATGAAGACTTTATAAACATCAGTTTTGATGAGAATCAGTACCATATTCTAAACAAGAATAACTATCGTTTTATGGTTTTGATAAGGGGATTAAGAATCAAATGTCAGTCTGATCTAATCTCAAAAAAAAAAAAAAATGTCCGTCTGATCTCTAAAAAAAAAAAAAAAAAAAAAAACTGTCAGTCTTTGTGTTTAGGATAACTTATGACACGTTTTTGGACAAAATCAATTGTTTTATAAGCATCTTTGAAAAAAATAAATAAAATGCTTGAGAATAAAATACATTGGAATAATAAATACGAAATAAAATCAAATGCATGTTTATTATTATTATTTTTCTGAGAAATGTATGTTTATTTTATTTGAGTACTCAAATTTTATTTATTTTATGTCATTATTAACGTCAATCAGCCAACAAAAAATAGTTGGTAGTGTATTCGTTTCATTGTTTAATAATAATTTAGATTAACACTAAATAGATTCTATTTTAAAAATACATTAGATAATTAAAAAGTCATACGCTCAATTGTTACAAAGCTAAAATAATCATTAATTAAAATTTATGAAATAAAATTTTGTGGTCATAAATATATATTTCTGTCAATTTATTGAAGTTTATTTCTCAAAAAAAAAAAAACGAAGAAGAAGTTTAGGGCTTGTTTGGCAAGGGCGGGATGGGAAGGGAAAGGAAGGGAAGGGAAGGGAAGTGAGAGTAAATTATTGTTTGGTGGGAAGGGAAAGAAAGTGATGTGATTGTAAATTGATGTTTGGTGGGTTGGGAAGGGATGAGATGATTTTTTTTAACTAATACATATCTAATATTTTAATATAAAATTCATAAAAATTTATTTTTTAAAATTTATTTCTTAAATAAAAAATAAAAAATAAAAAATTAATACATTTTGTCAATCAAAATTACTAAATTAATGAAATAAAAAAATTCCAATAATAAAAAATGATAATTATTTAAAAATAATAAATCAAAATAAATAGATAAATATAATTTTTTATAATGAAATTAAGTTTAGAAATTCAAATCAAGATAGATGTAATAAAAAGATAACTATTTTAATTATTTTGAGTAATTATTTTAGGATTATTTAAATATATATTTCTATTTATTTTATAAAATGTATGAATTTAAATTTTTTTGATAAATAATAAAATTAATATATATTTGTATATAAAAAATTTTAAATGCATACATTGTCCATAAAAAGTCAAATATATAAACATATACAAATATTGTTTAAAGAACTTGATATATCTATAATAATAATAATAATAATAATAATAATAATAATAATAATAATAATAATAATAATAATAATAATTATTATTGTTGCATTTTAAAATAAAAAATATATAAATAGCATATAGTATAAATTTAATCAATTAAGTGGTTCTAAAAAAAAATCCATTAACTTAAATGAATGAATTAGTAAAAGTTAACAAGCTTATTATTTTATTTAAAATAAAGTTTATGATAAAATCAAATGCATCAAATTATAATTATCAAAACACCAAACTACAAATATGTTTTAAAAATAGGATGTATTTAGAAGAAAAAAATAGATAAATATTGTATTTTGAAAAAACTTGATACTAATAAATAAATAAATATATATATAAAAAATAAGTTAATATAAATAAAAACGTTAAGGTGGTAGAGTTAGTTAAAGATATCTACTTAATTTAAGATAATTTTAAAAGATGGAAAATTCAAATCTTATATAAATTTTTACTTTAGAATAATACTTTAAATTAAGAAAAAAGGAAAGTTCGTTAAAAGAAATAACGCAAAAAAAAAAGTAAAGAAAAAGAAAAGAAGCAGGCCAGCGAAAGAAAGAAAAGAAAAAATAAATAAAAAAAAAGGTGTGAACATCACGCGCCGGGTTGGGCCGGGTTACGCGCTGGGTTAACCCGGCGGCCCAAAATTTTTCATTCCATTTTTGTTCATCTTTCCTGTCCGACAAGAAGTTTACCTTTCCGTTCAGATTTTAAGCCGCCAGAGCGATTTTGCTAGGCTTAGTTTATTGCTTTCCAGTTTTACTTGCTTTCTATCTAGTTTAGTTTTCACTACATTTGAAGATAATTACATTGTAACTGGAATTTCCACCGGATATCTTTCAAGCTATCAAAGTTTCAGGCGTTTTCCTACTCTTTCATCCTTACTCATTGTTATTTTGTGCCGTCTTCATTTCAATCAAAGCATGTTTTTCGTCTTTTATTTGAGCTTTAGCATGTTTTCTGATATGAGGAACTAAATTCTTTATTGGGGGGTTTCAGGGAAGTAAGGGATTTCGTTAGGACGAAGTGGTTAGCGAATAGAACATACTATGCATGCTGTCTTTTATTTACTATAAATTATTTTTGACAAACTATTTGTATTAAATCTATGTTGCTTGCTAATTAATGAACGCTTAGAGATAAGGTTCGCCTAATGGTAACTTTTGGTTGATTAACTGTTTGAGTTCGAGAGAATCAAACTACGAGCTCGAGAGAGCCGAATGCCAGAGTTCGAGAGAACCAAAGGGATCTCTGTTATTGTTCGCCTTTGCTAGTCGCTCGTTTAAGTGTATCCCTGAAAACCTTAACCCTCCCGATATTTCATCTCATATACTTATGCTGTTATTTCGTTTATTCAATCACAATCAATACCTGTTTATTCAACAATCTGGTTACTTTGACTCTTGCATGAAAGCGAATTGGAAACAAGTAAAAAATCCATTTGGAGAATGACCTTCACTTACTTTAAAACTTGCTACAGAAAAACTGTGTATACTTGCACATTCTAGCAAGATCACGCACACATATTTCGTGAGGATTTTAAAATTGTCTTATATTTGCAGATTATTGTTAAGAGTAGTGCTTTAAAGCTAAACTTATGCAAAATAAGAGGTCGTGGAATCTTTCAATCCCGAGCCAGAGCAAAATTTGAACAGAAGAAGGTGAAATTTCTCTAACAGAATGGCTGAACTAAACGACATACCAGCTGAAAACGCTGTGGCGAGACCTGAAGAACTAGTGGTTAGAGCTTATGCCACACCTAATATTACCGAATTTATGCGAAGAGACGTAAGGCCAAACAATAAGGTGCGAGCGTTCGAGTTCAAGCCAATGATGAATACACTACTTCAACAAAAAGCTCAGTTTCATGAATTAGCGAGTGAGGATCCACACAATCATCTGCGAGAATTCATGAGAGTATGTGATGCTTTCGTCATTCCAGATATGACACAAGATAATCTGAGGCTGAGTTTGTTTTTGCATTCCCTACAAGAAAAAGCGAAGCAGTGGTTGTATACACTAGAAAATTTAAATGAGACAACATGGGAAGAACTCGCAAGGCGGTTCTTATTAAAGTATTTTCCACCAAAGAAAATGATGCAACTCCAGGACGAGATAGTACTATTTAGAAAGGCACTCGGCGAGTCAATCGACGAAGCATGGGATTGTTTCAAGATGATCTAGCGAAAGTGCTCACACAATGGATTCCCTTGCTGCGTTCAGTTTGAATACTTTTACGAAGGGTTAAGCGAAGCTGCAAAGATGGTGTTGACACAACCGCAGCCGGAGCTCTCTTGTAAAAAACCTACAACCAAGCCGTTGAGATTGTTGAAAGAATAACACTGAACACCAGTCAATGGAAAAAAGACGTGCGTACAGATGCCAAAGCCGGAGTGAAAATTGAAACTGTTAGTGACTCAAAATTAAAACAGCAAGTATTAGATATGAGAGCAATGTTGTTGAACATGCAAAGTGGAAATAGCGCTAATAGAGGAGTCCAAGGTATAAATTCTATACAATTGGCTTTGTGAACACCCAGTAGCAGCTCACTCTGTCCGAGTTTTGTGCCTTGTGCGGCGAAGGACAATTCTATGAAGATGGTCCTCAAACCTCAGCATCGGTGTATTTCGCGCAAGCGAACTACCAACATAACCCTTTCTCGAACACTTGTAATGCAAGATGGAAAAACCATCCAAACTTCTCTTGGTCAAACAACGTGAATGCTAGCAGCTCAAGCAACCAAGCTTATCCACAGAAGCACAACGAAAACTCGCCAGGTTTTGGCGCACCTATGGGACATGGAAACCAAGGGTGGAATTCTTACCAAAACCAGTGGACTCAGTTGCCACAACAAAAATTCCAGCAAACATCTAATAGTACATTGGAAGGACTGTTGAAAGAATACATTGCGAAGAGCGACGCCAGTTCGCAAAATCAACAGGAAGTTATTCAAGGCCAACAAGTAGCCCTAAGAAATGTAGAGATGCAAATGGGACAACTCGCAAATGAGCTACGTTAAAGGCTAGTTGGAAGGTCTCCAACTGACACAGAACCTGCGAAAGGCGAAGGAAAAGAGTAGATCAAAGCAATCTCAATCATTGAAGAAGAACCAAACTTATAGCTATTGAGAAGATGAATGAAGAACTGACGTTTATTTCGCTGGAACGAAACGGTGAAAAAGAAATTTATGGAAAAAAATATGGAAGAATACTATACAGAAGAGTATGAAGATCAGTCAGAAGTTGAAAAGATGGAAAGAATCGCCGCAGCGATAGACTAAGAAGAAAAATAGCCAGTGCCCGAAGAACCCCGTGATGTGGGTGTATAGGCAATGTAGAGCGAAGTAATTAAGTTTACACAATCTCTGCCTTTCCCGCAGAGACTACGAAAAAAGAAAGAAAATTTAGGTTTTGAGAAATTCATGGAAATACTCAAAGGGATACAAATAAACCTATCACTGTTGGAGGCATTGCAACAAATGCCAAACTATGCAAAAAATTTTAAAGAAATTTTGTCGGAGAAATACCGAGTATAAGATGCAAAATTAATTTGGTTGAATCAAGAAGGCAGTGTGCTGATCACACACACAATTCTGGCATAAGAAAAAGATTCAGGAGCCTTCACTTTCCCAATCTCTATACGGGGACACTACATAGGGAAAACATTATGCGATCTCGGAGCAAGTATTAACTTAATGTCGTTATCTATCTACAAAAAGTTTGGGATAGGCGAAGCCAAGCCAACATCGCTAACAATACAACTTGCCAATTTCTCCATAGCTAAGTCGGAAGGAAAGATATAAGATATTTTAGTGAGAGTTGACAAGTTTATCTATCCCGCTGATTTTATAATCTTGGACTATGAGGCAGATCGAGATGTTCCCATCATTTTGGGACGGCCATTTCTGCGAACAGGGCGAACACTGGTTCATGTCTATGAAGGTACAATCACGTTACAAATGAATGATGAGCAAATTATATTCAAAATTATTGACTTAATGAAGTATCCATCCGAAGTAGAAGAATGCGCAGTGATCACTTCGCTGGAAGAAGATTTTAGCGAAGTCTACGCCAACAGATCTTGTGAGCAGCGTGAGGATGTGAATGAAGGTTATATGAGAAAACGCAAAGACGAATCTTCTGATGAAAAATGGGAATTCGGCGAGATTTGGTACGCTGAAGGCCACTCGTTAGACATATCTGACAGAAGCGCTCTGCCAATAAAACCGTCGATCGAAGTACCACCAGTCTTAGAGCTGAAAACCCTACCAGATCACCTTAAATACGCCTATCTTGGCAAGGGCAAAACATTGCCCGTGATTATCTCTTCCCAACTTTGGCCAAATGATGACATATTGCTCATTGAGTTGTTGAAAAAACATAAGCGAGCAATTGGCTAAAATTTAGCGAACTTGAAAGGAATCAACCTAGCCTATTGCATGCATAAAATTTAAATGGAGGATGAAGAATTTCACATAGTTGAGCCACAAAGGAGATTGAATCCCGCAATGAAGGAAGTGCTAAAAATGAGATCATTAAATGGTTGGATGTAGGAGTGATCTATCCCATAGCAAATAGCAAATGGGTTAGCCCTGTGCAATGTGTCCAAAAAAAAAGGGGCACCACATTTGTTAAGAATAAACAGAATGAATTGATCCCTTCACCCACTATAACAAAATGACGAGTCTATATGGATTACAGGAAACTGAATGCAGCAACAAAGAAAGATCACTTATCTCTACGTTTTATCGACCAAGTGCTAGACAGAGTGTCTGACCAAAAATAATATTGTTTCCTGGATGGATATTCAGGTTATAACCAGATTACTATAGATCTAGCAGATGAGAAAACGACGTTCACTTGTCCCTATGGGATTTTTCGTTTAGGCGAATGTCATTTGGCTTATGCAATGCGCCTACGACATTCCAACGTTGTATGTGGCCATTTTCTCTTACTTAATGGAACTCTGCATGGATGTATTCATGGACGATTTCACTGGCTTTGGAGCTTCGTTCCCTAATTGCCTGGAAAGCTTGCGAAAAGTGCTCGAACGTTGTGTAGAAACTAATCTCATGCGAACTAGGAAAAATGCCATTTCATGGTAATATAAGAGATTATGCTGGGGCATTAAGTATCCAACAAAGGTATGGAAGTGGATAGGGCGAAAGTCGACATTATTGAGAAATTGCAACAACCAAATAATGTGAAGGGAATTAGGAGTTTCCTTTGCCATGTTGGATTCTACAGAAGATTCATCAAATACTTCTCAAATATCGTCTAGCCTATGTGTGAACTCTTAGTGCAGGATCTACTATTTGTCTTTGACTTCGCTTGCGTAAAATCATGTCAGGCATTAAAGGATGCATTGGTTTCAGCAACAATTATGCAAACTCTTGACTGGGAAAGCCATTTTGCATCATTTATGATGCAATCGACTATCCGCTGGGAGCTATATTGGGACAACGATGTGAGAACCTGATTCATCTAGTATGTTATGCAAGTCGAATGATGAACGAAGCACAAAAGAATTATACGACAACTGAGAAGGAACTTTTGGCAGTGGTATTTGCGCTAGAAAAGTTTTTCTATTATCTATTTGAAGCGAAGGTCACAATTTACATAGACCATGCAACTATTAAATATCTGTTAAAAAAGCTGGATTTGAAGCCTAGATTGTTAAGATGGATACTCATGTTACAAGAATTTGACATCAAAATCATCGACCAGAAGGGATGCAAGATTGTGAATGCAGACCACTATCCAGATTGGAGATCGTAGAAGGATCATAGAAGCACAACGAAGTTAACGAGTCGTTCCAAGACGAGCAACTGTTCGCCATAGATTCCAATGCTAAAGTAAGCAAACCTTAGTTCGGTGACATTGCGAACTACCTTGTAAGCAGACTAATTCCACCAGACGTCAACAACCAACAAAGAAACGTTTTTTAAATGACACAAAATCATACTTTTGTGACGAGTTGTTTATGTACAAATAATGAGCTGACCAAATCATTCGTCGTTGCGTAACAGAAGGCGAAGAGAAGTAGATCCTTGCTGAATGTCATGCAGCAGCCTACGCTGACAACTATGGTGGTGCGAAGGCTGCCGCAAAAGTGTTTCAAGCTGGTTACTTTTGGCCTTGTATTTTTAAGGATGTGTATAACTTTACAAAATCCTGTGACGCATGCCAAAGGATAGGGAATATAGGTAAATGAGATGAAATTCCATTTAAGTTTATTTTGGAAGTCAAACTTTTTGATGTTTGAGGGATTGATTTCATGGGACCTTTTCCAAACTCTCATGGGAATAATATATCTTGGTGGCTGTCGATTACGTATCCAAGTGGGTAGAAGCCATTGCATGTGCAAAAAATGATGTGCGAACAGTCATTAAATTTTTTGTAGAAGCACATATTTACACGATTTGGCACCCTACGAGCAATAATCAGTGAAGAAGGCACGCGCTTCATTAACAGAGCCATAGAAACCATCTTGTTGAAGTATAATGTTCGTCATAAAGTCGCCACAACGTACCACCCACAAACCAATTGCCAAGCCGAAGTGTCCAACAGTGAAATCAAGAAAATATTAGAAAAAGTGGTTAGTCCCATAAGGAAAGATTGGGTAGTTAAGTTCGACGATGCACTATGGGCATACTGCACAGCGCACAAGATACCTCTAGGGATGTCACCGTTTCGCCTAGTCTTTGGGAAAGCATGCCATATACCACTTGAGCTAGAACATAGAGCTTACTGGGCAACCGAAGAACTTAACATGGTTTCACATGGAATTGGGCCAACAAGAAAGCTTCAGCTGTTAGAACTGGAGGAGTTTCGCCAGTCTTTTTATGAAAATGCAAAACTCTACAAAGAGAAAATGAAGAGATGGCATGATGAGCGTATTAAGCCAAAACAATTTTGCTAGGACAACAGGTTCTGTTGTACAATTCGCGATTGCGACTGTTCCCAGGAAAACTCATGTCGAGATGGTCAGGCCACTTCACAATTGTCCAGGCTCACCCGCATGGAGTAATTTTGCTTAAAAATGAGTCGGATAATTTGAAATTCATCATCAATGGTCACAAGCTGAAACACTCTTATGGGAAAGCATCTGCGAAAGCGGATTTTGCTCTGCTAATTAATACCTAAGGCGACATGCTGGCTGGCGGTGCGAAACTGTCTTTCTCAATTCATTAAATGCTTCATCTCCATGCCAGGTAAGTAGCTAACACCTTGTACATCTTTGTTTTTATGCTTATATAGTCTTGTAAAAAACAAATTCGTAAGATAAGGTATATAGTGAGCAAAGTAGAACTTAGTCAGTTAGAGAAGAGTGAATTCAAGTTTTATGCTGTCTAGCTGGGAAGGTTTCGCCAGAACGAAAGGTTGGGATATTGGATGATGTCACAAACTGACGAATGCAGAAGTTACCAGCTGTCATCCACCCTTCGACGCGTGTAAAAAAATAATAAAAAAAAATTTCGATCTTAGTCGACACGTGGCATAAAAAAATTCAATCCAACGGTCCAGGCTTCGCCACACACAAAGTGTCATTTTGCTTCCCGAGGTCGACTTATGAAGCCTATAAACTCCCCCATACTTAGTCATTTCCTTTTTTTCACGCTTCCGAATTGATTTTTTGCTCTCAAGTTCAAGAGATTTCACTAACCTTCGTCGTTGTCTTCCAAACTTAACCAATTTAGAAATGGCTTCCAAAATTCTAACCGGTAAAAACCCTGCCCAGAAGGCACCAAGGTCAGAGGCGGACACGAGAAAGCTCGACACCTCGGAGGAGAGACTCAAAGCGAAGGTTGCCCGTAGGCATTAGCAACACAGTGCCCAAGACTCTTTCTATAGGAGTGAAGAACAAGATTAAGTTGAAGTCTTCCGTCCTGCAAGCGACGGCTGGAGCGAAGGTAGTGGCGAAGCCACCTATGGTTAAGCCATCAATCGCTTCTTTGGTCGAACCCTCTGTGGGAAAGCCGTCTAAGCCAGCTGATGCATTGAAACCTAAACCAACGGGAAAAAAGGTTGGGGAAAAAATAGCTGAAAGAGCAGCAAACCCAATTGTGGAAAAAGAAAGAGACTTGCCTAGACGAAAAGGCGGCGAAACCAGTAACCCTAACAGACTCCAAGAAAAGTGAGGCCACCCAATGAGCCCCGTAATGGTGAGGCCAGTTAAAGAAAGCCGCGTCAGACAAAGAAGACCTACCGAGAAAAGGTGGTTGAGCCTGATGTGGTGAAACCGCTTGAGCCCACCGAGGTTCCAACCAAGAAGGATGTGGAACCCGAGAAGAACGCAGACATAACACTATGAAATCAAAATGAAGAGCTGGAAGGCCAGTTGGCGAAGGCGAAGGTAGCAGAAAGGGTCACCCTTGAGAAGAAGGAAAGAAGAGAAAGGAGAAGGAAGAAGCCGCTGCGAAGGGTGAAGCGAGATTCTGTTAGAGTAAGGATTACTCCTGAGGCTTCCGTGGTTGACATAAGTGTAACAATAGAGTTTTTGCTATCTGTCCTCGAGTAGAGCAAAGAGGAAAGGATTGTAGAGGAGAGTTTGATGAATGATTTGCTTAGGCAACGCGAAGGCAAAACTCGAGAAGATCTTGAGGCTTCAGCGGATGACGCACAACTAGTAGCTCGCCAGCATGATGTTGACGCTGAAGCAGTGATCCCAGCGAGTCTAAGGGAACGAGGCAGCGAAGCAGGAGACAAAGAAGACTAAGAGGCATCTTTAAGTCAACGCTTCGTAGAGGATCTAGAGTGATTCGTTGGTCTAGTGGAAGACTCGATGGAAACAGACCAACGAAGCGAAGAGAATGACACACACTTGACACACACTCGCCGTTTTCACACAACCAACTTAAATGAAGAATGAAAGATTTGGGCCTCGTTTATAAAGTCTTCACTGTTGCGTGTCTTGCATGAGTCTACACTGACAATGCCACGAGCACTGCTTATTTGTGCAATCAAGGTCGACCTTTCTATCAATATTGGGTGCTTGATTTTAAGAGAAATTCGAGCGTGGAAAGGGCGAAGGGCAAGCCATTTCATCTTTCCACACTTCATCTCTAAATTGTGCAGATTTCAAGGCCTCTAGGGTAAGAAAAATAACGCCTTTGTACCAAGAAAAAAACCATTGTGCTTCGCCCTTAAGTCTTCAACTCAACAGCTCGCCCCAATAAGAAAAAAGCAACACCAAGCGACAGCAAAGCGTAGCTGCAATTGCTCAGAGAAATTAAAGATGAAAATCACAAATTTCATCGCTATTTCTTTCAGCGAGAATTGGTATTTCAGCAAGTCTTAGCAGACCTTGACGAAGGTTCTTATCAGTTGCCTCTATTTCTAGAACTTCCACCCCAACCAGCCGGAGAAAATGAAGATCCTCCAGAATAATGAATGGAAGTTCCTTTCATCTTTTCAACTCTTTAACTCTAAAATTTTTGTTTCCAGAATTATGTATTTTATTTCACGTAATCACATCTTTAATCACATCATTATTTAGCAAAATATAATATATCAAGCTTCAATGATAATCGTCTTTTGTATCTCTTCGAGTTCAATGGACATTTTTTCTAGATTATTCAAGTTTATTTATTTATAAAATAGTTTTCTAACTCTTAAATGTTGGAGCGAAAATTTTAAGCAAAGTGAGCAAAGTCATAGTACAGTTTTCGCAATTTCATCAAGTTTAGAAACTTAATTTTGAGGAAATATTTTTGCCAGAGCGAACTCAAATAGATCTATCACAAGGCTTAAACTTCTAGCAAGCTTTAAGTTTGGGGGTGCTGAGTGTTTTCATTGGGACAATGAAAAGTCCAAGTTCAAGGGTTGAGAGTTTTGCCGAAGCGAAACAAATGATTATATGCTCAAAGTATGCAAATAAACATGCTTCATGAGTGATTCAGCGAAGAAAAATTAATTGGATGGTTGTCGTTTCGCTGAAGTAAAAGGTCAGATTTGCAAGCTTAACCTAAGGTTCGAAAAACACGAAGAAAAAAAAATTTCAACGTTTCTCAAAATTTGCTAGAGCGAAGTGAATCAAAGGGCCAGTAGCCTAAGTCCTGGGATCATTTCTCTCTTATCGATGTCTCTAACATCCTATACCTATATCTATTTGAAAAATTAGATGAAAATGGAGCAAACAACAGTAGGAAAACGTAAGTGGGGAATCCCAGCGAACTATAAAAGGAGAGTATTCACTTCGACAAAAGATGAGATGTACCAAGCAAAGAGGGAGCGAAAAATTTAAAGCGAGTGAATAAATCTAATTGGTTAATGAAGGTTATTGGAACCATGAAGTTAAAGTTCAAGGGCAAGAATGGATTGTGAAACCATAAGGCATATGTGACAGTCTAAAAGACTTCTGAACTTAAGAGTTTCGTCCAACATGGTCCATTTACAGAAGAATTTTATTTATAAATTCACTTGAATTTTCAGGGAGCTATGTTGATTGTTTTTGCAGACTAGACAAGCGATAAGTCACCATTGCGAAAAAGATGGAAAAATAACAAATGAGCTTAAATGAGATTTAAGTTATTACTCGAGACGAGCAATAACGCAAGTTTGTGGGTGTGATAACTCTCAAACTTTGAGAGTAAAAGTAACTTAAATTAATATAATTTGAGATAAAATTTGCAAATTATTAATGGGTAAAAAGTAGAATTTTGCCCTCACATTCTAAAACTAAGCAAAAGCAAAATATCCAACTAAAGTCTATTAAAAATCAAATTCAGTAGTTGTTGCAACACAATATGCCCGAATGTATGAAATATTTTCGAAGTGTTAAAAAAGGAATCGATACTTGTAGTTTGTTGCAAAATTGCTTGAAGGGGCGAAGTAAAGCAATAAAGAAAAGTTGCTCTGAAAAAATCCACTCCGACGAAGCAGCCCGAAGTCATCCCATATTTGAAGCAACATTCTTGATGATGGAGTGAAAGAAATTCACAAAATGAAAAGTTGGAGCAAGCAAAGCCAACCAAGCAAAGGTACCAGCAAAACACCTCACATTGTAGAGAATGGAATGAAGTGCCAATAATTTCGCATTGGCGAAATTGATTCCAGGGAAAAAACATGCTCGAGAAAATATCTAAGTCAAGGATGCATGGAAAAGATCCAGAACTCAAGGATTCATTTTGGTTGTTGATTATTATCGGCTGTGACGCAGTCGAAAAGGCGGACCATGGAGTAGAAAAGCATCAAAAGCAGAGCAACTTTTTGGCAGAAGAGGATCGTGGAGCAAGCATTGCAACGAATATCGGGAGGCCTATATAAGGCGAGATGCTTCTCAAAATAAAGGGGTTGACCAATTTTCTCTTCAAAACTATTCATTCTGTTTGTGTTCATCTTTCCCGTCTGACCATAACTTTATTTTTTCGTTCAGATTTCAAGCCGCAGGAGCGATTTCGCCCAGCTTAGTTTATTGCTTTCCAGTTTTACCTGCTTTCGAGTTTAGTTTTCACTACATTTGAAGACAATTACAATGTAACCAAAATTTCCACCGGAGATCTTACAAGCTATCAATGTTTCAGGCATTTTCCTACTCTCCATCCTTACTCATTGTTATTTTGTGCCATCTTTATTTCTATCAAAGCATGTTTTCCGTCTTTTATTCTTGAACTTGAGCATGTTTTCTGATATGAGGAACTAAATTCTTTATCGGGGGGTTTCAGGGAAGTAAGGGATTTCATCGCAGCAAAGAGGTTAGCAAACAGAACGTATTATGCATGCTGTCTTTTATCCAATATACATTTCGTTTGACGAACTATTTGTATTAACTCTGTGTTGATTCGAGAGAGTAAATATAGAGCAAACTTGCATGTATGACATTAAGGACTTTTAAGCTTGATTGCTAATTAAAGAACGCCACAAAAACCGACAAAACCGACAAAAACCGAACCGAAATCACCCCTACAAAAAGGTACCACAAAAAATGAGTTAGTTGACGCACATTAAACGTCAACTATATGGTGTAGTTGATGCTTTTAAAAGTGTCAACGAATCCAGTGTCAACTAAAGTCACTATAGTTGACGTTCGATAAAGCGTCATCTGTTATTATAGTTGACATATAATAAGTGTCAAGACGATAATTCATTGATACTCTATAAGCGTCAAGTGATGGTTTGGTTGACGTTTTATAAATGTCATGCAAGAGTTTGATTGACGTATTGTGAATGTCAATTATTAACAAAAACGTCAAGTAAATATATAAATGTTGACAGTTTGTAAACGTCATTAAAATAGAATGTTGACACTTGTCAAATGTCAAGTTGGTCTTTATTGTTGACACTTATAAAACGTCAAAGAATATTATTATTTTGTTTTCAAATGTGATCACATTTATCTAATTATCTTGTTCATCCTATCATTATATACATAATGATATTTTGCTGGACAAAATTCCAATAATAAATTATAATTCCAACATCTGACATAAGCATGAAACATAATATATATTTCAATTGTACTAATGTCTTACACAATCCAAAACCACATATAAAAGTATGGAACCATATTTCAAACTCTGTAAATATATAATAACTACAACATACCGACTTCAACTCAATTGTCCAACTATTTCCAAAACTAATTCTATACACAAAAAAGAATATGAGGTTTCTAAGTTTGTAGTCTTCCAAAATATATCTAGCAACAAACAAATAATCCACTACTTCTAAGACAAAAAAATATGAATTCTCACATGTAGCGTCTCATATAGCTTATCCCGCATAAAGAACCTACTTTACAAGTCTTGGTGCAAGCACTACCTGAAAAATTAACTTCACAACCATCCAAATTGATTCCACAAAAATATTGTAATGTAAAGAAAATTATATTCATTCACTTATAAAATGATTGCACACAACAATTGCAAAAACATATTTAATTAGAAGAATGTTATAAAATTGATCTCCTTGACAAAAATATGTACTTCCCTCAGACAACCTCATAGATACGGTGAGAGAAGAAAGTTTCAAATTCCATCATTTATTATGATAAATAATATATGGTAGAAAAATGAAAGGAAATGGATTAGGCATTCAAATACCTCTCAATTAAATGCATCAGAGGTTCTATCAGTAAAAAGCTCCTTGATGACTTTGGCTTAAAGTCATCGATCCCTGCAAATTAAAATTAACCATCATGAAAAATATACATCAATGCAACGATTAGAAAAATGTGGATGCATAAGAGATTCAAAGTACACATTTTCCTAATTCATTGGGCATTCGTCAATCACCAAGAATCTTGAAAATTGAATTTTGTTCTTGTATTTGCGGTAGCAACAAAAGAGGATAGCATACAAGACTTAGTGTTCAAAGTCCTTGTATCAAGTTTATCTAAAATGAACAAGGATACAATTGGAGATGCTACACCCGGTCTTTTATCTTATTAGCCACGTACGCATAATCTTAAAACCTTCTCTTTTTTAAACACCAAATCAAATAAATAATTAGAAAAAAAATTTCTTGAATCTACGGTTTTTTATATTTCAATTATCATCATCTCTATAACTTCTAGATTTAGCATTAAATTTTATTAATTTGTTCTAAGAATATTAATTATAAGTTGATTTTTTTTAAACAATTATAAGTTGATTTTGTATTTTATATTCACCACAAAATTGTCGTATAAATTTTAAAAAATAAGTATAAATTGTTATGTTTATATTATAAAATTAAAAAACAATTAATTTATGTTTTTTTTTGAGAAAAATTAATTTATGTTCTTAGTTCAACAATTGATACATATTTTTTAAGATTATTATCATTACATGTTAATTATAATCTATCATCTATTTTTTTAAAATTTAGTATGAGAGTTCAAAAGTTTATATATCAAAACAAATATTTGAGGTCAAGTTTAACAAACATTATATTATAAAAAATTTATATTTTTTATTAAAAAAATCTTTAAATTAAGATAATCAGTTACATATTTGGTTAAGAGAATAGCATTACAATCAAACCCCTTTAATTAATAATTGAATATTTTCCAATACATCTCCACCTTCAAAGTCTTAATTGAAAAGAGTATCTAAAATAAAATATATTATATTTATAATATATTATTTTTAAATTTTAGAAAATAAGTTAAAATCTTAAACTTTCTAATAAATGTAGGTTTTTTAAGGGGAATTTTGCATGTATAACAAAATATGACAAAGTATTTTGATATATATTACAAAATTAAAATTTATTCATTTGTAGCAGAAAATTAAAATTAAGTTTTATTTAAGTATTAGTGATATAATTCAATAAATGATAGATTCATTCTATCACTTTCTATTAGTGATAGAAATCCAAATTGAATTCTATCACTAATTGAGTGATAGAAATCAATGTGCTATAAATGAATTATTTTAAAAATTATGTGGCAAATATAATAAGAGGCCGAATGGGCAGATAGTAAATTCTCATTTTTTAAATAATAAATTAAAATTAAAGATCTAATAATAAAAATCTAAAGTTATAAAGAAATGATATACCAACTTAATAAAATTTAGCTTTTAATCTATAAAAGTTAGTGAGAAATTATTTTTTAATAAAATATGATTTGTATGATAACAATTGAAATATATAAATGTCAGGATATTAAAAAGAATAAGTAAAAAGAAAAGACCCTTCAAACAATTAACCCAACGTAACACAACAAAATATATGGTCCCAAATGAATCAAATTCAAAGCTTATACCTTTAAAGAAAAAACAAATATTCTTATTGATCCTTTTTTTTAATGAGCTCCACATATCAAGATTCCAAGAGATGGACCTCTACTTCTTATCTCTAGGTCACTACTAGAAATTTGACATACCATGACAACTTTTTTTCTCCATTTTTCAAGAAAGAGAAAAAAAGAGAGTCATAATAGATTAAAAGAGGCATTTTTCATTTTTTTTAAACTGATGATTATATTTTAGTCATAAAAAGTAAATTAGGTTATGTGTTCGAGCTGGGAATGACTTGTTATTTTCTAAATATTTATGTGGATTAAAAATAGTTATTAAAAATCAATTAATTTTTTCCCCCTAAACCTATCTTGGGCGCCCGAAGGAGATAGAGCACGGTCGTTCACCTCGTCGCTGGTTTTCAATCGCTGGTTGATATTTTTCCCCTCTTCTTCACGAACTACATTAGAAAAGAGAAGCTACAGTCGCTGGTTTTCAATCAGACCAGAACGTCGATAAGAGCTCGAACACACTACATTGTCGTTGGTTTTCATTTAGATCTGAATGTCGTCGCTGGTTTTTGTTCAGACTAGAATGCCGACAATCGCCTCTTCGGGTTTCTCTTCCTTTTCGGTTAGTTTTTCAATTCTTCTCTTTCACATTAAGTTCCTAATAGTTGAGATTCTGGTTTTTTTGTTTTTATGAATTTCAAGTGGAGATATTCTGCCTAATAGATAAATTAGGTTTCAATTCTCTTTCTTGGGATAACCATTTTGATGTTGGAATTATTCAGTAAGGAAGCCAATAAGTTACATGAGAAAGCCAATTAATGTAATTGAATCTCATCATGATTTTAGTCTCTAAAATCTTGTTTACTGTCTCTGGAATCTTGTTTTAGGTCCTTATGTGTGGTTATGATGATTTGCTACTTGTAGAGGTATGATTTTGTCTTTCTACTTCGTCATTTGCTTCTATGTGTTTTTTTTTTGTTCTATACTTTTATCAAGTTGGTGAAATTCCTAGGGCAAACATGGTCTCTTCCCTAATGCAGACTAGAGGTAAAAAAAATTTAATGGATTTCCCAAATGCTAAAGTTATTTGGAAACAATTTGTGACTGCAACGATTTATTTCTCTATATCCTTAATCAATTTGTAAATTCTAATGTTGTGGCCAATATGTATAATCTTTGGATAAACTGGAGTACATCACCTTTTTGTTTCATGTGTTTGTCCGTCCATGTTTCTATAATTTGATCTAACTGTCGATGGATTTAGGTATTCTGTGGAAGAGATATGGAATGGTTACCTTATCCCCTGTAGTTATCACTTATATAATTTTCTGTACTTGATTGTTATTGGGAGTGTTTTTCTCTTTGTTATTGTAATTGTAATATATATTGGTGATGACTCAAGGCTGGGGTTAGATTTTTTTTATGGAGAAAATATTGTCCTATTTCTTTGGCATTACTTCTTTTTTTTTCAAAGCACTCTTTGGCATTACTTGTACATATGAGAATTTTATAGGTTAAAATATTATTTTGGTCCCTAGACTTTGGAGAAAGTTCTATTTTGGTCTCTAGACTATCAAAAGTCTACAAAATTAGTCCCTGGTATTAAATTCTTGATAGAGTTCTGTTAACATGAGGAGGGTATTTTCATTTTTATTTTTATTTATTTTAATATCTCTCTTAACTTCAAGCTTCTCTTCTCTGTACAACCTTTTTTTTAATATGTTTTACTCTCTCCATCTCATCTTCCTCATATGCAGTTTCAAAAAATCATGCATGAAATTAAATAAAACACTTAAAGGTGAGGATGATATTGAGCTTAATAAAAACCAAAATTGGATCATGATTTTTAAAAATCCATGAATTCGAGTTCGATTTCTTCTGTATAAGGTTTTGGAGGGGGAATTTCATTGCCTTCATGGTTGCCCTTTTGGAATCGCACCTCCGATCACGTCTTTGTTCCTTATCACAACTTCGTCTCTAGTATGGTGAAGAGAGATACATAGAATTAATGGGTTTCAGTAGAGGAGAAGAGAAAGTTGGAGGTGAAAAGAGATTAAAAAAAAACATCTCACTTTAATGGAACTCCGTCAAAAATTTAACACCAAAGACTAATTTTGAGCTTTCTCCAAAGTTGAGGGACTAAATCTGAACTTTTGATAGTCTACGGACCAAAATAGAACTTCCTCCCAAGTCTAAGGATCAAAATGGTATTTTAACCAATTTTATAATTAAGCCAGGGGTTCAATGCACTGCTTTGAGTGAAGGTATTGCATTAATTGTGATCAACTAAGTTTTTCTTGGATGAGAAATTTGAACCTTTTGAATTTTAATTTTAGTTAATTTCGCCAAAATTAACAATTTTATTATTGAGCTTATACCTTCATTCACTTATACCATAAACTAGAATAAGTTGTGTAATTTATTTTAATTTGTAAGATATTGGCCAACACAAAGGTTGGGACACATTGATTTCAGAATTCATGGGGTCATGAGCGAGAAGGAATTGTTGTTCGCATTTCCTCAAGTTGATTTCATTCTGGTATTGTCTTCCACTTCAGATAACTTTTGACCTTTCAATACTGCATTGTCTCTAATTTCATTATAAATGAGTCTGTGGTTGTTGTTGCAAAGTTTTCAACGAAATGAAAGTTCGCATGAAATAAAGAAGTTTGAAAAATTGGGGAGTTATATTTTGTTTTTTTTTTCTAATCTATCAATCAGTGAAGTCATGCAACTTGCTTTAAGTTGTATTTATACATTTAAATTGTTTAGCTAACCTTTGTTTTTCTTATTCTATTAAGGAGGATAAGTGACAACTTCTTTCTAAAGATACCTGAGTTCATTGGTAATTAGAAACGAGTTGAAAAACCATAAACTAAAAACCAAATGGTTATTAAATGGAGTTTTCGTTAGTTATTTTATTGTCAATTTAGTTAAGTACAGGCATGCTAGAGGATGTTTTGAAAATGTTGAATTCAACGAAAAAGCTATAATGTTAAGTACGTGTAACATTTTCTTCTCCTCATTTGAGTTGGAGGTATATTGTTCCTATTTCCTGAAATAAGAAATGAAGTTACAATTAAGTCATTTCTTATACTTTTCTTGCAAAGAGTGAGAGACATTTATTGTAGGAAGCTAAGTCAATTTACATATCATCTATTGCTTTAGGAAAGTACCTATATCTATTTATCCTTTACATTTTTTTAAGGCAATGACAAGTGATGCTAAGACTTCCCTTCTTGCAGGGCATCGCATCCAACTATACAAGTAAATTTCAGGTAGAGTTTTATTGTTGTTATTTTAAGATTACTGTGCTAATGACTTCCCCAAGTTATTTAGGTTGGAACTCTTGTTTGTAATTTGTAAATTGTATTAGGCTTGGCTTGATCGAGAAAATTTAAAATTAAACTTTGAAACCTCTTGGACTACTTTAAGAACATTACAAGTAGAACTCTACTTGTGTCAAAACCATTTGATTTTTTGTTTTTGGTTTTCCTACCATGTGCTTCATCTTTGCTACAATGTATCCATCTTGTTTCCAAATTTTTATTTAGTTTCTAAAAATATAAGTAAGATGTAGATTTCCAAGTAAGAAAAAACATATGGTAAAATAGTTGTTGTAGGCTTAAATTTCAAAAACCAAAAACTTAAAACTAAATGGTTATCATACGATGTCTTAGATGTTGGTTTTTCTTTTGTTTCTATAGTTATAACGATGAAGCAGTCTATGAGGTGTTGCTCTTTTGGAACTCCCATGGCAATAACATTACTGTTCCTTATTTTGTTTCTCATTTTTTTCATGTAATCATAAGATAAGCCTTGCAAGGAGTGCTTCATTAAATTTTCTCTAGAAAGAATACTAGCATGGACTAAACTTTTTAAAATTGAGTTTCCTCATCTTGGCAGGTAGATGAGAATATCGAAGAAATGATTTAAGGCATAAGCTCAACAACGTACTGACATTCTCCCATGTATGAAATGAATTCCTAAAATGGGCGACATGGACCTTAAGGTCGTAAAGTCATATGTTTTCTTTTTGTGTATGTCTCCCTCCCCTCCCCTCTCCTAAGTAGCCTTTTTTTAATGTCGTATGCTGCAATCCCCATTTTATATGATATATTTTTTTTTTTTTACATTTTCTAAATTAAGGAATTTAAAAAGCTTAGTTCTGGGCTTTTGGTCAAATGTTGTGTCTTATACGACTTTGATTCATGGGTTTTCTATGTCGAACCAAGAAGATGAAATTGTTGAGCTTTTCTTTGCGATGTTGGAGTCAGGTATTGAGGTAAATGAGTTTACTTTTGTAGCAATTTTGACTGCTTGTATTAGAAATGTGGATTATCTGTTGGGTTGTCAAATTCATGGTATTGTCGTCAAATTGGGGTACCTGCATTGGGTTTTTATTTGTTACACAACCTTGGGATTCTATAGTAAGGGTGGGTTTTTGGAGCTTTGTAAGGGACCGACCCGAATGGGGCACTAAATGGGCCCTTATCCCAATGCATGCATTCAAAGTAAAGGACATTTAAACAGACATGATTTCGGATTCCAATTAAAACAAAAACATTCAAAATAACCCCTTTAAAAACTAGACAATTTCCTGGAACTCATCCCCTGTTTCCAAGCACTGTTCCAAGATAAATACATTTCCAAAGTTTACTATGATCGAGAGATTTACTAAAAGCCATTCAAAACTCATTCGATACAAAATGCGAGGAATCCACAAATATTTACAAAACATCCTAGGGCTCTCGTGCCCGTGCCACATGCATTCAGGGAAAACAAAACACACGAGAGTCATAATACAAAAATCAGAGTTGGAAGACTGGGCCCCATGATCACAGCTCCTCCTTTAGGCATCCTGTCGCGCACCACGATTACCTGTGGAAAACCACAGAATAAGGGTGAGTAACGAATTACTCAGTAAGAATTCCCAACCGGGGTACAATACGATATACATGGTCATCTCGATGAGCGTATGCAAGCTATGAATATAAACACAGAATAGAGCACATAGCTTAGCCCACACTTGGGCCTCAGATGGCCGCTTAGGGTCTTAGTCCGGAATAATATCACCACACAAGTCCAATATATAAGTCACCCTATACGAGAAACAAGTCCCGGCCTCGGCTGCACTCATCGGCGAAAAAGGTACACCGGCTCACAATCCCGAGGAGCTCTCCAGATCGGCGTTGTAATGAGCGTAAGCATGCACCGCGTGCTCTCTGCAGACTATGGGGTTGCCGGAGTGCGAGGCAAGCTACCCATGTCCATCACCACGCCTAACTAAATCTTTGGATCGGTGTCACGGCATAGGGTGTGAGACTGACACGTAAACTATGTCGGCTGAACCACCGCACTTTGGGGGCCAAGGAACGGTCGTGGTAGGCTTACACTAGGAAGCCGTCCTTGCCTTAACAGTGGCAATCGGGGGCTCTTGCCAAACATGCCGAGGACATGCCGTACCGCGGGGCGAGGCAATGCCAAGTCATCATCCCGACCGTTGGGGCATTAACAACCGCCACCCTCACCCAAGATTGCGGGGCCTACCGCTTGGGTTAGCTAATCCCTCACGGGGTCCAGGGGACGGAATGACTTGCTCGACGTCCCCGCCATGGATGCAAGGTACTTTATGCATCGGGCCCGATGATGCTATCTACCCGCAATTCTAACTCCGCCTAGCAAACGACAAACAATTCCATAAAATCCAATACGTGCTCAATAAGAATACAACGAGCCTAGCATGATACTACGAAGCAAGGAATGATCACGAGCATGCTAGAAGGGAACAACCTAGCATGGATTAACATGAGAATTAAATCGGAAAATCATGCTAATCGGGAATTCGAGAATAGAATACCTAGCTACACATGTCAATAAACACAAACAAGCAATCAATCAAGAATCACATAATATATCGCAGGTCCACACAACTCCATAAGAAATCCTTACCTTGGTCGGGGACGAATTGACACGAAAACCTAAACGGCGAACGAACCCGAACTAGCTACCGAGAACCTATCAATCACAACAAAAAAATCACACAATAGGCCTAAATATAATAAAATGAACGAGGCTCGGCTCGGGAGCAACTCACGAGCGCGACGAACGCACGAACGAGCCGATTGCGACGCACGCGGCAAAGAACGGGCTGGCGGCGTGTGGGGCGCTACTGTCTGCAAGGCGCTAAGCGCCGACTGCATCGCGGACGAATGCGCGCGGCGACAGTGCGGCGAGCGTCAGGGGCGACACGGAGAGGCTCGGTTAGGCGCTCATACCGGCACGGCTTCGGCGGCGAGGGCTCGGCGGCGCGTTGCGAGATCTGGCGCGGCGGCGCGCGGCACGGGTCGAGGAGCGGCGTGGCTCGGCGGGCTGGGCTGCGGCAGACGCCAGCTTCTGCGCGCGAACAGGGGCGAACAGGGCGTTGGAGAAAACGAGCTCAATCCGGGCGTTACGGCAAGATTCGACGAGCGATTTGTTGTTGGGTAACTTCCCCTACACTAGCTGCACAAAATCCACACAATTCCTCACACTCTCGCCCAGCCAAAACGAAAACGGAAAACAGGGGAGAAGGGATTGAAGGAGAAGAAGAAGAAGAAGGAGAGAAGAGAAAGGGAGGGAGAACTCACCGGAGGAGATCGATCGGTCGAGGGAGAAGCGGCGAGTCGCTGGTCGGCGAGGGGGAGACCGGTCGGTGAGGAGATTCGCGAAGGAGAGAAATGAGGAAGAAGAAGACGCCCAGTGGCTCGACTGGCAGCGCCCCCTGCCTAGCACGCGACACATCCCTGGCTCGAATCTCATTCGACGCGCTATTTAATTCCTTATTTATTTTTACTCTTTCCCAAGCCCAAATGTCTTCACCAAAATTCCCGATCCCATTCATATCGACTCATAATTTTTCCGGCAAATTACAATTTCGAAATTGGCCCTGTCGGCCCGACCCAAAATTACCAAAATGCCCCTGGGCCTCCCGGGAAGACCGGGATGAAATTTCCGGGTCATTACAATATTCCCCCCTTATAAGACTTTCGTCCTCGAAAGTCACTTAAGATTGGAACAGCTCGGGATACTGCAATCTCATCTCATCCTCCCGCTCCCAAGTGGCTTCCTCTGAACTCTGACTCCTCCACTGAATCTTTACCAAACGGATCTCACGATTACGCAATGTCTTGGTCTCAAAGGCAAGGATCCCCACTGGCTTCTCCTCGAAGCTCAAATCCTCATTCAACTACAAAGGCTCAAAATCGACAATGTGCGACGGGTCCGACACGTACTTCCTCAACATCGAAACATGAAAAACACTGTGCACTGCCGAAAATGACGGAGGCAAGGCTAATCGATAAGCGACCCTGCCTATCCTCTCCAGAATCTCAAACGGGCCAACAAAACGGGGACTCAGCTTTCCACGCTTGCCAAACCTCAAAACACCTCGCATCGGTGCGACCTTTAGGAATACATGTTGGCCAACCTCAAACTCCAAATCCCGACGCCGAACATCGGCATAACTCTTCTGTCTGCTCTGAGCTGTCAACCTACGAGCTCTAATCTTCTGCACATCACCATTGGTCAACTGCAGCAACTCGGGACCCAAAACCTGCCTATCACCAACCTCTTCCCAGAACACAGGAGATCGGCAACGCTTACCATACAAAGCCTCGAATGGAGCCATCTGAATCGTCGACTGATAACTGTTGTTATATGCAAACTCCATCGAATCAGATGCATGGTCCCAATGCCCGGAAATCCAACACACAAGCCCTCAACATATCTTTGAGAATCTGTTCACCCTCTCGATCGGCCATCGGTGCGAGGGTGAAAAGTCATCTTTGAAATCGCACTCGGTGCCTAAACCCTTCTCGGGCGCTCTCCGAAACGAGAAGTGAACCTCGAATCACGGTCGATCGATCCTCACAGGCACACCGTGATAACGAATGATCTGCTCCAAAACAATCTGCGCCCACTTTGCTCCACGGTATAAGTGTCTCTACCGGAATGAAGTGTGCGCTCTTAGTCAATCGATCGACGATCACCCAAATCGAGAGAACTTCCTCGAGTCCTCGGCAAACCGTAAATAAAGTCCATGGAGATCTCTTCCTATTTCCACCGAGGTACACTCAGTGGCATGCAATAAACCGGCTGGTCTCTGCACGGGTGCCTTCACTTGCGACAAGTGAGACATCGACCGACAAACTCCGAACATCTATTTTCATACCCATCCACCGAATGTCTCGCTTAAGATCTCGATACATCTTGGTACCCCGTGGTGCCAAGCAAACGAGAATCGTGGGCCTCGAGAGCAACTCATGCGCAATCTGCGACATCCGGAACACACAATCGGCCTCTGTCGTCGACCCACCATGCAGTGAATACACAAAGTCAAAATCTCTATCAAGCTACTAACTCACAAATAATCTCTTAAGTGCGGGTCACTCACCGACTATCAATAATCCATTTATCTAATCGATGGTCGGATCATCCATCGAGCTACTCGCGCGATAACCTCACCCAACAACATCGCAATCTCGGCCGCTCGAACTCTCTCTCGTAATGCTGGCTGGGAACTCAACAACACCATGGAGTGCGACGTCTTCCTACTCGAGCATAGGCTACAACATTGGCTTTACCCGGATGGTACAGAATCTCGCAGGTCATAATCTTTCACTAACTCTAACCATCTCCTCTGTCTCATATTCAGGCTCCTTCTCGAGTAAACAGATACTTGAGGCTCGGTGATCGGTAAACATCCGGATCCGCTCACCATACAGTAATGCCTCCAAATCTTGATTGCAAACACCACTGCTTTGCCAACTCCATATCATGAGTCGGATAGTTACGCTCATATGGCTTGATTGACGGGAAGCATAAGCAATGACCTTCCGTCTTTGCATCAACACACAACCCAACGCGAACTTGGAAGCATCGGCGTAAACCACGAAACCACCCTGTCCCCTCCGGATCGCCAACAGTCTTGAAGTCAAATCGCGCTTGAGCTCGCAAAGCTCTCATTACACCTATCGTCCCAAACAAACTCGACACCCTTCCTCGTCCGGATGAGTGAGGGGCGAGGCTATGGCGGAAAAGTCCTTAACAAACCGACGGTAGTAACCTGCCAAACCTAGGAAGCTGCGTATCTCGGTAACTGAAGTCGGCTTGGCCCACGAACTCACGGCCTCAATCTTTGCAGGATCCACGGCTATACCATCTCTCGAGACTACGTGACCTAGGAAGGCCACTTGTTCCAACCAGAACTCACATTTGGAAAACTTCGCATAAAGCTGGTTTTCCCTCAAGGCTGCCAACACTTTCCTCAAATGCTCTGCATGATCCTCCCTGGTCCTTGAATAGATCAGAATATCGTCAATGAACACGATGACGAAGCTGTCCAAAAATGCTTTGAACACCCTATCCATCATGTCCATGAACGCCTGCTTTGGTGCATTCGTCAACCCAAACGACATGACCCCAAACTCGTAGTGCCCATATCTAGACACGAACGCTGTCTTAGGAATGTCGGCGTCCTAATCCACAATCGATGATACCCGATCTCAAATCTATCTTGGAGAACACGGAAGCTCCTGAAGCCGATCGAACAAATCATCGATACGGGGCAATGCAGATACTTATTCTTCATCACACCTTATTCACTCACGATAGTCAATGCATAGGCGCATCAAACCATCCTTTTTCTTCACAAACAACATCGGCGCTCCCCACGGGGACACACTCGGACGGATGAATCCTCGATCTAACATCTCCTGCCAATCGAACCTTGATTCCTTTAGCTCGGCTGGCGCCATACAATACGGAGCCTTCGAGATAGGGAGGGTCCCTGGCTCGAGATCAATTGTGAAGTCAACCTCTCTCTTTGGGGGCAACCCCGGTAACTCCTCAGGAAACACATCAGCAAACTCTCGCTGGCAACCGCGCACTTGATCAATAGTCGGTGAGGGACGGCTCTCTCGACAATTTGGCTAGGTAGCCCCAAGCTCCATGAGCTAGCAAACGACGAGCTTTCACAATGACACCATCGGCGGGCAAACTCCACCTGAACTCCACGAAACTTGAAGTCGGGCCGACCCGGCGGCCTGAACACTACTTCCTTCCGGTCGCAGTCAATCAATGCATGGTTAACAGCTAACCACTCCATACCAAGAATCACATCGAAACCACTCATGGGTAGGACTATGAGCGTAGCTACCTGCAACTCCCCGGATATCTCGATCCGGCCATCCTTAACCTTATCTTTTGCTAACATATTAACTACCGAAGGAGTTGCAACAGACAATTCAAAACCTAGAGGCTCTAATCTCAACCTAGCATGCTCAGCAAACAAAACAGATACAAACGAGTGCGTAGAACCAGAGTCAAACAAGACAAATGCACAATGATCCAAATACAAGAAGCGTACCTGCCACAGCGGCATCTGCACGCTCAGCCTCCTGACGGTTCGTAGTGAACACCCGGCCCTGCTGCTGCTGCACAGGCTGAACTGCCATAGCTGGCTGATCACAAGAACGGATCATATGCCCCTCCTTTCCACATCGGAAACACCGCCTGGCCCCGGTCGACAAGCTCGGTGGACTCTTCCACAAGTGACACAGTCGAGAATCTGCCTAGGACCGCCCTGCTGGCGAGGCTGGAACTGGGCCGGAATCCTACGCTGATCCCGGTTCTGGAACTGCCCTTGGCGACGCTGGCCGCCTCCTCTGAACTCAAACCTCCTCTTCTGCCCCACTACAGCTGGGACAGGACGCTGCACCGGAGCGGCGCCAGTCCGCTCGACAGGATACTTTCCGTTGTAAATAGTGGCTAGCTGAACAGCTTTAGCATAGGTGTTAGGGGCCAGAGCCCTGACATCCTGAGACACACCCTGCCTCAGACCAGAAATGAACTTCCGAATTTTCAACTCAGGGGTTGCTATCAGCTGCGGAGCAAAATAGCCATACTCCGAAAACTTCCTCTCGTACTCCTCTATAGAATCAGAACCCTGCTGCAGATTCTGGAAAAGCGCTACCATCTTCTCTTGAGCCTCATCACTAATGTACTTGGCTTTAAATTCTGTCTTGAAGAACTCCCAGGTAGCAGGTGGAGACCCAGCTGGTCTCTCACTCAAGGTGGACTCCCACCACCATCTAGCTACGCCCCCTAACACATGGGCTGCACACCTCGGCCTCTGTACATCGGGGCACACCATAATCAGGAAGGTGTACTCCAAATGGGCAATCCATCTGGCTGCTGCTAAAGCATCACCTGTGGCGTCAAACTTATCAGGGTTCCATTTTACGAAGTCCTTCAACCATTTACCAAGCTCATCGGCACCTTCCGCCACTTCTGCCTCAAAGGTGCGCTCTGCTGCGGAGTCAGTCTGCTTCTTTGCGCCTCTTTGAAACAAACGGGTCAGCTGCTCGATCTGAGCTCGGGACTCTTCCCCGCCGCACGCCAACAAAGCTCAGGTCTCGCCTCTGGCCACTCAACAGGTCGACCACCATAGACCTCATAGAATTAGCAAATTCTGCTCCAGGAGCAGTCTCACGGCGCACAGTCGCCTCAATGCCTACTCTGGGCTCAACAGGGGGAGCTACAGGCGGAATGCTATCAGTCTCAGCTTGGGACGATGTCCCTGCGGTGTCAGATCCGATCCTGACACCTCGGCCTCCTCTCGGGCGTCCTCTTCAGGCGCGGGTAACTGGCATGCTGACGATCTACACCCAAACCAATAACGAGTCAGAACCTGCTCGTCTCCGCTCCACAATACTACACAAGGCATACATTAGATGACAAGTATTGTAAATTCTTAACCCTTTTTCTCAACAACAAATTGTAAACTTAGGCGTACCTGATGACTGTCGGAGTGCTAGTGATCATGGGAAAACGACCTACAACAACAGGTCATACTACAGAATTTATGACTCTGAGCTCTGATACCAACTGTAAGGGACCGACCCGAATGTGGCACTAAATGGGCCCTTATCCCAATGCATGCATTCAAAGTAAATGACATTTAAACAGACATGATTTCGGATTCCAATTAAAATAAAAACATTCAAAATAACCCCTTTAAAAACTAGACAATTTCCACAGGAACTGTCCTGCTTCCAAGCACTGTCCAAGATAAATACATTTCCAAAGTTTACTCGATCGAGATTTACTAAAAGCCATTCAAAACACATTCGGATACAAAATGCGAGGAATCCACAAATATTTACAAAACATCCTAGGGCTCCGTGCCCGCTACATGCATTGGGAAAAACAAAACACACGAGAGTCATAATACAAAAATCAGAGTTGGAAGACTGGGCCCCATGATCATAGCTCCTCCTTCAGGCATCCCGTCGCGCACCACGATTACACCGTGGAAAACCACGAATAAGGGTGAGTAACGAATTACTCAAGAAGAATCCCCAAACCGGGTACAATACGATATACATGGTCATCTCGATGAGCGTATGCAAGCTATGAATATAAACACGAATAGAGCACATAGCTTAGCCCACACTTGGGCCTCGGATGCCACTTAGGGTCTTAGTCCGGAATAATATCAACACACAAGTCCAATATATAAGTCGCCCTATACGAGAAACAAGTCCCGGCCTCAGCCTGTCTACTGTCGACGAAAGGTACACTGGCTCACAATCCCGAGGAGCTCTCGATCGGCGCTGTAATGAGCGTAAGCATGCACCGCGTGCTCTGCAGAACTATGGGGGTTGCAGTCCGAGGCAAGTGCCCATGTCCATCCACCACGCCTAACTAAATCTTTGGATCGGTGTCACCGACATAGGGTGTGAGACACGGACACGTAAACTATGTCGGCTGAACCACCGCACCGGGGCCAAGGAACGGTCGTGGTAGGTGACACCGTGAAAGCCGCCCTTGCCTTAATAGGTGGCAATCGGGGGCTCTTGCCAAACATGCCGAGGACATGCGGCTGCGAGGGGGCGAGGCAATGCCAAGTCATCATCCCGACCGTTAGGGCATTAACAACTGCCACCCTCACCCAAGATTGCAGGGCCTACCGCTTGGGTTAGCTAATCCCTCACGGGGTCAAGGGACGGAATGACTTGCTCGGCGTCCACGCCATGGATGCAAGGTACTTTATGCATCGGGCCGGATGATGCTATCTACACCGCAATTCTAAGTCGCCTAGCAAACAACAAACAATTCCATAAAATCCAATACGTGCTCAATAAGAATACAACGAGCCTAGCATGATACTACGAAGCAAGGAAGCAGATCTGAGTATGCTAGAAGGGAACAACCTAGCATGGATTAACATGAGAATTAAATCAGAAAATCATGCTAATCGGAATTGAGAATAGAATACCTAGCTACACATGTCAATAAACACAAACAAGCAATCAATCAAGAATCACATAATATATCGCGCAGGTCCACACAACTCCTGGTAAGAAATCCTTACCTTGGTCGGGACGAATTGACACGAAAACTTAAACGGCGAACGAACCCGAACTAGCTACCGAGAACCTATCAATCACAACAAAAATCACACAATAGGCCTAAATATAATAAAATAAAAGAGGCTCACTCGGGAGCAACTCACGAGGCGCGATTTAACGCATTTAACGAGCCGATTGCACGAATGGGGCAAAGAACGTGGCTGGGCGTCCTGAGGCGCAGAAATGGGCGCGTTGGGGCGCGAGGCTGGGCGCTGACTGCCCGCGGACGGGCGCGCGGGCGATGCAGGGGCGACACGGAGAGGCTCGGTTGGGGCGCTCGCGCTGGCACGGCTCGGCGAGCAGGGGCTCGAGCGACGCGTTGCGGAGCTGGGCGAGGCGCGCGCGTAGGCACGGGTCGAGGAGCGGCGTGGCTCGGCGGGCTGGGCTGCGGCAGACGCCAGCTTCTGCGCGCGAACAGGGGCGAACAGGGCGTTGGAAAAAACGAGCTCGATTCCGGGCGTTACGGCAAGATTCGACGAGCGATTTGTTGTTGGGTAACTTCCCCTACACTAGCTGCACAAAATCCACACAATTCCTCACACTCTCGGCCAGCCAAAACGAAAACGAAAAACAGGGGAGAAGGGATTGAAGGAGAAGAAGAAGAAGAAGGAGAGAAGAGAAAGGGAGGGAGAACTCACCGGAGGAGATCGATCGGTCGAGGGAGAAGCGGCGAGTCGCTGGTCGGCGAGGGGGAGACCGGTCGGTGAGGAGAATCGCGAAGGAGAGAAATGAGGAAGAAGAAGACGCCCAGTGGCTCGACTGGCAGCGCCCCCTGCCTAGCACGCGACACGTCCCTGGCTCGAATCTCACTCGACGCGCTATTTAATTCCTTATTTATTTTTACTCTTTCCCAAGCCCAAATGTCTTCACCAAAATTCCCGATCCCATTCAAATCGACTCATAATTTTTCTGGCAAATTACAATTTCGAAACCGGCCCTGTCGGCCCGACCCAAAATTACCAAAATGCCCCTGGGCCTCCCGGGAAGACCGGGATGAAATTTCCGGGCCGTTACAAGCTTGTATTGCACTTAGACGGTTCGATGAAATGCCTGAGAGAAACATTACTTCATGGAATACTGTTATCTCTAGTATTGTGAAGGAGTTTAGGTATTATGAAGCTTTTGGTCGATTCTAGTCCACTTTTTGTTTGATTATGTTGCATACAAGTTTCTTATGCAATGATCATTGCACATCATGATAGATATCCTTTAAGTTGAAGAAGTTGTAGTTGAATGCATTGGATTTCTAGTGTCTCAAGGTGAAAATGGCTTATTTATGAATTCAAAACATACCCTTCAGAGGTTTATGGACAAAAACTAAATATTTAGAAATTGTAGAACTGAGGATTGCATTTAAAATTTAGGACAAATAATTTTTTATTTTTTGATATCTCTTATTTTTTGATACATCTAACACTTAGACTAATCTCACAATAAAATCAACACAATCAACCGACTCATACGTTTGGTTGTCACGTAAATTTGTAAGAAATTAATTTCAATTAAGTACGGTGGCTATTATCTTTAAGCATTTTGTGATTTTCAAGGCCCTTTGACACCTATCTAACCAACCTTTAATGGTAGGACCAAAACAAGATAAATATAAGTATTAAATTTTCAAGGCTAAACCATCATAGAGTTGCTCAAGTGGTCAAAGAAGGCCTTGGGGTCCATAAGATGATGGGTTCAATTCATGGTGGCCACTTACTTAGGGATTAATTTCCTACAACTTTCATTTCCTTGAGAAGAGAAAGAAAGTGTCATGATAGATTAAAATGCGGTAGGTTATTTTTTAAGTTATAATTTTCTCACCTTTACTTTCCCTCTCTCTCATTTTTGCAGAAAGTGTCATGATGATTGGAGATCTTCAATCTCTCAAATCTCTTCCCATGGTTAGAGATCTCTCTCGAGCACCTATAGTAGTGTATCTTCGACATTAGTTGGTCTTGTTTGAGGTATTGCAAGTTTTTCCTTATGTTTTATTTACATACATTTCAAAATGTAGTTGGAATTTATGGTCAATCTGTTGGTTGTTCAGATGTGAAATGATTATGTGTTGGTTGATATTTTTTTAGTTACATATTTGTGTTTTTGTAGGTTTTGCATGAACCCATTCCATTCAACGAATGAAGCCGTGAAGAAATGTACTTCAAGAATCATTCTTTGTCAATTCATGTATGCTTCACTTAGAGATACCTGATCATGTTTTTTGTGATGTTGTAAACTTTCTAATTTTCAAACACTTTGTAGGCATTTTAAGTATTATCAAATGTATTGTTATTGTCATGAAATTTATTTGTTTAAATGTAATGTTCAAATTATTTAATTATATATGAAATGATATTTGTTGAAACTTCTCTCATTTAGATTTGTGGTTGGATAGTATAAATATTTCTTGGCAGGTAAAGGGACAAACAAAACAGGTTATAAATATACACAAAAAGTGTCATGAAAATCGATAAATTGACGTAAATAAATAGTCATATTACATAAATTGATGATTATAAAAAAATGTCAATATATAAACTATAATGACAATATTAATGTGTCGTAATTAATTTTTCGATGACTATGTGTATGTGTCATTAATTATTCAATAATGACTTTAGTATAATGTCATTGATAACTAGACTGTGACACTAAGATTCTGTCATTATTACTTCTTTAATGACTATGTATATGTGTCATTATTGGTTCAATCATGACTCTAATAAAGTGTCATAATTGATTCTACCATGACACTTTTAAGAAAGTGTCATGGTTGAACCTACCATGACACCGGATACAATGACTCTTATTTTTAGTCATGTAACCTGTTTATGACTAAAAATTATAGTCATTATATGTGACTTTTGTAGTAGTGGGTACACGAATTAAATTCCTCTACAACCATTTCTAAGATTCAACCACAACACTATAAATAATGAGCTGCTACTCAACATTTAGATCAACTCAATACATAAAGTTTTAATCGAACTATATCTATCCAAAGTTATAATGGATTTTGAGGTAGCAGCCCATGGTATCCATGATATCTTCCACCACCACAAGAACAAGCCTTGTCATTGGGAACCGATCAAGAATATCAACGACCCATATGTTCAAGAAATGGGAAGGTTTGCAGTGATGGAGCATGTTCAGAAGCTTTGTGGAGTAAGGCTCAAGTTCATTGGTGTTGTGAGCGGTGAAACTCAGGCCGAGGGCGAAGGGAAAAAATATAGCCTTGTGATCGAGGTGAAAGAAGAGATTGTAATTCCATGCGCACCAAGTTCTATTAAGTTTTATGCGGCTGTCGTGCTAGACAAGCGATGTGATCGTTCCTGGAAACTCGAATCTTTTGACCAATGTGCTCCAATGCCTTACTTTGGCATTGGCCCAGTAATCCCCAATGCTTAATGCCATAAAAATAGATGAAACTATGTATCGTATCTATTTTAAATGATGTAGGATGTGTTATCTTTATCTATTATTAATAATAAAGAATAAATAAAGGTTATCTATGTTTACTCGTGTGATATGAATTAGAACGTGAACCAACATTTTTCATTCAAGCTACTCAAAGGGAAGCTTCATTTTACATGTGAATGGTTACAAAACATTCAATTTTCGAATTTATGGTCACTTATATTTAATTTCAGTTTTAAACATTTCATTTATGTGTCTTTAGGTTATATTTGTATTAATGGTTGTTATAGCATTTTTTTTTTGAATGAAAGGTTGTTATAGCATTTAAACACTTGTGAGTTACAACCTTTAAGATGACTATATGTTACTTTAGAGAGTTTATTGGAGATTATAAATAGCCAAGCTTATGTGTTGTAAAGGGGAGTTGAAGTTAAAATGAAATCTCATATTTGAGTGTAAGCATTATGCTTGTTTTGTATTCTTGAGTTTCGATTACATGTTTAGAACTTTCAATCTAGTCTGATCAATTAGGTTGTGGAGAATTCGAAATCTTGAAGTTAGGAACATAGTCCTCCTTTCTTCTTGATTATTGATCAATTTTCCAAGTAAAATCCGTTTAATTTTCTTGGGGTTGATTTATCATCCGTTGGAAATTCTCTAGCATAATTAAAGGTTTTTCCTTATCATTTGGTATCAGAGCTTTGTCTCTAAATAGATTATATCCTTACTTTCTTTCTATCTATCTTTTATTTCTCCATATTTCAAGTCATCCTTTTTTTGTGACTCTTCATCTTCTCATATTTATTATCTTTTTTTTAATAATTTTTTTACTAGAATAACAAAATTGGAAAAACAATTGTTACTTCCGTAACTAATGATTTATGGTCGAACCAACTTCCGCTGCGAACTTCATACTTAGCGTAGAGCAACGTAAGCATTAGTAAGGTTATCCCTAACACCCTAAATAGTGTACAGACGTTCACTCAACCGAAAGTCGCATACTAGGTCAACATGCGGTTTCTCTTCCAATTCACCACAAGGTACATGCGTGGGTAGCTAATCGAATTGCAGTGTAACATCTATGGTCACGAGAGAAAAGAATAGCACTCGAAAGTCCAAGGCCTTTCTCACAAAGTTACTCGCCAAAGAATCAACTTCGGTTAAAGTGGCACTCTAATATCCTCAATAGAGAAAAGTTATGAATGATGAGTAGTTTGCATTAAAGAAAAATGAGATATGGGAGTTAGTTCCTTTTTTCCCTCCAATAATTGGGTTAATGGCTATAATTGGGTGTTTAAAATAAAACTTAACTTAGATGGTTCAATTGCTCTCTAGAAGGCATCATGACATGAATAACCCTTTCCTAAATGAAATTTTGACTTCAAAGGTTTTTATGGAGCAGTTGGCTAGGTTTCAAGGTTGAGGCTCATATTCCACTAGTTTGCAAACTAAAAAAAAGGCATTATATGTCTAAAGAAAGCACCTAGAGCTTGATTTGATCGTTTGAAATGTTTTTGCTGCAACTGGGGTTCGTGAATTTTAAGGTTGTTGTATCCCTGTTTTATGCATTGTTGATTCCTCAACATGTTATATATTGGTATATGTTGTCAGAGGCTCATCCTCTCATGATATTCGATTACTTATGGGTCAATTGAAAGACATATATTATTTTCACTAAAATACCTTGGTTCACTTAGCTATTGCCTTGGGATAGAAGTTTAATGCACATCTTCTTGTGGTTTTTTCATATCTCAAGAAAAATATATTGTCGACTTACTGTGCAAGAACAACATGCTTATTGCAATTGATATGACAACACCTATGATAACTTCTTCCATTGTGTTCGCTCAAGGCAATGTGTTGTTCGATAAACCACAAGTCTACCGAAGAATTGTGGGAGCACTTCAATATGCTACTATAACTCGCCTAGAGATATCTTATGTAGTTAATGTTGAAAGATGGAAATTCAAGTTCTCTAAATTCTTCATTTAATAATGAATCCAACAACGAGTTTTAATAAAGTATAAGATATGACCTAATTATAAAAGGAAAATATAATATCTAATCATAAAAAGGATAATATAACCTAATCATAAAAGGAAACTATTCTACCCAGTTATAAAAGGAAAAAATAGAAAATAATATTTAATCTAATCATAAAAGAAATAAATAATTAAAAAATATGAAAATACAATTATACTAAAAATAACATAAACCGACAGTTAATAAAGGTTGTCAGTTTATGCATGCCCCAAAGTTATCTCATTGGCAAGCTATGAAATGCAATATGCATTATTTGAGTGGCACAATTTATTTTGGTCTCTTGTTATCCAAACCTCACTATCTCTATATTCATGCCTTTGCAAATGATAATTGGGCTTCTAACCCTGATAATAGGAGGTCAACATCCGGTCTATGTGTGTTCTTATGTGCCATAGGTGGTAACTGGCTCACGTAGGGTTCTAACAAACAACATACTTTTTCAAAACAGGTCAACCCAGAAAGTTCACCTCGTTTACCCACTCCTTGTGCCCCTGAATACTATAATTGTTTTGAAAAATCATTCAGATTTGACTCAATACTATAAATGAGTACAATCCCCCGTGACTTCTTGGTCATGGGTTCGAATTCCTCCTCCTCCAAGTGTAATTTGAACTCGAAAAATACCATAAACAAGTACAATCCACTAGAATCATTTCCAATTTGGGGGTTTTTCTACATGATTTAACACGACAAATTATACAGGACTGTTACAGTAGTGGATCAAACATCGGGACAAATCAAATAAAAAAAACCATGTAGAACAGTTGTAAGAACCCAACCCAAAAAGTGGTCCTAAACCCGGTTCTTACTTAGCATGCTTAAAATTTAAAATCATTTAAATCAACATTGCAACTACTTAACAAGAAAACGCCTTAAACAAAACTTGTAGAAAACATCCATTCAACAGTTACCATAAAACAAGTCTTGGCCAGTATTTAAAAAACTCAACATTCAAACAACCTCTCAAAAAAAATAGTTTCCCAGCATGCTAACAAAGAGTTAAGACTCAATAAAATAAAAAAAGACAGAGTAAACGCCGACAGCTCCCATGATCAATCAGCTCCCTCCGCTAGCCGTCTTGGTGTTGTCCCAAGTTACTTGGTGGAAAAACCATAGAAAATAAGGGTGAGTACAAAGCACTCAGTAAGAATCCCCAATCGGGGTACAATACGATACATCAATCATCTAGCATCCTAGTATACATGCAAATAGCTACTAACACAGATCTTTGCTCAACGAGCTAACGGGGCAAGTCCAGAATCCTCAGAAGTCTCCTACTTTCAGCCTAATGATTGGCTCTCCTAAAAAATCCCAAATTACATCCTTGAGGGTCTTTCTCCCTCGGCCAAATGATCAACTCAAAAGCTGATCCCAAATAGATGTCAGACACCCTCGAGGGTCTTTCTCCCTCGGTTAAATGACCAACTCAAAAGCTTATCCTAAATAGGTGTCCTCGAAGGTCTCTTACCCTTGGCTTAATAGTTCCTATGACAAATGGGAGAGTACCTGAAGTCTGGCTCTAAACTGGAACGAAAATGGTGTACTCACTAACATTAGCCAGGGGGAGCTCTTCAAACCGACGACTAACGCATGTGCGCGCACACCACATGCTGCTGCAAACTAGTGTAAATGTGGGGGCCTGAGGACAAACTAAGAGGACATGTACACATTCCTAAAGACTCGGAAGCGGTGTCACTGATCTACAATAGTGCGAGGCCCTCGACACTCATCTGTAGCAGCCTCTACCACCGACACCTGAAGCTAAGAATCGGCCAAGGTAGGCTTACACCGTTGGCTGGGTTCCGCTCTATAGCAGGCTACAAACTGGGCTTATGCCTGTGCGGTTAGCTAAACCACCTCCGGCTGTCTGGGGCGGGAACAAGTCCTCACTAATCCCGACCTGTGGGGATAAAGTACGTTGTGTCCGCTCTCAGCCTCTAGATGATGAAAATCCTTACAAGCTATCTAAGATCTTAGAGTAAACGATTCCTAACAGCTCAAACATGCTTAACAAGTATATAGCAACTAGCATGATACTACGAACTTAAAGCAGGAATCATAGAACATTCTAGAAGGACAAACCTAGCATGAACATGTAGAAACAGGGGTAAACATGCTTGCAGAGATCAATCAACAAAGCAGTCCTATCCACTAACATGCTTATAACAATCAACCGGCATACAAGGTACAATCAAAATATATTACAGGGTCCACACAACCTCGGTAAGAGATCCTTACCTAGAAAATAAGCAGTAAACAATAACAAGGTAATGTGCTCCTTGAGTAGTCTCACAAAATTAACAATAGCATACAAACACATATTACAACTGGCTAGCAATTTAACCGAATTAGAAACTAGGAGCAAAGGGTTCGAGAACCTACCCTACTTGCAACACAAGTGCTATCGGCTAAGCACTAGGGAAAAGACCAATAAGGTGCTCTCGACTGCAAGGTTTGTGAAGAGGCTAGGGCTTGTGGCACCAAGGCTTGCGGTTAGGAAAGAATTTGCAGTAAGGTCCAAAGGTTGTGCTTGCAGCCTTGGAGCTTGGCGACACAATCATGCTCATGGCTTGGTAATGGTTTTTGGCACAAAACTCTCGGCTAGGTTGGTCCTTTGTGGCAAGGAGGTGATGGTGGTTTAGGTTGCTCGGCCAAAGGAGGAAGGAATGAGAATGGTGATGTTTTCGGCAGCCACTAGCCAAGATCAAGATCAAGGCTTGGGAAAGGGTGATCTCGGCAACCACAAGAAGGAAGAGTTGAAAGTTGTCTCGGCTAGGGCTTCCTCGATGCTAGGCTTGGATGAAGAAGAATGGGAGGAAATCGGTAAACAAGCTTGGAGAAGATGAACGACAAGAATGGTGAGGAAAAAGGGCAAGGTTTGAGTGATGGCAATCGCAAGGTGGAGATGGTGATGATTTCAGCAGCCACAAGCCAAGATCAAGACAAAGACAAAGACTTGGGGAAGGGTGTTCTCGGCAAGAGAGGGGAAGAGAGGGATGATGTCTTGGCAAGAACAAGGAAGAAAACGAATGGAATAGATGGAGAGGTTGAGGAGCTCGACAAGGAGGTTGAAGGAGAAGAGGAAGAATCGATTCTTGGAGGTGGGAAGATTAAATCGACAGCTTGACGGGAGAAGGTGAAGTCGCTCGTGGCTATGTAACGGCCCAGGTTTCTATCCCGATTCTCGAGGAGCTTCCGGTTCAGATTCAGTGGTTCGGTTGGGCCGTTAGAGCTGTTTTGACCCTTAGGGGTATTTTGGTCTTTTTGCTCCCCGGGCAGGATTTGTGGTTTTCAGGGCTTCGAGGTAGCTCCTGCCTTTGTCGAGGCTTGTTTGTTGTTGGCTGCGAGTCCCGAGGTGTCTGGGCTAGTCGGTTGGAATCTCGGTTGTGGTTTGGGCTTTGGCAAAGTGATGGTTGGTTGTGTGCTTCCTTTGGGATTTGAGCCCGGGCCCTTATTGTTGATTTGGGAGTTGGATTTAAGTGAGTTTTATTTATTGGAAAAGATTGCTTCGGTCGGGTCTCGAAGGAGGAAGCCAAGAAATGGGATTTTAAGGCTTTAAAAGTGGATAAGGATGGATAAATGGATAAAATCCCTATTTTCCCTTTTATTTTCCCATTTTTTCCCTTTTTTTTTTTCTCTCTCTCTCTCTCTCCCCTAGCCCCCCACCTAGCCCGAGCCTCGCCCAGCCCGAGCCCCAGCTCGCCGAGCCCAGCCCCTGCTCGCCCTATGTCGCCAGCCCGAGCCCCTCGCCCAGGCCCAGCGTCGCCCAGGTTCATGCCGCCTTGCACTGTGCCGAGTCCGTGCGCCCTGTAGCTCGCCGTGCCGTGCCAGCCCGAGCGCCCTAAGCCCGTCGCGTCGCGTCGCTCCGCGATCGCGTCCCTGTTGCTTGCCGACCTCGCGCCCGCCGCCGTCCCTTGTGCCGAGCCGCGCCACGCGCCGTCGCCCAGCCGAGCTCGAGCCCGCCCTCGCGCGCCCTTGCCTCGCCCCAGCTCGCCCTCGCGCAGCCTCCGCGCCCCAGCGTCTGCCCTGCGCCCAGCCAGCCCAGCCCCTACGCCCAGCCTGCCTTGTTGTGTGCTGGTTGGCCCGAGCCTTGTGGCTTCTCGGATGGTATTTCCCGAGTCTTTTCTTCGTTGGGCCCTGATTTTTTGGCTGCTGGTTATTGATTTATTTGGGGTGCTTTATTTGATGTTTAGGCTGTTCGGGTTCGATTAGGGGCTCGAGGATTGCTTGATGATTTATTATTATTTTTCTGCTTGTCCCAGGTAAGGATTCTTTACCGGAGTTGTATGGGCCCTGCGATATATTATGTGATTGCTGATTGTATGCTTGTTTGCGTTTATTGACATGTTTAATGATAGGTGCTCTATGTTTAATTCCCGACTGACATGATTCCTATGTTGTTTCTCATGTTAGTCCATGCTAGGTTGTTCCTTTCTGGCATGCTCATATCTATTCTTGCTTCGTAGTATCATGCTAGGTTCGTTGTATTCTTATTGAACACGTATTGGATTAATTGGATTGTTTGCTGATTGCTATGACAGGTTAGAGTTCAGGTAGATAGCATCATCTGGGCCGGGTGCATAACGAACCTTGCATCCTCGACAGGGACGTACGAGATGGTGCTCCGTCCCTGATCCCGTTAGGGACTAGCTAACCCTAACGGCGGGCCCTGCAATCTTGGGTGAGGGTGGCAGACTGTTAAATGCCCCAACGGTCGGGATGATGACTTGGCATGGCCTTGTCCCGACGGTAAAAGCACGTCCTCAACGTGTTTGGCGTGAGCCCGTGAGTTGCCACCTGATAGGGCAAGGACAGTTTCCTGGTGTAAGCCTACCACGACCCGTGCCTTAGCCTCAGGTGCGGTGGTTCAGGCTGACATAGTTCACGTGTTCAGGTCTCACACCCCTATGTCAGTGACACCGATCTAGAGATTTAGTTAGGCGTGGTGACTGGACATGGGCAGCTTGCCACTAGACCCAACACCCCCCATAGTATGCAGTAGCACGCGGTGCGCGCGAACGATCATTATAGCGCCGACCGGAGAGCTCCTCAGGATCTTGAGCTAGTGCACCTTTCGTCGACAGTAGACAGGCTGAGGCCGGGACTTGTTTCTCGTATAGGGCGTATTGTGTGGTGATTTATTTCCGGACTAAGACCATGAGTTGGCATCCGAGGCCCAAGTGTTGGCTAAGCTGCGTGCTCTATTCTGTGTTTATATTCATAGCTTGCATACCTTTCTGCTAGATGACCATGTGTATCGTATTGTACCTCGGTTGGGGATTCTTACTGAGTAATTCGTTACTCACCCTTATTTTTGTGGTTTTTCCACAGGTAGCCATGGTGCGAGACAGGATGGCTTGAGGAGGAGCTGTGATCATGGAAACCCGTTGTTCAACTCTGAGTTTTATGTTTATGATTTAAATGTCCTCTGAATGCATGTAGTTGGGCACGGAGCCCTAGGGTGTTTTCTGAATGTATTTTCGGATTCTAGCATTGTTGTAAAGCTTGTATGTTTAAATAAATCTCTAATCAGAGTAAGTTTTGTAAATCTATTTGTCTTGGAACAGGTGCTTGGAAACAGGGACAGGTTCTAGGAAATTATGTTGACTTTTTAAATGGATGTTTTATGTTTTAGTTTTTACTTAGAATCCGAACACCATTTTGCAAATTTTCTGTAGATTTGTATGCATGCATTGAGGTAACGGCCTATTTTAGAACCCCTTTCGGGTCGGGTCGTTACAGGCTAGGTCTTGGAAAAATATGATTTCCCCTTTTTTTTGGTCGGTTAAAAATCCTGGCCATCCCCCCCTTCGAGTCACAGTTGCAACACATTTTCTCTTATTTTATTCTTTTCAAAAAAAGCCTCCAAAATCCTAGCTGGTCACAGGTTCGAGTCCCAGCAGCAACACTTTTACTCTCCTATTTTATTAAAAACCAAACTCCCAAATCCAACACCCTTCGAGTCCCAACAAACACACATTTAATTCTTATTTTTCTCTTTCAAACTAGAAGACCTCCAAACCTCACAAAAAGCATTTCAACCCTAGAAACCTGAAATCGAAGAATTACTAAACTCAAAGAAATCACAAATCCGGCCATGAGGGCAAAATGACCAAAATGCCCCTAAGGGCTGAAACTGCCCTAACGACCCAACCGAACAACCGAAAAACTAACTGAACATACCTGGGGAACATGAATAGAATCCTCGGTCTTGAGAACAGTTGCAATAAAAAAAAATCAAACATTGCAATTCAATCATTAGCAAGATTCAAGGAAAGCAACCAAGTTCAAGAAACTAAAAACAAGAGAACCTCAAATCACAAATTCAATCATTAAACAAAATTAATGAACACCCAGAAGAAAAAACATAAAACAGAAGAACATGCCTGAAAGCCATTACGATTAAGCTGTTTAACAACGACCTCCATTTTAGAACCACCACCGTTACGATCGTCCCCAGAAGAAGTTGTAAGAAGCCCTTTTAAAGGCACAACCAAACCCCCCCTTCCCCAATCAACAAGGACAAAATATATTGAGATAGACATCTACTCTCTTTGAGACCTTTCATAAAGCAGCAAATTCAAATTCAAGTTCTTCATTTAAGAAGCCCTTGCCTCTTGCTATGTTTCAATCCATTTGTTCCAAGTTGGGAGTTGTACATGCAGCTGACATAGCCTTGCAATGGGATGTAAAGGCATCGCATTAAGAACTCCTCAAACTCATATTTGTTGTTTGTATTGAATAGGGTCGTCGGGCATTAATTTCATATTAACTGTGTATTAGTTATGTTGTTCTAATGATAAGTAGTTATTTACTTGTATTCCTGGTCTGTTTCTATTCATACATAAAGGGAAGATCCAAAATATAAATGCGAATAATATTCATTGGATGTCATATGCAACTTTTCTTCTTCTATTCTGTTGTTTTGAAAGCACTGCTAGTGTTTAGATTGAGAAAGGCAAGGAGTTCGTTTCTTGAGTATCCTAGTGGTGGGGGTTTAGCTGACACAATAGAGAAGTGGGGAAGAGAAATTTTTTTTTGAAAAAGTTAAAATAGAATAAATAAATAAAAATGCTATAAACATTTTTTTATACATATATAAAGATGCTACATTTGAAAAAGTGGATTTTGCATGTATCCTAAGGTAAAATATTTCCATCTATAACACAAAATTAAAGCTAATTCATTTGTAGTAGAAAATCCAAATTGAGTTTTATGATCGATAGAATTTAATCAATGATACAGTTTTATCACTGGTTGAGTTTAATCCGCGATAAAATTCAATCAATGATAAAATTCAATTAGTAATAGAATTCTATCACAAGTTGAGTCTTATCACTAATAGAATTCCATCAGTCATAAATTCATTCTATCACTGGTTGAGTTCTATCATTAATAGAAATGAATGTATTATAAATGAATTATTTTAGAATGTAACGACCCAGTTTTCCATGCTGGTTACCTAGGTATGTTCGATTTAGTTTTTGGTTGTTTGGTTGGGTCGTTAGGGTTTTTTAACCCTGAAGGGCATTTTGGTAATTTTACCCTTAGGGGCAGTTTTGTAATTGTTCAGTTTTTGGGTTTTCCAGGACTTGTGTTGCCTTTGGAGAGCTTGGAGGTCACTTTCTGGTTAGAGGAGAATTTTGAGAGAATTTGTTGTTTAAAAGTTGTCCCTGTTGAGTCTCGAAGGCTGGTTGGGCCTTGGGCTATAAATAGGGGGCTTGGAGCTCATTTTATCTCTTTTCCCACTTTTTCCCAAGTCCCAGCCGAGAAAACTCTCTCAACTTTTCCTTCGCCAAACTCTCCTTTGCCATGCCTAACTGAGCTTCGTTTCTTGTTCGCCCTTGCCAACATCAGTTCCGCCCGGCCGCACGCTCGTTAGCCCTAGCGAATACCGTAGCTGAGTCGTTCACCTTCGCCCTTCTTTCTCGTTGCTCGTCCAGCCGTGCCTTCGCAGCTCTCCGTAGCCGCGAGCATCCGTTGTTCGTCGCAGCACTTCGCTTAGCGCAGTAGTTTCGTACCGCACGTTTCCGCAGCTTTGCCTTCGCCGCCTCGCCAAGCTTAGCAGCTGCGAGCCTTCGCCGAGGCCGAGTGCTGAGACCGTTTCCTTCAGTTTTAGGGTAACGTCTTCCCGAGCCTTTGTGTTGGTTACTTCTCCGTTTAGCCTTCGATTATTGTTTAATATATGTTTATTACTTGTCATACGCCTAGGTTGTGTTGTCTCTGCAGCTCAAGGATCAATTTACTGTTTTTGTTTCTGCTTGTCCAGGTAAGGATTTCTTACCGGGGTTGTGTGGGCCCTGCGAAATACTTTAATAGCACATTTATATTCTGCAAGCATGTATGGGTATTCTAGTGGATAAGATCTTTGTTTCTGAAATGCCGGCATGTTTGTTGATTTTTCCATGTTTCCTATTTTAAGTTCTGTAGAGCCATGCTAGGGATTTTTCTTACTCTAGCATATCCATGTTTTCTGTTTAAGTTCTGTAGAGCCTGCTAGGATCGTATTGTCATATATTTCTGCCTGGTTGGACTGTTAACTTGTATTACTGTGGTTAGAAGACTGTTAGGAGCTGTTAGTGCAGGTCTTGCATGGGTAAGTCCCCGAAGGGCACCAATGCGTTGTCAGTGGGTGTAAGTCCCCGATGGGCATCACACTGTTGCGGTATGTGTAAGTCCCCGATGGGCATCATAGTGCTTCTAGGGAGTGTAAGTCCCTGTTAGGCAGCTTTTGAACCTAGTAGGAGTAAGTCCCCGATGGGCGTCCTTGAGCTTAAGCTGGTATAAGACCTCGATGGGCTTCCGTGTATTGAGTAGGTGTAAGACCCCGATGCGCATCCTCGTGCTTAAGCTGGTGTAAGTCCCCAATGGGCAACCTTGAGTGCTGCTTGAGTAAGACCCTGTTGGGCGTCATCGCGCTTAAAAGTGAGTAAGTCCCCAATGGGCCTCACCAGGTATAAGACCCCGATGGGCATCCTGCAGGTGCAAGACCCCGATGGGCATCCTTGTGTTGAGTTGGTGTAAGACCCCGATGGGCATCCAAAGGGTAAACCATAGTAAGTCTTTGAATAGACAAGTCCTAGAACGACGGTTAGCCTGAGCCAGGTTGTTGCTTCTGTGCTCGTATTTGGTTGCCTGTATCTGTGTGCTAGATGATTGGTTTTTCGTATTGTACCCCGGTTGGGGATTCTTACTAAGCGACTCGTTGCTCACCCTTATTTTTTGTGGTTTTTGACCAGGTAACTTGGGATCGAGACTGGATGGCTAGGAGGATACTGCTGGATGATCATGGACAGAGTACTCTGAGTCGTGTCGTGTTGTTCTTGATTCTTTTGCATGTAGACAGGGCATGGAGCCCTTAGGTGGACTTTGTTGTAATTTGGTTTCTTTGTTAAACTTGGTCAGATGTTTTCTTTTGCAAATAAATGATACTCTAGCCAGGGTTGGTTTTGGTAAAACTTTTGACAGGTGCTTGGAAACAAAATAAAAAACTTTTCTGAACGATTTTTAAGTTATAAAGTTTTCTATTTATTTCCGCATTCATGATTTCGGGTTTACTTACATGCATAAGAGCTTAAAGGCCTAGGTTTAGGACCCTATTCGGGTCGGGTCTTTACATAGAAATTGTGTTGCAAATATAATACAAAGAGGTAGAATGTGGTGTGGGTAAATTTCTTTTTAAAAGAACACTAGTACTGCTATATAGAACAATATTTATAAAGATACTATGATTAAAAACAAGAAAATGATTGGCTATTTTTACTAATTACATAAAAGATATATAATTTTACATTAAACAATATGCAATTAAATTTAATATATAAATCCTTTTTTTTATATTTCTATTTATCGACCTATAGGCTATTAAAAATTTAGTATTTACCGAGTGTGAGTGGCGCAGTTGGTTATCTTATATGGTATTAATCCATTTTAACTTCATGGTCACGCGTTCGCGCCCGAAAATCGATATTTAGCTCTCATATTATTTTAGAGTAGTTGTTCCCTCTATGTAGGGTTTGTTGGTAACCCTTCCCCCACTTTGTACTAAAAAAAATTAAAAATTTAGTATTTTGTATGATTAAATTTAATATAAATATAATTAATTAATTAATTGTATAAAAGTATGTTAATTGCATAACAATATATTTAATATTTAAACTAATTAAATAATGTTAAGTTTGTCCTAAACGGATTAGAGATAATATAAATTAAGTTGTAGTTTATTATCATATCCATTAGGGAGAAGTTTTGTGACGAACCCGACCCAAAACATGGTCCTAAACCGGGGTTATCACTCAGCATGCAAGTTAAATATGATAACAAGCGGTTTAGAGCTCATATTTAAAAACCTTTCAAAACATATGAGAAGGGGGAACCCTTAAAACATAAACAACAGTTTTCATTTAAACATCCAACGAAGTAAAACAACCTGGCCAGTATTTATAAAAAATATACAATACAATTTAAACAACGTTTTAAACAATGTTCCCCTAGGACTCATGTCCATCTACATGCTGAATAACAATGCAATAATAAATGACAGAGTGCCGGCGGCTCCCCATGATCAATCAGCTCCCTCCGCTAGCCATCCTGGTGTTGTCCCAAGCTACGTGAAAGATAAATAAGGGTGAGTATAAAGATACTCAGTAAGAATCCCCAACCGGGGTACAATACGATACATCAGTCATCTAGCACCTCAACAAGCAAGCAAACAACTATCAACACAGATCATAGCTCAACGAGCTCATAAAACAAGATCTGGAGCCATCAGAAGTCTCTTTCTTCCGGCCTAACTGGGATTGGATACAATGACCAATCCTGGGACATCACCGAGGTATCTGTCACTCGGGGGGAATACACTGATCCCTAGAATGTCCTCAAGGGCCTCCTTGCCCTTGCACTAATCTGGACTTACGGGAGAGTACCCGAAGTCATGCTCTAACGGAAAGAATGGTGTACTCACGACATTAGCCCGGGGGAGCTCTCCGAACTGGCAACTAACGCGTGTGCGCGCACACCGCATGCTCTCTGCAACCATCGTAAATGCGGGGGCCTAAGGGCAAACTACGCGGGCCAGGTATGCATGCCTATGACTCGGAAGCGGTGTCACTGATCACAGTAGCGCGAGGCCCTCGGATCTCATCTCACAGCTAAGAACCGGCCAAGGTAGGCTTACACCGTTGGCAGGGTTCCGCTCTAGCAGGCTACAAACTAGGCTATTGCCGAAGTGGGTAGCTAAGTCCACAACCGGCGGGTCGGGGGTAGCAAGATACGTTATCTTTGCGCACACTTTACTCCCGATCGATGGGGACAAAGTACGTTATGTCCGCTCGGCCTGCGGATGATGACAAACCCTACAACTCTATCTAAGAGTACAGAGTAAAATCAATGATTCCTGGCTAGCAAGCAATGACCGACATAAATCACATTACCTAGCATGATACTACAACTTAAGCAGGAATCATAAGCATGCTGGCAGAACAAACCTAGCATGGCACTAACATGTAAAATCAGGCAAACATGCTAGCAAGAAATCAATCAAATGCTCTATCTCTAACATGCTCATAACAGTAAACAAGCATACAAGGCACAATCGAGATAATATCGCAGGGTCCACACAACCACGGTAAGAAATCCTTACCTGGAACAAGCAGTAAAACAATTACAAATCATAATAAATCAACGAGCGATCCTCGAGCCTCTAATCGAACCCGAACAGCCTATACATCAAATAAAGCACCCAAATCAAATACATAAAACAGGCCAAATAAATCAATAACCAGCAGCCAACAAAACCGGGCCCAACGAAGAAAGGACTCGGGAAATACCATCCGAGAAGCCACAAGGCTCGGGCCAACCAACACACCACAAGCAGGCTGTCGGCAGGGGCTGGGCTGGCTGGGGACGCAGCGCCAGGGCGCAGGCGTGGGCGCCTGGGCGCGAGCTGCGCGCGGCGCAGCCGGGCAAGGCGAGGAGCGGCGGCGCCTTGGCGGCTCGGCCTGACGGGACGGCGCGGCGCGAGCTCGGCAAGCACAGGGACGCGCGTGGGGCGACGAGCCTACAGTGCGCGCGAGCGACACGAGCTACAGACACTCGGCCGGCACGCACACAGTGGCGGGGCGACGCGACCGGGCGAGCTGGCTCGGGGACGGCCCGGCGAGGCGAGATCTTTGCGACGCGGACTGGGCGACTTCGGGCTTAGGCGGCGGGGCGGGCTCAGTATGACTGGCGAGCTAATGGCTGGGTTGGGCGACCAGGCGAGCTCGGGCGGCCGGGGACTCGGGCAAACATGGGGGCCGCTCTACCGGGAGGGGTCGCTGGGTTGGAGGAGAGAGAAAGGGAAAAGAAAAGGGAAAAAAATGGAAAAAGAAAAGGAAAAAAAAGAAAAATGGGGGAAAATGGGAAAAAATGGGGATTTTATCCTCATTTTCAAACTTAACCATTTAAATCCAATTTTCCAAAATCATTAAAATCCTTAAATCCCATTTCCCTGGCTTCCTCCTTCGAGACCCGATCAAGCAACCTTTTCCAATCAACAAATCTCACTTAAAACAACCTCCCAAATCAACACCGAGGCCCTCGAATCCCAAAGGAAACACCCAAACAACCATCACTTTGCCCAAAACCCAAATCACAATCAACTCCCAAACGAAAAGCCCAAACACCTGGGACTCATGACCCACAACAAACAAACCTCAACAAAGGCGGGGAGCCGCCTCGAAGCCCCGAAAATCCACAAATCCCGCCCGGGGAGCAAAAAGACCAAAATACCCCTAAGGGTCAAAACAGCTCTAACGGCCCAACCGAACCACTGAATCTGAACCGGAAGCACCTCGAGAATAGGAATAGAAACCTGGGCCGTTACAAGTTTGTAGTGAGATTTTGGTATTTTCACTATATGAACTTGTATGAGTAGCAGGTTGATTATTGAGCCTTATTGTTGGACTATGTGTTATGGGTAAAATATTGGTTATGCTTAAGTTACATATCAAACCCAAGTTAAATAATAAAATCCACATTAAAAGATTTGAGGAGTAAAAAAAAATTGACCCCCAAAGAATAGTCAAAGAGGAAGACTGACTCCCCAAGGGGCCAGCCAAGTGGAGGTCTGACCTTCACGGTGTCGCCCAAGACAAGGATTGCCCCCAAGTGAATTGGCCAAATGTAACACCCTAGTTAATTCTAAAATCATTTAAGTGTTTTTATTGAATTTATTTTTATAATATTATAACACTCTAGATAATTTTTAAGTATAGTTAGTGTTTTATTGAATATGCTAATAATCTCAAACTAATTATATTATTTAATGCTCCATGAAATTTAAGCTATGAGTCATCTTGATAAGTTATTTAGAAATTTATAGTAATAAAAGCTAAAATGAAAAAGTTATTTTGGGTTATGGAATTTGGAGTTTTAAAGTTAAATTAAGGTTTATGGATTAAATGGAAAGAATGTTTTATTTATGTATTTTTTTTATTTTGCCACCTTTTCTCTCTCTTCTTCATCCAACCCCAACAACCACCACCACCACCTAAAACCCACTCCTTCCTTCTTTGTTTCACGGAGTTAGAGAGCTCCGTTTGCGATTCCGAGACCAGATCCGTGCTCAGGGAGTCAAGAGCTTCGAAACAAGGTAAGATTTGTTGGTTTTCATGGAGTTTTTTGGCGAGAGGGTTTTGAAACCCGTTTCTTCTTTTGTAGTTTTCGGGAGCTAGAGAAGTTCGTTTGCAAATCCGAGACCCGTTCCTTGATCCTGAGCTCCAGACCTTTGAAACAAGGTATGGCTAGCCCCATTCCGTGATGGTACGCTGCCACCAGCCACCACGCGCCGCCGCCGCCGTGCTCCGGCGAGGCATTTCCGGGCAGTAGCTTCCCCTCGTTCTCGTGATGTTAACCTTCTTTGTGGCTTGTTTAGATTGTCCATAACGAATGCTCGGCGTTGTTTTGTGTTTAGGTGCTCTCGGGTTTCATCGTTTCTGGTCGCCGTTTATCTCGTGGGTTCCCGTGGTGTTTCGGTCGAGTCGTCGAAAAGGTAAGGAGCTTCATTATGATTTGGGTTTATGGTTTAAAGCATGTGAATAGTGGCATGATAGGATTTATGGGAATTGAACGTTGGATGACTTGTCGCATGTATGCTTTGGTGTTGTGATTCATTGCTTGATCTTATTTCTACTCGTGGTAGCATGAAATTTTGTGTAGCTCGTAAACTGTTAAATCTTTATTAATGTGTATCTTGTGATCATATCATCATTTACCCAATGTGTATCTCTGCTCGTATATGCGATGAACTGTTTATCTGTTTAACTTGTTGATTGACTGAATCGCCTTGGGTTTATGCATGTTTTATGTTGTTGACTCCATCCATGTTTAACTGTACACGTGCTGCCATGATTATGCTCGGTTTCTCTGCTCGTTACCTAAAGTTTTGTCCGTATGTTGTTTTGGCATTAGAATAGCTAGGACTGGTTACCATGTTGACCACCTAGAGGAGCAACTAGCTCACACATTTTAGGGCACGAGATTGCATGATTGATATCTTGTTGTTGTTATGACTCGCTAGTGCCCCTTAGGAACCGAGCGAGGATATGGTCCTCTTTGCTTCGAGACACGTGGTTGGGTTGCTTAAACCTATGGGTTGACATTTGCATCCGACCAAGGGGTCGGATCTCATCCACGTGTCACCTTGGTTGTTGAGCACACATTGCGGGTTGCACCAACCCTCGGGTGGGCTGGGTGCACTCACCTAGGCTAAACTAGATCTCGTGTGACTCTAGTGCTAGTTATTATCTCTCTGTGTATACTCGTGGGACCTCATATGCTGTGTGCATGATTCCACCAGGTCACCTTTCTAGTACGTTGGAGGGGGGGCCGGTCATGCCGTGCTTGTCCTTGAGACTATTGAAAGAGGCCATTGGGACAGATGAAGGCGCGGAGGAATGCCTGTCGGTGAGCCTGCATGCATTAGTGGGGATGTTGTCTGCAGGCAGGTTGGTCCTCCCGCTTGCTAGGGGTTAGCAGTTGGAGCCCCGAGCCCAAGATTTAGGAACCCTACAACTTTCCTTTACCCGTGGCTCTCCCTGACAGGGCCAGGTGATTTACTTAGCATTATGTATGCCCTTGCTAACACGAATCATGTGTCGTTGTCCCGACCCAAGGTTTAGGGATGCTGTGTGTTCCCCTCACTCATGGTCCTCCTCGACTGGGTCGGGTGACTTATTGGTGGGTCCCTGGCGTGGGCCAGGCTACCCCGAGACATTAGAGTATGTTTCCATGAGCATAGTATTATGGGTCTCTGGCAGAGGTCAGGCTACCCGAGGCATGCCTCCACTGGTGCACTTTGGTGGGTCCTTGACAGAGGTCAGGCTACCCCCGAGATAATGGTGATTTCCCCTTAGGACACGGTATGGGACGTGTCCGACCCGAGGTTTGGGGAACTTGTGTGTTCTCTTCCCTCGGGGTCTTTGCTCTGACCTTGGTCAGATGATTGCTCGACATTTAGCCGTAAGTTGCTCACGGCTTGCGGCTGCTGTTTGACATTGTTTGCTCGTGACCGGCCTGAGGGCCTACCTTGATGAGCGAGGCATTTAACTTATGTTGTCGTATTTTCTAACTTATTTCTGTTTACATGCTTAACCCCATGGTAGGTCTTCTTACTGGGTATATTTCGATATACTCACCCCTTACATTTTCAGGTACTGGTCCATTCCGAAGTGGCTAGGCTGGGAGCTGGATCGATCATGGACATGGTGTCGACATTTCCTTCCGCATTGTTTACTACTGTTGAACCATATATTTTTACGTTTTAAACTCTTTGAACTGTATTTTTTTTGAACTATCGGGATTCCAAACTCTATTTGTATGTTTTCGAACTATTAAAAGCGTTTTCATGTTTTATGAGGTTTTGTTGGAAAAACGCATGTGATTAGAAAATTGGTTTTGAGGATTTTAATATGCATGCACCCGTAACACCCCATTAGAGTATTTTAGGAAGTTGGGTTGTTACACCAAAAGAAGGCATGACTCACAAGGGGTCGGCCAAGAAGGCTCTCCCTAGACCATTACACCTAAAAAATATCAAGTTGTTGCCTAAAACCTATTAGAAAGGGAAGATGAGTAATGCTTATGAGTTATAAGTGCATTTACCTTGGGCTTAATGGTTAAATGTTACGATTCTTACCCATTTGAGAACCATAAAAAGACGTTAAATGAGCCTAAAATCGTTACATCTTCGATTAGTATAAAACATGCCAAGTCTCACTATTTGAAGTAAGTTAATTTGAATCTTATAAGCTCTCTATTTCTCTAAAACACTCAGTCCATTATCTTTTATAGCTCTCTCTGACTTAGGTATCGGAGGTCGTGTGGTTTATACCACATCTGCTTATCTTTTTCTTACTTGCAAGCACTTGTGTTCTCAGTAATACAAATATTATTGTTGATCTGGGAATACCATTTTTTATATCAACACTATGCAATATTATTGTGGACAATGAGCCCAATGTTGTGTTTATACTTTTTTTTTACTGAGTTCCGTTATACTTATGGTATTATTATTATAGATTGAGTGTTCACATATTGTATTGTTATGAATTGAGTGGTCTATTCTTATTTTGATATGAAATTAGTGTCCCCTTTACTATTATTATAATTAATTGAGCGTTCTGAATTATATTATGATGATGTGGACTGAGTTTTTGAAGGAATTGTGTCCTAAGACAAATTCCGCCAATTACTAAATATATTATTATGGAGATAATAATAAGGGTATTTTAGTAATTAATAATTACTTGCTAGAGAATAATTATTATAGTTAGACTAGTTTGATTGGACTAACAACTAAAATATCTAATTCCTAAGAGGTCAAACATAATAGCAACGGGTTGAACTAAATATAAAGCCCAAAAGATTTTATATTGGAGGGCATTTAAGAGTTCGTGGGTTTTGGTTTTCTCTGCTGGCCTAACCCTAAATATATATGGGGTCAGGAGAAATGATACGACAGATTAATTTTTTCCATAAGATAAAAAATCTCTAACCTCATTTTCTTATTGTGCCTCCACATCCCAATAAAAGTAAGAGAGGGAAACAGCTCCCTCACTTTCGTACTAGCATACTTGGAATCATTCCATTGCTGGTGGACTAATTGGAGGGGTTGAAGTTGGAGCCCTAACATCTTCTGGCGCAGTATTCTTGGTTGGGAATCACACATCAAAGGTTGTAATTCTTAACTCCCTATTTAATTCATATAGTTATTATGCATGCGATTCTTAATTATTTGAATAAAGTATTAGTAGTATTTTAATGTCCCATTTTGAATAAAGAAATAACCAAGACCTTCCTCCTATTATTAATAAAACAGACTTTGGCCCTGCCTTTTATTAATAATATTAGAGGTAAGTAAACTGATAACTCTCAAAGAGAGCATATTCTAGGCTGCCTAGTTTGAATTATTTTAATAGTTAGGTAAATAATATATGCGTTTCGAGTAGAAATACGGAGAAATAACTTAGAAAATCAGCATGCATTCATAATGTTGCATCAAAAGCATGAATACGCGCTTTAGCACAAATCACAAATAACCTGTGTCTAAATTTCGCTTTGTAGCAGGATTTCGCGCAACATCGAGGAAAAAGAAACGATGTGAACGATGACCAGATCACGCAAAGACGCATAACCCAAAGAAGGAATTACGTTCGAAAATGTTTCGTCTATAAGGAAAGAATTAGAGAATCAATTATGTAATTAAGGTGGTGACAATCAAATAAATCCCGACGAAAATCAAGAAATATGCATTAATGATGATTTGTAGAGCTCACCTCTACTTGTGGATTATGAAAATCAATCCTATTAAATACCAAAGCAAGAAGCAGAATTCGTCGAGCTGGTCGGTTGGCCATAAGTCGATCGAGGGACTAAAGCCAAAACTTGAGCTACTGTAGAGAAGCTAATGGTGGTGCTGTGGGAACTGATGACAAGGAGACTACACACCTTCAGCCGTGCCAATTCCATTTATTGTTTTTATTAGGAGTAGTTGTAGTATTTAAAAATTTCTTAGTCGTAATAAAATCATATGGTTTAAACTTCTATTTTGTGTTTATTTACTATGATTGCGTTATAGGAGTATATGATGGCTACTTATGAATAGATCATGTTATTAGTGTAGGTCATTGAATGTTACACCACTGAATGTTTATTTATAAATATATGCGTGATTAGCTACCCACGCCATGTACCTTGTGAAGAATCGGAAGAGGAATCGCATGTTGATCCAGTACGCTACTTTAGGTTGCATGAATAGCTGTTCATCATTTAGGGAGTTGGGAATAACGTCACTCTGCTTACGTCGCCCTGAGCTTAGTATGGTGTTTGCAGCGGAAGCTGGTTCACCCATAAATCATGAGTCACTTAAGTGATAATTGTTAGGGATGTAAGACAATCATTGGCTAGTCTGCACTCTTAGCATTTTCTAGGAATACGTAGTTAGCATTACTCATTGATGCATTTTATTTTCGCATTTTATTCTATCTTATTAAACAAAACAAAACCACTCAACATATATGCTTATTTACTTTCTTTATGCATGACTCTGACTTAAGTGGTATTCGCTCTAGACATCAATCTCTGTTGGATCGATAAAATTATATACTTATTACTTGCTACAATTCCCGACCGCGTATACTTGCGCGTAAGTGATTCCAATTGCATTTCGCATAAGAATTAGTTACTGATCAATATACTAGCAGTGGAATCGTCCGGTCAAGTTTTTGGTGCTTTTGCTGGGGATTGATTATTTAGAGTTAATATACTTAGGAAGGAGTAGTCCTTAATTGTTTAAGATTGAATTCTTTTTTATTTCAGAGAAACTGGAAGTCCAAACTAATTTGATCAAAAGGGAAACAGAGTCTCAGAGCAATTCATCACCACGATATTTAATGGAGCCTAGTCAATTTACAAATCAACAATGGACGCAATACTATATTCTGAAACATTTAGACAACTTACAGCAACAAGGCTATGCAGAGGAGTTTAATATAGCACATATTCGTTTGAATGAAAATTTCTAGTCACACTATTGGGAAGACCATAGCATCTTCTATCAGCAACAGTTCAATTCGCGAGGAGATCGCAGCAACAGGGGATTTACGTGGGATGCTAGGAGTCATGAACCTAGGAATCACATGTATACTTCTAGGTAGTCTCCGATGGATATGACTGTAGAGGAAGAAGAACAACTAAGAAGGACACAATGGTTGAGGGTTAATGGTATCATATCAAAACCTCAATAGCCCCATAATAAGAACCAGCATTCTCTGCTGGAACCAGATGGAACCTATGCAACAAGCAGAAGGAACCGATATACTTAAAGAGGAAGCATTGGATTTGCTTTATGAGAAAGATCTCTCATGGGAGGATTTTTGAGCAGGCACAATAGCCAGAGCACAAGAGGGATGAGAACTACAACTTGCAGAAGTAGTAAGAGAGTAGAAGCGACGATATAGGGAACAAGAAAAAGCTTGGGCAAGCTTCGCTACCCCAACATCTTCAGAAGTAGATGAAACAAAATGTGCTGAGGAGAACAGCGAAGAAAGCTCCACGATCAATCTTGAAAATACAACTGAAGGTGAAAACAACCAATATAAGGGCATGCAGGGTGACGAACCTATAGATTTAGAGGAAGCAAGTGCACATCAACCCGAAAGAGGAGAAGTGGACTCTACCCATATGCAGGAAGAATTGTATTATGTTTAAAATATCAATCTACCATCAATGATATTTGAGTTTTTCTCATTAACAATAGAGCACGCATGTAAGGGACCGACCCGAATGGGGCACTAAATGGGCCCTTATCCCAATGCATGCATTCAAAGTAAAGGACATTTAAACAGACATGATTTCGGATTCCAATTAAAACAAAACATTCAAAATAACTCCTTTAAAAACTAGACAATTTCCTGGAACTCGCCCCCTGTTTCCAAGCACCTGTTCCAAGATAAATACATTTCCAAAGTTTACTCTGATCAGAGATTTACTAAAAGCCATTCAAAACCTGTTTAGATACAAAATGCTGGAATCCACAAATATTTACAAACATCCTAGGGCTCCGTGCCCGACTACATGCATTTAGGGAAAACAAAACACATGAGAGTCATAATACAAAAATCAGAGTTGGAAGATCGGGCCCCATGATCACGGCTCCTCCTTCAGCATCCTCTGTCACAAGCACCACGATTACTGTGGAAAACCACGTAATAAGGGTGAGTAACGAATTACTCAAGAAGAATCCCCAACCGGGGTACAATACGATATACATGGTCATCTCGATGAGCGTATGCAAGCTATGAATATAAACACAGAATGGAGCACATAGCTTAGCCCATACTTGGGCCTCGGATGCCAACTAGGGTCTTAGTCCGGAAATAATATCACCACACGTCCAATATATAAGTCGCCTATACGAGAAACAAGTCCCGGCCTCGGCTTATCTCGTCCGACGAAAGGTACACCGCTCACAATCCCGAGGAACTCTCCATGGCGGCGCGTAATGAGCGTAAGCATGCACCGCGTGCTATTGCGCAACTATGGGGGGGTTGCCGGTCCGGAGGCAAGCGCCCATATCCGATCACCACGCCTAACTAAATCGTGGATCGGTGTCACCGACATAGGGTGTGAGACTCGGACACGTAAACTATGTCACCTGAACCACCGCACCGGGCCAAGGAACGGTCGTGGTAGGCTTACACCAGAAGCCGTCCTTGCCTTAACAGTGGCAATCGGGGTTTCTTGCCAAACATGCCGAGGACATGCCGGGCCGCCGGGGCGAGGCAATGCCAAGTCATCATCCCGACCGTTGGGGCATTTAACAGTCTGCCACCCTCACCCAAGATTGCAGGGCCTACCGCTCGGGTTAGCTAATCCCTCACGGGGTCCAGGGACGGAATGACTTGCTCGACGTCCCTGCCATGGATGCAAGGTTCTTTATGCATCGAAGCCCGATGATGCTATCTACTGCAATTCTAACTCGCCATAGCGACATGACAAACAATTCCATAGAATCCAATACGTGCTCAATAAGAATACAACGAGCCTAGCATGATGCTACGGAGCAAGGAACAGATACGAGCATGCTAGAGAGGAACAGCCTAGCATGGATTAACATGAGAATTAAATCAGGAAAAATCATGCTAATCGGGAATTCAGATTAGAGAACCTAGCTACACATGTCAATAAACACAAACAAGCAATCAATCAGCAATCACATATAATATAGCAGGGTCCACACAACTCCGGTAAGAAATCCTTACCTTGGTCGGGGACGATGGCACGAAAACCTAAGCTGCGAACTATCTCGAACTAGCTACCGAGAACCTATCAATCACAACAAAAATCACACAATAGGCCTAAATATAATAAAATAAATGAGGCTCAGCTCGGGAGCAACTCACGAGGTACGACGAACGCACGAACGAGCCGATTGCACGAACGGGCAAAGAACGGGCCGGCTGGCGAGCTGGGCGCGATTTAGCGCCGAGGCGCGAGCTAGCGCGACGAATCAGAGAGCATTGGCGCGACGCGGCGCGCGCGAGCGCGCAGAGGCGCGAGAGGCGCGCGCGCGGGCGAGCGGCGTGACACGGAGCTGGGCGAGGCGTGCGCGCGAGCACGGTCGATGAGCGGCGTGGCTCGGCGGTCTGCGCAGCTATAGAGCACGCGACTTGCGATGGAAAGGAAGCTCGAATTTGGCCGATAGGGGAGGATTTGACGAGCAATTTATGGTTGGTCGAACTCCTCTACTCCAGCTGCACAAAACCCACCCAACAAATCACTTCAACACGACTGGAAAATGGAATTCGAAAAACAGGGGAATGGGTCGACGGAAAAGGGAAGGAGAAGAAGAGAAGGAGAAACTCACCAGCTGCACGAGATTTGGCTCCGGATTTGAGGAAGGAACTCGGATGAATTGGAGCTGGCGGGGGAGAAAACGCGAAGGAGAATCGCTATCGGTCGGAGGAAAATTCGCGAAGGAAGAAGAAGAAAAATGGGGAAGAAGCTCGGGCGATCGGCCTTTATATCAAAGGCAGAGGAAAACACGCTTATATACAAGATCGCGCGATTAGATTAACAAACACGCCCAGTGGCTCGGCTGGCAGCGCCCCTTGCCTAGCACGTGACACGTCCCTGGTTCGAATCTCACTCGACGCGCTATTTAATTCCCTATTTATTTTTACTCTTTCCCAAGCCCAAATGCCTTCACCAAAAATCCCGATCCTTTTCAAATTGACTCATAATTATTCCGACAATTTCCAATTTCAAAACCGGCCAGATCCAAAATTACCAAAATGCCCCTGGGCCTCCCGGGAAGACCGGGATGAAATTTCCGGGCCGTTACAATGCATCACAGGAATTGATTTGTCGAAGTAGCGACATGTGGGCAATTCAACAAAGCATGCTCATAACTTACATCCCATCAACACTGTATTTGATAGAAGGTCTACGCATTAAAATGTATGGAGAGGAAAGGCAGAAGAAGGCGACCAAAGATGGCGCCGCCCCCAAAATTATAATATGGCCAAAACATGGATGAACTATGCAAGACGGAATTAGCGCAAAGATTCTGCCCAGATCTGCTCAACAACATTCCTGGAATGCGAAAATCTGATATCTCTGAATTTGCACACAAAATTTAATTGCTTTTAATTAGGAAAATTTTATTTTATTTGATTTTTTAATTTAAGGAATTATTTCTATTTCTGCAATTTCCATTTTTATAGTTTTACATTTAGTAAGAAATTGGAACGAATAATTTTAGATACTTTCCTTTAAAATTGATTGCTTTCCTTATTCAATGATTCTGAATTGAATACTCGACCTCTATATTAACTCGATTTGAGAAAAATCGATCATATCACTCCATACTTGTATAGATCAAAATTTAGGTCTTTTACATCCTGCTCAAATGGCCTCAAGAAACACCTTGCACCTCAAGGGACTGAAAGTTGAAAGAAGAATAGAACAAAATGCAGTAGAATCTGCTAACGCTAGATATGTCGCATTACTGAAGAAGAGGTTTTGGAAATATCAATTCATGACCAAGGATACCTTTCAAAAGATAGATAGCTTAGGTTGGGGAAGCTTGGCCACACCAAGATTAGATGCGAGACAAGATTGGGTTCGCCAGTTCTATGCGAATCTAAATAAAGAGCAGAAGTTCTTTTCTTGAGTAGAAGGGCAACTAATTGACTGCAGATTGGCGGCTTTTAATGAAGTCTTCTATCAACCGAATGAACCTAGAGAAGAAGGATGATAGCTGTTGAGGAAGCCAACCAAGGCAAAACTACAGGATTGTGTAAGGACAATCAGTGTAGAAAGGGCCAAGTGGAGAAACCGATGGACGTTCATGGTGGGGGATGTCAAGCTTGAGTTACGAGGATGGATTATATTTATAAAAAACACAATCATACCCTTGAAAAATACGATGATAGTCAGCAGAGAGCAAGCATTGCTACTTTTTGCGATCGTAAGCAGAGTAAGCGTTAACTTAGGAAAGATAATGGAAAGACAAATTCAACGATGGGCTTCGGCTAACCGTAGGAAGATGTTTTACCCATATACCATTACACAACTGTGCAGATATCAAGGAGTTCAAACGAAGATAACTGATAGATTGTTAAAAATCTAACCAAGAAAGGTGGAAGGCATGGGTGAAGAAGGCAAGGAAGGAAGTGAACTAATGCTCATAAATATAGACAACCTGGTGCATCAGTTTGATAAGCTATGCAAAAACTCGGATAACTACTGGACCTATGCGAATTCGAAGGATGAACTAATTCTAAAAGATGCTAGAGCATTACACGAGTACTTCAAGTGGGCTGAATTTTCAAAACACTTAGAAATTTCAGAGTCTGTCAAGCGCAAGGAAAAAAAAAGCAGCAGAGCAGCAAAGTAAATGGAAGTCTCGCTCTCTTCCTTTTATGCTTTCCTTATGTTATTTACTTCCGCATGCATTTCATGATTAGATGCTTTATCAGGATCATGCATTTAGGGCGCAATTTACTTACTTATTATGTTGTTTCTTTAATCAAGTAGTTTTTTTTTAAAAGTCTAATAAGTGTTTTTGTTCACAACAATTAAATCTAGCGAATACATTAGTTCAATTTGTAGAATTCTTAAGTTCTCTCAGATTCAAACCTAGCATTAGAATAATCTCCATCATAAATGATAGAAAGCACCAAAATTCACAAGGAAGCCAAAGAAACTCACAATAGTGTAAAGCAATCGCATCAATAGATAAGTTTGGGGGAACTAAGCCTCACCTTCATTGATGACAATGAAGATTTTAAGTTTGGGGGTGAGGGCAGCCCTGTTTTTAAACTAAGAAAAAAAACATCAACCTACTCTAGCAAAAATAAGAAGGTCGTCATTGGTGTATGAGCCCACGGATACCTTAAGTATTCTACTGTCTACATTAGTGCAAGCTTGAAATTCTTTTGCTAAGCAGAATTGTTTTATGCTCAAATGATTTACGTTAAGAACTATGCAATTTAGTAGATATGAGAGCAACTTGCAAGGAATGCGAAAAGCATAACTAAAATCCTCAAACGTCACAAGGACCGAAAAAGATACCTTGGAAGAGTAAGTTGGGCAAACTTTGAACTAGATGCGATTGCAAGACACTAGGTTGAGCATTATGGAGTACTTGTGATGAGGGATAATTGTCATGATAGGGAAGATTTTAAGGCTTAAACTGAATCATTTGGAAAGTTTGAAAACTGCGAGGAGAATGAAGTTTCTCGCTGGAAATAAGACGTGTGTTAAAAATCACGAAAGTAGACAGGAAAAAGGTACAAATGCCGAGTTAATGAAAATAAGCATCTTAAGTGGATAAGCATTACTTGAAGACAAGCAATGATGTAAGTTTGAGGGTGTGATAACTCTCAAAGAGAGCATATTCTAGGCTGCCTAGTTTGCATTATTTTAATAGTTAGGTAAATAATATATGCGTTTCTAGTAGGAATACAGAGAAATAACTTAGAAAATCAGCTTGCATTCTCAATGTCACATCAAAACCATGAATCCGCGCTTTAGCAAAAATCACAAATAACCTGTGTCTAAATTAGGCTTTTTAGCAGGATTTCGCGCAACATCAAGGAAAAGGAAACGATGTGAACGATGACCAGATCACGCAAAGATGCATAACCCAAAGAAGAAATTATGTTCGACAAAGTTTCTTCTACAAGGAAAGAATAAGAGAATCAATTATGCAATTAAGGCGGTGACAATCGAATAAATCCCGACGAAAATCATGGAATATGCATTGATGATGATTTGTACAACTCACCTCTACTTGCGGATCACAAAATTCAATCCTATAAATACCAAAGCAAGGAGCAGAATTCGTCGAGCTGGTCGGTTGGACATAAGTCGATCGAGGGACTAAAGCCAAAACTTGAGTCTACTGTAGAGAAGCTAATGGTGGTGTTGTGGTAACAAATGACAAGGAGACTACACACCTTCAGCCATGCCAATTCCATTTATTATTTTTATTTGGAGTAGTTGTAGTATTTCAACATTTCTTAGTCATAATAAAATCATCTGGTTTAAACATCTATTTTGTGTTTATTTACTATGATTTCATTATAGAAGTATATGATGGCTACTTATGAATAGATCATGTTATTATTGAAGGTCATTGAATGTTACACTGCTGAATGTTTATTTATATATATATGCGTCGATTAGCTACCCATGCCGTGTACCTTGCGAAGAATCGGAAGAGGAATCGCATGTTGATCTAGTATGCTACTGTAGATTGCATGAACAGCTGTTCATCATTTAAGGAGTTAGGAATAACCTCACTCTGCTTAAGTCGCCCTGAGCTTAGTATAGTGTTCGTAGCGGTAGCTGGTTCGCCCCGACAAAGTTTATCCTAGGACAACGGGAGAGTACCCGAAGTCAGGCTCTAAAATAAGAACGGAAATGGTGTCACTGATCTACAATAGTGCGGAGCCCTCTACACTCAGCTGTAGCAACCTGTACCACCGACCTGAAGCTAAGAACTGTCTCTAGGCAGGCTTGCACCCGTGACGGGTTTTGCTCTAGCAGGCTACAAACTAGGCTTATACCGATGTGGGAGCTAATCTGCATCGGTTGCCGGGGGCGGAAGCAAAGTGCGTTATGCTACTCACTAATCCCGACCTATGGGGACAAAGTACGTTATGTCCACTCTCAGCCTCTGGATGAAGAAAATTCTAACTATCTAATATTCCAGAGAAGACAATATCTAGTTGTTCAAACATGCTAAAAAAGTATACAAGTAGAACCTAGCATGATACTCTGAATTTAAACAGGAATCTCAGAACATGTTGGAAGGACAAACCTAGCAGGTACTAACATGTAGAAACAAGGGAAAACATGCTAGCAGAGTTAAACAATGAGACAGTCCTATCCACTAACATGCTCATAACAGATAACATATAGACAGAATGCAATCAAGACATATCGCAGGGTCCACACAACCCTGGTAAGAGATCCTTACTTGGAACAAGCAAAAATACAAACAGTAAAGTGCTCCTTGAGCTGTAGTGTCTCACAACCTAAAAGCATACAACATACAAATTAACCTAGCTAGCTAAACACTTAACTATGAAGTACAACTAGAAGCAAGGGAATCAAGAGACTACCCCTACTTGCATTTAGTGCTCTCGGCCAAGCACCAATGAAGAAACCCTAGGAGCTCTCGGACACAACTCCTCAACACTTGGTCTTGGCTAGGGCAACACAACAAACACAATGAGTTAGATCTCGACTCGGAAGCAAAAAACACAACCACACCATAACACAAGAAGCTCTCGGCCACACAAGACCACTTGGAGCTCTCCGCCAAATCAACACACAAGCATACCAACACCAAGCTTACCTAGGTGAATTTGGCAAGGACTCCAAGATGCAAGGGGGTCTTGGCCAAGGAAGATGCACAACCAAAGGAGATTCGGCTAGGGCTTGGATTTGCACAAGGAAGAAGACCAAGGTTAGATCTACAAATCTACAACTAAAATCAAAGCAAAACACCATCAAACATACCTTGGAGCTTTCGGCAATGGAGGTTGGAAGAAGGAGATGCTCTCGGGTCCAAACCAACAAGGGAGATGCAAAGAACTTCAGATCCAAGCTTCAAGATGAAGGATCTCCCAAACCAAACAAGGTGCTTTTCAGATTTACAAGAAGAGGAGAAGAAAAACAACTCCTCTTGGTTATGGCTAGTCTCGGCCATGGCAAGGTGAAGAAGAAAAATGGATTTATAAATACTTACCTTGGAGCAACAATGGAGGAGATGAGCTATGGAGCAACACTTGAAAACTTGGCAATAGAGAACAATGGAGAAGAGAGGCTCGTCCAAGGAGAAGAGAGAAAGGATGTGTGGGTCGACCAAGAGGAAGGAGAAGGGAGAATAAGATGAAGGCCTAAATGTATTTTTTTTCTCTATTTTTTTAAAAGATAAATCCAAGGGAAAAATCCCACCTTCAAATCTCACCAAGTGCACTTTTAAAATCCATTTTAATTTCTCTACATTTGGCTCAAACTCAACTCCCAAACTACCATGGTTCGAATCCTAGCAACAACACTTTCTATTCTTATTTTCCTCTTTTAACCGGAAAGCCTCCAAACTTCTCATATAGCAACCTTTGACCTGGAACTTGAAACCGAAGAATAACCGGAGTTCAAAAATGACAGAAACATCCCTGAAACCCTGATTTACTGTAAAACTCTCTCGGAAGGCAAAATGACCAAAATACCCCTGGAAGCACAAACAACCCTAGCCAAAACATCTCACTGAAGGAACAACTGGACAAACTTGGAGAACCGAAAGGAAAATCTTGGGCTGTTACATTAATGGAGCTAGAGCGTAACAATACCCTTTAATTTTCGCTCCACACATGCTAAATTTTAATATTTCCTATTTGCTTAAGCTAGAAGTTTATGTATTAGTTTATTGTTATTTTATTTATCATTTTTTTACTGCAATTTCTGAATTTCAATAAATCAGTAAATCTCTTTTACCATCATATCAATTATTAACTACGAACGGATGATGAACAACTGAATAACAAACGTTTTGATCCAACGGTGTGCAAAGAATGTACAGCCGCTAAGGCCTAATCGTCGCTCTGACCTAAGTAATGATTGAAATCTGATCGTCATTTAGATGGTTAAAAACCCCTCAAGAAATGGACTTTGCTTATTCATTGCAAACCAGCTATCTCTTCTTGTAAATCCTCTACAATCTTCACCATGGTACAAAGACTTGCAACCACTTACAACAAGGGGAAGTAGACCCCAATCAAGAGCCCGACTCGTTGGTCACTGCGACTGTACGTAGTGACGATGGGTAGTCACAAGCTGGACCAACAATGAGAAGGCAAGTGACTGCTTCAACGGGAAGAACGGAGCCACGCATTGCAGTGGTAGAAGAGTCTTGCACAGTCCTTGGGGAAGAATGGGTTGTTACCTTTGCACCACGTAAGGAGAACGTGGAAATGGGAAGGAAAAGCCCCAGTGTTCGATGAGATGCGTGGAATGGAAAGCAAAAGTATTCATGCGTCGGAGGACCTGTTCCGACGAAGAACCAAAGCTGAAGCGATCAATGCAAGGCGACAGAGAGTTAGACTGACATCATGGGGGGAAGACCAAGACCGCACAAACAAAGCGGGGCCTTCCACACATCCCCATGTGTCGACTCTCCCACAAAAAAAGATGAAGAAGACAATGAGAGAAAAATTCGAGCACAACCTTTAGCTGCTTGAAAATGATCTGACGAAACTTGTGGACTATCTAGCAAACCGAGACATAGTCATTTTTGACATCCTGACTCGGTTGGATCCATAACTCCGCAGACCTGTTTTACCTGAAATCCATGACATTGTCTCCTCCACCAACTCTGATAGCTTTGATTCGAAAGATTAAAAATAATAAAGGAAGTCTCTGTCTCTGCTGTTCATACTTTTGTTACATGCGTCTATAATAATAACAAATGTTTTAATTTAACTCACTAATAAGTTATTGTTTTGACGAAGGCCGATCTTGATTTTTCTGGTTTTTAATTATGCATTTCAAATACATTGCCTTAGAAAAATTGATATTTACTCTGCCCCAAAACGTCATTTTTGACGTGAATAGAGAAAACTCTTTGAGACGGGCACTTGTGAACTTAGGACCTAGATCAATTCTATGGGGGGAGATGGTTTGAGCTTAAAGTAAGGATTTCAATAACCTTAGAAACCTTCAAGTTTGGGGGAAATAAAAGCACCTAATCATTGAGGACAATGATGAGCCTAAGTTGGGGGTAAGAATGTTAATTAGCATTCCAATTTCCAAAAAAAAAAAAAAAACACTCAAAAGTCATTCTGGGTAAAAGAAATGGCTAAATGAGCGAAGGAGTCATGGGTGATCCAAGTATTCTGCTAGAACTGCTACACACCCTTATAGTGGCTAGCAGAACATTTACTCAATGGTACCCAGAACAAATAAAGCCACGGACATAATGTTTTGAAGAAACTTAGTTAATAAGGAAAGAAGAATGACTTACACTATAGCAGAAATCTTCACTCTAGAGTGAATTTGGGATTACAAGAACGAAGAGAAGATCTGAGGTGGGATTGCTAGGAACTTAGTAAATTATGATTTGGAATGAGTAAGTGATCAATTTACAAAGGCAATGATATTCAAAGAAATATTTTTTAGCAGAAGAAAAAAATTTGCGGCATTAAGATTAACGCCAGTTTAGAAGTGATTACACCAGCGTTAGCATCGCTTAGGACAAGAAATGATTTGAGTTTGGGCGTTTGATGACTCTAGAATAGAGTCAGATTTCAGCATCTATACAGATCATATTGCGTGTTTGTAAAGACCCGACCCGAATGGGGTTCTAAAATAGGCCTTTACCTCAATGCATGCATTCAAATCTAAAGACAATTTGCAAAATGGTGTTTCAGATTCTAAGTAAAAACTAAAACATAAAACATCCATTTAAAAAGTCAACATAAATTCCTGAAACCTGTCCCTGTTTCCAAGCACCTGTTCCAAGACAAATACATTTCCAAAACTTACTCTGATCAGAGATTTATTTAAAACATTCAAGCTTTCCAATAGTTACAACAATGCTAGAATCCGGAAATACATTCAGAAACAACCTAGGGCTCCGTGCCCAACTACATGCATTCAGAGGACATTTAAAACATAAACATAAACACAAGACTCAGAGTTGAACAACGGGTTTCCATGATCACAGCTCCTCCTCTAGCCATCCTGTCCCGCACCATGGTTACCTGTGGAAAACCACAAAATAAGTGTGAGTAACGAATTACTCAGTAAGAATCCCCAACCGGGGTACAATAAAAAAACATCTCATTTAGCACACCGACATGCAACCATACAATGACTTAGAGCAAAACGGTAGGCTTAGGCTATGTGCTAACACTAGAGCTAGCCTATCAAGGGCTTTCAATTACAGCCTATCCTAGGTTATACACCTGGATGCCCATCGGAGTCTTACACAACCTAGGATACAATGACACAATGATGCCCATTGGGGACTTACACACAAGGATGCCCATCGGGGTCTTACACCTCAATCAATGATGCCCATCGGGTATTACACATACGCATGCCCATCGGGGTCTTACACCTACGGATGCCCATCGGGGTCTTACACCTCTAGCTATCAATGCTACCCAACGGGGTCTTACACATCTACGATGCCCATCGGGGTCTTACACATACGGATGCCCATTGGGGTCTTACACCTCAATCAATGATGCCCATCAGGGTCTTACACATACGGATGCCCATCGGGGTCTTACACCTCTAGCTATCAATGCTGCCCAACGGGGTCTTACACATCTAGGATGCCCATCAGGGTCTTACTCCAACTAGGATCACTGAGATGCCCATCGGGGTCTTACACTCTTAAGAAGCCTTATGATGCCCATCGGGGGCTTACACACAAGGGAACAGTGCAGTGCCCATCGGGGACTGCCCTACATTATGGATCACGTGCCTAGCACTAACATGGAACTATCAGAATATAACAGGAACAAGAATATGCCAAGATAAAAGACCCTAGCCTGAAACTAATATAACAGAAACACCAGTACAACACAACCCTGGAAGCAAGAGAAAACATGTAACCTATCCACTGGAATTTCATACAATCACAAGACATGGCATACTATCAATTATTCGCAGGGTCCACACAACCTCGATAAGAAACCCTTACCTGGTCGGAAGGCAACTACACACAAGAATCCTAAGCTGCGACCGATCCCGAGCTAGCTAACGAGAACCTAACAAGCATAATAATTATCACAATCCATAGGCCTAAATATAATAAAATAAACAGGGCTCAGCTCGGGAGCAACTCACGCGGCACGGCTGACGCGCGGACGGGCATGCATCTTTGCAGAAAGTCTGCCTTTGGCGGAGGGGCGTTGATGGGCGCGGTCAAGGCCGGGCGGCGTGGCGCGCGCGCGAGCGAGAACACTGGCGCGCGCGAGCGCTCGAGCTCGGCTGGCCGAAGGCGTGCGGCGTGGCTCGGCACAGGGACGGCGCGCGGGCTGGCGACGCGACGGCTACAAGGACGCGCGATCTGCCACGGCGAGCTACAGGGGATGCGCGATCTGGTGTGGAGCGGCTCGGGTGAGATTTTGTCAGCGACTTCGGATCTGGCGACCGCCCCGAGCGGCCTGGGAGAGGGTTGTGCGGCCTTCTGACTCTGAGTAGGGCGACTTCGGGGTCAAGCGGCTGGCACTGCGCGTGGCTGGGCGAGCTGGGCTTCGGCTTAGGACTCGGGCTTGGGGCGAGCAGGGGGCTAGGCTCGAGCTCGGGCTCGGGGTTGGCTGAGAGGAAGAGAGAGAGAGAGAAACAAAAAGGGGAAAATGGGATTTTCCTATTTTTCTCCAACCTTATCCTATTTTAAATAGCCTTAAAATCCCTAAAATCCCATTCCCCGGCTTCCTCCTTCGAGACCCGACCGAAGCAATCTTTTCCAATAAATAAAACTCACTTCAATCGAACTCCCAAATCAACATTAAGGGCAAGGGCTCAAATCCCAAAGGAAGCACTCAACCAACAATAACTTGCCAAAACCCAAACCATAATCGAACTTCCAAACGACTAGCCCAAACATCTTGGGTCTTGCACCCAACAACAATCAAGCCTCGACAAAGGCAGGAGCGACCTTGGAATCCTGAAAATCCACAAATCCTTCTCGGGGAGCCAAAAGACCAAAATACCCCTAAGGGTTAAAACATCTCTGACGACCCAACCGAACAACCGAATCTTGAACCGAAGGCACCTCAAAAACTGGGCTGTTACAGTGTTATTCAATTAATATCAAGAAAAATAAAGACAAAAGAAGCACAGATATACGATTAAGTTCGCAGAAACTTATGATTAATTCTATTTCGCAAGATCGGCGTTAAGGGAGCATTACTACGAAGGAAATCAAAATGCACGAGCGTGAGTACTTAAGCTCGAAAGATCAAGGCCAGTTGCACTACAAGTAAATAGGGAAGGAAGAATCTGCCAGCGAGAAGTTAACTAACCAGACAATTAAAAGACAGATTGCTGAAATCATGGGATTCTTGCCTTAGACAAATCAAACACTTATGGCAAGAAATTAATAGGAGAAATCTTCGTGAAAATTGATTCTCACCATTCTGGAACCTTCGAAAGCTTGACGACCTAGCTCTATAAAAGAGGACATGATGTAATTGAGAAAGAGGGTTGGATCTTTGCCTTGTTTTTCTTCTCGAAGAACTGCAAAGAATCGATCTACGCTACACTTTTCTGTCGTTATTTTATTTTGTTTTGTTAAGACATGTTGTTAGACTTATTTCAATTCAGTAATACAAATCTATTATGTTTGCTTCATTGTGCTTTGTGTTCTTTGTTGTTATTATGAACTAATTTTCATAAGGTGAAACTGGTGGAACTGATAACTCTCTAAGAGAGCATATTTTAGGTTGTTTAGGATGCATTACTTTAATAATTAGGCAAAACAATATCTACGTTCTTAGAGGGAATATGGAGAAATAACTTAGAAAATCTGCATGCATTCATAATATCGCATCCACAACATGAATCTGAACTTTAGCACAAATCGGGCAACATCAATGAAAAAACAATGACGCGAACACTGAGCAGATCACAAAGATATGATGAACCAAGAAGAAGTTACGATCGACAAAGGTTCATCTATAAGGAAAGAATCAGAAGAATCAATTATGCAATCAAGGCAATGGCAATCGAATAAATCTCAACGGAAATCATGGAATATGCATTGATGGTGATTTATACAACTCACCTCTACTTGTGGATCGCGAAAATCAATCCTATAAATACATAAGCAAGGAGTGGAATCCATTGAGCTGGTCGGTTAGCCATAAGCCAATTGAGGGACGTGAGTCTACTACGAAGAAGCCGATGGTGGTGCCATGGGAACTGATGACAAGGAGACTACTCACCTTCAACGGTGCCAATTCCATTTATTGTTTTCATTAGAAGTAGTTGTATTATTTAAACATTATTTTAGTCGTAATAAAATCATCTATTTTAAACTTCTATGTGATGTTCATTTACTATGATTGCGTTATAGGAGAGCATGTTATTAATGTAAGTCTTTGAATGTTACACTGTTGTATGTTTATTGATTATATATATTCGTCGATTAGCTACCCAAGCATGAAATTTGTGAAGAATCAGAAGAGGAATCTCATGTTGACCCAATACGCTACTTTAGGATTGAATAAACAGTTGTTCATAATTTAGGGCATTAGGAATAACCCCACTACTGCTTACGTTGCCCTGTACTTTGTATGGTGTTCGCAGTAGAAGATAGTTCACTCATAAATCATGAGTTGCGAAAGTGAAATTAGTTAGGGAAGTAAGAGATTCACTGGCTAGTCCGCACTCTTAGCATCTTCTAGGAATACATAGTTAGCATTACTCATTGCATGTATTTTATTTCTGCATTTTGTCTTCTCGCATTAAACAAAACAAAGTTGGTAAGCCCGAAAGACATTACAACGAACTCATAGTGGCCATACCTTAACCTGAAAGCTATTTTAGGAATGCCTGCATCCCTGATCCTCAAATGTATCTTTGAGAACACATAAGCTCCCTGGAGCTGATCGAATAGATAATCAATACGAGGCAAAGGGTACTTGTTCTTCACTGTAACCTTTTTCAGTTCCCTGTAATCTATGTAGAGGCGCATCGAACCGTCTTTCTTCTTTACAAATAGCACTGGTGATCCCTACGGGGACACACTAGAACGAATGAATCCTCGGTCTAACATCTCCTACAGCTGAACCTTCAGCTCTTTCAACTCTACTGGCGCCATCCTATTAGGAGCTTTCGAGATAGGGAGAGTCCCCAGCTCGAGTTCAATAGTGAAGTCAACCTCTCGCTGAGGTGGTAACCCAAGCAACTCCTCTGGAAACACATCTGCATACTCCTATACAACTGGTACCTGATCAACTAACAAAGTTGGACGATCTCCTCCAGACAACTTTCCAAGTAGCCCCTATCTCCTAGAGCTAGCAAATGGTGGGCTTTCACTACAGAAATCAACGGCAGACAGACTCCGCTCCAGACACGGCACAATTTGAAACTCGATTTCTTAGGCGACCTGAACACAACTTCTTTCTGGCGGCATTCAATTAGTGCATCGTGCTCTGCCAACCAATCAATCCCTAGGATTACATCGAATCCACTCATAGGTAGTACTATGAGAGTGGCTGCTAAAGACTCTTCGGATACTAGGATTGGCAATGCCACTAAGCCAATCTGGATTGTCAACGCAATTGGGTCGATCAGGCACTGCATGCAACTGGGCGAGTCCGAAAAGAGGCTCGGGTGGCACACCACTGGGCCAAACCCTGGATCAACTCAAACCTGGAAGATCATGGACTGCACACAACTAGGCAAGTCCTGAGCCTAACCGAGCCAGCACGTAACTCGACTGTCACTCGGAAATGAGCCAGCACGCAACTCGACTGTCACTCGTGACTCTCTAATAAACTCTAGTACCTTAGGCAACCTAGAGCTAACATGGTCCAATATTCCACAAGATTATAAACAACAAAGCATTTGCAAGCATACAGATTAGTTATTAATCAGGGGAGTGTAATAATGAATTACACTAAACTACATGCCAAACCCTAGCAAACAGAATGAGCATAATCACAATAATCATGAAATAGGGCATACATGACAGATCATAGCATTCAGACAACCTGCACGAACCTATCCACTAACAATTCATAAAGTCAAGTAGAACAAACAAGCAACGAATTTATTAAAGCCGTGCGTAGGGTCCACACAACCCCGACAAGGAACCATTACCTGAAAAGTGGAAATGGTTGATAACCGGGAAGTGTTATCGAACTACACAAATAACCAAACAACGAACATAATGCATCACCAATCAATCCTAAACCACGGTTCAGCAAATAAACAACAACAAGGCTCGGTGATTGGGTTTTACTCAAAACCGAGAAGGCACAGGCTCGGCAGCTAGGTCTTGGCAGCAAGGCAGCATGCAGGCGTGTGCGACTGGGTGCACGCAAGGGCTGCGGCTTGGGGTTTCTGCGCATGGGCGACAAGCTTCACTGGGGTAGCACTGGTCTGTCCGTCCGCGCCATCGCCCTTTGCAGAGTAGCAACTGCATCGCTCACTCTTGCACTAGCTCTTTTGCCGAGTAGCAACTGCATCGCCTCGCTGGTCTACGGTTACACGCCCATCCGATCGCCCAGGCACGCATTGTTTTTCCCCAGCGAAGCTGCACGAGGATAGCCCATGCACGCCGTAGCAGCACCGTTTCGCAGCACACCTGCCTTCACCAACGCGCAGTCCCTCGCCTCGCTCAAGAAGACTCGTTGCAGAGCCCTGCTTTGTCTACTTGTCCTTGTCCAGCCGCAACATAGCAGCCCCTCGCGACGTCATGCCAGCGCCCAGCAACCGCACGCCCTTGTTGTTCCCTTAGCTCGCACACCTGCCTGCCACCTGCCGCCGCTTGCAGCCTCCCCGAGAGCTTACTTGCCGAGTGCTTGGGGCCGAGACCTAGTGTCTTCTCGGTTGATAATTCTCGAGCCATTTTTCTTGACCCTTAGATGTTTTAGCTGTTGGTTTTTTAATTGGGTTGATTTTATTGATTGCCTAGGTTGTTCGGGTTGACTTTGCAACTAGAGGGTTGTTTATTTGTTGTGATTGTTTACTACACCTTCTACGTAAGGACCTCTTACCGTGGTTGGTGGACCCTGCGATATTATCATGATGTGCCTTGTATGTTTGTTGACTGTTATGAGCATGTTAGATATAGGACAGCTTGTTTGTTGACTTCTTGCTAACATGTTTGCCCTGTTGTACATGTTAGTGCCATGCTAGGTTTGTTCTTCCAGCATGTTTGTGATTCCTGCTTAAGTTCGTAGTATCATGTTAGGTTATGTGTTTTTATGTTGAGCATGTATGTTTAGACAAGAATCAATTACTCTATACTCTTAGTTAGTATAGTAGGGTTTGTCATCATCCAGAGGCTGAGAGAGGACATAACGTACTTTGTTCCCACCAGTCATGATCCAGTGCGAAACATAACGTACTTTGCTTCCATCCCGGCAGCCGATGCGGATTTTCTCCCGCATCGGCATAAGCCTAGTTTGTAGCCTCCTAGAGCGGAACCCTGCCAACGGTGTAAGCCTACCTTGGCCGGTTCTTAGCTTCAGGTCAGTGGTACATGCTGTTAGAGATGAGTGTCGAGGGCCTCGCACTACTGTATTCAGTGATGCTATTTTTGAGTCATAGGCATGCGTACCCGGCCCGCGTAGTTTGTCCCTAGGCCCCCACATTTATGCCGGTTACAACAGCATGCAGTGTGCGCTCACACGCGTTAGTCGCCGGTTCGGAGCTCTCCCCCTGTAAGGACCCGACACTAAACAGCCCTAATGGCCCTTACTCAACATGTAAAATTCAGTGAAAATCATTCAAGGGCTGGAAAAGAACGTCTTTATTAAAACATTGGAAACATAAAATCTGTTTGGAAATTCTTCGAAGGAAAACAATAAACACTCTCTGGCTAGAGTTTACAAAACATTACAAATAACAATAACATAAATTCAAGTTCAACAGTACAAATTTCCCAAAACACTTTCAAGATGCATTATAAAGACTCAAACTATGCTGCGGCCTGCCCATGATCCATAAGCTCCCTCCTCTAGCCACCTCGATGCTGTGCCAAGTTACCTGGTGGAGAAAACCACAGAAAGGGTGAGTACAAATTGCACTTAGTAAGAATCTCCCAACCGGGGTACAATACGCACAACAAATCACCTAACACCCTAGCATACAAACTATAGAACATAACATGGCAAATTAAAACAATGACAATGGATAATCATCAACATGGTCTAAGCTCACAGCCAGACAAGGTTAGCACACACTGGGCTAACTAACAAGAGTACAATACAAGAAATCCTCAAGCTATAACATCACAGTAAACAAGATTAGCACACCCTGGGCTAACTAAGGACAGCGACACACTGGGCTAGTCTGGGCGCATCACACTTAGCGACCTGAATCGCAACACCACACTGGCGGTTCTGCTCAACTCGATTAGCAACCCATCAAGCTAACGAGGGGACAACAACACACTGGGCTAGTCCCGGAGCAACATGGGTAGCAACACACTGGGCTAACCCGGGATCAGCAACACACTTGGCTAATCCTAGCAACTGGTCAGCAACACACTGGGCCAACAAGGGACAGCTCACACTGGGCTAGTCCTAGACTGCAACACACTGGGCAGTCTTGAGCAAACCGAGCCAGCACACAACTCGACTGACACTCGGGACTCTCTAAGGACTCTAACACCCTATTACAGTCATAGTATAATAATTACTAAGTCCAGGATACAAGAATATAAAGCAGACAGATAGACAGTCAATAAGCAGGGAAGCGCATAAACAAGATATATTATACATGCCAATCCTAACAACAATCCAGGAGAAATCTAGCTACAACATGCTAAAGCATACATCCTCACAGAACACGTACAACATACAATTCCATTATACACACAATAGAGAATAAACAGAGCTAAGCATCTACAAGCACAAACTTCCTCCATACAACCTGCATAAAAGCTTATCCACTAACAGTTCATATAATCCAGACAACCTGCATAAAAGCCTATCCACTAACAGTTTATATTATCCAGACAACCTGCATAAAAGCCTATCCACTAACAGTACAGTACAATACAAACACACAACTAGGAGTTATCAATGAGGTGCGCAGGGCCCACACAACCCTGGCAAGGAACCCTTACCTGTCAACAGTAGAATCTCAAATCCTGAAATGATTCACAAGCTAAGGAACACCACACAGTTAACCTAACAACAAAAATATCAAGTCACAAACCAAACCACAACAAACTAGGCAACCAAACAACCAGGAATTAGGGCTATGCCAGAACCCGAGCAAGAAAATCACTCCCAAAGAGGGTCTCGGCGAAGCTAAGTCAAACACAAGCCAAGAGAACTTCCAACTCCTTCCTCTTTACTCTCGGCTAGGGCATACAAAGCAACACAAACATTAGGTTCAAATGCAAGCAATTCCCAACCCTAAACTTCTCATGGTGCTCTCGGCTACCAAGGGAAAATTGACCAAGTGACAAACATCAAACACTCTAAGGCTCACCTTGAAGTCTCGGCCAAGGAAGAATGCACAAGAGGTCTCGGCTAGGGTTAGACCACAATCACCAATTGTCTCGGCTAGGTCTTGGCTTGCACAAACAAGTAGAAGGCTTGAGTAAACCAAAATCTAACCATTTACACATCAAAACAAGAGCAAAGCACAATCCCCAATACTCACTTTGTTGTCTCGGCCAAGGAGAAAATGAAGAAGCAAGGTGAATTCGACAACAACAAAAGAGAGGCAACCTCGGGTCTTTAAGCACAAGAGGAAGAACAAGCTTCAAACCTTCTCTTCTCAACAAGGGCTCGAATCTACAAGGAGGAGAGAAAAAAATCCCCCTTTGAGTTAGAGTGTGTCTCTGCCAAACAAGAAAGAAAGGAGAAGAGATTTGCAAAGGACTTACCTTGGAACAACAATGGAACTTGTAGGCTTGAAGGAGGAAGCAAGGGGAGCTCGAAACAATGGCGAGGAATGAGGAAATGGGAGATTTCGGCCAAAGAGAATGAAGAAGAAGAAGAGGTTGGGCGGCTAGGGCAATTTGGAAGGGGAAGGGGTAGATTTTTCTTATTTTAAAAATGCACAAAATCCCTCATTTTGACAAGTGTCAAATGAGGTTCCCCCTTCGAGTCCCAACTCCAACATCTTTTTAAAACATTTTATTTTCCCTCTACACTTGCCTCAAATTTGACCACCACACCAAGGATCAAATCCTAGCTCGACCCCAATTTATTTTAATTTACTCCTTTTACTCGGGGAACCACCAAACTTTCCTAAAATGGAACTCTTGCCCTGGAAACCAAAACCGGAGGAAACTGAAGTCAAAAACCAACACAGACATTCCTGAAACCCTGAGTAACTGTGAGAACAACTCGGAGGACAAAATTACCAAAATACCCCTGGAGGGTAAAATGGCCAAAATGCCCCTGAAGGCTCAAGAAGCCCTAACAGCCCAAGCAAAGCTGGAGAGCAACCAAACATACCTGGAGAACCGGATGGAAAACTTGGGATGTTACACCCCCGGGTTAATGTTCGTGAGTACACCACTTCCTTTCCAGTTTAGAGCCAAACTTCTGGTATTTTCCCGTTAGTCAAGATATAGCTAGTCGAGGGTAAGAGGCCCTCGAGGACACCTAATTGGGATTAGTTTTTGAGCTGATCATTTGACCGAGGGAGAAAGACCCTCGAAGGTGTCTGACATCTATTTGAGATCGGTTTTTGAGCTGATCATTTGGCCGAGGGAGAAAGACCCTCAGGATGTCTTGGGATTGGTTGGGAGAACCAATCATTAGGCCGGAAGTAGGAGACTTCCGAGGATTTCAGATCTGCCACGTTAGCTCGTTGAGCAATACTCTGTGTTGGTAACTATTTGCATGTATACTAGGTTGCTAGATGAGTGATGTATCATATTGTTCTTATTGAGTATGTTTGTACTCATCCTTATTTCTGTGGTTTTTCCACCAGGTAACTTGGGATTGCACTGGGACGGCTAGCGGAGGGAGGTGACTGATCATGGGAGCTTCCGACACTCTGTTGTGTCTTTATCATTGCATTTATTATTCAGCATGTCGTTGGACATGGAGTCCTTAGGGGAACGTGGTGTTTTGGGTTGTTTTAAACTATTTGAATGTTTTTAATAAATACTGGCGAGGCATGTTTTATGTTATTGTTTTACCTTATGAAAGTTTGCTGTTGCGTTTAAATGTTCCCCGCTCTTGATGATTGAAAAGTTTTAATATGAGCACTAAACCGTTTATAAGCATATTTTACTTGCATGCTGAGTGAGAACCTAGGTTTAGGACCGTATTTCGGGTCGGGTTCTTACACTTATACCTTCTGCCACAAACTTTAGCCAAAATACCATTCATTTATCAACATGAATGACAACATTGACATTCCACCAAAACCACAACAACAAGATAACACTACTAGAAATATCATCTACCATGACACCTTCAAAATTTATTTTTCATAAGGAAAGTAAAAAAAGTGTCATTAAAGTAAAAAACATGGGAAAGGAGTCTCCAAAGGGCTAACTCTAAAATCATCCAAGTCAATCACTTCTTGAGTTGCAATCTTTGTTTGTTGGTTGTTTTTTTTTTTTTCATTTTACATTTTGTTGGAGGCTTTTTCGATTATAATTTATAATCTCATATTATTTTAGAGTATCATTTCTTAGTCTCAAACATTTTAAAGTAGAATGAGACTTGTTGTTAGTGTCGTAACTCTATTATGCTGCATGCTTTCTATCTTTTCTCTGTTAGTGATTTTTCTTCAAAAGAATCATTTACTTGTGAGATATTATTTATACAAGGGTCACAAGGATCCCTAACTTAAGTTTAGTTGTTTAAATAAATGAACAATTGCTATTGATTTGAATGATAAATATATTATGAATATTTATATTCTCCAGTGCAACTTCTAATTCAAAGCATTATTACTACAATGTGCAGGTACTTTGTTCAAGGTGAGGAATCACTTGCATCTACACTTATCTTGCAAATTGTCTATCCACGTATACTTTGCACAAGGAATAGCAGACTATGCTTCTTTGTTATATTGTAAACTTTTTAGTTTTCAAACCCCATGTAGACATTTTAAGAATTATACGTTTATTGATATTGATTTTTTTTTGTCCAAGTCTAATGTACAAATTATTTAGTCATATATGTAATAATATTTGTTGAATAAAATTTGTGGGATTCATATTATAAATCTTTCTTGACATGTAAAGACACAAACAAAATAGGTTGTAAATAGGCATAAAAAAGTATCATAAAATTAATAAATTCACATAAATAAATAGTCATATTACATAAATTGATGACTATAAAAAGTGTCAATATATAAGATATAATGACAATATTAACATGTCATTAATATTCCTCTAGTGACTATACATGTGTGTCATTAATGGTTCAACCATAACTAAAATAAAATGTCATAAATGGCTCAATCATGACTATACATGTGTGTCATTAATGGATCAACCGTGACTATAATAAAATGTCATAACTTGTTCTACGATGATACTTGTAAATTGTCGTTATTAATTCATCAATGACTCTGTATATGTGTCATTAATAGTTTATCTATGACTATAATATAGTGTCATAATTGATTCTACCATGACATTTTTACTATAGTGTCATAGTTGAACCTTCCGTGACAGCGAATACAATGACTCTTGATTTTAGTCATGAAAAGTATTCATGACTATAAATTAAATTTCCAAATCATTTATTCTTGCTTCCTTCAGACACACCACGAGTTGTCTTGGTTACTAAACCTTTGGATGGACACAATATTTTACAGGATAAAAGTGAGGGTATAATTGTCCATAACGTTTTTCCTAATTAATAATTTAATTATAAAAATTAAAGGCAATGATTTAAAGTCGGAATAATTTTTAACATTTCTTTAAAAAAAAATTAATGTTAGCTATTTACATGTGTTTGCGAAACCGTGAACACACAATACTTAAAATAATAAGAAAATGAAAATGATGACGTGGTAGCTTGGATTTCTCTAAAGCGAAATCTCTATTCAAATTAAGCGAAATGTGTGTGATTTTCCAAAGATGTGCTTGTATACACAGTCTTGTTATAACAAGTTTTATAGTAAGTAAAAGTCATCTCCACAGGGATTAGTGCTTAACAACATGCTTAAGTGAAAATTAGAGAGTTATGGTAACAAAGGGAATATTGTTGTGGTGAAAATAAAACTAAGTTGCTGAAATAAGTTTGCTAAAGCGAAATAAATGTGAAACTCAATTGACAAAATACTTAAGATGCAACGAATGATAAACTAACTTTAATCAAATTAAAGACATTGGAAGGAGGTTAAGACTTTTCGGAGAGTTTCGCTAAAGCGAAATGACATTTGACTAAGAAGCGAACAGCTGATGGCTTTCTCTTTGGCTCTCTCGAGCTCCTAGTTTGGTTCTCTCGAACTCAAACAACAAATAAACCAAGCGATCAGCACTAGACGAACCTTATCTCTAAGTGTTCTTTTCAAATGCAAGTAAACTTAGCAAAACCTAATATTATGACATGCAAGGTTGCTCTATTCCCTTTCTCTCGAAAGAGAAATAAAGTTCATACAAATAGTTAGCTAGACAAAATGTATTTCGACACAACATGCATAAATAGTCGACATCTTGCTCCCACTTTGCTTAAGCGAAATACTCATACTTAGCCTATTTTCTTCCGACTAAAAACTTAGCTACACATGATGATAAATAGATGCAATGCAAAGTAAAAAATAAAAGTTCATCTTCAATTAAATAAGTAACAATGTATGCTTACAAAACAAAGCTAAAGCGAAAATGCTAAAATGAAAGTAAGAGAAACAAAGTTAAGAAAAAGCCTAATCGAAATCACTCAAATAGTGTCTCTGAATCCAGCTTCAGCTCTACTCTGCAACGTAGGCTAACTACTTCGCTAGAACCAACTAGCTAAACAAGTGGAAATGGAAAATGACTAAAACGACTAAGCTAACTATAAAAATGACAATGATTCTGGTCTGAAGAAAACTTGACTATGATTTCTCCACAAAAATGGATGATGCCTTTCATAATGACAAAAGGTTGCTATTTATATTGCTTCAGACAAGGCTCTACTCCATGATCTTATGCGCATGTCCTTTGCTCCACGATCTCACGTGCAATGGTTGTGATTGAAAGGCTTTTCTCAGATTTTTGACACGTCTTCCACTTTAGCTATTTTTCGAGAACCCATCTCGCTGTATTTCAGTTCGCTTATGCGAAACTTTTAGCAACTTCACTTAGCTCCGTAAAACTTTTCTCGCTGGATTTGCGTTCGCTTAAGCCAAATGTTTAGCAACTACACTTAGCTCCAAAAAGCTTTTAGAACTTTTGCATTTCGCTCCCTTGGTATGCTAGAGCAAAAAACAAAATATCAGGTCTATAGAGATGGAACTTAAAGATTTACACATTCATGTACTTTTGCTAAAGCAAACCTCTAAAATGTTATCCTAAACAGAAAACTGTAGGATTTTGCAATTCGCTCAAATAATTAAGCTAAGTGAACAGACTTAGCGAATTCTTTCTATGATGTAGCGAAAGTTCTAGCGAACACCTATTAAACTTAGCCCTTAACTCTCAATTCTTGAGAGTTATCAACATGCTAAGTTTTCACAATTGAATATGTGATTATGGAGTTGAATTGGAATTTAATTAATCAAACAAATCAATTAAATTAAGAATCGTAATAATATTAAAGTTTTGTTTTAAATATTTCACGTTTTTATTCTTAATTTATAAATTATTTTTATGTCAATAATAGTTTTTTAATTAAATGAATTGATGTTAGTCTATTTTTTAAATTAATATATTTCTCTTTTGTACTTTAAAATAAAATATCTGGAATGTTGACTAAAGCATACCAATAAACTTTAAAATTTTGAGTCAAAAATTGATATGGTAATATTGAATCTTTCGATCAATTTAATTTTGATGTGTTATAATTCTTAGACATGATAAGAAATATTATTTAAAATAAAATTTTATTTATAAAAAAAAAACTTTAAATAATATATATAGAATGAAAAAGAGTCAACCAATTTACAAAAAAAGAAAAGTAAAATGAAAAAGATATTTGGCAATTTCGTGAGTAAAGGGATAAAAAAAAGTAATAATGAATAAACGGTGAAAACATAAAATTAATTAAAAAAAAGATAGAAAAGAAAATGAGAAAAAATCGTTCTAATAATAAATGAAAACACATGGCAATATCTTATAAGACCACATATAAGTGTCTGCGGCACCTTGCAGAATTTCATACATGGAAGTATTGCCCATATATATATATATATTATTTATGTCCATTGAACTAGTTATTTTTTGTGCAATACATCATTTGTATATATTTAAGCTTGTAAGCTTTTTCAACCGAAAACATTATCATGGGATAATGAAGTTAACCCAAGCCATCCATGAGTTAGGCGGTGTTCGAGTCATTACTATTAAAGTTTTATTTTAAGTAAAATTAAAAATGTTAATATGTAAAACATGTATTATTTACTTGTTTCTAAAAAAAAAAACATGTATTATTTACTTTTAAACATTGAGATTAATAAACAACTTAATTCCAAAAAAGAATATTATCATTTAAAATAATTAATAAATTGGGGTGAATCCAAACTAGTTTTAAATTTTGAAATTAATAAGAACTAAGTTGATCAGTTTTGATTAGATTGTAAAATTTGCAAATAAGATTGAAGCGTTATTAATGAAGTAAAAGAAAAAGAAAAGAAGAAAAAAAGAGTAAAAGATAGATTTAAGATAAGTTTATTTCATTGATAGATTTAGAAGACAACACAAAGCTATATTGCATGCATCATTAAGTAGTGAAAGAAAGTGGGATTTTGTTAGTAAGATTCGACACACGCGAAATATGAAAGGTTGGGTAGGCCAAGCCATGAACAGTGCATGTAACGGCCCGGAAATTTCATCCCGGTCTTCCCGGGAGGCCCAGGGACATTTTGGTAATTTTGGGTCGGGCCGACAGGGCCGGTTATGAAATTGTAAATTGCCGGAAAAATTATGAGTCGATTTGAATAGGATCGGAAATTTTGGTGAAGACATTTGGGCTTGGAAAAAGGTAAAAATAAATAGGGAATTAAGACGTGCTGCATGCTAGGCAGGGGGCGCTGCCAGCCGAGCCACTGGGCGTGTTTGTTAATCTTCGCGCGCGATCTGGTATATGACCGTGTCTTCGTGCGTCTTATTTATAAGCAGAAAATCGCCGAGCTTCTTCCCCTTTCTTCTCCTTTCTTCTTCGCAAATCTCCATCGACCGACAACGTTTTCCTTCGCGATTTTTCCTCCCTCCAGCTCCATTTTCGACCGAGTTTCCTCTCCCAAATTCGAAGTCGATCTCCCCCAAGCAGCAGGTAATTCTTCTTCTTCTTCTTCTCCTTCAAAATTCGAGTTCTTCTCTCCTGTTTCGGGCTTCGCCATTTCCGGCCGAGTCGAGGTAATTTGAGGTATGGGTTTTGTGCAGCTAGTGTAGGGGAGTTCGCCATCAAAGAATCGCTCGTCGAATCCCCTTGGATCGCTCGATTTCGAGTTTCTCCTTCGCCTCTGTTCGCGCGCAGAAACAGAGCCCCTGCCGCCGAGCCACGCCGCGCACCGCCTCGCGCCAGCGCGCGCGCCCTCGCCCAGCTCCGTGTCGCGTCGCATCGCCAGCGCCCAGCCGAGCCTCGCGCCGCTCGCCCGCACGCCTCTGTGTCGCCGCGCGCAGCCAGCCCAGAGTTCAGCACACTCCTTTAGCCTTTGGATCCGTTTGTGGCAGTTGCACCTGATTAGGTCGTGCAAGAGAGCTAGTTCAGTGGTAGTCGTAGGGCTACAAGCGAAAGGATGTTCGAGAGGAGCCGGAGCCTATTCCTGGTGTTAGCAGGGGATGAGTTTGCCAGCAGGTTGAAGGTTGATCAGTGTTAGTGCGCGTGAGTCTCAAGCTAGTGTTAAGGCCAAGAGATCTTTATGGATGGTAGTGCGGTCCACTACCTTCGGGTGCCTAAACCTGAGTTGAGTGAGCATTGTAGATGTGAGTTCAGTCCAGCAGAGGGACCATGAGTTGGATGCCCGTGAGATGAGTTGGATGCTCATGAGATGAGTTGGATGCCTATGAGATGAGTTGGATGCCTATGAGGCGAGTTGGATGCCTATGAGATGAGTAGGATGGCTTATGAGAGGAGTTGGACGCCTTTTGTGTAAGCACACTTGGTAGAGACTTGGTATAAAGTGTGTTCGGTTTGGCATGGTTATGATTTAGTAGAGCAAGGTTGCCACAGCTTCAAGTATCGTGTGGAGATGGAACTTCTGGTGTTCCTTTGGTTGATTGTATCTCTGCCAGAAGTTAGTGTTGCCTTTTTGAAAAGCACCTGTTAGTCTTGGATCTCTAAAGGAAGGTTGAGAGTTGTGCACACAAGTGTGTTTTGTGTAGTTCGTTCTGGTGGCGAGAGTTTTGGAACCATGTAGGGTTTGCATTGGAGAACTGGTGTTCAGTTCTTGGAGGAGTCGGACTCCAGATGGATGTTGTAAGGCTTCAGTGGAGGTTGTAAGGATACCGTGCTCGTAGTTGGGTTGTTGCTTAGGCAGGTTTTGTTAGGTTGGACCTAAGCTTGGTTGGTGGAACCTCTTGTTGTTCTTGGTTGGAGTTCAGATGGTACTGAACAAATGGTGGTTGTAGTGAAGCCGCGTAGTTCCTGACCGTAGTTGCTGAGGGTGTTGCTCGGAATCCTTACCCTGGATGGAAGCTACGATGTGGCTGATGCTTTGAGTAGGAGGATGACACATTTTGAAGCGTTTCTGGTCTTTTTGATTTTGAGGTTCGAGCGAGCCAAATGGTTGTGATCTTTGGAAAAAAGGAGTTGTTTGTTCAGCGGTTGGGTGTTAGGCCGTTAGACGACAAGTGTGTGTCGAGGTTGCCGAAGAACCCTAGTTGTGGAGAGCCTCACCGAGCTCACCAGCCCGTAGTGAGTTTCAGTTGGCAAGCCGGAGTCGTGTAGGTTGTAGACCTCGGGTGAGTTGCTGGCAGATTTGGTAGGCTAGCGAGATGGAGTTTGTTTGAAGTAGAGTCCTGATTGGTTCCGGTGTGGTGGCAAGTTGGTGCTTGGTGTTGACCAAGGTGTGGTTTTTGAGTTGCTAGAAGTTAGCCTTTCTCGTGGGGCAAGTGGTTTTGCCCTGGCGGATGTCTTTCCTGTTTCCAGAGTTGAGAGTTGCCCTTATTTGGTGTTTGGGGGTGAGTCTTCTCTTGCCCATGCTTGGCGGTCCAGTCTATGGTGGACCCCTTGTTGTTGCCTCTGGGAGAGTTGGATGTTGTGCTTAGCTGAGCAAGACAGCGAGCGGTTGTGGAGCTCTCTGTCCTTCGGATGTCCGCTTGTAAGGATCTGTTTCTCCTTGGGAGTTGTTAGGTTATTCCTTGGTCTTGGAATTGGTGGTAGTGGTGCTAGTAGAAGGAAAAGTTTGTTGGCTGCTTGGAAGCAGTTGTTTGTCCAAGTTAAGCGGACTCTTGAGTGGTGTTCTGGAAGTTGCGGTAAGGGTTGTTCTGCCTCTTATGAATGTTTGGCCTAGTTGGTTAAGGTTTTTGTGTGTTGGCATGGAAGTTGTTGCACCTTTGTAGTTGAAGAACTCCTTTGTATTAGTTGTGGGTTGAGGTTGCACCATTGTGGTTGGATTAGGGTCTTGACCTTTTGAGGGATCCTTGCTGGTTAGTGTGGCTTGTGCTCTGCCAGCCGTTATTGGTAATCTGGTTCTTGGTAGTTGGTGTTAACCGAGTAGTGGAGTTCCGTTTATGAAGTTTCGGTGGGAAGGTGCAATAAGCCTAAGCTAGAGGGTTAAGCCTGTATGTGTTATCGTTTCGGCTTGTGAGATGCGTTTCATATTTGAGGCAAGCTTCATTCCGTTGTTTGCATGGAGGTAAGTTTGGTGGAGGGAGCCCTCTGGGGCCCGGTTGTTGGCAGGATGACTTGTCCAGCCAGTGATTTGAGTCGAGCTAGAGTTGAATGGATTGGCATAGCTATGCAGTTTGTAGTCGTTTGGGCTTCCGAGTTCGTAGCACTCAAGTTGTTGGGTTGTAAGTTTCCGTGTGAGAGCTGTCAGTTAGTCGAGGTTGTTGTGTGAGTTAAGATTTTTGGAGGATTGGTTTCAGTAGCTAGAGCTCGCACCGCGTTTCGTGTGCAGAGGCCATTTCTATGGAGTAGAGGCATGTCAGTTTCAGGCTGGAGTTATTGGCACCAGAGTGTGGCAACAAAGATTTTTCTAGGCAGTGCAAAAGTTTAGAGCTCGTGTTGTCAGCTCAGAGCAGGCAGAAAAGTTTCGCCGATGTTCGGCGTAGAGTTTTAGAGTTTGAGGTTGGACAGTGCGTGCTTTTAAGGTTGCACCGTGTGAGTTGTGTTGAGGTTTGGTAAGCGGGAGAAGAGGAGTCTCCTGTTGTTGGATCATTTGAGATTCTCGAGAGGATTGGCAGAGTTGCATATTGGTTAGCTTTTTCTGTCATTGTCAGCCGTGTGCAGTGTTCTCATGTATCGGTGTTAGGGCAGTATGTGTCGGACCCATCGCTCATTGTGGACTTTGAGCCTTTGCAGCTGAGTGAGGGCTTGAGCTTCGAGGGGAAGCCTGTGAGTATTCTGGTCTTTGAGACGAAGACGTTGAGTAATCGTGAGATCCGTTTGGTAAAAGTTCAGTGGAGGAGTTGGAGTTATGAGGAAGCCGCTCGTGAGCGGAAAGGACGAGATGAGATTGTGGTATCCTGAGCCGTTTCAGTCATAAGGACTTTCGAGGACGAAAGTCATAAAAAGGAGGGAGTATTGTAACGACCCAGGTTTTCATCCCGGTCTTCCAGGTATGTCATAGGGGTATTTTGGTAATTTGGTCGGGCCGTTTATGTCTTTTGCAGTTGTTAAAAATTATTGGTTGGTCTTAAGTAGGATTTTGATGCTTTGTGGATGTGTTTGGGCATGGTGAGATGCAAAAGAAAAATTAGGAGTTTAAGGTGTGTTTGGTGGATTTCGAACCCAGGTGGTCTGGGAGGTCAGTTGAGTGTCATTGCTGATTGAGCCTCGAGCAATTTTTGTTACTCTTTCCGCAACATATCTTGGATAGCTTTGAGTTTTCGAGATTTTGGTGCATTTGATTAAATGAAAGGAAATTAGGTTTTTGGCTTTCTTCTCCATAAGCCCCTTGGCCGCCCAAGCTCCCCCTCCCTAGCTCCCAAGCCGAGCTCCTTCTTCCCTTGCAGCCCCGAGCGTCGTCCAGCCCAACCGAGCAACCCAGCAGGATCGCCTGCAGCATCCCGTCGCACGCACTAGCAGGCACCAGGCCGCCCAGCACGCCCAAACAGCCCCTGTTGCACGCCCAGGCAGCCCCTACCTCGCCCAGACGCCCAGGCACCGAGCAGCATGTCGCACAGCCCGTCCCAGCGTGCCTGTTGCCGTCCCAGTGCCCGCGAGCCCGTCGCCGTCCCAACACATCCGCGCGTAGCCAGCGCCGGCGCGCCCGTCGCCGTCCCAGCGCATCCGCGCGCAGCCAGTGCCCGCGCGCCTGTCGCCTTCCTAGCGCGCCCGTGCCGTGCCGCTCTCCCACCCGTGTCCAGGCTCTTACTGCGCGGCGCTGCGCCGCGCTACCAAGCCCATCCAGCATCGCGCATCATAGCTCATCGTCGTGCGGCCGCGCTCAGGCGTCTTGCCTCTGCGCGCCCTCCAGCGCCAAAGAAGAGCCACACCGTGCAACTTTGCGTCCGCATGTCCACCGTGCCGCGTGAGTTGCTCTCGAGCCGAGTCCTATTTATTTTATTATATTTACTCCTATGGATTGTGATTATTATTATGTTTGTTAGGTTCTCGTTAGCTAGCTCGGGATCGATCGCAGCTTATGATTTTGTGTGTAGTTGCCTCCCGGCCAGGTAAGGATTTCTTATCGGAGTTGTGTGGGCCCTGCGATATTATATGTGATTGCTGTTTGTATGCTTGTATGTGATTATCAACATGTTTAGTGATAGGTGCTCTGTTCTGAATTTCCGACTGACATGATTTCCTATGTTGTTTCTCATGTTAGTCCATGCTAGGTTGTTTCGTTCTGCCATGCTCGTATCTGTTCTTACTTCTTAGTATCATGCTAGGTTCGTTGTATCTGTTGAGCACGTATTGGATTGTTTGCTGTTGATATTATAGTTTAGAGTTCAGGTAGGTAGCATCATCCGGGCCGGATGCATAACGTAACTTGCATCCACGACACGGACGTACGAGACGGTACTCCGTCCTTGATCCCGTTAAGGTTTAGCTAACCCTAACGGCTGGCCCTGCAATCTTGGGTGAGGTGGCAGACTGTTAAATGCGCCAACGGTCTGGATGATGACTTGGCATTGCCTGCGTCCGGCGGTAAGCGCGTCCTTAGCGTGTTCGGCCGTAGCCCTTGATTGCCACTGTTAGGCAAGGACGGCTTCTGGTGTGAGCCTACCATGACCGGTTCCTTAGCCTCGTGTGCGATGGTTCAGGTGACATAGTTCACGTGTCCACGTCTCACACCCCTATGTCAGTGACACCGATCCAGAGATTTAGTTAGGCATGGTGACTGGACCTGGGCAGCTTGCCACTAGACCCGACACCCCCCAGAGTTTGCAGTAGCATGCAGTGAGCGCTTACGCTCATTACAGAGCCGATCGGAGAGCTCCTCGGGATCTTGAGCTAGTGCACCTTTCGTATCGACAGTAGACAGGCTGAGGCCGAGACTTGTTTCTCGTATAGGGCGTATTGTGTGGTGGATTTTCTGGAGTAAGACCCTGAGTTGGCATCCGAGGTTTATAAGTGGATTTAAGCTATGTGCTCTATTTTGTGTTTATATTCATAGCTTGCATATCTTTCGGCTAGATGACCATGTATATCGTATTGTACCCCGGTTGGGGATTCTTACTGAGTAATTCGTTACTCACCCTTATTTTTGTGGTTTTCCACAGGTAACTAAGGTGCGAGATAAGATGGCTGAAAGAGGAGCTGTGATCATGGGAACCAGCTGTTCATCTCTAATTTTTATGTTATGACTCTTACTCGTTTTAATTCCTCTGAATGCATGTAGCCGGGCACGGAGCCCTAGGTTGTTTTCTGAATGTTTTTACAGATTCCAGCACGGTTGTAACTGTTTAAAGTTTTGAATGCTTTATTAAATCTTTTATCAGAGTAAACTTTTAGAAACGTATTTATCTTGAAACAGGTGCTTGGAGACAGGGACAGGTTTCAGGAAATTACCTGACTTTGAGTTGAATGTTTTGAATGTTTTGTTTTTAATTGGAATCTGAAAGCCATTCCTGCATATTGTCTTTAACTTTGATTGCATGAATTGAGGTAAAGTCCCATTTAGAGCCCATTTTGGGTCGGGTCTTTACAATCGGTGTCACTGAACATAGTGGTGTGAGACCAGGACACTATGACTATGTCCGCCTGTACCACCGCACCTGAGGCTAAGAAACCGCTCGTGGTAGGCTTACACCAGAGATCGGTCCTTGCCCTATCAGGTGGTAATCAAAGGCTACTGTCGACATGTTGAGGTCATGTCGACTGCTGGGGATAAGGCAATGCCTCGTCATTCCCCCGACCGTTGGGGCATTTAACAGTCTGCCACCCTCACCAAAGATTACGACTGGGATGCCGTTAGGGTTAGCTAAACCCTAACGACGGATCAAGGACGGAGAACTGCCTCGCACATCCCTTCCACGGATGCAAGTTACGTTATGCATCCTCGCCCGGATGATGCTACCTATCATGACACTATGCTATAAACAGCAAACAAATACATACTAACACGTGCTCAGCAGAATCAACGAACCTAGAATGGTACTACGAAACAAGAACAGAATACGAACATGCCAGAACAAAACAACCTAGTATGGAACTAACATGAGAATAATCACGAGAAGTCATGCCAGTCGGAATTCAGAACAAAGCACCTAATAACTAAACATGCTGGTAATCATAAACTGGCATACAAACAACAATCACAACAATATCGCAGGGTCCACACAACTCCGGTAAGAAATACTTACTTGAAACGGAAGACAAACAAGCACACAAGTGGACACTCGAGCTGCAAACGAACACGAGCTAGCTAACGAAAACCTAACAATTAAACAGTAATTAAATTACTAACTATAGGCCCTAAAATAAAATATAAAACAGCAGCTCGGGTTCGGTAGAGACCAAACTCACGCAGCTCGGCGAAACACCAAGGATGTCTCGGCTGCAAGGCACACGGCAAGGAAGGCGGCGCGTCTTTGCGCAAGGCAGCGGGCATGGGAGCAGCGCCGCGGACGACTTTCTTTGGAGCGTTAGCGTCTGCGCGCGCGGCGGCCGAGCTGAGCAGTGTGCGCAAGGTCTGTCGCTGCTGTAGTAGGGCAGAGGGCGAGCATCTTAGTGCTGGGCAGACGTGTCGCAGTATGGCCTGGCGTGAGGTGGCTGTGGGCGTGATCGGCAGGCCTCGGCAAGGCGAGCGAATGCTGGGTGTGCGGCTTCGCATGGGGCCTGTGATCTAGGCTGCGATGGCGGTGCAGATCAGCCGCTGGGCGTGTCGCGAGGGCGTGATTGATCGACAGCGATGGCGGTGTGGGGGCTGCGAGGTGGGCTGGCGCTTACGGCGGCTGGGGCGAGCGGACGGGCGACTGCGATGGCTGCATTTGGACAAACAAAGAGCTGCAATTAGGCCTAAATGGAGAAGAAACGAATAGGAACAAGGAGAGCAAAAGGAAAAAATGAGAGCTTACCTTCTCAGGCTTGAACGATCGGAGACGGTGCTTGAAGAAGAGGATGCGAATTGGGAGAGGGAGAGGGAGAGACCAATCTGTATTTCTTGGATCAAATGAAACAACCCCCAAACCCCTAAACTTCTAATTTTACTCCAAACCCCAAGCAACCACGGGATATGCAAAACACCAACGAACAAGAGCATAAACTACTTACCCGGCTCAACTGGAAATGCCTTCTTTTGCTAACTGCCACAACCAAGACAACTCGGGTTCGATCCTTGGCTCGAACACCTTTTTCTTTTAAATTTCTGTTTTGCAAGCCAAGGCCACAAACCTCCCCAAACACTCCCAGGCAAGGAACTTGCACACCCATTAAATCTCCAAACTCAGCAAAGGACTCAAACAGCCTCAACGGCTCGATCAAATTACCAAAATACCCTTAGGACTTACTTGGAAGACCGGGATGAAAACCTGGGCCGTTACAGTTCTTTTCTTGTTTGTGCAACCTAGCCGAATCTCCTCTTGGGTGTGTTTCTTCTTGGCCGAGGCATTATAGTTGTTTGGGTGGCTACCGAATCCATCTAGGTGAGTTGTTGGGTGTGTATGTTGATCCTTGCCCTAAATCCCCTTGTTGGCCGAGAGCACCATGTGGTGATTTTGGCTTGTGTGTTGTGTTTTAAGCAAGCCTAACTTAAGTTTGGTGTTTTGTGGTATGCCCTAGCCGAGAGTAAAGGGGAAGGTGTTGAAGTTCCCTTGATTGTGGTTTGTCTTAGCTTGGTCGAGACCCTCCTTGGGAATGAGTTTCTTGTTCGGGTTCCGGTAAAGCCCTAACTCCTGGTTGTTTGGTTGTTATGGTTTGGTTTGTGACTTGATTGTTCTGTTGTTAGGTTAACTCTGTGATGTTCTTCAGCTTGTAAACCATTTCGGGATTTGGGATTCTACTGTTGACAGGTAAGGGTTCCTTGTCGGGGTTGTGTGGGCCCTGCGCACTACAATGATATCTCCTAGTTATGTGTTTATATATACTGAACTGTTAGTGGATAGGTTTTTTGCAGGTTGTGTGGAATGTATATATATATTGTTAGTGGTTAGGTTTTCTGTAGGTTGTCTAGAATGTATATATATATTGTTAGTGGATAGATTTTCTGCAGGTTGTCTGGAATGTATATATATATATATTGTTAGTGATAGGTTCTTGCAGGTTCCCTAGAGGATGTTTTGTTGCTAATAATACGTGTTCCTGGTTATCTTGTGTTTTCCTATTGATCTGAACTATATGTTTGCTGGACTGTTAGTGGATAGGCTTTCTGCAGGTTGTCTGGGATACATTTATTGTTAGTGTTAGGTTCATGGAGGTACCCTGGAGGATGTTTGTTCTTTAACATGCCTAGTTATGTTTATTCCTTGTTGATTGTGATCTTGATTGTATGTTGTGTATGTCCTGCTGAATATGTATGTTAAGCATGTTTGTAGCTAGGGTTCCCTGAATTATTGCTAGGGTGTTGGCATGTAGATTGTTGTTCCCTGCCACTATGCTCTCCTGTTAATTAACTGTCTATCTTGTATGCATATACTCTAGTATCCTAGATCTGTTGCTGATATACTATGTAATTCTAGGCTGCTTAGTGTGTTAGAGTCCTTAGGGGTTCCCGAGTGACAGTCGAGTTGCGTGCTGGCTCGATTTTCTCAAGATTTCCCAGAGTGTTGAAGTTCAGGACAACCCAGTGTGTTGTTGTCCCCTGTTAGCCCAGTGTGTTGCTAAAAGTGTTGAGCGGATTTGCCTAGTGTGTTGCGATCCAGATGCATTGATGTGTTGTTGTCCCTGTTGGCCTAGTGTGTTGCTACTTGTAGTAGATCAGAGATCGCCAAAGTGTGTTGCGATCCGAGACTAGCTCAGTGTGTGTTGTCCCCTATTAGCCCAGTGTGATGCTAATCAGGTTGAGTAGAACTGCCCAATGTGTTGCAGTTCAGGGCTGCCCAGTGTGTTGCAGTCTAGAACTAGACCAGTGTGTTGCTATCCTTAGTTAGCCCAGTGTGTGCTAACCTTGCTTGCTGTACTATTATAGCCTCTGAGATTGATTAGCTATTTCTCTTGTTTGTTAGCCTAGTGTATGCTAACCCTGTCTAGCTCTGAGCCTAGACCTTGAGGTTGTTTATCCTGATATGTAAACTAATGAAACTGCCTTGTTCTTGTTGATACATGTATGCTAGGATGCTAGAGAGTTTGTTATGCGTATTGTACCCCGGTTGAGGAATCCTTACTGAGTGCTCTGTACTCACCCTTTCCGTGGTTTTCTCCACCAGGTAACTTGGCACAGCATCGAGGTGGCTAGAGGAGGAGCTGATGGATCATGGGAAAGGCCGATGCATGCCTTGAGTCTTTTCATTCTAGTCATGGAAGTGTCTTAGGGAACTTGTATTTTAATTTATAAGAGTTGTATAACTGTTTTAAATTAACTCTGGCCAGATGCTTGTTTTATTAATTTTACTTGTGAACTCAAAGAAATTTTTACATTCAATTCTTTAATAAAGATGTTTTGATTTTCAGTCTATTGCCTCTTTTAATGAGTAAACATCTTAAAGTAAAGACTATTTAGTACTATTTAGTGCTGGGTCTTTACAGTTGGTATCAGAGCTCAGAGTCATAGATTTTGTAGACTGACCTACTGAGTTAGGTCGATGTGTCCCATGATCATCAGCACTCCAAGAGCCGCCAGGTATGTGTTTAAGTTCATTGTTAAGGGTTTAAGTTTACAATACCTGCATCTGGCATACTTGTTTCAGTTTGTTGTTGGCAGTAAGGGTCCAGGTGTGGACTAGCTCGTAGTGGCTGAGTGTAGATCGCCAGTCTGCCGATCACACGTGGAGAAGCAGCGACGTCAAGTGTTGCCAACCAAGGAGTTGGTGCTGAGCCAGTTGTAGATGAGGCGACGTCTAAGGTTGACCAAACCCGTAAGCCACTAGTGGCCTAGTTGCTAGTTGCCGAGAAGAGGAGTAGAGACTGTTCTGCCTCCGAGGGCTACTCCCAGAGGAGTCTGTAGCAACCATGAGGGTTTTGGCTAGAGCGTTGCTCGATGAGCATCGAGAAGAGTTTTAAGACAACCTCTCGAGCATGTCTGATAGCCGAGATGGCAAAGACCAGATTGATGAGTGTGGGAGTCCCTGTGCGAGTTGTTGGTGTTGCTGTCACAAGAGGAAGTGCCTTGTTGGCCTGTTTGTGGCATGGTGTAAAGACCCAACTCGAAATACGGTCCTAGACCTAGGTCTTTACTCAGCATGCATGTGAAAAGTATAAATGACACAACCAACAGTTGAATTTAAAAACTTTTCAAACATAGAGAGTGGAAGACATCTAAATCAAACCAAATAATTCTTTAGCAGATCCATGCAATTTAAAACCAGTGACTGATCAGTACCTTTCTTAAAAACATAAAAGATAGTTCGAACAACAATAAATAAGTTTTCCCTACGGACTCATGTCCAACTACATGCTGAATTCAAAATGTAAATGAAGACACGACAGAGTGTCAGCAGCATCCATGATCTCCCAAGTTACGTGGTGGAAAAACCACGGAAAGGGTGAGTACAAACATACTCAGTAAGAATCCCCGACTGGGGTACGATACGATGCAATCAATCATCTAACAACCTAGTACACATGTAAATAGATATCAACACAGATCTTAGCTCAACGAGCTGACAAGGCAAGATCCGGAGTCCTCGAAAGTCTCCTAATTACGGGTTTTCTCCCTCGGCCAATTGATCAGCTCAAAAATCGATCCCAAAAGATGTTCGACACCATCGAGGGTCTTTCTCCCTTGACCATATGATCAGTTCAAAAACCAATCCCAATGGGTGTCCTCAAGGGCCTCTTACCCTCGCTAACAAATCTGGACTAACGGGAGAGTACCCGAAGTCTGGCTCTAAACTGGAAGGAACTGGTGTACTCACGAACATTAGCCCGGGGGAGCTCTCCTTACCGGTGACTAACGCGTGTGCGCGCACACTGCATGCTGCTGGAATCGGCATAAATGTGGGGGCCTAGGGACAAACTATGCCGGCCAGGTACGCATGCCTAAAGACTCGGAAGTGGTGTCACTGAACACAGTAGTGTGAGGCCCTCGACACTCATTTGTAACAGCCTGTACCACCGACCTGAAGCTAAGAACTGGCCAAGGCAGGCTTGCACCATTTGCAGGGTTCTGCTCTAGCAGGCTACAAACTAGGCTTATGCTGATGTGGTAGCTAAATCCACATCGGCTGCCGGGGGAAGCAATGTACATTATGCTTCACTCTAACTCCCGACCCGTGGGGACAACGTACGTTATGTCCACTCTCAGCCTCTAGATGATGACAAACTCTACTATTCTAACTACAAGTACAGAATAATTGATTCCTGGCTAAACATACATATCAACATCAATCACACATAACCTAGCATGATACTACGAACTTAAAGCAGGAATCATAAGCATGCTGGAAGAACAAACCTAGCATGGCACTAACATGTTCAAACAGGGAGACATGCTAGCAGGAATTCAAACACAAGCTGTCCTATCCACTAACATGCTCATAAAAGTAAACAGGCATACAAGGCACAATCAAGAAAACATCGCAGGGTCCACACAACCCCGATAAGGAATCCTTACCTGGAAACAAGCATAAAATAATTATAATGCTCCTTGAGCTGTAGAAACACACAACCTAGAAAAACAACCAAAATTCATTAACATCTAAACTAGCTAACCCCGGTTACAAACCAAGAGAAACAAGAGCCGGGAAACTACCTAGCTAGTCCCACAAGCTCTCGGCCAAGCTTGGCTTGTGGCCTTCACAAACAACAATTTCCCAGAACTTGCTCGACTTCACCTCAACAGGAAAGAACACAAGTTAGCTAACCGGAAAAAAAACAACACACCCCTAAACATACCCTCAAGCTCTCAACTAGGATGGGGATTTTATCTTGGGGTTGAGTTTTGCTTGGCTATTGCTCTCGGCTTCAAGGGTTAGATGCGGGAACTCTTCCGGCTTCGATCGGAGCTTGCAAAACAAATGAGAAAGGCTTAGAACTCAACCAACCAGCAAGGGTATGCTCTTGGCCAAGGAAGGAAGAACTCACCTCAATCAAGATTCGGCTCCAAGAAAAGCTTGAGAGATAGATGCGACTACTAGTCTTCACTTGGTTGGAGCTTTCGGTAAGCAACACTCCCAACTAGGCTTGAGGGAACACTTTACGAGCAATCGTCTTGGATCAAACTTGCGACTACTCAAGGGGTAAGAACCAAGGGAGGTCTCGGCTGCAAGGGAGAGATGATCTTCTCGGTTAGGGCTTGAATAATAACAAAAGGTGGGGTCTCTGTAAAGAGAGGAAGAAAGAAGAAATGACTCACCTCTCGGTTCTTGATTTGGTTGCGGCTACTCCAAGAGAGATCAAGAAGAAATTCGGCACATTCCAAGAAAGATCAAGAAGAGTCTCGGCTACCATGCAATAAACAATTTTCGATTAGGGTTTGGCCAAACTCCAAGGGAAATCAAATTCGGCTATGAAGGGAAGAAGGAGAAGAGAGGACTTACATGAATTTTGAGCTTGGTTCTTGTTCTTGGAGGATTCGGCAAGGGAAGAGAGGGAGAGAGTGTGAATTCGGCAAGGGTGAGAGAGAGGGAGAGTGTGTGCGGCCAAAGCAAGGGAGAAAATAAGGGTTTCCTTGATTTCTTTTCCTTTTCCTAATTTATTTAGGCTTTGGCGACCTAAAGCCCCTTCCCAGGGCTTTCCTCCTTCGAGTCCCAGCTGATGCGTCTTGTTTTCATAATTAAATTCAAGCTTTCAAACCCCCTTTAAGATCAGGGGTTCGAATCCTCCCAGAAAAACTTTAAAAACCTTATTTTACAATTAACCGGAAGCTTCCAGAAACTCCAAACAATTTCAACAACTCTTGGCAACCTGCACCAACAACCTAACCAACTTAGCAAAGCCAGGAATAATCTAGGATTCCCTAAAATCCCACGAGGCCATCCCTAAGAGCATAATGACCAAAATGCCCTTCAGGGTTAAAAAGCCCTAACGGCCCAACTAATCAACCAAATACTGAACCGAACATACCTGGGGAACCAGAACGAAAGTCTAGGCCGTTACACATGGCCTAGAGTTTGGTTCTAGTAGCACGTCGTGATGTGGTTGGAGGATGCTCGTTTAGCACCAAGCCTGGGTGCAGGCCTAGGATTAAGCCTAGTGCACACTGTGGTGCAGATGGTTCGCATAACTTACTTGGAAGTTCAACATGTTCTCCAGGCGTCGCACTTGTAGTGCCAGTGGTTGCACCTGTTGAGGTAGCATAAGTGACTTAGTTAGTGGTAGTCAGATGGCCACGAGAGAAACGATGTGCCAGGGGTGACCGAGAGTAACATCCCCTAAGTTTACTCGATAGTTGGGTAAAAACTAAAGTTAGAATGTGTAGAGTGAGCCCTTAGTGTTCATTGTTGGTTGTGACTCGGATGGGAGTCAGATGTTGGTAGCTCTATGAGAGTCAGTTAGACTTTGGTCTCTTGTGATGACCAGTATTTGTATCCATATGTGTACTTGCGAGTAGTATTTTTTCGGTGTAGGTGGTTACCGGAAATCACATTAAAGCTGATTCGCTTGAAGCGGAGAGGTGTTCAGTTTTCGGGGAAGTTGGGCTTTCAGTTAAAGGATACTTACCTTGGAAAGTGCCCTTAGCTTGAGTTTGTGGATGTATTTAGCTCGTCATTGGATTACTTGTCGTAAAACAAGCGTTGTTAGTTTGGAACGTGACCCTAGATGGTAAGCATCCTTGTTGTTGTTTCGTTAGAGCCAGTTAGGACCGAGCGAGTCGTGGTTGATTAGAAACCATGCAATAGTTAACTGGTGTTGTTAAGGGTATGGCAGAGGTCCTTACCCAGAGTAAAGCTGCGAGGTGGCTGATGCTTTGAGTAAAAGGGTGACACATTCTGCAGCGTGTCTGGTCTCTTGCCCTTGCATCTAGTTAGGTGGAGTCAGCAAGCGTAGATGTTTTAAAGATGAAGGTTTCTTCTTGTTTAGTCGTTGGCTGGTAGACCGTATTTACGGCAGTGTGTGTCTGAGGGTCGTTGAAAGGACCGTAAGCTTGGGGAGATCCTTGCCAGAGCTCAGTCAGACCCGATCAGTGTGTTCCCAATTGCTTGGTCGGAGTTTGTTGTTAGTTGCCAAGTTGAGGTTCTGTGTATCTGATGCTGGCTTTTAGGATGTTGTAAGTTCTGTGGTAGTGGTTGGAGACCATCAGTGGAGTTGTTCGTTATGGTGTTCAGGTGGAGTTGCCTTATTAGCTTAGTGATGATTCTTCACTTTTGCTTTGGCGCGATGGTTGAGAGGTGGTAGAGTTCCTTTTCTTGGTATGTCCCTCTTGGTTAAGGGTCACAAGTCGGTTGTAAGTTGTTGGGAAGCTTTTGTCCCTGAAGGAGTTCGAGTTGGCTGTTAAGCTCGAGTGTTGGTTGTCCTACCAACAGACAGTGGTTGGTTAGTACAACAACTTCTGTTGCCTTGCCAAGGTTGCTTAACCTTTGAGAATTCCAAGCTAGGTCATGTTGTATCTAAAGATGGCATTGTTGTGGATCCCTCCAAGATAGATGCAGTGAGTTCATGGGCTAGACCAACCACAATCGCCGAGGTTCGCAGTTTTTTGGGTCTAGCAGGCTACTATCGTAGGTTTGTTCAAGGCTTTTCTGTTAAAGCTGCACCCTTGACCAGATTGACCAGGAAGGGTGTGAACTTCGTTTGGGATGAGAAGTGTGAAGAGAGCTTTGCCCTGTTGAAGCATAGTTCGACCTCCGCTCCAGTTTTGTCAGTGTTAGAGGGTACATGTGGTTTTGTGGTGGACAGCGACGCTTCTAAGTTTGGTCTGGGTTGTGTTCTGATGCAACACGGAAGGGTTATTGCTTATGCTTTGAGATAGTTGAAACCGTATGAGCAGAACTATCCGACGCGTGATATGGAGCCTAGCTGCAGTGGTTTTTTATTTGAAGATCTGGAGACATTATTTGTATGGTGAGAAGATTCAGATTTTCACTGATCACCAAAGCCTCAAATACTTCTTCACTCAAAAGGAGCTCAACATGAGGAAGGGGAGGTAGTTGCAGTTGGTTAAGGACTATGACTGCGCGATTCTGTATCACCCGGGTAAAGCCAATGTGGTAGCTGATGCCTTGAGTCGGAAGACTTCTCACTCTGCCGCATTGTTGAGTGCACAGATTCCATTGCAGAGGGACCTGGAATGAGCTGGGATAGCAGTGCTAGTGGGAGAGGTTACCGCCAGGGTAGCCCAGCTGACTGTACAACCTTCCATCAGATAGAGGATCATAGACAGCCAGCTGAGTGATCCTGAGATGAGTCGATTGATTGCCAGGGTTCAGGCAGATGGGAACTTTGACTTCGTTGTAGCACCAGATGGTGGTTTGAGGTATCGAGGACGCCTTTGTGTGCTGGCGGACGCTGGACTGCGGGCTGAGTTACCTTCTGAGGCTCACAGTTCCCCGTTCTCTTGGCACCCAAGGGGAAACAAAATGTATCTAGATCTCAAACAAACTTTTTGGTGGGTTAACATGAAAAGAAACATAGCAGAGTTCGTCAGCCGGTGTCTCACCTGTCAGTAGGTGAAGGCTCCTAGACAGAAGCCAGCAGGGCTGTTGCAGCCACTGAGTGTACCTCAGTGAAAGTGGGAAGAGATCTCCATGGATTTCATTTCTGGTTTGTCGAGGACACATAGAGGGTTTACTCAGATCTGGGTGATTGTCGACCGCTTGACCAAGTGTGCACACTTCATCCCCGGTAGAATTACTTATACCGTGGAGCAGTGGGCACAGTTGTTCTTGGAGCAGATTGTGCGGTACCACGGGGTGCCAGTTAAGATTGTTTCTCATAGAGATTAACATTTCACTTCTCGTTTCTGGAGGGCACTTTAGAAGGGCTTGGGTACCAAGTGTAGTTTCAGTACTGCTTTTCACCTTTAGACCAATGGGCAGACGAAGAGGGTGAACCAGATATTAGAGGACATGCTGAGAGCCAGTGTGTTAGACTTCCCGGGCAGTTGGGATCAGTACTTCCATCTGATGGAGTTTTCTTATAACAACAGTTATCATGCAACAATTCAGATGGCACCGTTTGAGGCACTGTATGGTAAACGATGTACGTCCCTTGTGTTCTGGGAAGAGGTGGGCGACAGACAGTTTTGGGTCCAGAGTTGCTTCAGTTGACCAACGAGGCAGTGCAGAAGATCCGAGCACGTATATTGACTGCTTAGAGTAGGCAAAAGAGCTACGCCGATGTTAGGCGTAGGAGCTTAGAGTTTGAGGTAGGGCAACATGTCTTCCTGAAGGTAGCACCGATGCGTGGAGTACTGAGATTTGGTAAACTGGGCAAGCTGAGTCCCAGGTTTGTGGGACCTTTTGAGATACTTGAGCGAATCGGTCCAATTGCGTACCGATTAGCTTTGCCTCCGTCGTTGGCTTCTGTGCATAGCGTATTCCACGTATCGATGTTACATCAGTACGTTGCAGACCAGTCCCACATTGTTGATTTTGAGCCGTTACAGCTGAAAAAGGACTTGAGCTTCGAAGAGAAGCCTGTGCAGATTCTAGCTCGGGAGCGCAAGGTTTTGAGTAACCGGGAGATCAGTTTAGTCAAAGTTCAGTGGAGAAACCAGAGAGCAGAAGAAGTCACTCACCCTTATTTCTGTGGTTTTCCACCAGGTAACTTGGGACAGCACCCGGACGACTAGCAGAGGGAGCTGACTGATCATGGGAGCCGTGACACTCTGTCTTTCTATTTTTCTTTAGTCATAATTTTCTTGATAGCATGCTAGAGAAACTGTTCGATTTTGAGGAGTTGTTTTTAATTATGGATTTTTAAATACTGGGAAGGACTTGGTTTATGATGCTTACTGAATTGATGCTTTTTTACAAATTTAATAAATGAGTTTTCTTGTTAAGCAGTTTCAATGTTATTTTAAATGATTTTAAATTGTAAGCATGCTAAGTAAGAACCGGGTTTTGGACCACTATTTGGGTCTGGTTTTTACAACAGTCGAGTTGCATGGTTGCTCGTTTTACCCCGAGCAACAGTCGAGTTACGTGCTGGCTCGTTTGTGCCCCAGAGTGACAGTCGAGTTGCGTACTAGCTCTGTTTGCTCAGGACTAGCCCAGTGTGTTGTTGTCCCATGTTAGCTCAGTGTGTTGCTAATAGGTATGAGCAAGACTTACGTGAGTGACAGTCGAGTTGCGTGCTGGCTCGATATATGCTAACCATGTTTGTTGTACTAATATAGCTGCTGAGATTACCTAACTGTTCTTCTGCTTGTTAGCCCAGTGTGTGTTAACCCTGTCTAGCTTTGAGCATAGACCTATGATGTTGTTCATCATGCTGTTTGTTCTGTTGAGACTGCCATGCTATTGTTTGCTCCTTGTATACTAGGATGCTAGAGGATTTGTTATGCGTATCGTACCCCGGTTGGGGAATCCTTACTGACTGCAATTGTACTTACCCTTTCTGTGGTTTTTCCACTAGGTAACTTAAAACAACATCGAGGTGCTGGAAGATCATGGGAAAGGCCGCTGCATATTTATGAGTCATTTACATTCTTGTTTGAAAAGTGTCATTGAAACTTGTAGTGTTTTAAATGGGATTTTGTAACTGTTTCTTGAACTCTGGCCAGAGGCTTATGTTATTTTTACTGTTTTTCTTATCTAAATTTCAAAATGATTAAGTTCGAATTATTTATTTAAAGATATTTAAATTTCCAGTATGTTGCTCATATTTGAAAATTGCATCTTGAAGTAAAGGCTATTTAAGACCATTTAGTGTCGGGTCTTTACAGTTTGTATCAGAGCTTAGAGTCATAGATTCTATAGACTGTCCTACTAAGTTAGGTCGTTGTGTCCCATGATCATCAACACTCCAACAGCGACCAGGTATGTGTTTAAGTTTGTTTTAACGGTTTAAGTTTACAATACCTGCATCTAGCATACTTGCTTTGTTTGTTGTTGTCAGTGTTGGTCCAAGTATGGACTAGCTCTTTATGGTTGAGTGTAGACCGTCAGTGTGCCGATCACATATAGAGGAGCAGGGACGTCATGTGTTGCCAACCGAGGAGTTGGTGTTGAGCCAGCTATAGATGAGGCAACGTCCAAGGTTGACCAGAGCCGTAGGGCAACAGTGGCCTAGTTGTTAGTCTGCCGAGTGGAGGAGTAGAGACTGTCTTGCCTCCAAGTGCCACTCCAAGAGCTGAGTTTGCAGCAGCCATGAGAGTTATGGTTAAAGCGATCTCGCTGAGCATCGAACAGGGTTTCAAAAGGAGATATTGGGTACGTCCCATGGATGAGATGCCAAAGGCCAGATTGATGGAGTCTAGAGCTTCTTGTGTGAGTTATCGGTGTTGCCGACAATACAGGTTGTGACCAGGTTGGCGTGTTTGTAGATGGTCTAGAGTTTTACTTTGGTATCACTTCGTGACGTGGTTGGAGAATACTCGCTTCACACCAAGTTTGGGTGCAGGCCTAGGTTTAGGCCTAGTTTGCACTGTTGTGCAGATGATTGGTATGACTTACTTGAAAGCTCAGCATGTTCTCCATACGACACACTTGTAGTGCCAGTGGTTGTACCTATTGTGGTAGCACAAGTGACCTAATTGGTGGTAGTTAGATGACCACTATAGAAAAGATGTGTGAGGAATGACCGAGAGTAACATTCCCTAAGTTTACTTGAGAGTTGGGTAAAAGTTAGAGTTAAAGTGTGAGAATTGAGCCCTTGGTGTTCATTTGTTGGTTGTGACTCTGTTGGGAGTCGGTGGTTGGCAGCTCTATGAGAGTCACCTAGACTTCGGTCTCCTATGATGGTTAGTTTTTGTACTCATATGTGTACCTGTGAGTAGCTTGTTCTTGGAGCTAGTGGTTACTGGAAACCATGTTAAAGCTGATTTTCTTGGAGCGAGACTCTGCTCAGTTTTTGGAGAAGTTGGACTTTCAGTTAAAGGATACTACCGTGAAAAGTGCCCTTAGCTTGAGTTTGCGGATGTATTCATCTTGTTGTTTGATTGCTTGTTGTCAGACAAGAGTTGTTAGTTTGGAACATGACCCTAGATGGTAAGAATCCTTGTTGTCGCTTCGCTAGAGCCAGTTGGGACCGAGTAAGCTATGGTTGACTAGAAACCACACAGTAGTTGACTAATGTTGTTAAGGTATGGTAGAGGTCTTTACCTGGAGTAAAGCTACGAGGTGGCTGATGCTTTGAGTAAGAGTACGACACATTCTGCAGCGTGTCTAGTCTCTTGCCCTCTTATCTAGATAGTTGGAGTTAGCTAGTGCAGATGTTATGATGACGAAGGTTTCTTCTTGTTTCGTCTGTTGGCTAGTAGACCGTATTTACGGCAGTGTGTGTCTGAGGGTTCTCGGTAGAACCCTAAGCTCGTGGAGATCCTTGCCAGATCTCAGTTAGACCCAGACAGTGAGTTTTCAATTGTTCAGTTGAAGCTTTGTTGTCAGCTGCTAAGCCTGGGTTAGTTTCACAGTAATCTAAGAGTTGCCTTTGAAGTTCCAACACAAGATGGGGTTTCAGTTGCTAAGCCTGGGTTAGTTTTGCAGTATTCTTAAAGAATATTGGAGGCACCATATTTACAGTTAGAGGACTCAGAGGTTTACAGATCACTGGAGCCGTAAGTACTTCTTCGCTTAGAATGAGTTAGACATGAGGAAGAGAAGATGGCTAGAGTTAGACAAGAGCTATGGTTGTGAGATATGTGGCATCTTGAAAGGGCCAATGTCGTGGCCAAAGCTCTGAGTACAAAGATGTAGCACATCAAATCTTTGTTGAGTTCTCAGGTTCATTGGTGGAAAATGAAAAAGCTCGAGCGAGCTAGTTTTGCAGTGATGTTGAGAGAGGTTACCGTCGAGGTAGTTCAGTTAACGGTTCCACCTTAGATCAGACAGAGAATTTATTGATGGCCAGCTGAGTGATCCAGAGTTGAGCAGGATTCTGTGGAACAACATGGAGGGTTTTGCAGAAGTAGTTAGTCGGTGTCTCACTTGTCAGTAGGTGAAGGCTTCTTGACAAAAACTGCAGGTTGTTGTAGCCACTGAGTGTGCCTCAGTGGAAGTGGGAGGAGTTGTCCATGGTTTACACCTCTGGGGTGCCGAGGACATCCAGAGGGCTTACTTTTTTTTATCTGGGTTGCTGCGAACTCTTCGACCAAGTGTGAGCACTTCTTTCCAGGTAAGGTCACCTATACTGTGGAACAGTGGGCATAGTGGTTTTTGGAACAGATTGTTCGAACCATTGAGTGCCCGTTAGGAATGTGTCGGAACAAGATTTCTAGCTTCACCTTATGTTTCTAGAAGGCATTTCAGTAAGGTTTACGTGCTGAGTGCAGTTTCAGTACCGCATTCCACCCTCAGACCGATGGACAGTCAGAGAGGGTGAACCAGATCCTTGAGGGCTTGTTGTGAGCCTATGTACTTGATTCTCTAGGCAGTTGGGACCAGTATTTCAATTTGATGGAGTTTTCCAACAACAACAGTTATCAGGTGTTCATTCATATAGCACCGTTTGAGGCTTTTTATGGTAAGCATTGTAGGTCTTCAGTGTTCTGGGAAGAGGTTGGTGATAGACAGGTTCAGGGTCTCATGTTGCTTCAGTTGACTAATGATGCAGTGCAGAAGATCCGAGCTCGTATGTTGACTGCACAAAGTATGCAGAAGAGCTACACTTATGTTGGCCCTAGGGACTTAGAGTTTGTAAGAACCCGATCCGAAATAAGGCCCTAAACCTAGGTTCTCACTCAGAATGCAAGTAAAACATATTTAAAACAGTTCAGTGATCCAATTAAATACTTTTCAAACATCGAAGAACGGAGAACATTTCAAAAATTTCCAACAATTTTCATAAAGCAAAAGCAATAAAAGCAAAACATGTCCTGGCCAGTATTTATAAAACATTCAGAATAGTTTAGAACGTCAAATAACCAAGTTCCCCTAAGGACTCCAGGTCCAACTACATGTTGAATAACAAATTCCATAAGAAAGACAGAGTGCCGGCAGCTCCCATGATCAGTCAGCTCCCTCCGCTAGCAGTCCTAGTGTTGTCCCAAGCTACCTGGTGGAAAAACCACAGAACTAAGGGTGAGTATAAACATACTCAGTAAGAATCCCCAACCGGGATACAATAAGATACATTAGTCATCTAGCAACCTAGTATACATGCAAACAGTTACCAACACAGTATATTGCTCAACGAGCTAACGGGGCAGATCTGGAATCCTCGGAAGTCTCCTACTTCCGGCCTAATGCTTGGCTGTCCTAACCAATCCCAAAGACATCACCGAGGGTCTTTCTCCCTCGGCCACATGACCAACTCAAAAGCGGATCCCAAATAGATGTCAGACACCCTCGAGGGTCTTTCTCCCTCGGCCAAATGATGAGCTAAAAGACCGATCCCAAAGTAGGTATCCTCGAGGGCCTCTTACCCTCGTCTAGCTAATACTTGACTAACAGGAGAGTACCCGAAGTCTGGCTCTAAAATGAAATGGAAGTGGTGTACTCACGAACATTAGCCTGGGGGAGGACTTCGAATCGGCGACTAACGCATGTGCGCGCACACTGCATGCTGCTGTAACTGGAGTAAATGTGGGGGCCTAGGGGCAAACTACTCAGGCCAGGTACGCATGCCTAAGACTCGGAAGCGGTGTCACTAAATATAGTAGTGCGAGGCCCTCGACACTCATCTGTAACAGCATGTACCACGGACCTGAAGCTAAGAACCGGCCAAGGTAGGCTTACACCGTTGGCAGGGTTTTGCTCTAGCAGGCTACAAACTAGGGTTATGCCAATACGAGAGCAAATCCACATCGGCTGCTGGGGTGGAAGCAAAGTACGTTATGCTTCGCACGGGATCCCGACCGGTGTGGACAAAGTACGTTATGTCCACTCTCAGCCTCTGGATGATGACAAACCCTAACAGTGCTATCTAAGAATTGAGAGTAAAGATTCCTGGCTAAACATACATGTTCAATAATACAAGACTTAACCTAGCATGGTACTTCAATCTTAAAGCAGGAATCACAAAACATGCTAGAAGAACAAATCTAGCATGGCACTAACATGTAAAATAAGAGCAAACATGCTAGCAGGAATTCAATAAACAAAGCAGTTGTAAAGACCCGACCCAAAAGGGCTCTAAATGGGCCTTTACCCCAATGCATGTATTGAAAATAAAAGACATTATGAAAAATATATTTCGGATCCCAAGTAAAAACAAACATTCAACAACCAAAACATACATTTCTAAAAGCATACTCACGATCGAGAGGTTTATTTAAAACATTTAAACAATCCACAAGTACAAATATGCTGGAATCCATAAAACGTAAGAAAACATCCGGGGCTCCGTGCCCGCCTACATGCATTCGGGGAAATAACAAAAGTCAAGAGTCATGATAAAATAAAATGGTCGAGATGACAAAGCAGGATTCCATGATCACGGCTCCTCCTTGACCATCCTGTCTCCCGCCTTGATTACACGTGGAAAACCACGAATAAGGGTGAGTAACGAATTACCAGTAAGAATCCCCAAGCCCGAGGGTACAATACGATATACATGATCATCTAGAAGAATGTATGCAAGCTATGAGTACAAACACGAGCGGAGCACATAGCTAAGTCCACACTTGGACCTCGGATGATAACTCGTGGTCTTAGTCCGAAATACCACAACACACTATACGCTCTATCACGGAACAAGTCTCGGCCTCGGCTTCATCTCATCGATCGAAAGGTGCACCGCTCAAGATCCCGAGAGCTCTCGATCGGCGCCAGAATGAGCGTAAGCACGCACCGCATGCTACTCGCAAACTCCGGGTGTGCAGGGTCTAGTGGCAAGCCGCCAGAGTTCGATCCACCATGCCTAACTAAATCTCTCCGGATCGGTGTCACCGACATAGGGTGTGAGACACGGACACGTGAACTATGTCGGCTGTACCACCGCACTGAGGCTAAGGAACCCGATCGTGGTAGGCTTACACCGAAGCGGTCCTTGCCCTAACAGTGGCAATCAAGGGCTACGGCCGAACACGCCGAGGACGTGCCGATCACCGGGACGAGGCAATGCCAAGTCATCATCCCGACCGTTGGGGCATTTAACGATCCGCCACCCTCACCCAAGATTGCGGGGCGGCCGTTAGGGTTAGCTAAACCCTAACGGGATCGAGGACGAGTACCATCTCGTGCGTCCTCGCGGGGATGCAAGTTACGTTATGCATCCGCCCGGATGATGCTACCTACCCGAACTCTAAACCATAGCAATAATAACAATTCAATCAATACAGATCCAATACGTGCTCAACAGATACAAGGAACCTAGCATGATACTACGAAGCAAGAACAGATATCGAACATGCCGTAATGGAACAACCTAGCATGGGCTAACATGAGAAACAATACAAGAGTTCATGCCATCGGGAATTGAAACGAGCACCTAGGGCTAAACATGCTAGTAATCATACACAGCATACAAAACAACAATCACAAATATACCGCAGGGCCCACACAACTCCGGTAAGAAATCCTTACCTTGGTGGGAGGCTTCTACACACAAATCCTAAGTCTGCGAACAATCCCGAGCTAGCGGCGGGAACCTAACAAACCAATAATAGTCAATACCTAAAAAGTCTAAAAACAATAGAATGCAAGCTCGGCTCGGGGAACTCACGCGCACGGCGACACGAGCTTGGAGCTCTGGCAAGCCGGCACCGCAGGTCGGCGCGCAGTGCGCGCGCGCACGGCAGTGGCGGCTGGCGCTGCTGCCGCTGCTGCACGCAGCACGGCAGCGGACACGGCAGACTCCGCAGCGAGGCGCGCGGCGAGCGCGTCGGCGTGCGTCTTGCGGCGGCGGCTTCGGCGAAGCGCGCGAGTCTTTGGCGTCGCGCGAGCGACACGCGGACGCGGGTGGGCGCCGGGCGAGCGGCTTCGGGCGAAGCGCGCGCGCGGCGCTGGCGTCTGGCGTCTCGCTGCTTCTTGCGCGATCGCACGATCCGCGCGGCGATGGCGTCTGGCGAGGCGCTTCAACAGATCTGGGCGACTGATGCGATCTGCGAGGGCGATCTGTCTTCTTCTTGGCCGGCGCGATCCGGCGTCGCGATCGGCCGGTGGGCGTCGACGATGGTCGCTTGGTGGGCTTCTCTCCGTGGCCGCAATCAACACAAACACACACAACACACCTCTTTTCACTTGGCCAAAAGCACACCAAACGGATGAGAAGAAGAAGAGGAAGATCGATACCTACCCGAATGATGAAGAACGATCCAAGGGAGGCGCAAGGATGAAGAATCGGCAAGGGCTATGGAGAGGAGAGCTTGCGCGCCAAGAAGAGATTTGGAGAAGAAGATGGAATAAACCTAATTTCTATTTCATTTAACCAAATGCACCAAAACTCCAAAATCCAAGGTTAACTAAGATGTGATGCAGAAAGAGCAACAAGAGCACCTAATGGCTCAATTGGCACACATCTCCACAAGCTTCCCAGGAGACCCGGGTTCAAACCCCAGCTGCAGCACAATTCCCTTTATTTTTACTTTTGCATCAAACCTTGCTCAAACCAAACCACAAACCCCTACAAAAAACCATCCAATAATTTTAGTAACTGGAAAAGACACAAACGACCCTGACGGGATCAAATTACCAAATTACCCCTAGGGCATACCTGGAAGACCGGGAAGAAAAACCTGGGTCGTTACAGCAGTCCTATATACTAACATGCTCTGTAAAGACCCGACCTGAATAGGGTCCTAACCTAGGCCTTTAAACTCTTATGCATGTAAGTAAACCCGAAATCATGAATGCGGAAGTAAAGAGAAAACTTAATAACATGAAATCGTTCAGAGAAATTTTATTAATTGGACCTGTCCCTGTTTCCAAGCACCTGTCAAAAGTTTTACCAAAAACCAACCTTGGCCAGAGTATCGTTTATTTGCAAAAGAAAACATCCAAGCAAGTTTAACAAAATAAACCGAAGCAAATAACTCAATGTTCAGAAATACAACAAAGTCCACCTAAGGGATCCATGCCCCATCTACATGCAAAATAATCAAGAACAAACGCAACATGACTAAGAGTACTCTGTCCATGATCATCTAGCAGCATCCTCCTAGCCATCCAGTCTCGGTCCTAAGTTACCTGGTGGAAAACCACAGAAAAATAAGGGTGAGCAACGAGTCGCTCAGTAAGAATCCCCAACCGGGGTACAATACGAAAAACCAATCATCTAGCACACAGATACATGCAACCAATTACGAGCACAGAAGCAACAACCTGGCTCAGGCTAACCGCCATTCTGGAACTTGCCTACTTAAATACTTACTACCGCAACCTACAATCGGTTTACACTTTGGATGCCCATCGGGGTCTTATACTTGGTGAGGCCCATCGGGGACTTACTCACTTTTAAGCGCGATGACGCCCAACACGGTCTTACTCAAGCAGCAGTAAAGGTTGCCCATCGAGGACTTACACCAGCTTAAGCACGAGGATGCCAATCGGGGTCTTACACCTACTCAGTACACGGAAGCCAATCGGGGTCTTATACTAGCTTAAGTTGAAGGATGCCCATCGAGACTTACTATTACTAGGTTCACAAGCTGCCCAACAGGGACTTACACTCCCTAGAAGCACTATGATGCCCGTCGGGGACTTACACATACTGCAACAGTGTGATACCCAACGGGGACTTACACCCACTGACAACGCATTGGTGCCCTTCGGGGACTTACCCATGCGAGACCTGCACTAACAACTCCTAACAGTCTCCTAACCACAGTAATACAAGCTAACTGTCCAACCAGGCAGAAATCTATGACAATACGATCCTTGCAGGCTCTATAGAACTTAAACAGAAAACATGGATATGCCAGAGTAAGGAAAATCCCTAGCATGGCTCTACATAACTTAAAACAGGAAACATGGAAAAATCAACAAACATGCCGGCATTTCAGAAATAAAGATCCTATCCACTAGAATACTCATACATGCTTGCAGAATATAAATGTGCTACTAAATTATTTTGCAGGGCCCACACAACCCCTATAAGAAATCCTTACCTGGTCAAGCAGAAACAAAAACAGTAAATTGCTCCATGAGCTGCAGAGACAACACAACCTAGGCATATGACAAGTAATACACATATATTAAACACTAATCGAAGGCTAAATGGAGAAGCAACCAACACAAAGGCTCAGGAAGACGTTACCCTAAAACTGAAGGAAACGGTCTCGGCACTCGACCTCGACGAAAGCGATGGCGAAGGCTCGCGGCTGCGAAGCTTGGAGAGGCGGCGAAGGCTCGCAGCTGCGGAGACGTGCGGCACGAAACTGCTGCACTCTGTGAAGTGCTGCGACGAGGTTGAGCGAAGGCGAAGCTGTGGAGACGTGCGGCACGAAGCTGCTGCGCTCTGCGAAGTGCTACGACGAACAACGGATTCTCGCGGCTGCAGGGAGCTGCGAAGGCACGGCTGGACGAGCAACGAGGGAGAAGGGCGAAGGTGAATGACTCAGCTACGGTATTCGTTGGGGCGAACGAGCGTGCGGCCGGACGGAACTGGTGTTGGCAAGGGCGAACAAGAAATGAAGCTCGATTAGGCTTGGCAAAGGTGAGCTTGGTGAAGGCAAAGTTGAGAGAGTTTTTTCTCGGCTGGGACTTGGGAAAAAGTGGGAAAAGAGATAAAATGAGCTCCAAGCCCCCTATTTATAGCCCAAGGCCCAACCAACCTTCGAGACTCAACAGGGACAAAATTTAAACAACAAAATCTCTCATAATTCTCCTTTAAACAGAAAGTGACCTCCAAGCTCTCTAAAGGCAACACAAGTCTTGGAAAAAAAAAAAAAAAACTAAACAATTACAAAACTGCCGTAAGGGTAAAATTACCAAAATGCCCTTCAAGGTTTAACGGCCCAACCAAACAACCGAAAACTAAATCGAACATACCTGGGAAACCAAAACAGATATCTAGGCCGTTACAATACTCCCCCCTTAGAAGACTTTCGTCCTCGGAAGTCGCTGCACTAGAATAACTCCAGGTAGTTTCTTCTCATCTCTGCTTCCAACTCCCAAGTTGCTTCCTCAACTTTCTGATTCTGCCACTGTACCTTCACTAAATCAATGGCTCTGCTCTTCAAAACCTTTTTCTGAAACGCTAAGATCTTTATAGGTCACTGGTCTGCTGCAAAGGCTCAAAATCTACAATGTGCCAAGGGTGCGCACACATCTTGGCGGAGCATCGATCTGACTCTAACTCATGGTCGGCAGCTGATCGCGACCCCTAGATCGCCCACGCTTGGCGATCTGCTATCCACTGAAAGGGAACAACCGAAGACCCAAACTTCTTCTTGCTCAAAGCATCACCCACATCGTAGCTTCTACCCGGGTAAGGATCCGAACAACTCTCTTAGCCATGGCGGCGAAAACTCCTCGATTTTACTACCATCGCCTAGGTCGGTTCCAACCCGAACTCCAACCATCGATCAACAAGAAATGCCTCTACCTGGTCAAGGGCCAACTAGCATAACTTGCCTACGCAAACAACCAGGCTCACAATGCACGGTAACCTCTCAACCCAAGTTAGGGCACTTGCCAAGAACTAAAGTCCTAACTCCCTGAGGCCCGAGCACTTTGGTTTCACAACCCAAACCCCTCGTGGTTCTTGAAAAATACACCACTTTAACGATCTACACAAAAGTACACCGCGGCGTGTACAGCTCTAACTTGGTTCCTTAAGATCCAAACCAACAAGTATTCTCACACAATGCAACTTTTGCCTCCCAATAGAGCCACATCCAAAGAAAGGAGCAACAAGAGTTCAACCCACTCAAAGTCAACTCACCACGGATCGCCACATTGGTCGACTCACTCTTACAAGAGCATAGCCACACCAAGCTAACTTACCTCATACCAATGGTCCACTAAACGTGCTCCGATCAACCATCCAACTCATGGCTCTAACAGTGGATCAACCACGCATCATTGATGCCAACCCTACTCATATTAGGGTAACTCCAGGGTAGTCGAATCACACTACAATCCAACTGGCTCACAAGCCCACAACACAGCGAGAACTCGGACGCGCTTAGCCCTTAACAACCAACACCATCCTTTGTACCCAAATCTCTGTGACCACTGAAGGCTCCTACTTATCCCTCGAACGACCTCAAACTTGTAGTTCTCTCGCTACCACCAAGCGGATCTCTTATGCAGACCCAAATAGGTGCAATATCATGAATGGGTACAAGACTAGTGGGGATGCTAAACTTCGGGCGGGTTCTGGAACCACCTGTATGAAAAGTGCCAACTGGCCTGAATCCAGGCCTCCTCTCAAAGCTTGGTGCCAACAGGCACTACTTCCTTTACAACACAAACATCCCTTTCCGGGCTTTAAGCCCCTCTGAGGGTAGGGAAGGTCACACTCCGGGTGACAGGGCAATGGCACTCAACACAAGAGTCTCAACACTCAAGTAGACTACTCTCTGACATCACGTCCAACAGACAAGCCAAGGCCCACTCCCGCATCCCACTCGATGCTCAACGAATACTCAGGCCAACCCTCGGGTGGCAGCACCTAGCTCCACACCTGGAACATGCTAACAGAAGGTGCTTCTCTCTAATAGCCACCGAAAACCACGGGACGGATTAAGTCCTCGACAAGCAAACTCCACACTACCCCACAGCTACGAGGGTACTAAAAGAACTGGCCGCCAAACATTGCGAGGCTTGCAGGAGGACAAGATGTCTCTACATCTTCCTCAAAAGCTACTAACTTGGAAGCTTGCCAATCGACCGGGTGGCTGGTGGAGACTCTGCTGGTCCGCCTCTCACATGGGACTACCACCACCACACTGCTGCATCGAACAACAACAGAATGGCGCGCCTCGACCTCTAAACATCTGGTCATCGGCCTCTGAACACCAGGTCGTCCCAACACTTGGATGAGTCTCACTCTGAGGCGTGCTAGCCTCAACCCCCCCTACTCTTGGCAACTCATCTGCCAGGGCCAAAGGTGGCCTACGGGTCTAGACAACCCTAGACGTGGTCTCATGATGAACATGAACAGTCCAACTCCTCGGTTGGAAATACCAAACGTCCCTGCTCCTCTAAGTGCAATCAACCTACTAGCTATCCACACAAAGAATAAAAGCTAGCCCACGCTGGGGCTCTCACTGCCAAACAAGGGTAACACATGTATACTAGATGCAGTATTGTAAAATAAAACCCTTAGCTTAATGAACTCGGACAAACTCGACACCATGCGAGTCTTGATGATCATGGGGGCAACAACACAAAAGCAGGTTAGTCTCTGAGAATCCATGACTCGTGCTCACGATACCAATCTGTAAGAACCCGACCCAAAACACGGTCCTAAACCTAGGTTCTCACTCAAAGATGCAAGTTAAATACTTCATCAAGCGGTTTAGTGCTCATATTTAAAACCTTTCAAAACATTTAAAAGCGGGGACACTTAAAACATAAACAACAACCTTCATTTAAGCAAAGCCAACAAAGTAAAACAAGCCTGGCCAGTGTTTATAAAATCATACAATACAATTTAAACAACTTTTAAAAACGTCCCCTAGGACTCCTGTCCGTCTACATCTTGAACAAATTATGCAAACAATAAAGACAGTGTGCGCGGCTCCCATGATCAATCGGCTCCTCTCGCTAAGCCCCCGGTCTTTGTCCCAAGTTACAGTGGAAAACCACGAGAAATAAGGGTGAGTATAAACATACTCGGTAAGAATCCCCAACCGGGTACAATACGATACATCAATCATCCGGCACCCTAGTATACATGCAAGCAGTTACCAACACGGATCATAGCTCAACGAGCTTACAAGGCGAGAATCTGGAATCCTCGGAGTCTCCTACTTTCGCCCTAATGATTGGCTCTCATAACCAATCCCGGACATCTCCGAGGGTCTTTCTCCTCGGCCAATTGATCACCTCAAAAACCGATCCCAAAGATGTCCGACACCCTCGAGGGTCTTTCTCCTCGACCATATGATCACCTCAAAAGCCAAACCCAATGGGTGTCCTCAAGGGCCTCTTACCCTCGCTAACAAATCGGACTATCGGAGAGTACCCGAAGTCCGGCTCTAAATCGAAAGGAACCGATGTACTCACGAACATTAGCCAGGGAGCTCTCCGAACAGGGGACTAACGCGTGTCTTGCGCACACACCGCGCATCTTCTTTGCTTGCAACCGCGTAAATGTGGGGGCCTAAGTACAAACTACGCGGGCCGTGCGCATGCCTAAAGACTCGGAACGGTGTCACCAACACGAGAGTGCGAGGCCCTCGGCACTCATCTCATGCGGCTGTACCACCGACACACGAAGCTAAGAACCGGCCAAGGCGGGCTTGCACCTTTGGCGGGGTTCCGCTCTAGCGGCTACAAACTAGGCTTATGCCGATGTGGTAGCTAAATCCACATCATTTTGCCGGGGAAGCAATGTACGTTATACTTCGCTCTACTCCCGACCGGTGGGGACAAAGTACGTTATGTCCGCTCTCAGCCTCTGTTTGATGACAAACTCTACTATACTAGCTAAGAGTACAAAATAACTGATTCCTGGCTAGACATACATATCAACATCGATCACACATAACCTAGCATGATACTACGAACTTAAAGCAGGAATCTCAAGCATGCTGGAAGAACAATCCTAGCATGGCACTAACATGTACAAACAGGAAAACATGATAGCAAGAATGCAATCACAAGCTGTCCTATCCACTAATCATGTTCATAGAAGTAAACATGCATATAAGGCACAATCAAGAAAGCATCGCAGGGTCCACACAACCATGGTAAGAAATCCTTACCTGGAAACGAGCATAAATAACTTTCACAATCAAATAATGACCCTCGAGCTTTAAAACTAAACCGAGCAACCTAAGCATTGCAATAAAAACAACCTAATTAATTAAACAGCAGCCAACAGCTTAGGGTCCAAAAGAGTGGAGGCTCGAGAATTACCAAACGAGAGGGTACTAGGTCTCGGCCCCAACAATCTTGGCAAAACAGGCTCTCGCGCAAGTGGGCGAGCGGGACGTGCGGTACCGGCGGCGAGCTGCTTGGGCGCTTCTCGGTATTTCTGGGCGCGCGCTTGGCGGGGCGGATCTTGGACGAAGCTGCACGGCACGCAGACGCGGGCGGTCTTGAGGCGCGGCGCTGCGCGAAGGCGACAGCGTCGCGGCGCGGTCGAAGCGGCGGCTCGTGCGCGAGCGGCGCGGCGCGCGTCTGGGCGACTGATCTGGTCGGTCACGCGACTCCATTGGGCGAGTCTGAGGGCTGCGCGGCGCGTCTGGGCAGCTACTGTGCGGGCAGCCGGTTGTCTGCGTGCGCTGAAATGGCTGGGCTGGCTGACTGGCTAAGCTGGTGCGCTGGCCTGGTGTGGCTGAGCTGGGTGGGAGTGCGGCTAGGCGATCTGGGCTTCTTTGGTGCAGGTTTTTGGGCATGGCTGGGCTGCTAGGGTTTCTTGGTGAGGTCGGTTAGGAGAGAGAGAGAGAGAGAGAGAGAGAGAAAGAGAGAGGATTTTGCAAAACAAAGGGAAAAGGGGTTTTCTTGATTTTTCTTCCCTTTTCCTAATTTAAATGGGTCTAAAATCCCTTCCCAAAGCTTCCTCTTTCAAAACCCGGCCCAAACAAATTTTTCTTTCTAGAAAAACTCTTTTTCCTACAAACTCCCAAAACCATTTAGGGCAAGGGTTCAAATCCCAAAGGAAGCACTCAAAAACCCATTAATTTTGCCAATAACTAAAATACCTCCAAACTCCCAAACAACTTGCCCAAACCTCTTGGGTCTTGCAACCAACAACCAACAAAATTCGACGAAGGCAGGAAAGGCCCTGAAATCTTGAAAATCCTCAAAACCCTGACCGGGGGCAAAAAGACCAAAATACCCCTAAGGGTTAGAACAGCTCTAACGGCCCATCCGAACAACCGAATAATGACCCGAAATCACCTGGGTAACCGAAATAGAAAACTGGGCCGTTACAATACTCCCTCCTTTTAAGACTTTCGTCCTCGAAAGTCCTAATACGAAAACAACTCTAGGAAACTCAACTGATTCTTAACAAACCAAGCTTCTGATTAAGACAACACAATTCCTTATTGGAAACCGAACCCTCTTGGGTTCCCAAAGGCTCCAAGCCCAACAGACACCGAGTCTGCCACGAACTATCTCAACCAAAACTGAACCAACACTGAGCTTCGAAGAAAACATGCGATAACTAGTCAGTGAGCCACATCCTCTGACTCGCACCAACTCTCAAAACGGTCTACGACTCTAGGGCTCACTTATCCTTGCTAACCCAACTCGGAACGCCTCTCTACGACGCTACTCTCAGCAAACTCGTGGACGGGTCACAAGCTCTAAAACTCTACGCCACGCTCCAGCGTAACTTCTCTGAATGCTCATAGCTGTTGTCAAACAGCCTTGACCCTTCACCATGCTGACCAAACAACTGAACCTCCCAGGTTTCAGAAACTAAACGGCCTACTCTTAGTTCGCAAGAGATCTGTGAACCCCAATGGATGCCTACAATCCTTAACGAAATCCAAATCGAACCACCAACTGGTGACTGATCCCAAGGCAAACTCCTCCAACTAGCATGCGTCCACAAAACTTAAGCAACCATCTTACGAGAAATCGAAGCACCCAAGCCAAGTGGCACTTTTCTGGTTCACCAAACGGCTACCACCACTCACACTAGCTGATACTTGCACTTGGCCCCCGAACGACAAGGTCCGAGAACAGCTCCACTCAGCCAAACTAATAAGCCGGAGCCCCTCATCGGCCGACAACAAACTTTCCAATGCAATCCGATCAGCCACTGGCCTAGGTGAACATCGTCAGACAGGAAAATAAACAACATTCTTCTCACGGAAACCTTGAGCAGCAAGGAATAAAACAACACGCGGCTACTAGCAACACAAAAGCTTGAGGATCGCAACTCAAGGGCTTTTACCAACCAATGCCACGGCACCTCTATGCCAACTCACTCAACTGTGGCTCAGCTAAAATGCCAACTGCGAATGCACAACGACTAAAAGAAAAGCCCGAGAAAGGCTTGCGTAGCAGAAACTCAAACCAAGCTCATAACGAGCAAAGCTCGCCTCCAAGCTACCACTCAACTTTTAAGTCCAACTGGCTACTCAAAGGACTTCCTCCTTTAGCTTAGACCTAACTCTTCTTCCAATCCAGAAACTCCACCCACGAAGCATCGTGAGGAATAAGGATAGCGGTGACCACAAGCTTGCGGATCATGAACAACACGAGTCAGCAAGACTACCTTAAAAGTTAAAACTCGAGGTCGGCATCCACGGTGCAACTCAACTAACAAAGAACTAAGGGGTTCTACAAACTCCAAAGATCCAACAACCTTCCAGCAACAACTCAAGCCCTTGAACTGGCAGGCCTCCGCCCTTGCGGGAAGAAACAACTTTCCGCTTGCTAACAATCAAACGCAGGGACACTCTCGCTGGGCTGACCGCTGCGCTACTCTGATCAACTACATAACTCAGGAGCTAAGCTGACTCCTCCTCAACAGGAACGATTTACCAGCAAGCGGACTTCCGAAGGACAGCGAACTCCACACACACTCGCTGCCTTGCTTAAACCCAAGGGCAACAACAACCAACTCTCTCGGAAGCAACATCCGAGGATCCTCAATCGCTTGAACCCCCAACTTGGAACTAGCAGTGCCTACTCAATTGCCGAGGGAGGGGTCAACTCCCAAAACTTGCTGACTAGGAACAAGTCCTCAGGGCAACGCCCGCTTGCTCGAACCGAGCTAGCTCACGAAACAACATGTGAACCAAACCTTGGTCAACACCAAGCACCACCTCGCTAAGAATTCCGAAAATCAAAGTGGAGGTTACCAAGAACAACTCTAGCTTGTTAACCGGCAACAAGCATCCAAAGAACTCAACCGAGGAACACCGCTGGTCCGACCGAGCTCTGGTGAGGCTCTCCACAACTTAGGGTTCCTCCGATCGCCCTCCGACACACACTGTCGTCAAACGGTCTAACAGACAACTGGCTACACGAGCACATCTCCCTTGACATCTCAATCGTGGCCGCCCAAAGCTCTTCCTTGCAACATCTCAGTAGCAAGCACGGGCGATGCTCCACACAATCCGAAAAGTGCCTTACCAGACTTGATGCAATGAGCCCGCTGCCTGGCCCCGCCCTGCTAACGATCCTGACCTCTAACCTGCGGTCGGCGCTGATCGCGACCCCTAGATCGCCTCTGCTGGCGAGTGCGCTATCCACTGAAAGGGAACAACCGAGAAGACCCAAACTTCCTCTTGCTCAAAGCATCAGCCACATCGTAGCTTCTACCCAGGGTAAGGATCCGAACAACTCTCTTAGCCATGGCGGCTAGAAACTCCTCGATTTTACTACCATCGCCCTAGGTTAGTTCCAACTGAACTCCAACCATCGATCAACAAGAAATGCCTCTACCCAGGTCAAGGGCCAACTAGCATAACTTGCCTACGCAACAACCAGGACTCACGGCACGCACGAACCTCTCAACCCAAGTTAGGGCACTTGCCAAGAACTAAAGTCCTAACTCCTCGGGCCCGAAAGCACTTGGTTTCACAACCCGAAACCCCTCGTGGTTCTTGAAAAATACACCACGGAACAATCTACACAAAAGTACACTGGCGTGTACAGCTCCAACTTGGTTCCTTAAGATCCAAACCAACAAGTATTCTCACACAATGCAACTTTTGCCTCCCAATAGAGCCACATCTAGCAAAGGAGCAACAAGAGTTCAACCCACTCGGGGTCAACTCACCACGGACTGCCACATTGGTCGACTCACTCTTACAAGAGCATAGCCACACTAAGCTAACTTACCTCATACCAATGGTCCACTAAACGTGCTCCAATCAACCATCCAACTCATGGCTCTAACAGTGGATCAACCACGCATCATTGATGCCAACCCTACTCATATTAGGGTAACTCCAGGGTAGTCGAATCACACTACAATCCAACTGGCTCACAAGCCCACAACACAGGCGCAAGAACTCGGACGCGCTAGCCCTTAACAACCAACACCATCCTTTGTACCCAAATCTCGGTGACCCTGAAAGGCTCCTACTTATCCCTCGAACGACCTCAAACTTGTAGTTCTCTGGCTACCACCAAGCCAGATCTCTTATGCAGCCCAAATAGGTGCAATATCATGAATGGGTACAAGACTAGTGGGGATGCTAAACTCCGGGCGGGTTCTGGAACCACCTGTATGAAAAGTGCCAACTGGCCTGAATCCAGGCCTCCTCTCAAAGCTTGGTGCCAACAGGCACTACTTCCTTTACAACACAAACATCCCTTTCTCGGGCTTTAAGCCCCTCTGAGGGTAGGGAAGGTCACACTCCGGGTGACAGGGCAATGGCACTCAACACAAGAGTCTCAACACTCAAGTAGACTACTCTCTGACATCACGTCCAACAGACAAGCCAAGGCCCACTCCCGCATCCCACTCGATGCTCAACGAATACTCAGGCCAACCCTCGGGTGGCAGCACCTAGCTCCACACCTGGAACATGCTAACAGAAGGTGCTTCTCTCTAATAGCCAGCTGAAAACCACGGACGGATTAAGTCCTGACAAGCAAACTCCACACTACCCCCTGGCTACGAGGGTACTAAAAGAACTGGCTGCAAAACGATCATAGGGCTTGCAGGAGGACAAGATGTCTCTACATCTTCCTCAAAAGCTACTAACTTGGAAGCTTGCCAATCGGCCGGTGGTGGGTGGAGACTCTGCTGGTCCGCCTCTCACAGGGGACTACCACCACCACACTGCTGCATCGAACAACAACAGAATGGCGCGCCTCGACCTCTAAACATCTGGTCATCGGCCTCTGAACACCAGGTCATCCCAACACTTGGATGATAAACTCGATCCTGGCCAACCACCTTGCTGCTAGCAGTAGGTCTCAAAACATCCAGCTCTACAGGCTTCCACTTGCCAAACTCGGCGGCTCGATCAACACCAACTACTTATCAGCATAAACCTGCTGATCAAGCCCTCTCGGGAACCTCTAGGGCTACTAGAGCCACAATGAGGGGTGTCTCCTAAATAAACTCTGCCAGCTGGGCTATCTGTGCCCAAGACTCCTCACTACGCGCTACAAATTGCGCCTGGGTCTCCGCTCTCTGTTAGCTAAAAGACCTGCCATCACCTCCCTCATGGCTGGAGCACACTCTGCTCAAGGAGTCTCACTCTGAGGCGTGCTAGCCTCAACCCCCCCTACTCTTGGCAACTCATCTGCCAGGGCCAAAGGTGGCCTACGGGTCTAGACAACCCTAGACGTGGTCTCATGATCAACATGAACAGTCCAACTCCTCGGTTGGATATACCAAACGTCCCTGCTCCTCTAAGTGCAATCAACCTACTAGCGATCCACACAAAGAATAAAAGCTAGCCCACGCTGGGGCTCTCACTGCCAAACAAGGGTAACACATGTATACTAGATGTAGTATTGTAAAATAAAACCCTTAGCTTAATGAACTCAGACAAACCTGACGGCCGCGGAGTGCTGATGATCATGGGGGCAACAACCTGCAAAACAGGTTAGTCTACAGAATCTATGACTCTGTGCTCTGATACCAACTGTAAGAACCCGACCCAAAACACGGTCCTAAACCTAGGTTCTCACTCAGCATGCAAGTTAAATACTTCATCAAGCGGTTTAGTGCTCATATTTAAAACCTTTCAAAACATTTAAAAGCGGGGACACTTAAAACATAAACAACAACCTTCATTTAAGCAAAGCCAACAAAGTAAAACAAGCTCGCCGAGTGTTTATAAAATCATACAATACAATTTAAACAACTTTTAAAAACATCCCCTAGGACTCTGTCCCGTCTACATCTTGAACAAATTATGCAAACAATAAAAGGCAGTCTGCCGCGGCTCCCATGATCAATCGGCTCCCTCCGCTAGCCGTCCGGTCTTTGTCCCAAGTTACCTGGTGGAAAACCACAGAAATAAGGGTGAGTATAAACATACTCAGGAAGAATCCCCAACCGGGGTACAATACGATACATCAATCATCTGGCACCCTAGTATACATGCAAACAGTTACCAAGGGTCTGCCACATACTGGCGGAGCATCGAAACGTGGAACACACTGTGCACTGCGGCCAAGGACGGCGGCAATGCTAACCCGTAAGCTACAGCCCCAACCCTCTCAAGGATCTCGAAAGGTCCAACAAACCTAGGGCTCAACTTCCCCCGCTTACCAAACCTCAGAACCCCACGCATCGGCGCTACCTTTAGAAAAACATGCTGACCAACTTCAAACTCTAACTCTCTACGCCTGACATCGGTGTAGGTTTTCTGCCTACTCTGAGTGGTAAACATACGAGCCCTGATCTTCTGAACTACCTCATTGGTCAACTGGAGCAACTCAGGGCCCAAAACCTGTCTGTCTCCAACCTCTTCCCATAAAACTGGAGATCTGCAGCGCTTACCATACAACGCCTCAAACGGTGCCATCTGAATGGTCGACTGGTAACTGTTCTTGTAGGCAAACTCCATCAAATACAAATACTGATCCCAACTGCCTAGAAAATCCAACACACAGGCTCGCAACATATCCTCTAAAATCTGATTTACCCGCTTCGTCTGACCATCAGTCTGCAGATGAAAAGTTGTACTGTAGTTGCACTCTGTACCTAGACCTGCCTAAAGGGCTCTCTAAAACTGAGACGTGAATCGAGAATCCCAGTCAGAGATGATCTTAACTGGCACCCTATGGTACCTAACTATCTGCTCAAGGAACAACTGTGCCCACTACTCCACGGTATAACTTATTCTACCGGGGACGAAGTGTGCACTTTTTGTCAACCTGTCAAAGATCACCCAAATCTGTGCATAACCTTTCAGAGTCTGGGGCAAAGCCGAAATAAAGTCCATGGTGATCTCTTCCCATTTCCACTGTAGTACACTAAGCGGCTGTGTAAGAACCCGACCCAAAACACGGTCCTAAACCTAGGTTCTCACTCAGCATGCAAGTTAAATACTTCATCAAGCGGTTTAGTGCTCATATTTAAAACCTTTCAAAACATTTAAAAGCGGGGACACATAAAACATAAACAACAACCTTCATTTAAGCAAAGCCAACAAAGTAAAACAAGCCTGGCCAGTGTTTATAAAATCATACAATACAATTTAAACAACTTTTAAAAACGTCCCCTAGGACTCTGTCCGTCTACATGCTTTGAACAAATTATGCAAACAATAAAAGACAGAGTGCCGGCGGCTCCCATGATCAATCAGCTCCCTCCGCTAGCCGTCCCGGTGCTGTCCCAAGTTACCTGGTGGAAAACCACAGAAATAAGGGTGATTATAAACATACTCAGTAAGAATCCCCAACCGAGGTACAATACGATACATCAATCATCTGGCACCGTAGTATACATGCAAACAGTTACCAACACAGATCATAGCTCAACGAGCTTACAAGGCAAAATCTGGAATCCTCGGAAGTCTCCTACTTCCGGCCTAATGATTGGCTCTCATAACCACTCCCGGGACATCTCAGAGGTCTTTCTCCTCGGCCAATTGATCAGCTCAAAAAGCCAGATCCCAAAGATGTCCGACACCCTCGAGGTCTTTCTCCTCGACCATATGATCACTCAAAAGCCAAACCCAATGGGTGTCCTCAAGGGCCTCTTACCCTCGCTAACAAATCTGGACTATCGGGAGAGTACCCGAAGTCTGGCTCTAAACTGAAAGGAACTGATGTACTCACAAACATTAGCCCGGGGGAGCTCTCCGAACCGGGGACTAACGCGTGTGCGAGCACACCGCATGCTGCTGCAACCGGCGTAAATGTGGGGGCCTAAGTATAAACTACGCGCGCCAGGTACGCATGCCTAAAGACTCGGAAAGCGGTGTCACTTTGAACACGATGGTGCGAGGCCCTCGGCACTCATCTGTGCGGCTGTACCACCACCGACTGAAGCTAAGAACCGGCCAAGGCAGGCTTGCACCTTTGGCAGGGTTCCGCTCTAGCAGGCTACAAACTAGGCTGATGCCGATGTGGTAGCTAAATCCACATCGGCTACCGGGGGGAAGCAATGTACGTTATGCTTCGCTCTACTCCCGACCGGTGTGGACAAAGTACGTTATGTCCGCTCTCAGCCTCTGGATGATGACAAACTCTACTATACTAGCTAAGAGTACAAAATAACTGATTCCTGGCTAGACATACATATCAACATCGATCACACATAACCTAGCATGATACTACGAACTTAAAGCAGGAATCTCAAGCATGCTGGAAGAACAATTCTAGCATGGCACTAACATGTACAAACAGGCAAACATGCTAGCAAGAATGCAATCACAAGCTGTCCTATCCGCTAATCATGTTCATAGAAGTAAACATGCATATAAGGCACAATCAAGAAAGCATCGCAGGGTCCACACAACCACGGTAAGAAATCCTTACCTAGAAACGAGCAGAAATAACTTTCAAAATCAAATAATGACCCTCGAGCTTTAAAGCGAAACCGAGCAACCTAAGCATTGCAATAAAAACAACCTAATTAAATAAACAGCAGCCAACAGCTTAGGGTCCAAAAGAGTGGAGGCTCGGGAATTACCACACGAGAGGGTACTAGGTCTCGGCCCCAACAATCTTGGCAAAACAGGCTCTCGGCAAGTGGGCGAGCGGGACGTGTACCGGGGCGAGCAGCCGGGGCATTCTTTCTGAGGAGCGCCGCGCGCCAGGACGGGCGCTGACGCTGGGCTGCGCGCAGATCGCGACAGACAGCGCGCAGCGCTTACGCGGGCGAGATGCGGACGAAGCGGCGAGGCACGCAGACTGGTCGGTCTTTGGGCGCGCGTGCGGGCGGTCTGCGGCGGCTTAGTGCGGGGCGCGCGTAGCGCGTCTGGCGACTGATGCAAGTCGGTCTGCGCGATTAGCGAGTGAGGGCTGCGGCGCGGTGTCTGGGCAACTGGTGCGGAGCGGCCGGGTTGTTCGTGCGTCTGGCCGGGCGGCCGGGCTGTCTGCGCGCTGGGCCGGACGGGGGCCGCTCGTGTGCTGGTGTGCTGTCAGGTGTAATCTTGGTGAGCGGGTGCGGCTAGGGCGGTCTGGGCTGGATGGTGCGGCTGGGCATGGCTAGGCGGCTAGGGTTTCTTGGTGAGGTCGGTTAGGAGAGAGAGAGAGAGAGAGAGAAAGAGAGAGGATTTTGCAAAACAAGGGAAAAAGGGGTTTTCTTGATTTTTCTTCCCTTTTCCTAATTTAAATGGGTCTAAAATCCCTTCCCAAAGCTTCCTCTTTCAAAACCAGGCCCAAACAAACTTTTCTTTCTAGAAAAACTCTTTTTCCTACAAACTCCCAAAACCATTTAGGGCAAGGGTTCAAATCCCAAAGGAAGCACTAAAAAACCCATTAATTTTGCCAATAACTAAAATACCTCCAAACTCCCAAACAACTTGTCCAAACCTCTTGGGTCTTGCAACCAACAACCACCAAAATTCGACGAAGGCAGGAAAGGCCCTGAAATCTTGAAAATCCTCAAAACCCTGACCGGGGGCAAAAAGACCAAAATACCCCTAAGGGTTAGAACAGCTCTAACGGCCCATCCGAACAACCGAATAATGACCCGAAATCACCTGGGTAACTGAATCAGAAAACTGGGCCGTTACAGGCTGCAACAAACTTGCTTGTTTCTGCCTAGGTACTTTAAAGACCCGACCCGAATGGGGTCCTAAAATAGGCCTTTACCTCAATGCATGCTTTAAAACTTAGAAAATAATATGCAAGGTTGTATGCCAGATTCTGATTAAAACAAAAAGCAGTAAACATCCATTCAAAACAACAACAAAACGTCCTGGAACTTGTCCCTGTTTCCAAGCACCTGTTCCAAGCTAAATATAATTTAAAACGTACTCTGATCAGAGATTTAATTCAACATTCAAATCCAAAGATGGTTTACATCAGTGTTAGAATTCGGAAAACAACCAGAAAACAACCTAAGGGCTCCGTGCCCAACTACATGCAGTCAGAGGACATTTAAAACATAACAACATAAATAAAAGACTCAGAGTTCGAAACAACGGGTTTCCATGATCACACCTCCTCCTCCAGCCATCTTGTCTCGCACCATGGTTACCTGTGGAAAACCAAAAAATAAGGGTGAGTAACGAATTACTCAGTAAGAATCCCCAACCAGGGTACAATACTATTTAAATGGTCATCTAGCAGAAAGGTATGCAAGCTATGAATATAAACACAAAAGAGAACACATAGCTTAAATCCACACATAAACCTCGGATGCCATCTCAGGGTCTTACTCCGGAAAATCTACCACACGATACGATCCTATAGGAGAAACAAGTCTCGGCCTCAGCCTGTCTACTGTCGATACGAAAGGTGCACTGAACTCACGATCCCGAGGAGCTCTCCGGCCGGCGCTATAATGAGCGTGTTCTCGCACCGCATGCTGCTGCAAACTAGGGGATGCCGGGTTTAGTGGTAAGCTGCCGTGGTCCAGTACTCATGCCTAACTAATCTCTGGATCGGTGTCACTGACATAGGGGTGTGAGACCTGGACACGTGAACTATGTCAGCCTGTACCACCGCACCTGAGGCTAAGGAACTGGTCGCGGTAGGCTTACACCAAGAAGCTGTCCTTGCCCTAACAGGTGGCAATCAAGGGCTACTGCCGACACGTAGAGGACGTGTCGACTGCCGGGGATAAGGCATTGCCTCGTCATTCCCCCGACCGTTTACACCAGGCAGTATGTGTCGGAAGAAGAAGAAGAAGAAGAAGAAGAAGAAGAGGAAGAGAACTCTTACTCGGGATGACAATCAATCGAAGGGCTGCTCGGGGAGATGATGCACGGCAAGGAGCTTGGAAGAGAGAGCTTGGGCGGCTAGGGTGGATTTGGAGAAGAAAGCATAAACAAACCTAATTTCCCTTCATTTAGTCAAATGCACCAAAACCCCAAAGACCCATAGCTAACCAAGACATACAGCAGAATGAGCATCAATAACAGCTCGAGGCACAACCAGCAACCACACACAACTGACCTCCTAGACAACCTGGGTTCTAACCCCAACTGCTACACTTTTAAAACCCTATTTTACTTTTGCATCTCTTCATGCCCAAACACATCCACAAAGCATCAAAATCCTACATAAGACCATCCAATAATTTTAGCAACTGAAAAAGACATAAACGGCCCTGACGGCCAGACCAAATTACCAAAATACCCCGAGGGCATACCTGGAAGACCGGGATGAAAACCTGGGCTGTTACAATATTCCCTCCTTTTTATGACTTTCATCCTCGAAAGTCCTTAAGACTGAAACAGCTCAGGATACTGCAATCTCATCTCGTCCTCCCCGCTCACAAGCGACTTCTTCTGAACTCTGACTCCTTCACTGAACGTTTACCAAACGGATCTCACGATTACGCAAGTCTTCGTCTCAAAGACCAGAATACTCACAGGCTTCCCCTCGAAGCCCAAATCCTCATTCAGCTGCAAAGGCTCAAAGTCGACAATGAGCGACGGGTCCGACACATACTGCCTCAACATCGATACATGAAAACACTGTGCACAGCTGACAATGACGAGGAAAACTAACTGATATGCAACTCTGCCAATCCTCTCGAGAATCTCAAATGGTCCAACAAACAGGGACTCCACTTCCCTCGCTTACCAAACCTCAACACACCTCACATCGGTGCAACTTTTAAGAACATGTGTTGTCCAACCTCAAACTCTAACCTCGACGCCGTACATCGGCGTAACACTTCTGCCTGCTCTGGGCTACCAACATACGAGCTCTAATCTTTTGTACTGCATTGCTAGTCAGCTGCAACAACTCAGGACCTAAAAACTGACGGCCACAAACTTTTTCTCAGAATACCAGAAACCTGCAACATTTATCATACAACGCCTCAACGGAACCATATGAACTAACAGCTGGGGACTGCTATCCAAAGCAACCTCATAAAACCAACACTGGTCCCCCGATCTCTAACCACGGAAACACCAACTCGCAACAAGGTCTGAAGGATCTAGCTCACTCATCCCAAAAGACCATCGATACGAGGGTGAAAACACTACTGGAACTGCACTCGGCTCACAAGCCTCTAAGAACGCTCTCCAGAACCACCGTTCACCAACACACTTCCTAGAATAAACCTGTGTTGCCACACCCTAGTGCCAACAACTCTAGCTTGAAACTGCCATGGCACTACTCAATAGTAATGACATCTCCACCGGGGCGAGGTGCGAGCTCTAGCTACTGCAACTAATCTGACAAAAATCCTAACTCACACAACAACCTCAACCAGCTGCCGACTTCCACACGGAATCCTACCAACCAACAACTTGAGTTCTACGAATTCGGTAGCCTAACTGTAACGGCCAAACCCATCGCTAGCAAAGATATTGTCCGCTTTGGCCCATTGGCCTCACGGATTTGTTTCTCCCCCCCTTGGGAAAATGCGTCTTACTAGGGAAAGGTGTCCACACCCTTTATAAGGAGTGCTTCGTTCCCCTTCCCAACCGATGTGGGATTCCCCTATGGGTTTCCACCTCCCCTTGGAGGTCCAACGTCGCGATGGACCCGGCACACCGGTCCGATGCCTTGCTCTGATACCATCTGTAACGGCCAAACCCATCGCTAGCCAAGATATTGTCCGCTTTGGCCCATTGGCCTCACGGATTTGTTTCTCCCCCCCTTGGGAAAACGCGTCTTACTAGGGAAAGGTGTCCACACCCTTTATAAGGAGTGCTTCGTTCCCCTTCCCAACCGATGTGGGATTCCCCTATGGGTTTCCAGGAGTAGAGCGAAGCATAACGTACATTGCTTCCCCCCGACAGCCGATGTGGATGTAGCTACCACATCGGCATAAGCCTAGTTTATAGCCTGCTAGAGCGGAACCACCGCCAGCGGTGCAAGCTGCCGTGGCGGTTCTTAGCTTCAGTCGGTGGTACAGTGCACAGAGATGAGTGCCGAGGGCCTCGCACTCACCGTGTTCGGTGACACCATTTCCGAGTCTTAGGCATGCGTACTGCCCGCGCGTAGTTTGCCCTTAGGCCCCGCATTTACGCCGGTTGCGAAGAGCATGCGGTGTGCGCGCCTGCGCGTTAGTAGCCGGGTTCGAGAGCTCCCGGCTAATGTTCGTGAGTACACCGATTCCTTCCCGTTTAGAGCGGACTTGGGTACTCTCCCGATAGTCCAGTTTTATAGCGAGGGTAAAGAGGCCCTTGAGGACACCCATTGGGATTGACTTTAGAGTTAACCAATTGGTCGAGGAGAAAGACCCTCGAGGTGTCGGACATCTTGGGATCGGTTTTTGAGCCGATCAATTGGCCGTGGGAGAAAGACCCTCGAAGATGTCCCGGGATTGGTTTGAGAGCCAATCATTAGGCGGATGTAGGAGACTTCCGAGGATTCCGGATTTGCCTTGTGAGCTCGTTGAGCTAAGATCCGTGTTGATATTTGTGGCATGTGTACTAGGTTGCTAGATGATAGATTGCATCGTATCGTACCGGTCGGGGTTTCTTCTGAGTATGTTTATACTCACCCTTATCGTGGTTTCTTCCACGGGTAACTTGGGACAAAGATCGAGGTGGCTAGCGGAGAGAGCTAGGAGATCATGGATCTTTCTGACACTCTGTCGTGTCTCATTTCTACTGTTTTGGATTTCGACATGTAGTTGGACTTAGATCCGTAGGGAAAACTATGATTTGAACTATTTTATGTTTTTAAGGAAAGTAATCTTGATCGATCATTTGCTTTAATTTGAAAGGTTCGTTTATGCCTAATGAATGTTTACTTTGTTTTTAATGTTTTCCACTCTTATAATTGAAAAGTTTTACAAACCGGCCCTAGCTGGGTCCTTTTAAGCTTTTCACTGGCATGCTGAGTAAAGGCCTAGATTTAGTTCCATTTTCGGGTTGGGTCGTTACAGTTGGTATCAGAGCCAGGCATCGGACCGGTGTGTCGGGTCCATCGGGACGTTGGACCTCCAAGGGGAGGTGGAAACCCATAGGGGAATCCCACATCGGTTGGGAAGGGGAACGAAGCACTCCTTATAAAGGGTGTGGACACCTTTCCCTAGTAAGACGCGTTTTCCCAAGGGGGGGAGAAACAAATCTGTGAGGCCAATGGGCCAAAGCGGACAATATCTTGGCTAGCGATGGGTTTTGGCCAATTACGGATGGTATCGAGCACGCAGTCATAGATTCACGTAGACTAACTGTTTGTAGGTTGTGTTCCCATGATCTCCAAGACTCCAAGGCCGCCAGGTTTGTCTAAGTTCAATAAGCTAAGGGTTTTGTTTACGATACTATATGCAGTACACATGTGTTATCTTTGTTGGCAGAGAAAGTCCGAGCGTGGACTAACCCGTTGTGGTTTCCGTGTAGATCGCCATATGCTGCAGGTTACCGCAGATGGAGCAGTCCGTCTGGAATCGCAAATAGAGATGCTTCAGAGCCGCACGAGCCTGTATATCGAGCTCGTAGGCGCGCCGTGGCACCGAGAGGCTAACTTGCCCAGAGAAGGGGTGGAGGCCGCTATGCCTCAAGGTGCAGCTCCGGGAGAGAGATATTTCGCTATGAGAGACATGATGATGGGCCTAATGGCCGAGCAGAGAGTCGAGACTCGGCGCTAGCAGCGCACAGAGAGAGAGTCTAGAGGCACAGATAGCCCGATTGACCACAGCTCATGCAAAGAGTAACCCCAGCAGCTCCAGTAGCCGGTAGCTCCGGTAGCTCAACCGAGAGGCGAGTCATCGAGACGATCGGACTCACTTGATAGTGCAGAGGAGTCTGCTGAGTTTGGCAAGTGGTGAAAGATTTCACCAAATGGAAGCCAAGGGAATTTGATGCTTGAGAGAACCCACTTGTGGCGGTCGGTGGTTGGCAAGAATGGAGTACATCTTTAGAGTTATGGGATGCCCAGATGTACAGAGGCCGAGATGTGCGGCCCATGTTCTCTCGACACAACCGAGTGGTGGTGGGAGTCCACAGATAGAGCTAGACCACCTGGGTCTTCTCCACCACTGGGAGTTCTTTAGAACGAAGTTCAGAGCTAAGTATGTTAATGACGAGGCTCGGCGGGAGATGGCAGAGGCCTTCTCAAATCTGAAACAGGATCGAGATAGTATTGCTTTGCCTATGAGAAGAAGTTCTCTGAGTATAGCTATTTCGCATGCCGAGCTCATTGCCACCGAGGAGCTCAAGACTAAGAAGTTCATTTGTGGGTGAGGAAGGAGGTTGCTCGGGATGTTCGAGCACTCGCTCCCGAGAGTTATGATCGAGCGGTAGAATTGGCCACGATTTATAACCTAAAGTATCCGCCAAACGAGGATTCATTGCGCCCGGCTCGATCGATTCAAAGCCCAGCGATGTTCGGCGCGAAGAGGAAGTCCAGGACTTCTAGTGGTTTCCGCTCAATCGTCGTGAGACTCGCCGGCGAGGCGGTCTAGTGGTCGAGATCGGCGCCGACCTCGGGTAGAGCCCGAGAATCGCCGGGGCGGGGCGAGCGGCCACTCATTGCAACAAGTGCGGAAAGGCACATTATGGTGCAGTGTGGAGCATCGCCCGTGCTTGCTACATATGTGGCAAGGAGGGCATTTGGCCGATTCTCTGCACTCGGGATTTAGCAGTGTGGGACCGCCCAACAAATAGGGCGGGTGTTTGCCACTACTCACCAGGAGGCGGAGCGTCATGATGATCTGCGATTGTAGGTATCTTGCTTGTCTTACTGAAGACTATGCATTTGTATTGTTTGATTCGGGTTCGACCCATTCCTTTGTTTCCTCGATGCATTCGTTAGACAAGCTTGTGTGGAGCTCGAACCTCTAGGGTTTGAGTGTGTGTTGCCACTCCTTCGGGTGTGAGTATGTTAGCTAGCGATGAGAGTTAAGCATGGCGGATCTGAGATATCGATGAGATTTTAGAGGCTACCCTCATAGTCTTTGTCTATGAGCGGTTTCGATGTGATCCTTGGCATGGATTGGTTGGCGAGAGAACCATGCATTGATAGACTGCGCCAGGAAAGAAGTGGTGTTTAGGCCGCCTCGTGCCGCCGAGCTTCAAGTTTCATGCGGTGTCGGTATGGAACTTGCCCGCCATTGATCTCAAAGCAAAAAAGCCCATAGATTGTTGGCTCGAGGAGCTTGGGGCTTCTTGGCAAAGCCGTCGAGAGAGATTGTAGTACTGCGTTGATCGCTGACATGGTCCCCGTGGTGCAAGAGTTTGCGGATGTCTTTCTGAAGAGTTGCTTGGGTTTACCCCAGGCGGGAGTTAGACTTCACCATTGAGCCGGAGCCAGGACTCTTCCCATTTCTAAAGCCCCATATCGTATGGCGCCACCGAGTTGAGAGAACTCAAAGTGCGATTCACGAGAGATGCCGGATCGAGGTTTCATCCGTCCGAGTGTGTCCCCGTGGGAGCACTCATCTGTTTGTTAAGAAGAAGGATGGATCCATGCGCTTGTGTATAGACTATAGAGAATCGAATAAAGTCACGGTGAAGAATAAGTATCCCCGCGCGCGTATAGATGATCTGTTTGATCGGCCTTCAGGAGCCTCGGTGTTTTCTAAGATTGATTTGAGGTCGGTACCATCACCGAGGATTCGAGATGCGAGATATCCGAAGACCGCGTTCGGATCGAGTATGGTCATTATGAGTTCGTGGTCATGTCTTTCGGACTCACGAACGCCCCGTAGCGTTTATGGACATGATGGACAGAGTGTTCAAGGCATTCTTGGATAACTTTGTCATCGTATTCATAGACGACATTTTGATTTATTCCAGGACAAAGGAGGACCATGCTTCGCATTTGAGGCAAGTTTTGACAACATTGCACGAGAACCAGGTTGTTCGCAAAGTTCTCTAAGTGTGAATTTTGGCTAGAGAGAGTAGCCTTCCTTGGACATATCGTGTGGCAGATGGTATAGCGGTGGACCCCGCAAAGATAGAGGTAGTTAGCTCATGGGCGGACCGACGACGGTCGCGAGATCACGCAACTTTTTGGGTCCGGCGAGTTATTACCTGGCGTTTCGTGAAAGACTTTTCGCTAAGGCAAGACTCCTAACCCGTCGACCAAGAAGGGTGTTGACTTTGTTTGGGATGCTAGATGTGAGGAAAGTTTTGCCCGGCTTAAGCTCGGCAGCGACGACAAGACTGTGTTGGCGATTCCTAAGGAACAGGAGGTTTCGTGAGTTTATAGTGATGCTTCCAAGTATGGTTTAGGTTTTGTGTGTTGATGCAAACATGGGAAGGTGATAGCTTATGCTTCCCTGCGGCTTGAAGCCTTATGAGAAGAACTATCCAACTCATGATATGGAGTTAGTGCAGATTGTTTTTGCTCTAAAGATTTGGAGGCACTACTTATATGGTGAGAGGATTCAGTTGTTCACGGACCACCAGAGCCTCAAATATTTCTTCACTCGAAGGAGTTGAACATGAGGCGAGAGGAGGTGGCTCGAGTTAGTAAAGGACTACGACTATGAGATTTTGTATCATCCCGAAAAAGCCAATGTTGTGGCTGATCTGTACTGAGTAGGAAGACGTCGCATTCAGCGGCTTTGCTTTGAGCTCCCAAGTTGAATTGCGGAAAGAGTTTGAGCGAACCGGTATTGCGCCTTGTTGGGAGAGGTTACCGCCGTGGTAGCCCAAATACTATCGATTCACCCGTCGCTTAGCGAGAGGATCATCGACAATCACCGAGTGATCCCAAGTTGAGGAGATTGCTCGAGAGGTTGAGGCCGATGGCGATTTTGACTTTGTTGTGGCACCGACACGGAGGCTTGAGGTACCGAGAAGTCGATTGTGCGTCCCGGGATGACGCAGAGGTTCGAGCGAGTTGCTCGCCGAGGCACATAGTTCCCCATTCACTTGGCACCCGGGAGGTACCAAGATGTACCGAGATCTCAAGCGGACGTTACGGTGGATGGGCATGAAGCGAGATATAGCGGAGTTTGTTAGCGGTGTCTCACTTGTCAACAAGTGAAGGCCCCGAGCATAAAAACTGCGAGGTTTATTACAACCATTAAGTGTTCCACAAAGGAAATGGGATGAGATTTCGATGGATTTTATCTCTGCAGGGTGCCGAGGACACCAAAGGGTTTACGCAGATCTGGGTAGTAGTGGACCGGTGACCAAGAGTGCACACTTTATTCCCGGGAGGATTAGTTATACCGTGGAGCAGTGGGCACGATTGTTCCTTGAGCGGATTGTGCGGTACCACGGGGTACCCGCAAAGATAGTATCGAGATCGGGATCTCGGTTCACATCTCGCTTCGGAGAGCGCTCCGGAAGGGTTTGGGAAGCGAGTGCGGCTTCAAAGATCGCCTTCCACCCTCAAACCGATGGTCGACCGAGAGGGTGAATCGATTCTGAAGACATGTTGAGAGCACCGTGTCTTGGACTTCCCGAGTGATTGGGACCCGATGCATGCTTGATGGAGTTAAACACAACAACGGCTATCGGCGACTATTCAAATGGCCCCATTCGAGGCGTTGTATGGTAAGCGCTGCAGATCCCAGATGTTATGGGAGGAGGTTGGGGATAGGCGAGTTACGGGACCCGAGTTCTGCGGAGATGACGAGCGACGCAGTCAGCGAAAGATAAGGGCTCGCATTGTTGACAAAGCACGTAGGCAGGCAAAAAGTTACGCCCGATGTGAAGCGTAGAGACTTGGAGTTTGAGGTGGGCCAACATGTTTTCCTGAAGGTAGCACCTATGCGTGGGGTGTTAAGGTTTGGAAAGCGAGGCAAGCCGAGCCCCGTGTTTGTAGGGCCTTTTGAGATCCTTGAGCGGATCGGAGCGGTGGCCTATCGGTTAGCTTTACCCCGTCTTTGTCGGTGCATTGCATAATGTGTTCCACGTTTGATGTTGAGAAAGTGCGTGGCGAGATCCTTCGCATGTGCTAGAGCATGAGCCCCTAGAGTTGAGTAAAGACTTATCCTTGAGGAGAAGCCCGTGCAAATTTTGGCTTATGAGCGCAAGGTATTGCGCAACCGAGAGATAAGTTTAGTAAAGGTTCTTTGGAGGCATCGGAGAGCGAGAGGAAGCGGCGTGGGAGCTAGAGGATGAGATGAGGACTCATTACCCGAGTTGTTCCAGTCTTAGGACTTTCGGGGACGAAAGTCTTTTAAGGGGGAGTATTATAACGGCCCGTTTTCCTTCTGGTTAAAAACAAAATTAATTGGAAAATTAATTGAATCTTTTGGGATTTGAACCTTGCCTAAATGGTGAATTTGGAGTTTTAAGAAAAGAGTCTTAATTAAAAGGAAAAAAGAAAAGAAGGTTGCTTTAGCCGGGACCCGCAAGAGAAAAGCCTTGGGAAGGGAATTTAGGTCTCTCTAACCTATTTAAAAATAAAGAAAAGAAGGAAAATCAAGAAAACCCTAATTTTCCCCTCATAGCCGCATTCTCTCTCTCTCTCTCTCTCTCTCTCCTAAAACCCTAGCCGAGCGACCCTAGCCACACCATCGAACCACCCCAGGAGCCACCCAACCCTAGCCGCACGCACCACCACTCCCATCGCACCACCCCCCTCGCGCCTGACCCTGCGCGCTCGGCCCTGCGCGCACGGACCACGCCGCCCCGCCCTCGCCGCCCGACCTCGCCGCCCGGCCACTGCGCTGCGCTGCCACCGCCGCGACACCCGCACGCCCACCGCCGCCGGCGCGTCGCGTCGCGTGGCCCCAGACGCCGGCGTTGCTCGTGGTCGCCACAGTGCCGCAACGCGCCCCGACGCGCCGCCGCGCCGCGCCCGCCGCCGCTCGGCGCGACCCTGCCCGCGGGCCCACTCCAACATGACCCCCCTCGCACAAGCCAACCCAGCCGAGCGCTCGGCGCGTCGCCTTGCGGCCACACACACCGCAAGCCGCCTGCTGCGTCGCCGCCCGGCGTGCCGCGCGCCAGCGCCGCCGGCGCCCGGCCCACACCAGCAGCGCGCCCAAGCCACCCTCCTTGCTGCGAGGCCCGTGTCTTCTCGGTGGTAATTCCCGAACCAATCCCTTTGTGTTTTCTAAGCTTCTGGCTGCTGTATGTATTTACTTAGGATGCTTTATTTATGCCTAGGTTGCTCGAGTTCGTATTAAGCTCAAGGGTCTTTTTGGTTGTGATAGCTATTCTCCACTTGTTTCCGTGTAAGGACTTCCCTACCGTGGTTGTGTGGACCTCTGCTATGCTTTCTTAATTGTGCCTTGTATGCTTGTTTACCTTTATGAGCATGTTAGTGGATAGGATAGCTAGTGATTAAATTCTTGCTAGCATGTTTTGCCTTTTTGTACATGTTAGTGCCATGCTAGGTTTGTTCTTCCAAAGATGCTTGAGATTCTGCTTTAAGCTCGTAGTATCATGCTAGGCTATGTAGGACAGATGTCTTTGTGAATATTAGTCAAGAATCACGTACTTGGTAGTCTAAGCTAGTATAATAGGGTTTGTCATCATCTAGAGGCTGAGAGCGGACATAACGTACCTTGTCCCCACCGGTCGGGAGTAGAGCAAAGCATAACGTACATTGCTTCCCCCCGACAGCCGATGTGGATGTAGCTACCACATCGGCATAAGCCTAGTTTGTAGCTCAGCTAGAGCGGAACCACGCCAGCGGTGCAAGCTGCCTTGGCCGGGTTCTTAGCTTCGTGTCGGTGGTGCAGTTTGCACAGATGAGTGCCGAGGGCCTCGCACTCACCGTGTTCGGTGACACCGTTTCCGAGTCTTAGGCATGCGTGCACGGCGCGTAGGTTTGCCCTTAGGCCCCGCATTTACGCCCGGTTGCGAGAAGAGCATGCGGTGTGCGCGCACACGCGTTAGTAGCCCGGTTCGGAGAGCTCCCCGGCTAATGTTCGTGAGTACACCAGTTTCCTTCCCGTTTAGAGCCGGACTTGGGTACTCTCCGATAGTCCGTTATAAGCGAGGGTAAAGAGGCCCTTGAGGACACCCATTGGGATTGACTTTAGAGTTAATCAATTGGTCGAGGAGAAAGACCCTCGAGGGTGTCGGACATCTTGGGATCGGTTTTGAGCCGATCAATTGGCCGTGGGAGAAAGACCCTCGGAGATGTCCCGGGATTGGTTTGAGAGCCAATCATTAGGCCTAAGTAGGAGACTTCCGAGGATTCCGGATTTGCCTTGTGAGCTCGTTGAGCTAAGATCCGTGTTGATATTTGTGGCATGTGTACTAGGTTGCTAGATGATAGATTGCATCGTATCGTACCCCGGTCGGGGGTTCTTCTGCGAGTATGTTTATACTCACCCTTATCGTGGTTTCTTCCACGGGTAACTTGGGACAAACACCGAGGTGGCTAGCGGAGAGAGTGGAGATCATGGATGCTTTGTTGACACTCACAATCGTATCTCATTTTATTTGCTTTTGGATTTCAGCATGTAGTTGGACTTAGATCCGTAGGGAAAACTATGATTTGAACTATTTTATGTTTTTAAGGAAAGTACTAATCAGTCACTGTTTTAATTTGAAAGGTTCGTTTATGCCTAATGAATGTTTACTTTGTTTTTAATGTTTTCCACTCTTATAATTGAAAAGTTTTACAAACCGGCCCTAGCTGGGTCCTTTTAAGCTTTTCACTGGCATGCTGAGTAAAGGCCTAGATTTAGTTCCATTTTTGGGTTGGGTCGTTACACTAACCAACCGAACACTGCATAACCACGCCATTCCACTCAACTCTAGCTCGACCTAGATCACTGACTGAAAAAGTCAACCCGCTAGAAATAGGGCCCCAGAGGGCTTCCTTCACTAAACTATCTCCATGCAAGCAACGGAATGAAGCTCGCCTAAAAAAGTAAACACAATTAGGCTTTTACCTTCTAGCTTAAGCTTATTGCACCTTCCCACCGAAACTTCATAAATGGAACGCCACTACTCGGTTAACACCAACTACCAAGAACAAGAATACCAACAATGGCTGGCAGAGCACAAGCTACACTAACCAGCAAGGATCTCCCAAAGGTCAAGACCATAGACCAGCCACAATGGTGCAACCTCATCCACAACTGATACAAAGGGTTCCTCAACTACAAAGGTGCAATAACTCCCAGGCCAAACACACAAAGAACCTTAACTGACTAGGCCAAACACTCATAGGAGGCAGAACAACCCTTACTGCAACTTCCAGAACACCACTCACGAGTCCGGTTAACTGGACAAACAACTGCTTTCGGGCGTCCAACAGACTTTCCCTCTTGCTAGCACCACTACCACCAACTCCAGGACCAAAGGAGTAATCTGACAACTCCTAAGAGGAAACAGTTCCTTACAAGCGGACATCGTAAGGACAGGGAGCTCCACACACGCTCGCAGTCTTGCTCAGCTAAAACAACAACATCTAAGTCTCACGGAGGCAACAACAGGGGTTCCACCACAGATTGAACCACCAACCACAAACTGGCAAAGACTCACCCCCAAACGCCAAAAGAGGGGCAGCTCCTAGAACTCTCTCGAAACAAGAAAACATCTGACAGGGCACGAACCACTCGTCCCACGAGCAAGACTAACTTCTAGCAACTAGAAACCACACCTTGGTCAACACCAAGCACCAACTTGCCACCACACCAGAACCAATCCGGACTCTACTCCAAACAAACTCTAGCTTGCTAGCCTACCAAAACTTTCAGCAACTCACCCGAGGGCTACAACCTACACGACTCCGGCTCGCCACTGAAACTCACTACCTGGGTCTGACTGATCTCTGGTGAGGCTCCCCACGACTAGGGTTTCTTCGGCAACCCTCAAACACACACTGTCGTCAAACGGTCTAACGTACCAAACCGCTCAACAAACAACTCTTTTTTTCAAGATTATACAACTATCTTTGGCTCGCGCCAACTCCTCGAAACCAAAAGACCAGAAACGCTTCAGAATGTGTCATCCTCCTACTCAAGCATCAGCCACATCGTAGCTTCCACCCAGGATAAGGATTCCGAGCAACACTCTTAGCAACTACGGTCAGAGACTACGTGGCTACGCTACAACCACCATTTGTTCAGTACCATCTGAACTCCAACCATGATCAACAAGAGGTTCCACCAACCAAGCTTAGGTCCAACTTAACAAAACTTGCCTAAGCAACAACCCGACTACGAGCACGGTATCCTTACAACCTCAACTAAGGCCTTTCGACCTCCACCTGGAGTCCGAGAACTCAGCACAAGTTCTCCAATGCAAACCCTACATGGTTTCCGAAACTCTCGCCACCAGAACGAACTATAGAAAAGTACACTTGTGTGCACAACTCCCAACCTTCCTTTAGAGATCCAGGTCTCACAGGCGCTTCCTAAAAAGGCAACAACTAACTTCCGGCAGAGATGCAATCAACCAAAGGAACACCAAAAGTTCCATCTCCACACGATACTCGAAGTTGTGGCAACCTTGCTCTACTAAAGCATAACAATGCCAGACAGAACTTACCTCATATCAAGTGTGCTTACACATAAGGCGTCCAACTAATCTCATAAGCATCCAACTCATCTCATAGGCTTCCAACTCATGGCCCCTCTCTTGGACCAAACTCGCATCTACTATGCTCAACTCTACTCAGATTCAGACACTCGAAGGTAGTTGACCGCACTACCAACCACATAAATCTCTAGGCCTTAGCACTAGTGTGAGACTCACACGCACTAACACTTATCAACCTTCAACTTGCTGACGTACTCTTACCCCGGTAACACTGCAAATAGGCTCCTGCTCCTCTCGAACGACCTTTCGCTTGTAGTCCTACGACTATCACTGAACTAGCCCTCTTGCACGACCTAAACAGGTGCAACTGCCACAAACGGGTGCAAAGGCTAAAGGAGTGCGCTGAACTCCAGATGGGTTATAGAACCATTTACTATACCCATGCCAAACTCAGGCCTGAACCAGACTTAGTGCCAAGCGGCACACCAACCAACGCACCTCAAGTGCCACTACCACCAATTCCACATCTTACTACAAATGGGGCCCGCAAGGTCACAACCTCAAGTGGCAAAAACTCTGGCTAGGCATACAAGGGCTCAAAACTCAAGCAACCCTGACTATGGCATCTCATCTAACTGAAGTCTCACGACCTACTCTTGCATCTCCACATGATGCTCAACAAAACTTCAACCGGCTTTCTCAACATGCAGCAGCTAGCTCTGCTCTAGGAGCTCACCAAAAGAAGAGTGCTCAACTCTACTGGATAACTGGGGAAACCACCAACGGGTCAAGTCCGATGGGTACACTGCTCGCTACACCATTAACCATAGGGTTCTGACTTACTGGCTGCAAAACAACAACAATTTACAAGAGAACAAAGATGTCTCTACATCCTCCTTGAAGGCTACTAACTTTGCAGCCACTCTCTGGGCAACCAAACAATCTGCTAAGGTTCAAGATCAACACTTGAACAACCCAGGCTAGTCCACACTAGAACCTGCTCCACAAGCAACAACATGAGCAAAGCCAAAGCTAATTTCGCTCCTAGAGTGGTACTCTGAGGCAAATCACCTCCACCCTCTCTCTGGGGAAAAGCTAACACTGGGCCATAAGTGGCCTACGGGAGTCTAATCTCTACCTCCCCCCCGGGACGATGTCCCTGCGGTATCTGAATCTACCTGGATACCCTGACTAGCTGCTATCATACTTCTTACACTGCGGGTAGTTGGCATGATGGTGCTCTGGAACCAAACCAACAACGAGTCGAACCTGCTCGTCTCTCTCCACAACACTAAACAAGGCATACACTAGATGAAAAGTATTGTAAATTCTTAACCCTTTTCTAAAACTGTAAACTTAGGCGTACCTGATGACTGTCGGAGTGCTGATGATCATGGAAAAATGACCTACAACAAAAGGTTAGTCTACATAATCTATGACTCTGAGCTCTGATACCAACTGTAAAGACCCGACCCGAATGGGGTCCTAAAATAGGCCTTTACCTCAATGCATGCTTTAAAACTTAGAAAATGATATGCAAGGTTGTATGCCAAATTCTGATTAAAACAAAAAAGCAGTAAACATCCATTCAAAACAACAACAAAACGTCCTGGAACCTGTCCCTGTTTCCAAGCACCTATTCCAAGCTAAATACAATTTAAAACGTACTCTGATCAGAGATTTAATTCAACATTCAAATCCAAAGATGGTTTACATCAGTGTCAGAATCCGGAAAACAACCAGAAAACAACCTAAGGGCTCCGTGCCCAACTACATGCATTCAGAGGACATTTAAAACATAACAACATAAATAAAAGACTCAAAGTTCGAAACAACGGGTTTCCATGATCACAGCTCCTCCTCCAGCCATCCTGTCTCGCACCATGGTTACTTGTGGAAAACCACAAAATAAGGGTGAGTAACGAATTACTCAGTAAGAATCCCCAACCGGGGTACAATACGATATAAATGGTCATCTAGCAGAAAGGTATGCAAGCTATGAATATATACACAGAAGAGACCACATAGCTTAAATCCACACATAAACCTCGGATGCCATTTCAGGGTCTTACTCTGGAAAATCTACCACACGATACGATCCTATACGAGAAACAAGTCTCGGCCTCAGCCTGTCTACTGTCGATACGAAAGGTGCACTGAACTCACGATCTCGAGGAGCTCTCCGGTCGGAGCTATAATGAGCGTGTGAGCGCACCGCATGCTGCTGCAAACCAGGGGGGTGCCGGGTCTAGTGGCAAGCTGCCCTGGTCCAGTACACATGCCTAACTAATCTCTGGATCGGTGTCACTGACATAGAGGTGTGAGACCTGGACACGTGAACTATGTCAGCCTGTACCACCGCACCTGAGGCTAAGGAACCGGTCGCGGTAGGCTTACACCAAGAAGCGGTCCTTGCCCTAACAGGTGGCAATCAAGGGCTACGGCCGAACACGATTAGGACGTGCCGACTGTCGGGGACAAGGCAATGCCTTGTCATCATCCCGACCGTTGGGGCATTTAACAGTCTGCCACCCTCACCCAAGATTGCAAAGGGCTGCCGTTAGGGTTAGCTAAACCCTAACGACGGATCAGGGACGGAGAACTGCCACGTACGTCCCTGCGACGGATGCAAGTTATGTTATGCAACCTCGCCCGGATGATGCTACCTATCATATCTCTAACCTATAAACAGATACAACAAACAATCAAATACGTGCACAATAGAGACAACAAACCTAGCATGATACTACGAAGCAAGAACAGATAACGAGCATGCCAGAACAGAACAACCTAGCATGGACTAACATGAAAAACAACATAAGAAATCATGCCAGTCGGGAATTCAAAACAGAGCACCTATTACTAAACATAAGCAGGCAGCAATCACATATTATATCGCAAGGCCCACACAACTCCAGTAAGAAATCCTTACCTTGGTCGGGAGGCAACTACACACAAGAATCCTAAGCTGCGATCGATCCCGAGCTAGCTAATGAGAACCTAACAAGCACAAAAATATCACAATCTATAGGCCTAAATATAATAAAACAAACAGGGCTCGGCTTGAGAGCAACTCACACGGCACGGCAGACGCGCAGACGGATAGGCCGCACGGTCGTGGCTGCTGCTTGGCGCTGCTGGGCGGCAGGGGGCTGCGCGGTGGGCTGCGCGACGAGCGAGCGAGCGCGCAACCGCAGCGCGCCCGCTGCTGCGACAAAGCGAACGACTTCGCAGACGCGCGACGGAGGCGGGCGCGCGCGCGGCACTAGACGGGCGCACACGGGCGTCGCGGCCGAGCGCGACGGGCGAGCAGAGCGGATCGGGCGCGATGTAAAAATTCTTTGCTTGCAGCGAGATCTACTTGCGAGCGACAGGGCGTCTGGGCTGCTTTCGGTTCTTGTTTGGTCAATTCCGCGCGCGATGGGGGTCAAGGCGACGGGCATGCTGAAGTGCTCCCCTCTCGGCTAGCTGCAACAAATCACAAACTCACCTCTTTTTTCACTCGGCCAACAAGGACACCAAACAGAAGAAGAAGAAGAAGAAGAAGAAGAAGAAGAAGAGAACTCTTACCCAGGATGACAATCGATCGAAGGGCTGCTCGGGGAGATGATGCACGGCAAGGAGCTTGGAAGAGAGAGCTTGGGCGGCTAGGGTGGATTTGGAGAAGAAAGCATAAACAAACCTAATTTCCCTTCATTTAGTCAAATGCACCAAAACCCCAAAGACCCATAGCTAACCAAGACATGCCGCAGAATGAGCATCAATAACAGCTCGAGGCACAATCGGCAACCACACACAACTGACCTCCCAGACAACCTGGGTTCGAACCCCAACTGCTACACTTTTAAAACCCTATTTTACTTTTGCATCTCTCCATGCCCAAACACATCCACAAAGCATCAAAATCCTACATAAGACCATCCAATAATTTTAGCAACTGAAAAAGACATAAACGACCCTGACGACCCGACCAAATTACCAAAATACCCCTAGGGCATACCTGGAAGACCGGGATGAAAACCTGGGCCGTTACATGTACCTTCACTTGCTGACAAGTGAGACACCGGCTTACAAACTGGGCAATTTCTCTCTTCATCCCCATCCACCAAAAAGTCTGCTTAAGATCCTGAAACATTTTGTTGCCTCCTGGATGCCATACAAAAGGCGAAGTGTGAGCCTCGATCAACAACTCTGCACTGATACTGGCATCGGCTGGAACACAAAGCTGACCCTTATACCTCAAGCCACCATATGGTGAGACCACAAAATCGAAGTCACCATCAGCTTGTACTCTTTCGTATAAACTCTTTAACTTAGGATCACTCAAAGGTTGGATGGTCAACTGGGCTACCCTGGCAGTAACCTCCCGTAACATCACTGCTATACCAGCCCTCTCAAGATCTTTTCTTATAAAACTCTTAGGGTTCGACAACGCTGCTGAATGCGAAGCCTTCCTACTCAGAGCATCCGCCACCACATTTGCTTTTCTAGGGTGATACAAAATCTCACAATCATAGTCCTTTACAAGTTCCAACCACATCCTCTGTCTCATGTTTAGTTCTTTCTGGGTAAAGAAATACTTGAGGCTTTGGTTATCTGTAAACAACTGTATCTTTTCACCATACAAGTAGTGCCTCCAAATCTTAAGTGCAAAGACAACAGCCGCCAACTCCATATCATGAGTCGGGTAAGTCTGCCATACGGTTTCAACTATCTCGAAGCATATGCTATCACTTTACCGGGCTGCATCAAAACACAACCTAAACCGAACTTACTGGCATCACTATACACCACAAAACTTCTTGTTCCCTCTAGGACAGCCAACACTGGCGCGGACGTCAAACTGTACTTTAACTTAGCAAAACTCTCGTCACACTTCTCATCCCAAACGAAATCGACACCCTTCCTCGTCAAACTAGTAAGCGGAGAAGCTATAGCGGAAAAATCCCAAACGAAGCGACGGTAATAACCAGCCAAACCCAGAAAACTACGAATCTTCGATACAGTGGTCGGTCTGGCCCACGAACTAACTTCTTCTATTTTTTAGGGGTCCACAACCACTCCCTCCTTGGACACAACGTGTCCAAGGAAGGCTACCTTCTCAAGCCAGAAGTCACACTTAGAAAATTTCGCATAAAGCTGGCTCTCTCTTAAGGCCGTCAAAATCTGTCTTAAGTGCGAAGCATGGTCCTCTTTAGACTTTGAATAAATAAGAATGTCATCTATGAATACGATGACAAAGATATCCAAGAATGCCTTGAACACTCTGTCCATCATATCCATAAATGCAGTTAGGGCGTTCGTCAGTCCGAAAGACATGACCACGAACTCATAATGACCATATCTCGACCTGAATGCTGTCTTGGGGATATCTGCATCCTGGATCCTCAACTAGTGATAACCTGACCACAAAATCAATCTTTGAAAACACATAGGCTCCCTAGAGCTGGTCAAACAAGTCGTCAATGCGTGGCAGTGGATACTTATTCTTTATGGTTACCTTATTCAGCTCCCTATAATCGATGCACACGCGCATCGAACCATCCTTTTTCTTAACAAATAGCACAGGTGCTCCCCCCGTGGACACACTCGGTCTAATGAATCCTCTATCAAGCATCTCTTGCAACTGCTCCTTTAGCTCCTACAACTCAGCTGGCACCATACGGTAAGGAGCTTTCGTGTAAAGACCCGACCCAAAAGGGGCTCTAAATGGGCCTTTACCCCAATGCATGTATTGAAAATAAAAGACATTATGAAAAATACATTTCGGATCCCAAGTAAAAACAGAAACATTCAATAATCAAAACATACATTTCTAAAAGCATACTCTGATCAGAGATTTATTTAAACCATTTAGACAATCCACAAGTACAAATATGCTGGAATCCATAATACGTAAGAAAACATCCTGGGCTCTGTGCCCGTCTACATGCATTCGGGGAATAACAAAAGTCAAGAGTCATGATAAAATAAAATGGTCGAGATGACAAAGAGATTCCATGATCACGGCTCCTCCTTGACCATCCCCTGCTCTCCCGCCTTGATTACACCGTGGAAACCACACGAATAAGGGTGAGTAACGAATTACCAGTAAGAATCCCCAACCGGGTACAATACGATATACATGATCATCTAGAAGAATGTATGCAAGCTATGAGTACAAACATAGAGCGGAGCACATAGCTAAGTCCACACTTGGACCTCGGATGCCAACTCGGGGTCTTAGTCCGGAAATACCACAACACACTAAACGCGCTATATACGGGAACAAGTCCCGCCTCGGCTGTCTCATCGTCGATACGAAAGGTGCATCGGCTCAAGATCCCGAGGAGCTCTCGATCGTGCCGTAATGAGCGTAAGCGCGCGCACGCATGCTACCGCAAACTCGGGGTGCCGGGTCTAGTGGCAAGTTGCCCGTGTTCGATCACCATGCCTAACTAAATCTACGGATCGGTGTCACCGACATAGGGTGTGAGACACGGACACGTGAACTATGTCGGCTGTACCACCGCACTGAGGCTAAGGAACCGGTCGTGGTAGGCTTACACCGTAGAAGCGGTCCTTGCCCTAACAGTGGCAATCAAGGGCTACGGCCGAACACGCCGAGGACGTGCCGATCGCCGGACGCGCGGCAATGCCAAGTCATCATCCCGACCGTTGGGGCATTTAACGATCGCCACCCTCACCCAAGATTGCGGGGCCACCGTTAGGGTTAGCTAAACCCTAACGGGATCGAGACGGACGAGTACCATCTCGTGCGTCCACTGTCGGGGATGCAAGTTACGTTATGCATCCGGCCCGATGATGCTACCTACGAACTCTAAACCATAGCAATAATAACAATTCAATCAATGCGGTCCAATACGTGCTCCAGCAGATACAAGGAACCTAGCATGATACTACGAAGCAAGAACAGAGATATCGAACATGCGAGAATGGAACAACCTAGCATGGGCTAACATGAGAAACAATACAAGAGTTCATGCCGCCGATCGAGAATTGAACAGAGCACCTAGGGCTAAACATGCTAGTAATCATACACAGGCATACAAAACAACAATAAAAAAATATACCGCAGGGCCCACACAACTCCGGTAAGAAATCCTTACCTTGGTCGGGAGGCTTCTACACACAAATCCTAAGTCATGGAACAATCCCGAGCTAGCGAGCGGGAACCTAGCAAACCAATAATAATCGCATCTAAAACGTCTAAACAACAATAGAACGAAGAAGCTCGGCTCGGGGGACTCACGCGCACGGGCGACACGAGCTTGAAGTCTGCCGGCGGCCGGGCGCAGCAGTGGTGAGCGCGGCTGCGCGGCGCACCAGCACGGCAGGCGGTGGCTGCGCTGTCGCGCGCACGCGGCACGCACGGATGCCGCAGCGAGGCAGCAGCGCTACTGGCCGCGCGCGCACGCAGACGCACGGATGCACGGCAGGGACGCGCGCGCGCGGGCGAAGGCGTCTGGCGTCGGGCGAGCCTCTCGGGCAAAGGCGCGCGCGGCGCTGGCGTCGACAAGCGACAGCGCGCGGCGCGGCGCGCGGGCGGCGCTTTAAAGCGCCAAGGCGCGCGGGCGCTGGCGCGTCGCGTCTCGCTGCTGGCGCGATCCGCACGATCCGCGAGCGATGGCGTCGGCGGGGGGCTGCTTCAACAGATCTGGGCGATCCGTGCGACGGCAGCAGGGGTACGCTCAACGGATCTCGGGCGACCTAGAGAGCGATGGCGTGCGGGAGGTTCGGCGACGGTGGATCTCGGGCGGCTTCTGCCGGCTTTGGCGTGCGGCGGCGGGGCTGCTTCAACAGATCTAGGCGAGGGGCCGGCCGGTGGACGGCGATGATGGTCGCTTCTCTCGGTGGTGCAATGCAATCAACACAAACACACACAACACTCTACATCTTACCTTCGGCCAAAGATCAAAAAACCAAATGAGGAGATGAAGAGGATGAAGACTTACCCTTAATGATGATGATCGAACCCAAGGAGATGCAAGGGAAAGAGAATCGGCAAAGGCTATGGAGAGGGAGAGCTTGTGCGGCCAAGAGGAGATTTGGAGAAGAAGATGGAATAAACCTAATTCTATTTCATTTAACCAAATGCACCAAAACTCCAAAATCCAAGGTTAACTAAGATGTGATGCAGAAAGAGTAACAAGAGCACCTAATGGCTCAATTGGCACACATCTCTACAAGCTTCCCAGGTGTAACGGCCCAGGTTTTCATCCCGGTCTTCGAGGTATGCCCTAGGGGTATTTTAGTAATTTGGTCGGGCCGTCAGGGACCGTTTATGTCTTTTCGATTTGCTAAAATTATTGGATGGATTTATGTAAGCTTTTGAGGCTTTGTGGATGTGTTTGGGCATGGGGAGATGCAAAAGGAAAATGGTGTGTTAAAAGTGTGTTTGGTGGGTTTCAACCCGTGGTCCGAGAAGTCGTGTGGGTGGTGTGGCGATTGAGTTATTGAGAGCCTTGTTGCTCCTTCCGGGTCATTTTATGGTTAGCCTTGGGTTTTGGAGTTTTGTTGTATTTGGTTAAAAGAGAAAGGAAGCTAGGTTTGCATTTCTTCTCCAACACCTCTCTTTGCCGCAGGCTTGACCTCCCAACCGGTAGATCCGCCCTCGACCAGCGTACACACACGAGATCCGGCCGAGGATCGCCAGATCGCTTGTCGCCGCCAGTCGCAGCCGAGGGAAGCCATCGCCCGATCGCACTGATGAGCCCGTCGCGCGCCAAGCACTCGTTCAGATCTGCCCGAGCAAAGACGCCCCGAAGCAGCGTCGGTCAGCCATCGCCGCCGTCGACACCAAAGCAATGCCAGATCCGTCCATCGCCACGCCCGGTTCGCGCGCGCCCGCCGTCGCGCGCACGCCATTGCGCAAGCAGATCGCCGTGTCCGCGCGCCGCTCCGCCCGAAGCCGCTCGCCCGACGCCCGAGCGCTTCGCTCGTGCTCGGCCGCTTCGCCCGCCGCCGCGCGCCTTCGCCCGTGTCGTGCTCCAGCGTGTGTCCGCGCTAGCAGCCAGCGCTGCGCAGCTTTGCAGCGCCAGCCAGCCACCACACTGCTGCCGCCAAGCAAAGATTCTCGCCCGTGTCGTCGTCGTGCCGTGTGAGTGCCCCGAGCCGAGCCTCGCTTGTTTTATTATATTTTAGGGCTATGATGGTGATTTCTATTGTGTTTGTTAGGTTCTCGTTAGCTAGCTCTCGGGAACGATCGCAGCAGAGGATTTTGTGTGTAGTTGCCTCCCGCCAAGGTAAGGATTTCTTACCGGAGTTGTGTGGACCTGCGATGTTCTATGTGATTGTTGTTTGTATGTTTGTTTGTGATTATCGGCATGTATAGTTTAGGTGCTCTGTTCGAATTCTGACTAGCATGACTTCGTATGTTGTTCTCTCATGTTAGCCCATGCTAGGTTGTTCCGTTCTAGCATGCTCATATCTCTGTTCTTGCTTCGTAGTACCATGCTAGGTTCGTTGTATCTGTTGAGCACGCTTTGGATTGTATTGGATTGTATGTTATTGATATGATAGGTTAAAGTGTAGGTAGGTAGCATCATCCGGCACGATGCATAAAGTATCTTGCATCCATGGCGGGGACGTCGAGACATATCTCCGTCCCTCGGACCCGTTAGGGTTTAGCTAACCCGACCGGTAGGCCCCGCAATCTTGGGTGAGGGTGGCGGATCGTTAAATGCCCCAACGGGTCGGGATGATGACTTGGCATTGCCTCGTCCTCGACGATCGGCACGCGCCTCGGCGTGTTCGGCCGTAGCCCTTGATTGCCACTGTTAGGGCAAGGACCGCTACCGTGTAAGCCTACCACGACCGGTTCCTTAGCCTCAAAGTGCGGTGGTTCAGCCGACATAGTTCACGTGTCGTGTCTCACACCCCTATGTCGGTGACACCGATCCGGAGATTTAGTTAGGCGTGGTGATGGACATGGGCAACTTGCCACTAGACCCGCACCCCCATAGTCTGCAGTGACGCGCGGTGCATGCTTACGCTCATTCTGGCGCCGACGGAGAGCTCCTCGGGATCTTGAGCTAGTGCACCTTTCGTATCGTCGATGAGCAGTGAGGTCGAGACTCGTTTCTCGTATAGGGCGTATTGTGTGGTGGATTTATTTCCGGACTAAGACCACGAGTTGGCATCCGAGGTCCAAGTGTGGACTTAAGCTATGTGCTCTATTATGTGTTTATGTTCATAGCTTGCATACACTCATCTAGATGACCATGTGCATCGTATTGTACCCGATCGGGGATTCTTCTTGAGTAATTCGTTACTCACCCTTACTTATCTTTCAGTAACCATGGCGCGAGGCGGGATGGTCAAAGGAGGAGCTATGATCATGGGAGCGTCTTTGTCGTCTCGACTTTTTATTTCTATGACTCTTGTCTTTCATTTTCCCACGAATGCATGTAGCGGACACGGAGCCCTAGGATGTTTTCTCAATGATTTTGTGGATTCCCGCTTTATTGAATTTGAGGATGTTTCAAATGTTTTAATAAATCTCGATCGAGTGTACGTTTTGGAAATGTATTTGCCTTGAAACAGGTGCTTGGAGACAGGGACAGGTTTCAGCAAACTATATTGATTTCTGATTGAATTTTGATTGTTTTGTTTTAATTGGGAATCTGAAAACTTATTTGCATATTATCCTTTCCTTTGAATGCATGCATTGGGGTAAAGGCCTATTTAGAGCCCCTTTGGGTCGGGTCTTTACAGTTGGTATCAGAGCTCAGAGTCATAGACTTTGTAGACTGACCTTTTGTTGTAGGTCGTCTTTCCCATGATCACCGGCACTCCGACAGTCATCAGGTACGCCTAAGTTTTCTGTTTTTAGAAAAGGGTTAAGAATTTACAATACCTTTCATCTAGTGTATGCCTTGTTTTGTGTTGTGGAGCGAGACGCAGCGGAGTTCTGACTCGTCGTTGGTTTGGGTTTAGAGCGCCATCATGCCAACTTCCCTCAGTGTGAGCTGTATGTTGTGGTTTGTTGAGATATCCAGATAGATTCGGATACCGCTGGGACATCGTTCCAAATGGAGGCAGAGGTTAGACTCCCGTAGGCCACGTGTGGCCAGCTGTTATTTCCCCTAGTGAGAGGGTGGAGGTGTTTTGCCCTGGAGTACCACTCCAGGAGAGGAGTTAGCTTTGGCTTTTGCTCATGTTGATGCTTGTGGAGCAGGTCCTAGTGTGGACTAGCCTGGGTAGTTCAGGTGTTGATCTTGAACCTTAGCGGATGGTTGATTGCCCGGTGAGTAGGCTGCGAGTTGGTAGCCTTCGAGGTGGTTGCTTTGAGACATCCTTGTTCTCCTGTAAGTGTTGTTGTTTTGCACTAGTAAGTCGGAACCACGTGGTTAAGGGTGCGTGAGCGATGTTCCCATCGGACGTGATCCGTTGGTGGTTTCCCCAGTTGTCCAGTAGAGTTGAGCACTCTTCTTATGGTGAGCCCCTAGAGTAGGGCTAGGCTGCTGCATGTTGAGAGAGTCGCGAGTTTTTGTTGAGCATCATGTGGAGATGCAAGAGTAGGCGATGAGACTTCGGTTTGATGAGATGCCTTAGGCATGGTTGTTTGAGTTGAGCTCTTGTATGCCTCGCCATAGTTTTTGTCACTTGAGGTTGTGACCTTGCTGGCCCCATTTGTAGTAAGATGTGGATTTGGTAGTAGTGGCACTTGAGGTGCAATGGTTGGTGTGCCGCTTTGGCTCTAAGTCTGGTTCAGACCTGAGTGTGGCATGGGTATAAGCAGATGGTTCTATGACCCGTCCGAAGTTCAGCACACTTCTTTAGCCATTGGATCCATTTATGGAAAATGCACTTGTTTAGGTCGTGCAAGAGGGCTAGTTCAGTGGTAGTCGAAGGACCACAAGTGAAAGGATGTTCGAGAGGAGCTGGAGCCTCTTCCCAGTGTTTCTGGAGGTTGAGTAAGTCAGCAGGTTGCCGGTTGGTAAGTGTTGGTGCGCGTGAGTCTCGCGCTAGTGTTAAGGCCAAGAGATTTTCTTTGTGGTTGGTAGTGCGGTCAACTACCTTCGAGGGCCTAATCTGAGAGAGTTGTTCGGATCCTTCCTTGGATAGGAGTTATGTTGTGGTTAATGTCTGAGTAGGAAGATGACGCATTCTGTAGCGTTTCGGGTCCCCAAGGTTCCCAAGGTGTTGGAGTTGGCCAAGCATGGTTGGGATGCCGCAATTGGAGTTGTTTGTTCAGCGATTGTTTGTTAGATCGTATCTTGCGCGGTGTGTGTGTCGAGGGTTGCCGAAGAACCCTAGGTTGTGGAGAGCCTCTCCCGGAGCTCGGTCGAGCCCAGGCTAGTGAGTTTCAGGTTGGCTAGCCGAGGCGTGTAGTTTGTAGCCTCGGTGGAGTTGCTAGCAGTCTTGGTAGACTAGCAAGCTAGTGTTTATTTGGAGTAAAGTCCGGAGTGGTTTCGGTGTGGTGGCAAGTTGATGCTTGGTGTTGACCAAGGTGTGGATTGGAGTTGTTAGAGTTTAGTTTTGCTCGTGGGGCGAGTGGTTTGTACCATGTTGGTTGTTTTCTGTTTCCGTGATGTTGAGTTGCCCCGTTTGGCATTTGGAGGTTCAATCTGAGATGGACCCTTGTTGCGCCCCGTGAGATTAGATGTTGTTGCTCTGGTGGAGCAAGACAGTGAGCGTATGTGGAGTTCTCTGTCCGTTGGTTGTCTGCTTGTAAGAGCCGTTTCCTTCGGGGAGTTGTCGAGTTACTCCTTGGTCTTGGAGTTAATGGTGGAAGCGCTAGCTTGAAGGAAAAGTTTGTTGGCTGCTTGGAAGTAGTCGTTTGTCCAGTTAAGTGGATTCTTGGATGGTGTTCTAGAGGCTGCAGTAAAGGTTTTTCTGCCTCTTGTGAGTGTTTGGCCAAGATTTGGTTCGTTTGTTGTTTTGTGAGCTAGTTCGGTTCTAGCTGGAGGGCGTTGCCCTAAGGTCTTGTTCCTAGTCAGTAAGTTTTGGGAGTTGACCCCTCCCTCAGCAGTTGAGCAAGTGCTGTTTGTTTCGGTTTGGTGGTCCGATTGGTTGAGTTTTCTCTTGGGTGTTGCTTCCAAGAGAGTTGGTTCTTGTTGCCTTGGGTTTGAGCAAGTCGAGCGAGCGTGTGTGGAGTTCACGCCCATCCGAGGTTTGCTTGCTTTGGGAAGTCGTTTCCCGTTTGGCGAGTCGAGCTCCTTTAGCTCCCGAGTTGTGTAGTCGATCGAGTAGCGCAGCCGATCAGCCCAAACGAGAGGGTCCTGCTTTGTGTTGTTAGCAAGCAAGAGTTGTTTGTTCCGCATGAGGCGGAGGCCACCAGAAGAGTTGAGTTGTTCTGGCAAGTTGTTGGTTCTTTGGGGATTGAAGATTTCCTTTCCCTCTAGCCTCTGTGGTGGTTGAGTTGCTCCTTGGATGCGAGCCTCGAGTGATAGCTTGCGAGGTAGTCTTGCGGATTCGTGTGGCCCAGGATCCGTAAGCTTTGAGGTTGTCGTTATCCGTTTTCCTTGTGAGGTTTTGGGAGTGGAGCTTACGTTGGAAGATGAGTTAGGCTTAGGCTTAAAGGGAAAGTCCTTTGAGTAGCCAGTTGGATTTTAAGAGTTGAGTAGTAGCTTGGAGGCGAGCGTTGCTCGTTATAAGTTTGGGTTGAGTTCTGCTGAGCAAGCCCTTCTCGGGCTTTGTTCCTCGTTGTTGTGAGTTCCCAGTTGGCGTTAGTAGAGCCGCGTTTGAGTGAGTTGGCACAGAGGTGCCGTGGCATTGGTTGGTAAGTTTGTTGAGCTGTTTTCCTCAAGGTGTTGTGTCGCAGAGATAGTCGTGTGATGGTTTAGTCCTTGCTTCCCGAGTTTTCCTTGAGAGGAATGTTGGATGTTCCTTGCTGGCGATTTTCTCCTTAAGATGGTTGCTTAAGTGTTGTGGTCGTGTTCTAGTTGGAGAAGTTTGTCTTTTGGATCGATCGCCGCTGGTGGTTCGTTTGTATCTCGTTAAGGTCAAAGTGTAGTCAAGGTTTGAGGTTTGTTGGTCTTTTGTGAAGTAAGAGTAGGCCGTTTAGTTTTGGAATCTGGAAGGTTCAGTTGTTTGCTTGATTTGTTGTAGGGTTGAGTTTGTTTGTTGACAATTGTGTGCAGTTGTTTTTTTTTATGTAGCGATGTTGGGGCAGCATGTGCCGGACCCATTGTTCATTGTGGACTTTGAGCCCTTGCAGCTGATTGAGGGTTTGGGCTTCAAGGAGAAGCCTATGAGTATTCTGGTCTTGAGTCGAAGACGTTGCGTAGAAGTGAGATCCGTTGGTAAAAGTTCAGTGGAGGAGTCAGAGTTCAGAGGAGGCCGCTTGTGAGCGGGGAAGACGGGATGAGATTGCAGTATCTGTCTTTGTTTTGATCTTAAGGACTTTCGAGGACGAAAGTCATAAAAAGGAGGGAATATTGTAACGCCCGAGTTTTCATCCCGGTCTTGAGGTATGCCCTAGGGGTATTTTAGTAATTTGGTCGGGCCGTCAGGACTGCTTTATATCTTTTTCCAGCTTGCTAAAATTATTGGATGGATTTATGTAAGCTTTTGAGGCTTTGTGGATGTGTTTGGGCATGGGGAGATGCAAAAGGAAAATGGTGTGTTAAAAGTGTGTTTGGTGGGTTTCGAACCCAGGTGGTCTGAGAAGTCAGGTGGATGGTGTGGCCAGTTGAGCTATTGAGAGCTCTTGTTGCTCCTTCCGGGTCATTTTATGGTTAGCCTTGGGTTTTGGAGTTTTGTTGTATTTGGTTAAAAGAGAAAGGAAGCTAGGTTTGCATTTCTTCTCCAACACCTCTCTTTGCCGCACAAGCCAGCCTCCCCAGCCAGTAGATCCGCCCTCGACCAGCAGCTGCACCAGATCCGGCCGAGGATCGTGAGATCGCTTGTCGCATACGCCGTGTCGCGGCCCAGAGGAAGCCATCGCCCGATCGCACCCGATGAGCCCGTCGCGCGCGCGCCATTCGTTCAGAATCTGCCGGCGCAAAGACGCCCGAAGCGCGTCGGTCGCCACATCGCCGTCGCACGCACACCAAAGCCAACCGCCCAGATCCGTCCATCGCCGCCGCCCGCTTCGCGCGTTCGCGCGACGCCGTCGCGCACGGTTGTATCGCGCAGCGGCAGATCGCCCGTGTCCGCGCGCCGCGCTTCGAGCCGCTTCCCGCACGCCCGAGCGCTCGCTTCGTGCTCGGCCGCTTCGCCCAGCGCCGCGCGCCGCCGCCCGTGTCGTGCTCCAGCGGGTGTCCGCCCAGCCGCGCCGCGCCCAGCGCTGCCAGCGCCAGCCCAGCGCACCCGGCACCAGCTAAAGAAGATTTCGGCCCGTGTCGTCGTGCCGTGTGAGTGCCCCGAGCCGAGCCTCGCTTGTTTTATTATATTTTAGGGCTATGATGGTGATTTCTATTGTGTTTGTTAGGTTCTCGTTAGCTAGCTCTGGGACGATCGCAGCGTAGAGGATTTTGTGTGTAGTTGCCTCCCGCCAAGGTAAGGATTTCTTCTGGGAGTTGTGTGGACCTGCGATGTTCTATGTGATTGTTGTTTGTATGTTTGTTTGTGATTATCGCATGTATAGTTTAGGTGCTCTGTTTCAAAATTCTCGACTAGCATGACTTCGTATGTTGTTCTCTCATGTTAGCCCATGCTAGGTTGTTCCGTTCTAGCATGCTCATATCTGTTCTTGCTTCGTAGTACCATGCTAGGTTCGTTGTATCTGTTGGAGCACGCTTTGGATTGTATTGGATTGTATGTTATTGATATGATAGGTTAAAGTGTAGGTAGGTAGCATCATCCGGGCACGATGCATAAAGTATCTTGCATCCATGGCGGGGGCGTCGAGACAGTTCTCCGTCCTCGGACCCCGTTAGGGTTTAGCTAACCCGACCGGTAGGCCCCGCAATCTTGGGTGAGGGTGGCGGATCATTAAATGCCCCAACGGTCGGGATGATGACTTGGCATTGCCTCGTCCCTCGACGATCGGCACGTCCTCGGCGTGTTCGGCCGTAGCCCTTGATTGCCACTGTTAGGGCAAGGACCGCTACGGTGTAAGCCTACCACGACCGGTTCCTTAGCCTCAAAGTGCGGTGGTTCAGCCGACATAGTTCACGTGTCCGTGTCTCACACCCTATGTCGGTGACACCGATCCGGAGATTTAGTTAGGCGTGGTGATGGACATGGGCGACTTGCCACTAGACCCGGCACCCCATAGTCTCAGCAGAGCACGCGGTGCATGCTTACGCTCATTACGGCACACCCGGAGAGCTCCTCGGGATCTTGAGCTAGTGCACCTTTCGTATCGTCGATGAGACAGGTGAGGCCGAGACTCGTTTCTCGTATAGGGCGTATTGTGTGGTGGATTTATTTCCGGACTAAGACCACGAGTTGGCATCCGAGGTCCAAGTGTGGACTTAAGCTATGTGCTCTATTATGTGTTTATGTTCATAGCTTGCATACACTCATCTAGATGACCATGTGCATCGTATTGTACCCGATCGGGGATTCTTCTTGAGTAATTCGTTACTCACCCTTACTTATCTTTCAGTAACCATGGCGCGAGGCGGGATGGTGAAGGAGGAGCTATGATCATGGGAACGTCTTTGTCGCCTCTCGACTTTTTATTTCTATGACTCTTGTCTTTCATTTTCCCCTGAATGCATGTAGGCGCACGGAGCCCTAGGATGTTTTCTTCAATGATTTTGTGGATTCCGCTTTATTGAATTTGAGGATGTTTCAAATGTTTTAATAAATCTCTGATCGAGTGTACGTTTTGGAAATGTATTTGCCTTGAAAAGCAGTGCTTGGAGACAGGGACGAGTTTTGAAAGAAACTATATTGATTTCTCGATTGAACCTTGATTGTTTTGTTTTAATTGGGAATCTGAAAACTTATTTGCATATTATCCTTTCCTTTGAATGCATGCATTGGGGTAAAGGCCTATTTAGAGCCCCTTTGGGTCGGGTCTTTACAGAGACCCGGGTTCAAACCCCGGCTGCAGCACAAATTCCTTTATTTTTACTTTTGCATCAAACCTTGCTCAAACCAAACCACAAACCACTTCAAAAACCTACAAAAACCATCCAATAATTTTAGTAACTGGAAAAGACACAAACGACCCCGACGGCCCGACCAAATTGCCAAATTACCCCTAGGGCATACCTGGAAGACCGGAAAGAAAAACCTGGGTCGTTACATTTCGAGATAGGGAGGGTTCCTGGCTCGAGCTCTATTGTGAAGTCCATCTTTCTCTTTGGCGGCAAGCCAGGCAACTCTTCAGGAAACACAACCGTAAACTCTTGCACAACAGGCACTTGATCAACAGATAACTGATCCCGGCTCTCTCTAGACAACTTGGCTAAAAAGCCCCAAGCTTCTCGAGCTAACAACCGCTGAGCCTTAACTGCAGAAACCATTGGCAGACACACCCCGCCCTAGACACCTCGAAACTTAAAACTTGGCCTGCTCGGCAGGCTGAACAATACTTCCTTATGGCAGAAATCAATCATCGTGTGGTTATCAGCTAACCACTTCATGCCTAGAATCACATCACAACCGCTCATAGCCAACACTATGAGGGTAACCCGAAGGGACTCGTAGGATATCTGTATCTGACCGTCCTTCACCTTCTGACTAGCTAACATACTAACTCCCGAAGGAGTTGCAACAGATAACTCAAACCTTAAAGGTTCTAATCTCATACAGGCATGCTCAACAAACACAGCAGAAATGAAAGAATGGGTGGAACCCGAATCAAATAACATAAAAGTAAGGTGATCAAGAACTAAGAGTGTACCTGTTACTGCGGCATCGGTTCGCTCAGCCTCCTGGCGAGTCGTGGCATATACTCGCCCTTGCTGCTGGACTGGCTGCGCTACCACCGCTTTCTGCTGGAAAAACTGGGCCTTATGCCTCTCCTGTCCACACCTATAACATGCTCTAGGATTGCCTCCACAGGGACCCCAATGCGCCTTCCCACAATGTTTACAATATGAAGGCGGCTTCCACCAGCCCTGCTGGAGAGGCTGATCACGGTTCCAGTTTCTGTGCTGATCTTTCCCTTGATGGAAACCCTAGTGGAGCTGACCGCCCTCTCGGTTAACACTCCCCGAGGTAAACTTTCTATTCTAGCCCGAATACACTAGGGCCTTCTACCCAGGAGCACTAACAACCTGCTCAGGAGGATACTTCCCATCGTAAATCGTCGCCAATTTTACAGCCTTGGCAAACATCTCGGGGGCCTGTGCCCTAACATCCTGAGACACTCCCTGTCTAAAACCAGCAATAAACTTCTTGATTTTCAACTCAGGAGTAGCGATAAGCTGAGGAGCTAAATATCCGTACTCCGAGAACTTCCTCTCATAAACCTCAACCGAATCAGATCCCTGCTTTAAGTTCGAGAACAGCTCAATCATCTTCTCTTCGGCTTCCTCACTGATAAACTTTGCCTTGAACTTAGCCTTGAAGAAATCCCAGGTGGCAGGTGGAGACCCAACTGGTCTCTCACTCAAAACAGACTCCCACCACCATTTAGCTGTGAATGCTAAAACATGCGCTGCACAGCGGGCTCGCTGCACCTTAGGACATGCCATCACCTTGAAGGTGTACTCCAGCTCGGCAACCCACCTTGCCGCTGTTAACGGATCTCTAGGGGTACTTAATTTCATGGGCTTCCACTTGACAAAATCCTTCAGCCACTTGCCCAGATCCTCTGCACCTTCCGCCTCATCAGTCTCAATCACAATCAGCTTTTGTGGAGCTGGCGGTGCTGGCGGCACTGTAGTCCTCTGCTAAACCAGCTATGTCAGTTGCTCCATCTGAAGACGGGACTCTTCCCTCTGCACAGCTAACAAAGCCTGCGTCTGATCAGCTCTCTACTCAGCTCTCTAATCAGCTAGTAAACCAACCATCAAAGCCCTCATGGACTCGGCAAATGCTACTCCAAGAGCAACCTCTTGTGTAAAGAACCCGACCCAAAATGCGGTCCTAAGCCTAGGTTCTCACTCAGCATGCAAGTTAAATACTTCATCAAGCGGTTTAGTGCTCATATTTAGAACCTTTCAAAACATTTAAAAGCGGGGACACTTAAAACATAAACAACAACCTTCATTTAAGCAAAGCCAACAAAGTAAAACAAGCTTGGCCAGTGTTTATAAAATCAAACAATACAATTTAAACAACTTTTAAAAACGTCCCCCTAGGACTCCTGTCCGTCTACATGCTGAACAAATTATGCAAACAATAAAAGATAGAGTGCCGGCGGCTCCCATGATCAATCAGCTCCCTCCGCTAGCCGTCCTGGTCTTTGTCCCAAGTTACCCGTGGAAAACCACGAGAAATAAGGGTGAGTATAAACATACTCAGTAAGAATCCCCAACCGGGGTACAATACGATACATCAATCATCTGGCACCCTAGTATACATGCAAACAGTTACCAACACAGATCATAGCTCAACGAGCTTACAAGGCAGAATCTGGAATCCTCGGAAGTCTCCTACTTCCGGCCTAATGATTGGCTCTCATAACCAATCCCGAGACATCTCCGAGGGTCTTTCTCCCTCGGCCAATTGATCAGCACAAAAACCGATCCCAAAGATGTCCGACACCCTCGATGGTCTTTCTCCCTCGACCATATGATCAACTCAAAAGCCAATCCCAATGGGTGTCCTCAAGGGCCTCTTACCCTCGCTAACAAATCTGGACTATCGGAGAGTACACAAGTCCGCTCTAAATCCGGAAAGAACGGGTGTACTCACGAACATTAGCCCGGGAGCTCTCCGAACCGGCGACTAACGCGTGTCTTGCGCGCGCACACACTTCTTGCTGCAACCGGCGTAAATGTGGGGGCCTAAGTACAAACTACGCGAGCCAGTGCGCATGCCTAAGACTTCGGAGCGGTGTCACCGAACACGATGGTCGCGAGGCCCTCGGCACTCATCCATGCGCACTGTACCACCGACTGGAAGCTAAGAACCGGCCAAGGCGGGCTTGCACCATTGGCGGGGTTCCGCTCTAGCAGCTACAAACTAGGCTTATGCCGATGTGGTAGCTAAATCCACATCGGCCGCCGGGGAAGCAATGTACGTTATGCTTCGCTCTACACCCGACCGGTGGGGACAAAGTACGTTATGTCCGCTATCACCCTCGGATGATGACAAACCTTACTATACTAGCTAGAGTACAAAATAAGCGATTCTGGCTAAACATACATATCAACATCAATCACACATAACCTAGCATGATACTACGAACTTAAAGCAGGAATCTCAAGCATGCTGGAAGAACAATCCTAGCATGGCACTAACATGTACAAACAGGCAAACATGCTAGCAAGAATGCAATCACAAGCTGTCCTATCCACTAATCATGTTCATACAAGTAAACATGCATATCAGGCACAATCAAGAAAGCATCGCAGGGTCTACACAACCACGGTAAGAAATCCGTACCTGGAAGCAAGCAGAAATAACTTTCACAATCAAATAACGACCCTCGAGCTTTAAAGCGAAACCGAGCAACCTAAGCATTTTAGCAAAAGCAACCTAATTAAATAAACAGCAGCCAACAGCCTAGTGCCCAAAGGAGAAAAGACTCGGGAATTACCGACCGAGAAGACACAAGGTCAAGCCCCAACTCGCACGGCAGGGCGTGCTGGCGCTGGGCACTGGCACTAGCGAGGCAGGGGATGTGCAGACGCGGGCTGTCGCAGGCGAGCGAACACGCTAGGTCGGGCGCGCGGGCGAGACGTCGAGTCTGCGAGGACAGCGCGCGGGCGACGAGTCAGGGCGGCAGCGAGCGGAGCGGCGCGGCGAATCTGGGCGGCCTGGTGCGGAACGGCGCGGCGCGTCTGGGCGGCCTGGTGCGGAACGGCGCGGCGCGTCTGGTCGCGCCTGGGCTGGGCGATGCAACGCGTCTGGGCGCACCAGGTCTGGGCAATGCAAAGGCGTCTGGGCGCACTGGCCGGGCGATCTGTGCGTCTGGCGCACTGGCCGGGCGGCGATCAGGGCGTCTGGTGCGCATGGTCAGGGCGGTGGCTTTGGGCTGGGCTGAGCGGTCTGATGCGGCCAGGGTGTGGTGCGGCTAGGGCATGGCTGGGCGGCTAGGGCATGGCTAGGCGGCTAGGGCATGGCTGGGCGGCTAGGGTTGGGTTTTCTTGGTGAGGTCGGCTAGGAGAGAGAGAGAGAGAGAGAGAGAGAGAGAGAGAGATTGCAAAACAAGGGGAAAGGGACTTTCTTGATTTTCTTCCCTTTTCCTAATTTAAATGGGTCTAAAATCCCTTCCCAAAGCTTCCTCTTTCAAAACCCGGCCCAACAAACTTTCCTTTCTAATAAAACTCTTTTTCCTACAAACTCCCAAAACCATTTAGGGCAAGGGTTCAAATCCCAAAGGAAGCACTCAAAAACCCATTAATTTTGCCAATAACTAAAATACCTCCAAACTCCCAAACAACTTGCCCAAACCTCTTGGGTCTTGCAACCAACAACCACCAAACCTCGACGAAGGCAGGAGAGGCCCTGAAATCTTGAAAATCCTCAAAACCCTGACCGGGGGCAAAAAGACCAAAATACCCCTAAGGGTTAAAACAGCTCTAACGGCCCATCCGAACATCCAAATGATGACCCGAAATCACCTGGGTAACCGAAATAGAAACCTGGGCCGTTACATCTTGGGGCTTAGTCGCCTCCACGCCCTCTCTAGGCACATCAGTAGAAGGGTTCACAGGTGGCCTGTCACCAGCCTCAGCTTGGGACGACGTTCCCTCTGTGTCAGAATCAATACAAATGCCCTGGTTGGTCGGCCTCGAGCCTCCACGTCCTCTACGAAAAACTGGCATGCTGGCGATCTACACCAAACCAACAACGAGTAAGAACCTGCTCGTACTTGCTCTACAAATCACAACAAAAAACATGCTAGTTGCAACCAGTATTGTAATTCTTAACCCTTAAACATTAAACTTACGGACGTACCTGATGGCCGTTGGAGCGCTAATGATCATGGAAATACAACCTACGACTGTAGGTCAGTCTACAGAATCTATGACTCTAAGCTCTAATACCAAATGTAAAGACCCGACTCGAATAGGGTCCTAACCTAGGCCTTTAAACTCTTATGCATGTAATTAAACCTGAAATCATGAATGCGGAAGTAAAGAGAAAACTTAATTACATGAAATCGTTCAGAGAAATTTTATTAATTGGACCTGTCCCTCTTTCCAAGCACCTATCAAAAGTTTTACCAAAAACCAACCCTGGCCAGAGTATCGTTAATTTGCAAAAGAAAACATCCAAACAAGTTTAACAAAAGAAATCGAAGTAGATAACTCAATGTTCAGAAATACAACAAAGTCCACCTAAGGGATCCATGCCCTATCTACATACAAAAGAATCAAGAACAAACGCGACACGACTCAGAGTACTCTGTCCATGATCATCCAGCAGCATCCTCCTAGCCATCCAGTCTCGATCCTAAGTTACATGGTGGAAAACCACAGAAAAATAAGGATGAGCAACGAGTCGCTCAGTAAAAATTCCCAACCGGGGTACAATACGAAAAACCAGTCATCTAGCACACAGATACATGCAAGCAATTACGAGCACAGAAGAAACAACCTGGCTCAGGCTAACCGCCATTCTGGAACTTGCCTACTCAAGGACTTACTACCGCAACCAACATTCAGTTTACACTTTGGATGCCCATCGGGGTCTTACACCATCTAGAACATGTGGATGCCCATCGGGGTCTTACACCAACTCAACACAAGGATGCCCATCGGGGTCTTACACCTGCAGGATGCCCATCGGGGTCTTATTGTAACACCCTAGTTAATTCTAAAATCATTTAAGTGTTTTTATTGAATTTATTTTTATAATATTATAACACTCTAGATAATTTTTAAGTATAGTTAGTGTTTTATTGAAAATGCTAATAAATTTCAAACTAATTATATTATTTAATGCTTCATGAGATTTAAGCTATGAGTCACCTTGATATGTTATTTAGAAATTTATAGTAATAAAAGCTAAAATACTAAAGTTATTGTGGGTTATGGAATTTGGAGTTTTAAAGTTAAATTAGGGTTTATGGATTAGATGGAAAGAATGTTTCATTTATGTCTTTTTTTTATTTGGTCACCTTTTCTCTCTCTTCTTGATCCAACCCCAACCACCACCACCACCTAAAACCCACTCATTCCTCCTCAGTTTCACGGAGTTAGAGAGCTCCGTTTGCTATTCTGGGACCAGATCCGTGCTCAGGGAGTCGAGAGCTTCGAAACAAGATAAGATTTGTTGGTTTTCATGGAGTTTTCCGGCGAGAGGGTTTTAAAACCTGTTTATTCTTTAATAGTTTCCCGGAGTTAGAGAGCTCCGTTTGAAATTCTGAGACCAGATCCGTGCTCAGGGAGTCGAGAGCTTCGAAACAAGGTAAGATTTGTTGGTTTTCATGGAGTTTTCCGGCGAGAGGGTTTTGAAACCCGTTTCTTCTTTCGTAGTTTCCCGGAGTTAGAGAGCTCTGTTTGTGATTCCGAGACCAGATCCGTGCTCAGGGAGTCGAGAGCTTTGAAACAAGATAAGATTTGTTGGTTTTCATGAAGTTTTTCGACGAGAGGGTTTTGAAACCCTTTTCTTCTTTCGTAGTTTCCCAGAGTTAGAGATATCTGTTTGCAATTCTGAGACTAGATCCTTGATCTTGAGCTCAAGACCTTCGAAAAGAGTTATGGCTCGCCCCGATCCTTGACGGCTCGCCGCCGCCGCCGTGCTCTTGCGAGGCATTTCCGGGCAGTAGCTTCCCCTCATTCTCTTGATGTTAACCTTATTTGTGGCTTGTTTAGATTGTTCATAACGAACGCTTGGCATTGTTTTGTGTTTAGGTGCTCTCGGGTTTCATCGTTTCGGGTCGCCAGTCAGCTCATGGGTTCCCGTGGTGTTTCGGTCGAGTCGTCGGAAAGGTAAGGAGCTTCATTATGATTCGGGCTTGTGGTTTAAAGCATGTGAATAGTGGCATGATAGGATTTATGGGAATTAAAGGTTGGATGACTTGTCGCATGGATGCTTTGGTGTTGTGATTCACTTCTTGATCTTATTCCACTCTTGGTTCCATATAGTTGTTTTGTGTAGCTCGTAAACTGTTAAATCTTTATTAATGTGTATCCTTTGATCATATCATCATCTGCCCAATGTGTATCTCTGCTCGTATATGCGATGAATTGTTTATCTGTTTAACTTGTTGATTGACTGAATCGCCTTGGATTTATGCACGTTTTATGTTGTTGACTCCATCCATGTTTAACTGTACACGTGCTGCTATGATTATGCTCAGTTTCTCTGTTCGTTACCTAAAGGGTTGTCCGTATGTTGTTTTGGCGTTAGAATAGCTAGGACTGGTTACCGTGTTGACCACCTAGAGGAGCAACTAGCTCACACATTTTAGGGCTCGAGATTACATGATTGACATCTTGTTGTTGTTGTTATGACTCGCTAGTGCCCCTTAGGAACCGAGCTAAGATATGGATCCTCTTTTCTTCGAGACATGTGGTTGGGTTGCTTAAACCTACGGGTTGACATTTACATCCAACCAAGGGGTCGAATCTCATCCACGTGTCACCTTGTGTGCGGAACAACGAGTTCCTTGGTTGTTGAGCACACGTTGCTGGTCGCACCAACACTCGGGTGGGATCGGGTGCACTCGCCTAGGCTAGGCTAGATCTCTTGTGAATCTAGTGCTAGTTATTATCACTCTGTGTGTACTCGTGAATCCTCATATGTTGTGTTCATGGCTCCACCAGGTTACCTTCCTAGTAGGTTGGAGGGGGGTCGGTCATGCCGTGCCTGACCTTGAGATTACTGAAAGAGGCCACTGGGACAGATGAAGGCGCGGAGGAATGCCTGTCGGTGAGCCTGCATGCATTAGTGGGGATGTTGTCTGCAGGCAGGTCGGTCCTCCCGCATGCTAGGGGTTAGCAGTTGGCGCCCCGAGCCCGAGATTTAGGAACCGTGCAGTTTTCCTTTACTCGTGGCTCTCCCTGACAGGGTCAGGTGATTTACTTGTCATTGTGTACGCCCTTGCTGACACGACTCGTGTGTCGTTGTCCCGACCCAAGGTTTAGGGATGTTGTGTGTTCTCCTCGCTCGTGGTCCTCCCCGACAATATCGGGTGACCTATTCTTGCTGACATGACTCGTGTGTCATTGTCCCGACCCGAGGTTTAGGGATGTTTTGTCGTTGTCCCGACCCGAGGTCAGGCTACCCCCGAGATAATGGTGATTTCCCCTTAGAACACGGTATGGGACATGTCTGACCCTAGGTTTGGGGAACTGTTCTCTTCCCTCGGGGTTTTTGCTCTGACCTTTGTCAGATGATTGCTCGGCATTTAGCCGTAACTTACTCACGACTTGCAGGCCGCTGTTTGACATTGTTTGCTCGTGATCGGCCTGAGGGCCGACCACACATGAGCGAGGCATTTAGCTTCAGTTGTCGTATCTTCTAACTTATTTTCTGTTTACATGCTTAACCCCATGGTGGGGCTTCTTATTGGGTATATTTCGATATACTCACCCCTTACATTTTCAGGTACTGGTCCATTCCGAGGTGGCTAGGCTGGGAGCTGGATCAATCATGGACAAGGTGTCGACATTTCTTTTCTGCATCGTTTACTTGTGTCAAACCATATGTTTTTACGTTTAAACTCTTTTGAACAGTATTTGTTTTGAACTATCGGGATCCCGAACTTTGTATGTTTTCTAACTATTAGCACCATTTTCATGTTTTATGAGATTTGTTGGAAAAACGCATGTGATTAACAAATTGGTTTTGAGGATTTTAATATGCATGCACTCCTAACACCCAATAGAGTATTTTAGAAAGTTGGGTCGTTACAAGTTTGTATCAGAGCTCAGAGTCATAGATTCTATAGACTGGTTGACGAGGTAAACCGTGTGTCCATGATCATCAGCAGACCAGCAGCCACCAGGTATGTGAAGTAGGGTAAAGTAAGAAGCATGTTTTAGTTGTGAAAGTATTTTTGGGTTGTCTTTTGTATTGCTTGATTGTTGGTCCTGATTAGGATCTTTTTCGTGTTTGATTCTAGCTTCGTGATCTCTTTTCATTATGTCTTCCGATTGAGAGTTACCCAGCAATGGTACCTCGGTCCAGTGGGGCCAAGTCAAGAGAGAGTTTGTAGAGGCTCGCTTCGCCTCCTCAGTTGTCGCGCTGGAGACAGTGTCTCCCTTCGTTGTATAGAGGCAGAAGTTCTACATCGTCACCACTCTTACACATGAGATCTTAGGCCAGCCTTCGTCTGCATTCAATCCGAACTTAGCAGTGGGTCAGCATGGAGTGTACGCTCAGCTGCACGTTGCTCGCACCTCTACTGTCCAGTTTTCGCATCAGGTGACCACGCAAACCGCCAGTGAGTTCGTGGTCTTCGGGAGTTCAGGCAGTACAGCCAGGCACAGGTAGGAGTCCGAGTCATATCCCAGGGTTTCCCTTGCAAGAGACCACTTTGGTCAGGGGAATCCCGATCGTGCAAGAAACTAGTCCTGCTAGAGAGATCCTGGCTAGTCGAGGAGGCGTTCTAGGAGAGTGGGTCCCTGGCCGCATCAGAGGCAGAGGTCTCGTCAGGGCCGTCATCGGAGTTCTTCAGAGGAGGTGGCGGAGTGCCGCAGGTGCTTGAGAGTTCACCAGGGACCATGTCCGCCCAAAGTAAAGGTGTGTTGCTGGTGTGGTGAGGAGGGCCACTTTGCATTGCGTTGTCAATTGTCGTGTTCACATGTTCCTTGCTCTCTTCGTGCCGTGAATTCATCTCTTGTTCTACTCTGCGTTCTTTACCTTGTTATGCGTGCTTTTGATCTCTGATCCATGTTAATTAATGTGTTTGTGATTGTGTCCTTTTTGTTGTATGCATATATATGTTTGTCGTTGATCCATTAACCATGTCGTTTGATGAGTCTCTTGATTGAATGGTCTGGTTTCCTTATGCTTGGTAAACAGTTGTAATGTTTTATTTGTTTCTTCGAAATCGTATTACTCGAATTGTTGCATGGGATTACTACGCCTTTTCATTCCATAAGAATCGTATCACTCTGTATTGTTGTTCACCATGATCGTATAATCTTGTTCATTATGCATGTTCATATCACTCTGTCTTGTTTATTCATCACAATCATATGGTCATGTTCATTCTGCATGATTGTATCACTCGGTCTTGTTTGTTTATCATAATCATATGATCATGTTCATTGTGCATGATTGTATCACTTTGTCTTGTTTATTTATCATAATCTTATGACCATGTTCATTCTACATGATCGTGTCACTCCGACCGGTATGTTAATTATGGTGGTATCATGGTATTTATCCGAATCATGACTGTATTGCACGATTTGTTACCATGACTATATTGCTCTATTGGTATTTTCACGTTGGTATCGCTCCTTCTGTTCGTTATGGTCATACCATTCTTATTACTTCTTCGAGATTTTTACTACTCTATTTGTTCATCATGATTGTATTATCGTATTCTTTCCATCATGATTATATCTCATTGAGCTCAACATTGTTTGTATTGTTGTATTTAATCTTGTCCTTCTTGTTCATCATGATCGTATTGTGGTAATTGTTCTCACCATGATTGTATGACCCTATCTTTTCGTTGTGGTCGCATGACTCTTTGAGGTTATCATGTTCGTATTATTGTACTCATTCTTGTCCTATTAGTATTCAGCGCATATACTCATCATGACTGTGTTGCTATGTTTGGTTTCCATGATCATATTGTGTGGCCTATTCACCATGTTCGTATAGTTGTAGTCGTTCTCGTCATGGTTGTATTGCTTATTTGTTTTATTACGATTTTTGTGCTCTTTTCATTCATCATAGCTGCATTGTGCTGTCTGTTATCATGATCGTATTACCATATTCGTGTTTTGCGGTGACTATACCACTCTGCCTGCTCGACTTGCTTAAATCTTTGTGCTCGTCCTTCTCGCGATGTCATCGTTCTGTTATGCATGATGATTTTATGGCCCTGGTATTGTATAAAGACTGTGTTGTCCTGCATGTTAATTATGATTGTACTACTTTATTAGTTATTGTGATCGCATTGTACTCCTGGTTCCATATTAGTTGTATTGTTGTGTGTTGTCTTGGAGAGTTGGAGTTGGTCAGACACGTGTATCCAACCAGCTACCAGCATTTTTGCTCGGTTTAGCTTTACCCATTTCGAGTTCCATACCATGTGTGGCATGGAGTGCTTTATTGATAACCACACAGTCGTTGACTGCCTTTGAAAGAAGGTCAACCTCAATCCTTCTTCTTTCCCGAGCTTCGAGTTTAGAGAGTGGAGGTTAGGGGATCGCTCTCGTTTGTCTTGCAAGCCAAACTAGTTTTTTGTGTTCCCGCAAAGTGTGGAGTCTTGTCTCATCAGTTTGTTTTGTGGTGTTTGATCATAGTCAAAGTTGAAAGTGAGCTTGCGAGGTGGAGTTTGTTGTTACGCATTGCGAGGAAAAGTTGAAAAATGGTAAGTTTGTTTTGGGAACGCACGTGAGGTTTCAAGAGCTAGAGCGAGTGTGTAACGACCCAGGTTTTCTTCCCGGTCTTCCAGGTATGCCCTAGGGGTAATTTGGTAATTTGGTCGGGCCGTCAGGGTCGTTTGTGTCTTTTCCAGTTACTAAAATTATTGGATGGTTTTTGTAGGTTTTTGGAGGGGTTTGTGGTTTGGTTTGAGCAAGGTTTGTTGCAAAAGTAAAAATAAAGGAATTTGTGCTGCAGCCGGGGTTTGAACCCGGGTCTCCTGGGAAGCTTGTAGAGAGGTGTACCAATTGAGCCATTAGGCGCTCTTGTTGCTCTTTCTGCATCACATCTTAGTTAACCTTGGATTTTGGAGTTTTGGTGCATTTGGTTAAATGAAATAGAATTAGGTTATTCCATCTTCTTCTCCAAAACACTTCTTGGCCGCCCAAGCTCTCCATCTCCATAGCCTTGCCGATTCTTCATCCTTGCATCTCCTTGGGTTCGATCATCATCATTCCGGGTAGGTATTGATCTTCTTCTTCTTCTCATCCGTTTGGTGTGCGTTTGGCCAAGTGAAAAGAGGTGTGTTGTGTGTGTTGTGTTGATTGCACCCACCGAGTGTAGCCGAGCCAGCCAGACAGACGCCGCCCCGATCGCTCGCCGCGCCAGATCTGTCCCCCGAAATTGTCGTTCGCCTTCAAAGAAGACAGATCGCCCACGCCGTCGCGACGCGTCCAATGCGATCGCTCGCACGCCCAGATCTGTCCCAGCGAAATTGCGTTCGCCCAGCCCAAAGAAGACAGACGCCCGATCGCTCGCCACGCCGAGAGAGTCCTCGCCGCGCCAGCGCGTCGGCCCGCCCGCGTGCCGCCCATCGCGCGCCCTCGCGCGCGTCGCGTCGCCATCGCGCGCCCTCGCCGTGTCCGCTTGCCGAATCGCTCGCCGCGCGCCTTTCGCCCGAGACGTTACGCCCGCGCGCGCTCGTCCTGCTGAAGCTTCGCCGTGTCCGCATCGCCACGCCAGCCAGCGCGCCGCCAGAGCCTTCGCCCGAGCGCTCTCGCCTTGCGTATGCGTCCGTGCCGTGCGGTGCCAGCGCCAAATAAGCAGCGTCCTGCCGTTGCCGCTTCGCCCGCGACCCCAAGCTCGTGTCGTCGTGCGCGTGAGTTCCCCGAGCCGAGCTTGCTTTCTTCTATTGTTGTTTAGATATTTTAGATGCTGATTATTGTTGGTTTGCTAGGTTCCCGCTCGCTAGCTCGGGATTGTTCCGCAGCTTAGGATTTGTGTGTAGAAGTCTTCCACCAAGGTAAGGATTTCTTACAGGGGTTGTGTGGACCTCGCGGTATATTTGTGATTGTTGTTTTGTATGCCCGTGTATGATTACTAGCATGTTTATCTCTAGGTGCTCTGTTCGAATTCTGATCGGCATGAACTCTTGTATTGTTTCTCATGTTAGCCCATGCTAGGTTGTTCTATTCTAGCATGTTCGATATCTGTTCTTGCTTCGTAGTATCATGCTAGGTTCTTTGTATCCGATGAGCACGTATTGGACCGCATTGATTGAATCGTTATTATTGTTAAGGTTTAGAATTGAGGTAGATAGAATCATCCGGGCCCGATGCATAAAGTATCTTGCATCTATGGCAAGGACGTTCGAGACAGTTCTCGATCCTTGGACCCCGTGAGGATTAGCTATCCCAACCGGTAGGCCCCGCAATCTTGGGTGAGGGTGGCGGTCGTTAAATGCCCCAACGGTCGGGATGATGACTTGGCATTGCCTCGTCCCGGCGATCGGCACGTCCTCGCCGTGTTCGGCCGTAGCCCTTGATTGCCACTGTTAGGGCAAGGATCGCTTCTCGGTGTAAGCCTACCACGACCGGTTCCTTAGCCTCAAAAAAGCGGTGGTACAGTGACATAGTTCACGTGTCCGTGTCTCACACCCCTATGCGTCGCTGACACCGATCCGAGAGATTTAGTTAGGCATGGTGATCGAACACGGGCGGCTGCCACTAGACCCGGCACTTCCCGCAGTTTGCGGTAGCATGCGGTGCGCGCTTACGCTCATTACAGGCGCCGATCGAGAGCTCCTCGGGATCTTGAGCCATGCACCTTTCGTGACGATCGAGATGAGCCGAGGCCGGGACATGTTCCCGTATAAGCGCGTATAGTGTGTTGTGGTATTTTTCCTGGACTAAGACCACGAGATGGCATCCGAGGTCCAAGTGTGGACTTAGCTATGTGCTCCGCTCTGTGTTTGTACTCATAGCTTGCATACATTCTTCTAGATGATCATGTATATCGTATTGTACCCGGTTGGGGATTCTTACTGGGTAATTCGTTACTCACCCTTATTTTGTGGTTTTCCACGAGTAATCAAGGGGAGAGACAGATGGTGATGGAGGAGCTGTGACCATGGAATCTCACTGTCATCTCTCGATTATTCTATTTTATTTATCATGACTCTTGACTTTTGTTATTTCCCTGAATGCATGTAGACGGGCACAGAGCCCCAGGATGTTTTCTTACGTTTTATGGATTCCAGCATATTTGTACTTGTGGATTGTTTTAATGGTTTAAATAAATCTCTGATCAGAGTATGCTTTTAGAAATGTATGTTTTGGTTGTTGAATGTTTCTGCTTTTTTACTTGGGATCCGAAATGTATTTTTCTTAATATCTTTTATTTTCACTACATGCATTGGGGTAAAGGCCCATTTAGAGCCCCTTTTGGGTCGGGTCTTTACTGATTGGTATCGAGCTCGAGTCATAGATTCTCAGAGGACCCGACCTTTTGTTGTAGGTCGTTTTCCATGATCATCAAGACACTCAGACGGTATCATCAGTACGCCTAGATTTATTGTTTTAGAAAGGAAAAGGGTTAAGAATTTACAATACCTATCATCTAGTGTATGCCTTGTTTGGTGTTGTGGAATGGTGACAGCAGTGTTTTGATTCGTTGTTGGTTTGGATGTAGATCGCCAAAGATGCGACCACCTGCATCGGAGAGGAGGTTCGAGAGCGTGTCGAGGTATCGGGGATCGGATCTGATCTGCAGGACATCGCCCCAAGCCGACATCGATGGCATTCCACCAAAGAGCCTCCTCCCGTTACGCCTAGAGCGGGCGTTGAGGCGATCGAGCGGCCGTGAGAGACCGCTCTGGAGCGAGAGTTTGCCGAGTCTATGAGGGCTTTTATGGTCAGCATGTTGAGTGACCGAGGGCGAGACCCGTGCCTTGTTGGCGTATGCGCGGGAAGAGTCCCGAGCCCGGTCAGCGGCAACTCGATTGGTTCAAAGAGCTCTCAGAGCTCCTCCAGCTCCTCGAGAGCAAGTAGCCCCAGAGGCGTATATGGCGCGGAGGGTGCCGAGGAATTGGGTAGGTGGTGAAGGATTTTGTGAAGTGGAAGCTTTGAGAAGTTTGATGCCACCGGTGATGCGTTAGCGCAGCCTGTGTGGATTGCCCATTTGGAGTACACCTTCCGATCATGGTGTGCCCCGATATTCGAGAGGCCGAGATGTGCGGCTCATGTGCTAGGAGGCACAAATGAGATGGTGGTGGGGTCCACCTTGAGCGAGAGACCACTGGTCTCCACCCGCTACTTGGGAGTTCTTCAAGGCCGAGTTCAAGGTAAAGTTCATCGTGATGAGGCTCGGGAGAAGATGGTGGAGCTCTTCCGAACCTGAAGCGGGTTCGATTCCATTGAGGAATATGAGCGCAAGTTCTCGAGAGTATGGATATTTTGCTCCTCGGCTTGATTGCCACCCCAGAGTCAAGATTCGGAAGTTCATATCCGGATTGAGGCGGTGTTTCCCGAGATGTCGGGCTCGTGCCCCGACACTTATGCTAGGGTCAGCCCAGATTAGCCACGATCTATAATGGGAAGTATCTCGCCGAGCGGGTTGTTGCCGCTCTGTTCAGCGTCTGTCCCAAAGAAATGTGGGGCGTAAGAGAAAGTTTGACTTTCGGGAGGCGGCGCCGCCGCCAAGGGCGCTTCGAAGCAGAGATCGGCGGAGAGCTCGGTCCGTTTCACACTCCGACAAAGGGGGAGGACCCGGCGCTTTCCGCTTGTGCTACTTGTGGGAAAGTCCACGCGAGAACTGTCGGCTGGACCTAGATTGTGCTTCCGTTGTGGTAGAGAGGGTCACATGGCCCGTTTTTGTGATCGGCCGGCTATGGCGGCTCGGCCAATGCAGCAGCAGCGAGGTCGAGTGTTTGCTACGACCCGTCGGAGGCCGAGCGTCACGGATGCCGCTGTGGCGTGCACGCTTCTTGTTTTAGATCAACTGCGCATTTGTCTTGTTTGATTCTCGTTCTACGCATTCATTTGTATCCGTGTTGTTTCTTTGAGCATGCTAAGTTAAGACTAGAGCCTCTAGGTTTCGAGTTATCTGTTGCAACTCCTTCCGGGAGTTGATATGTTGGCTAGGGATAAGATTAGGGATGGCCGGATCGAGATATCCGGAGAGTTGCTAGTGGCTACGCTCATAGTTCCGCCTATGAGCGCTTTTGATGTGATTCTTGGTATGGAGTGGTTAGTCGCTAACCACGCGTTGATTGACCGCCACCGGAAAGAAGTAGTGTTGAGACCGCCAGTCGTCGCCTAGCTTTAAGTTTCGTGGAGTCCAGGTGGAGTTTGCCCGCCGATGGTGTCACCGTGAAAGCTCGTCGTTTGCTAGCTCATGGAGCTTGGGGCTATCTAGCCAAGTTGTGCAGGAAGAGCGCCCCTCGCCGTCTGCTGATCAGTGCCACCGGTCGTGCGAGAGTTCGCGGATGTGTTTCCCGAGGAGTTACCGGGGTTGCCCCCCAAAGAGAGAGAGTTGACTTCATTATTGAGCTCGAGCCGTGGACCCTCCCTATCTCGAAGGCTCAGACGCATGGCGCCACGTGAGTTAAAGGAATCAAGATTCAGCTTGCAAGAGATGTTAGACCGAGGGTTCATCCGCCCAAGTGTGTCCCCGTGGGAGAGCACGATTCTGTTGTGAAAAAGAAGGATGGTTCTATGCGCTTATGTATTGATTACCGCGAGCTTAATAAGGTGACAATGAAGAATAAGTATCCGTTGCCCCGTGATCGATGATTTGTTCGATCGCCTTCAGGAGCTTCATGTTCTCAAGATAGATCTCGAGGTCCTAAGTTACCATCGGGCCATGGATCGTGATGCCGACATTCCTAAGACGCTTTCGAGTCTAGATATGGTCACTATGAGTTTGTGGTCATGTCGTTTGGATTGACCAATGCCCCACCGCGTTCATGGACATGATGGATAGGGTGTTCAAATCATTTTTGGACACTTTCGTCATCGTGTTCATTGACGATATTCCGATTTATTCGAGGTCTAAAGAAGACCATGCAGAGCATTTGAGGCGAGTATTGGCGACTTTGAGGAAAACCACTTTATGCGAAGTTTTCCAAATGTGATTTCTGGTTGGGCGCAGTGGCCTTCCTAGGCCATGTAGTTTCGAGAGATGGTATAGCCGTGGACCCCGCGAAGATTGAGGCCGTGAGTTCATGGGCCAAGCCGACTTCGATTGCCGAGATTCGCAGCTTTGGGTTTGGCGAGTTACTACCGTCGGTTCGTCAAGGACTTCTCTGCTTTAGCCTCGCCTCACTCGTCGGCGAGGAAGGGTGTCGAGTTTGTTTGGGACAAAGAGTGTGATGAGAGCTTTGCCGTGCTCAAAGCGCGCTTTGACTTCAAGACTGTTGGCAATCCGGAGGGGACAGTGGTTTCGTGGTCTACAAAGCGATGCTTCCAAGTTTGGATTAGGTTGTGTGTTGATGCAAAGACGGAAAGGTCATTGCCTATGCTTCCCGTCACCGGCCGTATGAGCGAACTACCCGACTCATGATATGGAGTTGGCGGCAGTGGTGTTTGCAATCAAGATTTGGAGGCATTACATGCGGTGAGCGGATTCGGATGTTTACCGATCACCGTGAGCCTCAAGTATCTGCTTTACTCGTAAGGAGTTGAATATGAGGCGAGAGGAGATGGTTAGAGCTGGTAAAGGATTATGATCGCGAGATTTTGTACCATCCGGTAAAGCCAATGTAGTGGCCGATGCTTTGAGCGGAAAAGACGTCGCACTCTGCGGCGTTGTTGAGTTCCCACCAGGGGCTTGCGAGAGAGTTCGAGCGGGCCGAGGTTGCGTGTTGTTGGGAGAGGTTACCGCCGGTAGCTCGATTGGATATGCTCACCGTCCGATTCGCGCAAATGATTATAGACAGCCAGGTTGGGTGACCCCCGCACTTAAGAGATTGGTTGACAGAGTCGATCTTGACGGTGACTTTGACTTTGTGTATTCACCAGATGGTGGGTTGACTTATAGAGGCCGGTTGTGTGTTCCGGACATTGCAGTTTGCGAGCCGAGTTGCTCTCCTGAGGCCCACTGTTCCCCTTTTGCTTGGCACCCTGGGGTACCAAGATGTATCGAGACCTTAGCGGAGACTTTCGGTGGATGGGGATGAAGAGAGATGTGGCAGAGTTTGTCGTAGGTGTCTCACTTGTCGCAAAGTGAAGGCACACCCAGCAGAGGCCACTGGTTTGTTGCAAAATGATCGAGTGTACCCGGTGGAAATGGGAAGAGATCTCTATGGACTTTATCTCTGGTTTGCCAAGGACTCCGAGGAAGTTCTCTCTGATTTGGGTGATAGTCGACCGCTTGACCAAGAGCGCACACTTCATTCCCGGACGAGACACTTATACCGTGGAACGATGGCGCGCGGTGCTTTTTGGAGCAGATCATCCGTTATCATGGTGTACCGGTGAGGATTGTGTCCGATCGTGACTCGCGGTTCACTTCTCGTTTCGAGAGCGCTCGTAAGGGTTTGGGCACAGAGTGCGATTTCAAAGATGACTTTTCACCCTCGGACGGATGGTCGACCGAGAGAGTGAATCGATTCTCGAGGATATGTTGAGGGCTTGTGTGTTGGATTTCCCGGGAGTTGGGACCATGTTCATGCCTTGATGGAGTTTGCCTATAACAACGATTACGATCGGCGATTCGATGGCTCCATTCGAGGCATTGTATGGTAAGCGTTAGCCGGTCCCCTGTGTTCGGGAAGAGGTTGGTGATAGACGAGTTTTGGGTCCCGAAGTTATGCAGCTTGACCAATGGTGCAATCAGAGAAGATTAGAGCTCGTATGTTGACAAATTTCTCGAGTAGGCGAAGAGTTACGCCGATGTTCGGCGTCCGAGATTTGGAGTTTGAGGTTGGTCGGCATGTGTTCCTCAAGGTTGCTCCGTCACGAGGTGTTCGAGGTTTGGTAAGCGTGGGAAGTTGAGTCCCCGCTTTGTTGGTCCATTTGAGATCCTAGAGAGGATTGGCAGAGTTGCTTACCGGTTAGCCCTACCTCCGTCAGCATCGGTGGCGTGCATAGTGTTTTTCATGTATCGATGTTGAGGCAAGATGTGCCTGACCGTCGCACATTGTGGACTTTGAGCCCTTGCACCGAATGAGGATTTGAACTTCGAGGAAAAGCCGGTGAGGATCCTTGCCTTTGAGACCAAGACGTTGCGTAATCGCGAGATTCGCTTTAGTAAAGGTTCGATGGAAGAGTCGGGTTCGAGGAAGCCACTTGGGAGCGGGAAGACGAGATGAGATTGCATTACCCCGAGTTAAGCTGTTTTAAGGACTTTCGAGGACGAAAGTCATAAAAAGGAGGGAATATTGTAACGACCGTGTTTTCTTCCCGGTCTTCCGTATGCCCTAGGGGTAATTTGGTAATTTGGTCGGGCCGTCGGGTCGCTTTGTGTCTTTCGATTACTAAAATTATTGGATGGTTTTTGTAGGTTTTGGAGGGGTTTGTGGTTTGGTTTGAGCAAGGTTTGTTGCAAAAGTAAAAATAAAGGAATTTGTGTTTGCAATGGGGTTTGAACACTGGTCTCTGGGAAGCTTGTAGAGAGGTGTGCCAATTGAGCCATTAGGTGCTCTTGTTGCTCTTTCTCGCATCACATCTTAGTTAACCTTGGATTTTGGAGTTTTGGTGCATTTGGTTAAATGAAATAGAATTAGGTTATTCCATCTTCTTCTCCAAAACACTTCTTGGCCGCCCAAGCTCTCCATCTCCATAGCCTTGCCGATTCTTCATCCTTGCATCTCCTTGGGTTCGATCATCATCATTCCGGTAGGTATTGATCTTCTTCTTCTTCTTCTCATCCGCTTGGTGTGCGTTTGGCCAAGTGAAAAGAGGTGTGTTGTGTGTGTTGTGTTGATTGCAACCAAATAGAGTGTAGCCGAGCCAAGAAGACAGACGCCCCGATCGCTCGCAGACGCCAGATCTGTCCCAAGAAATTTTGTCGTTCGCCCGCAAGAAGACAGACGCCTTTGTCGTCGCGACGGCCCGATCGCTTCGCACGCCCAGATCGTCCCAGCCAGAAATTTTGCCGTTCGCCCGGCCAAGACAGATCACCCGATCGCTTCGCGACGCCAGAGGTCTCGCCAGCGCCGCGCGTCAGCCAGCGCCCGCGTCGCCTATCGCGCGCCCTCGCGCGTCGCGCGTCGCCCATCGCGCGCCCTGCGTGTCCGCTTGCGAATCGCTGCCGCGCGCGCCGCCAGACGTTCGCCCGCGCTGCGTCCTCGCTGAGCCGCTGCGCCGTCCGCATCGCGACGCCGCGCCAGCGCGCTTTCGCGCCAGACGCTTCGCCGCGCATGCGCGCATGCCCCGCCGCTGCCGTGCGCGCGTGCCATGCAGCGGGTCCGGCGTCGCGTGCCGCAGTGGCGTCACGGCCCTGCCGTGCCGGCTGCCAGCTGAGCCAGCTCGTGCTCGTGTCGTCGCCGCGCGTGAGTTCCCGAGCCGCCGAGCTTGCACGCTTCTATTGTTGTTTAGATATTTTAGATGCCGATTATTGTTGGTTTGCTAGGTTCCGCCGCTCGCTAGCTCGGGATTGTTCCGCAGCTTAGGATTTGTGTGTAGAAGTCTTCCGACCAAGGTAAGGATTTCTTACCGGGGTTGTGTGGACCTCGCGGTATATTTGTGATTGTTGTTTTGTATGCACGTGTATGATTACTAGCATGTTTATCTCTAGGTGCTCTGCTTCAATTCTGACTCGCATGAACTCTTGTATTGTTTCTCATGTTAGCCCATGCTAGGTTGTTCTATTCTAGAATGTTCGATATCTGTTTCTTGCTTCGTAGTATCATGCTAGGTTCTTTGTATCCGATGAGCACGTATTGGACCGCATTGATTGAATCGTTATTATTGTTAAGGTTTAGAATTGAGGTAGATAGAATCATCCGGGCCCGATGCATAAAGTATCTTGCATCTATGGCAAGGACGTTCGAGACAGTTCTCCGTCCTTGGACCCCGTGAGGGATTAGCTATCCCAACCGTGTAGGCCTGCAATCTTGGGTGAGGGTGGCGATCGTTAAATGCCCCAACGGTCGGGATGATGACTTGGCATTGCCTCGTCCCGGCAGATCGCACGTCCTCGGCGTGTTCGGCCGTAGCCCTTGATTGCCACTGTTAGGGCAAGGACCGCTTCTCGGTGTAAGCCTACCACGACCGGGTTCCTTAGCCTCGGTGCGGTGGTACAGCCGACATAGTTCACGTGTCCGTGTCTCACACCCTATGTCGCGACACCGATCCGTAGATTTAGTTAGGCATGGTGATCGAACTCGGGCGACTTGCCACTAGACCCGCACCCCGAGTTTGCGGTAGCATGCGGTGCGCGCTTACGCTCATTACAACGCCGGCGAGAGAGCTCCTCGGGATCTTGAGCCGTGCACCTTTCGTGACGATGAGCAGCCGAGGCCGGGACTTGTTCCCGTATAGCGCGTATAGTGTGTTGTGGTATTTTTCGGACTAAGACCCCGAGATGGCATCCGAGGTCCAAGTGTGGACTTAGCTATGTGCTCACTCTGTGTTTGTACTCATAGCTTGCATACATTCTTCTAGATGATCATGTATATCGTATTGTACCCCGTTGGGGATTCTTACTGGTAATTCGTTACTCACCCTTATTCCTGTGGTTTTCCACGGTAATCAAGGCGGAGACAGGATGGCTGATGGAGGAGCTGTGATCATGGAATCCTGCTTGTCATCTCTCGATTATTCTATTTTATTTATCATGACTCTTGACTTTTGTTATTTCCCCGAATGCATGTAGACGGCACAGAGCCCCGTGGATGTTTTCTTACGTTTTATGGATTCCAAAGATATTTGTACTTGTGGATTGTTTTAATGGTTTAAATAAATCTCGATCGAGTATGCTTTTAGAAATGTATGTTTTGGTTGTTGAATGTTTCGCTTTTTACTTGGGATCCGAAATGTATTTTTCTTAATATCTTTTATTTTCACTACATGCATTGGGGTAAAGGCCCATTTAGAGCCCCTTTTGGGTGGGTCTTTCTGAGTGTCTATCTCTCTTCGTTGTGGTGGACCCAAATGGTCGGGCTATTGATTCGTTTCGGTGTTGCAGCTAAGTGCGAGTTGGTTCTGTTGTTCAAGTTCTTTGTTAGTGTTAAAACATCGAGACCTGAGTTCTCCCAAAGGTTCCTTGGCAATAAAACCTTGTTTACCCCAACTCTTGAAAGTTTTTTGCTTGAACCAGACCAACTAAAGTATTAATGAGAAAACACTATTTTGAAAATAAGAGTGATGACCATGATGTTTTAACAATTCAAATTGAACCATGTGACTCTAACGTTTCGGTAATTAGAATTTAGGGTTTTAAACCACAGTGAATTTTAGTAACCTTGAAGATCCAGTTTACTAAATGAGTTTCAAAGTAGTGTAAAGTTTTATTGGGTTGAAATGTTTACCTAGACGATTTCAACAATAAGAACAAACGTTTTAACCTATAACTGATCATTAATAATCTTGTGGACCCAAATAACTAGATGAGCTTTAAACTATTTCAGTATTTTTATTTTGGTTGAAAAGGTTTGAATAACTACGGGTTGTTTTTAAAATAAAAAAAAAGAAAAAAAAGGGGGTTTGAGGTGGCACTAGAGGGTGCATTGTGGATAAAAGAGGACAGGATGTGCAATCTCGTTCTCTTGGGTGTTGTGTCTTAAAGTTCCTTTCGGGACAAAAGTCTCTTTAAGAGGGGAATATTGTAACACCCTAGTTAATTCTAAAATCATTTAAGTGTTTTTATTGAATTTATTTTTATAATATTATAACACTCTACATAATTTTTAAGTATAGTTAGTGTTTTATTGAATATGCTAATAAATCTCAGACTAATTATATTATTTAATGCTCCATGAGATTTAAGCTATGAGTCACCTTGATAAGTTATTTAGAAATTTATAGTAATAAAAGCTAAAATACAAAAGTTATTGTGGGTTATGGAATTTGGAGTTTTAATGTTAAATTAGGGTTTATGGATTAAATGAAAAGAATGTTTCATTTATGTATTTTTTTTATTTGGTCACCTTTTCTCTCTCTTCTTGATCCAACCCCAACCACCACCACCAGCTAAAACCCACTCCTTCCTTCTCAGTTTCACGGAGTTAGAGAGCTCCGTTTGAGATTCCGAGACCAGATTCGTGCTCATGGAGTCGAGTGCTTCGAAACAAGTTAAGATTTGTTGGTTTTCATGGAGTTTTCCGGCGAGAAGGTTTTGAAACCCGTTTCTTCTTTCGTAGTTTCCCGGAGTTAGAGAGCTCTGTTTGAAATTCTGAGACCAGATCCGTGCTCAGGGAGTCGAGAGCTTCGAAACAAGGTAAGATTTGTTGGTTTTCATGGAGTTTTCCGGCGATATTTGAAACCCGTTTCTTCTTTCGTAGTTTTCCGGAGTTAGAGAGCTCCATTTGCGATTTCGAGACCAGATCCTTGATCCTGAGCTCAAGACCTTCGAAACAACATATGGCTCGCCCCATTCCGTGACGGCGCGCCACCGCCGCCGCCGGCCTCTAGCGAGGCATTTTCGGGAAGTAGCTTCCCCTTGTTCTCTTGATGTTAACCTCCTTTGTGGCTTGTTTAGATTGTCCATAACGAACGCTCGACATTGTTTTGTGTTTAGGTGCTCTCGGGTTTCATCATTTCGGATCGCCGTTCAGCTCATATGTTCCCATGGTGTGTCGGTCGAGTCGTCGGAAAGGTAAGAAGCTTCATTATGATTTGAGTTTGTGGTTTAAAGCATGTGAATAGTGGCATGATAGGATTTACGGGAATTGAAGGTTGGATGACTTGTCGCATGTATGCTTTGGTGTTTTGATTCACTTCTTGATCTTATTCCACTCTTGGTTCCAAATAGTTATTCTTTGTAGCTCGTAAACTGTTAAATTTTTATTAATGTGTATCTTGTGATCATATCATCATCTGCCTAATGTGTATCTCTGCTCGTATATGCGATGAATTGTTTATCTGTTTAACTTGTTGATTGACTGAATTGCCTTGGATTTATGCACGTTTTATGTTGTTGACTCCATCCATATTTAATTGTACACGTGCTTCCATGATTATGCTCGGTTTCTCTGTTCGTTACCTAAAGGGTTGTCCGTATGTTGTTTTGGCATTAAAATAGCTAGGACTGGTTACCGTGTTGACCACCTAGAAGAGAAACTAGCTCACACATTTTAGGGCTAGAGATTACATGATTGACATCTTGTTGTTGTTGTTATGACTCGCTAGTGCCCCTTAGGAACCGAGCGAGGATATGGATCCTCTTTGCTTCGAGACATGTGGTTGGGTTGCTTAAACCTACGGGTTGACATTTACATCCGACCAAGGGGTCGGATCTAATCCACATGTCACCTTATGTGCGGAACAACGGGTTCCTTGGTGGTTGAACACACGTTGCGGGTCACACCAACCCTCGGTAGGCCCTGCAATCTTGGGTGAGGGTGGCAGACTCTTAAATGCCCCAACGGTCGGGATGATGACTTGGCATTGCCTCGCGTCCCGACAGTAAAAGCACGCCCTCGCCGTGTTCGGGCGGTAGCTCTTGATTGCCACCGATAGGGAAAGGACGACTTCCTGGTGTAAGCCTACCACGACCTGCTCCTTAGCCTCAGGTGCGGTGGTTCAGGCTGACATAGTTCACGTGTCCAGGTCTCACACCTCTATGTCAATGACACCGATCCAAGGATTTAGTTAGGCATGGTGACTGGACTTGGGCAGCTTGCCACTAGACCCGGCACCCCCCAGATATGCAGTAGCATGCGGTGCAAGCTTACGCTCATTACAGCTCCGACTGGAGAGCTCCTCGGGATTGTGAGCCAGTGCACCTTGCGTATCGACAGTAGACAGGCTGAGGCTGGGACTTGTTTCTTGTATAGGGCGTATTATGTGGTGGATTTTCTGGAGTAAGACCCTGAGATGGCATCTGAAGTTTATGTGTGGATTTAAGCTATGTGCTCTCTTCTGTGTTTATATTCATAGCTTTCATACCTTTCTGCTAAATGACCATGTATATCGTATTGTACCCCGGTTGGGGATTCTTACTGAGTAATTCGTTACTCACCCTTATTTTGTGGTTTTCCACAAGTAGCCATGGTGCGAGACAGGATGGCTGGAGGAGGAGCTGTGATCATGGAAACCCGTTGTTCGAACTCTGAGTTTATGTCTATGATTCTTTATGTTTTGTTTTCCTCTGAATGCATGTATCTGGGCACGGAGCCCTAGGTTGTTTTCTGACTGTTTTTCCGGATTCTAGCACTGTTGTAACTATTGGAAAGTTTTGAATGTTTTAAATAAATCTCTGATCAGAGTGAGTTTTGGAAAAGTATTTGTCTTGGAGCAGGTGCTTGGAAACAGGGACAGGTTTCAGGAATTTTATGTTGACTTTTCAAAGGGTTGTTTGTATGTTTTAGTTTTCACTTAAAATCCAAAAACCATTCCTGCATATTGATTTTAGTTTTGATTGCATGCATTGAGGTAAAGGCCTATTTTAGCACCCCATTCGGGTCGGGTCTTTACAGTTGGTATCAGAGCTTAGAGTCATAGATTCTGTAGACTGACCTTTTGTTGTAGGTCGTTTTCCCATGATTACCAGCACTCCGATAGTCATCAAGTACGCCTAAGTTTACAGTTTTAGAAAAGGGTTAAGAATTTACAATACTTTTCATCTAGTGTATGCCTTGTTTAGTGTTGTAGAGCGGAGACGAGCAGGTTCTGACTCGTTGTTGGTTTGGGTCCAGAGTACCATCATGCCAACTTCCCGCAGTGTAAAAAGTATGTTAGCAGCTAGTCAGGGTATCCAGATAGATTCAGATACCGCTGGGGCATCGTCCCAGAGGGAGGCAGAAATTAGACTCCCGTAGGCCACTTGTGGCCCAGCTGTTAGTTTTTCCCCTAGAGAGAGGGTGGATGTGTTTTGCCCTGGAGTACCACTCCAAGAGAGGAGTTAGCTATGGCTTTATTCATGTTGATGCTTGTGGAGCAGGTTCCAGTGTGAACTAGCCTGGGTAGTTCAAGTGTTGATCTTGAACCTTAGCAGATTGTTTGATTGCCCAGAGAGTAGCTGCAGAGTTAGTAGCCTTCGAGGAGGATGTAGAGACATCGTTGTTCTCTTGTAATTTGTTGTTGTTTTGCAGCCAGTAAGTCGGAACCCTGTGGTTAAGGGTGCAGCAATGTAACGACCAGACCCGAAAGGGTTCTAAAATAGGCCGTCACCTCAATGCATGCATTCAAATCTATAGAAAATTTGCAATATGGTGTTCGGATTCTAAGTAAAAAATAAAACATAAAACATCCATTTAAAAAGTCAACATAATTTCCTGAAACCTGTCCCTGTTTCCAAGCACCTGTTCCAAGACAAATACATTTCCAAAACTTACTCTAATCAGAGATTTATTTAAAACATACAAGCTTTACAATCGTTACAACAATGCTAGAATCCGGAAATACATTCAGAAAACACCCTAGGGCTCTGTGCCCAACTACATGCATTCAGAGGACATTTAAAACATAAACATAAACACAAGGCTCAGAGTTGAACAACGGGTTTCCATGATCACAGCTCCTCCTCCAGCCATCCTGTCTCACACCATGGTTACATGTGGAAAACCACATAATAAGGGTGAGTAACGAATTACTCAGTAAGAATTCCCAACCGGGGTACAATACGATATACATGGTCATCTAGCAGAAAGATATGCAAGCTATGAATATAAACACAGAATAGAGCACATAGCTTAGCCCACACTTAGGCCTCGGATGCCAACTCAGGGTCTTAGTCCGGAAATAACATCACCACACAATACGCCCTATACGAGAAACAAGTCCCGACCTCAACCTGACTACTGTCGAATGAAAGGTGCACAAGCTCAAGATCTCGAGGAGCTCTCCGGTCGGCGCTGTAATGAGCGTGGCGCCACCGCGCGTGCTCTGCAGCACTATGGGGTGCCGGGTTTAGTGGCAAGCTGCCCATGTCCATCACCACGCCTAACTAAATCTCTCGGATCGGTGTCACCGACATAGGGTGTGAGAGACTGACACGTGAACTATGTCACCTGAACCACCGCACTCGGAGACTAAGGCACGGGTCGTGGTAGGCTTACACCAGAAACCGCCCTTGCCCTAACAGTGGCAATCGGGGCTACGGCCGAACACGCCGAGGACGTATCGATCGCCGGGGGACGAGGCAATGCCAAGTCATCATCCCGACCGCTGGGGCATTTAACGATCGCCACCTCACCCAAGATTGCGTGGCCACCGTTAGGGTTAGCTAGTCCCTAACGGGATCGGGGACGAGCACCATCTCATACGCCCCTCGCTGTGGATGCAAGGTTCGTTATGCACCCGCCCGATGATGCTATCTACCTGAACTCTAACCTGTCATAGCAATCAGCAAACAATCCAATATAATCCAATACGTGCTCAATTAGAATACAACGAATCTAGCATGATACTACGAAGCAAGAACAGATACGAGCATGCCAGAAAGGAACAACCTAGCATTGACTAACATGAGAAACAACATAGGAAATCATGCCAGTCGGGAATTCAGAATAGAGCACTTATCACTAAACATGTCAATAAACACAAACAGGCATACAATCAGCAATCACATAATATATTGCAGGGCCCACACAACTTCGGTAAGAAATCCTTACTTGGTCGGAAGGCAACAACACACAAGAAACCTAAGCTGCGATCGAACCCGAGCAACCTAAAGAGAACCTAACAAACACATCAAAAAAATCACAAACCATAGGCCTAAATATAATAAAATAACAAGGCTCGGCTCGGGAGCAACTCACGAGGCGCGGCTGACACGCGAACGAGCCGGCTGCACGGGAGAGGCAGTTGTTGGGCGCTGAGGGGCGCAGATGGGCGCAGGGCTGGGCGCTGGGGCACGGCTGGGCGAGCAGGGCGCTCGGGCGCGGACGCGAGCTCGGCTGGGTGCAGGCGTGCGGCGCGGATCGGCACAAAACGCGCGGGCGACAAAACGCGCTATAGGGACGTGCGCCTCGGCACGGCGAGCTACAGGGGCGTGCCACTCGGAGCGGCTCGGCAAAGTGGACAACACGGGCTGGGCGACACGGATCTGGCGACACGAGGGCCTGGGCGACACTGTGCGACGCGGCTGGGCAGCTGGAGCTCGGGCTGGCGACGCGACCTGGCTGGCGAGCTCGGGCTGGCGACCTAGCTGGGCGAGCTGGGTGAGCTGGGCGAGCAGGCTGGGGCTGGGGCTTGGCTCGGGCTAGCTAGGTTGGGCGAGCAAGGGGCTGGCTCGGGCTAGGCTAGCTCGGGGAGAGAGAGAGAGAGAGAGAAAATGGATTTTGAAAAGAAAAGGGAAAATGGGAAAATAAAAGGAAAATAGGGATTTTAATCCTAATTTCCATCCTTATCCAAATTAAAACCTTAAAATCCCATCTCCCGGCTTCCTCCTTTGAGACCCGACTGAAGCGACCTTTTCCAATAAATAAAACTCACTTAAATCCAACTCCCAAAACAACACTAAGGGCCCGGCTCGAATCCCAAAGGAAGCACACAACCAACCATCACTTTGCCAAAAACCCAAACCACAACCGAACTTCCAAACGACTAGCCCAAACATCTCGGGACTCGCAACAAACAACAAACAATCCTTGACAAAGGCAGAAGCAACCTCGAAGCCCTGAAAATCCACAAATCCTGCCTGGGGAGCCGATAGACCAAAATACCCCCAAGAGTTAAAACAGCTCTAATGACCCAACCGAACAACCGAATCTTGAACCGAAGGCACCTCGAAAACTAGAATAGAAAACTGGGTTGTTACAAGCAAGCAGTGTTCCCATCGGACTTGATCCGTTGGTGGTTTCCTCAGTTGTCTTGTAGAGTTGAGCACTCTTCTAATGGTGAGCTCCTAGAGTAGAGCTAGCTACTGCATGTTGAGAGAGCCGGTCGGATTTTTGTTGAGCATCATGTGGAGATGCAAGAGTAGGCCGTGAGACTTCAGTTCGATGAGATGCCATAGGCAGGGTTGTTTGAGTTTTGTGCCCTTGTATGCCTAGCCATAGTTTTGTCACTTGAGGTTGTGACCTTGCGGGCCCCATTTGTAGTAAGATGTGGATTTGGTAGTAGTGGCACTTGAGGTGCATTGGTTGGAGTGCCGCTTTGGCACTAAGTCTGGTTCAGGCCTGAGTTTGGCATGGGTATAACAGATGGTTCTATGACCCGTCCGGAGTTTAGCACACTCCTTTAGCCTTTGGATCCGTTTATGGCAGTTGCACCTGTTTAGGTCGTGCAAGAGGGCTAGTTCAGTGGTAGTCGAAGGACTACAAGCGAAAGGATGTTCGAGAGGAGCTGGAGCCTCTTCCCAGTCTATCAAAGGTTGAGTAAGTCAGCAGGTTGACGGTTGGTAGTGTTAGTGCGCGTGAGTCTCACGCTAGTGTTAAGGCCAAGAGATCTTTGTGGTTGGTAGTGCGGTCAACTACCTTCGAGTGCATAAATCTGAGGAGAGTTGAGCATCGTAGATTCGAGTTTGTTCCAGCAGAGAGGCCATGAGTTGGATGTTTATGAGATGAGTTTGATGCCTATGCGATGAGCTTGATGCCTATGAGGCGAGTTGGATGTTTATGAGATGAGTTGGATGCCTATGGGATGAGCTGGATGCCTATGAGGCGAGTTGAATGCTTATGAGATGAGTTGGATGCCTAGGAGATGAGTAGGATGCCTTATGAGAGGAGTTGGACGCCTTATGTGTAAGCACACTTGGTAGAGACTTGGTATAAAGTAAGTTCGGTTTGGCATTGTTATGCTTTAGTAGAGCAAGGTTGCCACAGCTCCGAGTATCGTGTGGTGATGGAACTTTTGGTGTTCCTTTGGTTGATTGTATCTCTGCCAGAAGTTAGTGTTTCCTTTTGGAAAACACCTGTTAGTCTTGGATCTCTGAAGGAAGGTTGAGAGTTGTGCGCACGAGTGTGTTTTGTGTAGTTCGTTCTGGTGGAGAGAGTTTCGGAACCAGGTAGGGTTTGCATTGGAGAACTGGTGCTCAGTTCTTGGAGAAGTTGGACTCTAGGTGGATGGTGTAAGGCTTTAGTTGAGGTTGTAAGGATGCCGTGCTTGTGGTCGGGTTGTTGCTTAGGCAAGTTTTGTTAGATTGGACCTAAGCTTGGTTGGTAGAACCTCTTGTGTTCATGGTTGGAGTTCAGATGGTACTGAACAAATGGTGGTTGTAGCGAAGCCACGTAGTTCCTGACCGTAGTTGCTAAGGGTGTTGCTCCGAGTCCTTACCCTGGGTGGAAGCTACGATGTGGCTGATGCTTTGAGTAGGAGGATGACACATTCTGAAACGTTTCTGGTCTTTTGGTTTCGAGGATCGGAGCAGGCCAGAATGGTTGTGATGCTGGAAAAAAAGAGTTGTTTGTTCAGGCAGTTGGTTGTTAGATCGTTAGAAGACAGTGTGTGTCGAGGGTTGCCGAAGAACCCTAGTTGTGGAGAGCCTCACCAGAGCTCAGTCAGACCCAGGTAGTGAGTTTCAGTTGGCAAACCGGAATCGTGTAGGTTGTAGACCTCGGGTGAGTTGCTGACAGATTTGGTAGGCTAGCAAGCTAGAGTTTGTTTGAAGTAGAGTCCGGATTGGTTCCGGTGTGGTGGCAAGTTGGTGCTTGGTGTTGACCAAGGTGTGGATTGGAGTTGCTAGAAGTTAGTTTTGCTGTGGGGCGAGTTGTTCGTGCCCTGTCGGTTGTTTTTTTCCTGTTTCCAGGATGTGGAGAGTTGCCCTCCTTTGGTGTTTGGAGGTGCGTCTTGTCTAGTGTGTGGTTGGAGGTTCAGTCTGTGGTGGAACCTTCCCTGTTGTTGCCCCGTGAGATTTAGATGTTGTTGCTTTAGCGGAGCAAGACAGCGAGCGTGTGTGGAGCTCTCTGTCCTTCGGTTGTCCATTTGTAAGAACCGTTTCTTCATAGGAGTTGTCAGGTTACTCCCTTGGTCTTGGAGTTGATGGTAGTGGTGCTAGCAAGAGGAAAGTTTGTTGGTTGCTTGGAAGCAGTTGTTTGTCCAGTTAAGCAGACTCTTGAGTGGTGTTCTAGAGGTTGCAGTAAGGGTTGTTCTGCTCTTGTGAGTGTTGGGCCTAGTCGGTTAAGGTTCTTTGTGTGTTTGGCATGGGAGCTGTTGCACCTTTGTAGTTGAAGAACCCCCTTTGTATCAGTTGAGGGATGAGGTTGCACCATTGTGGCTGGATTAGGGTCTTGACCTTTGAGGGATCCTTGCAGGATAGTGTAGCTTGTGCTCTGCCAGCCATTGTTGGTATTCTTGTTCTTGGTAGTTGGTGTTAACCGGATAATGGCGTCCCGTTTGTGAAGTTTCGGTGGAAAGGTGCAATAAGCCTAAGCTAGAGGGTTAAGCCGGTATGTGTTATCGTTTGGACTTGTGAGATGTATTTCATATTTGAGGCAAGCTTCGTTCCATTGCTTGCATGGAGGTAAGTTTGGTGGAGGGAGCCCTCTAGGGCCCTGTTGATAGCAGGTTGACTTTTCCAGTCAGTGATCTAGGTCGAGTTGGAGTAGAGTAGATTGGCGCGGTGGAATTCCTGTCGGTGAGCCTGCATACATTAGTGGGGATGTTGTCTGCAGGCAGGTCGGTCCTCCCGCATGCTAGGGGTTAGCAGTTGGCGCTCCGAGCCCGAGATTTAGGAACCCTGCAGTTTTCCTTTACTCGTGGCTCTCCCTGACAAGGTCAGGTGATTTACTTGTCATTGTGTATGCCCTTGCTGACACGACTCGTGTGTCGTTGTCCTGACCCGAGGTTTAGGGATGCTGTGTGTTCTCCTCGCTCGTCGTCCTCCCCGACAGGGTCGGGTGACCTATTCTTGCTGACACGACTCGTGTGTCGTTGTTCCGACCCGAGGTTTAGGGATGTTGTGTGTTCCCCTCACTCGTGGTCCTCCCCGACAGGGTCGGGTGACTTGTTGGTGGGTCCCTGGTGAGGGCCAGGCTACCTTGAGACATAAGAGTATGTCTCTGCGAGCACAGCGTTATGGGTCCCTAGCAGAGGTCAGGCTACCCGAGGCATGCCTCCGCTGGTGCACTTTGGCAGGTCCCTGACAGAGGTCAGGCTATGTAACGGCCCAGGTTTTCATCCCGGTCTTCCAGGTATGGCCTAGGGGTATTTTGGTCGGGTCGTTTATGTCTTTTTCCAGTTGCTAAAATTATTGGATGGTCTTTTGTAGTTTTTTAGGCTTTGTGGAAGTGTTTGGGCATGGTTAGATGAAAAAGTAAAAATGTAAGGAATTTATGTTGCAGCTGGGATTCGAACCCGGGTCTCTAGGAAAGCTTGTTGGGATGCGTGCCAGTTGAGCTATTGGGAGCTCTTGTTGCTCTTTCCGCGACATATCTTGGTTAGCCTTCGATATTTGGAGTTTTGGTGCATTTGATTAAAAGAAAAGAAGCGTACGGTTTTGTCTTCTTCTCCAAATGCTTAGTGGCCGCCCAAGCTTCTCTCCCAAGCCCCAAGACGTTTTCATCTCCATAGCAGCTCCGTGGTTCGATCGTCATTCCAGGTAAGTCTTCATCCTCTTCATCTTCTCCATTTGGTGTCCTTGCTGGCCGAGTGTAAAGGAAGAGGTGGTGTGTGTGTGTGTTTTGTTGCAGACCGCCGAGCACTCCCAGATCTGCCCAAGAAGAACCGAGCTGCATCGCCAAAGACGCTCGGATCCGCCCAAAGAAATTGAACCAGATCGCCCAAAAGACGCCCGTGATCGCAGTGCCGTGACGCCCAAATTTCTTGTCGCGACGCTGCGCGCACTGCTGTCATCGCGCACCATTTAGTCGCAGCCGCCCAGATCGCCCAGCCAAGCTCGCGCCCAGCGCCCGTGTGCTCTTGCCTTGTCGCTCGCCCACCCGCGTCTGCTTGTCCTCTCCCGTGCGCCTGCGCCCAGCCAGCCCGTCCGCGCGCGCGCGTGCAGCCCCTGCCGCCCAGCAGCGCCTAGTGTCGTGCAACCTGTTCGTCCGCGCGTCAGTCGTGCCGTGTGAGTTGCTCCTGAGCCGAGCCCAGTTTATTTTATTATATTTAGGCCTGTGGATTGTGATTATTATTGTGTTTGTTAGGTTCTCGTTAGCTAGCTCGGGATTGATCGCAGCTTAGGATTCTTGTGTGTAGTTGCCTCCCGACCAAGGTAAGGATTTCTTACCGGAGTTGTGTGGGCCCTGCGATATATTATGTGATGTTGTTTGTATGCTTGTTTGTGATTATCAGCATGTTTAGTGATAGGTGCTCTGTTCTGAATTCCCAACTGGCATGATTTCTTATGTTGTTTCTCATGTTAGTCCATGCTAGGTTGTTCCGTTCTGGCATGCTCGTTATTTGTTCTAGCTTCGTAGTATCATGCTAGGTTCGTTGTATCTATTGAACACGTATTGGATTGTTTGTTGTATCTGTTTATAGGTTTGAGATATGGTAGGTAGCCCTTTCTTCTAGATGACCATGTATATCGTATTGTACCCTGGTTGGGGATTCTTACTGAGTAATTCATTACTCACCCTTATTTTGTGGTTTTCCACAGGTAGCCATGGTGCGAGACAGGATGGCTGGAGGAGGAGCTGTGTTCATGGAAACCCGTTGTTCGAACTCTGAGTTTATGTCTATGATTCTTTATGTTTTGTTTTCCTCTGAATGCATGTAGTTGGGCACGAAGCCCTAGGTTGTTTTCTGACTGTTTTTCAAGATTCTAGCATTGTTGTATCTATTGGAAAGTTTTGAATGTTTTAAATAAATCTCTGATCAGAGTTAGTTTTGGAAAAGTATTTGTCTTGGAACAGGTGCTTGGAAACAGGGACAGGTTTCAGGAATTTTATGTTGACTTTTCAAAGGGTTGTTTGTATGTTTTAGTTTTCACTTAGAATCCGAAAACCATTCCTGCATATTGATTTTAGTTTTGATTGCATGCATTGAGGTAAAGGCCTATTTTAGCACCCCATTCGGGTCGGGTCTTTACAGGCTACCCTCGAGATAATGGTGATTTCCCCTTAGGACACGGTATGGGACGTGTCCGACCCGAGGTTTGGGGAACTTGTGTGTTCTCTTCCCTCGGGGTCTTTGCTCTGACCTTGGTCAGATGATTGCTCGGCAGTCCAACCATGCAGAAATCTATGACAATACGATCCTAGCATGGTTGTACAGAACTTAAAACATGAAACATGGAAAAATCAACAAACATGCTGGTATTTCAGAAACAAAGATTCTATCCACTAGAATACTCATACATGCTTGCAGAATATATATGTGCTATTAAAGTATTTCGCAGGGCCCACACAACCCCGGTAAGAAATCCTTACGTGGTCAAGCAGAAACAAAAATAGTAAATTGCTTCTTGAGCTGTAGAGACAACACAACCTAGGCATATGACAAGTAGTAAACATATATTAAACACTAATCGAAGGCTAAATGGAGAAGTAACCAACACAAAGGAAACAGTCTCGGCACTCGGCCTCGGCGAAGGCGATGGCGAAGGCTCGCGGCTGCGAAGCTTGGCGAGGCGGCGAAGGCTCGCGGCTACGAAGCTTGGCGAGGCGGTGAAGGCTAGCAGCTGGGTAAGATGTGCGGCACGAAACTGCTGCACTCGGCGAAGTGCTGCGACGAGGTTGAGCCAAGGCGAAGCTGTGGAGACGTGCGACACGAAGCTGCTGTGCTCGGCGAAGTGCTGTGACAAACAACAGATGCTCGCGGCTACAGGGAGCTGGGAAGGCACGGCTGGATGAGCAACGAGGGAGAAGGGCGAAGGCGAATGACTCAGCTACGATATTTGCTGGTGCGAACGAGCTTGCAGCCGGGAGGAACTGGTGTTGGCAAGGGCGAACAAGAAACGAAGGTCGGTTAGGCTTGGCGAAGGTGAGCTTGGCGAAGTCAAAGTTGAGAGAGTTTTTTCTAGGCTGGGACTTGGGAAAAATTGGAAAAAGAGATAAAATGAGCTCCAAGCCCCCTATTTATAGCCTAAGGCCCAACCAGCCTTCGAGACTAAACAGTGACAACATTTAAACAACAAAATCTCTCAAAATTCTCCTCTAAACAGAAAGTGACCTCCAAGCTCTCCAAAGGAAACACAAGTCCTGTAAAACCCAAAAAAAACTGAACAATTACAAAACTGCCCCTAAGGGTAAAATTACCAAAATGCCCTTTAGGGTTAAAAAACCTCTAACGACTCAACCAAACAACCGAAAACTAAACCGAACATACCTGGGAAATTGGAACAAATATCTGGGCCGTTACATGCTCATAACAATCAACATGCATACACGATACAATTGTGAGATCTCGCAGGGTCCACACAACCACGGTAAGAAATCCTTACCTGGAAACAAGCAATAACAAACAAGACAAAGCTCCCTGAGCTGCAGAATTCAACACAACCTAACAACATACAAAGCAAGTCAACAATCTAGATAACTATTACTAAACTAGAAACCAAGAGAACGAGAATCGGGAAGTAACCCAACAAGCTGCTCAATGCTCTCGGCAAGCTCCTTGGGATTGACCGAAAGAGCTCTCGACTAGGGCTAGGGTGTTCTCGGCCTCCACACAACAAGCTCTTGAATTTGGCTAGGCTTCACCTCAACAGCAATGGAACACAAGTTAGCTCGATCAAGAAGCAAACAACTCAAACCAACCAAGGCAACCTTGCTCTCAGCTAGGGTTGGAAAAACTCACCTCAGAAGTGGGGCTTGTGGCTGGGTGAGTGTGGCAGCAAGAGGGCGACAGGCAGGAGTGCGGGGCGACGTGAGGGCTTCTGTGCGCGTTACTCTGGCGAAGCGACGTGCAGCTGACGCGAATAGGCTAGGGGGCACCGCGAGGGGCGAAGCGAAGCATGGCTCGGCGCTGCGGCTGGATCGTGTGCGAGCAAGGTGAGGCTGTGGCGTTACGGGCTGGACGCTCGCGGTTGTGAACAGGCGATCGTGCTGCAGTTTGGGCAAGCGGGGCTGTCCTGTGCGAACAATTTGGGTGGTGACGCGGCTGCACAGACGGACAAGGGGCAACCTCTGTAAAGACCCGACCCGAAAGGGGTTCTAAATTGGGCCTTTACCTCAAAGCATGCTTTTAAAACTTAAAGACAATATGCAAGATTGTATGCCAGATTCTGAATGAAAACTAAAAACATGTAAACATCCATTTCGAAAGTCAAATATAATTTTCCTGAGACTTGTCCCTGTTTGCAAGCACCTGTTCCAAACCAAATACAGTTCCAAAACATACTCTGATCAGAGATTGATTCAAATCATTCAAAAACTCCAAACGGTTTACAATAGTATTAGAATCCAGAAAATAATCAGAAAACATCCTAAGGGCTCCGTGCCCAACTACATGCATTCAGAGGACAAAACAAACATTAAGCATAAACATAAGACTCAGAGTTTAAACAGCTGGTTTCCATTATTAGCAGCTTCTCCTTCAGCCATCTTGTCTCGCGCCATGGTTACTTGTGGAAAACCACAAAATAAGGGTGAGTAACGAATTACTCAGTAAGAATTCGATCAAGAAGCAAACAACTCAAACCAACCAAGGCAACCTTGCTCTCAGCTAGGGTTGGAAAAACTCACCTCAGAAGTGGGGCTTGTGGCTGGGTGAGTGTGGCAGCAAGAGGGCGACAGGCAGGAGTGCGGGGCGACGTGAGGGCTTCTGTGCGCGTTACTCTGGCGAAGCGACGTGCAGCTGACGCGAATAGGCTAGGGGGCACCGCGAGGGGCGAAGCGAAGCATGGCTCGTAGCTGCGGGCGGATCGATCGTCGCGAGCAAGGTGAGGCTGTGGCGTTCTGAGTGGGCGCTTCGCCGCGGTTGTGAACAGCGATCGTCTTTGCCGCAGTTTGGCAAGCGGGGTACATCTGTGCGAACAATTTGGGTGGTGACGCGGCTGCACAGACGGACAAGGGGCAACCTCTGTAAAGACCCGACCCGAAAGGGGTTCTAAATTGGGCCTTTACCTCAAAGCATGCTTTTAAAACTTAAAGACAATATGCAAGATTGTATGCCAGATTCTGAATGAAAACTAAAAACATGTAAACATCCATTTCGAAAGTCAAATATAATTTTCCTGAGACTTGTCCCTGTTTGCAAGCACCTGTTCCAAACCAAATACAGTTCCAAAACATACTCTGATCAGAGATTGATTCAAATCATTCAAAAACTCCAAACGGTTTACAATAGTATTAGAATCCAGAAAATAATCAGAAAACATCCTAAGGGCTCCGTGCCCAACTACATGCATTCAGAGGACAAAACAAACATTAAGCATAAACATAAGACTCAGAGTTTAAACAGCTGGTTTCCATTATTAGCAGCTTCTCCTTCAGCCATCTTGTCTCGCGCCATGGTTACTTGTGGAAAACCACAAAATAAGGGTGAGTAACGAATTACTCAGTAAGAATTCGATCAAGAAGCAAACAACTCAAACCAACCAAGGCAACCTTGCTCTCAGCTAGGGTTGGAAAAACTCACCTCAGAAGTGGGGCTTGTGGCTGGGTGAGTGTGGCAGCAAGAGGGCGACAGGCAGGAGTGCGGGGCGACGTGAGGGCTTCTGTGCGCGTTACTCTGGCGAAGCGACGTGCAGCTGACGCGAATAGGCTAGGGGGCACCGCGAGGGGCGAAGCGAAGCATGGCTCGGCGCTGCGGCTGGATCGTGTGCGAGCAAGGTGAGGTCGTGGCGTTCAGAGTGCCGACGCCGCGCGATTTGTGAACAAAGCGATCGTCTTTGCAGATTTGGGCAAGCGGGCCGCCCTGTCGCGAACAATTTGGGTGGTGACGCGGCACGCACGGACGGACAAGGGCAACCTCTCAGAAAGACCCGACCCAAAGGGGTTCTAAATTGGGCCTTTACCTCAAAGCATGCTTTTAAAACTTAAAGACAATATGCAAGATTGTATGCCAGATTCTGAATGAAAACTAAAAACATGTAAACATCCATTTCGAAAGTCAAATATAATTTTCCTGAGACTTGTCCCTGTTTGCAAGCACCTGTTCCAAACCAAATACAGTTCCAAAACATACTCTGATCAGAGATTGATTCAAATCATTCAAAAACTCCAAACGGTTTACAATAGTATTAGAATCCAGAAAATAATCAGAAAACATCCTAAGGGCTCCGTGCCCAACTACATGCATTCAGAGGACAAAACAAACATTAAGCATAAACATAAGACTCAGAGTTTAAACAGCTGGTTTCCATTATTAGCAGCTTCTCCTTCAGCCATCTTGTCTCGCGCCATGGTTACTTGTGGAAAACCACAAAATAAGGGTGAGTAACGAATTACTCAGTAAGAATTCCCAACCGGGGTACAATACGATATAACTGGTAATCTAGCAGAATGTATGCAAGCTATGAATATAAACACAGAAGAGAGCACATCGCTTTAATCCATACATAAACCTCGGATGCCATCTTACAGTCTTACTCTAGAAAACTACAACGCTTATCGATACTATACAAAAAACTAGTCTCGGCCTCAGCCTTCCTACTGTCGATACCAAAGGTGTACTGAACTCAAGATCCCGAGGAGCTCTCCAATCGGCGCTGTAATGAGCGTGTGCGCGCACCGCATGCTACTGCAAACCAGAGAGGTGTTGGGTCTAGGGCATGCTGCCCTGGTCCAGTAAGCATGCCTAACAAATCTCTGGATCGGTGTCACTGAACATAGTGGTGTGAGACCAGGACACTATGACTATGTCAGCCTGTACCACCGCACCTGAGGCTAAGAAACCGGCCGTGGTAGGCTTACACCAGGAACCGGTCCTTGCCCTATCAGGTGGCAATCAAGGGCTACTGCCGAAACTCTGAGGTCGTGTCGACTGCTGGGGACAAGGCAATGCCTCGTCATTCCCCCGACCGTTGGGGAATTTAACACTCTGCCACCCTCACTCAAGATTGCATTGGGCTGCCGTTAGGGTTAGCTAAACCCTAACGACGGATCAGGGATGGAGTACTGCCTCGCACGTCCCTGCCACGGATGCAAATTACGTTATGCATCCTCGCCTGGATGATGCTACCTATAAGAATTCTAAACTATAACAGATAACAGCAAACAATCTGGTACGTGCTCAGCAGAAACAACAAACCTAGCATGGTACTACGAAGCAAGAACAGATAACGAGCATGCCAGAATAGGACAACCTAGCATGGAACTAACATGAGAAACAATACGAGAATCATGCCAGTCGGAATTCAGAACAGAGCACCTATCCACTAACATGCTGATAAACATAAACATGGATACAAACAACAATCACAGAATATATCGCAGGGCCCACACAACTCCGGTAAGAAATCTTTACCTTGGTCGGAAGGCAACAACACACAAAGATCCTATGCTACAAATAAACCCGAGCTAGCTAACGGGAACCTAACAAACAACAGCAAATATCATAACCTATAGGTCTAAAATAATAATACAAATAGGGCTCTACTCGGGGGCAACTCACACGACACGGGGCTGCGTGAGGACGAGCAGTAGCACACGCGCTTAGGGCGCTGGCTGGCGTCTTTGGCGCGCGCGCGGGTCAGCAGCGACGGCGATGCGACACGGTCAGAATGCGATGCGTGCGTAGGCGTGTGGGCGATTGCGATTAGGCGTTGCAGTCGGGCGAGCGAGCTACGCAGGCGATCTGACAGGGTGGGCGGCTGCGCCGCTGAAAAGCTCGCTTTGGCGTCTGGCGTGCGACGGTGGGGTCTGCTCGACTAGCTGCAACAAACACCAAAACTCAATCCTCTTTTCTCGGCCAGCAAGAACAACACCAACAACGAAAGAGAGAAAGAGAGATCGAGAACACTTACCCGGGAAGAACGAGATGGAGAAGCTTTTGGGAGAAGACACACGACAAGAGGCTTGGGAGAATGGGGGTTGGACGGTAAGGGATTTGGAGGAGGGAGAGAATGAAAAACCTATTTTCTTTTCTTTTAATCAAACACACCAAAATCCCAAAAACCCAAAGCAAACCAAGACATACCGCGGAATGAGCAACAAAAGCACCCAGTGGCCCAACTGGCAGGACCACACCTCTGACTCCCTGGCCACCCGGGTTCAAAACCCAACAACAACACTTTAAATCCACAATTTTACTTTAGCATCTCCCCATGCCCAAGCACATCCAAAAAGTAACCCAACCCTGGAATACCGGGATGAAAACCTGGGCCGTTACAATCTCAGTGCGACTTCACGAGGGCGATGCGGGGGAGATTCGGCAGGGATTCTAGTGATGGTTGCTCGGCGATGCGACTAGGCTTGGTGCGACACTGAAAGCTAGCAAACCTTGCTGATGGTCTCGACTGGGGGAAAGACACACACACACAACATCACCAGCGGTTAGAGCTTGGCCAAGCAACAAGGAGAAGGATTTTTGGCTAAGGAGGAAGAAGAAGAATGCTTACAGATTAGATCAGAATAGAGAGAGAGCCTTCCCTGTCGATCTCCAAGGCTTGGCTTCTTAGAGAACGACAAGAAGAAGACGGGAAGGAGAGGAGACGATAAGGAAAGGAGGAATAAAATACGATTTCTCCCTTTTCTTTTTTTTTTTTTTATTTAGGTTTAGCAATCCACTCCTGGGCTTTCCCCCTTCGAGCCCTAGCTGCAGCGATAATTTCCTTTGAATTAATTCCCTTTAATTCCAAGCCTCCAAACTCCCCTACAGGTCAAGGGTTCAAATCCCAACGGAGGCACATCTAACTCTTTAATTTTATAATTAACCAAACTAGCTCCAAGCTTCCGAACAACCAACACTAACTCTTGGAACTTACAACCAACAATTAATCAAGTCTCGGCAAAAGACAGAAATAGCCCTAGAATCCTGATTATGTACAAACTTGGTCCTGAGGGCAAAATGACCAAAATGCCCTTAAGGGTTAAAATAGCTCTAACGGCCCAACCGAACAACCAAACAATGAACCGACAAGGCATTTGGAGGCTTGTCTTAAAAGGGAGAAATAAGATGAAAAATGTGTTGTTGCTAGGACTCGAACATTATTGGTTTTGCATTTGAGAGGCTTAGAGGTTATTTGTGAAAATAAGAGAAAAATGTGTTGTTGTTGGGGCTCGAAGCTAGGATTGCCTAAGTTTGGATTGACATGTGGCAAGAAAAACCCTCATTTGATGTGATTCCTTCCTCCCTGCCTGTAACGGCCCAGTTTTCTTTTGCGATTTCCCAGGATCTTTGCCCAGAGGTGTTTGGAGAGGTTTTGTGGCCTTGGTTGTAAAAGAGAAAATAAAAAGAAAAAGGTGTTTGAGCCAGGGCTCAAACCCGGGTTGGTCCGGTTGCAGCAGTTGGCAAAAAGGAGTAATTCCAGTTGAGCCGAGTGAGTGAGTTATGCCCTTGTTCGTTCGTAAATTTACTTATTTCGTAAATTTTTGGATTTAAAAGCTAAATGAAAGATTAAGGAAATTTGAGTTTGGTTTTCATTCGTACAGATTAGATCAGAATAGAGAGAAAGCCTTCCCTCGCGATCTCCAAGGCTTCAATCGCAATCGCCATTCCTCCCTTCCTCTATTGGCCGATCGATCAAGCTCCTGGGTAAGGCACGATCTCTTTCTTCCCCATCTCCCTTTTGATCGTTATCTTGTTTTTGCAACCAAGCCCTAATCATTTTTCCTTTACCCGTGACCAGCACCGATCGCATATCCTCACCGATCGCACCTCCCCTCCGATCGCATGCACCTCTCAAGCCAGCTGCATCACCGATTGCAAGCCCCGCACCGTTCGTAGCCGCGATCTGCCAAGCCCCATCACAATCGAGCCTGCTCGTTTCGCTGCATCGCCTCATCGTTCGCACTCACACATGCAGCTGTGAGTGCCTTTGCTGATCTGAGTGCGCACAGCCTTGCCGATCTGCCTCGCCTCGCCTGTGCGGAACCGCACGCACGCAACCCCTTCACAGTAGCAACTTGCCCAGCCTGTTTGCCTCGCCCAGCCGCACGTTACTTCACCGCGGCGACACGCACAACAATATCGCAATCGCTTCGCCAGCGCGCAGTCATAGCAGCATGCCCTCGCTGTCAAGGTGGGTTCCCGTTGCTGTGAGTTTGGTCTTGTTGCTTACCCTGGCCGAGAGCTAATATGTGTGTGTGTGTGTGTGTGTGTGTTTATGTTTGTTGTTACCTAGCCGATAGTTGCCTTATCGGAAGTGGAGTTTTGCTTAGCTTGCCGAAAGCCTTGTTTGGCCAAGAGGTTGTCCCGAGCACCTGTTTGGGATTTGGTAAACTCTAACCCTAGCTTGGTTTAGCTGTTTAGTTGGATTTAGCTAGTTCAGTTAGTAATAGCATGTTTGGTCTACAGCTCAAGGAGCAATCTATTTGTGTTTCATTCTACTGGTTTTCAGGTAAGGATTTCTTACCGAGGGTTGTGTGGACCCTGCGTTCATCATGAATGTTGTTTGTTTTAAATAGGACTGTTATGAGCATGTTAGTAGATAGGTTGCTTGTTTTTCATTGAGCATGTAAGACTATCTTCTTGCCCTGTTCTACTATCATGTGTTATATTTCCCTTGACATGTTAGTACCATGCTAGGTTGTTCTCTGGCATGCATCCCTTTGTTATCTGTTAAGCATGTTTGACCTATTAAGGCACGGAGCGGGACTCTTAGATAGACTTGTTAGGGTTGTCTTCATCTAGAGGCTAATAGCGAACATAAAGTAAATTGTCCCCAACGGGCCGGGATAGCCGATACGGAGTAGCTCTCTTATCGACATAAGCCTAGTTTGTAGTCTGCTAGAGCAGAACCCAGCAGGCGGTGTAAGCCTACCGTGGCCGGTTCTTAGCTTCAGGCGTGCGATGGTCTATGCTGCTTACAGTCGAGTGCCGAGGACCTCGCACTACTATTTGTTCAGTGACACTGCTCTGAGTCGTAGGCATACGTACCTGGACTAGTGTAACACGTTTAGGTCCCACATCCGTACACAGTTTGCAGCAGTTTGCGGTGTGCGCGCACGAGCATTAGGCATCGGGAGAAGAGCTCCCCTGGGATAATGCTTACAGTACACCATTTCCTTTCTGAGTCTAGAGCCAGACACCGGGTACTCTCCCGAGTCTCTAGGACCAGTTAGGTAAGCTGGTCACCAGATTATTGGACATTCGTGTCCCAGATGTTTGGACTTCGGGTCCTAGATATTGGATAGTGATGTCCCAGTTTTAGGATCAGTTGTTGAGCTGATCATAGGCCGGTGGTAAGAGACCCCGATGTTTGAGGAGTCGCTGAGTTGACTCAAGGGTTTTGATCTGTGTTGGTAGCGGTTGTGTGTATACTAGCATGCTTGTAACGGCCCAGGTTTTCATCCCGGTCTTCCAGGTATGTCCTAAGGGTATTTTGGTAATTTGGTCTGGCCGTTAGGGTTGTTTCGGCCCAGGTTTTCATCCCGGTCTTCCAGGTGCTCTGTTCTGAATTTTGACCGGCATGATTCTCGTGTTATTTCTCATGTTAGTTCCATGCTTGGTTGTTCTGTTCTGGCATGTTCGTTATCTGTTCTTCCGTCGTAGTACCTTGCTAGGTTCATTGTTTCTGCTAAGCATGTGTTAGTATGTTTGCTATTAGCTGTTTATAGCTTAGAGTTCTGATAGGTAGCATCATCCGGGCGAGGATGCATAACGTAACTTGCATCCTTGGCAGGGACGTGCGAGGCAGTACTCCGTCCCTCATCCGTCGTTAGGGTTTAGCTAACCTTAACGGCAGCCGAATGCAATCTTGGGTGAGGGTGGCAGACTGTTAAATGCCCCAACGGTCGGGGGAATGACGAGGCATTGCCTTGTCCTCGGCAATCGACATGACCTCAACGTGTCGGTAGTACCCCTTGATTGCCACCTGATAGGGCAAGGACCGGTTTCTGGTGTAAGCCTACCACGGATGGTTCCTTAGCCTCAGGTGCGGTGGTACAGGATGACATAGTCATAGTGTTCTAGTCTCGCACCACTATGTTCAGTGACACCGATCCAGAGATTCTTTTGGGCATGCGTACTGGACCAGGAAAGCATGCTCTAGACCTAGCACCTCCCTCGTTTTCAGCAGCATGCGGTGCGCGCACACGCTCATTACAGCCCCGACTGGAGAGCTCCTCAGGATCTTGAGTTCAGTGCACCATTCGTATCGACAGTAGTAGGAAAGCAGAGGGAGAGACTAGTTTCTCGTAGTGTACCGAGATTCGTTGTAGTTTTCGGAGTAAGACCGTAAGATGACATCCTTGGTATTTATGTGTGGATTAAAGTGATGTGCTCTCTTCTGTCTTTTTATTCATAGCTTGCATACTTTCTGCTAGATGACCAGTTGTATCGTATTGTACCCCGGTTGGGGATTCTTACTGAGTAATTCGTTACTTACGGATTTGTGATTTCCACAGGTAACCAGGGCGCGAGACAGGATGGCTGTAGGAGGAGCTGCTGATCATGGAAACCTGCTGTCTTTCCGAACTCTGAGTTTAAGTTTATGCTTATGTTTTGTCCTTTGAATGCTTGTAGTTGGGCACGGAGCCCTTAGGATGTTTTCTGATTGTTTCTGGATTCTGGCACTGTTTGTAAACTGTTTGGAACTGAATGTTTTTTAAATAAAGCTCTGATCATAGTAAGTTTTAAACTGTATTTAGCTTGAAACAGGTGCTTGGAAACAGGGACAGGTTTCGGGACGTTTTATGCTTGTTTGTTTAAATAAATGTTTACAAGTTTTTATTTTCATTCAGAATCTGGATAACAATCTTGCATATTACTTTTAAATTTTAAAAGCATGCATTGAGGTAAAGGCTTAGGTTAGGACCTCTTTCGGGTTGGGTCTTTACAGTTGGTATTAGAACTCAGAGTCATAGATTCTGTAGACTGACCTTTGGTTGTAGGTCGTTTTCCATGATCATCAGTTCTCCGACAGTCATCAGGTACGCCTAAGTTTACTATTTTAGAAAAGGGTTAAGAATTTACAATACGTTTCATCTAGTGTATGCCTTATTTAGTGGTGTAGAGCGGAGACGAGAAGGTTCTGACTCGTTGGGTTGGGTGTTGATCGCCAGCATGCCAATTACCCGCGCAGGAAGAGGAGGCGAGAGCAGCAGGTCAGGGTATCATGATCGATTCGGATACCGCTAGGACATCGTCCCAAGCTGAGACAGATGGTGTGCCACCAGTAGCTCCTCCTATTTTGCCTAGAGAAGGCGTTCAGGCGACAGAGCACCGAGAGACTGCTCCTAGAGCAGAGTTTGAAGATTCCATGAGGACCATGATGGTCAGTTTGTTGAGTGACCAGCGGGAAGAGTCCCGGGCCCAGATAGAGCAGTTGACTCAGATGTTCCAGCAGGGCACTGCAGCACCACCAGCTCCATAGGAGCAAGCAGCCACAGAGACAGTTGGGACAGAGGGTGCTAAGAAACTTGGCAAATGGCTGAAAGACTTTGTGAAGTGGAAGCTAGAGAAGTTCGACGCCCTAGGAGATCCATTAGCAGTAGCCAGATGGATTGCCCATCTGGAGTACACCTTTCTGATTATGGTGTGTCCCGATGTCCAGAGACCGCGTTGTGCAGCTCATTTGTTAGAAGGCACAGCTAGATGGTGGTGGGAGTCCACTATGAGTGAGAGACCAGCTGGGTCTCCACCTGCCACCTGGGATTTCTTTAAGACCGAGTTTAAGGCCAAGTATATCAGTGAAGAGGCCCAGGAAAAGATGGTAGAGCTGTTCCAGAACCTGAAGCAGGGATCTGATTCGATAAAGGAGTATGAGAGGAAATTCTCTGAGTATGGATACTTTGCTCCGCAGTTGATAGCTACGCCTGAGCTGAAAATCAGGAAGTTCATTTCTGGTCTGAGACAGGGTGTATCCCAGGACGTCAAGTGTAAAGACCTGACCCGAAAGAGGTCCTAAACTAGGCATTTACCTCAATGCATGCTTTTAAAATTCAAATATAATATGCAAGATTGCTTTCCAGATTCTGAATGAAATTATAAACTTGTAAACATCCATGAAATAATCAATTATAAAATGTCCTAAAACCTGTCCCTGTTTCCAAGCACCTGTTCCAAGCAAAAAGTAGTTTAAAACATACTTTGATCAGAGATTTATTCAAAACATTCAAAACCCAAACAGTTTACAACCAGTGCCACAATCCAGAAAACAATCAGAAAACCTCCTAAGGGCTCCGTGCCCAACTACATGCATTCAGAGGACAACCAAAAACATAAATATAAACTTAGAGTTAAAAGACAGCAGGTTTCCCATGATCAGCAGCTCCTCCTTCAGCCATCCTGTCTCGCGCCCTGATTACCTGTGGAAGACCACAAAATAAGGGTGAGTAACGAATTACTCAGTAAGAATCCCCAACCGGGGTACAATATGATATAACTGGTCATCTAGCAGAAAGTATGCAAGCTATGAATACAACACAGAAGAGAGAACATCACTTTAATCCATACATATATACCACGGATGCCATCTTACGGTCTTACTCCAGAAAACTACAACGCATCTCGATACTCTACGAGAAACTAGTCTCGGCCTCAACTTTCCTACTACTGTCGATACGAAAGGTGTACTGAACTCAAGATCCCGAAGAGCTCTCCAGTCGACGCTGTAATGAGCGTGTCGCGCGCCGCATCTTCGCTTTGCAACTCTCGGAGGTGTCTTTGGGTCTAGAGCATCTTTGCCACGGTCCAAAGATCGCATGCCTAAAAGAATCTATGGATCGGTTTCACTGAATGTAAAGACCCGACCCGAATGAGGTTCTAAAATAGGCCTTTACCTCAATGCATGCAATCAAAACTAAAATCAATATGCAGGAATGGCTTTCGGATTCTAAGTGAAAACTAAAACATACAAGCAACCATTTGAAAAGTAAACATAAAATTCTCAAAATCATCCCTGTTTTCCAAGCACTGCTCCAAGACAAATACATTTTCAAAACTCACTCGATCGAGATTTATTTAAAACATTCAAAACTTCCCAATAGTTACAACGATTGCTAGAATCAGAAAAAGCGATGAAAAAACAACCTAGGGCTCCGTGCCCAGCTACATGCATTCAGAGGAAAACAAAACATAAAGAATCATAGACATAAACTCAGAGTTCGAACAACGGGTTTTTATGATCACAGCTCCTCCTCCAGCCATCCTTTCTCGCACCATGGTTACCTGTGGAAAACCACAAAATAAGGGTGAGTAACGAATTACGCAGTAAGAATCCCCAACCGGGGTACAATACGAAAACATCTCATTTAGCACACCGACATACAACCATAAAATGATTTAGAGCAAACGGTTGGTTTAGGCTATGTGTTAACACTAGAGCTAGCCTATCAAGGGCTTACAACTACAGCATATCCTAGGTTCTACACCTGGATGCCCCTCGGGGTCTTACACAACCTAGGATACAATGACACAATGATGCCCATTGGGGACTTACACACAAGGATGCCCATCGGGGTCTTACACCTCTAACAATGATGCCCATCGGGGTCTTACACATACGGATGCCCATCGGGGTCTTACACCTCAAACAATGATGCCCATCGGGGTCTTACACCTCAAACAATGATGCCCATCGGGGTCTTACACATACGGATGCCCATCGGGATCTTACACCTCTAGCTATCAATGCTGCCCAACGGGGTCTTACACATCTAGGATGCCCATCGGTGTCTTACTCCAGCTAGGATCACTGAGATGCCCATCGGGGGCTTACACACTCTAGCAACCTTATGATGCCCATCGGGGGCTTACACACAAGGGAACAGTGCAGTGCCCATCGGGGATTACCTACATTATGGATCACCAGCCTAGCACTAACATTGAACTATCAGAATATAACAGGAACAAGAATATGACAAGATAAAAGACCCTAGCCTGTAACTAATATAACAGAAACACCAGTACAACACAAACCTGGAAGCAAGAGAAAACATGTAACCTATCCACTAGAAATTTCATACTATCACAAGATATCGCATGCTATCAATTATTTGCAGGGTCCACACAACCTCGGTAAGAAACCCTTACCTGGTCGGAAGGCAACTACACACAAGAATCCTAAGCTGCGATCGATCACGAGCTAGCTAATGAGAACCTAACAAGCACAATAATTATCACAATCCATAGACCTAAATATAATAAAATAAACAGGGCTCAGCTCGGGAGCAACTCACGCGCAAAGCCGACGCATGACGGACACAAGCTGCGTGCGTGCAGGGCTGCTTCTTTGGCGTTGATGGGCGGCGGGTGTAGCGCACGGATGGATGGGTGTGGCCCGGCAGCGCAGGCGCGACAAGGCCGGACGCGGGAGGGCGAAGGCGCAGCGCGCAGCCACGCTGGGACGGCGACAGACGCGGGGCGCTGGTGAAGCGGACGCTTGGGGACGGCGGCGACGGAGCGCAGACGGCCCGCAGACGCGGACGCGTTGGGACCAGCGGCGCGCTTGCTGGCCAACGCGACAGTCAGAGCACGAGCTCGGGTTGCCGGCGATCTGGGCACGTCGGGCTGGTGCGACGACGTCTAGGGCGCGATGGCGGTCTTTGGCGCGGCGAGCAGTCTTGGCTCGGCCGGGCGATGGCGCTGCTTCTTTGGAGTGATGGGCAAGGCTGGCCGCGCTTTCTTCTTTGTTGGGCAATGGGCGGGGAGCTTGCTGCCGTACTCTTCTTGGGCCGGGATGACGAACGATTGAGGAGCTGCTCGGGGGGGGGGGGGGAAGCTTGGCGCGACCATGGTGATTTGGAGAAGAACAACAATAACCCTAATTTACCATTCTTTTAATCAAATGCACCAAAACCCCAAGAACTCAAGGCTAACTAAAATATGTCGCGGAAAGAGGAACAAGATCACCTGGTGGCTCAACTGGCAAGGCCCTGCTCTAGCACACAAGGCCACCCTGGCTCGAATCCTGGCTACTGCAACATTAAATCCCTATTTTTACTTTTGCATCTCTCCATGCCCAAAAACATCCACAAAGCATCAAAATCCTACTTAAGTCCATCCCATAATTTTTAACAACTGAAAAAGACATAAACGGCCCTGACGACCCGACCAAATTACCAAAATACCCCTAGGGCATACCTGGAAGACAGGGATGAAAACCTGGGCTGTTACACTGAACATAGTTGTGTGAGACCAGGACACTATGACTATGTCAGTCTGTACCACCGCACTTGAGGCTAAGAAACCGGTCGTGGTAGGTTTACACCAGGAACCGATTCTTGCCCTATCAGGTGGCAATCAAGGGCTACTGCCGACACGCTGAGGTCGTGTCGACTGCCGGGGACAAGGCAATCCCTCGTCATTCCCCCGACCGATGGGGCATTTAACAGTCTGCCACCCTCACCCAAGATTGCACTAGGCTGCCGTTAAGGTTAGCTAAACCCTAACGACAAATCAGGGAAGGAGTACTGCCTCGCACGTCCCTGCCACGGATGCAAGTTACGTTATGCATCCTTGCCCGGATGTTGCTACCTATCAGAACTCTAAGCTATAAACAGCTAACAACAAACATACTAACACGTGCTCAGCAGAAACAATGAATCTAGCATGATACTACGAAGCAAGAATAGATAACGAACATGCCAGAACAGAACAACCTAGCATGGAACTAACATGAGAAATAACACGAGAATCATGCCAGTCCGAATTCAGAACAGAGTACCTATCCACTAACATGCTGATAAACATAAACATACATACAATCAACAATCACAGAAAATATCGCAGGGCCCACACAACTCCGGTAAGAAATCCTTACCTGGGTCGGAAGGCAAACACACACACGAAATATCTTAAGCTGAAACCGAACCTGAGCTAGCTATCGGGAACCTAACAGACAAACAACAAACATCACAATCTATAGGACTTAGGTAAAATACAAACAGAACTCGACTCGATCGGAAGCAACTCACACGGCACGAGGCTGGGCGTGAGCGGTAGGGTGTGCGCACGCGCGCAGCGTGACGACCGCAAAGCGGCGACGCAGGGGCGTGCTTCTCCATCTGCCTGCGCTGGGCGTGTGTAGCGTGGCACGGAGCGCGCAGCGCAGTGGCGTGGCGTCGTGCGCGCTAGGCATGCGACGCGTCGCGGCTAGGGCGCTGGCGTCACGAAAGGTCTGCGGCAGCGGGCATGCTCGGCTGCGAGAGCTAGGCGGTAGCGGCGGGGTGATCAAGCGGGTGCGCTCACGTGCGCATGGGCTGCGACGCGGGCGTGCGGGTGATCGCGAGGAGCTGCGATCGGCGATGGCGCCGCAAAGGCGGGCGAGTGACGATCGAGGGCTGCTCATTGAAATTTGCGGCAGCGATTTGTTGTTGGCTGGGCGACGGTGTAAAGACCCGACCCGAATGGGGCCCTAAAATAGGCCTTTACCTCAATGCATGCATTCAAAACTACAGTCAATATGCAAAATGGTGTTTCAGATTCTAAGTAAAAACTAAAACATAAAACATCCATTTAAAAAGTCAACATAATTTCCTGAAACCTGTCTCTGTTTCCAAGCACCTGTTCCAAGACAAATACATTTCCAAAACTCACTCTGATAAGAGATTTATTTAAAACATTCAAAGCTTTCCAATAGTTACAACAGTGCTAGAATCCGGAAATACAGTCAGAAAACAACCTAGGGCTTCGTGCCCAACTACATGCATTCAGAGGACATTTAAAACATAAATACATAAATACAAGACTCAGAGTTTAAAACAACGGGTTTCCATGATCACAGCTCCTCCTCCAGCCATCCTGTCTCGCACCATGGTTACCTGTGGAAAACCACAAAATAAGGGTGAGTAACGAATTACTCAGTAAGAATCCCCAACCGGGGTACAATACGATAACATCTCATTTAGCACACCGACATGCAAACATACAATGACTTATAGCAAAACGGTTGGTTTAGGCTATGTGCTAACACTGGAGCTAGCCTATCAAGGGCTTTCAACTACAGCCTATCCTAGGTTCTACACCTGGATGCCCATCGGGGTCTTACACAACCTAGGATACAATGACACAATGATGCCCATCGGGGACTTACACACAAGGATGCCCATCGGGGTCTTACACCTCTAAGCAATGATGTCCATCGAGGTCTTACACATACGGATGCCCATCGGGATCTTACACCTCAACCAATGATGCCCATCGGGGTCTTACACATACGGATGCCCATCGGGGTCTTACACCTCAACCAATGATGCCCATCGGGGTCTTACACATACGGATTCCCATCGAGGTCTTACACCTTTAGCTATCAATGCTGCCCAACGGGGTCTTACACATCTAGGATGCCCATCGGGGTCTTACTCAAGCTAGGATCACAAAGATGCCCATTGGGGTCTTACACATACGGATGCCCATCGAGGTCTTACACCTCTAGCTATCAATGCTGCCCAACGGGGTCTTACACATCTAGGATGCCCATCGGGGTCTTACTCCAGCTAGGATCATTGAGATGCCCATCGGGGTCTTACACTCTCTAGCAGCCTTATGATGCCCATCGGGGGCTTACACCTCTAAGCAATGATGCCCATCTAGGTCTTACACATACGAATACCCATCGGGGTCTTACACCTCAACCAATGATGCCCATCGGGGTCTTACACATACGGATGCCCATCGGGGTCTTACACCTCAACAAATGATGCCCATCGTGGTCTTACACATACGGATGCCCATCGAGGTCTTACACCTCTAGCTATCAATGCTGCCCAACGGGGTCTTACACATCTAGGATGCCCATCGGGGTCTTACTCCAGCTAGGATCACAAAGATGCCCATCGGGGTCTTACACATACGGATGCCCATCGGGGTCTTACACCTCTAGCTATCAATGCTGCCCAACGGGGTCTTACACATCTAGGATGCCCATCGGGGTCTTACTCCAGCTAGGATCACTGAGATGCCCATCGGGGTCTTACACTCTCTAGCAGCCTTATGATGCCCATCGGGGGCTTACACACAAGGGAACAGTGCAGTGCCCATCATGGACTTACCTACATTATGGATCACCTGCCTAGCACTAACATGGAACTATCAGAATATAACAGAAACACCAGTACAACACAAACCTGGAAGCAAGAGAAAACATGAAACCTATCCACTAGAATTTCGCACTATCACAAGATATGGCATGCTATCAATTATTTGCAGGGTCCACACAACCTCGGTAAGAAACCCTTACCTGGTCGGAAGCCAACAACACACAAGAAACCTAAGCTGCGATCGAACCCGAGCAACCTAAAGCGAACCTAACAAACACAACAATAATCACCATCCATAGGCCTAAATATAATAAAATAAATAGGGCTCGGCTCGGGAGCAACTCACGAGGCACACCGACACGCGACGGCAGTCGCATAGCGAAATCTCTTTGCTGGCCAAGGGCGCAAGGCGCTGCATGCACGACGACAGCGCCTGGGAGAGGGACAAAGTCGCGCGGGCGCGCGCACGAGCTCAGCTGGGCGTAGGCGTGCGGTGCGGCTCGGCACAGGGAACGGCGCGCAGGCTGGTGACGTGACGAGCTACAGGGACGTGCGTGGGGCGACGCGACGGCTACAGGGAGGCGCGGGCTGGCACGGCGAGCTACAGGGGACGCGCGATCTGGCACGGGGCGGCTCAGATCTGGGAAACTCGGGCACGAACGGCCTGGTGCGGGGCTGTGCGACGCGGCACAGTGTAGGGCGACTCGGGGCTGGGCGACCTGGCACTGTGCGCGGCTGGGCGAGCTGGGCTCGGGCTTGGGGCGAGCTGGGCGACCTGGGTGAGTAGGGGGCTAGGCTCAGGCTGAGCCTGAGAGGAAGAGAGAGAGAGAGAGAGAGAAACAAAAAGGGAAAATGGGATTTTTCTCTTTTTTTTCTCCATCCTTATCCAATTTAAACAAGCCTAAAATCCCTAAAATCCCATTCCCCGGCCTCCTCCTTCGAGACCCGACCGAAGCAATCATTTCCAATAAATAAAACTCACTTAAATCCAACTCCCAAATCAACATTAAGGGCAAGGGCTCAAATCCCAAAGGAAGCACACAAACGACAATCACTTTGCCAAAACCCAAACCACTCCCGAACTTCCAAACGACTAGCCCAAACATCTTGGGTCTCGCAACCAACAACATACAAGCCTCGACAAAGGCAGGAGCTACCTTGAAATCTTGAAAATCCATAAATCCTGCCCGGGGAGCCAAAAGACCATAATACCCCCAAGGGTTAAAACAGCTCTAACGACACAACCGAACAACCGAATCTTGAACCGAAGGCACCTAGAAAACCGGAATAGAAAACTGGGCTGTTACAGATGACATGCGGCAACAAGGCTGCTCTTGGCTGCAACAAACACATAACCAGCTATAACTATTCCCTTCTCTCGGCCAGCAAGAACAACACCAAAAGACCAACAACAAGAAGGAGAGATCGAGGGACGAGGAATGCTTACCCAGAACGAACGAAATGACGGAGCTCCCGGGCTGGAATCGCACGGTAAGAAAGAGCTTGGAGAGGTGGTTTGCAGCAAAGTGATTTGGGGAAGGAGAAAGGGAATAAACCTATTTTTTAATCAAACTCACTTAAATCTCGAAAACCAAGGCAAACCAAGATAACCTACGGAATGAGTATCAATAACAACCTGAAGCTTGACTGGCAGAACCTCACCGCTATCTCCCTAGCCACTCAGGCTCTAATCCTAGCTGCTCCATTTTTAATCTGGCAAAACCCCTATTTTATTTTTGCAACTCTCAACACCCAAACTCAACCAAAATGCAACCAAATCCTATGTTTGAACATCCAAGAATATAAACAGCCCTAACGATCAGACCAAATTACCAAAATACGCTTAGAACATACCTAGAAGACCGGGATGAAAACCTGGGTCGTTACATCAAGACACAGGCCACCGATACTTATGCTAAGGCAGTGCAGTTGGCGACCATTTATAACGAGAAGTACCCAGTCAAGCAGGTTGTCGCCGCTCCGGTTTAGCGTCCTGTCCCTGCCTCATCGGGGCAGAAGAGGAAGTTTGACTTTAGAGGTGGCAGCCAGCTCCGCCAAGGGCAGTATGAGAACTGGGATCAGCGTAGAGCTCCGGTTCGCTTCTAGCTTTGCCAGCAGGGAGGTCCTAGACAGATTCCCCCATGTGCTACTTGTGGGAGAGCCCACACTAGAGTTTGTCAGGCAGGGACCAGACTTTGTTACCGTTGTGGTAAGGAGGGGCACCTGACCCGTTTTTGTATTCAGCCAGCTATGGCAGCTCAGCCGGTGCAGCAGCAGCAGGGTCGGGTGTTTGCTACGACCCGACAGGAGGCCGAGCGTACAGATGCTGCTGTGGCAGGTACGCTACTTGTTTTAGATCACTACGCATTTGTTTTGTTTGATTATGGTTCTACGCATTCATTTGTATCTGTTATGCTTGCAGAGCATGCTAGTTTTAGATTAGAGCCTCTAGGATTTGAGTTGTCAGTTGCAGCTAGAGATAAGGTTAAGGATGGCCGGATCGAGATATCCAGAGAGTTGCTTGTAGCTACGCTCATAGTCCTGCCTATGAGCGGCTGTGATGTGATACTTGGCATGGAGTGGTTAGCTGCTAACCACGCATTGATCGACTGCCACTGGAAAGAAGTAGTGTTCAGGCCGCCGGGTCGGCCCAGCTTTAAGTTTCGTGGAGACCAGGGTGGAGTTTGCCCGCCGATAGTTTTAGCTGTGAAAGCTCTTCGTCTGTTAGCTCGTGAAGCTTGGGGCTACCTAGCCAAATTGTCTGGGGAGAGCCGCCCCTCGCTGACTATTGATCAGGTACCGATCATGAAGGAGTTTGCGGATGTATTTCTGAGGAGTTACCGGGGTTGCCCCCGAAGAGAGAGGTTGACTTCACAATCGAGCTCGAGCCAGGGACCCTCCCTATCTCGAAGGCTCCGTATCGTATGGTGCCAGCAGAGTTAAAGGAACTTAAGGTTCAGTTGCAAAATATGTTAGATCAAGGGTTCATCCAACCGAGTGTGTCCCCGTGGGGAGCACCAGTTCTGTTTGTAAAGAAGAAGGATGGTTCGATGCACTTGTGTATAGATTACCGTGAGATTAATAAGGTTATCATGAAGAATAAGTACTCGTTGCCCCGTATTGAAGATTTGTTTGACCAGCTTCAAGGAGCTTCCGTGTTCTCCAAGATAGATTTGAGATCCGATTACCATCAGTTGAGGATCAGGGATGCCGACAATCCTAAGACAGCTTTCAGGTCTAGATATGGTCACTACAAGTTTGTGGTCATGTCGCTCGGATTGACTAACGCCCCAGCAGCGTTCATGGACATGATGGATAGGGTATTCAAATCATTTTTGGAAAGCTTCATCATCGTGTTCATTGACGACATTCTAGTCTATTCGAGGACTAAGGAGGATCATGCAGAGCATTTGAGACGAGTGTTGACAACTTTGAGGGAAAACCAGCTTTATACGAAGTTTTCCAAGTGTGATTTCTGGTTAGAGCAGGTGCCTTCCTAGATTACGTAGTATCGAGAGACGGTATAGCCGTGGACCCCGCGAAGATTGAGGTCGTGAGTTCGTGGGCCAAGCCGACTTCAGTTGCCGAGGTTCGCAGCTTTCTGGGTTTGGCAGGTTACTATCGTCAGTTCGTCAAAGACTTTTCTTCCATAGCCTAGCCCTTCATTCGTCTGACGAGGAAGGGTGTCGAGTTTGTTTGGGATGGTAAGTGTGATGAGAGCTTTGCCAGGCTTAAGCGCAGTTTGACTTCAGCACCAGTGTTAGCAGTCCTGGAGGAGACAGGTGGTTTTGTAGTCTATAGGGATGCTTCCATGTTTGGGTTAGGATGTGTGTTGATGCAGCACGGGAAGGTAATTTCTTATGCTTCTCGTCAGTTGAAACCGTATGAGCATAACTACCCGACTCATGATATGGAGTTGGCAGCGGTAGTGTTTGCGTTGAAGATTTGGAGGCATTACTTGTACGGAGAGCGGATTCAGATGTTTACTGATCACAAGAGTCTCAAGTATCTGTTTACTCTGAAGGAGTTGAATATGAGACAAAGGAGATGGTTAGAGTTGGTGAAAGATTATGATTGCGAGATTTTGTACCATCCAGGTAAAGCCAATGTTGTGGTTGTTGCTTTGAGTAGGAAGATGCACACTCCGCGGCGTTGTTGAGTTCCCAGCACAGATTGCGGAAAGAGTTCGAGCGGGCCGAGGTTGCAGTGTTGTTGTAAAGCCCGACCCGAATGAGGTCCTAAACTTGGCCTTTACCTCAATGCATTTTTGAAAAACTTAGAGAACATTATGCAGGGTTGTATGCCAGATTCTGAATAAAACTAAAAACGGTAAACATTCATTCAAAACAAACATAAAATGTTCTGGAACCTGTCCCTGTTTCCAAGTACCTGTTTCAAGCTAAATACAATTTAAAACGTACTCTGATCAGAGATTTAATTCAAACATTCGAAATCCAAAGCAGTTTACATCAGTGTCAGAATCCAGAAAACAACCTAAGGCTCCGTGCCCAACTACATGCATTCAGAGGACATTTAAAAACATAAATACATAAACAAAAGACTCAGAGTTTAATCAGCTGGTTTCCATGATCAACAGCTCTACCTTCAGCCATCCTGTCTCGCACCATGGTTACCTGTGGAAAACCACATAATAAGGGTGAGTAACGAATTACTCAGTAAGAATCCCCAACCGGGGTACAATACGATATAACTGGTCATCTAGCAGAAATGTATGCAAGCTATGAATATAAACATAGAAGAGAGCACATCACTTTACTACATTCATAAACCTGCGGATGCCATCATACGGTCTTACTCCAGAAAACTACCACACGATACGATACTATACGAGAAACTAGTCACGGCCTCAGCCTTCCTACTGTAGATACGAAAGGTGCACTGAACTCAAGATCCTGAGGAGCTCTCCAAAGAGGGCGCCAGTAATGAGCGTGTGCGCGCCGCATCTTCATGCCGCAAAACCATGGGGTTCTTTGGGTCTAGGGCAAGTTGCCCTGGTCTAGTACGCATGCCTAACAAATCTCTGGATCGGTGTCACTTAACATAGTGGTGTGAGACCAGGACTCAAAAACTATATCAGCCTGTACCACCGCACCTGAGATTAAGAAACCGGCCGTGGTAGGCTTACACCAGGAACCGGTCCTTGCCCTATCAGGTGGCAATCAAGGGCTACTGCCGACACGCTGAGGATGTGTTGACTGTCCGGGACAAGGCAATGCCTCGTTATTCCCCCGACCGTTAGGGCATTTAACAGTCTGCCACCCTCACCCAAGATTGCACTGGGCTGCCGTTAGGGTTAGCTAAACCCTAACGGCGGATCAGGGAAGGAGTACTGCCTCGCACGTCCCTGCCACGGATGCAAGTTACGTTATGCATCCTCGCCCGGATGATGCTACCTATCAGAACACTAAGCTATAACAGATAACAACAAACATTCCAATACGTGCTCAACAGAAACAACGAACCTAGCATGATACTACGAAACAAGAACAGATAACGAGCATGCCAGAACATAATAACCTAGCATGGAACTAACATGAGAAACAACACGAGAATCATGCCAGTCGGAATTCAGAACAGAGCACCTATCCACTAACATGCTGATAAAAATAAACAAGCACACAAACAGCAATCACAGAATATATCGCAGGGCCCACACAACTCCGGTAAGAAATCCTTACCTTGGTCGGAAGGCAACTACACACAAAGATCCTATGCTGCAATCGACCCCGAGCTAGCTAACTAGAACCTAACAAGCAACAACAATTATCACAATCTATAGGCCTAAATATAATAAAACAAACAGGGCTCGGCTCTGGAGCAACTCACACGACACGGGCTGGCGCGCAGACAGACGGGCTACACAGGCGATGGGCGCTGCTGGGGGGCTAGTGCGGCAGAGCTGCCCGCACGGACGAGCGGCTGCACGGCGTTGGGGCTGCGATGCTGAGCGTGCTGGTGCAGCAGAGGGCTGCGAGCGCGCGGACGGGCTCGCGCTGGAGCTGGGCTACGCGACACGGACGCAGGCTGCGCGCGGACGAGCGACGGCATGCGGGCGTGCTAACTGCTGGGCGGCTGGTCGTGTGACGCGACGGGCTGGCTGGGACCGCTGCGATCGGGCTGCTGCAGGTGAAGAGCGTGCGACGGGCAAGGGCTGGACGTTGGGCTGCTCGGCTGGGCGACAGGGCGTGCTTACTGCGACGACACTACTGCTGCTCGGCTGGGCTGCACAACACCAAAAAATTTTTATTTCTTCTTCTCTCGACCAGCAAGAACAACCCCCTAATGAAAGAGAGAAAGGGAGATCGATACCACTTACCCGGGATGACGAAGGATGGATCTTGGGAAGGAGTGAACGGCAAGGAGCTTGGAAGAGAATGGGTTGGGCGGCTAGGGGATTTGGAGAACAAAAGAGAAGAAAACCTATTTTCTCTTCATTTAATCAAACACACCAAAATCCCAAAGACCCAAAGCTAACCAAGACATACCGCCGAATGAGCATCAAAAGCAACTTGTGGCACAATCGGCAACACCACTCATCTGACCACCCAGGTAACCCGGGTTCGAAACCCAACAACCACACTTTAATTCTCTAATTTATTTTTGCATCTCTCCATGCCCAAACACATCCACAAAGCAGCAAAACCCTACATACGACCATCCAATAATATTAGCAGCTGAAAAAGACAGAAATGACCCTGACGGCCAGACCAAAATACCCCTAGGGCATACTTGGAAGACCGGGATGAAAACCTGGGCCGTTACAGTTGTTGGGTAAGGTTTCCGCCAGAGTAGCTCAGTTGACAGTTTAACCTTCGATCAGACAGCGGATTATTGAGAGCCACCTGAGTGACCCCGCACTTAAGAGACTGATTGATAGAGTTAGTGCTGACGAAGACTTTTACTTCGTGTATTCACCAAACAGTGGGTTGACTTACCGAGGCCGATTGTGTGTACCGGAGGTTGCAGGATTGAGAGCAGAGTTACTTTCAGAGGCCCACAGTTCACCGTTTGCTTAGCACCCCAGGGGTTCCAAGATGTATCAGGATCTTAAGCAGACGTTGTAAAGACCCGACCCAAAAAGAGGCTCTAAATGGGCCTTTACCCCAATGCATGCATTCAAAGTAAATGACAATATGAAAATATGATTTCGGATTCCAATTAAAACTTAAAACATTCAACATTCAAACAAAAATCATTACAGTTTGCTGAAACTTGTTCCTGTCTATAAGCACTTCTTTAAGGACAAATACTTTTCCAGTTTACTCTGATCAGAGATTTATTAAAATCATTCAAAACCTTCTCAGATACAACAATGCTGGAATCCACAAAACATTGAGAAAAACATCCTAGGGCTTCGTGCCCGACTAAATGGATTCAGGGGAAATAAAAAGACAAGAGTCATAATATAAAAAGGTCAGAGATGACAGCAGGTTCCCATGATCACAGCTCCTCCTTCAGCCATCCTGTCTCGCACCTTGGTTACCTGTGGAAAACCACAAAATAAGGGTGAGTAACGAATTACTCGATAGAATCCCCAACCGTACAATACGATATACATGGTCATCTAGCCGAAAGATATGCAAGCTATGAATATAAACACAGAATAGAGCACATAGCTTAAGTCCACACTTGGACCTCGGATGCCAACTCAGGGTCTTAGTCCAGAATAATCCACCACACAATACGCCCTATACGAGAAACAAGTCTCGGCCTCAGCCTGTCTACTGTCGATACGAAAGGTGCACTAGCTCATGATCTCGAAGAGCTCTCCAGTCGGCGTTGTAATGAGCGTAAGCGTACACCGCATGCTACTGCAGGCCATGGGGGGTGTCGGGTCTAGTTGCAAGCTGCCCATGTCCAGTCACCATGCCTAACTAAATCTCTGGATCGGTGTCACTGACATAGGGGTGTGAGACCTGGACACGTGAATTATGTCAGCCTGAACCACCGCACCTGAGGCTAAGGAATCGGTCGTGGTAGGCTTACACCAGGAAGTCGTCATTGCCCTAACAGGTGGCAATCAGGGCTACTGCCGAACACGCTGAGGACGTGACGGCTGCTAGGGACGAGGCAATGCCAAGTCATCATCCCGACCGTTGAGGCATTTAACAGCATACCACCCTCACCCAAGATTGCAGGGCCTACCGGTCGGGTTAGCTAAACCCTAACGGGGTCCAGGGACGGAGTACTACCTCGTACGTCCCTGCCATGGATGCAAGATACTTTATGCATTCGGGCCCTGATGATGCTACCTACCTACACTCTAACCTATCTTATCAATAACATACAATCCAATACAATCCAATACGTGCTCAACAGATACAACAAGCCTAGCATGATACTACGAAACAAGAACAGATACGAGCATGCCAGAACGGAACAACCTAGCATGGACTAACATGAGAAACAACATAAGGAATCATGCGATCGGGAATTCGAAATGTAAACACCTATAGCTAAACATGCTTTGATAAACACGAACAAACACACAAACATCAATCACATATAATATCGCAGGGGCCCATACAACTCCTGGTAAAGAAATCCTTACCGCCGGAGGCAACTACACACAAAAAACCTAAGCCGCGATCGAACCCGAGCTAGCTATCGAGAACCTAACAAAAACAATGATAATCACAATCCATATGCCTAAATATAATAAAATAAACAAGGCTCGGCTGGGGTAACTCACGCTCTCGGTGACACGCGACGGCAGGCGACGGCGCGGCGCTCTTTGGCGCTGACGGCGCAGATGGCGCAGAGCGCTGGGCGCTGGGAACACGGATGGGCGCGGCCAGCACGCGCTGGGCGGATGCGCGCGACGCGATGTATGACATGGGCGGGCGAGCGCACCACAAAGACGCTGAGCCGGGCGCGCGACGTCTTTGGGGCGGCGACGGGCGCGAGCTCGGCTGGGCGATGGCGTCTGGCGCGCGGACGGGCTTGGAGCGCATGGGCGAGCAACGCGATCTGCGCGCGACGCGGCGGCGGCGCGCGCGATCGTGCGGCGCGGCGGCCTCTGCTGGTGCACAGGTGGCTGCGACGTCCTGTGCACTGGCTGCGTCTTTGTTGGGCACTGGCGTCTGGCGACTCTTTGTTGGCGCGCACAGTCAGCTGGTGCGATCTGGTGGGCCGCTCGACCGGTGCTCCTCACCGGGTTGCTTGGCTGGCCGGAACAACTCTCGGAGAACTCTCGGGAGAAGACTCACGCAAGATGGCTCAACTGGCAAGGCTCTCATCTAGCACACAAGGCCACCCAGGCTCGAACCCCGGCTGCAACACAATTTTCCTATATTTTAACTTTTGCATCTATCCTTGCTCAAACTCATCCACAAAGCCTCAAAAACTTACATAAATCCATCCAATAATTTTAGAAACTGGAAAAAGACATAAACGGCCCTGACGGCCCAGCCAAATTACCAAAATACCCCTAGGGCATACCTGGAAGACCTAGATGAAAACTTGGGCCGTTACAATATTCCCTCCTTTTTATGACTTTCGTCCTCGAAATTCCTTAAGACCTGAAACAAAGACAGATACACGCAATCTCATCCCGTCTTCCCCGCTCACGAGCTGCCTCCTCAGAACTCTGACTCCTCCACTGAACTTTTACCAAACGGATCTCACGATTACGCAACGTCTTCGTCTCAAAGACCAGAATACTCACAGGCTTCCCCTCAAAGCTCAAATCCTCAATTAGCTGCAAAGGCTCAAAGCCCACAATGAGCAATGGGTCCGACACAAACTGCCTCACATCGATACATGAGAATACTGCACACGGCTGACAATGATAGAAAAAGCTAACCAATAAGCAACTCTGCCAATCCTCTCGAGAATCTCCAAACGGACCAACAAACTAGGACTCAACTTCCCTCGCTTACAAAACCTCAACACACCCAGCATCGATGCAACCTTAAAACATGAGCTGTCCAACCTCAAACTCTAAAGCTCGACGCCGAACATCTGCGTAACTTTCCTACCTGCTCTGAGCTATCAAATGCACATCACCTCTGGTCAAATGCAACAACTCAGGACCCCAACACAAAACTGATGGCCACCAACCTTTTCCCAGAACACTGGAATCCTGCAATACTTACCATACAATGCCTCAATGGAACCACAAGAACTGACCGCTGAGAACTGCAACCCAAGGCAACCTCATAAACCACACTGGTCTCCCGCTTCCTAATCACGGAAACACCAACTCGCAACAAGCTCCAAAGGTTCTGGATCACTCCCCCCAAAAGACAATCAGTCAGAGGGTGAAAACACTACAGGACTACACTCGGCTCATAAGCCTCTTAACAACGCTCTCCAGAACCACGGTTCATCAACGCACTGCCTAGAAAAACCTTTGTTGCCACACCCTGGTGCCAACAACTCCAGCCTGAAACTGACATGCCTCTACTCCAAAGAAATGGCCTCTGCACACGAAACGAGGTGCGAGCTCTAGGTACTGAAACCAATCCTCCAAAAATCTTAACTCACTCAACAACCTTGACTAACTGACAGCTCCCACACGGAACTTACAACCCAACAACTTGAGTGCTACGAACTCGGAAGCCCAAACAACTACAAACTGCATAGCTATGCCAATCCACTCAACTCTAGCTTGACTCAAATCACTTTGGTGGACAAGACACCCAGAAATAACCGAGGCCCAGAGGGCTCCCTCCACTAAGCTTACCTCCATACAAACAACGAAACCAAGTTCGTCCCCTTAAGAGACACATCTCACAAGTCCAAATGATAACACATACAGGCTTATACCCTCTAGATTAAGCTCATTGCTCCTACCCACTGAACTTCATAGACGGAACTCCACTACCTGGTCAACACCAACTACCAAAACAAAGAATACCAAAAAGTGGTTGGCGAGCACAAGTTACACTAACCAAAGAAGGATCCTCAATAGGTCAAGACCACGATCCAAACCACAATGGTGCAACCTCATCCACAATCTGAAACAAAGGGGCCTTCAACTACAAAGGTGCAACAAACTTCCAAGCAAACACACAAAACCTTAACCGACTAGGCCAAACACTCATAGGAGCGAGAACAACCCTTACTACAACTTCCGAGACACCACTCAAGAGTCCGCTTAACTGGACAAACAACTGCTTCCAAGCTACCAACAACGTTTCCTTCTTGCTAGCACCACTACCACCAACTCCAAGACCAAGGAATAAGCTGACAACTCATAAGAGGAAACAGATCCTTACAAGCGGGCATCCGAATGACAGAGAGCTCCACACACGCTCACTGCCATGCTCAGCTAAAGCCACAACATCTAACTCTCACAGAGGCAACAACAGGGGGGTCCACCACTGACAGAACCGCCAACCACAAACTAGCCAAGACACACTTCCACACCAAAGAAGGGCAACTCTCTACATCCTGGAAGTACGAAACCACCGACAAGGACGAACCACTCGATCCACGAGCAAAACTAACTTCTAGCAACTCAAAAACCACACCTTGGTCAACATCAAGCACCAACTAGCCACCACACCGGAACCAATCCGGACTCTACTTGAAACAAACTCTGGCTTGCTAGCCTACCAAACTGCCAGCAACTCACCCGAAGCCTAAAACCTACTCGACTCCGGCTTGCCAACTGAAACTCACTACCTAGGTCTGACTGAGCTCTAGTGAGGCTCTCCACAACTAGGGTTCTTCAGCTACCCTCGACACACACTGTCGTCAAACGGTCTAACAGCCAACTGCCTGAACAAACAACTTCTTTTTCCAGCATCTCAACCATGCTGGCCTGCTCCGAACCTCGAAACCAAAAAGACTGGAAACGCTTCAGAATGTGTCATCCTCCTACTCAAAGCATCAGCCACAATGTAGCTTCCACCCAGGGTAAGGATTCCGAGCAACACTCTTAGCAACTGCGATCAGGAACTACGTGGCTTCGCTACAACTACCATTTGTTCAGTACCATCTGAACTCCAACCAAGAGCCACAAGAGGTTCCACCAACCAAGCTTAGATCCAACCTAACAAAACTTGCCTAAACAACAACCCGACTATGAGCACGGTATCCTTACAACCTCTACTAAAGCCTTACAACATCCATTTGGAGTTCAACTCCTCCAAGAACTGAGCACCGGTTCTCCAATGCAAACCCTCTATGGTTCCGAAACTCTCGCCACCAGAACGAACTACACAAAACACACTTATGTGCACAACTCTCAACCTTCCTTTAGAAATCCAAGACTAACAGGTGCTTTCTAAAAGGCAACACTAACTTCTGGCAGAGATACAATCAACCAAAGGAACACCAAAAGTTCCATCTCCACACGATACTCAAGTCATGCAACCTTGCTCTACTAAAGCATAACAATGCCAAACCAAACTTACTTTATACCAAGCCTCTACCAAGTGTGCTTACACATAAGGCGTCCAACTCCTCTCATAAGGCATCCTACCAATCTCATAGGCATCCAACTCGCCTCATAGGCATCCAGCTCATCTCATAGGCATCCAACTCGCCTCATAGGCATCCAACTCATCTCATAGGCATCCTTTCACATGTAGTCCTTCGACTACCACTGAACTAGCCCTCTTGTAGGGCCTAAACAGGTGCAACTGCCACAAACGGATCCAAAGGCTAAAGGAGTGTGCTGAACTCCGGATGGGATATAGAACCATCTGCTATACCCATGCCAAACTCAGCTCGAACTGGACTTAGTGCCAAAGCGGCACACCAACCAATGCACCTCAAGTGCCACTGCTACCAAATCCACCTCTTACTACAAATGGGGCCAACAAGGTCACAACCTCAAGTGACAAAAACTAAGGCTAGGCATACAAGTGCTCAAAACTCAGACAACCCTGACTATGACATCTCATCTAACTGAAGTCTCACGGCCTACTCTTGCATCTCCACCGATGCTCACCAAAACTCTGGCGGCTCTCTCTCAACATGCAAAGCAGCTAGCCCTACTCTAGGGCTCACCAAACGAAGAGTGCTCAACTCTATTAAACAACTGAAAACCACCAACGGATCAAGTCCGATGAGAACATCGCCACGCTGCACCCTTAACTACAGAGTTCACTTTCACTCATCTGCAAAACAACAACACTTATAAGAGAACAAAGATTTCTCAGCAACCTCCTCGGAGGCTACCAACTCTACAGCTACTCATTGTTCAATCAAACAATCTGCTAAGGTTCAAGATCCACACCTGAACTACCCAGGCTAGCCCACTCTGGGACCTGCTCCACAAGCATCAACATGAGCAAAAGCCAAAGCTAACTCCTCTCCTGGAGTGGTACACCAGGGCAAAACACCTCCACCCTGTCACTAGGGGAATTAACAGCTGGGTCACACCGCAAGGGGCCTCACGGAGTCTAACCTCTCCTCTCTCTCGATTTGTGTCCCAGCAGATCTGAATATATCTGGATACCCTGACAACCTTCTCAGATACAACAATGCTGGAATCCACAAAACATTGAGAAAAACATCCTAGGGCTCCGTGCCCGACTACATGGATTCAAAGGAAATAAAAAGACAAGAGTCATAATATAAAAAGGTCAGAGATCACAGCAGGTTCCCATGATCACAGCTCCTCCTTCAGCCATCCTGTCTCGCACATTGGTTACCTGTGGAAAACCACAAAATAAGGGTGAGTAACGAATTACTCAGTAAGAATCCCCAACCGGGGTACAATACGATATACATGGTCATCTAGCCGAAAGATATGCAAGCTATGAATATAAACACAGAATAGAGAACAAAGCTTAAGTCCACACTTGGACCTCGGATGCCAACTCAGGGTCTTAGTCCAGAATAATCCACCACACAATACGCCCTATACGAGAAACAAGTCTCGGCCTCAGCCTGTCTACTGTCGATACCAAAGGTGCACTAGCTCAAGATCCCGAGGAGCTCTCCGGTCGGCGTTGTAATGAGCGTAAGCGTACACCGCATGCTACTGCAGGCCATTGGGGGTGCCGGGTCTAGTGGCAAGCTGCCCATGTCCAGTCACCATGCCTAACTAAATCTCTGGATCGGTGTCACTGACATAGGGGTGTGAGACCTGGACACGTGAACTATGTCAGCCTGAGCCACCGCACCTGAGGCTATGGAATCGGTCGTGGTAGGCTTACACCAGGAAGTCGTCCTTGCCCTAACAGGTGGCAATTAGGGGCTACTGCCGAACACGCTGAGGACGTGCCGGCTGCCAGGGACGAGGCAATGCCAAGTCATCATCCCGACCGTTGAGGCATTTAACAGCCTACCACCCTCACCCAAGATTGCAGGGCCTACCGGTCGGGTCAGCTAAACCCTAACGGGGTCCAGGGACGGAGTACTACCTCGTACGTCCCTGCCATGGATGCAAGATACTTTATGCATTCGGGCCCGGATGATGCTACCTACCTAAACTCTAACCTATCATATCAATAACATACAATCCAATACAATCCAATACGTGCTCAATAGATACAACGAGCCTAGCATGATACTACGAAACAAGAACAGATACGAGCATGCCAGAACGGAAAAACCTAGCATGGACTAACATGAGAAACAACATAAGGAATCATGCCAGTCGGGAATTCAAAACAGAACACCTATCGCTAAACATGCTGATAAACACGAACAAACACACAAACAGCAATCACATATAATATCGCAGGGCCCACACAACTCCGGTAAGAAATCCTTACCTGGCCGGGAGGCAACTACACACAAAAACCTAAGCTACGATCGAACCCGAGCTAGCTACCGAGAACCTAACAAAAACAATGATAATCACAATCCATATGCCTAAATATAATAAAATAAACAAGGCTCGGCTCAAGGTAGACCGACACGCAGACGGCGCAGCAAAGACGGCTGGAAATTTCTGCTTTGCGCTGACGGGCGCAGATGGCGGCAGAGCTGGCGCCGCCACGTGCTGGGGCACGGATGGGCGCGTTAACACGGCAGCATTGCGGAGTGCGGAGCCAGCCGATGAGACAGGGCGACATGGGCGGGCGAGCGGCAAAGACGTTGGCGCTGGGCGCGACGCGGACAGCGACGGGGGCGAAGCGGCGCGGCGCGAAGCGCTCGGCCGGGCGATGGCGGCGTCGCGCGCGCGAATGGGCTGGCGCGCGTGGGCAAGCAACACGCGCGCGGCCGCAACGGCGGCGACGGCACGCGATGCAGTGCGTCACGACGCCTCTGCTAGGCGCTGGAGTCGCTCTGACGGCTTTGTCTTTGGGCGCATGCCGCTGGGCGCTGCACAGCGTCTGGGAAGCTCTTCTTTGGGCGCCTAAGTCTTTGGTGCGATCTGGTGGCCGCTTGACCGGCCTTGCTCATTGAGTTGCTTGGCTGGCCGAAATGACACTCGGAGGACTCTCGTGAGAAGACTCACGCAAGATGGCTAGAGAGAAGAGGGTTGGGCGGCCATGGGGGGTTTGGAGAATAAAACACAAAAACCTAATTTCCTTTCATTTAATCAAATGCACCAAAACCCGAAGAACTCAAGGCTAACTAGGATATTCTGCGGAGAGAGGAACAAAAACACCTGGTGGCTCAACTGGCAAGGCTCTCATCTAGCACACAAGGCCACCCTCGCTCGAACCCCAGTTGCAACACAATTTTCCTATATTTTAACTTTTGCATCTATCCTTGCTCAAACTCATCTACAAAGCCTCAAAAACTTACATAAATCCATCCAATAATTTTCGCAACTGGAAAAAGACATAAACGGCCCTGACGGCCCGGCAAAATTACCAAAATACCCCTAGGGCATACCTAGAAGACCTGGATGAAAACCTGGGCCGTTACAGACGTTCTGGTGGATGGGCATGAAGAGAGACGTTGCAGAGTTTGTTAGTCGGTGCTTCACTTGTCAGCAAGTGTAGGCTCCTAGGTAGAAGCCAGCCGGTTTGTTGCAGTCGCTGAGCGTGCCTCAGTGGAAATGGGAAGAGATCTCCATGGACTTTATTTCTGGTTTGCCAAGGACTCCGAGGAAGTTTTCTCAGATCTGGGTGATTGTAGACCGCTTGACTAAGAGCGCACACTTCATTCCAGGTAGAGACACTTATACCGTGGAACAGTGGGCGCAGTTGTTCTTGGATCAGATTATCTGTTACCATGGTGTGCCTGTAAGGATTGTGTCGGACCGTGATTCGCGGTTCACTTCCCGTTTCTGGAGGGCGCTCTAGAAGGGCTTAGGCACCGAGTGCAGTTTCTTGAGGATATGCTGAGAGCTTGCGTGTTAGACTTCCCGTGTAGTTGGGACCAGTATTTGTATCTTATGGAGTTCGCTTATAATAACAGTTATCAATCGACGATCCAGATGTGTAAGGACCTGACCCGAAATACAGTCCTAAACCTGGGTTCTCACTCAGCATACAAGTTAAATATTTCAACAAGCCGTTTAGTGCTCATATTTAAAACTTTCAAAACATTTGGAAACGGGGAACACTTAAATTATAATCAACAATTTTCATTAAGCAAATTCAACAGAGTAAAAACAAGCCTGGCCAGTATTTATAAAAGAACGCTCAAAACAGTTTAAACAACATTCCCCTAGGACTCCTGTCCATCTACATGCTGAACAAATAATGCAAATAATAAATGACAGAGTGCCGGCAGCTCCCATGATCAATCAGCTCCCTCCGCTAGCCGTCCCTGTGCTGTCCCAAGTTACCTGGTGGAAAAACCACAGAAATAAGGGTGAGTATAAAAATACTCATCATGAATCCCCAACCGGGGTACAATACGATACATCAGTCATCTAGCAACCTAGTATACATGCAAACAATACGAGCTTAGAAGCAACAAGTTGTCTCAGGCTAACCGCCGATCTAGGAATTGCCTATTCAAGGACTTACAACCACAACCTACACTAGGTTCTACACCTTGATGCCCATCGGGGTCTTACACAACCTAGGACGCGATGATGCCACCGGGGTCTTACACATAAGGATGCCCATCAGGGTCTTACCCCTACTAGACTCAGTGATGCCCATCGGGGACTTACACACAAGGATGCCCATCGGGGTCTTACACATACGGATGCCCATCGGGGTCTTACACCTCAAATCAATGATGCCCATCGGGGTCTTACACATACGGATGCCCATCAGGGTCTTACACCTCTAGCCATCAATGCTGCCCAACGGGGTCTTACACATCTAGGATGCCCATCGGGGTCTTACTCCAGCTAACAATGATGCCCATCGGGGTCTTACAAATACGGATGCCCATCAGGGTCTTACACATACGGATGCCCATCAGGGTCTTACACCTCTAGCCATCAATGTTGCCCAACGAGGTCTTACACATCTAGGATGCCCATCTGGGTCTTACTCCAGCAAACAATGATGCCCATCGGGGTCTTACACATACGGATGCCCATCAGGGTCTTACACCTCTAGTGTAACGGCCGAGGTTTCTATTCCGGTTCTCGAGGAGCTTCCGGTTCAGATTCAGTGGTTCGGTTGGGCCGTTTGAGTTGTTTTGACCCTTAGGGGTATTTTGGTCTTTTGGCTCCCTGGGCAGGATTTGTGGTTTTTCAGGGCTTCGAGGCAACTCCTGCCTTTGTTGAGGCTTGTTTGTTGGTGGCTGCGAGTCCCGAGATGTTTGGGCTATTCGTTTGGGAATTTGGTTGTGATTTGGGTTTTGGGCAAAATGATGGTTGTTTGGGTGTTTCCTTTGGGATTCGAGCCCGGGCCCTCAGTGTTGATTTGGGAGGTTGTTTTAAGTGAGATTTGTTGATTGGGAATGGTTGCTTCAGTCGGGTCTCGAAGGAGGAAGCCGGGAAATGGGATTTAAGGATTTTAAGGCTTATTTTAGAAATTGGAAAATTGGATTTATTTTGGATAAGGATAAAAGAGAAAAAGAAAAGAAAAAAAAAAAAGAAAATCCCATTTTTCCCCCATTTTTTCCCTTTCTCTCTCCTCCAACCCGAGCCCCCCCTTGGCCCCTCACCTCCCTGCCTGAGCCAGCCCAGCTCGCCACCCTGGCCGCCCAGCCCTAGCTCGCCTCTAGTCGCCCAACCCCAGCGCCCAGCTCGCCAGGCCGCGCCGAGCCTAGCCCAGCCCTGCTCGCCCAAGTTCGCTTCGCCCTAGCCCTTGCGTCGCCCAGATATGCCTCGCCCAGGCCGTCCCCGAGCCACTCGCCCGAGTCCGTCGTCGCCGCCTGCAGATCGCCCGGCGAAGCCGCGATCTTCGCCCGGCCTCGCCGCGACAATGCCATGCGGATCGAGCGCCCCAATCCCGTCACCTCGCGCGCGCTTCTGTGCTTACCGAGCTCGCACCCGCGCGCCGTCCCCTGTGCCAAGCTGCGCCGCTCGTCGCCCGCCCCAGCTCCCAGCCTCCGCGCCCCAGCGTCGCCCTAGCGCCCAGTGCCTGCGCCCAGCCAGCCCAGCCCCTGTGCCCAGCCTGCTTGTGGTGTGTTGGCTTGGCCCGAGCCTTGTGGCTTCTCGGATGGTATTTCCCGAGTATTTTCTTCGTTGGGCCCGGATTTATTGGCTGCTGGTTATGGATTTATTGGGCTGTTTTATTGTATTTGATTTGGGTGCTTTGTTTGATGTTCAGGCTGTTCGGGATCGATTAGAGGCTCGTGGGTCGTTCGTTGATTTGTGATTATTATTATTGTTTTTCTGCTTGTCCCAGGTAAGGATTTCTTACCGTGGTTGTGTGGACCCTGCGATATATCTCGATATGCCTTGCTTGTTTGCTGACTGTTATGAGCATGTTAGAGATAGAGCAGTTGATTGATTTCTTGCTAGCATGTTTGCCTGATTTTACATGTTAGTGCCATGCTAGGTTTGTTCTCACAAAGATGCTTATGATTCCCGCTTAAGTTGTAGTATCATGCTAGGTAATGTGATTTATGTCGGTCATTGCTTTCTAGCCAGGAATCATTGATTTTTGCTCTGTACTCTTAGATAGAGTTGTAGGGTTTGTCATCATCCAGAGGCTGAGAGCGGACATAAAGTACATTGTCCCCACCGGTCGGGAGTAAAGCGAAGCGTTGCTTGAGGTTGAGAGCGGACATAACGTACTTTGTCCCCAAAGTGGTCGGATATAGAGCAAAGCATAACATACATTGCTTTTTCTCCCCTCCCAAAGCCAGCCCAATGAGACTTAGCTACCTCATTGGCGTATGCCTAGTTTGTAGCTCCGCTAGAGCGGAACCCCGCCAGCGGTGTAAGCCTACCTTGGCCGATTCTTAGCTTCTTCAGTCGGTGGATCGCCGCCGCAGATGATGAGCGCCGAGGGCCTCGCGCGCCATCGTGATCGCGACACCGCTTTCGAGTCTTAGGCATGCGTGCACTGCTCGTGTAGTTTGCCCTTTGGTCCCCGTGATTTACGCCGGTTGCAGCGAAAGATGCGGTGTGCGCGCACACACGCGTTAGTCGCCGGTTCGAGAGCTCCCGGGCTAATGTTCGTGAGTACACCATTCCTTCCGTAGAGCCTTGACTTCGGTACTCTCCCGTAAGTCCAGTTTAGTGCAAGGGCAAGGAGGCCCTTGAGGACATTCTAGGGATCAGTGTATTCCCCTCGAGTGACAGATACCTCGGTGATGTCCCAGGATTGGTCAGTGTATCCAATCCATTAGGCCTAAGTAAGAGACTTCCGATGGCTCCGCATCTTGTTTTATGAGCTCGTTGAGCTATGATCCGTGTTGATAGCTGTTTGCTTGCTTGTTGAGGTGCTAGATGACTGATGTATCGTATTGTACCCCGGTTGGGGATTCTTACTGAATATCTTTATACTCACCCTTATTTATCTTTCAGGTAGCTTGGGACAACACCAGGATGGCTAGCGGAGGGAGCTGATTGATCATGGGGAGCCGCCGGCACTGGCATCTTTTATTATTGCATTGTTTATTCAAATGTAGATGGACAGAGTCCTAGGGGAACATTGTTTAAAACGTTGTTTAAATTGTATTGTATATATTTTTAAATACTGTCCAGGTTGTTTTACTTCGTTGGATTGTTTAAATGAAAACTGTTGTTTATGTTTTAAGGGTTCCCCCTTCTCATATGTTTTGAATGGTTTTTAAATATGAGCACTAAACCGCTTGTTATCATATTTAACTTGCATGCTGAGTGAGAACCCCGGTTTAGGGCCATGTTTTATGTCGGGTTAAATCACGGTTGGTATCGAGAGCACGAGTCATAGATTCTCAGTGAGACTAACTGCTTTGTAGGTTGTTTGCTCCCATGATCATCAGCACTCCACGGCCGCCAGGTTTGTCTGAGTTCAATTAAGCTAAGGGGTAAGAATTTACAATACTTTTCATCTAGCTTTTATGCCTTGTGTAGAGTTGTTGAGCGGAGACGAGCAGGTTCTAACTCGTTGTTGGTTTGGGCTTAGAGAGCCATCATGCCAACTTTCCGCAGTGCGAGCAGTTTGTTGAGCAGTGTGAGCCCCAGTGTGGGCCAGCATTTATGCTTTGTGTAGATCGCCAGTGTGTCGATCGCACCCAGAGGGAGGTAGAGCTTAGACTCCCGTAGGCCATTTGTGGCCCAGTTTTTGCTTTTCCACTAGTGAGAGGGTGGAGGTGCTTTGTGCAGATCGCCAGTGTGTTGATGGCACTCAGAGGAGCAAGATGCTTGGCATGTCCACCCGAGGTGTTGGACTGATCGTGTTGATGTTGAGGCCGCGTCCCAGGGTTGTTAGGCCCGTTGGCCAGAGTTGGCCCTGGCAGTTGAGTTGCCAAGTGGAGGGGGTAGAGGCTAGCACGCCTCAGAGTGAGACTCCTTGAGCAGAGTGTGCTCCAGCCATGTGAGATTTGATGGCAAGTCTTTAGCTATCAGAGAGCGGAGACCCAGGCGCAGATTGTAGCGCGTAGTGAGGAGTCCCGGGCACAGATAGCCCAGCTGACAGAGTTTGTTTCAGCATTTCCCCCAGTAGCTCTTGTAGCCCCGAAGGTTCCCGGGAGGGCATGATCAGCAGGTTTATGCAGACGAGTTTGTTGGCGTTGATGGAGCCGCCCAGTTTGGCAAGTGGATGCATGTAGAGCTCGTTGTTTGAGAAAGTCCTACTGCTAGTAGTAAAGCGATTGGCAGTTTTGAGTTTAGCATCCGTCTGCTGGGATGCCCCATTGCTCAAAGGCCGAGTTGTGTCGTTCATGTGCCGCTTTGATACAAAGAGCTGGTGGTGGTAGTCCCTTGAGAGAGGTGGACTAGCCGAGTCTCCACCATCGCCTTGATTGATTGGCAAGTTGCCGTGTTAGTGGCTTGAGGCGGATGTAGAGACATTTTGCCCCCTTGCAAGCTCCGCCGTTGTTTTGACCAGCTTCTTTTAAGTGCCCTCGTAGCTGTGGTGTAGTGTGGAGTTTGCTTGCCGTGGTTTTATCCATTTGTGGATTTCAATGGGCTAGTAGAGTGGAGCACTCTTTTGATTGGATGTTCCCGGTGTGGAACAAGTTGTTGCCACCCGAGGAGTTGGCTTTGAGCTTTTGTTGAGCATCGAGTGAGATGCGTGGTTAGCTGAGCTTTTGTTGAGCATCGAGTGGGATGCAGAAGTAGGCCTTGGCATGTCTGTTGGTCGAGATGCCAGAGATTAGGCTGCTCGAGTTTTTGGACTCATGTGCTGAGTGCCATTGCCCCGTCACTTGGAGTGTGACCTTCCCTTTCCTCAGAGGGGCATAAAGCTCGTTTAAGGCTGATTTGTGTTGTAAAGGATGTAGTGCCTGTTGGCACCAAGCTTTGAGAGGAGGCCTAGATTGAGGCCAGTTGGCACTTTGGTGCAGGTGGTTCCGTGGCAGCCCAAAGTTCAGCATCCCTGCTAGTCTTGTACCCATTTCCTGAGGTTGCACCTGTTTGGGTTGCATAAGAGATCTAGCTCGGTGGTAGTTAGAGGACTACAAGTTTGAGGTTTTTCGGGGGAAAGTAGGAGCTTTCCAGTGTCACCGAGAGTTGGGTACAAAGGATGTTGTAGGTTGTTAAGAGCTAGCGCGTTCGAGTTCTCCTGCCTGTGTTCTAAGCTTGTGAGCCAATTTGTTGGTAGCATGATTCGGCTACCCTTTGAGTTACCCTAGTATGGGTAGTGTTGGCATCGAGGATGCGTGGTTGATCCAGTGTTAGAGCCATGAGTTGGATGGCTGATCGGAGCGTTTAGTGGGCACATTGGCTTGAGATATGTTAGCTTGGTGTGGATTTGCTCTTGTAGAGTAAGTTGGCCAATGTGGCTTTTCGTGGTGAGTCGACCCCGAGTGGGTTTGGACTCTTGTTGCTCCCTGGTTAGTAGTGGCTCTGATTGGAGGAAAAAGTTGCCCTGTGTGAGAGTCCTTGATGGCATTGGATCAAGTTGGAGCTGTACAACCCAGTGTACTTTTGTGTAGCTCGTTCCGTGGTTTATGTTTGGAAACCACGAGAGGTTCGTGTTGAGGAGCCAGTGCTCAGCCTTTGGGTTGTCAAGGCTTTAGTTCTTGGCAAGTGCCCTAGCTTTGGTTGTAAGGATGCCGTGCTCGTAGCCGGGTTGTTGTTTAAGCAAGTTTTGCTTGTTGGTCCTTAGCCTGGTCAGAGTTCAGTTGGAACTGAACAAGAGCGGTGGTAGACAAGCCGCGTAGTTTCTGTTCGTTATGGCTAAGAGAGCTGTTCGGATCCTTGCCTTGGGCAGAAGGTAAGTTGTGGATGATGCTTGAGTAGGAGGATGACGCATTCGGTAGCGTTTCCGGTCCTCTTGGTTTTCGAGTTGGAGTTGGCCAGCGTAGATGAGATGCTGGAGAGGGTTGTGCCGTGTAGCCGGTTGTCTGTTAGATCGTTTGACGACCGTGTTTGTCGGAGGGTGATCGGAGTATCCCTAGGTTGTGGAGAGCCTCTCGAGCTCGATAAGACCCGTGCGGTGTTTCCTGGGTGAGTTGCTTGCGATTTGGCGATCCCAGCAAGCTAGTGCTTGTTTGGAGCAGAGTCCGGATTGGTTCCGGTTTGGAGGCTAGTTGGAGCTTGGTGTTGACCAAGATTTGGTTCTCTTGATGTTTCAAGAGCTAGCTCGATTCGAGCAAGTGGGCGTTTCCCTGAGGATTTGTTCCTAGTCAGGAAGTTTTGGGAGTTGACCCCTCCCTCGGCAATTGAGTAAGTTCTGCTAGTTCTAGATTGGTGGTCCAATCGGTTGAGGGTTTTCCCTTGGGTGGGCTTCCAAGAGAGTTGGTTGTTGTTGCCCTTGGGTTTGAGCTAGTCAGCGAGCTTGTGTGATGTTCGCTGCCCTTCAGAGGTTGCTTGCTGGGAAATCGTTCCCGTTGAGGAGTCGGCGTAGCTCTGAGTTGTGTAGTTGATCGGAGTAAGCGCGGCTGTTAGCCCAGCGAGAGGGTCCGTGCATGGTGTTGTTTAGCAAGCGAAAAGTTGTTTGTCCCCGCAAGGGCGGAGGCCAACCAGTTTAAGAGTTGAGTTGTTGCTGGAAAGTTGTTGGTTCTTTGGGATTTGAAGTTTTTCCCCCTAGTTTCTATGGTGGTTGAGTTGCACCATGGATGCCAGCCTCGAGTGTTATCTTTGGAGATAGCCTCGTCAGTTTGTATTCCTTGCGATGTTTCGAGTGTGGAGTTTCTAGTCGCAAGATGAGTTAGGCCTTGGCTAAAAGGAGGAAGTCCTTTGAGTAGCCTGTTGGACTTAAGAGTTGAGTGGTAGCTTGGAGGCGAGCTTTGCTCGCGATGAGCTTGAGTTGAGTTCTGCTGAGCAAGCCTTTCTCGGGCTTTGCTTCTAGTTTTTGTGCTTTCGCAGTTGGCAGTTAGCGGAGCCTCAGTTGAGTGAGTTGGCACAGTGGTGCCGTGGCTCTGGTTGGTTAGCCTTTGGGCTGTTCTCCTCAAGCTGTTGTGTTGCTAGTGGCTGTGTGATGGTTTGGTCCTTGCAGCCAGAGATTTTCCATGAGAGGAACGTTGGTTGCTTCCTTGCCTGGCAATGATCTCTTTGGCCAGTTGCTAGTAGATTTGCATGGAAAAGTTTTCTTTCGGCCGTTGAGAGGCTCTAGTGTGTTGGCTTGGCCGAGTGGAGCTCAGGCCTGGTTTTGGCCATTTAGGGTTGGCCGTGTTGAAGTTTCACTTTGTGCTTGTTGGGAAAAGTTTGCCTTTTTGGATCAATAGCCAGTTGGTGGTTCGATTTGTTGTTCGTTAAGGCTGTAGGAAAGCTTTGTGGTTCGCTGGTCTTTTGTGAAGCAAGAGTAGGCCGTTTAGTTTCTGAACTCGAGAGGTTCAATTTGTTGGCCAACATGGTGTAGAGTTGAGGCCGCTTTGATAACAATTGTGTGGGCATTCTCGAGAAGTTACGCCGGTCAGCGTGGCGTTGAGTTTTGGAGCTTGTGCCATCTGCGAGTTTCTTTGAGAGTAACACCGTAGAGAGGTGTTCAGTGTTGTATTAGCAGGGTTTTTATTGAGCCCCTGGTTTGTAAGGGCTTTTGAGATCCTTGAGCGGAACGGAGCAGTGGCCTTTCGGTTAGCTTTGCCCCGTTTGTGGCAGACTGGATAGCTTTGTGGCTTTGAGCCTTTGAGAACCCAAGAGGGTTTGGTTCTCGAAGAGGGCTAGTGTTGTTTTAGCTGAGAAGCTCAGTTGGCTAGGAATCAGTATTCCTAGAGCCGTTTCGTCTTAGGACTTTCGAGGAAGAAAGTCTTATAAGGAGGGAGTATTGTAACGGCCCAGGTTTCTATTCTGGTTCTCGAGGAGCTTCCGGTTAAGATTCAGTGGTTCGGTTGGGCCGTTAGAGCTGTTTTGACCCTTAGGGGTATTTTGGTCTTTTGGCTCCCTGGGCAGGATTTGTGGTTTTTCAGGGCTTGGAGGCAGCTCCTGCCTTTGTTGAGGCTTGTTTGTTGGTGGTTGCGAGTCCCGAGATGTTTGGGCTATTCGTTTGGGAGTTTGGTAGTGATTTGGGTTTTGGGCAAAATGATGGTTGTTTGGGTGTTTACTTTGGGATTCGAGCCCGGGCCCTCAGTGTGGATTTGGGAGGTTGTTTTAAGTGAGATTTGTTGATTGGAAATGGTTTCTTCAGTCGGGTCTCGAAGGAGGAAGCTGGGAAATGGGATTTAAGGATTTTAAGGTTTATTTTAGAAATTGGAAAATTGGATTTATTTTGGATAAGGATAAAAGAGAAAAAGAAAAGAAAAAAAAAAAGAAAATCCCATCTTTCCCCCATTTTTTCCCTTTCTCTCTCCTCCAACCCGAGCCCCCCCTTGGCCCCTCACCTCCCTGCCCGAGCCAGCCCATCTCGCCACCACTGCCGCCACCCGAGCTTCGCTCGCTCGGTCGCCCAACCCAGCGCCCAGCTCGCGAGGGCGCGCGCTAGCCAGCCTGCTCTCGCCCAAGCCGCGCGCGAGCCCACCCTCGCCACGATGCCGTGTGCCGTGCGGATCGAGCGCCCGCCCGACTTCCGGCCTTGGCGCCCAGCGTCGCCCAGCGCTCGATTACTGCGCCCGGCTGCCCTACCCTTGTTGTGCCTAGCTTGCTTGTGGTGTGTTGGCTTGGCCCGAGCCTTGTGGCTTCTCGGATGGTATTTCTCGAGTCATTTCTTCGTTGGGCCCGAATTTATTGGGTACTGGTTATGGATTTATTGGGTTGTTTTATTGTATTTGATTTGGGTGCTTTGTTTGATGTTCAGGCTGTTCGGGATCGATTAGAGGCTCGAGGGTCGTTCGTTGATTTGTGATTATTATTATTGTTTTTCTGCTTGTCCCAGGTAAGGATTTCTTACCGTGGTTGTGTGGACCCTGCGATATATCTCGATATGCCTTGCTTGTTTGTTGTTATTATGAGCATGTTAGAGATAGAGCGATTGATTGATTTCTTGCTAGCATGTTTGCTGATTTTACATGTTAGTGCCATGCTAGGTTTGTTCTCACAAAGATGCTTATGATTCCTGCTTAAGTTGTAGTATCATGCTAGGTAATGTGATTTATATCGGTCATTGCTTTCTAGCTAGGAATCATTGATTTTTGCTCTGTACTCTTAGATAGAGTTGTAGGGTTTGTCATCATCCAAAGGCTGAGAGCGGACATAAAGTACTTTGTCCCCACCGGTCGGGAGTAAAGCGAAGCGTTGCTTCAGGGGTTGAGAGCGGACATAACGTACTTTGTCCCCAGTGGTCGGATATAGAGCAAAGCATAACATACATTGCTTTTTCTCCCCCTCCCAGCAGCCAATGAGACTTAGCTACCTCATTGGCGTATGCCTAGTTTGTAGCCTGCTAGAGCGGAACCCTGCCAACGGTGTAAGCCTACCTTGGCCGGTTCTTAGCTTCAGGTCGGTGGATCAGGCTGCACAGATGAGCGCTGTAACGACCCGACCCGAATGGGGTTCTAAATAGGCCATTACCTCAATGCATGCACACAAATCTACAGAAAATTTGCAAGATGGTGTTTGGATTCTAAGTAAAAACTAAAAAATGGAAATATCCATTTAAAAATCAACATAAATTCCTGAAACCTGTCCCTGTTTCCAAGCACCTGTTCCAAGACAAATACATTTCCAAAACATACTCTGATCAGAGATTTATTTAAAACATACAAGCTTTGCAATAGTTACAACAATGCTAGAATCCGGAAATACATTCAGAAATCACCCTAGGGCTCCGTGCCCAACTACATGCATTCAGAGGACATTTAAATCATAAATATAAACATAAGACTCAGAGTTGAACAACGGGTTTTCATGATCACAGCTCCTCCTCCAGCCATCCTGCTTGCACCATGGTTACCTGTGGAAAACCACATAATAAGGGTGAGTAACGAATTACTCAGTAAGAATCCCCAACCGGGGTACAATACGATATACATGGTCATCTCGATGAGTGTATGCAAGCTATAAATATAAACACAGAATAGAGCACATAGCTTAGCCCACACTTGGGCCTCGGAAAAACTCGTGGTCTTAGTCCGAAATCAATCACCACACAACACATCACACAAGTCGCCCTATACGAGAAACAAGTCCCGGCCTCGGCTGTCTCATCATCAACGAAAGGTGCACAAGCTCAAGATCCCGAGGAGCTCTCCGGTCGGTGCTGTAATGAGCGTAAGCATACACCGCATGCTACTGCAGACTATGGGGGGTGCCGGGTCTAGTGGCAAGCCGCCCATGTCCGATCCACCACGCCTAACTAAATCTCTGGATCGGTGTCACCGAGATAGGGTGTGAGACACGACACACGTGAACTATGTCGGCTGAACCACCGCACCGAGGCTAAGGAACGGGTCGTGGTAGGCTTACACCAGAAGCCGCCTTACCTTAACAGTGGCAATCAAGGGCTACGGCCGAACACGCCGAGGACGGCGTGCGGATCGCCGGGGCAGGCAATGCCAAGTCATCATCCCGACCGTTGGGGCATTTAACGATCGCCACCCTCACCCAAGATTGCGGGGCCTACCGGTCGGGTTAGCTAAACCCTAACGGGTCGTGGACGGAGAACTGTCTCGACGTCCTCGCCATGGATGCAAGGTACTTTATGCATCGGGCCGGATGATGCTATCTACACCGCAACTCTAACTTTGCCTTAACAATCAACAAACAATTTCATAAAATCCAATACGTGCTCAATAAGAATTCAACGAGCCTAGCATGATACTACGAAGCAAGGAATGATACGAGCATGCGAGAAAGGAACAACCTAGCATGGACTAACATGAGAAACAACATAGGAAATCATGCCACTGGAATTCGAGAATAGAGCACTTATCAGAAACATGTCAATAAACACAAACAAGCATACAATCGGAAATCACATAATATATCGCAGGGTCCACACAACTCCCGTAAGAAATCCTTACACGGTCGAAAGACCTCTAAACACAAGAAACCTAAGTCGCGATCGAACCCGAGCTACCTATAACGAACCAAAGCAAACACATCAATAATCATAGAATAGCCCTAAAAATATAATAAAACAATGAGCTCGGCTCGGGAGCACTCACACGGCACGACGACACGATCTTTGAGCATCTTTGGCGCCGGGTGCACCGGATCGGCGCTGGCGGCGCTGAGCGCACGGCCGAAGGCGCGCGCGACTCGGCGAAAATCGGGCGAAGACGCGCGACCTGGGCGTGACGAGCTCGGCCGCTGGTGAGCTCGCGGGCTGCGACGGCGTGCTGGGGCGTGCGACAGGCGTCTGGCTCGGCAGATCTTGATGCGACGACGAGCGACGGCGCTGCTGCTCGGGCGGATCTGGTGCGACGACGTGCGACGGCGCTGCTGCTCAGGTGGATCTGGTGCGACGACGTCGCGAGCTCGGCTGCTTGGGGCGACGAGCTTCTCTCCGGTTTGCGCGATCCGGGCGTCATTCTGCGGCGTCGACGGCGACGGCGACAAGGCTGGCCGGTGGTGGCTTACCGCTTCTGGCCATTGCTCTGGGAGAGAGAGAGAGAGAGAGAGAGAGAGAAAAAGAGAAAAGAGAGAAAGAGAGAGAGAGAGAGAGAGAGAGAGAGAGAGAGAAAGAGAGAGAAAGTGAATTTGGGGAAAAAAATAAAAGAAAAGAAAATGAATTTGAAAAAGAAAAGGAAAATGGGAAATAAAAGGAAAAATAAGGATTTTATCCAAAATCCATCCTTATCCACTTTTATCCTTAAAAATCCCATTTCCCGCTTCCTCCTTCGAGACCCTACCAAGCAACCTCTCCCAATAAATAAAACTCACTAAAATCCAACTCCTAAATCAACACCAAGGGCCCGGGCTCGAATCCCAAAGAAAGCACACAACCAACCAACACTTTGCCCAAAAACCCAAATCACAACCAAACTCCCAAACGACTAGCCCAAACATCTCGGGACCCGCAAGCAATAACAAACCAGCCTCGACAAAGGCAGGAGCTACCTCGAAGCCTGAAAAACCACAAATCCTGCACGGAGAGCCAAAAGACCAAAATACCCCTAAGGGTCAAAACAGCTCTAACGGCCCAACCAATCCACTGAATCTGAACCGAAAGCACCTCGAGAACCGGAATAGAAAACTCGGCCGTTACAAGCGCTGAGGGCCTCGCGCTACTGTGATCAGTGACACTGCTTCCGAGTCTTAGGCATGCGTACCTGGCCCGTGTAGTTTGCCCTTTGGCCCCCGCATTTACGCCGGTTGCAGCAGCATGCGGTGTGCGCGCTCACGCGTTAGTCGTCGGTTCGGAGAGCTCCACCGGGCTAATGTTCGTGAGTACACCATTTCTTCTGTTAGAGCCTGACTTCGGGTACTCTCCCGTAAGTCCAGTTTAGTGCAAGGGCAAGGAGGTCCTTGAGGACATTCTAGGGATCAGTGTATTCCCCGATCGACGAGATACCTCGGTGATGTCCGGGATTGGTCGATGTATCCAATCCATTAGGCCGGAAGTAAGAGACTTCCGATGGCTCCGAATCTTGGTTTATGAGCTCGTTGAGCTATGATCCGTGTTGATAGTCGCTTGCTTGCTTGTTGAGGTGCTAGATGACTGATGTATCGTATTGTACCCCGGTTGGGGATTCTTACCGAGTATCTTTATACTCACCCTTATTTATCTTTCGGTAGCTTGGGACAACACCGGGATGGCTAGCGGAGGGAGCCGATTGATCATGGGGAGCCGCCAAGACACTCATCTTTATTATTGCATTGTTTATTCAAAGATGTAGATGGACAGAGTCCTAGGGAACATTGTTTAAAATGTTGTTTAAATTGTATTGTATATATTTGTAAATACTGGCCAGGTTGTTTTACTTCGTTGGATTGTTTAAATGAAAACTGTTGTTTATGTTTTAAGGGTTCCCCCTTCTCATATGTTTTGAATGGTTTTTAAAAATGAGCACTAAACCGGTTGTTATCATATTTAAATTGCATGATGAGTGAGAACCCCAGTTTAGGTCCATGTTTTGGGTCGGGTTCGTCACATCTAGCCATCAATGCTGCCCAACGGGGTCTTACACATCTAGGATGCCCATCGGGGTCTTACACCAACTAGGATCACGGAGATGCCCATCGGGGTCTTACACTCCCTAACAACCTTATGACGCCCATCAGGGACTTACACATAAGCCAACAGTGTAGTGCCCATCGGGGACTTACATACACCGCAACGCATTGGTGCCCATCGGGGACTTACCTGCCGAAACCTAAACCTACAACCCCTATCGGTCTCCTAAGTACAGGGACACAAACTAGCTTAACAATCAGACAATCAACATTACCTGTCTAACCCTAGCAAGAAACCAACAAAATACGAACAGGAAACATGGATATGCCAGGGTAAGGAAAGTCCCTAGCATGATACTATGAACTCAAGCAGGAATCAAAAGCATGCTGGAGGAACAAACCTAGCATGGCACTAACATGTACAATCAGACAAACATGCTAGCAAGAGATCAATCATAGTTGCACTATCACTATCATGCTCATAACAGTCAACAAACATACAAGGCACATCATGATAATATCGCAGGGTCCACACAACCACGGTAAGAAATCCTTACCTGAAAACAAGCAGAAATAACTATCAAAAATCAACCAAGCAACCCTCAAGCTTCTAAGATAACCCGAGCAACCTAAGTATTTAATAAAAACAACCTAATTAAATAAACAGCAGCCAACAGCTTAGGACCTAAAGGAGAAAAGAATCGGGAATTACCAACCGAGAAGACACAAGGCTCGGCCCATCTCACACAGTAGGGCAGGCTGTCGGCAGCAAGGAAGAGCAAGCGCTGGGCACAAGAGCAGGCGCGACAGGAACACGATCGCACTGGTGAGGGCACTGAGGCTCGGAGTGGTGCGGTGCGGCTCGGCACAGGGAACGGCGCGCGGGCGACGCAAATAGCTACAAGAAACGCGCGCGGGCGAAGCATCTGCTATAGGATCAAGCGGCTCGGCACTGCAGCAGCGAGCGACTGGTGTGGAGCCGACGGCCACTGGGTTGGCATAGTCTTTGGGTGGGAGTGGGCGATCCGTGCGGAGTGGCTCGCACGGGGCCGAGCGGGCTGGTACAACCATGAGGTTGGACGGCGCACCACAGGAGTCATGGTCAGGCTCAAGCGAGCTGGGGCTAGGTTGGGTGAGCTGAGGGCTGGGGCTCGGGTTTGGTGAGAGGAGAGAGAGAGAGAGAGAGAGAGAGAGAGAGAGAGAGAGAGAGAGAGAAAGAAAAAGGGGAAAAAATGGGATTTTTCTTAATTTGTTTCCATCCTTATCCTATTTTAAATAGGCCTTAAAGACCTAAAATCCCATTCCACGGCCTCCTCCTTCGAGACCCGGCTGAAGCAATCGTTTCCAATATATAAAACTCACCTAAATCAAACTCCCAAATTAACATTAAGGGCAAGGGCTCAAATCCCAATGGAAGCACTCAAGCAACAATAATTTTGCCAAAAACCCAAATCACTTCCAAACTTCCAAACGACTAGCCCAAACATCTTGGGTCTTGCAACCAACAACAATCAAGCCTCGACAAAGGCAGGAGCGACCCTGAAATCCTGAAAATCCATAAATCCTGGCTGGGGAGCAAAAGACCAAAATACCCCTAAGGGTTAAAATAGCTCTAACGGCCCAATCGAACAACCGAATCTTGAACCGAAGCACCTGGAAAACCAGAATAGAAAACTGGGCCGTTACAAGATGCCTCCATTTGAGGCTTTGTATGGTAAGCGTTGGCGGTCTCTTGTGTTCTGGGAAGAGGTTGGAGATAGATAGGTTTTGGGTCCTGAGTTGATACAGTTGACCAACAGTGGAGTGCAGAAGATTAAAGCTCGTATGTTGATAGCTCAGAGCAGGCAAAAAAGTTACGCCGATGTACGACGTCGAGACTTGGAGTTTGAGGTTGGACAACATGTGTTCTTAAAGGTTGCACCGATGCGTGGTGTGTTGAGGTTTGGTAAGCGAGGGAAGTTGAGTCCCCGTTTTATTGATCCGTTTGAGATTCTTGAGAGGATTGGCAGAGTTGCATATCGGTTAGCCGTACCTCTGTTGTTGTCAGCAGTGCACAGTGTTTTTCACCTATCGATGTTGAGGCAGTATGTGCCAGACCCGTCGCACATTGTAGACTTTGAGCCTTTGCAACTGAATGAGGATTTGAGCTTCGAGGAAAAGCCTGTGAGGATTCTAGCATTTGAGACTAAGACGTTGCGTAACCGAGAAATCCGTTTGGTAAAGGTTAAGTGGAGGAGTCAGAGTTCTGAGGAGGCTACTTGGGAGCGGGAGGACGAGATGAGATTGCACTATCCTGAGCTGTTTCAGTCTTAAGGACTTTCCGGGACGAAAATCATAAAAAGGAGGGAATACTGTAACGGCCCAGGTTTTCATCCCAGTGTTCCAGGTATGTCCTAAGGGTATTTTGGTAATTTGGTCGGGTCGTTAGGGCTCTTTCTGTCTTCTTAGCTGTTTATATTCTTGGATGTTCAAAATTAGGGTTTGGTTGTATTCTGGTTGAGTTTGGGTGTTGAGAGTTGCAAAAATAAAAATAAGGGTTTTAGGCAGAAAATAGATGCAGCAGCTGAGGCTTGAGCCAAGGTGGCTGAGAAGATAGCAGAGGGGCCTTGCCAGATGAGCTACAGGTAGTTTTCGTGACTTAAGTGAGTTTGATTAATAAATAGGTTTTATTTTCCTTCTCCTTCCCAAATCCCTTTGTCGCAACCCATTCCTCCAAAGCTCACCTTGCCGCGCGATTTCCAGCCTCCCGAGAACTTCGATCGATCGTTTCGAGTAAGTGTTCCTTTGTGCTTCAATTTCCTCCCCTTGATGTGGTTGCCGATCCGTTTGGCTAAGGGTTTTTGTTGGTTTGTTCTTGCTGGCCGAGAGGAGGGAAAGGTGATTGAGGTTGTGAGTTTGTTGTTGTGGTTGCAGCCGAGAGCAGCCCTTGTAGCCGCACGTTGCCGCCCAGCCGAGCATAGCCCCGTCGCAATCACACCCCCTATCGAGACACACCACACGCGAGCAGAGCCACCCTATCACGATCGTAGCCTACAGCCGCACCGCAACCTCTTCGCACGCACAGCAACCTAGCCGCACTCCCGCATGCCGCTAGCCCAGCCTCGCCGTTCGCTCGCGCTGCCCGCGACGTGGCGTCGTCGACGCCGGCTGCCACCACAAGTTTGCTTTCGCCGCGACAAGATGCGCAGACGCGACGCCCCGCTCCCACTCGCTTTGCCCGGTAGTGCCGCCACGACTGCCGAGCCCTACCGCTCACGCCCTACCGCTCACGCCGAGCCTAGTCCTCTGCAGCCGAGACCTTCCTGGTGTTTGGCCGAGCCGTGTGAGTTACTTCTGACAGAACCGAGCTTCTATTGTACTTTATTCAGAGTCTATAGTTAGTGATGTATTTGTTGTTTGTTTATTAGGGTCCGTTAGCTAGCTCGTGTTTGTTTGCAGCTCGGGAGTCCTCTTGTGTGTTGTTTGCCTTTCGATTCAGGTAAGGATTTATTACCAAAGTTGTGTGGGCCCTACGATATTTCTGTGATTGTTGATTGTATGTCTGTTTATGTTTATCAGCATGTTAGTGGATAGGTGCTCTGTTCTGAATTCCGACTGGCACGATTCTCGTGTTATTTCTCATGTTGGTTCTATGCTAGGTTGCTCTGTTCTGGCATGTTCGTTATCTGTTCTTGCTTCGTAGTACCTTGCTAGGTTCATTGTTTCTGCTAAGCATGTGTTAGTATGATTGTTGTTAGCTGTTTATAGCTTAAACTTCTGATAGGTAGCATCATCCGAGCGAGGATGCATAACGTAACTTGCATCCGTGGCGGCGGGCGTGCGGGCGATACTCGATCCCGATCCATCGTTAGGGTTTAGCTAACCTTAACGACAGCCTAGTGCAATCTTGGGTGACGGTGGCAGGCTGTTAAATGCCCCAACGGTCCGGGGAATGACATGGCATTGCCTTGTCCCCGGCAGTCGACACGACCTCAGCGTTTCGGTAGTAGCCCTTGATTGCCACCTGATAGGGCAAAGGAACGGTTCCTAGTGTAAGCCTACCACGGACGGTTCCTTAGCCTCAGGTGCGGTGGTACAGGCTGACATAGTCATAGTGTCCTGGTCTCACACCACTATGTTCAGTGACACCGATCTAGAGATTCTTTTAGGCATGCATATCGACCGGGGCAAAGATGCTCTAGACCCAAAGACCTCCTTGATTTGCGGCAAGCATGCAAAGCGCGCCAAGCGCTCATTCTGACGCCGATCGAGAACTCCTCGGGATCTTGAGTTGATGCACCCTTCGTGATCGATGTGATAGTAGGAAAGCTGAGGCCGAGACAAGTTTCTCGTAGTGTACCGAGATTCGTTGTAGTTTTCGGAGTAAGACCGTAATATGGCATCCGTGGTATTTATGTATGGATTAAAGTGATGAGCTCTCTTCTGTGTTTTTATTCATAGCTTGCATACTTTCTGCTAGATGACCAGTTGTATCGTATTGTACCCCGGTTGGAGATTCTTACTGAGTAATTCGTTACTTACCCTTATTTGTGATTTCCACAGGTAACCAGGGCGCGAGACAGGATGGCTGAAGGAGGAGCTGCTCATCATGGAAACCTGTTATCTTTCCGAACTCTAAGTTTAAGTTTATGCTTATGTTTTGTCCTCTGAATGCATGTAGTTGGGCACAGAGCCCTTAGGATGTTTTGTGATTGTTTATGGATTCTGGCATTGTTTGTAAACTGTTTGGAACTGAATGTTTTTTTAATAAATCTCTGATCAGAGTAAGTTTTAAACTGTATTTAGCTTGAAACAGGTGCTTGGAAACATGGACAGGTTTCAGGACGTTTTATGCTTGTTTGTTTAAATGAATGTTTACAAGTTTTTATTTTCATTCGGAATCTGGATAACAATCTTGCATATTACTTTTAAATTTTAAAAGCATGCTGTAAAGACCCGACCCAAAAGGGGCTCTAAATGGGCCTTTACCCCAATGCATGTATTGAAAATAAAAGACATTATGATCAGAGATTTCTAAAAGTAAAAACAGAAACATTCAATAATCAAAACATACATTTCTAAAAGCATACTCTGATCAGAGATTTATTTAAACCATTTAGACAATCCACAAGTACAAATATGCTGGAATCCATAATACGTAAGAAAACATCCTGGGGCTCTGTGCCCGTCTACATGCATTCAGGGGAAATAACAAAAGTCAAGAGTCATGATAAAATGAAATGGTCAGAGATGACAGCAGGATTCCATGATCACAGCTCCTCCTTCAGCCATCCTGTCTCCCGCCTTGATTACCTGTGGAAAACCACAGAATAAGGGTGAGTAACGAATTACCCAGTAAGAATCCCCAACCGGGGTACAATACGATATACATGATCATCTAGAAGAATGTATGCAAGCTATGAGTACAAACACAGAGCGGAGCACATAGCTAAGTCCACACTTGGACCTCGGATGCCAACTCGTGGTCTTAGTCCGAAATACCACAACACACTAAACGCTTATCACGGGAACAAGTCCCGGCCTCGGCTGCTCTCACGCCGATCGAAAGGTGCACCGCTCAAGATCCCGAGGAGCTCTCGGTCGCCACAGTAATGAGCGTAAGCGCGCACCGCATGCTCACGCAAACTCGGGGTGCCGGGTCTAGTGGCAAGCTGCCCGTGTTCGATCCACCATGCCTAACTAAGTCTCTGGATCGGTGTCACCGACATAGGGTGTGAGACTCGGACACGTGAACTATGTCGGCTGTACCACCGCACTTTGAGGCTAAGGAACCGGCCGTGGTAGGCTTACACCGAGAAGCGGTCCTTGCCCTAACAGGTGGCAATCAAGGGCTACGGCCGAACAAGCCGAGGACGTGCCGATCGCCGGGACGAGGCAATGCCAAGTCATCATCCCGACCGTTGGGGCATTTAACGATCGCCACCCTCACCCAAGATTGCGGGGCCACCGTTAGGGTTAGCTAAACCCTAGCGGGATCGGGGGGACGAGTACCATCTCGTGACGTCCCCCGCTTCGGGGATGCAAGTTACGTTATGCATCCGGCCCGATGATGCTACCTACGAACTCTAAACCATAGCAATAATAACAATTCAATCAATGCGGTCCAATACGTGCTCAACAGATACAAGGAACCTAGCATGATACTACGAAGCAAGAACAGATATCGAACATGCGAGAATGGAACAACCTAGCATGGGCTAACATGAGAAACAATACAAGAGTTCATGCGATCGAGAATTTAGAACAGAGCACCTAGGGCTAAACATGCTAGTAATCATACATAGGCATACAAAACAACAATCACAAATATACCGCAGGGCCCACACAACTCCGTGAAGAAATCCTTACCTTGGTCTGGGAGGCTTCTAGACACAAATCCTAAGGCTGCAGAACAATCCCGAGCTAGCGAGCGGGAACCTAGCAAACCAATAATAATCAGCATCTAAAACGTCTAAACAACAATAGAAAAAGATGGCTCGGCTTGGGGACTCACGCGCACGGCGACACGAGCTTGGAGCCGGCGGCGAGCCGGCACGGCTGGCTGGGCGCGAGGCGCGGCCGCACGGCAGTGGCTGGCGCTGGCTGCGCTACTGCACGGCACGCACGGCACGGATGTGCGGCAGGACGCGCCCAGGCTGCCGCCGCCGCACGGCACGAATGCGACGCGCATGATGCAGGGCAGGACGCACAGCTGGGCGCGCGCTCAGGGCGTAGCGGCGAGCGCGGCGGCGCGGCGCGCGCGGCGAGCCGGCGCGGCGAAGCGCGCGCGCGAGCCGCTGGCGCGCGGCGAGCAACTTAGGCTTGCGGCGCGCGGGCGCCGGCGTCGCGTCTGCTGGCTGGCGCGATCGCACAGCGATCCGCGGCGATGGCGTCGCGGGAGGGCCGCTTCAACAGATCTGGGCGATCCGTGCGGCGGCGGGGCCGCTCAACGGATCTGGGCGACACGAGAGCGATGGCGTCGCGGAGGTTCTGCGACGGTGGATCTGGCGAAAAATGCCGCTGTCCGGCTTTGGCGTCGCGGCGGTGCCTTTCAACAGATCTGGCGAGGGGCTGGCCGGCTGGACGGCGATGATGGCTGCTTCCCTCGGCTGGCTGCAAGCAACACAAACACACACAACACTCTACATCTTACCTTCGGCCAGCATCAAAAACCAAATGAGGAGATGAAGAGGATGAAGACTTACCCGGAATGATGATGATCGAACCCAAGGAGATGCAAGGGAAGAGAATCGGCAAAGGCTATGGAGAGGAGAGCTTGTGCGGCCAAGAGGAGATTTGGAGAAGAAGATGGAATAAACCTAATTCTATTTCATTTAACCAAATGCACCAAAACTCCAAAATCCAAGGTTAACTAAGATGTGATGCGAAAAGAGTAACAAGAGCACCTAATGGCTCAATTGGCACACATCTCTACAAGCTTCCCAGAGACCAGGTTCAAACCCCTACTGCAAAGACAAATTCCTTTACTTTTGCATCAAACCTTGCTCAAACCAAACCACAAACCCCTTCAAAACCTACAAAAACCATCCAATAATTTTAGTAATCGGAAAAGACACAAAAGCGACGACTCGACGGCCCGACCAAATTACCAAATTACCCCTAGGGCATACCTGGAAGACAGGAAAGAAAAACCTGGGTCGTTACACATGCATTGAGGTAAAGGCCTAGGTTAGGACCTCTTTAGGGTCGAGTCTTTACAATGTTGTATGATTGATGTTCGTACTGTACCCCGGTTGGGGATTCATACAGAGTATGTTTATACTCACCCTTATTTTCTGTGGTTTTCCACCAGGTAACTTGGGACAGCGACATGAGGGCTAGAGGAGTGGCTGCTTGATCATGGGACTCTGCCGGCTACTCTGCTGCGTTCTATTATTTTTGTTTTGTTAATCAACATGTACCTGGGCATAGGGCCTAGGGATTTTTTTTATTTAGTTCGAACCTGTCAAACTATTTTAGTTTCTGATTTTAAACTGTGAACATTGTCTGTTGGTTTTATCTGGATTTATTAGTTGTCTAGTTTGACTATGTTTTTAAATGGTATTTGGTTTTGAAATGAAACTCTGCCAGGGTTGCTCTGCTACAGGTTGAATTAAATATTTTGAACAAGGTCCAAGACTTCACAGGTTTAAGCAGAAAATGTATTGATTATTTTAAATTATTACTGTTTTTAATATGCATGCTGAAGTAAGGATCCATTTAGTACCACGTTTTAGGTCGGGTCCTTACACAACTGCATTTGTTCGTGGATTTGGAGAGGAAACGCATTTTCCAGCAAGAGTTCCTCTTCTTCTTCTTCCTTTGGTGTGTCGAATTCTCCCCCTTCACTTCCTCTCTCTCTATTGCCGAGCCCATCCATCACCAACGCCTAAGTTGCCAGTTCATCTCCATTTGTAGGCTGCCAAGAGCTATTCCCCTCATTTGTTGTTGTGCCGCTCAAGAGCTAGCCGAGGGCTCCATCTTTAAGCACTTCGCCGAGAGCATCTCGCCCACGCGAGGATTGCCGCATCAATTTGCCCGCAGTAGCTCACTCGCACGCTGCACCAGCCTCACCCGCTCGCCAACACTTCATCTATCCACAGCCGCCGCGCTCATAAGCCTCACCCTCATGATACTAGCGCATGCACAGCCCATCGCGAAGCCCCATCAGTTGCTACCGAGTCTTCACCGCACGATGACTTGCCGCACATCCGTGAGCCGCTCCTGTCGCAGCCCCTCCCCCGTGTCGTTGCCGAGGCAGCCTTGCTGTCGAGCCGTGTAGCCCCTCAGTTTTGGGTAAAACCCTAATCCCGAGACTTGCATGCTGATTTGTTGTTTTGGTTGAATAGGTTGTGGATTGTGAAACATTATTTTGTTTGCTAGGTTGCTTGTATTGATTTCACAGCTCGAGGATCTGGTCCCTGTTGATTGTCTGAATCCACCTTGTAGGTAAGGGTTCCTTGCTTGTGTGGGCTCTGCGCACATTAATGATATCTCCTAGTTGTTGACTGTATATGTTTATTTGCTAGTGGATAGGTTTTCTGCAGGTTATCTGAATTATATTGTTAGTGGATAGGTTTCTGCACGTTATCTGAATTATTGTTAGTGGATAGGTTCTTGCAGGTTTCCTAGAGGTCGCCTTGTTAATAATCATGTTTATCCCCTATTTGCATGTTGTTCTGATCTCGTATGTTGTATGCCCTTATGTATATGTTGTGATCAAGGAAGCTAGTGGATAGGGTTTTCTGGATTATTTGCTAGGGCTTGGCATTTAGTTTGTTGTTCTATGCTGTTGCACTCTCCTATTTATTAACTGTTCAGTATGTCTGCTAATGCTCTATTGTTTATAAACTAGTTTATGGTAGGCCATGTTAGCTCTAGGCTGCCTAAAGTGTTAGTGTTAGAGTTCAGTATTGTAAATTCTTAACCCTTTTCTAAAATCAAACTTAGGCGTGCACTGATGACTATCGGGTCTTTGGTAATCATGGGAAAACGACCTACAACAAAAAGGTCGGTCTCTGAGAATCTATGACTCTAAGCTCTGATACCAACTGTAAAGACCCGACCCGAATGGGGTGCTAAAATAGGCCTTTACCTCAATGCATGCAATCAAAACTAAAATCAATATGCAAGAATGGTTTTCAGATTCTAAGTGAAAACTAAAACATACAAACAACCCTTTGAAAAGTCAACATAAAATTCCTGAAACCTGTCCCTGTTTCCAAGCACCTATTCCAAGACAAATACTTTTCCAAAACTCACTCTGATCAGAGATTTATTTAAAACATTCAAAACTTTCCAATAGTTACAACGATTGCTAGAATCCTAAAAACAATCGAAAAACAACCTAGGGCTCCGTGCCCAGCTACATGCATTCAGAGGAAAGCAAAACATAAAGAATCATAGACATAAACTCAGAGTTCGAACAACGGGTTTCCATGATCACAGCTCCTCCTCCAGCCATCCTGTCTCGCACCATGGCTACCTGTGGAAAACCACAAAATAAGGGTGAGTAACGAATTACTCAGTAAGAATCCCCAACCGGGGTACAATACTATATACATGGTCATCTAGCAGAAAGGTATGCAAGCTATGAATATAAACACAGAAGAGAGCACATAGCTTAAAACCACACATAACTTCGGATGCCAACTCAAGGTCTTACTCCGGGATAATCCACCTCATGATACGCCCTATACGAGAAACAAGTCTCGGCCTTAGCCTGTCTACTGTCGATACGAAAGGTGCACTGGCTCACGATCCCGAGGAGCTCTCTAGTCGGCGCTATAATGAGCGTATGCGCGCACCGCATGCTACTGCAAACCATGGGGGGGTGTCGGGTCTAGTGGTAAGCTGCCCAGGTTCAGTCACCATGTGTAACGGCCCAATTTTCTATTCCGATTATCGAGGTGCCTTCGGTTCAAGATTCGGTTGTTCGGTTGGGTCGTTAGAGCTGTTTTAACCCTTGGGGGTATTTTGGTCTTTTGGCTCCCCAGGCAGGATTTATGGATTTTCAGGATTCGAGGGTAGCTCCTGCCTTTGTCGAGGCTTGATTGTTGTTGGTTGCGAGACCCAAGATGTTTGGGCTAGTCGTTTGGAAGTTCGGTTGTGGTTTGGGTTTTGGCAAAGTGATTGTTGTTTGTGTGCTTCCTTTGGGATCTGAGCTCTTGCCCTTAATGTTGATTTGGGAGTTTGATTTAAGTGAGTTTAATTTATTGGAAAAGATTGCTTCAGCCGGGTCTCGAAGGAGGAAGCCGGGGAATGGGATTTTTGGTCTTTAAGGCTTATTTAAATTGGATAAGGTTGGAAAAATAAGAGAAAATCCCATTTTTCCCTTTTTGTTTCTCTCTCTCTCTCTCTCACTCTCTCTCGATCTCCCCCGAGCCCCAAGCCCGAGCCCCTGCTCGCCAGTGTCTAGCGCGCCGACAGTGCCGAGCCGCCCGGCTCAGCGCCACGCCCTATGCCGCGTCGCCTGATCCGCGCCCGAGCCGCTCCTCGTCGCCCAGACCAGCCACGCCACGATCCGAAGTCGCTCGCTCAGTGCCGAAGTCGCTCTCGTCCCCGTAGCGCCCTCACAGAGCTTGTCGCGTAGCCCAGCTCGCGCGCATTTCCTATAGCCTAGACGTGTTGCCCGCGCGCCATTCCTTGTGCCTGCGCCCCGCGCCCCAATGCTCGTCCGCGCGCAGCTTCGCGCCCCAGCGTTCGTGCCAGCGTGCTCAGCCGTGCAGCCCTGCGCCCACTATCAGCCTCGCTGTGCAGCCTGCCCGTCCGCGTTTCAGCCGCGCCACGTGAGTTGCTCCCGAGCCGAGTCCTGTTTATTTTATTATATTTAGGCCTATGGATTGTGATTATTATTGTGTTTGTTAGGTTCGCTTTAGGTTGCTCGGGTTCGATCGCAGCTTAGGTTTCTTGTGTGTAGTTGCCTTCCAACCAGGTAAGGATTTCTTACCGGAGTTGTGTAGGCCCTGCGATATTATATGTGATTGCTGATTGTATGCCTGTTTATGTTTATTAACATGTTTAGTGATAGGTGCTCTGTTCTGAATTCCCGACTGGCATGATTTCCTATGTTGTTTCTCATGTTAGTCCATGCTAGGTTGTTCCGTTCTGGCATGCTCGTATCTGTTCTTGCTCGTTGTACCATTCTAGGTCCATTGTATCTAATTGAGCACGTATTGGATTGTTTGCTGTTTGATATTATAGGTTTAGAGTGCAGGTAGGTAGCATCATCCGCGCCGGGTGCATAACATAACTTGCCTCCACGACAGGGACGTACGAGACGGTGCTCCGTCCCTGATCCCGTTAGGGTCTAGCTAACCCTAACGGCTGGTCCTGCAATCTTGGGTGAGGGTGGCAGACTGTTAAATGCCCCAACGATCGGGATGATGACTTGGCATTGCCTCGTGTCCTGGCGATCGGCACGTCCTCGGCGTGTTGGTGTAGCCCCCGATTACCACTGTTAGGGCAAGGACGGCTTCGGTGTAAGCCTACCACGACCAGTTCCTTAGCCTCGGTGAGGTGGTTCAGTGACATAGTTCACGTGTTCGGTCTCACACCCCTATGTTAGTGACACCGATCCGAGATTTAGTTAGGCGTGGTGACTGGACATGGGCAGCTTGCCACTAGACCCGGCACCCCCCATGGTCTGCAGTAGCACGCGGTGCGCGCTTACGCTCATTACAGCGCCGATCGGAGAGCTCCTCGGGATCTTGAGCTAGTGCACCTTTCGTATCGATAGTAGACATGCTGAGGTCGGGACTTGTTTCTCGTATAGGGCGTATTGTGTGGTGGATTATTCCGGACTAAGACCCTGAGTTGGCATCCAATGTTTATGTGTGGATTTAAGCTATGTGCTCTATTCTGTGTTTATATTCATAGCTTGCATACCTTTCTGCTAGATGACCATGTATATCGTATTGTACCCCGGTTGGGGATTCTTGCTGAGTAATTCGTTACTCACCCTTATTTTGTTGTTTTCCACAGGTAACCATGGTGCGAGACAGGATGGCTGGAGGAGGAGCTGTGATCATGGAAACCCGTTGTGTTTGAACTCTGAGTCTTGTATTTATGTATTTATGTTTTAAATGTCCTCTGAATGCATGTAGTTGGGCACGGAGCCCTAGGTTGTTTTCTGAATGTATTTCCGGATTCTAGCACTGTTGTAACTATTCGAAAGTTTTGAATGTTTTAAATAAATCTCTGATCAGAGTGAGTTTTGGAAATGTATTTGTCTTGGAACAGGTGCTTGGAAACAGGGACAGGTTTCAGGAAATTATGTTGACTTTTAAATGGTTGCTTTTATGTTTTAGTTTTTACTTAGAATCCGAAACACCATTTTGCATATTGACTGTAGTTTTGATTGCATACATTGAGGTAAAGGCCTATTTTAGAACCCCATACGGGTCTAGTCTTTACACCATGCCTAACTAAATCTCTGGATCGGTGTCACTGACATAGGGGTGTGAGACCTGGACACGTGAACTATGTCAGCCTGAACCACCGCACCTGAGGCTAAGGAATCGGTCGTGGTAGGCTTACACCAGGAAGCCGTCCTTTCCCTATCAGGTGGCAATCAAGGGCTACTGCCGAACACGCTGAGGACGTGCCGGCTGCCGGGGACAAGGCAATGCCATGTCATCATCCCGACCGTTGGGGCATTTAACAGTCTGCCACCCTCACCCAAGATTGCAGGGCCTACCGGTAGGGTTAGCTAAACCCTAACGGGGTCTAGGATCGAGATCTTGCCTCGCACGTCCCTGCCGTGGATGCAAGGTACTTTATGCATCCTGGCCCGGATGATGCTACCTATCTGAACTCTAAACTATAACATCAACAGCAAACAAACCAATACGTGCTCAATAGATACAACAAACCTAGCAGGATACTACGAAGCAAGAACAGATAACGAGCATGCCAGAACAGAACAACCTAGCATGGACTACCATGAGAAACAACATAAGAAATCATGCCAGTCGGGAATTCAGAACAGAGCACCTATCACTAAACATGTTGATAAACACAAACAAGCATACAAACAGCAATCGCATAATACATCGCAGGGCCCACACAACTCCGGTAAGAAATTCTTACCTTAGTCGAGAGGCAACTACACACAAGAATCCTAAGCTGCGATCGATCCCGAGCTAGCTAACGATAACCTAACAAACACAATAATAATCACAATCCATAGGCCTAAATATAATAAAATAAATAGGACTCGGCTCGGGAGCAACTCACGCGGCACGGCTGACGCTGTGACGGACGGACAGCCGCACGGCGAGGCTTCTTGGCGCGCTGATGGCGGCGAGGCGTGCTAGGGTCTGGCGATCAGGCGTCGTTGGCACCGGCAGCTTAGGGCGCGGCGAGACAAGGCGCTTCGGCGCGCGCGCGTGCGAAGCGAAGCGCGCGCGAGTGCGACGAGGAGCGAGCACGCGACGCTGCTGGGCGGGCGAGCGACGGCGGCCGATCTTGGCGCAGCGCGCGGCGAGGAGATGCGGACGCGCGGGTGAGCGACGCGATCTGTGCGGCGACGGCGACTGGGCGTCACGACGGCTGCGGCGATGAAGGGGAGTCGATAGGCTCGCTTCTGGGCGTCTGGGCGCTGGGTTCTTGGCGGGCCGCGCAGACTTCTTCTTTGAAATTGGCCGGGCGTCTGCTGGCGACGATGAGGCCGGCAGTGCGATGTGGCTTGAAATTTGCCGACCGGGCCGCCGGCCGGTTTGCTTTGCTGGCCGGCCGGGATGACAGACGATGGAGGAGCTGCTCGGGGGAAAAGCTTGGGCGGCCATGGTGATTTGGAGAAGAAAACACAAAAGCCCTGTTTCCTTTCATTTAATCAAATGCACCAAAATCCCAAAACTCAAGGCTAACCAAGATATGCCGCGGAAAGAGCAACAAGATCCTCCTATGGCTCAACTGGCCACTCCACCCACCTAATTTCCTAGTACCCGGGGTTCGAAACCCAGCTGCAACCCAATTTCCTTAAATTTTACTTTTGCACTTAACCATGCCCAAACACTTCCACAAAGCATCAAAAACTACAAAAGACCATCCAATAATTTTAGCAACTAAAAAAAGACATAAACGGCCCTGACGGCCTGACCAAATTACCAAAATACCCCTAGGGCATACCTGGAAGACCGGGATGAAAACCTGGGCCGTTACAACAGTCGAGTTGCATGTTGGCTCGTTTTTCTGAGTGATAGTGAAGTTGCGTGCTGGCTTGATTTACCCACGAGTGACAGCCGAGTTGAGTGCTAGCTCGTTTTTCCCTGAGTGACAGTCGAGTTGCGTGCTAGCTTGGTTTGCTCAGGACAAGCCCAGTGTGTTGTTGTCCCTTGTTAGCCTAGTGGACTGCTAACAGGTATGAGCAAGACTTATCTGATTGACAGTCGAGTTGCATGTTGTCTCGGTATAGTCTAGAACTAGCCCAGTATGTTGCTGTCCTTAGTTAGCCCAATGTGTGCTAACCATGTTTGTTGTATTGATATAGCTGCGGAGATTACCTAATTGTTCTCCTGCTTGTTAGCCCAGTTTGTGCTAACCCTGTGTTGCTTTGAGCATAGACCTATGATGCTGTTCATCCTGATGTTTGTTCTGTTCAGACTGCCATGCTATTGCTAGCTGCTAGTATGCTAGGATGCTAGAGGATTTGTTGTGCGTATCGTACCCCAGTTGGGGAATCCTTACTGAGTGCAATTGTACTCACCCTTTCTATGGTTTTTCCACCAGGTAACTTTGCACAACATCGAGGTGGCTAGAGGAGGAGCTGGAAGATCATGGGAAAGGCCGTTGCATATTTATGAGTCATTTACATTCATGTTTGAAAAGTGTCATTGAAACTTGTAGTGTTTTAAATGGGATTTTGTAATTGTTTCTTTAACTCTAGCCAGAGGCTTATGTTATTTTTAATGTTTTTCTTATCCACATTTTAAAAATGATTAAGTTTGAATTATTTATTTAAAGATATTTAAATTTCCAGTATGTTCCTCGTATTTGAAAATTGCATCTTGAAGTAAAGGCTATTTAGGACCATTTAGTGTCGGGTCTTTAAATAGCAATACACAATTAATGAAAATAATTATCGGAAGAATGATTATGTGGCTTGGCTTGGGTTTCGCCAACGCGAAACCTTGAATGTAATTCAACGAACTGTGTGAAGATATGTAACGGCCCATGTTTTCATCCCAGTCTTCCAAGTATGCCCTAGGGGTATTTTGGTAATTTGGTCCGGCCGTCAGGGCCGTTTACGTCTTTTTCAGTTGTTAAAATTATTGGATGGACTTAAGTAGGATTTTGATGCTTTGTGGATGTATTTGGGCATGGAGAGATGCAAAAGAAAAATAGGGTTATTGTGTTTGGCCAGGGTGGCCTTGTGTGCTAGAGCAGGGCCTTGCCAGTTGAGCCACCAAGTGATCTTGTTGCTCTTTCCGCGGCATATTTTAGTTAGCATTGAGTTCTTGGGGTTTTGGTGTATTTGATTAAAAGAATGGGAAATTAGGGTTATTGTGTTCTCTTCTCCAAAATCACCATGGCCGCCCAAGCTTTCCCCCCCGAGCAGCTCCTCCATCGTTCGTCATCCCGGCGGCCAAAGAAGCCAGGCATCGGCGGCCGCCATCGCCCATCGCCCAATCTGCAGCGCCACCGCCAGCCCGCCCCATCACCCAGCCAGATGGCGCCATCGCCCAGCCGAGCCAACACTTGCGTCGCCCAGCAGCCTGCCATCGCGCCCCAGACGTCGTCACACCAGCCCGGTGTGCCCAGATCGCGTAGCCGATCTCGCGCCTGCACGGCCGCATCGCCAGCACGCCCGTCGTCGTCCCAGCGCGTCCGCGTTGCCAGCGCCCGCGCGGCCGTCGCTGTCCCAGCGTGCCCGTGTCGTGCCGCTCGCCCACCCGTGTCCAGCTTGTCCGCGCCCATCAGCGCCCAGCAGCGCCAGCCAGCCCGTCCGTCAGCGCCCAGCGTGCAGCCCCTGCCGCCCATCTGCGCCCATCAGCGCCCAGCAGCAGCCCCGCACGTGCAGCCTGTCCGTCCGCGCGTCAACCGTGCCGCGTGAGTTGCTCCCGAGCTGAGCCCTGTTTATTTTATTATATTTAGGCCTATGGATTGTGATAATTATTATGCTTGTTAGGTTCTCATTAGCTAGCTCGGGATCGGTCGCAGCTTAGGATTCTTGTGTGTAGTTGCCTCTCGACCCGACCCGAAAGGGGTTCTAAAATAGGCCGTTACCTCAATGCATGCATTCAAATCTACAGAAAATTTGCAAGATGGTGTTCGGATTCCAAGTAAAAACTAAAAACATAAAACATCCATTTAAAAAGTCAACATAAATTCCTGAAACCTGTCCCTGTTTCCAAGCACCTGTTTCAAGACAAATACATTTACAAAACTTACTCTAATCAGAGATTTATTTAAAACATACAAGCTTTACAATAGTTACAACAATGCTAGAATCCGGAAATACATTCAGAAAACACCCTAGGGCTCCGTGCCCAACTACATGCATTCAGAGGACATTTAAAATCATAAACATAAACAAGACTCAGAGTTGAACAACGGGTTTTCCATGATCACAGCTCCTCCTCCAGCCATCCTGTCTCGCACCATGGCTACCTGTGGAAAAACCACAAAAATAAGGGTGAGTAACGAATTGCTCAGTAAGAATCCCCAACCGGGGTACAATACGATATAATCAGTCATCTAGCACCCAAGCATGCAAGCAAATAGCTACCAACACAGATCATAGCTCAACGAGCTTACAAGGAAAGATCTAGAATCATCGGAAGTCTCCTACTTCCGGCCTAATGATTGGTTATCCTGACCAATCCTGGGACATCACCGAGGTCTCTTTCACTCTGTAAATTGATCAGCTCAAGAACTGATCCCAAGGATGTCCTCAAGGGCCTCTTTACCCTTGCTAAATCTGGACTATCGGGAGAGTACCCGTAGTCTGGCTCTAACAGAAAGGAATGGTGTACTCACGACATTAGCCCGGGGGAGCGCTCCGAACCGGCAACTAACGAGTGTGAGTGCACACCTCATGCTGCTGCAACAGGCGTAAATGTGGGGGCCCAAGGACAAACTACGGGGGCCAGGTACGCATGCCTAAGACTCGGAAGCGGTGTCACTGATCACAGTAGTGCGAGGCCCTCGGCACTCATCTGTGCAGCATGATCCACCGACCTGAAGCTAAGAACCGGCCAGGGCAGGCTTACCCCGATGGCAGGGTTCCGCTCTAGCAGGCTACAAACTAGGCATACGCCAATGAGGTAGCTAATTCTCATTGGCTGCCGGGAAGGGAAGCAATGTACGTTATGCCTCGCTCTACTCCCGACCGGTGGGGACAAAGTACGTTGTGTCCGCTCTCAGCCTCTGGATGATGACAAACCCTACAACACTAGCTAAGAGTACAAAGCAAATAAATGATTCCTGGCTAGCAAACAATGACCGACATCAATCACATTTACCTAGCATGATACTACAAATTTAAGCAGGAATCATAAGCATGCTGGAAGAACAAACCTAGCATGGCACTAACATGTAAAATCAGGCAAACATGCTAGCAAGAAATCAATCAATGCTGCTCTATCACTATCATGCTCATAACAGTCAGCAAACATACAAGGCATATCATGAAAATATCGCAGGGCCCACACAACTTCGGTAAGAAATCCTTACCTGGTCGGAAGGCAAAAACACACAAGAAAACTAAGCTGCGATCGAACCCGAGCAACCTAAGCATCTCAATAAAACACCCTAATTAATTACAAAATCAGCAACCAACAAATCAGGGCCCATAGAAGGAAAAGACTCGGGAATTACCAACCGAGAAAACACATGGCTCGGGCCAACCAACACAGCTGGGCAGGCTGGGCGACCAAGGGGCTGGCTCGGGCTGGAGGAGAGAGAGAGAGAGACAGAAAAGGGAAAAATGGGAAAAATAAAAGGAAAAATGGGATTTTAATCCTATTTTCCATCCTTATCCAAATTAAAACCTTAAAATCCCATTTCCCGGCTTCCTCCTTCGAGACCCGACTGAAGCGACCTTTTCCAATAAATAAAACTCACTTAAATCCAACTCTCAAATCAACACTAAGGGCCCGGGCTCGAATCCCAAAGGAAGCACTCAACCAACCATCTCTTTGCCAAAGCCCAAATCACAACCGAACATCCAACCGACTAGCCCAAACACCTCGGGACTCGCAGCCAACAACAAACAAGCCTCGACAAAGGCAGGAGCGACCTCGAAGCCCTGAAAATCCACAAATCCTGCCCGAGGAGCCAAAATACCAAAATACCCCCAAGGGTCAAAACAGCTCTAACGACCCAACCAAACAACCGAATCTTGACCCGAAGGCACCTCGAAAACTGAATAGAAAACTTGGCTGTTACATAAGTAGTCATGCATTACGATAGGAACTCCCAATTCTCTGGCAAATATAGCCCTTTTGATCATTTCTTCACATGTACCTGTAGTAGCATTCAAGTAATGTCCTTTGATTTCACCTGTTTCCGCCTGGGATTTATAAATAGCTTCCGCATAAAATAGGAAAAGGTCTCTCCAACGCATAAATGGTTGGGAATTCACGTTTTCATCATCTTTGGTAAAATCAAGTCCACCGCGTAGACATTCATAAACTGCACTACCATAATTCTTAGCGGATAATCCCAATTTTGGTTTAAAAGTACATCCCAATAGAGGGCGACCATACTTGTAACGATCAAGATTGGTAAGCCCATCAGTACACACAGTTGTCCATGTACCAGTAGAAGATTCAGCAGCTATAGCGGCCCCTAATTCCTCAGGTGGGACTTCCGGTTGAGGCGTTACTCAAAACTAAGGGAGGCTTTTACCAAGGAAATGACCCCGTTCGAGCAGGCCATAGACTAGGCTTATGTCGGTGGTGAGAGATCTGTCCTAGTGTAAAGACCCGACCCGAATGGGGTCCTAAAATAGGTCTTTACCTCAATGCATGTATTCAAAACTAAAGTCAATATGCAAGAATGGTTTTTCGGATTCTAGGTTAAAACTAAAACAAACAGACATCCATTTAAAAGTCAACATAAATTTCTGAAACATGTCCTTGTTTCCAAGCACCTGTTCCAAGACAAATACATTTCCAAAACTTACTCTGATCAGAGATTTATTTAAAACATTCAAAACATCCAACAATTACAATAGTGCTAGAATCCGGAAAAGCAGTCAGAAAACAACCTAGGGCTCTGTGCCCAACTATATGCATTCAGAGGAAAATAAGACATAAAGAATCATAGATTTTTCAGAGTTCGACAGCTGGTTTCCATGATCACAGCTCCTCCTTCAGCCATCCTGTCTCGCACCTTGGTTACATGTGGAAAACCACAAAATAAGGGTGAGTAACGAATTACTCAGTAAGAATCCCCAACCGGGGTACAATACGATATACATGGTCATCTAGCAGAAAGGTATGCAAGCTATGAATATAAACACAGAAGAGAGCACATAGCTTTAAAATCCACACATAAACTTCGGATGCAATCTCAGGGTCTTACTCCGGAATAATCCACCTCATGATACGATCCTATACGAGAAACAAGTCTCGGCCTCACCGCTTCATCGCCGATCACGAAAGGTGCATCGCTCAAGATCCCGAGGAGCTCTCGTGTCGCGTGTAATGAGCGTATGCGCGCGCACCGCATGCTACCGCAAAACCATGGGGTGTCGGGTCTAGTGGCAAGTTGCCAGTCCATCCACCATTCCTAACTAAATATCCGGATCGGTGTCACCGACATAGGGTGTGAGACTGACACGTGAACTATGTCACCTGAACCACCGCACCTAAGGCTAAGGAACAGTCGTGGTAGGCTTACACCAGAAGCCGCCCTTGCCCTAACAGTGGCAATCAAGGGCTACGACCGAACACGCGGCGAGGACGTGCCGATCGCTGGGGATAAGGCAATGCCATGTCATCATCCCGATCGTTGGGGCATTTAACGCCTTCCACCCTCACCCAAGATTGCGGGGGCACATCGTTAGGGTTAGCTAAACCCTAACGGGGATCGTGGACGAGTATCGCCTCAAATGCGTCCCCTCGCCGTGGATGCAAGTTACGTTATGCATCCTGGCCCGGATGATGCTACCTACCATATCTCAACCTATAAACAAATACAGCAAACAATCCAATACGTGCTCAACAGATACAAAAAACCTAGCATGATACTACGAAAGCAAGAACAGATAACGAGCATGCCAGAACGGAACAACCTAGCATGGACTAACATGAGAAACAACATAAGAAATCATGCCAGTCGGGAATTTAGAACAGAGCACCTATCACTAAACATGCTGATAAACACAACAAGCATACAAACAGCAATCACATAATATATCGCAGGGCCCACATAGCTCTGGTAAGAAATCCTTACCTGGTCGGAAGGCAACTACACACGAGAATCCTAAGCTGCGATCGATCCCGAGCTAGTTAACGAGAACCTAACAAACACAACAATAATCACAATCCATAGGCCAAAATATAATAAAATAAACAGGGCTCGGCTCGGGAACAACTCACGCGCACGGTACGTACGCGCGCAGACGGACAGTGTGCCGCACGACGGTTACTGCTTTCGCTGCTGATGGATGGCGAGGTAGGCTCAGCGCCGAGCGTCTTGCTGGGCACGAGAGTGGCCGAGCGTTGCCGAACGACGCCGGGCGCAAAGCGCTGGCGCTGGCAGCGCCGGGCGCGACAAGCTGCAGGCGAGACAAAGGCGCGCGGACGCAGCGCGCAGCGGCGCTGGCTGGCTCGCGACGATGGGCGTCTGACGAGCAGCTCGAGCAACCCATTCTGGCCGCGACAGAACTCTTCTTTGGCCAAGCGTCTGCTAGCGACAATGGGGCGATTGGTGCTATCCGGTGGGCTTGCTCGACCGGGCGCTTTCTCGGTGGTTGTTGGCTGGCCGGGATGATGGTCGGTGGGGCTCTCTGGAGAAGACACACGCAAGGGGCTTGAGAGAAGAGGGTTGGGCGGCCAAGGTGCTTTTGGAGAAGAAACTCAAAAACCTAATTCTTTTCTTTTTATCAAATGCACCAAAACTCCAAGGATCCAAGGCTAACTAAGACATGCCGCGGAAAGAGTAACAAGATCACTTGGTGGCTCAACGGGCCACTCCACCCACCTGACATCCTAGCACCCTGGGTTCGAAACCCCACACTCACACTTTTAAATCCCTAATTTACTTTTGCATCTCTCCATGCCCAAATACATCCACAAAGCATCAAAATCCTACTTAAGACCATCCAATAATTTTAGCAACTGAAAAAGGACATAAACGGCCCTGACGGCCCGACCACATTACCAAAATACCCCTAAGGCATACCTGGAAGATCGGGATGAAAACCTGAGTCGTTACACATAGCTAAACTCAACCGGTGGGGGCAAGTACGTTGGTCCACTCTCATCCTCACGATGATGACAACCTGATAAGATCTATCTAAGAAGAGTGCATCCTAGACTTAACAGAGTACCAATAACAGTATTGCCCATTAGGTCTATCAGAATACCAACAATCAACATATAACATAACATCCACTGTAATCGAAATAGTATAATACAAGGTACAATGATCTATATGCGAAGTCCTATCAAACAAGTCAGATCTACCAATCCACTATCACATGCTCATACAAAAGAGAACAAGCCAGCAAGAACCTATCCACTAATAGGAATTCATAAAACAATAACATACGCAATCAGCTAAGAACCTATCCACTATGCATGGTCATAAAGCATTAACAAATAGCCAGAATACAATCAATGACAAACGTAGGGTCCACACAACCACGACAAGATATCCTTACCTGAAATAAACAGAACATACAATAAACGATGCTCCTTGAGCTGCAGAAACCAACCACGTACGAATAACCAACCTAGGCAAACAGTAATAATAATTAATAAATAAACAGACGACTATTATCTAGGCTATTCAACACAACAAGGCTTGGGAACAGAAGTTACCCAAAACCAAATAGGGGCTCGGTAGCACGAGACCCTTGCAACACTAGACCTCGGTTGCTGTAAGAACATGGCTTGGCAGGCTCTGGGTGTATACGGCTGGGCATGACACAACGTGTGCTTGCGGTAAGAGCGTGTGGCACAATTTGTGGACGGCGAAGCAGCTCGATGGATTAGCATGTGCATGTTGCTGCGGGGCTATGGAGCAGCGAGCGGCACGACGAGGGTGAAACGTGTGCGAGCAAGCAGGCTGCATGGCGTGTGCGAGGCGGCTGCGCGAGCAGATTAGCGGTTGTTCGATCGCAAGGCTGTGCGGCACGACGAAGGCGTGGATGTGGGCTGCGAGGCGCTCTAGAGCTGCTGGGCGAGTAGGCTATGCTCACAGTGGGGCTTGATGTTACGATGCGTGCGGCTGGCTCAGTGTGAGGCTGCGGCAGTGAGAGCTGTTTTGCAAGGCTTGTCTCAGCAGCAGCAATGATGATCGGTTAGGGCTCAGTGGTGAGGTGATGCGATTGGCGAAAATGGAGAAGGGGAAGAGAATTCGATGGTGTGAAAGGAGAAGAGGGGTTTGGCGATTAAATTCTCTAGTCTTTTGATTGATCAATTAAACCAAAGTCTTTTTTTCCTAATTAAAAAATCTTAAACAAATCTTTTAATCAAAACAAGCTTCCCTCTTTAATTTGCAAAACTAACCCTGATGCCCTGCAAAACATAAAAACAACCATGATCTCAGCAAAGCGCAAGAACAACCTTGAAGCTTAACAAACTACCAAACCGACCCTAGGGATAAAATGACCAAAATGCCCCTAAAGGCTGGAAATGCCCTAACGGCCCAACGAAGCAGCCGAACTAACTGAGAACGTACCTGGGGAACAACCGTGTGTCCATGATCATTAGCAGACCAGCAGTCATCAGGTATGTTGAAGTAGGGTAAAGTAAGAAGCATGTTTTAGTTGAGAAACTATTTTGGTTGTCTATTGTATTGCTTGATTGTAGGTCTTGATTATGATCTTTCTTAGTTCGATTTTCGTGTAGATACCTCTTTATCGTTATATTTTATGAGAGAGAGTTACTCAGTGGGGGTACCTCAGTCTAGTGGGGCTAGTTCATGAGAGAGTTTGTGGAGGCACATTTTGCCTCAACTACCGCACCAGAGACAGAGTTTCCCTTCGTCATTTAGAAGCAGAAGTTTCGCACTGTCACCAATTACATGTGGGAAATCGTAAGCTAGCCTCGATCATAGCAGGGAGTCAGTCGGGAGTGTATACTTAGTTTCACGTAGCTCGCACCTCTACTGTCCAAATCATGCACCATGTGACTATGCAAGCTAATAGTGAGTTCGAGGCCTCCGAGAGTTCAGACAGTGCAGCCAGGCATTGACAGGGGTTTGAGTCGTACCCTGGGGATTTATTTGTCAAGAGACTACTTTGGTCGGAGGAATCCCTGTCGCGCAAGGGTTAGTTCAACCAGAGGGATCCCGGCCAGTCAAGGAAGCGATCTAGGAGGCAGAAGTCTCGTCGGGGTCATCATCAGAGTCCTTTTGAGGATGCGTTAGAGCGTTGCAAGTGTTCAAGGGTTCACCAGGGACCATGTACGCCCAAGGTGAAGGTGTATTACTTGTGTGGCAAGGAGGGTCACTTTGCATTGCCCTGCTAGTTGTTGTTTTCCACTTAGAAGTCATCGCACGCATCGCAAGCCACGTCAATCACTTCAGCTGAGCCTGCTCAGACAAATGAGTCTATATCGTGTTCACAGATTTCTGTCGATTATGTATGCTTAATTCGTGTTTGGTCTGACCTTGTGTTTCATGTTTCGTTCTACCTAGTGTTTCTTGCCTTGTTATATGTGCCCCTGATCTCTGATCTATGCTATTGAATGTGCTTGTGGTTTGGCCTTGTGTTGTGTGCATTCATATTTTTACCATTGATCCATTATACATGTGGGTTGATGTGTCTTTTGTTTGAATTGTCTCGTATGCGTATACTTGGTAAGTGATCGTGATGCTTATCAGTTCCATGTGGATTGTTGCTCTATTTGGTTGCGTGATGAGTGTATTATGCTAGTCGTTTCATAATGATCGTCTTACCATGATTTTAAATTCTTTCCACATAAACTCTTTGCTTTTATTTTATTGTTTTCCTAAAATTTATCTATTCGTTTTTATTTTATTGTTTTCCCAAAATTTATCTATTCTTATATATATATATTTAGTACAAATTGAGAGAACTCATGACCGTGAAGTTGAAATTAATTAACACCAAATAAGATAACCAACTATGCCACCGACCAATTAATAATATGGATTAACACCCTCAAAATTGTTGTTCAATGATACTTCTGTTTTTTGACATTAAAAACTTTAATTATGAATCAATGTCATTTTCAAAGGAGAATAGCCGACTATTTTGTTGCCAATAAAAATATATTATTTTCAAAAATAAATATGTATGACAACCTACTTCATAAATAAAAAATAATGACAACCATTTCAATTTTTGTTTTGTAAATTAAAAAAAAATTAATTAATAAAGAAATTCAGAAAACAAAAACAAATAGCTTTCAAAATCCTTTTTTTTTGTGGAACAATGCTGGGAATCGAAACAACTAAAGTGATTTCAATTTTTATCAAACCAACTCAGCTTTAAAAATAAAATATATATTCCCATTTATTAAATAGATATTAGATTTAAATCAAATAATGTTGGTTATATTGTCTGGTGTTAATCCATTCCAACTACACGGTGACGAGTTCGAGCCTGAAAATCAGTATTTGGCTCTCATATTATTTGAGACCCTCTATCTAGGTTTTGTTGATCTCCCCTCCTCCACTTTGTACTCAAAAAATAAATAAATAAATTTGAAAGTCTACTTCTGTGACGAACCCGACCCAAAACATGGTCCTAAATCGGGGTTCTCACTCATCATGCAAGTTAAATATGATATCAAGCGGTTTAGTGCTCATATTTAAAAACCTTTCAAAACATATGAGAAGGGGGAACCCTTAAAACATAATCAACAATTTTTCATTTAAACCATCCAACGAAGTAAAACCACCTGGCCAGTATTTATAAAATCATACAATACAATTTAAACAACTTTTTAAACAATGTTCCCCTAGGACTCCTGTCCATCTACATGCTGAATAAACAATGCAACAATAAATGACAGAGTTCCGGCGGCTCCCCATAATCAATCAGCTCCCTCCGCTAGCCATCCTGGTGTTGTCCCAAGCTACCTGAAAGATAAATAAGGGTGAGTATAAACATACTCGTGTAAGAATCTCCAACCGGGTACAATACGATACATCGGTCATCTAGCACCTCAACATGCAAGCAAATGACTATCAACACGGATCATAGCTCAACGAGCTCATAAAACAAGATCTGGAGCCATCGGAAGTCTCTTACTTCCGGCCTAATCGGGATTGGATACACTCGACCAATCTTGGGACATCGACGAGGTATCTCACTCTCTGGGAATACACTCGATCCCTAAAATGTCCTCAAGGGCCTCCTTGCCCTTGCACTAAAGCTGGACTTACGGAGAGTACCCAAGTCGAGCTCTAACGGAAGGAATGGTGTACTCACAACATTAGCCCTAGGGAGCTCTCCAACCAAGCAACTAACGCTGCGTGTCGCGCACACCGCATGCTCCTCTGCAACCGGCGTAAATGCGGGGCCTAAGGGCAAACTACGCGGGCCAGTGCACATGCCTATGACTTCGGAGGCGGTGTCACCGATCACAGAGAGCGCGAGGCCCTCGGCGCTCATCATGCGGCACTGATCCACCGACTGAAGCTAAGAACCGCCAAGGTAGGCTTACACCGTTGGCGGGGTTCCGCTCTAGCGGAGCTACAAACTAGGCTATTGCCGGGTGGGTAGCTAAGTCCACAACCGCGGGTCGGGGGTAGCAAGATACGTTATCTTTGCACACACTTTACTCCCGACCGAGCTAAATCCACCTTAGCGGCCGGGGGAAGCAAGATACGTTATGCTTCGCACACTACTCCCGATCGGTGGGGACAAAATGCGTTATGTCCGCTCACCTGCGGATGATGACAAACCCTACAACTCTATCTAAGAGTACAGAGCAAAATCAATGATTCCTGGCTAGCAAGCAATGACCGACAATAATCACATTACCTAGCATGATACTACAACTTAAGCAGGAACCATAAGCATGCTGGCAAAACAAACCTAGCATGGCACTAACATGTAAAATCAGGCAAACATGCTAGCAAGAAATCAATCAAAGCTCTATCTCTGACATGCTCATAACAATCAGCAAACAAGCAAGTCATATCGAGATATATCGCAGGGTCCACACAACCACGGTAAGAAATCCTTACCTGGAACAAGCAGAAAAACAATAATAATAATCACAAATCAACGAAAGAATCAAGCTATCCTCGAGCCCCTAATCGATCCCGAACAGCCTATACATCAAACAAAGCACCCAAATAAATACAAACTTATCCAATTTTTCAAAAATCCTTAAAATCCTTAAATTCCATTTCTCGGCTTCATCCTTCGAGACCCGACTGAAGCAACCATTTCCAAACAATAAATCTCACTTAAAACAACCTCCCAAATCAACACTGAAGGCCTGGGCTCGAATCCCAAAGGAAACACCCAAACAACCATAACTTTGCCCAAAACCCAAATCACAACCGAACTTCCAAACGAATAGCCCAAACATCTCGGGACTCGCAGCCACCAACAAACAAGCCTCAACAAAGGCAGGAGCTGCCTCGAAGCCCTGAAAAACCACAAATCCTGCTCGGGGAGCAAAAAGACCAAAAATACCCCTAAGGGTCAAAACAGCTCTAACGGCCCAACCGAACCACTGAATCTGAACCGGAAGCTCCTCGAGAACCGAGACAGAAACCTGGGTCGTTACAACACTCCCTCCTTATAAGTCTTTCGTCCTCGAAAGTCCTAAGACGAAACGGCTCTAGGAATACTCCACTGATTCCTAGCCAACTGAACTTCTCGGCTAAGACAACACCAGCCCATCTTCGAGAACCAAACCCTCTTGGGTTCTCAAAGGCTCAAAGCCACAAAGCTATCCAGTCTGCCACAAACTATCTCAACAAAGACTGGGCAAAGCTAACCAAAAGACCACTGCTCCGATCCGCTCAAGGATCTCAACAGGCCTTACAAACCTGGGGCTCAATCTAAAAGCCTGCTAATCCAACAGGGAACACCTCTCTACGGTGTTACTCTCAGCAATCTCACAGACTGGGCACAAGCTCCAAAACTCAACGCCACACACTAACGTAACTTCTCTAAATGCCCACAGCTGTTAACAAACAGCCTCAACTCCACACCATGCTGGCCAAACAACTGAACCTCTCAGGTTCCAGAAACCAAACTGCCTACTCTTGCTTCACAAGAGACTAGCGAACCACAAAGCTTGCCTAAAGCCTTAACGAAATCCAATCAAATCACCAACTGGCGACTGATCCAAAAAGGCAAACTTTACCAACTAGCACAAGCTGAAACTTCAGCTACGGCCAACCCTAAATGGCCAAAACCAGGCACAGGCTTCACTCGGCCAAGCCAACAAACTAGAGCCTCTCAACGGCCGAACACAAACTTTTCCATGAAAATCTACTAGCAACTGGCCAAGGAGAAGTTTTCCAGGCAAGGAAACTGTAAAGACCCGACCCAAAAGGGGCTCTAAATAGGCCTTTACCCCAATGCATGTATTGAAAATAAAAGACATTATGAAAAATACATTTCGGATCCCAAGTAAAAACAGAAACATTCAACAACCAAAACATACATTTCTAAAAGCATACTCACGATCGAGAGATTTATTTAAACCATTTAAACATTCCACAAGTACAAATATCTTGGAATCCATAAAACGTAAGAAAACATCCTAGGGCTCCGTGTGCCCGTCTACATGCATTCAAATGGAAATAACAAAAGTCAAGAGTCATGATATAATAAAATGGTCGAGAGATGACAAAGCAGATTCCATGATCACGGCTCCTCCTTCACCCATCCCGTCTCTCGCGCCTTGGTTACACGTGGAAAAACCACGAAATAAGGGTGAGTAACGAATTACCCAGTAAGAATCCCCAACCGGGTACAATACGATATACATGATCATCTAGAAGAATGTATGCAAGCTATGAGTACAAACACGAGCGTAGCACATAGCTAAGTCCACACTTGGACCTCGGATGCCAACTCGTGGTCTTAGTCCGGAAAATAAATCCACCACACAATACGCCCTATACGAGAAACGAGTCCCGCCTCGGCTTCTCATCGCCGATCACGAAAGGTGCACTAGCTCAAGATCCCGAGGAGCTCTCCGGTCGGCGTATTTGTAATGAGCGTAAGCGCGCCGCTGCGTGCTACTGCAGAACTATGGGGTGCGGGTCTAGTGGCAAGTCGCCCATGTCCAGTCACCACGCCTAACTAAATCTCCGGATCGGTGTCAACGACATAGGGGTGTGAGACTGGACACGTGAACTATGTCGGCTGAACCACCGCACTTTTTGAGGCTAAGGAATCGGTCGTGGTAGGCTTACACCGAGAAGCCGCCCTTGCCCTATCGGTGGCAATCAAGGGCTACGGCCGAACACGCCGAGGACGTGTCGATCGCCGGGGATGAGGCAATGCCAAGTCATCATCCCGACCGTTGGGGCATTTAACGATCGCCACCCTCACCCAAGATTGCGGGGCGGCACCGTTAGGGTTAGCTAAACCCTAACGGGATCGTGGACGAGTACCATCTCGTGCGTCCTCGTCGGGGATGCAAGTTACGTTATGCATCCGGCCGGATGATGCTACCTACGAACTCTAAACCATAGCAATAATAACAATTCAATCAATGCGGTCCAATACGTGCTCAACAGATACAAGGAACCTAGCATGATACTATGAAGCAAGAACAGATATCGAACATGCCGAATGGAACAACCTAGCATGGGCTAACATGAGAAACAATACAAGAGTTCATGCCACCAGAATTGAAACAGAGCACCTAGGGCTAAACATGCTAGTAATCATACACAGCATACAAAACAACAATCACAAATATACCGAGGGCCCACACAACTCCTGGTAAGAAATCCTTACCTTGGTCGGGAGGCTTCTACACACAAATCCTAAGTCATGGAACAAACCCGAGCTAGCTACCGAGAACCTAACAAAACAATGATAATCATAATCCATAAGCCTAAATATAATAAAATAAACAAGGCTCGGCCGAGAGCAACTCACGCCGCTCGGCCGACACGCGGACGGGCAGGCGACGGCTGGCGGCTGGCTGCTGGCTTGGCGCCGACGGCGCAGAGGGGCTGATGGGCGGCGGACCGCACACTGGCGCCGACGCGGGGCGGAGGTGGTGGCGAGGCTGCAGCGCGCGCGCGGCCGGCTGGCTGGCGCAGGCGCGCACGGCGCGCGTAAGCGGACGAGACGAGCGCGCTGGCCGGCGCGCGCGGGCGACGCGATGCGCGACGGGCGCAGCGGCGAGCGGCGCGCGCGCGCGACGCGCGGCGCGACGCCGCGAGGCGACGGGCAAGGGCGGTCTGGCGGCTCGGTGCTCGCTTCTTTGCGCGATCTGGGCGGCTGGCTTGCTAACGCTAGGCGATCCGGGCGGCTCGGGCTTGTTCTTTGGCGGATCTGGGCATCTTTGGGCGACTGCTACAAACACAAACACACACAAGCTCTTCTCCTTACCTTCGCCAACAAGAACACCCAATCGAGAAGATGAAGAGGATGAAGACTTACCGGAATGATGATGAACGATCCAAGGAGCTGCAAGGATGAAGAATCGGCAAGGAGAGCTTGGGAGAAAGCTTGGGCGGCCACAACTCTTTTGGAGAAGAAAACACAACAAACCTAATTTCTATTTCATTTAACCAAATGCACCAAACACCAAAGATCCAAGGTTAACTAAGATGTGATGCGAAAAGAGCAACAAGAGCACCTAATGGCTCAATTGGCACACATCTCTACAAGCTTCCCAGAGACCCGGTTCAAACCCATTGCAAAGACAATTTCCTTTATTTTTACTTTTGCATCAAACCTTGCTCAAACCAAACCACAAACCCCTCCAAAAACCTACAAAAACCATCCAATAATTTTAGGAACTAGAAAAGACACAAACGACCCTGACGGCCCGACCAAATTACCAAAATACCCCTAGGGCATACCTGGAAGACCGGGATGAAAACTCGGTCGTTACAATATTCCCTCCTTTTATGACTTTCGTCCTCGAAAGTCCTTAAGACTGAAACAACACGGATATCGCATTCTCATCCCGTCCTTCCCGCTCACGGCGGCCTCCTCCGAACTCGGACTCCTTCACTACTTTTACCAACGGATCTCACTTCTACGCAACGTCTTCGACTCAAGACCGAATACTCATAGGCTTCTCCTCGAAGCCCTAAACCCTCAATCAGCAGCAAGGGCTCAAAGTCCACAATGAGCAATGGGTCCGGCACATCTTTGCCCCAACATCGATACATAAAAACACCGTGCAGAGTTGTCAACAAACAAACTCAACCCTACAACAAATCAAGCAAACAACCGAACCTTTCCAGATTCCAAAACTAAACGGCCTACTCTTACTTCACAAGAGACCAACAAACCTCAAACCTTGACTACGACCTTAACGAGATACAAACGAACCACCAATCAGGCGCGATCCAAAAAAGACAAACTTCTCCAACTAGAGCACGTCCACAACACTTAAGCAACCATCTTAAGGAGAAATCGTCGAACCAAAGGCAAGGGGCACCATCTGCGTACACGGACGGCTAACAACACTCACACCACCAAAACTTCAGCTCGGCCACCTTAAAAAAAAAACAAGGGCCAAGCACGGACTCCACTCGGCCAAGCCAACAAACTAGAACTACTCATTGACCGAACGCAACTTTCCAACGAACACCTACCAAAGAACCGACCAAGGAGAACATCGCCGGGCAAGGAACATCCAACATTCCTCTCAAGGAAAACTCGGGAAGCAAGGACTAAACCATCACGCAGCTATCTGCGACACAACACCTTGAGGAAAACAACTCAACGACACCAACCAATGCCACGGCACCTCTGTGCAACTCACTCAAACGCGCGCTCTGCTAACGCCAACCGGGAACTCACAACAACTAGGAACAAAGCCCGAGAAGGGCTTGCTCGTGAGAACTCAACCCAAACTTATAACGAGCAACGCTGCGCCTCCAAGCTACTACTCAACTCTTAAAATCCAACCGGCTACTCAAAGGACTTCCCTTTAAGCCTAAGCCTAACTCATCTTCCAACCGTAAGCTCCACTCCCAAAACCTCACAAGGAAAACGGATAACGACAACCTCAAAGCTTACGGATCCCGAGCCACACGAATCCATAAGACTACCTCGCAAGCTATCACTCGAGGTCGGCATCCAAGGAGCAACTCAACCACCACAGAGGCTAGAGGAAGAGGAAATCTTCAATCCCCAAAGAACCAACAACTTGCCGAACAACTCAACTCTTCTTGGTGGCCTCCGCCTTGCGGAACAAACAACTCTTGCTTGCTAACAACACAAAGCGAGGACCCTCTCATTGGGTGACCATTTCGCGCTACTCGATCGACTACACAACTCGGGAGCTAAGTGACTCTTGCCAAACGGGAACGACTTCCCAAAGCAAGCAAACTCGGAAGGGCAACAACTCCACACACGCTCACGACTTGCTCAAACCCAAGGCAACAACAACCAACTCTCTTAGAAGTAACACCCAAGAGAAAACTCAACCAATCGAACCACCAAACCGAAACAAACAAAGACTTGCTCAATCGCCGAGGAGGGGTCAACTCCCAAAACTTACGACTAGGAACAAGACCTCGGGGCAACGCCCTCCGGCTAGAACCGAACTAGCTCTCGAAACAACAAACGAACCAAATCTTGGCCAAACACTCACAAGAGGCGAGAACAACCTTTATGCCGGCCTCTAGAGCACCATCCAAGAATCCGCTTAATCGGACAAACGACTACTTCCAAGCGACCAACAAACTTTTCCTTCAAGCTAGCGCTTCCACCATTAACTCCAAGACCAAGGGAGTAACGACAACTCCCCGAAGGAAACGGCTCTTACAAGCGCATAAACCAACGGACAGAGAACTCCACATACGCTCACCGTCTTGCTCCACGAGAGCAACAACATCCAATCTCACCGGGCACAACAAGGGTCCATCTCGGATCGAACCTCCAAATGCCAAACGGGGCAACTCAACATCCTGAAACAGGAAAAACAACCAACATGGTACAAACCACTCGCCCCACGAGCAAAACTAAACTCTAACAACTCCAATCCACACCTTGGTCAACACCAAGCATCAACTTGCCACCACACCGAAACCACTCCGGACTTTACTCCAAACAAACACTAGCTTGCTAGTCTACCAAGATCGCTAGCAACTCCACCGAGGCTACAACTACACGCCCAGCTAGCCAACTGAAACTCACTAGCCGGGCTCGACCGAGCTCTGGAGAGGCACTCCACAACCTAGGGTTCTTCGGCAACCCTCGACACACACACCTGCCAACATACGATCTAACAGACCACTTTCGCTGAACAAACAACTCCAATTTCCAAGATCCCAACCATGTTTGGCCAACTCCAACTCCTTGGGAACCTAGAGGACCCAAACGCTACAGAATCGTCATCCTCCTACTCAAAACATCGGCCACAACATAACTTCTACCCAAGGAAGGAGCCGAACACCTCTCTTAGCCATGACGATCGAAACCACGCGGCTTAGCTACCATCGCTCTTGTTCGGTTTCCAATCAACTCCAACCAACGATCAACAAGAAGATCCGCCAACCAAGCTTAGGCCCAACTTAACAAATCTTGCCTAAGCAACAACTTGATACCACGAGCACGGTATCCTTACCACCTCAACCAAAGCCTTACAACAACCACACCGAGTCCAACTTCTCAAGGAACCGAGCACGAGATCTCCAAAGCAAACCCTACATGGATCTCAAACTCTCGCCACGGAACGAACCACACAAAACACACTTGTGTGCACAACTCCCAACCTTCCTTTAGAGATCCAAGACTAACAAGCGCTTTTCCACAAAGCAACGTTAACTCCCGGCAAATGATACAAACAATCCAAGGAACACCAAAAGTTCCAACTCCACACGATGCTCAAAGTCGAGGCAACCTTGCTTTATCAAGGCATAACCATGCCAAACCGACTCACTTATACCAAGCCTCTACCAAGGGTGCTTACCCATAAGGCATCCAAATCCTCTCGCAAGGCATCGACTCATCTCGCCTCAAAAGCATTCAACTCGCCTCATGGCATCCAAATCATCTCATGAGCATCCAACTTAGGGTCCCTCTGGCTGGACCAAACTCGCATCTACAATGCTCAACTCTCCCAGTTAAGGCACTCGAAGGTAGTTGACCGCACTACCAACCACAAAGAAAATCTCTTGGCCTTAACACTAGCGCGAGACTCACGCGCACCAACATTTACCAACCCAAGCAACTGTCACGACTTACTCAACCTCCGAGAAACATCGGAAGAGGCTCCGGCTCCTCTCGAGCATCCTTTCGCTTGTAGTCCATCGACTACCACCGAACTAGCCCTGCGCACGACCTAAACGGGTGCAAGCGCCATAAACAGATCCAAGGCTAAAGGAGTACGTTGAACTCCGAACGGCATAGAACCATCCGCTATGCCCAAGCCAAACTCAAGCTCGAACCGGACTTAGTGCCAAAGTGGCACACCAACCAATGCACCTCAAGTGCTACTACTACCAAATCCACATCCGAGGAAGTCGGGTCATTAAACAACAAAGGCTCGCAAGGGGGCAAAGATGACCCTTCATCCGCCTCAAGCCACTAACACGGCAACTTGCCAAACAATCGGGCGATCGTGGAGACTCGCTAATCCACCTCTCACAAGGGACTTACACCACCATCCGATGAACCAAACAAAGACAGAACGACACACCTCGGCCTCACGAGCAGCAGGGGCATCCCACACACGGATGCTAAACTCAAACTCGCCAACTACTTTACTACTAGCGAGGGGACTTACTAAAACATAGAGCTCTCTGAGGCATCCATTTGCCAAGCGGGCGTCTCCATCAACGCCAACAAACTCATCTGAATAAACTCACTGATCATGCCCTCCCGGAACCTCCGGGCTACAAGAGCTACTGGGGGGAAAAATGTTTGAAACAAACTCGATACCGGGCTATCTCATGCGGGACTCCTCACTACGCGCTACAAAGCGCGCTGGTCTCCGCTCTCGATAGCTAAAGCCCCGCCATCAAATCTCTCATGGTGGGAGCACACTCGCTCAAGGAGACTCACTCGAGGCGCTGCTAGCCTCTACCCCCTCCTCTAGGCAACTCAATCTGCCGAGGCCAAATCGCATGCATGCGGGCCTAACAACCACGACGCGGCCTCAACATCAACACGATCGGTCCAACTCCTCGGTCGGTCATGCCAAACGTCCCCGCTCCTCGGGGTGCGATCAACATACCGGCGATCCGCGACGAAGCACCTCCACCCTCTCACTGGGGAAAAGCGACAAGAATCGGGCCACAAATGGCCAACGGGAGTCTAAGCTCTGCCTCCCTCTGGAACGATGTCCCAGGGGCATCCGAATCTATCTGGATACCTCAACAAGTCGCTAAACAAATCGCTGCGATCATGTGAGAAAGTTGGCATGATGGCTCACTAAGCCCAAACCAACAACGAGTCAGAACCTGCTCGTCTCCGCTCCACAACACTACACAAGGCATACACAAGATGATAGGTATTGTAAATTCTTAACCCTTTTCCTTTCTAAAACAATAAACCTAGGCGTACCTGATGACTGTCGGAGTGATGGTGATCATGGAAGGATGACCTACAACAAAAAGGTCGGTCTCACGAGAATCTATGACTCGAGCTCGATACCAATCAAAGACCAGGACCCAAAAGGGGCTCTAAATAGGCCTTTACCCCAATGCATGTATTGAAAATAAAAGACATTATGAAAAATACATTTCGGATCCCAAGTAAAAACAAAAACATTCAACAACCAAAACATACATTTCTAAAAGCATACTCTGATCAGAGATTTATTTAAACCATTTAAACATTCCACAAGTACAAATATGCTGGAATCCATAAAACGTAAGAAAACATCCTAGGGCTCCGTGCCCGTCTACATGCATTCAGGGGAAATAACAAAAGTCAAGAGTCAAGATATAATAAAATTGTCGAGAGATGACAAAGAAATTCCATGATCACAGCTCCTCCTTGACCATCCTGTCTCGCGCCTTGGTTACCCGTGGAAAACCACCACGAGAATAAGGGTGAGTAACGAATTACCCAGTAAGAATCCCCAACCGGGGTACAATACGATATACATGATCATCTAGAAGAATGTATGCAAGCTATGAGTACAAACACAGAGCGGAGCACATAGCTAAGTCCACACTTGGACCTCGGATGCCAACTCAGGGTCTTAGTCCGGAAAATAAATCCACCACACAATACGCCTATACGAGAAACGAGTCACGGCCTCGGCTCGCTCTTATCGCCGATCACGAAAGGTGCACTAGCTCAAGATCCCGAGGAGCTCTCCTGGCCGGCGCCGTAATGAGCGTAAGCGCGCGCCGCGTGCTCGCGCAGAACTATGGGGTGCCGGGTCTAGTGGCAAGTCGCCCATGTCCATCCACCACGCCTAACTAAATCTGCGGATCGGTGTCAGCGACATAGGGGTGTGAGACTGACACGTGAACTATGTCACCTGAACCACCGCACCGAGGCTAAGGAATCGGTCGTGGTAGGCTTACACCGAGAAGCCGTCCTTGCCCTATCGTCGGTGGCAATCAAGGGCTACGGCCGAACACGCCGAGGGGCGTGTCGATCACGCCGGATGAGGCAATGCCAAGTCATCATCCCGACCGTTGGGGCATTTAACGATCGCCACCCTCACCCAAGATTGCGGGGCGGCCGTTAGGGTTAGCTAAACCCTAATGGGATCGGGGGACGAGTACCATCTCGTGCGCCCCCGCGGGGATGCAAGTTACGTTATGCATCCGCCCTGATGATGCTACCTACGAACTCTAAACCATAGCAATAATAACAATTCAATCAATGCGGTCCAATACGTGCTCAATGGATACAAGGAACCTAGCATGATACTATGAAGCAAGAATGAGATATCGAACATGCCGAATGGAACAACCTAGCATGGGCTAACATGAGAAACAATACAAGAGTTCATGCCGGTCAGAATTGAGCAGAGCACCTAGGGCTAAACATGCTAGTAATCATACACAGCATACAAAACAACAATCACAAATATACCGCGAGGCCCACACAACTCCGTAAGAAATCCTTACTTTGGTGGGAGGCTTCTACACACAAATCCTAAGCTGCGGAACAAACCCGAGCTAGCTACCGAGAACCTAACAAAACAATGATAATCATAATCCATAAGCCTAAATATAATAAAATAAACAAGGCTCGGCCGGAGCAACTCACGCGGCTCGGTGACACGCGACGGCGGCGGCAGACGGCGGGCTAACTTCTTCTTATGCTGACGCAGCAGCGCGAGGGCTGATGGCGCGGTGGACCGCTGCACTCGGCGCTGACGGGCAGCGGCGAGGCGGCGGCGCGGCAGCGCGCGCGCGCGGACGGCATTGGCCGGGCGCAGCGCACGGCGCGAGCAAGCGACGAGACGAGCGCTTGGCGCGCGCGAGCGACGCGATGCGGCGCGCAGCGCAGCGCGGAGCGCGCGGCGCGGGCGCGCGGCGCGCGACGCGGTGCGCGCGCGACGGACTGCGGCGATTGGCCGGCGGTCTGGGCGGCTCAGTGCTCGCTGGCTTGCGCGATCTGGGCGACTGGGCTTCTTTGCTAGGCGATCTGGGCGGCTTTGGGCTTCTTCTTTGGCGAGATCTGGGCATCTTTGGGCGACTGCTACAAACACAAACACACACAAGCTCTTCTCCTTACCTTCGGCCAACAAGAACACCCAATCGAGAAGATGAAGAGGATGAAGACTTACCCGGAATGATGATGAACGATCCAAGGGAGCTGCAAGGATGAAGAATCGGCAAGGAGAGCTTGGGAGAAAGCTTGGGCGGCCACAACTCTTTTGGAGAAGAAAACACAACAAACCTAATTTCTATTTCATTTAACCAAATGCACCAAACACCAAAGATTCAAGGTTAACTAAGATGTGATGCAGAAAGAGCAACAAGAGCACCTAATGGCTCAATTGGCACACATCTCTACAAGCTTCCCAGGAGACCCGGGTTCAAACCCCGGTTGCAGCACAATTTCCTTTATTTTTACTTTTGCATCAAACCTTGCTCAAACCAAACCACAAACCCCTCCAAAAACCTACAAAAACCATCCAATAATTTTCGTAACTAGAAAAGACACAAACGACCCTGACGGCCCGACCAAATTACCAAAATACCCCTAGGGCATACCTGGAAGACCGGGATGAAAACCTGGGTCGTTACAGAAACAACCAACGTTTCCTCTCATGGAAAATCTCGGGCTGCAAGGACCAAGCCATCACGCAGCCACTAGCAACACAACAGCTTGAGGAGAACAGCCCAAAGGCTAACCAACCAGAGCCACGACACCACTGTGCCAACTCACTCAATCGAGGCTCGCTTAACGCCAATCGCGCGCAGCTCAACAACTGGAAGCAAAGCCCGAGAAAGGCTTGCTCAGCAGAAACTCAACTCAAGCTCATCGCGAGCAAAGCTCGCCTCCAAGCTACCATTCAACTCTTAAGTCCAATAGGCTACTCAAAGGACTTCCTCCTTTTAAGCCAAGGCCTAACTCATCTTGCGACTAGAACTCCACACTCAGAACATCGCAAGGAATACGGACTGGCAAGGCTACCTCCAAAGATAACACTCGAGGCTGGCATCCATGGTGCAACTCAACCACCATGGAAACTAGGGGTTCCTCAAACCCCAAAGAACCAACAACTTACCAGCAAAACTCAACTCTTAAACTGGCTGGCCTCCGCTCTTGCGGGGACAAACAACTTTCGCTTGCGAACAGCACAAAGCAGGGACCCTCTCGCTGGGCTAACCACTGCACTACTCTGATCAACAACACAGCTCAAGAGCTACGCTGACTCCTCAACGGGAACGATTTCCCAGCAAGCAACCTCTGAAGGGCAGCGAACTTCACACAAGCTCGCTGACTAGCTCAAACCCAAGGGCAACAACAACCAACTCTCTTGGAAGCAACACCCAAGGGAAAACCTCAACCGATTGGACCACCAATCCAGGACTAGCAGAACTTACTCAACCACCGAGGGAGGGGTCAACTCCCAAAACTTCCTGACTAGGAACAGATCCTCAGGGCAACGCCCTCCTGCTCGAACCGAGCTAGCTCTTGAAACATCAAGAGAACCAAAACTTGGTCAACACCAAGCACCAACTAGCCTCCAAACCGGAACCAATCCGGACTCTGCTCCAAACAAGCACTAGCTTGCTAGACTGCCAAATCTGCAAGCAACTCACCCAAGGAACATCGCTGGTGCACCGAGCTCTGGAGAGGCTCTCCACAACCTAGGGATCCTCCGATCACCCTCCGACACACACGGTCGTCAAACAATCTAACAGACAACCGGCTACACGGGCACAATCCTCTCCAGCATCTCAACTAAGCTGGCAAACTCCAACTTGAAAACCAAGAGGACCGGAGATGCTACAGAATGCGTCATCCTCCTACTCAAGCATCAGCCACAACAAACCTTCTGCCCAAGGTAAGGATCCGAACAGCTCTCTTAGCCATGACGATCAGAAACTACTCGGCTGCTACCACCGCTCTTGCTCAGATCCAACTGAACTCTAATCAGGCTAAGGACCAACAAGCAAAACTTGCTTAACCAACAACCCGGCTACGAGCACGGCATCCTTACAACCAAAGCTAGGGCACTTGCCAAGAACCAAAGCCTTGACAACTCCAAGACTGAGCACTGTCTCCTCAACACGAACGCTTCGTGGTTCTCCAAACTTAAACCACGGAACGAGCTACACAAAAGTACACCGGGGTGTACAGCTCCAACTAGATCCAATGCCAACAAGGCTCTCACACAGGGCAACACTTGCCTCCAAACAGAGCCACAACTAACCAGGGAGCAACAAGAGTCCAAACCCACTCGGGGTCGACTCACCACGGAAAGCCACATTGGCCAACTCACTCTACAAGAGCATATCCAACCAAGCTGACATACCTCAAGCCAATGCTCACTAAACTCGCTCCGATCAGCCATCCAACTCATGGCTCTAACACTGGATCCATCACGCATCCTCGATGCCAACACTACCCATACTAGGGTAGCCGAATCATGCTACCATCAAACTGGCTCACAGCCTCACAACACAGGCGCGAGAACTCGAACGCGCTAGCTCTAAACAGCCTACAACATCCTTTGTACCCAACTCTCGGTGACACTGGAAAGCTTCTACTTTCCCTCGAAAACCTCATACTTGTAGTCCTCTGACTACCACCGAGCTAGATCTCTTATGCAACCAAACAGTGCAACCTCGTGAAATGGGTACAAGACTCATGGGGATGCTATACTGCAGGCGGCCATGGAACCACCTACACAACAGAGCCAACTGGCCTCAATCTAGGCCTCCTCTCAAAGCCTGGTGCCAACAGGCACAACATCCTTTACAACACAAATCAGCCTCAACGAGCTTATGCCCCACTGAGGAAAGTCACACTCCAAGTGACGGGGCAATGGCACTCAACACAAGAGTCCAATAACTCGAGCAGCCTAATCTCTGGCATCTCGTCTAACAGACATGCCAAGGCCTACTCCTGCATCCCACTCGATGCTCAACAAAAGCTCAGGCTAACTCCTGCATCTCACTCGATGCTCAACAAAACTCAGGTTAACTCTTGCATCTCACTCGATGCTCAACAGAAACTTAGGCCAACTCCTCGGGTGGCAACAACTAGTTCCACACTGGGAACAACCAAATAAAAGAGTGCTCCACTCTACTAGCCCAAATAAATCCACAATGGATAAAACCACAGCAACCAAACTCCAAATCGCACCACAAGCTCACGAGGGCACTAAAAGAACTGGTCAGCACAAAGACAAAGAGGCTTGCAAGGGGGCAAAGATGTCTCTACATCTGCCTCAAGCCACAAACACGGCAACTTGCCAATCAATCGGGCGACTGGTGGAGACTCAGCTAGTCCACCTCTCTCAAGGGACTACCACCACCAATCTTGTACCAAACAAAGCCGCAGAATGGCACAACTCGGCCTCACGAGCAATAGGCATCCCAACACACGGATGCTAAACTCAAACTGCCAATCGCTTTACTACTAGCAGTAGGACTTTCTCAAACAACGAGCTCTACAGGCATCCGCTTGCCAAACTGGGCGGCTCCATCAACGCCAACAAACTCATTGGCAAAAACCTGCTGATCATGCCCTCCCGGGAACCTCAGGGGCTACAAGAGCTACTGGGGGGAAAACTGTTGAAAAAACTCATCGGCAGGCTATCTGTGCCGGGACTCCTCACTATGCGCTACAAATCGCGCTGGTCTCCGCTCTCGATAGCTAAAGACTCGCCATCAAATCTCTCATGGTCGGAGCACACTCTGCTCAAGGAGTCTCACTCTGAGGCGTACTAGCCTCTACCCCCTCCTCTTGGCAACTCAACTGCCAGGGCCAACTCTGGCCAACGGGTCTAACAACCCTGGACGTGGCCTCAACATCAATACAAACGGTCCAACTCCTCGGTCGGACATGTCAAGCGTCCTGCTCCTCAGAGTGCGATCAACACACTGGCGATCTGCACGAGCACCTCCACCCTCTCACTAGGGGAAAAGCAACAATCGGGCCACAAATGGCCTCACGAGTCTAAGCTCGCCTCCCTGCAGGGTGCGATAGACACACTGGCGATCTGCACAAAGCTAAATGCCGGCACACACCGGGGCTCTCACCGCTCAACAAGCTTGGCTCGCACTACGGAAGTTGGCATGATGGCTCTCTAAGCCCAAACCAACAACGAGTCAGAACCTGCTCGTCTCCGCTCCACAACTCTACACAAGGCATAAAAGCTAGATGAAAAGTATTGTAAATTCTTACCCCTTAGCTTAATTGAACTCGCACAAACTCAGCGCCGTGGAGTCTTCACGATCATGGGAGCAAACAACCTACAAAGCATGTTAGTCTCACAGAATCTATGACTCGTGCTCGATACCAATCGTGGCCGAACCCGACCCAAAACATGGTCCTAAACCGGGTTCTCTCACTCAAAGATGCAAGTTAAATATGATATCAAGCGGTTTAGTGCTCATATTTAAAAACCTTTCAAAACATATGAGAAGGGGGAACCCTTAAAACATAATCAACAATTTTTCATTTAAACCATCCAACGAAGTAAAACCACCTGGCCAGTATTTATAAAATCATATAATACAATTTAAACAACTTTTTAAACAATGTTCCCCTAGGACTCCTGTCCATCTACATGTTGAATAAACAATACAACAATAAATGACAGAGTGTCGGTGGCTCCCCATGATCAATCAGCTCCCTCCGCTAGCCATCCTGGTGTTGTCCCAAGCTACCTGAAAGATAAATAAAGGTGAGTATAAACATACTCAGTAAGAATCCCCAACCGGGGTACAATACGATACATCAGTCATCTAGCACCTCAACATGCAAGCAAACAGCTATCAACACAGATCATAGCTCAACGAGCACATAAAACAAGATCTGGAGCCATCGAAAGTCTCTTACTTCTTAAATAAGGGTGCGTATAAACATACTCAGTAAGAATCCCCAACCGGGGTACAATACTATACATCAGTCATCTAGCACCTCAACATGCAAGCAAACAGCTATCAACACAGATCATAGCTCAACGAGCTCATAAAACAAGATCTGGAGCCATCGGAAGTCTCTTACTTGAGCCAAATCGGGATTGGATACACCGACCAATCTCGGGACATCGCCGAGGTATCTCACACTCGGGGGGAATACACTGATCCCTAAAATGTCCTCAAGGGCCTCATTGCCCTTGCACTAAAATGGACTTACGGGAGAGTACCCGAAGTCAGGCTCTAACGGAAGGAATGGTGTACTCACGACATTAGCCCGGGGGAGCTCTTCGAACCGGCAACTAACGCGTGTGCGCGCACACCGCATGCTCCTCTGCAACCGGCGTAAATGCGGGGGCTAAGGGCAAACTAAGCGGGCAGTGCACATGCCTATGACTCGGAGCGGTGTCACGATCACGATGCGCGAGGCCCTCGGCGCTCATCTCATGCGGCTGATCCACCGACTGAAGCTAAGAACCGGCCAAGGTAGGCTTACACCGTTAAGCGTGGTTCCGCTCTAGCGAGCTACAAACTAGGCTATTGCCGAAGTGGGTAGCTAAGTCCACAACCGGCGGGTCGGGGTAGCAAGATACGTTATCTTTGCACACTTTACTCCCGACTGAGCTAAATCCACCTTAGCGATCCCGGGGAGCAAGATACGTTATGCTTCGCACACTACTCCCGATCGATGGGGACAAAGTACGTTATGTCCGCTCAGCCTCTGGATGATGACAAACCCTACAACTCTATCTAAGAGTACAGAGCAAAATCAATGATTCCTGGCTAGCAAGCAATGACCGACAATAATCACATTACCTAGCATGATACTACAACTTAAGTAGGAACCATAAGCATGCTGGCAAAACAAACCTAGCATGGCACTAACATGTAAAATCAGGCAAACATGCTAGCAAGAAATCAATCAAAGCTCTATCTCTAACATGCTCATAACAATCATTAAACAAGAAAGGCAAATCGAGATATATCACAGGGTCCACACAACAACGGTAAGAAATCCTTACCTGGAACAAGCAGAAAAACAATAATAATAATCACAAATCAACGAACGAATCAAGCGATCCTCGAGCCCCTAATCGATCCCGAACAGCCTATACATCAAACAAAGCACCCAAATAAATACAAACTTATCCAATTTTCCAATTTTCCAAAAATCCTTAAAATCCTTAAATTCCATTTCTCGGCTTCCTCCTTCGAGACCCGACTGAAGCAACCATTTCCAAACAATAAATCTCACTTAAAACAACCTCCCAAATCAACACTGAAGGCCCGGGCTCGAATCCCAAAGGAAACACCCAAACAACCATAACTTTGCCCAAAACCCAAATCACAACCGAACTTCCAAACGAATAGCCCAAACATCTCGGGACTCGCAGCCACCAACAAACAAGCCTCAACAAAGGCAGGAGCTACCTCGAAGCCCTGAAAAACCACAAATCCTGCCCGGGGAGCAAAAAGACCAAAAATACCCCTAAGGGTCAAAACAGCTCTAACGGCCCAACCGAACCACTGAATCTGAATCGGAAGCTCCTCGAGAACCGGGACAGAAACCTGGGCCGTTACAATTTCTAAATTTTTAATGTAAACTTTTTATTATGGTTTCAAATGTAAGGAAACGACTCTAAAGCAGTCCTAAAGAGTCCTTACTCAGCATGCATGGGTGTAAAAGCATTAAAAATTCGACAATTTAAACATTCATCATTTATTATCAAAATGACAACCCAATTAAAACATAAATTAAAATCCAAAATACTTTGAAACCTCTGGCAAGAGTATATTAAAATAGTTCTACATAAATTCCTTAAAACATCCCAACATGTTGAATCTGTAAATAAAATGCAAGAAGACTATGCAGCGGACTCCCATGATCCATCAGCTCCTCCTCTAGCCGTCCCGGTGCTGTCCCAAGTTACCTAGTGGAAAACCACAGAAAGGGTGAGTACAAAAGCACTCAGGAAGAATCCCCAACCGGGGTACAGTACGCAAGTCACATCATCTAGCATCCTAGCATACAAGCAAGCCAAACAGTAAACACGCATTCTCATCATAAGTCTAATCAACAACATGTGCAACAATCGAGAGTCTCTAACTCTCGACTAAAGGATCTACTGTGGATCTCCAAATGGGCTATCAATATAACCTCAAGAATCTCGAGAGTCTCTAACTCTTGGCTAACATGATCAGACCTCACTATGTTGATTCTGGACACTTGGGAGAGTACCCAAGTGCCAGGCTTTAGACGGAATGGAAAGGTGTATTGATACACTAGCTCGAGAGAGCTCTCCTCCCGCCATCTAATGCACATACGCACACACCGCATGCTACTGTAAATCGGATAAATGTAGGCCTACGCAAACTATGCCGGTCCAGGTACGCAAGCCTAAGACTCGAAACGGTGTCCACTAATCAACAACACGCGGAAGGCCCTCGACACCATACTGTGGCAGCCTAATCACACCACGCCTGAAGCTAAGGTCGTCCCAAGGCAGGCTTTCACCAAGGAAAGGACGCCGCTCTAGCAGGTCACATACTAGGCTTATTCCGATGTGGTAGCTACTCCACACCCGGCTGGTGGGGATAAAGAATCTGTCCTCACAGCTCGACCGGTGGGGACTCGTACGTTGGTCCACTCTCAACCTCTGGATGATGACAACCTAACAGGATCTAGCTATGATGAAGCACCCAGAGCTAACAGAGTTCGATAATAGCATTGCACAAAGGGCATTCAAAATATCAACAGTCAGTATAAACAGAATAGTGCAGTCTAGGGTACAACAATCTAAATGTCAGGTCCTATCAGACAAGTCATAACAATCATATCCATTACACATGCTCATAAATCAATAAATCTACAAGAGCCTATCCACCAACATGTTCAGTAAACAATAGAACATTCAGAAGCCTATCCACTAACATGCTCAACAAACAGGAACAAATAGCCAGAAACCTATCCACTAATAAGTTAATAAAGCAGTAACAAACAGCTAAGAAACCATTAGTGGCAAGCGTAGGGTCCACACAACCCTTACAAGGAATCCTTACCTGAAACTGGAAATAGAAAAATAACAGATATTTGCTCCTAGAGCTGCAAAACCAACCACGTAAGAATATGCACCCTAGACAAATATAATAATAATAATTAATAAACAGTCAGACCACCAATAACTAGGCTATCTAACACAACAAGCTCCGGAACAGGAGTTACCCAAAATTGAGAAGAACAAGGCCTCGACAAGGCAGCACGGGCGTGTGCTCGCGGGGCTGGCTGCAATTCTACATAGGCGAGGCTGCACGACGAGCGGTGTGGGTGACACGGTAGCTGGCGTGTGCGGTTGTGAAGGCGAGCGGCTGCTGCGCTGCTGGCTCGGCGAGACATGTGCGGGCTGGCATGGCGAAGGCGAAGGGGGGTTCTCGTGTGGCTGCTCTCGGCGAGGTGTTGCGGCGGAGGCGTGAGCGGCCTGGTGCTATCGGAGAGTGTGTGGGCTGGCGATGTGGGCAATGCTTGGGCCCAAGGGGCTCGCCGACGGCTAAGATGGCTTGGTGCGTGCGTGGCCTTGGCAACGATGGTTCATGTTGTGATGTGCGTGCGGTAAGGTTCGAAGGCTAGGGTTGCAATTAGCGATGGGGCTCGGTTGGTCTGGGCAGCAAGGAGAAGAGAAGAAGAAGAAGAGTTCAAAGGAGAAGAGAGGAGAAGATGATTAAGATAGGTGGAAGGGATGGCTCTGTCTTTTTTTATCGATATGAACACCAAAACACTTTTCTTTTCTTTAATTTCTTTTCTTTTAATTAATTCCATTTAAAGCCAAAACTCCATTTTAACCAAAACAACCTCCAAACCTCCCAAATTGCAATACTAACCCGGAAGTCCTGCAAAACACAAAACAACCCTGGTCTCAGACAAATGCAAGAACGGCCCCGAAACTTACAAAATTACCAAACTAGCCCTAGGGGTAAAATGACTAAAATTCCGTTGAAGACTAGAATTGCCCTAATATCCCAATGGAACAACCCAAAACACAAGAGAAACATACCTGAGGAACCGGGATGGAAACTTGATCCGTTACAACAAATTATTTTATTGAATACAAAATTTAGTAAATAATTACTCTTTCAAACACGTGCTCTAGTGGAGGATTCAACATGTTATATATTTCCAATATTATTATATAGTTGCATTTGTATTTTCATAACTTCACATTTTTTTTAGTTATACAACAATTGGAAGTGTCAGATTCGAACTCATAATCTTTTGACCAGATCTATAACTTCACTTTATAAACTAAATAGTCATGTTCATATATTATGAATATTTTTCATAATTATATAAATATTTATACCATAAATATTATGTGTGGTCGTGATATGTATCCTTTGACATGCCATAAAGACTGCGTTCTTTTCTCAAAGTTGTACTACATGCTTTTTTTTTGTTGACCCAAATTTTTAACCAAAATTCTTAATATCAACCGTCCATTAATATTCTGATGCTCTCTTTTGAAACAAATTTGTTTACATTCAAACTTCAAAGGTGGGACAGTTAAATTTTGCCTTTCAAGAGAATATTCTTCTTTCTTTTAGTATAAGTTGGGGAAGGGAAAATAAATACCGATTTCAGAGATCGAACTCGTGACGATGGAATAGAAATGGATTAACACCAAACTAAATAATTAATCGTGCCGTTTCTCAAAAAAAAAAAAAAAAACTAATCGTGCCACATACCCATTTAATTTCAAGAGAATATTCTTATATACTATGTTGTATCCTAATAATAGTGCATTCATATTTTAGACATTTAATTCAAAAACATTTGTTATATCATTTTTTATTTTTGAAATTTTTTTTTTTGAAACAAGGTAACCACGCCCATCCCTAGGCTAGGCACCGGAAACATCGAAGGAGTACTGTCACATGGAAGATTTAAACTCGGAACCTACATCTTAACTATATTTTTAAAAACTAAACCAAAATTTGGAAACAAACAAAAGAAGCTTCCAAAAACATCTTATTGTCTTTTTTTTTAATTATCTTTTTTCGTGAACATGCCAAAAAAAAAAGATTTTAATGCATGCAAGTCTTTAATTCCTTTTATGCATCCTTAATTTTAATTAGATCAATTCAAGTTTATAGTTCTAAATCTAAATAAAACTAAACCATAATGGTGAGTAACAATTAGTTTGTAATTTGTTTTCCATTGGATTATCTAAATCTTATCTCAAAGGGGTCATATTAGATGCTTAAGAGGAATATAAAGTGAATCAGAAAAAAAAAAAAAAAAAAAAAAAAGTGGGAATGTGAATGCTGAAAATAATCAAAATATGGAGCTTATAGGGACATATAAAAGTAGGAATGTTTTTTTTTTACAATTATAAAATTGGGAATTAAGAAGATAATGTTCAAAGTAAAGATAAGATTTAATATCTAAGAAAATAGCTTGCTTACAAACCAGAAATAACTCAACTAACATTTATATAAGATGCAACTACAAGTTTTAAGTTTGAATCCTCAATTACAAACGTAGTTAAATTTCAATATATATAAAAATAATAAAAATAATAACAGCTTGCTAAAGGATGTATTTCCTCTAATTTCTCTTTTTGTAACAATTTATGTCAATCCACAAGACTTCTATATTTCTCAATCTTACAAGACTTCTATATTTTAAATTTTTATTTCATAAATTAATGATTCCTTGGTAATTAATTACTTGGTTCTAATTTAATTGTTTTGTTATATACCTTTAGAACCCCGTTTGATAACCATTTTATTTTTAATTTTGGTTTTTTAAATTTAATCTTACAACAACTACTTTATCTTATGTTTTTTCTTACATGTATATCTATATCTTACTTATAATATTGGAAACAAAAGCAAAATTTGGAAACAAAAAAAAAAGTAGTTTCCAAAAGTTAGTTTTTTTTTTTTTTTTTTTTTTTTTAATTTTGATAACATTCACCTACTCTTTTATAGAAAGATGGATACATTATTGTAGAAAAAATGGAGCATATTGTAGCAACTTGAGTGAAAATAAGTTCAAATTTCAAAAAACTAAAAATAGAAAATCAATTTAATTTTAATTTTTTAAAATTACACTGATTTTCCCACTATTTCTTAACCGTTTTTTATTTCACTTCAAAAAACATTTAGGGGTCGTTTATTTTGTAGTAATCAATATAACTAGAATCTTCTGATACCCGAAATTTCAGATGTCCGACATTCTTAGATCACCATGTTTGTTTTGTAGTAATATTTTATGGGTATTTTGAAAATTGTATTTATTTTATAAGTTTTGTTCATGGAAATGTCTTAAATGTCTACATGACTAAATGTACACATTAATTTGTATAATTAAAATCTATATATAGTTTTTTTTTATTAATTTAAATATTATATTTTAAAATAAATTTTCCTGGAAAAAAACTAAAATTCATTTATTAGCTAAACAAGTAAAAAGTGTTAAATATAGAAAGCGAGGATAATTATATTTAAAACATATAACAAAAGTCCGTGCACTTTAAATTTTTATTGAAAATAGTCAAAATATTATTGAATTTAATGCATTTTAAAAAAATGTAAAATATAAATATAATTAATTATATATGCTTAGTTTTTAATGCATAATAATTATGTACTATAAAAAATATATTATTATTTTTAAGGTACAAACTACACACAAAATATAGAAAAACTTTGATGAAAATATAAAATTTATAAAAAATAAAAAAAATTGTGAGGGCAAAAATGTCATTCCAGGATAGCCTCTACATGGACATCCTAAAAACTGATGATGTAGGAGGACATCAAAATTCTTAGCCATATTTCAATAAAATACTACTTTTTAAAAAAAAAATTCTAAAAAGGTTTACTTTTTGAAAACATAATTACGAAAGTCAATATAAAAGTGATTCAAAAGAGAGCCTTAAATTTATGTAGCATCTAGGTTTATTTATGTATTTATGTAACATCTAAGTTTAGGGATGATATATGAATGTGTTACAAAATATGGGATTCCACCTCAAAATTAATTGACGATGAAGAGAGTAATTTATATCTTTTTTATATTAGTGTTGGACTCTCCCACTTTCCAATGTGGGATAATGGAGATCTCAATAGAAAGAACGGTAAACAAAGACCACATCCGAGCGAGTTTTTGGCTACAACTCATAATTTTTAATTACGCAAAATAACTCATCACTGTAGCTCCTCAAGCTAAATCTTTCTTAAATATGGTAAATAAACAGCCCCTGAGCAATACAATTTAAGCAATTGGCATTATAGTCGATCCATGCATGATATTATCCTAAATAAAAGTGAAAAGAATTGAAAGCTATCTTATAAGCTACAAAAAGGTTAATAGGGGTGTTCTTAGAATTAGATTCCACATAGTATATGAGTATTGGAGTAGTATATATACACTCGGTAGACAGCAAACTAATTACCAAGTTTTGTATCAAAACCAGAACCTAAAGCTACAGGTAAAATGACTTTGGGGCTTATAGGAGGATTAGTAGGAGCTGCTGCAGGAGTTGCAGGAGCTGCAGTAGGAACTGCAGCTGGAGTGGCAGGAGCTGCATTACATGTAGGTTCTCAAGTGGTAGAAACCGCTTGCAATATCGCCGATGCAGTGGTTGTTGAATTGGCTAATTTCGCTGTGCAAGAGCATTGCAAGAGGGTTGGCCCTACTTTTAAGTTGAAGGCTATAGTCGATGCTAAGATTACGGTCGGCCCAGAAGGAAAGACCTACTGCCTTTTCATTCAGGTCGAAGTCTATATCAATGGATTTTGGTTGACTAAGACCCATAAGGCTATTGTGCACTGTCCATGGCTTGGCCTCCCCAGCCTTTCATATTTCGAGTGTGTCGAAGGTTACTAACAAAATCCTACTTTCTTTCACTACTTAATGATGCATGCAATATAGCTTTGTATTGTCTTCTATATCTATCAATGAAATAAACTTATCTTAAATCTATCTTTTACTCTTTCTACTTCATTAATAACGCTTCAATCTGATTTGCAAATTAGACAATCTAATCAAAACTGATCAACTAAGTTTTTATTAATTTCTTTGCATAAGATTGCCGTCTAAGTAAATCAAATTTTAGAACTAGTTTGGATTCACTTCAACTTATTATTTATTTTAAATGATAATATTCTTTTTTGGAATTGAGGTGTTTATTAATCTCAATGTTTAAAAGTAAATAATACATATTTTACATTTTAGCATTTTTAATTTTACTTAAAACAAAATTTAATAGTAATGACTCGAACATTGCCTAACTCTTGATCTGTTTGGGTTAATTTCATTATCTAATGATAATTATTTGGGTTGAAAAAGCTTGCAAACCTAAATATATATAAATGATGTATTGCACAAAAAATAACAATAGTTCAATCAGCATAACCAAATAAGTCGGTGACACGATTGATTATCTGATCTAGTGTTAATTCAATTCAATGATCACAGGTTCGATCCGAATCGATATTTGTAATTCCCTTTTTCCAACTTGTACTAAAAAAAATACGACAACCAAATACAAAAAAAAAAAAAAAATTGAGATGTGAACATAAAAAAATCATAATAAGAATCTTTGACTAATATAATTAAAATTTATAATAAATATTTTTAAAACAAAAAAGTTGTTGAATGTTACTTTTTAATAATAAAAAAAAAAAAATGGAATGACTTCCCTACTCCCCAAATTAGTGATAGAAATTGTGACGAAAAACTAAATTTAAAAAAAATTAAAAATTAAAGAGGAATAACCCACTGGCAAGTTATGGGATAGTGTTTTTTTTTTTTTTTTTTTTTGAAAAGTTAAGGGATAGTGATGATTACTACAAGAGGTGTGTGAATTTCATTTAAACCCTCTTGCCATTGTACGTACATCTAGTTATTGTTTTGATTTCAACCGAGATGCAACAAGTGTACATCCCATTTGCAAAACTATTATACATATGTCTATTAAAATAAATATTTTAAAAAAAACTGTTCTTGGCATTAAGGCTAATACACATTGAGCGACTATCCATTGTTCATAAATATTATGCCCATTCAAAGATGTAGTAACCAAGACAAGTTCTAGTGTGTCTAAGAATAAATTATCTTGAAATTTAATTCACTTTTCCATATTAATTTATTGTTGTGGTTTTGGTGGAATGTCAATATTGTCATTCATGTTGATAAATATATGGTAGTTTGGTTAAAGTTTGTGGCGGAAGGTATAGAACTAAAAGTACCAAGAAAGTTGGTGCTATGTTACCATAAACAAATAAAAGATAGGTGATTGTTTTTATCTATATTTTCAACTATACATGGATGTCATTATTATATAAGGATGATAAATGACTATATAAGTTAATTGCATAAATAAGGAAAATAATTATGTACAATATCATGATCCTACAATTACTCGTATTGAAATCATTTAGTTCCATAATTCCTGCATCTTGAATCCAAATTATTGCTAATGGTGAATTTATCCAAATTATTGCTAATGGTGAATTTCTTTCCTTTAATAGTGGAGGTAGAGCTAGTTCCTCAACTACTTAAATCTAGATGTCAATTTTTTCGCCTTCTCTTTTTTTACATTTCTTTGGTTTTGAGTAATTTGTGTCTTACTAAGCCAATACTTGATGTGTGTGTCTATATATATATATATATTGAAAAAGTGTGAATCTATTATTATTTTTGTTTTTCCTTCTAGCCAAGAAAGATTTGCATATAGAGATGAATAAAAAAACAAATAAAAGGATCAAGGAGAAGAGAGACAAAGCACACCAGATTTATAGTGGTTTAGGAACGTCCGTACTCCACTGTTATGGATCGATTGAGCTTGATCAATCAACCATCATAATGTCATTGATAGAATGTACAAGGTATCTCAAAGGTGGCTAGGGTTTCTACTTTTCACTCTCAATTAGAAGAAAACCCCCGAAGTGTTTTATATATGAGCACTAATACACATCTCTCGTGATTAGTTAAAACTAACCCTTTAATTAACCCTAGTTAAACATTAACTCATCTTAGGGCTAATATATGATGTGTAATTGACCTATTACAAAATACCCTTTTGAAGTACATATCATAAACAAACATGGCAAACAGAATTGATCTCGAGATCTCAAAAGCACCAGACACACTTGGTTCAGAACTTGTTCAAACTGAACAATCATAACAGAATACCTAGACTCTCCTGGTTCAGAATGCTACCAAAGAAAAGCAGCTTAGAACAGAACACCAAACTATCTTGGCTCAAAATTTTCCCATGTAGAGATATTCAAATCTCTCATAAGACAAAGTTTTAGTCAAAATATTTGAAGGTTTGTGAATGTGTTCACCTTCAGCAATGAAAATTTGTTCTCAACAACAACATCTCAAATAAAGTGGAATCTAACATCAATATGCTTGGTCTGATTATGAAATGTAGGATTCTTGAACAACGCCAGCACACTCTGACTGTCACAATGCAAAACAATCAAACAGTCTATATCCAGCATTTCTGAAATCAAACCCTTAAGCCAAAATGACTCCTTGACAACATCTGTCAAAACAATATATTCTGCCTCAGTTGAAGACAACGCAACAACTGTCTGCAAGCTAGACTTCCAACTTATTACATTGCCTAACAACATTAAAACATAACTTGTAAGCGATCTACGCCTATCGATGTCAGCAGCATAATCTGAATCGACATAACCTGTCAAGATGGATTCTTCATAACTATTTTATTTTGTATACAAAAGACCCTTCGCGACTGAGCCTTTAATATACCTCAATATCCACTTAGCTGCTTCCTAGTGGGGCTTACCATGGTTACTCATATACCTGCTCATGACACTCGTTGAGTGTCCCAAATCTGGCCTACATGAAATCATGCGTACATGATACTCCCAACAAGATTAGAATAAGGCACTACCTTCATATCTTCAATATCTTTCTCAGAAGATGGAGACTGACTAGATGATAATTTGCAATGCTGAGCAAATAAAGTCTTCACCGATTTGCAACTCTCCATATGAAGGCGCTTCAAAATCAGCCAAATAATCAGGTTGACTGATACACAAACAATGATTATCTCGGTCTCTGATCAACTCCATTCCCAAAATCATTTTAGCATCACCCAAATCTTTCATCTCGAATTTACTGTTCAAGAAATTCTTTACCCTCTTAATCTCTACAACACTACTAGATGCAATCAGAAAATCATCCACATACAATAGATGCAGGATAAAACAACTTATTCCACCACCTTGATGACTACTTAAAGCCATAGATGAACCTCTTCAGATGACAAACTTTTCCAGACTGACCATCTAATTCATAACTAGGCGGTTGTTTCATATATATATCCTCGTCCAAAGTTCCAAGCAAGAATGTCGTGGTCACATCCATCTGTTCAATTTCGAGGTTGACTTGAACCATCATAGCAAGTAAAGCTCTAATAGAGGAATGTCTGACTATTGGAGAAAATACTTCAGTATAATCTATTCCCTCTTCTTGTTTGTAACCTTTGGCAAGTAATCTTGCCTTGAACCGAGGCTGAGCAAATCCTTTAATACCCAGTTTCACCTTAAACAACCATTTGCAGTTGATAATCTTACAATTTTTTGGACGATCCACCGAAACCCAAGTCTAATTCTTCTTTAATGAAGCCATTTCCCTATCCATCGCTTCCATCCAATCAACTGAATGCTTGGAGTTCAAAGCTTGCTTGTAGGTGTTCGGTACAGAAATGTTTTCTTCATCATAGTAGTATAGAGCAAAACCTACAAACTGAGCTTCATCAAATCTTGATGGAGGTCGAATTAACCTTCTCTGTCTATCTCTAGCTAACTGATAAGACTGAATGTGAGAATTCACAATAGGGGAAATTTCCTGAACATTATACCCTCTGAAGCTAGAAGGAACATCCTCCAGCTCAAAAGGAACAACCACGGGATTAGCATGTGCAGTATCGTCGATATGCACTGATGGCTTATCTGAAGAATCTCTCGATGTTGAAGTAGAAGACGATGTCAAATAAGTTCTCGAATCACTTCCAAGTAACTCAATCTCATATATCATCTACTTAGCAATTTCTGAGTTATCTAAAACTTCACCACTAGAAGTCTCTTTCCAAGGGAATAACTCTTCGTTAAACTTAACATCTCTGCTAAGGAAATATCTTCTATCTTCAAATTCAAGAGACCAAAGTTTGAATCCTTTCACACCTGAAATACACTCAATGAAGATACATCTCTTGGGCCACGAATCCAACTTATCTTGCTTGGTATGTGCATAAGCAACACAACCAAACACTCTCAGATGATCTAGGTTAGATGGAGAACCTGTCCAAACTTCTTGAGGAGTTTCAATTTTAGAGCAGTCGACGAACTTCTATTGATGATATAAGCAGCTATATTAACTGCCTCACCCCAAAACACTTTTGGCAGCCCAGCAAATGACAACATGCATCGAACTTTCTCTAAAATGGTTATGTTGAACCTTCTGCAAGCCCATTCTATTGAGGCGTGTCTGAAACAGTTAGAAATCTCTTGATCCTAGATTGCTCACAAATCATCGAAGTTCTGATTAAGAAATTCTAACCCATTATCTTTTCTTAAGGCTTTCACTTGCTTCTCAGACTGATTCTCAACCATAATCTTCCACTCTTTAAATTTCTAAAAAGTTTCATCATTGGTCTTCAACATACAAACCCATAACTTTCTTGAGTGGTCATCAATCAAGGAAAGAAAGTAACAAGCTCCACCGAGAGTCTGGACCTGATCTAGTCCCCAAAGATCAGAATGGATATAATCTAATATCCCCTCTAATTTATACTGCAAATCTCAAAAACTCAACCTTGTGGACTTGCCTAAGATGCAATGTTCCCAGTTCTAAATTGTTGTTGGTTTCATATTTCTTAAAAGTCCTTGCTTAGATAAGCAATCAAGTCCTTTGAGACTTATGTGAGCCAGATTATGTCATAATTTCGAAGCCTTTAAATTGGAATCAGAGAAAACATGGACCTCACCCTAGATAGCTCGACCTTGAAGAACACACAGTACTTTCACAAGCTTACCAGTCATTTTGACTTTTTTGTTTTTACAAATCATCAACAAGCCACGACGAGACTTGTAATCATAACCAGTAGCATCAAAATGCCCTAAGGAGATGAGGTTACGTCTCAGGCCTGGCACGTACCAAACGTCAGATAGCACTTTGACTGACCCGTCATCCATGCTGAATCGTACTGAACCGATGCCCTTAACCTCGCACTATTGGCTATTTTCCAAAGTTACTTTGCCTGTCTCAATTTCTATCAAATTCTCAAAATGGTGCTTATAAGGAAGGGATATATGGAACATGCAACCAGAATCCATTATCCATTGACTCTCATAACGGTCATCAGAATTTCCAGCCATAGGCACCTCGGCTGAATCATAACCATCGAGGACATGGGCATCTGCTTTGGGCTTCTTGACAGGGAGCATTCCCATCCTTTTCAGAACTGGACAACTATATTTAATATGTCCCTCTGCCTTGCAGTAATTATAGGTAAAACTTTTTTTCTACTCTTTCGGCTCTTTCTTCCTCTTTTTATATTTTGAGTTGGTTTTTCATGATTTACTACTCTGACCTTTGGAAAATTTGACCAATTTGCCTTTCGTATAAAGAGCCTCAGAATCCTTCTTCTCTATTTTCATCTCTAAGTCCCTAAAACGAAGCGAGTCAAGAACTTTGTCTAGGGTCAATTTCTTACTGCCATACTTTATCGCTGATTTCAGCTCCTTGAAATTGGCAAGTAATGAATTGAGAAGAATTATTGCTTGATTATCAGAATCAAGCTTCTCCCCGATGTTTGCCAAATCTGCATAAATCTTGTTGAACTTTTCTATGTTTTCCTCCAAACCTTTGAGAGATCCATTATGAACCCAAATAACAACTCCTTCAGATATATCTTGTTAGACAATGACTTTGACACGTAGAACTCTTCTAATTTGGCCCACTGAGTAGCTATCATCAATCTAGCCAAGTCTTCTTAAGACATTATAGGCCAAATGCAGAATAATACTATTATTTGCAATCTCACATGATTCAGCTTTTTCTTCTTTTGTCATGGTAGCAAGCCATTCAGGAGGGTCGGCTTTTGCAACTTTTTGTTGCACCAATAAGGCTTTCATCTTCTTCTTCCAAAAACTGAAATCTCCTTTCCTGTCAAACTTTTCAATCACAAATCTTATCGACATGCTTGCAGATTAAACTCAAAACCAGAAAAACAGTTTATTTAGAGGATTGCTAGCCTCAAAACATAAAGCAATCAACTCAACAATTCTAAATTACCCAACAGAATCACCAAGTAGCTTATCTCAAAATTAGTCTAAAAAAAACAAATTCTCACAAGAGTTGCAAATTCTGCACAATTTAGTTCAAATTCCACAAACCAGCAATGCATATTTATAATCCAAAATTCAGCTTTCATATCTAAAATTGCAACCCAAAGATTAGCATGACAACAACCAATGCTCACAATTCCAACATTTTCAAAAGAAATTCCAGCTTCATCAATAAAAAAATTCCAAGAGGCTAAGAATCCACAAGAAATCTCACAAATAGCAAGCAGAACAAAATTAAATTGGTTTTTTAATTATCAAGTCAGGAATCAAGAATAAATTGGTCATCTGTATTCAAATTTTGCAATCAATATTCATATGATTTCGATGAATTCATAATAGATTTCCACATCAACTTTCAAAAACCAAATTTGCTATTAGAATCGATAAGAATCAACGCACAATCCGAATATGACTCTGAATAGCTATCGAAATAGATCTCGATTTGAAAGTAACAAAAGCCAAAACTAAACCAACGCTTTGATCAATAGTAACTTTAGAACTAAGCGGCACTCAAAATACAACCAAATTTTAGATCTGTGATGAAGCTGATTCGATTGACGAGCAAGAAACAAGGATCATTTGTAGAAAATTGAGCACAAAAATAGCCATAACGCCCAACTACTGTTGACATAAGCACAAATAATCAAATCTTAAAGATAAATCGACAAAGAAATCTATAGATCAAAGTCCAAATCACTTTCAATTCTTCTGAATCAAAACGTTGCAGAACTGAAATTGCGTTCTAAATAGAAATCAACGCATAACAAAATCGAAAATGGTACTTGAAACTCAAAATTGTAATTCAATCTAACAAAATACTAATGGATCTTAATGATGAAGTCGAAATTGCAAAATACAAACCAATATCGGAGACCAATTTGATCGGATGAAGGAAAAAACGCAACAGTTGAGTCTCAAAATAAGAATACGGCAAAATCTTACTAGCCTACAGCTCTGATACCAAAATGTAATGCAAAATTCCAGATCTAAGCTAATCCAAGAAAGAATTGCATATAGAGATGAATAAAAAACAAATAGAAAGATCAAGGAGAAGAGAGACAAAGCACACCGAATTTATATTGGTTCGGAAATGCCCCTACTCCACTGTTATGGATCGATTAAGCTTGATTGATCCAACATCATAATGCCATTAATAGAATATACAAGGGCTATCAAAGGTGGCTATGGTTTCTACTCTCACTCTCAATTAGAAAAAAACCCTCCAAAGTTCTTTATGTATGAGCACTAATACACATCTCTCATGATTAGTTAAAACTAACCCTCTAATTAACTCTAGTTAAACATTAACTCATCTTAGGGCTAATATATGATGTGTAATTCACCTATTACAAAATCCTATACCCAGAGAATATTAAACGAGTTGCCAAAGAAGAAGAAATGAAGAATAACTGTTTCAAAGTAAATGTGAAAATGGAAAACTGAGGGTTCAAATTGATGAAACCAACCTTTTTTCTTCGCATGCCATGGAATCCTTCAATCCCAACATTAAAACCCCATTTCAGAGATTCTTCAAATCCCCAATTTTCCCTCATTCATAAACCAAACTTCAATCCCATCAATTTGTGAGCTATAAGAGAGGTTGGAAAATGAAATTAAATATGAATTTAGAAAGAAGGAGAAAGAGCGACTTAATAAGAAAGGACATTTCTATGCTCTGTTTTTTCCTCTTGAACTAACAAGTCTTGAAAGAGGTGTAAAATGGATGGAGATAAGAATTTTATTATTATTATTATTTTCCACATCATCAATTTTAACTAGGGTTAAGTTTTAATTTTAACTTGAGAACTATTTTTAAACTTTTAAGATAGTTCAAGGACTAAAATTGGACATTTGAAACTTCGAAGACCAAACTAGAACAAAAATGATAGTTAAAAGATTAAAATTGGACTTTTGAAAGTTCAGGAACCAAAATGGAATTTACATGATAGTTCGGGGACCAAAATGGTTTTTTACCCTTTTGTTTATTATTATTTAAAATATAATTTTGTTTATTCATATATTACCCTTAAACAAAACAATTGACGTGCCCGTATTCCATTCACCTTGTGGTTGCCATTTTCTTTTGCTTGTGGTCTGACTTTCGAATTTTTTTTTTTTTGAAATTTTTTATTATATATATATATTTTGAAATTAATTTGCTTACTCATAAATTAAATGATATTTTGTCCTATTATTTTAATAACTCACCAAAAACACGTCAATATAATGTAACTATTAATAAACAAATTTTCTTCATATGTCACTTCAAGCATATCCCAAATTTCCTTAGCCGAAGAACACATAGATACTCTATTGAACTCATCACAACTTAAAACACAATACAAATAGTTCATAGTTCTAGCATTAAAAGCAAGTTTTTTCAATTCATCTTCATCACATTCATCTTCTAGTTTAGGCATATCTTTATCATTAACCTTTTTCATGGGAATATTGGGACCTTTAATAACATTAAACCACAACTTATAGTCAATGGATTTCAAATATATCATCATTCTAACTTTCCAATAACCATAATTTGACCCATCAAAGTAAGGAGGCCTAGAGGATGATTTTCCTTCATTAATACCACTTCCTACAAGGTTTGCCATAAAGCTCAAACAATAAAGTTTATATTAAAAATCTAGAAGAGCAACTTGGCTCTAATACCAATTGTTAGATCGGTATGACAACCCTAGGGGGGGTGAATAGGATTTTACACAAATTTTCCTAAATAAGCCTAAGATATTCTAAATATCAAACTTTTTACAAGTGATTAAAAACAAACAATAATGCACCACACAAGATTGATAAAGATTATGTAAAACCAATTTGATTTAAAGCAATACAAATTAAAGCATAATACTAAAAATTATTTCAAAAGTAAATAGGAAAGAGTTAGAGAAGATGACACCGTGATTTATAGTGGTTCGAAAAACCTTTTTGCGTAACTCTTTCCACGGATTAGAGTCCAACCGTAAACCGCTCCTTTTACGAGTTCAAGAGAAAACTCGATATTTTCTACGGATTAAGATCAAACCGTTACAAAGTATAGAATTTTTTAAAACACACTTTACAACTCTCTCAATAGAGTGGATGTACAAAATTTTATCTCACACAACCAAATTCTCACAATACAATATGTCTCTCAAGAATAAAATCTAAAAGAAAAAGTTGAGAGCGAGAGCAACAATGGAGCTTTTAATTTTTAGAGGATTGAATAATAAAAGTTGTGTTGATTTTTAGAGAAGAAGATTGAGTTTAAAAAGGGAGGGAAATGGAGTAAAAGAGAAAATTTAATTTGAGTCATTGAATATATAAAAAATAAAATGAATGGTGGAGATTAAATGTTAAAAGAAGTAAAAAGATAAAAGGTAAATAGTTAAAAAGTTAAAAGTTAAAAGAATAAATAATATATTTTTTTTAAACTCAGAACGGTCACTGACCGTTTCTGATTTTTTATTTTATTTTATTTTATTTTTTAATTTTTTTTTACCGTTGGAATGTTTATATAAATATGTATATAATTTTTTTTTTTAATTTCTTTTTCTTTTCTTTTTCATTTTCTTTTATTTTCATTTTATTTTCAAAACAACCAAAAGTCACGATTTGTCACTCATCCAAAACTCCATATGTCAACTTTTAAATGGTCCACGATATACACTCAGCTGCCACGTCACCTTCTCGGGATTTTCTCGTTCAAACTTCTTCTGACAATAACATTTTCGTTTCAACTCCGATTTGAGTAATTCAAATTGCGTTGGAATCCTTGTTTCGAGCACTACACTGTTGACATCTTAAAACATCAAAATTATTAGTAAATAATATCAGGTTTGTTATCATCAAAATATTAATTAATTAATTAATTAAAATTAATTAATTTGAGATAGGACCAAATAGCCAACAATCTACCCCTTTTTGATGATGACAAACAATTGTAGAAAAATCACTTGAAGATCATAAGAATCAATTTAGTACATGTGTCCAATAGCATTTAAAGTTTAATACATCATCATAAAGTTCACATTAATTATCCCCCTAAATTAATACATCAATAATCAATAATAATAAGATATGTTACAAACATTTCAAACATATTTTTCAAAGACTTCTCCCCCTTTGTAATCATAAAAAAGAAATAGGATATAAAAGCTCCCCCTAAATATATGAATTTTTCCTCTTAGAACATGATTACATACTTTGTTTAAAAAATAACTCCCCCTAACGATATGTCTTAAAGAAAAATATAAATTTAAGATGCATCACAACGAATAATACCAAGCTCAAGCCTATTTTTGCAAAAGTTCTCTTCATTCAAAGGCTTGGTGAAAATATCCGCTAATGGATTATTAGAGCTCACAAAATCAAAAATAATATGACCATTTTGCACATGCTCTCTAATAAAGTGATGTCTAATATCAATATGCTTAGTTCTTGAATGATGTATAGGAATTTTGGTCAAATTTATAGCACTAGTATTATCACAAAATATTGGCACACTACTACAAAAATGGGATATGATGATTCTAAAAAAGTGTCACAAACGGCTTAGATGATACTTTTTTGCAATCATTGTATCGCACATCATCTATTCTCTTAAGATGATACTTTTTTAGAAGTGTCATTAAAACTTTTTAATTGATACTTTTCTACAATCATTGTATCGCACATCATCTATTCTTTATAGATGACACTTCTTAATAAGTATCATTGAAACTCTTTAGATGATATTTTTTTACAATCATCGAGTTTTCTTTGATGACATTAATTTGTTTTCACATAAAGAACAATAGATGATATATAAAATTGATCATTAATAATTTATCTATGATACCTAAACTCAATCATTAAAAAAGTTAAATTGACATTTTTTTGTAATCACTAAATATGTAAATATGCTCTTTATTTAATCATATATCTCCAATCTTTACAAATATTTATTGTCAACTATTTTTCCTATTTATTTCAATAGTAGCACATACAACTATTAAAATTAAATGGTCTCTAAATTTGATTCAATATAAGAACTATTTTCATAATATTCATTTGTATATAAGTATCAATCAAGGTAGTACTTTATACATGTATCGTAAATATAGTTAAATGAAAAAAAAATATTGTTCATGACATCAATAAATATAAATTGAAAAATATTCATGGTTACACCAAGACAAGATGTGACTTCTTTATTGGATTGATTCAACTCCATGTTGAAAATATGAATCCAAAAGTTGCTACAACATATCTATCTCCAACCACATCGACAATATCTGAGATTAAACGAGCATTCAAATATCAAATATCACATATATGTGGATGATAGTCATTGAATATAAATCCTATAGGCTTACATACTATCCTTACATAATTAGTAAATATAGAGAGCAATATTGATGAGTCAAAGCCTAATGGAGAGAGAGAGGTTAAGAGGAAATGTGACAAGAAAAAAAAACATCATCTCGAAAAGAAATATAAACATCAAGCAACAAACACCAATTACGAAGAGAGCAAATTTAAATGAAAACAAGAAAAATACATCACAAGTCACAACTTTCATGAACATAGTGCTTATACTTGCCTTAACACTTTTTCATAAAAAAAAATTTTGAACAACCTAATCTTCGTGTAACTCGCAAGTTCCCCAAACTCGTCAATAGTGCTATCAAAAGGACCAAACTTCATACCAACAAAACCAAAGAAAGTAAATGGCAAATTTCCCCATCTATCATAACTAGCTTTAATGGTAGAACAAATGTGTTTTTGTTTTATAAAAAAAGACATAATATAAAGGAGTAAAACTCTACCTCCATAGTCATTATCCACGATTAAGAATTGGTTCCATAGATACCACATTTTGCCCCTGTAACAAGAAATTAGTTAAATATTTTTTCACAAGATTTGCAGAGATGTACTTGTAGAAATAAACTCAATAAACAATAACATATTTTTTATAATTGTATCCTACTCTTCCTGATATGTTAGCCACACATACTTACTAGGTTGCCAAAAATAGACCCAACGTACAACTTATTGCAAAGAGAGAAAATTAAGAAAATCAATAACCTTTGGAGCATCAAAATTATCTGTAAGATGCACATACATGTCATTTCCATCAATATTATCTGAGATTTGGTTACTGGGGTCTACTACCTTCAATCAGTTCAACAATATGGAATAATATTCAACAACATTAAACAAATACTAATCGACAACAATCAAATTCTCAAAATCACCAACTTGATGATTCTCATCATCAAGGGAAAATAGAGTTATAATGTCCTAATAGTTACAATGGACACATTGTATCTAAAGTATAGAAATAAGAGGGTGTTTTACTCCTGAGAATGTACCAGTCGATGAGCAACGATGGGTGGTATGCTAAAGAGCATGAACATGGAACCATAAATCCTGCGTTAAAAGCCAGAAATATTCAATGTAATTGTAGTTGAACCTTAACAAATATACCAGCGAAATTAAGAGTTACAATAAAAATTAAAAAAAATCCCACTTATAAACCATAATAGTTGAGAGAGTCTACTCTTTAAATTAAGATTTAGCAGATTAGTCTTAAACTTCTTTTTTAACATTGTGCCTTCTAACAACCTCACTTATAAAACCAAAACCATTACCTTAAAGTTTTCCTTGCTTTCAACTGATTATATGTCCCAAAATTATTTCCATGTAGATCATTTTTATCGACCTTCAAATAAAACAAGAAAAGGACAACATAGTAAGGGAAAACTATTGTGTGAGAATAAAGATAGATTGCTTTCTTGATTAAAAAATGGTTTTTTTTTATTAAAATGCAAATAAGAGCACACACCTTAATCAAAAGAGTTTAGTGCCAAGTTGAAAGGCTAAAGATTTTGCTCATTGCTAAGCTTTATACGATATATTCATATAAAATATATGAATCACAAAAAGAAGAGATTGGCTATAAAAATATTCAATACACATGAAAATCAAAACAATTATACATGAGAATCATAATAGCTTCACGTCATAAAAGAGTACAAATGACTCTTTATGATATATATAAAGAAGTAGCACACATATAAAAGCATTTCAATAATGATAATTATTATTACCTCAACTTTAGATAGGATTTCAACAATGACATTGAAAAGAACTACTCTATAAGTTTAAATACAAAAGAAAAATTTCTTGCATAAGTTTTACTTCCACTGTTAGTTAATTTATTCTCTAGTGCCACATGCCTAAAGACAAGGAAAGAAACTATGAAAAAATAGATGCTCATCTCATCATATCATAATTTCAATTTCACCAAACATACTTTTGTATAAATAATGAAAAACTATGCTGATGTTTCAATACAATAAAACGATATAAATCAAAAGTTTCATTCATCGTTTCAAACCTTAAACTATTACAGTCATTTGGGCTTTTAGAATGGCTTGTATAGAGTTGTATTCTTCCAATAAGTTCGTGTTCTAGCTCTCAATATAAAGGCCATCATTATGTCTTTCATCCTGCACATGAAACAAAAAAATTGAATATCAAGTAGTGATCAAGTATACTCTATTCCTTAGATGTCTCCCAGTGCCAAGGTTAGGGACGAACCTGCTTACCTCGATTATAGTGGAGTGAAACTCCAATTTTTAGTTTCTAAACAAAATAAAAATATAAAAATACATATCTATCTAAAATCTACCGGTAAAACATTTTTAAGGTCTAGAACTTGAAAGTACCTAAATTAGTAGAAATGATTTAAACCAACTTGATTTGTATTTACCTTTATCCTCAATGGGCAAGATTGATTGTATCGTGTCAGCCAATGAAGGAGGACGGGGACCAATAGGCAACAGAGTTTGAAGATCGTATTCCAAATCCAAGAGAGGGAAAAAAAATCTCTAGTTGACAAAATAAATAAAACCAACAAATCAATTTTGAAATTAGACCTAAAAACCATAGCCTCCCCATCAGTATTTATACTCTGCGGTGCAACAAATTTTCCAGTAAGCCTTCCATTAGGATTTTACAGATTTAAATTTATTACTAAAATCATAAACACGGAGGTAGAGGTCCTATGAGAGAAAATGATTAAACAGACAAATTTCGATTTCAGACTAAAATCACAAACACTAAGCTCATAAAACAATACTCACAAAGAAGTAATCAACGAAAATATGCATACAAAAAATGAGGAGAAAGAACAAATTAACCGGAGATTTAACGACTACGGAGTCAGATTTCTGATCGGCGAGTCGAGGAACGAGCACGAAGCGGTGATGGTCCCCAAGAGATGCAAATGGCGATTTCATTGAGGAGAAGGGAGACTGCCGGTTAAGAGAGCGCATGATCTGCTCAGGCGAAGGAGAAGCAAGGATCGAGTGATTCGAAGGAATTTAGGGTTTGAAAGGAATTCGCTGATCTGGAGGTGCAATTGGAAAGGAAAAATCAGTGGTGAAGGATACGGCCAAATCGTGAAGAAGAGACAAAGGCAATAAATATTGAAGAAGAAATTGATGAGAAATTTGGCCACAAACTCAAAATGGATTCTTCAATTAGGATGGGAAGAAGAAGAAGAAGAAGAAGAAGAAGAAGAGCGAAGGAAATTTGGGAATAGTCGGGAGTCTTAGGGCTTGCTTATTTTTTATAATTTAAAAAATTTATTGCTGATTACAATAAAGTATCATAAAAACGTTTTTTTTATATGGTTATAATAAAGTGTCATAAACCGCGCTTTTTTATTTATGATACTTTAATCAGCCTCCCCTTTTAAATTTAGTTTAAGATAAGTATCATCTAAACTCATTTTTGTAGTAGTGGCACATTATCAAATTTTAAACCAAAATCACATAATGTGTGTTTCATCCAAAGAATTTGAGCACAACAACTAGCAACCGCAATATATTCCACTTCGGTAGTAGATAAGGCAACCGAATTTTGCTTTTTGCTAAACCAAGATACTAAGGAACTTCCAAGAAATTGGAAAGTTCCACTAGTACTTTTACGATCAAGTAAACTTCCGGCAAAATCCTCATAAGAATATCCTACTAAATTAAATTCGACATTTCTAGGATACCACAAGCCTCAATCAAGAGTGTCAAGTAAATATTTAAATATTCTTTTAATGGCATGCAAATGAGATTCCTTAGGACAAGATTGAAATCTAGCACAAAGACATACACTAAACATGATATCGGGTCTACTTGAGGTTAAATAAAGAAGAGAACCAATCATACCTCGATAAGCTTTTATGTCCACACATTTACCTTTTTCATCCTTGTCAAGTTTGGTAGATGTGCTCATTAGAGTTTTCGCAATTTTACCTTCATTGAGCTTGAATCTTTTGAGCAAATCTTTTGTGTATTTCTCTTGACTTATGAAGATACCATTCTTGAGTTGTTTGATTTGAAGTCCAAGAAAGAATCCAAGTTCTCCCATCAGACTCATTTCAAACTCACTATGCATACACTTAGAAAATTCTTCACACAAAGAAGGATTAGTAGAACCAAAAATAATATCATCTACATAAATTTGCACTAAAAGAATATCATTTTCCTTAGTCTTAATGAAGAGAGTAGTATCAAGTTTACCTATTTTAAAGTCATTTTCAAGAAGAAAGTTGATAAGTCTATCATACCAAGCTCTTGGAGCTTGTTTTAAACCATAAAAAGCCTGTTTCAACTTATAAACATGATTAGACAAATCAAAACTTTCAAACCCGGGAGGTTGTTCTACGTAAACTTCCTCCATAATATAACCATTTAAAAATGCACTTTTTACATCCATTTGATACAAGATAAAATTCTTATAAGAAGCAAAAGTAAGTAACTGTAATAACCCAAGGTTTTGTATTTGAAATAAGACTTATGGCACACTTGTAGTTAAGTTAAAGTTAAAGGGCATTTTGGTCAATTGTAAGGAGATATTTAAGCTTCTTTTGAGAACCCCAAATCCCAAAACCCATCATGCGTCTTGTTCATCGCCTTCTCCATTGAGGATTTCCGCCGGTGGGTCGCATGGGTTCGTTTCGAGCAAAGACAGACCATCGCCGGAGGCGAGCTCGTCGCAGCACCGGGTTTCACTCGTGGGTTCCGCTTCGCCGAGGTGCGTGGTCGCGCAGCAGCCTTAGGGTCGGGTCGGTCTTTGTCCGGCGGTGGGGTGTGTGCAGCCGAGTGGCTCGCGTGGAGCGGTGGGTCGGTCGCGCGAGCGGCGGAGCCGCCGCGGCCGGACGCGCGCGCGTATGTGCGGCGGGAGGCGCGCGAGCGGGCGCGAGCTCTTTATCCGACGCGCGCGTGTATCGGCCGGGGCGCGCGAGCGGCGGAGGCTCTTGTCGAGACGCGTGCGTGTATCGCGGGCCGAGGCGCGCGAGCGGCGGAGCTCTTCTTACGGTCGCGTTCGTGCGTCTTGGTGGGTGGCGCGCGGCGGAGTCGAGCCGCTGCCGGTCGTGGTTCGTGTGTCGTCGCCACCACCGTCGCCGGCGAGCTTGTGGTGGGGTAAGGCTCTCTCTCTCCTTCTTTAATTCTCTAACTTGAATTTGGGTGAAAATGGTGGCCAAATGAAGAAGAAGGTGGGTGTTTGGAAGTTGGGTTGTGTTATTTAAGTTGGGATAGGGCTATTCTAATGAGGAATAAATTTGCTTTGGTTCAAGTTCAAAGTTATTTAAATGTGGATTTAGGCTTGTTTGGTTGTAGGGTTGAGTTCATCTAAATTGAGATTAATAGGTGTTGGGTTGCAAGCCTATTTACATTCAATATGGATAAAGTAAGTTGTTTGTAAGGTTAATGTCATTTAAGTGTGGGTTTGAGCTGCTTTGGTCGTTGGTTTATGGCTAATCAAGTTAGGATTAAATAGTGTTTGTTGGGTAAATTGCAAGTATTGACCAGGTTTGACCTTTATGTTGACTTCGCAGTTGACCAAGAAGAGATTCTTCGCTTTTGAGCCGAGTCCGGAGGGGGCCGGACACGTTTTTCGAGGGCTCGGAGTTGCGCTTGACCTTTGGGGCTTCTAGGTTATTCTAAAGTGTTGTTTGGGAGGTTCAAAGGAGGTAAGGGACCAAGTTACCCCCTTCTCGAGGCCCGTGGCTATTACATGTGTTGGATTGATCGTATTCACTTACGTGTTTGATGTGGCATAATCTGTGATGTTTGTGCTTGCATTGATTATATTGAGAGCATGCAACATCTGATTGATATCATGTTAAGGCAAGCATGTAGATTATGTTGATTATATGGCCATGCATGAACTCATCGTATGTTGATTGATAGAGTCGGTCTCGCATGATACCTCCTTATGTCCCATTGGGGGCTTGAATGATGTTTGATGCACGGCTTGGTGCTTCGTTTGGACGCAAACGAGACACGGAGACCGGATAGAGGATGCTAGTAAGCGGATGTGCATGGTTTGTGGCCGGCACGTTCTCGATGGGGGATTTGTGGTCCCTCGCCGTCGGGTTCCCGTGGATGGTCGGCCCACCAGGCTCACGGCCCTATCGGCGCTTACTAGTAGCCTAGGGTGCTCTCCGGTATGTGGTTGGGTTTGTGGCCCTTTGGTGAGCGTCTTTGGATCCACCCTCACCGTGAGTATGAGACCCGTGGGATTTGTGGTCCCTTAGCTACTGTGCTTCTCTACTCGCAGGATCCTCGGCTGGAGCAGTATCCCGCATTGCCTTAGAGATTTGTGGTCTCTATTGGCCTTTAGGTCTTTGGTTTGTGGCCTCGGATCCGCTCTGCGTGGCGTGGATCTTGGACATGGTTCCTAACCCTTTTCGCCCGGAGCTCGGGTTTTGTGGACCCCTTGATTATGTTGCTATCTTGCATGTTCGTGATGCTTTTGACTGATGCATGTCTTTACCCCGAGGTGGGGAATCCTTCTTCGAGTTAAAAACTCACCCTTTCCACTGTGGAATCCCACAGTACTACGAGATTGTATCGAGATGGGTGATCGGACGAGTGAAGATGACCATGGGACCCACGCATTATTCTCATTTAGAGTCGTCTAAATTTCTTCTTTCTCGCATGAACTATTTAAGGGCGTGATAAATGGAACCTGTTTTATCGAGTTTTTATGTTTTGACTTTAGGGTACCTTAAGACTGTTTTAATGAATTTATCTCTTATAACCTTGTTCTTTCGAGTTGTTTTAAAGGAGTTTTGTTTTAAATTTACATGCCCGAGATTGCGAATACTATTTTCATGCATTGTGAGTTAAGGACTTAGGTTTAGACCTTAGTTTGGGTTGGGTCCTTACAGTTGGTATCAGAGCGCAGAGTCATAGATTCTGTAGACTAGCTTACATCGTAGGCTGTTGTCTTGGTCCCCATGGTCTTCAGCCGTGATCGATCTCCATCAGTAACTTGGTAGTGGATTAAGGATTTTAAAGCATGCTTAGTTATGATTAGCACTGTTTGTTTATTGTATGTTATTTCCTATTATCATACTTGCATGCTAACCCAAAGCTTTCGGTGGGGACTGAGATGTCCCTAAGTAGGTTGTAAACTGTTGAGATTCCTAGTAGAGATACTAGAAGTGATGTTAAAAGTGCAAGAGTTGTTGAGTAGAGTGAGCTTTAAGCTCAGGAGGTGCACCGATCCTTAGGTGCAGCCTAGAGTTGGAGCAATAGAGACATCCAGAGTTGTTGTGGACGATTGCAGTTGCAAGAGTTGAGCCGGAAGCTGAGTTATTGGCTGATTTGCATGCTAAGTAGCAGTTGAAGGTTGTTCTTCATATCGGGCAAAATGTTGCTTAGGTGTCTCACGCCATTCTGCATGCTCGTGGTAGGCGCAGTGATGGAAATTGCAGAATTTTCAAAGATCTTATGAGAGTTTAGGAAGTGGGATCCGTACCACTTTGTTGGACTATCTAAAATCTCCTTAGTAGTTGAGGCGTGGTTGTCATTGTTCGGGATGATCTTCAACCCCCCAAGTTTGCATAGAAAGGCAGAAGATTCAACGTGATGTTCCACTTGAGAGTTTGAGAAGAAGGTCTGGTGACGGTCTATGCTGATTTTGACCTAAAGGGTTCGACCGTTTCAAAGTTTAGTGACCTTATAGAGTGGTTCTCAGTTGGCTTGCCAAATGTTGATAAGCAGAGGGTGTTAGTCCAGTTTCCTTACTTTCGATAGGGGAATGGTGCAATGTGAGTTATGAGATATACGGTTTGAACTTTTGAGGTGTGCCAAGATTCGATCAATATTGTTTGCAAAAGAGAAAGTTTGGGACTACCAGATCATTTGGGTCTAGGAGTCAGCGGCATGGTTAAGGACTCGATAAGTTTAAGGTCAAGCCCAGTTAGCAGGTTGTGTTTGGGGAATCACTAGATGCCGCCCTTGGTGGCCTGCGAGTGGATCAGATTTGATTCTTGGTTTGAAGTGGTTGTTGGAGGACCGTGTTGTGGATGAAGATAGTTGTAAGTGGGTGTTTTCAAGCGTCTTGGAAAGTCAAGCTTCTAGTTTAGAGGCAAGAATCAGAAGACAGTCTCTTGTGGTTTCAAATTGAAGGTGAGGAAGTCATTAGCTAAAAGAGCGTGAGTTGTCTAGCCCCCCATATTCAAGAGTAGAAAATTTTGTGTGGGAACATGCTGCTCAGGGATTTGAGTGAGTGAGCAAGGTCATTGTTGTGGTTCATGAGGATCCACCAGGGGTTGCCTCCACCCCGAGTAATGTTCTTTTGGGCAAGTTCGAGTGAGAATGACCCCATCTCAAGGTTTCTATTTATGGTAACCTGATGGAGTTAAAGAAACTTGAGGTTAAGTTGCGGGGTTGTTCGACCATGGGTCGATTAAATCGATGTGTCCTTGTGTAGCGCCTTGGTGTGGTTGTTAATAAGAATGTCGGTATATGAAATGTGTTTTAGTTTCTGAAAGTTCTTTAAGCTAGCAGTTAAGTCAGATGTTTGTTGCTCAAGATCGATGGCTTATCCAAGAGCTTTAAAGGGTAGTGATATTCGAATTCGATTTGTTTCGTTGCCAATGTTGGCAGAGGCATCGTGACATTACGGGTTTGACGATCAGAAGGTCCCTAGGACTTTCTAAACGGGTTTATGATCGTGTTCATAATTGCGTTATGAGCTTGTTCAAAGTTAGCATTAAATCATCTTTGGGAACTTGAGAAAATTTTGGGGAATACTTTGAGATATTCAAAGGCGTTCAAGTTTCTAAATGTGAGTTTTGATTGGAATCAATAACCTTTTTCAGGTTATGTGGTTTCTCGTCAAGGAACTTTTTTGGATTTTGCTAAGACCGATGCAATGAGCAATTGGATCAGGTCAGCATCGATTGCAGAGGATCGGTTACATAGTTGACTAGAGAGAGGTCAGATGTTGTGTGATCAGTGGGTTTGATGTTAATTCAGTAATTTGAGAAGATGTTTGATTTACTGCACGCTTGCTGGTCGACCGAGGGGTCAAGTGGGTTGTGGCTTGTATTGAAGCTTCAGAAAGGGGTGTGTGTTATGCTCTTGCGAATGGTTGAGGCATATAGAGAGCGTGGTTGCAAGATCCCTTACTACCCTGGTAAAGCTCTTGTGGTTGCTCTCGCACTGAGTAGAGAAGTTCATTCTCAGTGGCATTTGTTGTTTCCTTATTTTGTTGTGGTCTTATTTCGACCGAGCAGAGTGGTATTGATTGGAAAGACTTCAGTCCAGTCAACTAAGTTGTTTGCGTAGTTGTTGTTGAGGCCGAGATTTGCAGATAGTCAACAGGGTGGCATAGTTGTTGGTTCAGTTTGTGAGTGGCAATTCAGTTAGAGACTCTACGTGTTTGTTGATGCTGAAATCAGACCTGAGTTCTTGTTAGATGCATATAGTTCGTTGTCTACTTGACCCCCCGAGGGTACCAAGATGTATGGAGATCTGAGGATCCTGTGACTACAGAGTATCGAGGGGCGAGTTTGTTGGGTCACTAGTTTGGGTTGGACTGGTAGCAAGTGAGTTGCATCGTTGTTGCAGCCCCGTAGTTTCCTAGAGTGAAAGTGGAACGAGGTCTCTATGAGTTTCATTTCGGGGTTCCCTAAGACGCCGAGAGGTTTCACCATGATATTGGTGATTGTGGACTGACTGACTCAATGGGCTCACTTTTCTCCGTGAAGCCGGATTGTTCACCGAGAAGTGAGCATACTGGTACTTGGGAGAGATTTTCAAGTAACTGGGGTTCTTGTGAGTTTTGTTCTCTTGGAGAATTAGCAAGTGAGTTTTGTTCTCTAGCAGCTTATCACCCATTGTCTTGCCGGCACCATCTAAGACATTGTTTGGAAAGTAGCGAGATCACTTGTCCATTGAGACGAAATAAAAGAAAGGAAGTTGTTAGGACCAAAAATTGTTGTAGTTGGCTAGTGAGGCGATTTGAAGGTTCGTGGCTTGAATGCTTCCAGTTCAAAGTTATCGAGAGAGTAATGGAGACGCTTGTCACAGAGGTATAAAATTCGAGGTTGGCAGTCCTGTGTTCTAAAAGTGGATCGATGTGGGGAATGTAGAGATCTGAGATCAGAGAGAAGCTGAGAATAAGTTGTTTGCTCGGTCGGGATTCTCAAATGAGTTGATGCGATGGCATGTCATAAGCTTGTTTTGGTTGTTGTGTGCGGTTCATTTTGTGTTCCATATTTGATGCTTCACGGTATGTGTCAAGCTTGTTCCATGTTGATCGCGAGTATTTAAGTTAAATGAGGATCGGACTTATGAAAGAAACCAGTTTAGTTTTGGATCAAATTTGTAAGGTTTTGAGGAGCTGTGAGTTGCTTTCGTTAAAGTATCGTTGAGGTGGTTATGCACTCTTGTTGTTTTGGGTTATTTGAGCCTTAGTCAACTTTCGAGGACGAAAGTTTTCTAAGGGGGAATATTGTAATAACCCAAGGTTTTGTATTTGAAATAAGACTTATGGCACACTTGTAGTTAAGTTAAAGTTAAAGGGCATTTTGGTCAATTGTAAGGAGATATTTAAGCTTCTTTTGAGAACCCCAAATCCCAAAACCCATCATGCGCATCGCTCATCGTCTTCTCCATTGAGGATTTCCACTACCGGGTCGCATGGGTTCGTTTCGAGCAAAGACCGCCATCGTCGGAGGCGAGCTCGTCGCAGCAGTGGTTTCACTCGTGGGTTCTCGCTTTCGCGAGGTGCGGTCGCGCAGCAGCCTAGGGGTCGTGGGTGCCGCTGTCGGCCGTGTGGTGTGTGTGTGCCGAGTGGCTCGCGTGGAGCAGGGGTCGGCCGCGCGGCGAGCGGCGAGCTGCTTGCCGGCCGGACGCGCGCGTATGTGCGCGGGGGGGGAGCGCGCGCGAGCGGGCGGAGCTTGCCGAGACGCGTCGCGGTATCGCGGCGCGGGCGAGGCGCGCGAGCGGCGCGAGCCTTGTCGGACGCGTCGCGTGTGCGCGCCGAGGCGCGCGAGCGGCGGAGCCGCTGCCGCCGCGTTCGCGGCGTCTTGGTAGGGTGGCGCGCGCCGGCGTCGTCGAGCGCGCGGCCGTGCGTGGTTCGTGTCGTCGCCGCCGCCAGTCGCGCCGCCGCGAGCTTGTGGTGGGGGTAAGGCTCTCTCTCTCCCTTCTTTAATTCTCTAACTTGAATTTGGGTGAAAATGGTGGCCAAATGAAGAAGAAGGTGGGTGTTTGGAAGTTGGGTTGTGTTATTTAAGTTGGGATAGGGCTATTCTAATGAGGAATAGAAATGCTTTGGTTCAAGTTCAAAGTTATTTAAATGTGGATTTAGGCTTGTTTGGTTGTAGGGTTGAGTTCATCTAAATTGAGATTAATAGGTGTTGGGTTGCAAGCCTATTTACATTCAATATGGATAAAGTAAGTTGTTTGTAAGGTTAATGTCATTTAAGTGTGGGTTTGAGCCGTGTTTGGTCGTTGGTTTATGGCTAATCAAGTTAGGATTAAATAGTGTTTGTTGGGTAAATTGCAAGTATTGACCAGTTTGACCTTTATGTTGACCAGAGTTGACCGAAGAGATTCTTCGTTCTTCGAGCTGAGTCCGGGAGGGGGCCGGGACACGTTTTTCGAGGGCTCGGAGTTGCGTTTGACCTTTGGGGGCTTCTAGGTTATTCTAAAGTGTTGTTTGGGAGGTTCAGCCGAGGTAAGGGACCCGTTACCCCCTTCTCGAGGCCCGTGGCTATTACATGTGTTGGATTGACTGTATTCACTTACGTGTTTGATGTGGCATAATCTGTGATGTTTGTGCTTGCATTGATTATATTGAGAGCATGCAACATCTGATTGATATCATGTTAAGGCAAGCATGTAGATTATGTTGATTATATGGCCATGCATGAACTACTGTATGTTGATTGATAGAGTCGGTCTCGCATGACAGTCCTTATGTCCCATTGGGGGCTTGAATGATGTTTGATGCACGGCTTGGTGCTTCGTTTGGACGCAAACGAGACACGGAGACCGGATAGAGGATGCTAGTAAGCGGATGTGCATGGTTTGTGGCCGCACGCTCTCGATGGGGATTTGTGGTCCCTCGCCGTCGGGTTCCGTGGATGGTCGGCCCACCGTGCTCACGGCCCTATCGGCGCTTTACTAGTAGCCTAGGGTGCTCTCCGGTATGTGGTTGGGTTTGTGGCCCTTTGGTGAGCGTCTTTGGATCCACCCTCACCGTGAGTATGAGACTGTGGGATTTGTGGTCCCTTAGCTACTGTGGCTTCTCTACTCGCAGGATCCCTCGGCCTAGCAGGTATCCCATTGCCTTAGAGATTTGTGGTCTCTATTGGCCTTTAGGTCTTTGGTTTGTGGCCTCGCATCACCGCTCTGCGTGGCGTGGATCTTGGACATGGTTCCTAACCCTTTTCGCCCGAGAGCTCGGGTTTTGTGGACCCCTTGATTATGTTGCTATCTTGCATGTTCGTGATGCTTTTGACTGATGCATGTCTTTACCCCGAGGTGGGGAATCCTTCATCGTTGCAAAAAACTCACCCTTTCCACCGTGGAATCCCACAGTACTACGAGATTGTATCGAGATGGGTGATCGGACGAGCTGAAGATGACCATGGGACCCGCTGCATTATTCTGTTTAGAGTCGTCTAAATTTCTTCTTTCTGCATGAACTATTTAAGGGCGTGATAAATGGAACCTGTTTTATCGAGTTTTTATGTTTTGACTTTAGGGTACCCTAAGACTGTTTTAATGAATTTATCTCTTATAACCTTGTTCTTTCGAGTTGTTTTAAAGGAGTTTTGTTTTAAATTTACATGCCCGAGATTGCGAATACTATTTTCATGCATTGTGAGTTAAGGACTTAGGTTTAGACCTTAGTTTGGGTTGGGTCCTTACAGTAACATTCTAATAGCTTCTAATCTAGCAACGGGTGCAAAAGTTTCTTCATAATCTATACCTTCCTCTTGACAATAACATTGAGCTACAAGTCTAGCTTTATTTCTAATTATATTTCCATTTTCATCCATTTTATTTCTAAAAACTCATTTAGTCCCAATAATAGAAACATTTGAAGACCTTGGGACTAATTCCCAAACTTCATTTCTTTCAAATTGATTTAACTCTTCTTGCGTAGCTAAAATCATCCAAAATTCATCATTTTCAGCATCTTTAAAACTTTTTTGTTCAATTTGAGAAACAAAAGAAAGACGATTAAATAAATTAAGAGAGGAACGAGTTTTCACACCTTGTTCGAGATCACCAAGAATCAAGTTTTTGGGATGAGATGGAACATACCTCAATTCTTTAGGCATAGATGAAGAACATTCTTCATTCTTATCGTTGAAGCTCATTTCTTCTTTACATGGAACAATTTCCTTATCTTTATCACTAACAAGTAAATCTCCAAAATTTTCTTCAAAGACATCACCACATATAGACTCATTAGAAATATTTTTATAAGATTCATCAAATACAACATGCATAGATTCCTCAATAGCTAATGTTCTCTTATTGAAAACTCTATAAGCTTTACTAGAAGAAGAATAACCAAGAAGAATACCACATCCGTTTTAGAATCAAACTTTCCAAGTTTTTCTTTGTTGTTCAAAATAAAACATTTGCATCCAAAAACCTTGAAATACCCGACATTTGGAATTTTGTTATGCCAAAGCTCATAAGGAGTTTTATCTAAAGAAGGTCTAATTAAAACTCTATTCAAAACATAACAAGCGGTATTAACGGCTTCCGCCCAAAAATACTTAGGCAAATTATACTCATGCAACATAGATCTAGCATATTCTTGTAAAGTACGATTTTTCCTTTCAACTACACCATTTTGTTGAGGAGTTCTTGGAGCGGAGAAGTTATGAGAAAAACCATTTTCTTCACAAAAGTTTTCAAAAGCAATGCTATCAAATTCTCCTCCATGATCACTCCTAATTTTAGAAATAAGAAATCTTTTTTTCATTTTGAACTCTTTTTACAAAACTAGCAAAACTTTTCAAAGCATTATCTTTATGTTTTAGCATAAAAACCCAAGTATATCTTGAGAAATCATCAACTATCACAAAAGCATAATAATTCCCTCCCAAACTAGCAATTCTAGAAGGGCCAAATAAATCCATGTGTAATAGTTGAAGAGGTCTAGATGTAGAAATCACATTTTTAGATTTGAAAGATGACTTGGTTTGCTTACCCATTTGACAAGCATCACAAACTTTATCCTTTTCAAATTTAATATTGGGAAGACCTCTAACTAAGGAAGTTTTAGAAATATTTGAAATTAAGTGCATACTAGCATGTTCTAATCTTCTATGTCGTAACCAAGAATCATTATGTAAAGCCGAAAGACATTTATCACTAATAGGACAATCATTCAAATCAATAGTGTACACATTTTCATCTCTATTTCCAACAAATAAAACTTTTCCATCACTAACATTTTCAATTATGCAATTCTTTTTATCAAACATAACTCTAAATCCTTTATCACATAATTGACTAATACTAAGTAAATCATGCTTCAAACCATCAACTAAAAGTACATTTTCAATCAAAGTAGAAGAAGCATTACCTATACTTCCCTTACCGATTATTTTACCTTTCTTGTTGTCACCAAAGTTACTAAGCCTCCATCCTTTTTTAAAATATTGACAAACTTGGATTGGTCTCCCATCATGTGCCTCGAGCAACCACTATCCAAATACCATTTATTTTTCTTGGAGGCTTTCAAACAAACCTACAAACACAAATATTCAAGTTTGATCCTTTGGTACCCATACTTGTTTGGGTCCTAGAAGGTTAGCATTTTTAAACTTTGGAATCCATTTTACTTTTGCATCCACATTTACCACATTTGATTTAGACAAGTAACAAGAATAAGATTTATGTCCATACTTGCCACATGAAAAACAAACAACATTATACCATGATCACTACTACAAAAATTAAGAAAGTTGACGCGCACAGGACGTCAACTTTTTAGTCAAGTTGATGCTTTCAAAAGCGTCAACGAATCGACTGTCAACTAAAGTCACTATAGTTGACGTTCGAAAAAACGTCATTTGAAGTTATAGTTGACATATTATAAGTGTCAGTACTAGAAGTTGTTGATACTCTCTAAGCGTCAAGTGATGATTTGGTTGACGTTTTATAAACGTCAAGTAAGAGTTTAGTTGACCTGCTGTGAATGTCAATTATTAATAAAAACGTCAAGTAAATATACATATGTTGACAGTTTGTAAATGTCATTAAAATAGAAGGTTGACGCTTGTCAAATGCCAAGTTGGTTCTTATTGTTGACACTTATAAAACGTCAAAGCATGTTTTTTTTTATATAAAAAAAATTGGTCACATTTATCTAATTATCTCGTTCATCCTATCAATATATAAATAATGATATTTTGCTGGACAGAATTTCAATAATAAATTACAATTTCAACGTTTCCACATAAGCATTATATATTTCAAGTACTAATGTCTTACACAATCCAAAACCACAAATAAAAGTATGGAACCACATTTTCCAACTAAGTCTGTCATTTTTTGATAAAAAAAGAAACTGGATTTTTTCTTTACCGGCGCCAAAGGTCATCACGAAAGGAAGTAAAGGTCAATCAGGCGATCATGAGCTAAATAACAATAGATCCCACCCTTTTGAGAAGTTGAAGGATTTCCAAGTACATCCTTTTCATACAAAAAAGAATAAGAATAGTGTCAGACACCAATAATGAAAAACGAAAGACAAAGAAATCGGAATACTTGAACATTACTAGCAATTCTAGCAATTAGTACTTCAAATTTGAAACTATTTGAGGAAGCTTAAGGTATTTAGAGTTCTGAACTGAACGACTTCAAGTAGCTCCAACGCTTGGACATAAGAATAGTGTCAGACACTAATAATGACTATTTGTGCCTACATGACATAAGTGCGCAAGCATACTGTAGCATGCCTTTCGATGGACCGAGCTACTAAAATTAGCAACATGCAATTCAATAGCTAGAACTAAAAGCTTAAGCAACCATGCTCTCATGAACAAAGAAAAATATCAGATTTGCCGGTAAAAAATGGTAAGTACTAAGTTTAAAAATGCAGGAAAATGAAATGCAAAGCATGAGCATGATGAAGTGTAGTAATTCATCAAGAAAAAACAAACATGATGAAGGGAGATAACGCAAAGGGTATGGTTGTTTCCAAGTGCTGCCATTACAAGCATGAAAAAGGTAATTGTGAAAAAGAGAGGGGGAAAATTTATCCAATAAATAAATAGAACTTAATTTTATTTTAAAAAAGCAACACGTCATTTAACCTAAACAAATTTCATTTTTGTTAAGAATGTGATATTTCTTATTTTATCATGGCAAGACCCAAACAACAGAAGCTCTTGCCATATCCATAATGCAAGTGACTAAACAAGTTATTACAAAAACTTCCACTTCTAACTACTTCAAAATAACTTCTCATTCAAAACTTCATCTAAATCCCAGTTGTACAAGAAAACCATTTTAGACTAATGACGGGGTGGGGATGTGTGAGTGTTAATGGACAATGGAAAAAAGGGATCATATGTTGAAATTTTTACTTTCCCTTCATTGGAATAATAAACCACAACATTTAACCTGAAAATCAAACTCATAAAGCAACACAATGATTTTTAGATTTGAAAGCTTTTCCAAAATCTCCACAATAACCTTCAAGCAACTACATAGGAAGAATCATGTGACTAATATACTACATTGTGATTTATCAATGCAAAAGTGAACGAAATATTTTAAGAACTTGTCATAAATTTAAAAACGAATCACCTATAATGAAATTTTGGCTGCAAAACCGTCCGCTCAATGGATGTCTCAAGGTCAAATTGAAGTAGCAAGTGTGTAACATTAGGAGCTAGTGTTGTCAATAAGAAGCTGCAGAAAATGGGCACATAAATGATGGTTTGATCAGCTAGTTAGAATTTAAGGAGCAAGATTTGGTGAGTGAAATACCCAACGCCGGAGACATTCAAGTATTTAAAAAAAATCAAACTTTAAATCTTTAAATCTTAACTCAAGGTAGGATGCATAATCCTCGACCAAAGAGTTGGCAATATTAGATTTTAGTATTAACTGCACTAGCCCAACCATACAAGAACTACAACAAAAAATATTGTCTTGCTAATTTTGTTGATACTTCACAATTTTATTCTCATCGCTCAATTTTGGTTGCCAAAATTACTCGAGTTAATTGGAGAGTACTTGCTAATTTTGGTTGCCAATTTTGTGGTAGAGAGTGTGAAGGTCACGAGATATACCCTTTAAATGAAAACTTTACATAAAACTTTTATCTAAAAAATGAGAGAATTCGGCAAAACCTATCTTAAGCAAGTAGAAGTTGTACCAAACTGGAAGCAAGAGCTCTTCCACCATAACTATTACTCATTCTATAACACCCATCACATTTCAGGCACCCCTCAGAGAAGCGAAGCAACTACCTGTAAGTTTATTTATGCAACGAGATATAAAAAATATACATGAAACTAACGCTTCATCTATTAGTAAAGTCCATGATCACCCGTTTAGACATAAATACCCAAAAACATGCTTGATACCACCTATTACAAGTTTATGTCCTCACGAAAATATTATTTATAACATGACAACCCATTGGTCATTTCTAAGAACAAAACATCAAAATAAGGAGAGTGTTCAAAAACCATAGAACATTCTACGAGTCACGTGGTTGCCCATTAATGGCCACCTGCAACAATCAAAATTCAACAACCACCAATAATATCACACTATAGCTATCCTTCCACAATGTAATTTAACACTAGGAGAAAGAAACGAAAATATAACATAGCAAGGCAAAAGAACCAAGTTAAAATTAACTACCCAAATCGTGTAAACCAAGCCAATGCTTAAATACTCACTAAAACCTACTCTAATAATGGTCTCTGCTAAATTTGGAAAAATAACCAAAAAGAAATCGGCTAAAATAGCCATGAAATGCTCAAACCCGAGCTCCACAACACCCATCAAAGTTTCGAACATACAAAGGTCAATGCTTGATATTTTCATGTAAATCTATATACCAAAAGAAAGAGGAGATGAAGACAAGTTCAACGCAACAATAATCGTGCAATTTCGAGCTCACAATAGAAAGTTATCACCCTTCGAAGTTCTAAGTTTTAGAAAAAACGAACTAAAATTCAAGAACTTACATTCTCACTTCCATCGCACCTCAAACCGAGCTGGCAAGACCTCAAAATCCCTTTGAAGAACGTCGATTAATGGCTGGTTCTACTCATTTCCAGTTGCTCTCGAGCATCCTACACACAATAAACACATACTACAATTTAAGTTTACACTTGGAATTTGATATACACTTCACTTAAATTCCATCCACAAAGAATATTGGGGTTACCAAGAGTAGCAGCAAGAAATGACCGACAAGGAAACCTTACCCAAAACTCGAGCGAGGGGCTGGAACAACCCAACGCAGCTACAAGGTGCACTAGCAGGACAGACCCGGTGAGGCAGGGGCGGTCACGCGAGCTGTTCGGGTTCCTTGCTCGCGCTTTTGCACCTTTGGTGGGAGGTGGGAGGCTACAAAGACCTGTAGCGATTGATGGCTGAGCAAATGGCAGCGTCGGCGTTGGAGCAAGAGACGCGGGTGTAGGCGAAGAAGACGAAGCGTCTTTGCAAGCCTTGGTACGGCTACACACAGGGCGAACTCACTGTAGGTGCAGGTCTGCGTCTGCTGTGATGGTTCACGGCTGCTAGAACAGGGCGACAAGTTGTGGCGGCGGCAAGGTAGAGGTCGGCGGTGGAGATCAAAGGTGATGGCGCTGGCTAGGTCAGAGAAGGAGAAGAGAAGGAACTTAAGGAATCGTGATTTTCCTTTTTTTCTCTTTATTTAACAACTTAAAATGGGCTTTGTTATTATTATTTTTTTTTTTTCATTCTTAAGTTTCCAGGAATTTTCCTTTACTCTTTTAAATGAGGTTTTTCCTTTCTTTTTTTTTTCCCCTTTTCTTTATTTAACAACTCAACCCTTTTAATCATCTAATTTATTTTCACAACATCAAACAAATCAATTTCCACACATGTATAATAATATTTAACAACTCAACCCCTTTTAATTAATTTTGTTTTGAAATTTTTTTTTAAAAATTATTTAAATTAGCTTTAATATTTTAATTTTTAATACGTATTAATTGACGTTTTGTATACGTCAACGCATGTATAATAATATTTTACACACATAACACGTCAAGTAAAATGGAACTACAAATCCTATCCCGCCCTTTGATATTAGTTGATGCTTTTCAATTTAAAGTATATTACTTGACGTTTCTTTTTATAAACGTCAACTATTTAAAAAAGCTTAGCGTCAACTATACTGTTTTTTGTAGTAGTGGATTTATCTCTTACAATAAAATTATGTATTCTACTTTTTTTTGAGAAATTATTTCTTGGAGCATTATGAAACTTTGCTTTTTGAGAAAATTTTCTTCTTGAAGTAGTATGAGCATATTTTAATTTAAAACATTTAGGTCTTATATGACCTTTAACACCACAATAATGACATATAGGCACAAAGCTAGATTTATCATATTTGGACACAATTTTAGGGATATTAAGCTTAGATACAAGAGGAGATGCTTTAACAAAAGTAGTTTTAGAATTTGAAGGAGTAGAAATTTCATCAATGTAACCTACACCTCTTTTATCACCATAAGACTTACCTACCTCAATTATTATCCAATCTTTGGGCACCTATGGTTAACTTTTTAATAGACTCATTAGCTCTATCAAGTTCATGCAAAACATTTAATTCCTTTTCTTTGAGCAACTTAATTAAATTATCTTTTTCACAACAATCTTGCTCAAGAAATTTAACTTTATCAAGTAAGACATTTTTCTCATCATAATCCAAAGCATGTTCATCACAAGAGACATTTATTTTATCAAATTTCACAACATCATGCTCATGCAATTTTAAGCAAGCAATTTCATCAAGTAAAGACTTATTCTCACTAGTAAGAGTATTATATTTCTTTCTAAGCACATTATATTTTGAACCAAGCTTTTCTAAGTCATTTTGCATGTTTTCAAAAGTTTCAAATAATTCATCATAAGAAGGGGATTCTAGAGTTACCTCATCATCTTGTTCATCACCTTTGTCACTATGAGCCATGAAGCAAAACTTTGCTACTTCTTCATCACTTCCACTTTCACTTTCATCACTATCATCCCAAGTAGCCTTCATTGCTTTCTTCTTGAATTTCTTGGATGATTTAAGGAGTAGACAATCCATTCTTATATGACTCGGTTTCTTGCATTCATAACATATTACCTCATCCTTCTTGCTCTTTTCGCCTTTTGATTCTCTTTGGTTTGAAATGTTCTTTTTGAATTGTTTCTTCCTCTTGATGAAGTTTTTATACTTAAGTGAAAAATATGCAATATCATCTTCATCAAGAACATCTTCATCTTCAGAGTCAACTTCCAAGGTGATAGACTTTAAAGCAATACTCTTCTTCTTTTTGGACTCATCTTCCATATTCTCTTTTATGGTAATCTCATGTGTCATGAGAGAACCAATAAGTTCCTCCAAAGAGAGTTTGGTGAGATCCTTTGCTTCTTGTATTGTCGTCACCTTTGCTTCCCAATTCTTTGGTAGACACCTAAGAATTTTCCAAACATTTTCGGATGTACTATATTCTTTTCCAAGGCCCTTCAAAGAATTTGTGATGTTAGTAAATCTAGTAAACATTTCGGTAATAGATTCATTTTCATTCATCTTGAACAATTCATAATTATGAACAAGCATGCTAATTTTTGTTTCTTTAACTTGACTTGTTCCTTCATATGTCACTTCAAGAATATCTCAAATTTCCTTAGCTGAAGAACACATAGATACTCTATTGAACTCATCACAACTTAAAACACAATACAAATAGTTCATAGTTCTAGCATTAAAAGCAAGCTTTTTCAATTCATCTTCATCACATTCATCTTCTAATTTAGGCACATCTTTATCATTAACCTTTTTCATGGGAATATTGGGACCTTTAATAACATTAAACCACAACTTATAGTCAATGGATTTCAAATATATCATCATTCTAACTTTCCAATAACCATAATTTGACCCATCAAAGTAAGGAGGCCTAGAGGATGATTGTCCTTCATTAATACCACTTCATACAAGGTTTGCCATAAAGCTCAAACAATAAAGTTTATATTAAAAATCTAGAAGAGCACCTTGGCTCTGATACCAATTGTTGGATCGGTATGACAACCCTAGAGGGGGTTTGAATAGGATTTTACACAAATTTTCCTAAATAAGCTTAAAATATTCTAAATATCAAACTTTTTACAAGTGATTAAAAAGAAACAATAATGCACCACACAAGATTGATAATGATTATGTAAAACAATTTTGATTTAAAACAATACAAATTAAAGCATGAAAGACAATACTAAAAATTATTTCAAAAGTAAATAGGAAAGAGTTAGAGAAGATTACACCGTGATTTATAGTGGTTCGGCAAGCCTACTCCACTACCCAAGCGCCTCTTGGGATTTTGAAAAACCTTTTTGCTTAACTCTTTCCACGGATTAGAGTCCAACCGTAAACCGCTACTTTTACGAGTTCAAGATCAAACTCGATCTTTTCCAAGGATCAAGATCAAACCGTTACAAAGTAAAGAATTTTTTTTAACACACTTTACAACTTTCTCAATAGAGTGGATGTACAAAATTTTATCTCACACAACCAAATCCTCACAATACAATATGTCTCTCAAGAATAAAATCTAAAAGAAAAAGTTGAGAGCTTGGAGAGAGCAACAATGGAGCTTTTAATTTTTAAAGGATTGAATAATAAAAGTTGTGTTGATTTTTGGAGAAGAAGATTGAGTTTAAAAAGGGAGGGAAATGGAGTAAAAGAGAAAATTTAATTTGAGCCATTGGATATATAAAAAATAAAATGAATGGTGAAGATTAAAAGTTAAAAGAAGTAAAAGATAACAGGTAAATAGTTAAAAAGTTAAAAGTTAAAAGAATAAATAATATATTATTATTATTATTATTATTATTATTATTATATATATATATATATATTTTACGGTTGGAATGTTTATATAAATATATATATATATATATATATATATATTTTTTTTTTTTTTTTTTTTTAATTTCTTTTTCTTTTCTTTTTCTTTTTCATTTTCTTTTATTTTCATTTTATTATCAAAACAATCAAAAGCCACCATTTGTCACTCATCCAAAGCTCCATACGTCAACTTTTAAATGGTCCACGATGTACACTCAGCTGCCATGTCACCGTCTCAGGATTTTCTCGTTCAAACTTCTTTTGCCAATAACTTTTTCGTTTCAACTTCAATTTGAGTAATTCAAATTGTGTTGGAATCCTTGTTTCGAGCACTACACTGTTGACATCTTAAAACATCAAAATTATTAGTAAATAAGATCAGGTTTGTTATCATCAAAATATTAATTAATTAATTAATTAAAATTAATTAATTTGTGATAGGGTCAAATAGCCAATAAGTGATACGAACGAACACCAACCTCATTCTATCAAATGATGACGATGATGAAAATCCGACATTTCCATGGTATGGAAACGGACGATGATGGGATTCATCTCCACGACAATGCTAGATATCAATGGCAGATTTGTGTTCTTGAGAAAGAAGACAATAAATCTTTTAGAATGTGGTGCAAAATATTTAATTTTAATGTATTTTTTTTAATTTCCGTCTTTTTTGTCGAACGACATTGATTTCTTTTCTTAATTATTAATGATTTCATATTTTTTAAATACTTGGATTAATTCGCAAATAGTTTACAATTTCGCTATTTTCATAACTAATTTAATAAATTTGACTAGTAATGCAAGGCTCCCTAAATATAATCTTTATTTATATCAAAACTTTTGTATTAATAAATAAATGTAGGTTTTAAATTTTAACATCATCTATAACCTGATAATGGTATGACTATCATCTTTTTTTCTAAAAATATGTTCACTTGAAAAATAAAATAGCAAAAGAAATCATTGGAGTACTATCATGTATTTTTTTTTCATAATACTAGTATTAATAAGTATTTATAATACAATATTAAAACATACTAATGACTAATGAATGCAAATACTTTAGAATTTACATACATTTGCAATTATATTTTGAGACCTCATCCTAACTGCAATTTTTCCTAAAAGTTATAGTACTTATACATATCATGATCGATACCACAAAAACAATATCCATAAATCCATATTTATTTAAAATATGTATTTATTTATCAATACATGATTAAATATTTTATGAAATAACCATCAATTTTTTTCACATTTTTTCAAGTCCAAAACAATGTAGGGAAATGGTAAGAATGGTCTACTTTTTAGAAAATAAATCATCAAATGTCTACTCATTTTTTACATTTAAATTCATGTCTACTTGGAGGAGAGAGAGATTTTTACTTCCCATAATGCCCCCCCGTATTTACCAAATTAATAATCAATATTATTTTTTCTTTAAAAACATCCTCCACATAAGCCTACATTTGAGGAGACTTTTTAAAAATTTTGAAAAAATTAAAATTAAAATTTAAAAATATTTGTAATATAGCGTGGAGATTTCTTCTAACATAACCACCTTCAATATCTAATTATTTTATTTTGAATATTTTTTTTTTCAATTAGATCAAAATTAAGTTTTTTTATTAAAAAAAAAAAAACAGATTTTATACTTAATAACCACTATATCTCATATTTTATCGTTAATTCAAATTAAAATTTGAAAAAATCTCTATATAAACATTATTCGATGACAGAGAGATGAATTTTTACGAAGATCAGAATTCGTTAAAGATCAGAATTCTAAGATCTCTCCCTCAACGTCGACTGTCTCCACACTCACGATCGTTGTTGAAGATCATAATTCTACAATTTCCCTAATCCACACATTTGCAATTCTCCCTAAATTTCACATCGCAAGGATTTTGGTTATGCAACAATGGAAGTCACGCCCATCCAGTTGTCTTCGGTGGATATGGGATAAAAGAAATATCTACTCCAATTATAAGACGACGACGATTGAAATAGCATATGGTACAAAAATTAGTCAACTTATCAATTTAGTTGTCATTTGCTTGTTATTGGCAAAAGTTTGACCATAATCGTAATGTGCACTGGGTTTTCCAGCGTCATGTATAAAGATTATTTTATCCTTGGAGAAAATGTACTCGTACACATTGAGACGTACAAACGCAAACAACTTCGATGCCCCAATTGCGTTAAATGTTGGGCTCATGTTGTCAAACAAAGATGAATTGAAGAAGTTTCTAGGCAAACTAGACACTAGTCTTGAGGTGTCATAAATATGTAAGGATTTGTACTTCTGGTCAACATATATGTAGGCAACTATACATGACACATGAGGTTGCAACAACAACTAGTTCAAATATTTCTTCATGCATGGATGATAATGCAGACTTGATTTCTTGGGAGAGAGAAGTTTCAGTTGGAGGGTCATGGCAGCCAGGGGGAAAACTCGCTCTTATGGTATGGAAGAGGATAGAACTTCACACACACTGCGGCTGTACCCAATCATACTTCTTTAAGGATTGATGAATTTTGAGATTTGTCCCTTTGGTGTTTCACAAGGACATCGAACGATTGTCAACACTCAAGAACTGTGAAGTTCCATTTGCCAAATAATAATTATGCTTTGTGCATGTGTATTTAATTATCTTTTTTTTTTATCTCAATACAAAAATCTAACAGTCATTCACAAACGATTATATGTATGCACATATAAACGGCCGGATGAACATTTAGAAGAGATTCCGAAAATTATTTTAATTTTTCAATTCTTTTTATCTTCAACCTATTTTTTCATCAGCATAATACGATTCTATCTGTTATAGTTTTAAATTTTTTTAATTCAAATTCTCAATGAGTTTGTTAGGGTGTATCTATAATAAGATTATCAAACAAATTAAAAAATAAATTAACAAAAAGGATAAAATTTCATTTACAATTTATTCATTTAATTACTAAATTTTAGAATATTAGGTTTAGACATAAATTTAAACCATTTAGAAGAGTAGACATTTTATGTTTATTTTATAAAAAAGTAGACATTTGTCTAGTTGCCCCAACAATGTATTTGAATAATTAAATAAATCCATTTTTACTAATTATTTTTCAAAAAGAAAGTTGAGTTTATTACATCTTAGAATACATTATTTATGAAGTGTTAATATATTAAACTTTATAATCATGATCATTTATATATTTAATATTATATATTCACAAAATTATCGTTAAATAATAATTAAATAATACGAATAAATATTAAGTTTGGTAAACTAATACAAATATATGAGATAAATACATTAAATATGGCTACTCACATAAAAAAAATAGTATTTATGTATGCCATATTCAATACCACAAAAATAACAAGAATCCATGAATCCTTATTTATTTGGAACTCATGTATTTATTTATTTGAGAATTAGAAACTCATATTTATTTATTAATACATGATTAAATTTTTTAATTATTTTGACAAAATCAAAATGACTACCACATAAATAAAAACATGTATCAAATATTTAAATAATAATAAAACTCTTTAAAACCCCCCACGATTTTGGGCAATTTTTTTTTTTTTTTTGAAACGCGATTTTGAAAAATTTATTAGAAGATAATTTTAGGTGAGATGATAGCATTTGTGTCTTTCTTATAAAAGAAAGTTTCTATTTAAAAGTGGCTCATTACTTATGCTAAATTTTCTAAATATATCTATTTTTGTAAATTTTTTATGGATTTTTTTTTTTTAAAACAATTTTTTTATGGATTTAGCTTACTGTTGTGAATGCACTTTTTTTAAAGTCTATTATTATTTATTAGTTTATTTTATGACGAGCTTTGGTCTCTTGAAGTTCCATATCTTCAAAGTCTAAAATCTTCTACCAATGGTGCCTATCACTTTCAGATATGTAAAGGCTATTATTATTAGTATTGTTGAACTAAAGTAATTCTTAATTTAATGTAATGAATTTGGCGATTGCGGATGTCTTCGTGTGGAAGGGTATTGTTTTTGTTGCGTCCTTTTTTAAATACAAGAAATTAATTCTCATAAATACTCTTTTTTCACTCCCAATATAGATACTTTGTCATCCTTGTTGTAAAGTCTGTAGATTGGACTTTGTGAATTTTATATCGTTTATGGGGTCAATTGTATGTATGAGTTTGTTTGTAATCATGTAATGGTGTTTCTGCCTTTGAACTTTCAAAGAAAAGTAGAGGTTATTTGAAATTAAGGAAAGTAGAAATTAAAAAAAAAAAAACCATAAGCTAAGGTATGAATTTAAATCCCCATCCGAAATAAAAAATCTGAAAACCAATTTCAATAACACTACACATAGTCAACATCTGGCTTTTGGTATTCCATGACATGTTTGATGAACAAAGAAACATCAAGATGAGAGGAGCCTCCTTCTTTGACAGCTCCTCTTGCCTTTTCTGCAAGCTCTTTCACTCTCCTCCTCCTCCTCTCTTTGGACTCTTCACTTTCTTCATCCATTAACTCATTTATGATAGCTTTAATATCTTCCTTCTTCACTTGAACCCCATACTTATCTTCCTCCCCTTCATTCAAAGGCCACTTGGCTCCTGCACTTACTCCAATTCTCAGCACTTTAAGAACCAGTTGCTCCCTAATAAACTGGTCTGAAAACAAAGGCCAAGTTATCAATGGCAACCCATAACACACCCCTTCTTGGACCCTACTAGACCTACAATGAGTCAGGAACCCTCCAACTGAAGGGTGTGATAGTATCAAAATTTGTGGAGCCCACCCCCTAATCAAAACCCCCCTCCCTCTAATCTGCTTTTCTATTCCACTTTCACAGACCCATGTCTTCAATTCCTCTGTTTTTCCCCTTTTCGAATTGCCCACATGAATGGCCTTTCGGAAGCCTCTACAACCAATGCCAACTCTTTCAACTGATCCACTATCAGATTACACATGCTCCCGAATGAGACGTACAGAACAGAGCCTGGTTTTTGTGAATCCAACCATTTTAGACACGAATGCTCATCCATGTCCGATTTTTGCCCTCTCTGTGCCTTGTCAATAGCGACCCTGTTGCAGAGCGAAACAGGGCCCACGCACCATACTCTTTTCAACGTCTTCTTCAAACTTTCTACGTATTCAGCCTCCATTTCTTTGAAACTGTTGAATATAGTCCCATATGCTGACATTTCTGCTTTGAATAAGAGGATTTGAAATTCCTTGAGTTTTTCAGGAATTGACTTTGGGGCTGTCGCTTTTCGAATTTCGATTCGGTCGGGAAGATTAGGAACAACGATACTTTCTTCTTCGTTTTCGTCTGCATAGATTGCTTGGTGGGAGTTTTGCATCACTAACCTGGAAAAGCAATTGAAGACATGGAATGAGATTCTTGGTATGTTGAATTTGTGAGCAATGTTCATGGTGAAGGGCAAACAGCCGTCGGAGATGATGCAATTCGGCGGTGGTGAAAGGGTTTCGACCACTTTCTCAACTGGGGTTTGAAGCAATGATGCGGCGGGCATGAATTCCATCGCCCCCACTGATGGCGGCAACTGGTCTTGATTCTCGATGCCTTCCGGCAGTCCAACTTCGTTGCATGGAAATGGGATCCTGACAATGTTGATTCGTGAAAGGGAAAGAACCACAGAGACAAGGTGTTGGAAGGGAGAAACTGTATATTAATAAAATCAGTCCAAATACAACCTGAAGGCTACAGAGCTATTTATAGCTAGGTCAAGAGGAGAAAAAGACAATACATTAAAAATAAACAGACTCAATTAATTACTAATGGGCTGTTTACATCCCCCCGCAAGCGCAATAGGCTAGCGAGCACGGAGAGCTTGGTACGAAGTCCTTGAAATCAAGAGAAAGGCAGGGCCTTAGTAAGAATATCAGCTAATTGGTCTTCGGAGGGGACATATTTGACCACCAGTTCCCTATTCAAAATTCGCTCACAAACAAAGTGATGGTCAATTTCAATATGCTTAGTGTGTTGATGAAGAACAGGATTTGCTGCAAGATAGATAGCACTGATATTATCACATAATAACAAAGGAACAGATGGAGCAGGACAGCCAAGTTCTTTTAGCATTGTGGACAACCAGAGCAGCTCAGCGGCACCATTGGCGAGGGCACGAAGGAAGGTACGGTAGCCCCCAGTGCTTCGTCTATCATCAGGGCAACTAGCCCAATCAGCATCAGTGTAACAAACGAGAGAAGACGAGGATGGAACAAAACGCAACCCATGATGGAGAGAACCTTTAAATACAAAGAAGATACGCTTGACAAAGAAGCCAATGAGAAGAAGTTGGAGCATGTAGAAATTGGCACACCTTGTTTACAGCAAAGGCGATATCCGAGCGAGTGATTGTGCAATATTGTAACGCACCAACGATACTACGATATTCAGTTGGATTGTCAAACGCTTGGCCATCATTTAGAGACAACGATGTTCCAAACGCCATTGGGGTCAAAAGAGGTTTACAATCCAGGATATTCGGCCTTCTTAAGATATCAGATATATATTTTTCTTGAGACAAATGTAAACCATGAGCAGAGAATGATGCTTGGATGCCCAAAAAATACGACAAACGACCTAAATCCTTCAATTTAAATTGCTCACCTAAACGCTGCACTAGGGATGAAAGCAAATCAGAATTGCTACCAGTGACAATGATGTCATCCACATAGATCAAAATAATAAGAACATCAGCACCACTTCTTAAACAGAACATAGAGCAATCAGAACGACAAGAGAGAAAACCCCATTACAACAGACATGAACTCAATTTCAGAAACCACGTGCAGGGGTTTTGCTTCAACCCATAAATTTCCTTGTTGAGTTTGCACACATATTTCGGATTATCTCTATCAATATAACCGGGTGGTTGATCCATGAACACCTCCTCATGTAACTCACCATTTAAGAAGGCGTTGTTAACATCGAGCTGCCGTATCGGCCAATGAAAGCTAACGGCCAGAGATAACACAAGACGAACAGTGGACGGTTTTACAACAGGACTAAATGTATCAAAATAATCGAGGCCATATGTTTGTGTAAAACCCTTTGCAACCAAGCGTGCTTTATGTTTATCAATGGACCCATTTGGATGCATCTTGAGCCTGTATACTCATTTTCAACCAACAGAACGATGACCAGTAGGGAGAGGGACCAATGTCCAAGTGTTGGTCGAAATAAGCGCCTGGAACTCAGTATCCATAGCAAGTTTCCACTTCGGACACGTCAACTCCTTTTTGTATGATGTCGGTTCAAAGAGTGAGAGATTGGGACCAAGAGAAGAGGTCCAAACTTTGGGTTTAAAGGTACCAAGTTTAGAGCAGGTGAGCATAGGATGAACGTTCGATATAGAAGGAGGAACATGAACAGATGGTAAGGAAAGCTGAAAACTAGAAGAAGGAGTCGAATGGAGAGCCAGGACAGAAGGAGAAGAATTGCTGGAAGAATTCGAAGAGGGCAAAGAAAAAGTAGATGAAGGAGAGAATGTATTAGTGGGATGGACGGGCGTGGGATGAGTTGGAGAAGGCAAAAATGGAGTGGAGGGAGGTGGAACACGTGGCAAGAGGGGGACTGTTGGATTAGAAGGGGTAGAAATTAGATTACAAAAAGTAGGAGATAATGGGATTGGCTGGGAAGGATGGGATGAAATAGAAATGTTGGGAGAAGACACTGCTGTAGAAAGTGGCAGAGTACTAGTAATGGGAAAAGAAGAAACATGTAAGGGAGGAGATGGAATTACCCGTTGGATAGAAGAATAAGGTTTTGAAGGAGCTAGAAAATGGTCAGGGGAGGATTGTTTAAAGATGGGAGAAATATTTTGTAATGTCGAAAAAGGGAACTTGCACTCATAAAAAATGAAGTGTCGAGACACATACAAGCACCCATTTGAGTTATCAAAACACAAGTATCCTTTGTGATTAAGACTAAACCCAAGGAGGACACATTGAGTGGAACGAAATTGTAATTTGTGTTTGTTATAAGGTCTAAGAAAGGGGAAACAAGAGCAACCAAAGACATTGATGAAATTATAGTCTGGGTGCTTTTTGAACAACATGAAGTATGGAGAAGTATGATCCAAAACCATAGTTGGGGATCTATTAATGAGGTAAACAACAGTTTGAAAGGCAAAGGGCCAAAAAGCCAAGGGAACATTTGAATGAGCTAAGAGGGCAAGACCAACTTCCACAATGTGCCGATTTTTACTTTCAACCCTTCCGTTTTGTTGAGGAGTATAAGGACAAGATACTCGATGTAAAATTCCTTCAGTCTTAAGAAAATTGGATAAGCTCCTAAACTCACCACCTCAGTTAGATTGAATGGATTTAATTAGGCAATTAAATTGGGTCTTTACCATTGCTTTGAACTGAAGGAAAATAGGATAGACTTGGTCTTTTGTGTTTAAGAGATACAACCAAGTAAACCGAGTAAAATCATCAATAAACAAAAGAAAATATTTAGCTCCATTAATAGAATTAACTGGGGAAGGACCTCATACATCAGAATGCACAAGTTCAAATGGAGAAGAAGCTATCCTATCATTCAACAAAAAATGGAGTCTATGGCTTTTAGCCTTTTGACAAGAAGAACAAACAACAAAGTCTAATTTGGGTGGAGCACCCATATTACAAATATGAAAAACTGATTTGATAACTTCAAGAGACGGGTGGCCAAGAAGAGCGTGCCACACCGATGGAGAGACAGTTGAGATGAGGGCAGTGGAATTGGGAGAGGTTGAAAGCGACGACCATGATGAAGAAGATGACCCGAGCCTATATAACCTCTTCTCAAGACTGCCCCGAAGAAGAGGCTTCTTGGTTAAAAGATCCTTCACAACAAAAAAAGTGGAATAGAATTCAACATATGCTTGATTATCTTCACATAGCTTGGAAATGCTAATTAATTTGTGAGAGATAGAAGGAGTATGAAGCACATGCTTAAGTGTAAGAGGGGTACGAATAAGTGAACGTAAATCAACAGAACCAATATTCGAAATAGGAATCGACATACCATTCCCCATTGTTACTTGTTCACTACCGTTGTACGGTAAAAATGTGGACAAGGAATTAAGGTCTGGAGTGAGGTGATTTGTCGCACCCGAATCCATGTACCATGCATCATCAGGAACGTGAGAGGTAAATGTTGGACTCGATTGAGTCAGTGCAGAGGCGGAAGCGTTGGATAAAAGAGCATGAGGCTGATGTTGAGTGGTATAAGCCTTGTACCGAAGAAATTGATAGCAAGTCGAAGCAATATGCCATGTCTTATTACAAAGTTGGCATTGAATGACCATCTTATCAGGGGATGGAGAGGAAGGGGGAGGTCGAATGGAAGACTTAGAACTAGTTGTGAAGGAATTATCAGGTTTACCGAGAATACCCGATTGAGATTGAGAGGGATTGCGGTTGGGTTGGGGTAGGGGTTGGGATTTGGATTGGGAGTGAACCGAGCACCACGCTTAGAAGTTGACGAGCCTTGGAGTTGGAAACTTGCAAAGTTAGCTTGAACAGAGTTAAGGTGATCAATAGAGTTTTTTTTTTTCTAATCGATATTCATAGGCAAGCAGCAGAGCCCGAACATCCTCGACTGTCGGTAGTTCCGAACGGTGTTGAACAGATGTGACAAACGCATTGTACTCATATCCAAGCCCTTCAAGGATATATAAAATGTGATCTCGAAGCGAAACGGGCTCCCCAACAGAGGAGAGTTTGTCTGCAACTTCTTTTATCTTGGCTAAGTACTGTGTGACGGACAACCCGTCCTTCCTAATGCGTTGGAGCTGCGATTTCAAGCTGAGAATACGAGATGAGGATGTTGACTCATAGGCCCGACGGAGAGACTCCCAGATGTCCCTAGCAGTGTTGTATGATATGATTTCACTGACTTTTTCTTCCGTTAAGGAAGAATAAAACCAGGACATGACGGTCCTATTGTATTGCTCCCAGATGACGAACTCAGGGTTGGGAAGATGATGAAGATTATCAAGAAAATGCGGTGGAGGAGGTATAGTACCATCAATGAAACCTTCCAATCGAAGAGAATACGCCAGATTAAGGATTTGATTCTTCCATAGCAAGTAAGAATTATTGAGCTTAATGGGAAAGGAGTGAGAGACATTTGGAAGGATGTGAGAAGGGAAGAAGTGAGGTTGAACTGGGGTTACCGGAGCTGGCTGTTGATACACGCCAAACGTTGGTCTTGGTGTAGAAAAGGAGGCAGAAGCAAAGGGTTGAGGATAGCCAGGATTAAGAACCTGCCGTGGAGGAGGAGGAGAAGGAAATGGGGGAAGATTTGTGGTGGAAGAGACATTTTGTTGGGCAGGAGAATGGGTAAGAGTAGGGGTGTACATGGTCCGGGTTGGGTAGGGTTAAATGATTTTTTTGGATCAACCCAACTTTTCGGGTTGGGCAATTCGCCAACCCATCCGACCCTATGCATAAACGCAACCCAACCCAACCCAACCCGAGATTTTTGGGTTGGGTTGGGTTGGGTTCTCGGGTTATGTTACTCTCCTTTTTTTCTCTCAAAGATTCAACTCATAAGCTCATAAATAGGTTAAAAAATGTTCGATACTATACTACAATCTATTACCTATCTAATTAGTGCAATTCTTTATTTTTAGAAGACTTACAAGTATTCTAAAAAGTTATTTTATTATTATATTTTGCATGCACACACATGATAATGCATATAATATTATTTGTTCGGGTTGGGTTGGGTTGAACGAGCCAAACCCAAGAACCAACCCAACCCAACAAAAACTATAAAATCATAACCCAACCCAACCCAACCCTTACGGTTTGAGTTGGATAGTCCGGGTTGCTCGGGTTACCGGTTTTTTTGTACACCCCTAGGTAAGAAGAGGGGACTGATTGGTTGGTTGGGTTTCCAAGACTAGAGGTAGGAGAAGACAGTGGGACATTCACCATTATCGAGACCTGAAGTCTAATACCATGAAAGGGAAAGAACCATAGAGAGAAGGTGTTGGAAGGGAGAAACTGTATATTAATAAAATCAGTCCAAATACAACCTGAAGGCTACAGAGCTATTTATAGCTAGGCCAAGAGGAGAAAAAGACAATACATAAATGATAATACATTTAAAATAAACAGACTCAATTAATTACTAATGGGTTGTTTAACAATTCGAAGGCCCAATGTGTCTCTGTCACGGTCGATTATGCTCTCGAAACGGGATGCATTGTGGGGTGTGGTGAAGATCGTGACTATCACGCACTGCCGTGCCAACACGCGCCCGAAATCCACCTCTGGGATCATGTGGCCTTGTGCCATGTATGGGAACAAGAGGAAGTGAGGCTCAATGTCTGCCATTGTCGTAGCTTTGCTGATATAAGAACGATATTAAACCAAAGGATTAGTCTCTACACTAGATTAATTCAAATCACAAATTTAACTGCTAAACTTCTTTAATTACAAATTTAGCGCTTCATACAAATTAAAATTTATGTAGTTTTCTTTTTGGCGGAAATTGAAATTTATATATTTATTTTTTGATTTGATTATATATAATATACATAAAAAATTCCAGAACAAATTTTAAAATTCAATCACCTTTGATATCTAGATCTTCCTTTTCTATCAAAACCAAATTAAAATTTAAAAGAGTAAAATTCCTCTACACATGGTAACTAGATGAACTACATTTAGCTTGTATAGAATTATTGAAAAACAACAAAATTTTATATTATAAAAGAAAATATTGATAAATAAATAATTTTTTGTAGCACTCAATGGTACCACATACGCTAAATGTAGGATTCCTCTAACACATCCATGTGTAGAGGAGTTTTACTCTATTTAAAAATTAAGAAAATAATATTTCAAAAACTTATTTTGATTTTTGAAATACACTAAAAACTCATTTATTTTCTCGTAGAAAATAAAATTATTCCCAAAAAATTTGAATGAAAATAAATTTAAATTATAAATTTAACATTCAACTTTAATTTTTTTTAAATGTTAAAAAGTTAATTAAAATTCGTCATTTTATATGTTTGAATGTAATTTAATAGAAACGAATTTATTTATATTAATACTTTTAATATATTTTTAAAATTCATAAAGAAAATTTAATACCATTTTTTTTAATTTGGTGAGGAAACCACAAACCTTACATAGTAAGTACTATGTTTTACTAAATTTCTCAAGATTGAACTATGATCATGAAGTTGAATTGAATTATAAATAACGAGGATAATCAACACTCCACAACCTCAAAGTTAGTATAAATATTAATTTTAACTTTTTTTTAAGTACAGTATATTAAATTTGAATATTTGACAATTAAAAGAGTAAAATAAAACAATGTTCCAAATATGAGAATTAAAATGATATATTATAAAAAAAAAATTGAGTTAGATTTTTTAAAAATTGATTATTATAGATAATTATTTAAAAAAAAAAAAAAATTCAAGGGCTTTTTTCATAAATAGACCATATTTGAAAAATATTTGCAAATATATATATCTACAAAAATATTAGCAAAAGTAGATTTTGTTTTAATACATTATAAAATCCGAAAATAACGAATTACAATCATACCCTCATATTGGTTGTTTTTTAATTTTGGAAGGAAAATTTCAAAAAAGAAAAATCATTCCACATTCCAAACCACAAATCGCAAATTTATGGGCATTAATTGTGGAAAAACATACCCTCCGCAATCACATTTATTTGAGACGTTTCATCTTCTTTTTTAATACCTTAGAAATTTTAAAAATAACGATCAAATTATTGGTTTTTCATTTGGGAAGGAAAATTTTAAAAAAGAAAATTCGTCTCACATTCAAAACGAAAAATCGCCAATTTATGGTGCATTAATTGCAGGACGAGAGTGGCGACAATACATTGTTAGATGTACTGTTGTGATTTACATACAGTATAGTTCGTAATGTACATGTTATTTGATTCTAGTAGTTTTATTTATAAATAAACCGTATGAGCTGTTGAACGTTCAATTTCGTTGATTGAAACCAGAACACGTTTGATAACCACACAGTATTGAAACAACTTGGTATATATGGTACAACCATAATATATCATGTATCATACCGTATTTTTAAAACTTTGTGCTTTTTTAAAAAGTGTAATTTGATGATATGGATACTTGTGGTGTGATTTAATATGTTTGCGACAGTGAACAAGTAATTTTGAATGTACAATACCGTATAGTAAAACATTGAGAAATAACATATGTAATATTTGTGAATTGATAGAGACTCGTACTGTAGGAACAACTATTCAAAGTGAGATCAACAGTAAATAAAAAAGGTCTCATGGGTTACAAAATTGAAACTAAAAGAGTTGGACATAAAAAAAGATTGTAATGTAAAATCATCATTGAGTGAATGCGTTCCTTAATATTTTTGCGACTCTCTTCAGCTACTTCATGATTATGGTACATCTCATTTTCATCTTACTGACCATTATGTGCAATACAGATTGGGATGCTTGTTGAACCTATAAGGAAAAGTTGTATAGTATTACAAAAATGTCCAAACAATATTGTTCTATATTATAAGTCGTATAATATACATGTATAAACAATACCATATTGAGGAATAAAAATTTAATGAATAGTAATATGAGTACGAAAAATGTATTAGACATGAATAGAATGAATAATAAACCATAAATGTATCGTGTAACTTATACAATATGTATAATGAAATAATGAAACATATAGAGTTTTGTATAGTTTATACAGTAATATAACGTACGGTACATTGAAAACTACAGTAGATAATACTCAAGTATACAGGACTTGGACATTTTAGTACGTAGATAATACTGTTCTACATATGATTTAAATACATTTTTAAATAGAAATATTGACATTGTAAAGAACACTGTGTGCAATTTCAAATGGAATGATTAATGAACCTATAAGGAAAAGATGTACAATATAACTAACCTAAAAATATAGTATGAACATACGGTATATAGTCAATTATACAATTTATTTGGCTATATAGAAATCGAGGACGTGTGAACATACGGTATATACTTAATTATACAGTTTTGTAAATGTGTATACAATCAATTATACCACAATATGGATTGGAAAGTACGAAGATACTACTGTTCTACATATGATTTTACTGCATTTTCTAAACATGATTTTTGACATTCTAAAGATTGGAATATAAATGAATTAAATGTACAAAATTGACATAAATATGAATAAAACATATCATACTGAACAATCTGAGACATATCGGATCACGACTATACTGAAAATGAACAGTAACATGCTAATGGTGATGGATAAGTAACAAAAAATGTGATACAAATATTGTGAAAAACGGAGATTACTGAGAGAAGATGACTTAACTCGTATGATTATACCGTCCGATCGGAGTTTTGTGGTCGACGAAAATTTACGTTTTACATGGTGGCCGAAATGTGAAAAGAGATAATGAATAGAGCTGAAGAAACGAAAATGGAGGAATGGAGAATGGAGGAAGAAGAGTGAAACAGAAAAGGAAAATGAAGAAAGATGGGAGATAAATGAGAAAAAGAATTAAAATCTTTTGCATTAAAAGAGTTGACAATTATATATGGTATGTTTTAAAAGAATGGGAAGTATGTTTAAATGGGTGTTTTAATTCAAAAATTTAGTATTAAATGTGATAAAGGGAAAAATGGTATTAATGAAAAATTAATAATTACGAATTTTAATTAAAAAAAAATTAATTTTACAAAAAAAACTTGCACGTGAAAAACGTGCGGTGAAATTAACATCAATAGTGGCAAATCAGATATTATTAAACAGTTAATTAAGGGACCCGTTTGATAACCATTTTGCTTTTCGTATTTTGTTTATGAAATTTAAACCTACAACAACTACCTTACTATACATTTTTCCTTATTTGGATATCTACCTCTTACCTATATTTTAATAAATAAAACCAAAATTTGTAAACAAAAAAAAGTAGTTTCTAAAAACTTGTTTATGTTTTTGAAATTTGGTTAGTATTCTCCTACTTTCTTAAGGAAAGAGGGATACATTGTAGGAAAGATGAAACGCATGGTAGGAAATTTGAATAGAAATAGGCTTAAATTTCATAAATAAAAAATAAAAAACAAAATGGTTATCAAACGGGGCCTAATATATCTTATTTCAGAAATCTTATATAAATTGTAAGATCTTTCAATTTTGGAAGGATGATTGAGCATTATTAAGGATGATTTTAGGGACTGTGGAGGCGTTTTCTTGAACTTAAAGGAATTAATTTCTGGGTCTGCGGTTTTAGATTTTAAAGGATCTTTTGAAAATTCATTGGTGAATCAATTGGGTGTGTTGGTGGGGCCACCATTAAAATCCACACAATATGAAGATTTTTCTGAAGACATTTTAATGGTGGATTTTAAAAATGAACATGGGGTGACTAATAAGCAGGGTGGTAGAGGCAAATTGGCTTTGGCTTGTGCAACATCGGGGCTTCACTCCAGCCTATTTAATGGGGTGGTTTTGAACTGCCTGAATTAGTGAAAAAGCAAAGTCAAATGGGTTTTCTAAAGTTTTTTAATGCTAATTTAAGGACTATTAGGAAGGTTCCAAATGAGATGGATTTGACAACTTCAAGTATAGTTGAACTCCATTTTGAAAATTCAGCTGATAAAAGGGAGATTCGATTTCAATTTCTCAAGGTTAAAAAATTTAGAAAATGGAAGAGGTTAGTTAGGGAGGGTCTAGTCATGATGTTGGATCTTCGTGAGACTATTACAAACAAAAAAGGAAGCACGTTCGGGCTCAAACATTTTATGGTAGAATATGGTCGGGTAAGGAAAATAAAAAAACGAAAGGAAATTTTTTTAGAAGATCCATTTGGGCCCTCGACAGAGGGGTGCCCACACCATCGGGATGTTTGAGCCACTTTCGAGAGGTCTCTTGGTGCTTGGGTGTAGTCCGAGAGACCTTATCTCTTCTTATTGGAGAGAGTATTGTAATGCCCATTATTGTTGTTTGTGTTTTCAATTTTTTAGTCTTCAGTTTAGTTTTTTTTTTGTTTGGGATATTGAGTACGTCGATGTCGTGTTGGTTGTTGTCGCTGTCGGCTCGATCAGGAAATGAGTTGGTAGACAAGGGATTTTTTTTATAAGAGGTTTTACAGGTTTTTCTCGTGGAAAATGTCTAGCTCCCTTTTGGACTGGATGTTCTTTTCGGCTACCTTGGTGGGATCATATTCTTCGGTGGAACATATATTTGACGGATTATTCCACAAGAGTTTTCAAAATTCAACCGTGAAAGTGTTGAAGATGGCTATTAGATCTGTTTTCTTAAAGTCTTGCTACTTCTTGTATGTTAAGATCGTTGTTCGAGGGGCTTTCCTCTTTATTATAATGCTTTGTATCATTTGCTTATATTATCTTGGTCGGTCGCGGCTCGAGTTGTGGGTCCAGTCCAAGTCATTGTTAGATGTTTTTCATGTTAGTTTGTTTGATTAATGAAAGTTTATTGATTTCAGAATATATATATATATATATATATATATATATATATATATATATATATATATATATATATATATATATATAAATTGTAACATCTTAACTAATTATGGTTTAGTAGGGAGTATTGTCCAAATAATCTTTTAGAATTTAAAATATGTCATTCTATAATTAATTATGATATATAAAATTTAGTTCTTTTTGAAAAATGATTGAGAAAAAAAAGAAGAGGACTTTTGTCCTTAATTACATAAAACAAAGTTATTTAGTTTACTAGAATTAAGAGCAACAATTATATGTTTCAAAAAAAAAAAAAAAAAAGAACAGCAATTATAAAATATTAATAATTAATAAGGTTAAAATATAGGGTATTTGGACCACGTGGTAGATTTTGGCTGTGGTATTACATTTATAGTAAATTTTCTAAAATAATTCATGTGTAGCAGATTTTGGGACGCCGCTTTTTTCTTTCCAATTTTGCCCTTTCCCTCTTCTTTCCAACGACTTCGCTTCTCTCCGATAATTTCCATCCAATTTGGCTTTAGCTTCTATCGATTTTGCAATTCTTTCTTTCACAACTTCTGATCGGTATCTTCTAATATCGCAACTTCATCTCCACAATCATCTCCACGGAAATTCTTTCGCAACTTCACTGAAAATTCTTTCAGACTTGAATGATCTCACTGGAAATTCTTTTGCAACTTCATATTGGCGATTTTTCAGTTTCATCTCTTCTCCTTTGGAAATTCTTTGACAACTTCTTATCGGGATCTTCAATCACACACTCACTTGCAGATCTTGAACAATCACAACTTCTTCCTTTGAAATTCTTCCTTCTATGTTTTGAAGGTACTTTGCTTTACTAATTGTTTTATTGATTGAACAAAATTGATTGTAAGTTCTTGTTCTTATTGTTAATGATTGAATCTGTTGAAAGATGGAAATTCAAATTCTCAAAATTTATCAGAGTTGGTCATTATGATGATGATGCGCCAATTGTGATGATTGTTGTCAGGACCGATTGGATGAGTGCTGCCAGGACCAATTGGATGAGTATTGTCAGGGCAAATTGGATGAGTGTTGGTCAGAGCCAATTTAGAAATACTGAACAGGCCAATTTGGGAATAATGGTCAGAGCCAATTCAGAAAAGGAGATGCCAGAGCCAATTGGGAAAACAAATGCCAGTGTCGATTGGAAAAAAGAGATGTTATGGCCGATTGGGAAAGAAGATGTCAAGGCATGCTAGGAAAAGAGCTGGCAGGGCTTGGGAAAGAAGATGCTAGGGCCAATTGGGAAAGAAGATGTTAGGGCCAACTGGGAAAGGAGATGCCAGGGCTAACTTGTAAAAGGAGATGCCAGGGTCGAATGGGAAAGAAGATGTCAGGGCCGACTGGGAAAGAAGAAGAGATGCCAGGGTCAATTGAGAAAGGAAAAGAGATGTTAGGGCCAACTGGAAAGGAGGAAAAAAGGATTTTCTCCTTAAAGGAGTTTGAATGATTTTTTTTTAATTGAAAATTTATGAATCAACACAGAAGAAAGCAATGAATTTGGATTTTTTTTTTTTTTTACAAATAAACGAAGAAAATTATGAAGATGACTTTTTTTTTATAGGTTTTCAGATGAGGAAAAGAAATTGGAGATTTGAGTTATATATATATGTAAAGAAAGAAGAGGAAGACGATGAAAAGAAAAAAAAAATTGGAAAAAGAGGAAGAAGGTGATGAAAAAGAAAGTGGAAGTGGAGAAGAGAAAGGGTTTACGGTTTACCCGAATCGAAAGGAAAACTTTGACGCTCTGATACCATGTTGAAAGATGGAAATTCAAATTCTCTAAATTTTTCATTTAATAATGAACCCAACAATGAGTTTAAATAGAGTACAAGAGATGACCTAATTATAAAAGGAAAATATAATATCTAATCATAAAAGGAAAAGATAACATAATCATAAAGGAAATATATTCTACCTAGTTATAAAAGAAAAAGATAGAAAATAATATTTAATCTAATCCCAAAAGAAATAAATAATTAAAAAGATGAAAATACAATTTACTAAAATTAGCATAAACCAACAGAATCAATTCTTTTGGATTCAAATTTTCAAATATGAAATCCAATCTCCAACCAACCTCAGACCAATAAAAAACGGGCAAAATAGAGCTCTATTGGCGATTTCAAGTGAAGCCTTAATTCTATTGACGATCCTATTCACAATTTCACTCACTTTCCCTCTCCTACTAGTTTTGCTCTAGTATGAAAATCAATACCAATATCACAAATCAATAGAATCTTTCTGACTTGGCAATAGAAAGTTTGTGCCTGGATGATAGAATGTTTATGTATGGTACGACATGTAGGGTAGCGTTCAGGCCAAACCTATTGTGATTTTGTATCTGTGATCAATATTAGAAGGTTTTTGTTGATTGAATCAATTGGCTATTAAAATTGTTTGACTAGGTGATAGAATGTTTTTCTACCTAGGTGATAGAATGTTTCTACATAGATAGAATGTTTATGTATGGTATGACAAGTTGTAGTTATATTATAGTTATATTGATTGAAGTCAATATTGAGTAACATCTTTCATTTTCCTTTCATATTTTCAACATGGGTAAGATTCCTATTGTTGTCTTGATTCCTATTGTTGTCTTTCATGATGGGCAATGGAATGTTAATGGTTCTTATGAGAAGTATATAATTAGTGGAGTTTCAGTTGATGAAGTAATGAGTTTTGAAGCTTTAGGTTTTCTGTAAGGACCCGACCTGAAATACGGTCCTAAACCTAGGTCCTCACTCAGCATGCAAGTTAAATATTTCAACAAGCGGTTTAGTGCTCATATTTAAAACTTTTTCAAAACATTTGGAAACGAGGAACACTTAAAACATAACCAACAATTTTCATAAAGCAAATCCAACAAGGTAAATAAGCCTGGCCAGTATTTATAAAAGAACATTCAAAACAGTTTAAACAACTTTAACATCATTCCCCTAGGACTCCTGTCCATCTACATGCTGAATAAATAAATGCAAACAATAAACGACAGAGTGCTGGCAGCCCCCATGATCAAACAACTCCCTCCGCTAGCCATCCTGGTGCTGTCCCAAGTTACCTGGTGGAAAAACCACAGAAATAAGGGTGAGTATAAACATACTCAGTAAGAATCCCCAACCGGGGTACAATACGATACATCAGTCATCTAGCACCCTAGCATACATGCAAACAAAAACGAGCTCAGAAACCTCAAAGTTGGCTCGGACTAATCACGGACTAGAAATTGCCTATTCAAGGCTTACATCTACAGTCTATCCTAGGTTCTACACTTGGATGCCGTTCGGGGTCTTACACAACCTAGGACTCAGTGATGCCCATCGGGGACTTACACACCTGGGATGCCCATCGGGGTCTTACACCTCCAACTCAGTGATGCCCATCGGGGACTTACACACCTAGGATGCCCATCGGGGTCTTACACTGTAAGAACCCGACCCAAAATACGGTCCTAAACCTAGGTTCTCACTCAGCATGCAAGTTAAATATTTCACCGAGCGGTTTAGTGCTCATATTTAAAACCTTTCAAAACATTTAGAACGGGGAATGCTTAAAACATAATCAACAACTTTGTTTAAGAAAACCAACGAAGTAAAACAAGCTCAAGCCAAGATATATAAAAACATTCAAAACAATTCAAACAACTTTTTATAATGTTTTCCCCTAGGACTCTGGCCCATCTACATGTCGAACAAATATGCAAACAATAAAGACAGAGTGCCACGGCTCCCATGATCAATCAGCTCCTCCGCTAGCCGTCCCAGATCGTCTCAAGTTACCTGTGGAAAACCACAGAATAAGGGTGAGTATAAACATACTCGGAAGAATCCCAACCGGGGTACAATACGATACATCAATCATCTAGCACCCTAGTATACATGCAAACAAGCACCAACACGGATCATAGCTCAACGAGCTTACAAGGCGAATCTGAATCCTCTAAGTCTCCTACTTCCTACCTAATGATTGGCTCTCATAACCAATCCCGACATCTCCGAGGGTCTTTCTCCTCGGCCAATTGATCACCAAAACCGATCCCAAAGATGTCCGACACCCTCAAGGGTCTTTCTCCTAGACCATATGATCACCTCAAAAGCCAATCCCAATGGGTGTCCTCAAGGGCCTCTTACCCTCGCTTATAACTGACTATCTGAGAGTACCCAAGTCCGGCTCTAAACCGAAGGAACTGGTGTACTCACGAACATTAGCCCGGGAGCTCTCCGAACGGGCGACTAAAGCGTGTGCGCGCACACCGCATGCTCATCTCGCAACCGGCGTAAATGCGGGGCCTAAGGGCAAACTACGCGGGTCAGCACGCATGCCTAAAGACTCGGAGCGGTGTCATCGAACACGAGTGAGTGCGAGGCCCTCGACACTCATCTGTGGCAGCTGTACCACCGACTGAAGCTAAGAACCGCCAAGGCAGCTTGCACCGCTGGCGTGGTTCCGCTCTAGCAGCTACAAACTAGGCTTATGCCGATGTGGTAGCTAAATCCACATCGGCCGCCGGGGAAGCAATGTACGTTATGCTTCGCTCTACTCCCGACCGGTGGGGACAAGGCACGTTATGTCCGCTCACCTCTAGATGATGACAAATTTCTAACACACTAGCTAGAGTATAGAGTAAACGATTCCTGGCTAAACATACATAATCATCATCAATCATACATAACCTAGCATGATACTACGAACTTAAAGCAGAATCTCGTGCATGCCGGAAGAACAATCCTAGCATGGCACTAACATGTACAATCAAGCAAACATGCTAGCAGGAGTGCAATCACAAGTCATCCCTATCCACTAATCATGTCCATAAAAGTAAACATGCATATAAGGCACATTCAAGAAAGCATCGCAGGTCCACACAACCACTGGTGAAGGAATCCTTACCGAAACGAGCAGTAAATAACTTTCACAATCAAATAATGACCTCGAGCTTTAAAGCGAAACCGAGCAACCTAAGCATTTTAATAAAAACAACCTAATTAAATAAACAATGCCAATAGCCTAGGGCCTTAAGGAAAAAGTCTCGGAATTACCGACCGAGAAGACACAAGGCCACGCCCCAACCCGCGACGGCAAAGGCAGTCGTCCGTCCGCCAGCGACAAGCAGGCGCGCCGGCGCTGGGCGCTGGGTACCGGCGCTGCATCGGGCGCTGGGCGCCGCTGGGCACTATCGGCGCTGGCGGGCTGGGCGCTGGCGCGGGGGAAGGGCGCTGGCGCTGGTTGCGCGCGGATCGCGACAGGGAGCAGCGCGCGCTGGCGCGGCGACGCGACGAAGCGGCACGACGCACGCAGACGCTGGCCGCCGCAGCGAGCGAACACGCTGGTCGGGCGCGCGGGCGAGGCGGCCAAGCGGCAACGAAGCGGAGCGCGCGCGCGCGGCGGTGGGCGTTCTGGTGCGAACGGCGCGCGCGCGCGTCTGGCTGGGCGAGGCAAGGCGATCGGGCGCGCTGGGCATGGGCGGCGTAGGGCGCCCGGGAGCGCTGGCCGAGCGCCGCTTGGGCGACTGGGTTGGTGCGATCTGGGCATGGTCAAGCGGTGCAGCCGGTGCGGCCGGCTCGACAGGATGTGCAGCTGGTGCGATCCGGGCATGGCGGGCTGGGCTTAGCGGCTAGGGTTTGGGTTCTGGTGAGGTCGGCTAGAGAGAGAGAGAGAGAGAGAGAGAGAGAGAGAGAGAAAATCTTGCCAAAACAAGGGGAAGAGGGATTTTCTTGATTTTTCCTTCTTTTTCCTAATTTAAAAGGCCTAAAATCCTTCCCAAAGCATCCACTTTCAAAACCCTACCAAGCAAACTTACTTAAAAAAATAAAACTCTCATTTCCTACAAACTCTCAAAGACCATTTAGGCAAGGGATCAAATCCCAATGGAAGCACCAAAAATTATAAATAATTTTGCCATTTTCAAAAATACTTCCAAACTTCCAAACAACTTGCCCAAACCTCTCTGGTCTTGCAACCAACAACCATTAAGCTTCACAAAGGCAGGAATGACCCCGAATCCCGAAAATCCACAAAACCCGACCGGGGCAAAAGACCAAAATACCCCTAAGGGTTAAAATAGCTCTAACGCCCATCCGAACATCCGAATAATGACCCAAATCACCCGGGTAACCGAAATAGAAAATCGGGCCGTTATAATACTCCTCCTTTTAAGACTTTAGTCCTCGAAAGTCCTAAGACGAAAACAACTCTAGGAAAATCTCCACCGATTCTTAACCAACCAAGCTCCCTGCTTAAGACAACACAAATCCTTCTTCAAACCGAACCTCTTGGGTTCCCAAAGGCTCCAAGCCCAACAGACACCGAGTCCGCTACGAACTATCTCAACCAAAATCAACTAACACTCGAGCTTCAAGAAAACATGCGATAACTAGTCTGAGAGCCACATCCTCCGACTCGCACTCAGCTCTCAAACGGTCTTACGACTCTAGGGCTCACTTATCCATGCTAATCCAACTCTAACGCCTCTCTACGGCGCTACTCTCAAGAAACTCGTGGACGGGTCACAGTGCTCTAAAACTCTACGCCACGCCCGGCGAATTTCTCTGAATGCTCATAGTCATTATCAAACAAATTTCGACCCTTCACCATGCCGACCAAACAACCGGACCTCCTGTGTTTCAGAGACAAAACGGTTCACTTCTTACTTCGCAAGAGACTCGCGAACCCCACTGTTGCCTACAATCCTTAACGAAATCCAATTCGATCCACCAACCGGTGATCGATCCCTAGGCAACCTTCTCCAACTAGCATGCGCCCACAACACTAAAGCAACCATCTTACGAGAAATCGATGCACCAAAGCCAAGGGGCACTTTTCTCTGTTCACCAAATGGCTACCACTAACACACCAATGAAACTTCACTTCACGCCACCTTTAGAAGACAAGGTCCAGCACAGTGCCCACTCGCCAAACTAACAAATCAAGCCCCTCAACGGCCGACAACAAACTTTCCAATGCAATCCGATCAGCCACCGCCTAAGTGAACATCGCCAGATAAGAAAACAAACAACATTTCTCTCACGGAACCTCGAGCAAAGAAGGAATAAAACAACACGCGCTACTAGCAACACAAAAGCCGGAGGATAACAACTCTAAGGTTTCCAACCAATGCCACGACATCTCTGTGTACAACCCACTCAACTGTGTGGCTCACGATAACGCCAATCGCGAACGCACATCAACTAGGAACAAAGCTCGAGAAGGCTTGCTTCGCAGAAACTCAACCTGCTTATAACGAGCAAGGCTCGCCTCCAAGCCGCCACTCAACTCTTAAGTCCAATCGCTACTCAATGGACTTCCTCCTTTAGCTTAGACCTAACTCTTCTTCCAATCCGTAAACTCCACCCACGAAGCATCGCGAGGAATAAGGATAGCGACGACCACAAGCTTGCGGATCCCGAACCACACGAGTCGGCAAGACTACCTCAAAAGTTAAAACTCGAGGCCGGCATCCACTGCAACTCAACTACCAAAGAACTAAGGGGGCCTACAAGCTCCAAAGATCCAACAACCTTCCGCCAACAACTCAAGCCATTGAACTGGCCGGCCTTCGCCATGGAACAAACAACTTTCCGCTTGCTAACAAACAAACGCAGTGACACTCTCACAATGATCGCGCTACTACTCGATCAACTACACAACTCAGAGCTAAGATGACTCCTCCTCAACAGAACGATTTCCTAGCAAGCGGACTTCCGAAGGACAACAATTTCACACACGCCGCCGCCTTGCTCAAACTCAACGGTAGCAACCACCAACTCTCTCGTAAGAAACATCCAAGGATTCCTCAATCGCTTGAACCACCAACTAAGCACTAGCGGAACTACTCAACCGCCGGGGGTGGCCAACTCCCAAAACTACCCGACTAGGAACAAGTCCTCGCGACGCCACTTGGTCGAACCAAGCTAGCCCTAGAAAACAAAGAAAGGAACCACACCTTGGCCATGGCGCCGAAACTCCGCGATTTTGCTACCATCGCCTTGGATCGGGCCTCCAAGTGAACTCCAACCATCGGTCAACAAGAAATGCCTCTACCCCGGTCAAGGGCCAACTAGCATAACTTGCCTACACAACAACCCTGGCCACCGCACGATAACCTCTCAACCTGCTAGGGCAGCTGCCAAGGACTAAAGCCTTGACAACTCAAAGACCGAGCACCGCTCTCAACACGAACCTCTCGTGGTTCCCAAACATAACCACGGAACGAGCTACACAAAAGTACACCGGCGTGCACAGCTCCAACTTGGTTCCTTAAGATCCAAACTCAACAAGTACTCTCACACAAGGCAACTTTTGCCTCCCAATAGAGCCACAACTAGCACCGGAGCAACAAGAGTTCAAACCACTCGAGGTCAACTCACCACTTAAAAGCTACATTGGTCAACTCACTCTTACCAGAGCATAACTACACCAACTGACATACCTCATACCAATGTGCCCACTAAATGCTCCACTCAACCATCCAACTCATGGCTCTAACACTCGATCAACCACGCATCATCGATGCCAACCCTACTCATATTAGGGTAACTCCAAGGGTAGTCGAAACACACTACCAACAAGCCGGCTCACAAGCTCACACACAAGCGCGAGAACTCGCACGCGCTTAGCCCTCACCAACCTACAAAGATCCTTTGTACCCAACTCTCGGTGACCGTGGAAAGCTCCTACTTATCCCTCGAACGACCTCAAACTTGTAGTTCTCTAGCTACCACCGAGCTAGATCTCTTATGCAACCCAAATAGGTGAAATCTCATGAATGGGTACAGGACTAGTGGGGATGCTAAACTCCGGCGGGTCCTGGAACCACCGCACAGTAAAGTGCCAACCGGCCCGAATCTAGGCCTCCTCTCAAAGCTTGGTGCCAACGGGCACTACTTCCTTTACAACACAAACATCCCTTTACGGGCTTTAAGCCACTCGAGGGTAGGGAAGGTCACACTCCGTGACAGGCAATGGCACTCAACACAAGAGTCTCAACAATCGAGTAGACTATTCTCTCCGACATCACGCCTAACGCATGCCAAGGCCCACTCCGCATCCCACTCGATGCTCAACGAATACTCAGGCCAACCCTCGGGTGGCAAAGACCTAGCTCCACACCGGAACATGCTAACAGAGGGTGCTTCTCTCTAATAGCCACCGAAAACCACGGACGGATTAAGTCCTCGATAAGCAACCTCCCCACTACCCCAGCTCGCTACGAGGGTACTAAAAGAATCGGTCAGAAACGATCGCAGTTTGCAGGAGGACAAGATGTCTCTACATCTTCCTCAAAAGCTACTAACTTGGCAAATTGCCAATCGACCGGGTGGTGGTGGAGACTCACTGTCCGCCTCTCACAGGGACTTCCACCACCACACTACCGCATCAAACAACACAAGAACGGCACGTCACAACCTCGTAACATCAGTCATCGGCCTCACACACCGTGTCATCCCAACACTTGGATGATAAACTCGATCCTGGCCAACCACCTTGCTACTAGCAAGAGGTCTCAAAACATCCAAATTTCTGAAGCTTCCACTTGACAAACTCGGCGGCTCGATCAACGCCAACTACCTTATCAAAGATAAACTCACCGATCAAGCCCTCCCGAGAACCTCTCGGGCTACTGGAACTACAAGGAGGGGTGTCTCCTAAATAAACTCTACCACCGGGCTATCTATGCCCAAGACTCCTCACTACGCGCTACAAATCGCGCTTTGGGTCTCCGCTCTCTGTTAGCTAAAAGACCGCCATCAACTTCCTCATGGTCGAGCACACTCGCTCAAGGAGTCTCACTCTGAGGCGTGCTAGCCTCTACCCTCCCTCTAGGCAACTCAATCGCCAGGGCCAACTCGCCAACGGGCTAAACAACCCTCGACGCGGCCTCAACATCCATACAAACGGTCCAACTCCTCGGTCGGACATGCCAAGCGCCCTTCTCCTCGAGAGTGCGATCCACGCACTAGCAATCGCACGAGCACCTCCACCCTCTCACTAGGGGAGAACCACAATCGGGCCACAAAATGGCCTCACGGAGTCTAAGCTCTACCTCCCTCGGTGCGATCGACACACCGCGATCCGCACAAAGCATAAAACCTAGCCCACGCTGGGCTCACCGCCAAACAAGGGTAACACATGTATACTAGATGCAGATTGTAAAATAAAACCCTTAGCTTAATGAACTCCCTGACAAACTCGACGGCCACGAGTGCCGATGATCATGGGGCAACAACCCGCAGCAAGCGTTAGTTCTACTGTAATCTATGACTCGTGCTCGATACCAACCGTAAGAACCCGACCCAAAATACGGTCCTAAACCTAGGTTCTCACTCAAAGATGCAAGTTAAATATTTCACCGAGCGGTTTAGTGCTCATATTTAAAACCTTTCAAAACATTTAGAACGGGAATGCTTAAAACATAATCAACAACTTTGTTTAAGAAAACCAACGGTAAAACAAGCTCACCAAGATATATAAAAAACATTCAAAATAGTTCAAACAACTTTTTATAATGTTTTCCCTAGGACTCTGTCCCATCTACATGCCAAACAAATATGCAAACAATAAAGACAGAGAGTGCCGGCGGCTCCCATGATCAATCGCTCCTCCGCTTAGCCGTCCCAGATCGCCCAAGTTACCCGTGGAAAACCACAGAAATAAGGGTGAGTATAAACATACTCAAGAAGAATCCCCAACCGGGTACAATACGATACATCAATCATCTAGCACCCTAGTATACATGCAAACAAGCTACCAACACGGATCATAGCTCAACGAGCTTACAAGGCAGAATCTGAATCCTCGGAAGTCTCCTACTTCCGCCAATGATTGGCTCTCATAACCAATCCCGGGATATCTCCGAGGGTCTTTCTCCTCGCCAATTGATCACCAAAAACCGATCCCAAAGATGTCCGACACCCTCAAGGGTCTTTCTCCTAGACCATATGATCACCTCAAAAGCCAATCCCAATGGGTGTCCTCAAGGGCCTCTTACCCTCGCTTATAACTGACTATCGGAGAGTACCCAAGTCCGGCTCTAAACCGAAGGAACTGTGTACTCACGAACATTAGCCCGGGAGCTCTCTCCGAACCGGCGACTAAAGCGTGTCTTGCGCACACCGCATGCTCATCTCGCAACCGGCGTAAATGCGGGGCCTAAGGGCAAACTACGCGGTCGTGTACGCATGCCTAAAGACTCCTGGCGGTGTCATCGAACACGAGAGTGCGAGGCCCTCGACACTCATCTGCGGCAGTACTGTACCACCGACTGGAAGCTAAGAACCGCCAAGGCAGCTTGCACCGCTGGCGTGGTTCCGCTCTAGCAGTTACTACAAACTAGGCTTATGCCGATGTGGTAGCTAAATCCACATCGGGCGGGGGAAGCAATGTACGTTATGCTTCGCTCTACTCCCGACCGGTGGGGACAAGGTACGTTATGTCCGCTCTCACCTCTAGATGATGACAAATTTCTAACACACTAGCTAGAGTATAGAGTAAACGATTCTCGCTAAACATACATAATCATCATCAATCATACATAACCTAGCATGATACTACGAACTTAAAGCAGAATCTCGTGCATGCCGGAAGAACAATCCTAGCATGGCACTAACATGTACAATCAAGCAAACATGCTAGCAGAGTGCAATCACAAGTCATCCCTATCCACTAATCATGTCCATAAAAGTAAACATGCATATAAGGCACATTCAAGAAAGCATCGCAGGGTCCACACAACCACGGTAAGGAATCCTTACCTGGAAACGAGCAGAAATAACTTTCACAATCAAATAATGACCCTCGAGCTTTAAAGCGAAACCGAGCAACCTAAGCATTTTAATAAAAACAACCTAATTAAATAAACAATGCCAATAGCCTAGGGGCCCAAAGGAAAAAGTCTCTGAATTACCGACCGAGAAGACACAAGGCCACGCCCCAACCCGCGACGGCAAGGCAAAGCCCGCCGTCAGCAAGACAAGCAGTGGCGCGCTGGCGCTGGCGCTGGTACCGGGCGCTGGGCGCTGGGGGCACCGGCGCTGCATCTGGGCGCTGGGCGCCGCTGGCACTATCGGCGCTGGCTGGCGGCGCTGGCGCGCGGCAGGGGGGCGGGCGCTGGCGCTGGTTGCGCGCGGATCGCGACAGGAGAGCAGCGCGCGCGGCGGCGGACGCGACGAAGCGGTGACGGCACGCAGACGCGCGGCTGCCGCAGCGAGCGAACACGCTGGTCGGGCGCGCGGCGAGGCGGGCTGAGGCAACGAGCGGAGCGGCGCGCGCGCTCGGCGGTCGGTCAGCGGAACGACGCGGCGCTGCCTGGCTGGGCGAAAGGCGATCACGGGCGCGCTGGGCATGGGCGGCGTGGCGCCTGGGGGCGCTGGGCTGAGCGGCCGCTGGGCGACACTGGGTTGGTGCGATCCGGGCATGGTCAAGGGCGGTCAGCAGCCGTGCGCTGGTTCGACAGATGATGTGCAGCCGGTGCGATCTGGGCATGGCGGCCGGCTTAGCGGCTAGGGTTTGGGTTCTTGGTGAGGTCGGCTAGGAGAGAGTGTAACGGCCCGTGTTTTCATCCCGGTCTTCGGTATGCCCGGGGGTATTTTGGTAATTTGGTCGGGCCGTCAGGCCGTTTTATGTCTTTTTCCAGATTGCTAAAATTATTGGATGGTATTATGTAAGTTTTGAGGCTTTGTGGATGGGTTTGAGCATGGATAGATGCAAAAGTAAAAATATAGGAAATTTGTGTTGCGCTTGGGATTCGAACCCGGTCTCCGGAAGCCTGTGAGGAGGCGTGCAGTTGAGCTATGGAGAGCTCTTGTTACTCTTTCCGCGTCATATCTTAGTTACCCTTGGATCTTTGGAGTTTTGTGCATTTGGTTAAATGAAAAGAAATTAGGTTTTGTGTTTTCTTCCCCAAAACTCCATGGCCGCCCAACCTCTTCTCTCTCCCAAGCCCCTTGCCGTGATTTTCTTCCCTTGCACCCGAGCGCTGCTCCGGCCAGCCTGCGACGACCACCCGAGAGCAGCTGGCCGAGCAGCCCACCAACAGATCGCACCAAAGAAATTTCAGCGCCAAAGAAGAAGGCGCCCAGACGCCAGCGCCCAGCGAGACGCAGCCAGCGCCCGAGCCGCCAGCCGCCAAAGAGGCGCGCCGCACGACACCCCGCGCGTCCGTCGCGTCGTAGCAGCGCGATCGCACCGCTTCGCGCGCGCGCGCCACGCCTCGCCATCGCCACCGAGCTCGCGTCCGCATCGCAGCCCGAGCGCCCGTTGTCGCGTCTCGCGCGCGCGCGCGCGCCTCTGCGTCTGCGCCCGTGCGTCCGCAGCAGCGTCAGTCAGCGCTCGCGCCTAGCGCGCTTATCCGCGCTCCAGCGCCGTCTGCCTGCGCGCAGCAGCTGCCCGATGTCAGGCGCCCATTTGCCGCCCATCGCGCCAGTGTGCGCCCATTTGCCGCCCATCAGCGCCCATCCGCGCCAAGCAAGCCAGACTTTCACCGTGCTTTGCGCCGCCTGTCCACGTGTCACCGCATCGCGTGAGTTGCTCCTTGAGCCGAGCCCTATTTATTTTATTATGTTTAGGCCTATGGATTGTGATTATTATTGTGTTTGTTAGGTTCTCGTTAGCTAGCTCGGGATCGATCGCAGCTTAGGATTTTTGTGTGTAGTTGCCTCCCGGCGTGTAAGGATTTCTTACCGAGTTGTGTGGACCTCTGCGATGTTCTATGTGATTGTTGTTTGTATGTTTGTTTGTGATTATCAGCATGTATAGTTTAGGTGCTCGCTCAAATTCTGACTAGCATGACTTCGTATGTTGTTCTCTCATGTTAGCCCATGCTAGGTTGTTCCGCTCTAGCATGCTCATATCTGCTCTTGCTTCGTAGTACCATGCTAGGTTCGTTGTATCTGCTTGAGCACGTTTTGGATTGTATTGTATTGTATGTTATTGATATGATAGGTTAAAGTGTAGGTAGGTAGCATCATCCGGCCCGATGCATAAAGTATCTTGCATCCATGGCGGGACATCGAGACGCTTCTCCGTCCCTCGACCCCGTTAGGGTTTTAGCTAACCCGACCGGTGAGGCCCCGCAATCTTGGGTGAGGGTGGCGGATCGTTAAATGCCCCAACGGTCGGGATGATGACTTGGCATTGCCTCGTCCCGCGATCGTGCACGCTCCTCGGCGTGTTCGGCGTAGCCCTTGATTGCCACTGTTAGGGCAAGGACCGCTTCGGTGTAAGCCTACCACGACCGGTTCCTTAGCCTCGTGTGCGGTGGTTCAGCCGACATAGTTCACGTGTCCGTGTCTCACACCCCTATGTCGCGACACCGATCCGTAGATTTAGTTAGGCGTGGTGGATCGGACATGGGCGACTTGCCACTAGACCCGCACTTCCATAGTTCGCAGTAGCACGCGGTGCATGCTTACGCCATTACAACACCGACCGAGAGCTCCTCGGGATCTTGAGCTAGTGCACCTTTAGATCGACGATGAGACAGCCGAGGCCGAGACTTGGTTCTCGTATAGGCGTATTGTGTGGTGTGGATTATTCCGACTAAGACCCCGAGTTGGCATCCGAGGTCCAAGTGTGGACTTAAGCTATGTGCTCTATTATGTGTTTATGTTCATAGCTTGCATACACTCATCTAGATGACCATGTGCATCGTATTGTACCCGGCCGGGATTCTTACTCGAGTAATTCGTTACTCACCCTTACTTATCTTTCAGTAACCATGGCGCGAGGCGGATGGTCAAGGGGAGCTATGATCATGGGAACGTCTTTGTCGTCTCTCGACTTTTTATTTCTATGACTCTTGTCTTTCATTTCCCAATGCATGTATGACGCACCACGAGCCCTAGGATGTTTTCTCAATGATTTTGTGGATTCCCGCTTTATTGAATTTGAGGTTGTTTCAAATGTTTTAATAAATCTCTGATCGTAGTGTACGCTTTGGAAATGTATTTGCCTTGAAACAGTGCTTGGAGACAGGGGCAGTTTCAAAGAAACTATATTGATTTCTGATTGAACCTTGATTGTTTTGTTTTAATTGGGAATCAAAACTTATTTGCATATTATCCTTTCCTTTGAATGCATGCATTGGGGTAAAGGCCTATTTAGAGCCCCTTTTGGGTCTGGGTCTTTACAGATTGGTATCGAGCTCGTAGTCATAGACTTTGTAGACTCGACCTTTTTGTTGTAGGTCGTCTTTCCCATGATCACCAAAGACTCAGCGGTCATCATGTGCGCCTAAGTTCTTTCGCTTTTTGAAAAGGGTTAAGAATTTACAATACCTTTCATCTAGTGTATGCCTTGTGTAGTGTTGTGGAGCGAGACGAAGCGTGTTCGACTCGTTGTTGGTTTGGGCTTAGTGAGCCATCATGCCAACTTTCTCATGCAGTTGCGAGCAGTTTGTTTAGCGGCTTGTTGAGGTATCCAGATAGATTCGGATGCCCCGGGACATCGCTCCGAGGAGGCGCAGCTTAGACTCCGTTGGCCATTTGTGGCCCAGCGCTTGCTTTTCCCTAGTGAGAGGGTGGTGGTGCTTCGTGCGGATCGCCAAGATGTTGATCGCACCCGAGGAGCAGTGGCGCTTGGCATGTCCGACCGAGGAGTTGGACCGATCGTGTTGATGTTGAGGCCGCGTCCGGGGTTGTTAGGCCCGCATGCCGATTTGGCCCCGCAGCTGAGTTGCCTAGAGGAGGGGGTAGAGGCTAGCGGCGCCTGCAGTGAGACTCCTTGAGCAGAGTGTGCTCCACCCATGAGAGATTTGATGGCGTGTCTTTAGCTATCGAGAGCGGAGACCTGTGCGCAGCTTTGTAGCGCGCGTAGTGAGGAGTCCCGCACAGATAGCCCAAATTTGATGAGTTTGTTTCAGATTTTTCCCAAAGAGCTCTTGTAGCCCCGGGAGGTTCCCGGGAGGGCATGATCAAGCAGTTTTATTCAGATGAGTTTTTGGCGTTGTTGGAGACGCCCGTGTTGGCAAATGGATGCCTCAGAGAGCTCGATGTTTTAGTAAGTCCTACTGCTAGTAGTAAAGTAGTTGGCCAGTTTGAGTTTAGCATCCGTGTGTGGGATGCCCTGCTGCTCAAAGGCCGAGGTGTGCCGTTCTGTCTTTGCTTGGTTCATCGATGGTGGTGGAAGTCCCTTGTGAGAGGTGGACTAGCGAGTCTCCACCGATGGCCCGATTGTTTGGCAAGTTGCCGTGTTAGTGGCTTGAGGCGGATGAAGGGTCATCTTTGCCCCCTTGCGAGCTCCGTTGTTGTTTAATGTTCCCAGCCTTCCTCGATGTGGATTTGGTAGTAGTAGCACTTGAGGTGCATTGGTTGGTGTGCCACTTTGGCACTAAGTCCGGTTCAGCTTGAGTTTGGCTTGGGCATAGCGGATGGTTCTATGCCGCTCGGAGTTCAAATGTACTCCTTTAGCCTTGGATCTGTTTATGGCGCTTGCACCCGCTTAGGTCGTGCGGAGGGCTAGTTCGGTGGTAGTCGATGGATGACAAGCGAAAGGATGCTCGAGAGGGAGCCGGAGCCTCTTCCCAAAGTGTTTCGGAGGTTGAGTAAGTCGCCAGGTCTTGCCGGGTGGTAAGTGTTGGTGCGCGTGAGTCTCGCGCTAGTGTTAAGGCCAAGAGATTTTCTTTGTGGTTGGTAGTGCGGTCAACTACCTTCGAGTGCCTAAATCGAGGAGAGTTGAGCATTGTAGATGTGGATTTGGTCCAAATTGAGGACCATGAGTTGGATGCTTATCGATGAGCCGGATGCCTATGAGGCGAGTTGGGATGCTTTTGAGGCGAGATGAGCTGATGCCTTGCGAGAGGTTTTGGATGCCTTAGGGGTAAGCACCCTTGGTAGAGGCTTGGTACAAAGTAAGTTTGGTTTGGCATGTTTATGCTTTGGTAGAGCAAGGTTGCCTCGGCCAGTATCGTGTGGAGATGGAACTTTTGGTGTTCCTTGGATTGTTTGTATCACGCCAGAGTTATCGTTGCTTTGTGGAAAAGCGCTTGTTAGTCTTGGATCTCTAAAGGAAGGTTGGGAGTTGTGCACACAAGTGTGTTTTGTGTGGTTCGTTCCGTGGCGAGAGTTTCGAGATCCATGTAGGGTTTGCTTTGGAGATCTCGTGCTCGGGCCTTGAGAAGTTGGACTCGGTGGTTGTTGTAAGGCTTGGGTTGAGGGGTAAGGATACGATTGCTCGTGGTATCAAGTTGTTGCTTAGGCAAGATTTGTTAAGTTGGGCCTAAGCTTGGTTGGCGGATCTTCTTGTTGATCGTTGGTTGGAGTTCGATTGGAAACCGAACAAGAGCGATGGTAGCTAAGCCGCGTGGTTTCCGATCGGCATGGCTAAGAGAGTTGTTCGGATCCTTCCTTGGGTAGAAGTTATGTTGTGGCCGATGCTTTGAGTAGGAGGATGACGCGTTCAGAGCGCCGGGTCCCCAAGGTTCCCAAGGTGTTGGAGTTGGCCAAACATGGTTGGGATGCCGGCAATTGGAGTTGTTTGTTCAGCAATTGTCCTGTTAGATCGTATGCCTGCAGCAGTGTGTGTCGAGGGTTGCCGAAGAACCCTAGGTTGTGGAGAGCCTCTCCGAGCTCACCGAGCCCAACTAGTGAGTTTCATTGGCTAGCCGGGAGGCGTGTAGTTTGTAGCCTCTGGTGGAGTTGCTAGCGATCTTGGTAGACTAGCAAGCTAGTGTTTATTTGGAGTAAGTCCGAGTGGTTTCGGTGTGGTGGCAAGTTGATGCTTGGTGTTGACCAAGGTGTGGATTGGAGTTGTTAGAGTTTAGTTTTGCTCGTGGGGGCGAGTGGTTTGTACCATGTTGGTTGTTTCTCCCGCTTCCGTGGATGTTGAGTTGCCCCGCTTGGCATTTGGAGGTTCATGCGAGATGGACCCTTGTTGCGCCTCGTGAGATTAGATGTTGTTGCTCGTGGAGCAAGACAGCTGAGCGTATGTGGAGTTCTCTGTCCGTTGGTTGTCCGCTTGTAAGAGCCGCTTCCTTCGGGAGTTGTCGAGTTACTCCTTGGTCTTGGAGTTAATGGTGGAGCGCTAGCTTGAAGGAAAAGTTTGTTGGTCGCTTGGAAGTAGTCGTTTGTCCAGCTTAAGCGGATTCTTGGATGGTGTTCTAGAGGCCGCAGTAAAGGTTGTTCTCGCCTCTTGTGAGTGTTTGGCCAAGATTTGGTTCGTTTGTTGTTTTGAGAGCTAGTTCGGTTCTAGCCGAGAGCGTTGCCCTAAGGTCTTGTTCCTAGTCAAGATGAAGTTTTGGGAGTTGACCCCTCCCTCAGCAGCTTGAGCAAGTCTTTGTTTGTTTCGGTTTGGTGGTCCGATTGGTTGAGTTTTCTCTTGGGTGTTGCTTCCAAGAGAGTTGGTTGTTCGTTGCCTTGGGTTTGAGCAAGTCGTGAGCGTGTGTGGAGTTCGCCGCCCTCCGAGTTTGCTTGCCGGGAAGTCGTTTCCGTTTGGCGAGAGTCGCCTAGCTCTTGAGTTGTGTAGTCGATCGAGTAGCGCGCGGCCACCACCATGAGAGGGTCCTCGCTTTGTGTTGTTAGCAAACAAGAGTTGTTTGTTCCCGCAAGAGGCGGAGGCCACCAATGAAGAGTTGAGTTGTTCGGCAAGTTGTTGGTTCTTTTGGGGATTGAAGATTTCCTTTCCCTCTAGCCTCTGTGGTGGTTGAGTTGCTCTTTGGATGCCACCTCGAGTGATAGCTTGCGAGGTAGTCTTGCGGATTCGTGTGGCCCAGATCCGTAAGCTTTGAGGTTGTCGTTATCCGCTTTTCCTTGTGAGGTTTTGGGAGTGGAGCTTAGTTTGGAAGATGAGTTAGGCTTAGGCTTAAAGGGGAAGTCCTTTGAGTAGCCGCTTGGATTTTAAGAGTTGAGTAGTAGCTTGAGGCGGCGTTGCTCGTTATAAGTTTGGGTTGAGTTCTCACGAGCAAGCCCTTCTCGGGCTTTGTTCCTAGTTGTTGTGAGTTCCCGGTTGGCGTTAGTAGAGCCGCGTTTGATTGAGTTGGCACAGAGGTGCCGTGGCATTAGTTGGTAAGTCGTTGAGCCGCTTTCCCTCAAGGTGTTGTGTCGCAGATAGGCTGCGTGATGGTTTAGTCCTTGCTTCCCGAGTTTTCCTTGAGAGGAATGTTGGATGTTCCTTGCTGGCGATTTTCTCCTTAAGATGGTTGCTTAAGTGTTGTGGTCGTGTTCGTTGGAGAAGTTTGTCTTTTGGATCGATCGCCGCTTGGTGGTTCGTTTGTATCTCGTTAAAGATTTTGTAGTCAAGGTTTGAGGTTTGTTGGTCTTTTGTGAAGTAAGAGTAGGCCGTTTAGTTTTGGAATCTGGAAGGTTCAGCTTGTTTGGCCATTTGTTGTAGGGTTGAGTTTGTTTGTTGACAATTTGTGCCACGGTGTTTTTACGTATCGATGTTGGGGCGGCATGTGCCGGACCCATTGTTCATTGTGGACTTTGAGCCTTTGCACTGATTGAGGTTTGAGCTTCAAGGGGAAGCTGTGAGTATTCTGGTCTTTGAGGCGTAGACGTTGCATAATCGTGGGATCCGCTTTGGTGAAAGTTCGGTGGAGGAGTCGAGTTCAGAGGAGGCCGCTTGTGAGCGGGGAAGACGGATGAGATTGCGAGTATCTGTCTTTGCTTGATCTTAAGGACTTTCGAGGACGAAAGTCATAAAAAGGAGGGAATATTGTAACGCCCCGTGTTTTCATCCGGTCTTGAGGTATGCCCCAGGGGTATTTTGGTAATTTGGTCGGGCCGTCAGTGGGCCGCTTATGTATCTTTCGAGCTTGCTAAAATTATTGGATGGTATTATGTAAGTTTTTGAGGCTTTGTGGATGGGTTTGAGCATGGATAGATGCAAAAGTAAAAATATAGGAAATTTGTGTTGCGATTGGGATTCGAACCGGGTCTCCGAGAAAGCTTGTGAGAGGCGTGCGCTTGAGCTATGGAGAGCTCTTGTTACTCTTTCCGCGTCATATCTTAGTTACCCTTGGATCTTTGGAGTTTTGTGCATTTGGTTAAATGAAAAGAAATTAGGTTTTGTGTTTTCTTCCCCAAAACTCCATGGCCGCCCAACCTCTTCTCTCCCAAGCCCCTTGCCGTGATTTTCTTCCCTTGCAGCCCGAGCGCTGCCCCGTTAAGCCAATAGACTCCAATGAGCAGCCCGGCCGAGCAGCCCACCAGATCGCACCAAAGAGCCCAGCGCCAGCGCGCCAAGCCCGCCCAGACGCCAGCGCCAAAGAGACGCAGCGCCTCAGCGCCCGTGCCGTCGCAGCCGCCAGCGAGCGTCGCGGCACGATCAGTCGCGCGCCCGTCGCGTCGTAACCCGCCGCATCGCACCGCCGCCGCGCGCCATCGCCTCGCCGCCGCCCGGCCGAGCTCGCGTCCGCATCGCATCGCAGCCGAGCGCCGTCGCCCGCGTCGCGCGCGCCGCGCCCTCTGCGTCTGCGCGCGTGCCGTCGCGTGCCGTCCCGTCAGCGCGCCGCGCGCTAAGCGCGCCATCGCGCGCCCAGCGCTGCACGTCGCAACAGCCAGCGCCAGATGTCGCGCCCATTTGCCGCCATCGCGCCCATCCGCGCCAAGCCCAGCCCACCGTCTTTGCCGCCCGTCCGCGTGTCACCCGCATCGCGTGAGTTGCTCCAGCCGAGCCCTATTTATTTTATTATGTTTAGGCCTATGGATTGTGATTATTATTGTGTTTGTTAGGTTCTCGTTAGCTAGCTCTGGGATCGATCGCAGCTTAGGATTTTTGTGTGTAGTTGCCTCCCGGCGGTAAGGATTTCTTACCGGAGTTGTGTGGACCTGCGATGTTCTATGTGATTGTTGTTTGTATGTTTGTTTGTGATTATCAAGCATGTATAGTTTAGGTGCTCTGCTCAATTCACGACTAGCATGACTTCGTATGTTGTTCTCTCATGTTAGCCCATGCTAGGTTGTTCCGTTCTAGCATGCTCATATCCGTTCTTGCTTCGTAGTACCATGCTAGGTTCGTTGTATCTGTTGAGCACGTTTTGGATTGTATTGTATTGTATGTTATTGATATGATAGGTTAAAGTGTAGGTAGGTAGCATCATCCGGCTCGATGCATAAAGTATCTTGCATCCATGGCGGGGACATCGAGACGATTCTCCGTCCCCGACCCCGTTAGGGTTTAGCTAACCCGACCGGTAGGCCCCGCAATCTTGGGTGAGGGTGGCAGATCGTTAAATGCCCCAACGGTCGGGATGATGACTTGGCATTGCCTCGTCCCCGATACAGCACGTCCTCGGCGTGTTCGGCCGTAGCCCTTGATTGCCACTGTTAGGGCAAGGACCGCTTCTGGTGTAAGCCTACCACGACCGGTTCCTTAGCCTCAAAAAAGCGGTGGTTCAGCCGACATAGTTCACGTGTCCGTGTCTCACACCCCTATGTCGGTGACACCGATCCGTAGATTTAGTTAGGCGTGGTGGATCGGACATGGGCGGCTTGCCACTAGACCCGCACCCCCCATAGTCCGCAGAGCACGCGGTGCATGCTTACGCTCATTACAAACGCCGACCGGAGAGCTCCTCGGGATCTTGAGCTAGTGCACCTTTCGTGACGACAGTGAGCAGTGAGGCCGAGACTTGGTTCTCGTATAGGCGTATTGTGTGGTGTGGATTATTCCGGACTAAGACCCTGAGTTGGCATCCGAGGTCCAAGTGTGGACTTAAGCTATGTGCTCTATTATGTGTTTATGTTCATAGCTTGCATACACTCATCTAGATGACCATGTGCATCGTATTGTACCCCTGATCGGGGATTCTTCTTGAGTAATTCGTTACTCACCCTTACTTATCTTTCAGTAACCATGGCGCGGCGGGATGGTCAAGGGGAGCTATGATCATGGGAACGTCTTTGTCGTCTCGACTTTTTATTTCTATGACTCTTGTCTTTCATTTCCCCACAGAATGCATGTAGCGCACTGAGCCCTAGGATGTTTTCTGAATGATTTTGTGGATTCCCGCTTTATTGAATTTGAGGTTGTTTCAAATGTTTTAATAAATCTCTGATCAGAGTGTACGTTTTGGAAATGTATTTGCCTTGAAACAGGTGCTTGGAGACAGGGACAGGTTTCAGCAAACTATATTGATTTCTGATTGAACCTTGATTGTTTTGTTTTAATTGGGAATCTGAAAACTTATTTGCATATTATCCTTTCCTTTGAATGCATGCATTGGGGTAAAGGCCTATTTAGAGCCCCTTTTGGGTCGGGTCTTTACAGAGAGAGAGAGAGAGAGAGAGAGAGAGAGAGAGAGAGAGAGAGAGAGAGAGAGAGAGAGAGAGAGAGAGAGAGAGAGAGAGAGAGAGAGAGAGAGAGAAAAAATCTTGCCAAAACAAGGGGAAGAGGGATTTTCTTGATTTTTCCTTCTTTTTCCTAATTTAAAAGGCCTAAAATCCCTTCCCAAAGCATCCACTTTCAAAACTCCGCCCAAGCAAACTTACTTAAAAAAAATAAAACTCTCATTTCCTACAAACTCTCAAAGACCATTTAGGGCAAGGGATCAAATCCCAATGGAAGCACCAAAAATTATAAATAATTTTGCCATTTTCAAAAATACTTCCAAACTTCCAAACAACTTGCCCAAACCTCTCGGGTCTTGCAACCAACAACCATTAAGCTTCGACAAAGGCAGGAATGACCCTGGAATCCTGAAAATCCACAAAACCCTGACCGGGGGCAAAAAGACCAAAATACCCCTAAGGGTTAAAATAGCTCTAACGGCCCATCCGAACATCCGAATAATGACCCAAAATCACCTGGGTAACCGAAATAGAAAACTGGGCCGTTACATACACCTCCAACTCAGTGATGCCCATCGGGGATTTACACACCTAGGATGCGCATCGGGGTCTTACACCTCCAACTCAGTGATGCCCATCAGGGACTTACACACCTAGGATGCCCATCGGGGTCTTACACCTCCAACTCAGTGATGCCCATCGGGGACTTACACACCTAGGATGCCCATCGGGGTCCCAAAACTTCCTGACTAGGAACAAGTCCTCAGGGCAACGCTAGCTTGCTCGAACCAAGCTAGCTCTAGAAACAACATGGGAACCAAACCTTGGTCAACGCCAAGCACCACCTTGCTAAGAATTCTGAAAACCAATGCAGAGGCTACTAAGAACAACTCTAGTTTGCCAACTGACTACAAGCATCCAGCAACTCAACCGAGGAACACTGCTTGGGTCTGACTGAGCTCTGGTTCCTCAACACGAACCTTTCGTTGTTCCCAAAACATACACCACGGAACGAGCTACACAAAAGTACACCGACGTGTATAGCTCCAACTTGATTCCTTAAGATCCAAACCAACAAGTACTCTCACACAAGGCAACTTTTGCCTCCCAATAGAGCCACAACTAGCAAAGGAGCAGCAAGAGTTCAACCCACTCGGGGTCAACTCACCACGAAATGCCATTTTGGTCAACTCACTCTACGATAGCATAACCACACCAAGCTAACAAACCTCATACCAATGCGTCCACTAAATGTGCTCTGCACAATCCATCAAACTCATGGCCCCAACGCTAGACCAACCACGCATCATCGATGCCAACTCTTCTCGTACCAAGGAAACTCAAGGGTAGTCGAATCACTCTACCAACAAACTGGCTCGCAAGGCCACAACACAAGCGCGAGAACTCGAACGCGCTAGCCCTTAACAACCTACAACATCCCTTGTACCCAACTCTTGGTGACCTTGAAAGCTCTTGCTTTCCCTCGAACGACCTCACACTTGTAGTCCTCCGACTACCACCGAGCTAGATCTCTTATGTAACCCAAACAGGTGCAACCTCAGAAAATGGGTACAAGGCTAGAGGGGATGCTAAACTCCGCGCGGGTCCTGGAACCACCTGCACAAAAAGTGCCAACTGACCTGAATCTAGGCCTCCTCTCAAAGCTTGGTGCCAACAGGCACTACATCCTTAACAACACAAACATCTCTTTACGGGCTTTAAGCCCCTCTGAGGGAAGGGAAGGTCACACTCCAGGTGACAGGGCAATGGCGCTCAACACAAGAGTCTCAACACTCGAGTAGACTACTCTCTGACATCACGTCTAATAGACAAGCCACGACCCACTCCTGCATCCCACTCGATGCTCAACAAATACTCAGGCCAACCCTCGGGTGGCAGCACCTGGCTCCACTCTTGGAACATGCTAACACAAGGTGCTTCTCTCTACTAGCCAACTAGAAACCACGGATGGGTTAAGTCCTGACAAGCAAACCCCACACTACACCCTGGCTACGAGGGTACTAAAAGGATTGGCTGCAAAACGACTGCAGGCTTGCAGGAGGACAAGATGTCTCTACATCTTCCTCAAAAGCTACTAACTTGGCAGCTTGCCAATCGACCGGGTGGCTGGTGGAGACTCTATTGGTCCGCCTCTCACAGGGAACTTCCACCACCATACTGCTGCATCCAACAGCACAAGAACGGCACGCCTCGGCCTCTGAACATCAGGTCATCGGCCTCTAAACACCAGGTCGTTCCAACACTCGGATGATAAACTCGATCCTGGCTAACCACCTCGCTGCTAGCAGTGGGTTCTCAAAAACATCCAGCTCTACAGGCTTCCACTTTCCAAACTCGGCGGCTCGATCACGCCAACTAACTCATCAGCATAAACCTGCTGATCAAGCCCTCTCGGGAACCTCCGGGACTACTGGAGCTACTAGGGGTGTCTCCTAAATAAACTCTGTCAGCTGGGCTATCTGTGCCTGGGACTCCTCACTATGCGCTACAAACTGCGCCTGGGTCTCCGCTCTCTGATAGCTAAAAGACCTGCCATCAATTCTCTCATGGCTGGAGAACACCCTGCTCAAGGAGTCTCACCCTGAGGCATGCTAGCCTCTACCCTCTTCTCTTGGCAACTCAACTGCCAGGGCCAAAGGTGGCCTACGGGTCTAGACAACCCTGGACGTGGTCTCATCATCAACATGAACAGTCCAACTCCTCGGTTGGAAATACCAAACGTCCCTGCTACTCTAGGTGTAATTAACATACTGGCAATCTACACAAAGCATAAAAGCTAGACCATGCTGGGGCTCTCACTGCCAAACAAGGGTAACACATGTATACTAGATGCAGTATTGTAAAATAAAACCCTTAGCTTAATGAACTCAAACAAACCTGACGGCCACGGAGTGCTGATGATCATGGGGACAACAACCTACAAAGCAGGTTAGTCTACATAATCTATGACTCTGTGCTCTAATACCAACTGTAAGAACCCGACCTGAAATACGACCTAAACCTAGGTCCTCACTCAGCATGCAAGTTAAATATTTCAACAAGCGGTTTAGTGCTCATATTTAAAACTTTTTCAAAACATTTGGAAACGGGGAACACTTAAAACATAACCAACAATTTTCATAAAGCAAATCCAACAAGGTAAATAAGCCTGGCCAGTATTTATAAAAGAACATTCAAAACAGTTTAAACAACTTTAACATCATTCCCCTAGGACTCCTGTCCATCTACATGCTGAATAAATAAATGCAAACAATAAACGACAGAGTGTCGGCAGCCCCCATGATCAAACAGCTCCCTCCGCTAGCCATCCTGGTGCTGTCCCAAGTTACCTGGTGGAAAAATCACATAAATAAGGGTGAGTATAAACATACTCAGTAAGAATCCCCAACCGGGGTACAATACGATACATCAGTCATCTAGCACCCTAGCATACATGCAAACAAAAACGAGCTCAGAAACCTCAGGTTGGCTCAGACTAACTGCCGGACTAGAAATTGCCTATTCAAGGCTTACATCTACAGCCTATCCTAGGTTCTACACTTGGATGCCCTTCGGGGTCTTACACAACCTAGGACTCAGTGATGCCCATTGGGGACTTACACACCTAGGATGCCCATCAGGGTCTTACACCTCCAGACTCAATGATGCCCATCGGGGACTTACACACCTAGGATGCCCATCGGGGTCTTACACCTCCAACTCGGTGATGCCCATCGGGGACTTACACACCGGGATGCCCATCGGGTCTTACACCTCCAACTCGGTGATGCCCATCGGGGACTTACACACCTAGGATGCCCATCGGGTCTTACACCTCCAACTCAGTGATGCCCATCGGGGACTTACACACCTAGGATGCCCATCGGGGTCTTACACCTCCAACTCAGTGATGCCCATCGGGGACTTACACACCTAGGATGCCCATCGGGGTCTTACACCTCCAACTCACATACGGATGTCCATCGGGGTCTTACCCGAGCGGGACCTAAACTAGTTACCCCTACAATCTTCTACACTATACATCAAATGTCTATCCCTAGCATGGAACTAATCAGGAGAAAATAGGACAAGGTTATGCCAAGATAAGGATACCCCTAGCATGTACCTAATAGAATATAACAGGGACACAAGAACAACACGATCTGGAAGCAAGAGAAAACATGTAACCTACCCGCTGGAAATTTCATACAATCACAAGACATGGCATGCTGGAAGGACAAACCTAGCATGGCACTAACATGAACAACAAGCAACATGCTAGCAAGATTTCAAACACATGCTGTTCAATAGCTAACCTACTCATAACAACAACCAAGCATACAAGGCACATCATGATAATATCGCAGGGTCCACATAACCAAGGTAAGAAATCCTTACCTGGAAACAAGCAGAAAATAACTACCATAAGCCAACCAAGCGACTCCCGAGCTTCGAAGTGAACCCGAGCAACCTAAGCATTTAATAAAAATATCCTAATTAAATAACAACAGCCAATCAACTTAGGGTCCAAAAGAGTAGAGGCTCGAAAATTACCAACCGAGAAGGTACTAGGTCTCGGCCCCAACAATCTTGGCAAAATAGGCTCTCGGCGGCAAGTGGGCAGCGGGACGTGTACCGGGGTGAGCGGATCGCGGCGCGGCGCCGGCGCTTTGCGGGCGCGAGGAGGGCGCGCGCGGATGGGCGCTGGCGACACGGTCGTGCAGGCGCAGACGGCGCTGGGGCTCGGGCGCGCAGAAGCGGACGAAGACGCTCGACGCGGGCGCGCTGGCGCTGGCGACGGCAGCTGGCGACGCGCATTGGCTTGGCGCTCAGCGTCTGGCGACGGGCGCCGGCTGCGACAGTATCTGGGGCGCCTCAGGTGGGCGACATGGTGATGATGGTCGGGCGACAGGCTGATGGCGGCGGGGCTGGCTGCTTTGAAATTGGTGGCTCGGTGCAGCTCGGTGCGGCTCAGTTGGGTTTCTTGGTGAGGTCGGCAAGGAGAGAGAGAGAGAGAAAGAGAGAGAGAGAGAGAGGTAAAACAAGGGGAATGGGATTTTCTTGATTTTCTTTCCTTTTCCTAATTTAAATAGGCTTTGGGTGGTCCAAAATCCCTTCCCAAGGCTTTCCTCCTTCGAGTCCTAGCTGACGCATTCTTTTCCATTTAATAAAACCCATTTAAATCAAGCCTCCTAATCACCGTTAGGTCAAGGGTTCAATTCCCAAAGGAAGCTCTCTAATTAACAATAATTTTGCTAATTACCAAAACACCTCCAAACTTCCAAACAACTAGCCCGAACTTCTTGGGTCCTGCAACCAACAACAATCAAGCCTCGACAAAGGCAGGAGTGACCCTGGAGTCCTCAAAATCCACAAAACCCTGACCGGGGGCAAAAAGACCAAAATGCCCCTAAGGGTTAAAATAGCACTAACGACCCATCCGAACATCCGAATAATGAACCGAAAACACCTGGGAAACCGAAATAGAAAACTGGGCCGTTACATTTTCTGATTTTAAGAGAATTAAAATTGGATGTACATTGATCTTCTTTAAAATTATCTGTCTTATTGAATTATGGTCAAAGTACCCCTCACCCCCGTTTTTGAAATTTTGGAAGATAAAGAAGTAGACTGATTCTTAAGAATAATGGTACAAAACATCCACTAGTGGTTGATTTTAAGAACTTTTATATATAGAGAACATCTAGTAGTGTTGTTAGCAATTCAACTTTGTTGGTGTCTTCTTCAATGGAAGATGATGAAAATGGTGATAAAGTCCCTTTTTCATGTCATTAAAGATATTCAGTTGGATTATGTTTTTAATGTAAAGGATACATTTGCTAGCAAAGAAGTGTTATGTAGTTATTTTAAATACTTGGCTGTGAAAAATAATTTCGAGTTTAGGACTCCTAGATCGACCATCAAGTAGTTGAGTTTCAATGCTGCAAAGATGATTGATTATGGAATGTTAAGACATCTTGTTTCAAGAATAGTGATTTATGGATTCTTAGGAAGTACGTTTCTATTCATAATTGTCCTTTGAATAGTATTCAAACATCTCATAGGCAAGCATCATCAATTTTAATTGAGGATTCTTTAAACTAAGAATTTAGGTTTTGTTCCTTTAAAGTTTGACCCCGAAAGAAATTAGGCTTAAAGTGTGTTCAAAGCTTGCATTAGTGTTGTGTTATGCCTTGAATGCATTAATGCCTTACGATTAGCAGTCGGGGGTCTAGAATTGCAGTGCATTAATGCCCCCGTTGCGAAAATGCATTTGTTTACGTGAATGCATTAGCATTTGCTTAGCACATCCCGCCCGCAAACGCATCTCGCATTGCAGCACATTGTTGCAATGCGTTCCGCATGTGTTTGCGCATCAACATTCTATTTTCCGCAGCGCACGTCTACGTTTACATTCCGTTTAATGCTTACGCATTTTTTAATAGGGTTTAATTAGAGTGCCTATATAAACTCGAATTAAACCTTAGCCGTATTATGACATAATCCCTGTATCTGTAATTTCGTTCTCCTTAATAAAACTCTGTCCCCTCTCTGCCCGTGGACTAGCGAACACAACGTTGGTGAACCACGTAAACTTATGTGTTCTCTTCTCTCACGTTTATCGTTATCTGTTTTCATATCTTCGTTTTACGATTATTGATTATCATTTTCATAACAATCTGGTATCAGAGCCCGGGGTTCCAATTTCCGCAACTGTTATTTTTCAGCAATCACTTTTCCGAAGATGTCTAGCGTTAATGTGAAAGTCGAGAAGTTTTTCAGAAGGAGCAGTTTCAATTTATGGCAGATTAAGATCGGCGTTCTGCTAAAGAAGCAGGGTCTGTGGAAGCCTCTTACAGCTAAGTGGAAGGATGCGAAGTTGAACGAAGATGAGGAGTTGATGAGCCTAGAAGAAAAGCCACATTCGACTATCCTGCTTTGTCTTGCCGATGATGTTATCGCTGAAGTCGCAGATCAAGTTAAGGTTGTCGGTTTGTGGTTGAAGCTCGAGAGTCTGTATATGACGAATCTTTGACCAAGAAGTTGCTTGTGAAGCGATGCTTATTCAGCCTCCGTATGTTTGAGGGTACGCTTCTAAAGGATCATGTTGATAAATTAAATACGATATTAATGGATCTGCGTAATATTAAAGTTAAGATAGATGATGAAGATGCCGCTCTAATTTTGTTGGTCTCTTTTTCGCTGTCGTATGAAACTTTTGTGGATTCGTTTGTTTCTGGAAAAGATACGTTGTCTCTAAATGAAGTAAAGAATGCTTTACTTACTAGAGAGGACCGCTGTAAGAACCCAACCCGAAATACGGTCCTAAACCTAGGTTCTCACTCAGCATGCAAGTTAAATATGTCAACAGGCGGTTTAGTGCTCATGTTTAAAACTTTTCAAAACATAGAGAATGGGGAACACTTAAAACATAACCAACAATGTAAAAACAAGCCTGGCCAGTATTTATAAAAACACTCAAAACAGTTTAAACAACTTTTAACAACATTCCCCTAGGACTCCTGTCCATCTACATGCTGAACAAATAATGCAAATAATAAACGACAGAGTGCCGGCAGCTCCCATGATCAAACAGCTCCCTCCACTACCGTCCCGGTGCTGTCCCAAGTTACCTGGTGGAAAACCACAGAAATAAGGGTGAGAATAAACATACTCAGTAAAAATCCCCAACCGGGGTACAATACGATACATCAGTCATCTAGCACCCTAGTATACATGCAAACATAAACGAGCTCAGAAGCAACAACCTGGCTCAGGCTAACTGCGGATCTAGAAATTTCCTATTCAAGGACTTACAACCACAACCTACACTAGGTTCTACACCTTGATGCCCATCGGGGTCTTACACAACCTAGGACGCGATGATGCCCATCAGGGTCTTACACATAAGGATGCCCATCGGGGTCTTACTCTTGCTAGACACAATGATGCCCATCGGGGACTTACACACAAGGATGCCCATCGGGGTCTTACTCCACAATCAATGATGCCCATCGGGGTCTTACACATACGGATGCCCATCGGGGTCTTACTCCTGCTAAACACAGTGATGCCCATCGGGGACTTACACACAAGGATGCCCATCGGGGTCTTACTCCACAATCAATGATGTCCATCGGGGTCTTACACATACGGATGCCCATCAGGGTCTTACTCCACAAATCAATGATGCCCAACGGGGTCTTACACATACGGATGCTCATCATGGTCTTACTCCATAAATCAATGATGCCCAACGAGGTCTTACTCATATAGGATGCCCATCGGGGTCTTACTCCAGCTAGGAACACGGAGATGCCCATCGGGGTCTTACACTTCCTAGCTACATTATGATGCCCATCGGGGACTTACACATAATGCCAACAGTGTAGTGCCCATCGGGGACTTACGTACACTAGCAACGCATTGGTGCCCATTGGGGACTTACCCAAGCGGAACCTAACTAATAACCCCTAACGGTCTCCTAAGTTCAGAACACAAACTAGCCTAATAATCAGACAGCATACACTACCTGCTATCCTAGCATGATACTTACAGCATACGAACAGGAAACATGGATATGCCAGGATAAGAAATCCCTAGCATGGAACTAACAGATTACGAACAGGAACATGGATATGCCAGAATAAGAAAGATCCCTAGCATGATACTACGAACTTAAGCAGGAATCAAAAGCATGCTGGAAGAGCAAACCTAGCGTGACACTAACATGAACAACAAGCAACATGCTAGCAAGAATTCGAACACAAGCTGTCCTATGGCTAACATGTTCATAACAGAAGTCAACCATACAAGGCACAATCCTGAAAGCATCGTACGGTCCACACAACCCTGATAAGAAATCCTTACATGGAAACAAGCAGAAAATAACTACCACAACAAACAAGCGACCCTCGAGCTTCTAAGTGAACCCGAGCAACCTAAGCAATCAATAAAATCATCCTAATTAAACAAACAGTAGCTAACATCTTAGGGTCCAAAAGAGTAGAGGCTCGAGAATTACCAACCGAGAAGGCACTAGGTCTCGACCAAACTTTCTCGACAAAAAAGGCTTTCGGCAGCAAGTGGCGCGCGCAGATGTGCGATCGGGCGAACAATTTGTCAAGCGGCTTTGGCGTACGCGCGGCAGGGGGATGCTGCGGAGCGGATGGGCGCCGCACAGCGCCGAGGCGCAGAGTCGCACGGCGGCGGCAACGACGACGACACGACGCCAGCGACGCGACGCGCGGTGCGAAGCGAGCTTGCGCTAGGACGGGCGACGCAATCTGGCTGCTGGGCTGCGATGCGGTGCAGGCGGGCGATGGGTGTCTGGGCGCGATGTAGGGGCTGAGCGGTGGCGTCTGGGCTGCTCGGCTGCTGGTGCGATAGTGTAAAGACCCGACCCAAAAGGGGCTCTAAATGGGCCTTTACCCCAATGCATGTAGTGAAAATAAAAGATATTAAGAAAAATACATTTGGATCCCAAGTAAAAATGAAACATTCAACAACCAAAACATACATTTCTAAAAGCATACACGTGATCGTGATTTATTTAAACCATTAAAACAATCCACAAGTACAAATATGCTTTGGAATCCATAAAACGTAAGAAAACATCCCGGGGCTCTGTGCCCGCCTACATGCATTCGGGGAAATAACAAAAGTCAAGAGTCATGATAAATAAAATAGAATAATCGTGAGATGACAAAGAGATTCCATGATCACGGCTCCTCCATCACCATCCTGTCTCCCGCCTTGATTACTCGTGGAAAACCATAGAATAAGGGTGAGTAACGAATTACCTAGTAAGAATCCCCAACCGGGGGTGCAATACGATATACATGATCATCTAGAAGAATGTATGCAAGCTATGAGTACAAACACGAGCGGAGCACATAGCTAAGTCCACACTTGGACCTCGGATGCCATCTCGTGGTCTTAGTCCGGAAAAATACCACAACACACTATACGCGCTATACGGGAACAAGTCCCGGCCTCACTTCTCTCATCGTCGATACGAAAGGTGCATCGCTCAAGATCCCGAGGAGCTCTCCGGTCGGCTACTGTAATGAGCGTAAGCGCGCGCGCACCGCATGCTACCGCAAACTCGGGGTGCCGGGTCTAGTGGCAAGTCGCCCGTGTTCGATCCACCATGCCTAACTAAATCTCGGATCGGTGTCACCGACATAGGGGTGTGAGACTCGACACGTGAACTATGTCACTGTACCACCGCACTTTGAGGCTAAGGAACCGGCCGTGGTAGGCTTACACCAGAAGCGGTCCTTGCCTAACAGTGGCAATCAAGGGCTACGCCAACACGCCGAGGACGTGCCGATCGCCGGGGCGAGGCAATGCCAAGTCATCATCCCGACCGCTGGGGCATTTAACGATCGCCACCCTCACCCAAGATTGCGGGGCCTACCGGTTGGGATGGCTAATCCTCACGGGTCCAAGGACGGAGAATCGTCTCGAACGTCCTTGCCATAGATGCAAGATACTTTATGCATCGGGCCCTGATGATTCTATCTACCTCAATTCTAAACCTTAACAATAATAACGATTCAATCAATGCGACCCAATACGTGCTCATCGGATACAAAGAACCTAGCATGATACTACGAAGCAAGAACAGATATCGAACATGCTAGAATAGAACAACCTAGCATGGGCTAACATGAGAAACAATACAAGAGTTCATGCCATCAGAATTTGAATGCAGAGCACCTAGAGATAAACATGCTAGTAATCATACACAGCATACAAAACAACAATCACAAATATACCGCAGGTCCACACAACCCCCTGTAAGAAATCCTTACCTTGGCTCTAAAGACTTCTACACACAAATCCTAAGTCATGCGGAACAATCCCGAGCTAGCGAGCGGAACCTAGCAAACCAACAATAATCGGCATCTAAAATATCTAAACAACAATAGAAACGACAAAGCTCGGCTCGAGGAACTCACGCGGCACGGCGACACGAGCTTGGGGCCAAATTTGCGAGCCGTAGCACGGCAAGGGACGCTGCTACCGGCCGCTACTAGCACGGCACGGCAGCAGCGAGGGCGCAGCGCGCGCGGCGAGCGCGTCTGGCGGCGCGCGGCGCCAGCGTCGCGATGCGCGACACGGCGAAAGCTTCGCAGGACGCACGCGCGCGGCGAACGTCTGGCGGCGGCGCGCGCGAGCGCGCTCGCAAGCGACACGGTGAGGCGCGCGATGGGCGACGCGACGCGCGAGGGCGCGCGATGGCGCGACGCGCGCGCGGCTGACGCTGCGGGCGCCGGCGAGACCTCTGGCGTCGGCGAGCGATCGCGCGATCTGTCTTCTTTGCGAGCACGGCAAGGCTCTTGGGAGATCTGGGCGTCGCGAGCGACGGGCGGCGTCGCGGCAACGAGCGTCTGTCTTCTTTGGGGCGAAACGACAAAGGCCGGCTGGGACAGATTCTGGGCGTCTGCGAAAGCGATCGGCGATCGTCAGTCTTTCTTGGCTCGGCTACACTCGGTGGGTGCAATCAACACAACACACACAACACACCTCTTTTCACATGGCCAAACGCACACCAAACGGATGAGAAGAAGAAGAAGAAGATCAATACCTACCCTAATGATGATGATCGAACCCAAGGAGATGCAAGGATGAAGAATCGGCAAGGCTATGGAGATGGAGAGCTTGGGCGGCCAAGAAGTGTTTTGGAGAAGAAGATGGAATAACCTAATTCTATTTCATTTAACCAAATGCACCAAAACTCCAAAATCCAAGGTTAACTAAGATGTGATGCAGAAAAGAGCAACAAGAGCACCTAATGGCTCAATTGGCACACCTCTCTACAAGCTTCCCGGGAGACCGGGTTCAAACCCCTACTGCAAAGACAAATTCCTTTATTTTTACTTTTGCAACAAACCTTGCTCAAACCAAACCACAAACCCCTCCAAAACCTACAAAAACCATCCAATAATTTTAGTAATCGAAAAAGACACAAACGACCACGCGGCCCGACCAAATTACCAAATTACCCCTAGGGCATACCCGGAAGACCGGAAGAAAACTCAGGTCGTTACAATATTCCCTCCTTTTTATGACTTTCGTCCTCGAAAGTCCTTAAGACAAAAACAAATGGTAATGCAATCTCATCTCGTCTTCCCGCTCCCAAGTGGCTTCCTCGTAACCCCGACTCTTCCATCGAACCTTTACCAAACGAATCTCGCGATTACGCAACGCCTTGGTCTCAAAGGCAAGGATCCTCACCGCTTTTCCTCGAAGTTCAAATCCTCATTCACCAGCAAGGGCTCAAAGTCCACAATGTGCGCGACGGTCCGGCACATACCGCCTCAACATCGATACATGAAAAACACTATGCACCACGACAAAGCGGATTTTGAGGTAGGGCTAACCGGTAAGCAACTCTGCCAATCCTCTCTAGGATCTCAAATGGACCAACAAAACGGGGACTCAACTTCCCACGCTTACCAAACCTCGAACACCTCGCATCGGAGCAACCTTAAGGAACACATGCCGACCAACCTCAAACTCCAAATCTCGACGCCAACATCGGCGTAACTCTTCTGCCTACTCGAGCCACAACATACGAGCTCTAATCTTCTCGTGACCGCACCATTGGTCAAGCTGCAGAATTTCGGACCCAAAACTCGTCTATCACCAACCTCTTCCCGAACACAAGGGACCGACAACGCTTACCATACAATGCCTCGAATGGAGCCATCTCGAATCGCCGATCGTAATCGTTGTTATAGGCAAAACTCCATCAAGTCTGAGATCTTTGGTCCCAAATCGCTGGGAAATCCAACACACAAGCCCTCAACATATCCTCGAGAATCGATTCACTCTCTCGATCGACCATCCGTCTGAGGGGGTGAAAAGTCATCTTTGAAACCGCACTCGTGCCCAAACCCTTCCGGAGCGCTCTCGAAGCGAGAAAGTGAACCATGAGTCACGATCGGACACAATCTCACCGTACACCATGATAACGGATGATCTCGCTCCAAAAACGATTCGCCACTGTTCCACGGTATAAGTGTCTCGTCCGGGAATGAAGTGTGCGCTCTTGGTCAAACGGTCGACTATCACCCAAATCGAGAGAACTTCCTCGAGTCCTTGGCAAACCAGAGATAAAGTCCATAGAGATCTCTTCCCATTTCCACTGGGTACACTCGCTGGTCGTGAACAAACCAGGTGGCCTCTGCTGGGTGCCTTCACTTGCGACAAGTGAGACACCTACCGACAAACTCTGCCACATCTCTCTTCATCCCCATCCACCGTAAAGTCTCGCTAAGGTCTGATACATCTTGGTACCCCAGGTGCCAAGCAAAAGGGGAACAATGGGCCTCCGAGAGCAACTTCGGCTCATAAAACTCGCAATGTCCGGAACACACAACCGGCCTCTATAAGTCAACCCACCGTCTGGTGAATACACAAAGTCAAAGTCACCGTCAAGATCGACTCTGTCAACCAATCTCTTAAGTGCGGGTCACCCAACCGTTGTCTATAATCCACGCTGACCGACGGTGAATAATCAATCGAGCTACCACCAGCGGTAACCTCTCCCAACAACATCGCAACCTCGGCCCGCTCGAACTCTCTCTCGCAAACTGGCTGAACTCAACAACGCCGCAGAGTGCGACGTCTTTTCGCTCAAAAAGCATCGGCCACTACATTGGCTTTACCGGATGGTACAAAATCTCGCGATCATAATCCTTTACCAGCTCTAACCATCTCCTCTGCGCCTCATATTCAACTCCTTCGAGTAAACAGATACTTGAGGCTCGGTGATCGGTAAACATCTCGAATCCGCCACCGCATGTAATGCCTCCAAATCTTGATTACAAACACCACTGCCGCCAACTCCATATCATGAGTCGGGTAGTTCTGCTCATACGGCTTGGTGACGGGAAGCATAGGCAATGACCTTCCCGTGCCGCATCAACACACAACCTAATCCAAACTTGGAAGCATCATCAGAGACCACGAAACCACTGTCCCCTCCGGATCGCCAACAGTGTGTTGAAGTCAAATGCGCTTGAGCACGCAAAAGCTCTCATCACACGGATACTTATTCTTCATCACACCTTATTAAGCTCGCGGTAATCAATACATAAGCGCATAGAACCATCCTTCTTTTTCACAAAGCAGAATCGTGCTCCCACGGGACACACTTGGACGGATGAACCCTCGGTCTAACATCTCCTGCAATCGATCTTCGCCCTTTAACTCACTGGCGCCATGCGATACGGAGCCTTCGAGATAGGGAGGGTCCTCGGCTCGAGCTCAATAATGAAGTCAACCTCTCTCTTTGGGGGCAACCCCAGTAACTCCTCGAAACACATCCGCGAACTCCCGCACGACCAAGCACTGATCAACAGAGCGAGGCGGCTCTTCCCGAACAACTTGGCTAGATAGCCCCAAGCTCCATGAGCTAGCAAACGACGAGCTTTCACATACCGACACCATCGGCGGGCAAACTCCACCTGGACTCCACGAAACTTAAAGCTAGGCGACTCAAGGCGATGCGAACACTACTTCTTTCCGGTGGCGGTCAATCAACGCGTGGTTAGCGACTAACCACTCCATACCAAGAATCACATCAAAACCGCTCATAGGCGTAACTATGAGCGTAGCCACTAGCAACTCTCCTGATATCTCGATCCGGCCATCCCTAATCTTATCCCTAGCCAACATATCAACTCCCGAAGGAGTTGCAACAGATAACTCGAAACCTAGAGGCTCTAGTCTTAACTTAGCATGCTCAAAGAAACAACACAGATACAAATGAATGCGTAGAACTGAGAATCAAACAAGACAAATGCGCAGTTGATCTAAAAACAGAAGCGTGCACGCCACGGCGGCATCCGTCGACGCTCGGCCTCTGACGGTCGTAGCAAACACTCGACCGCTGCTGCTGCTGGCCGAGCCGCCATAGCCGGCCGATCACAAAAACGGGCCATGTGACCCTCTCTACCACAACGGAAGCACAATCTAGGTCCAGCCGACAGTTCGCGTGGACTTTCCCACAAGTAGCACAAGCGGAAATCGCTCGGGTCCTCCCGCTGCTTCGGGCTGAAACGCATGGAGCTCTCCGTGATCTCTGCTTCGAATCGCCCTTGGCGGCGCGCCGCCTCCCCGAAAGTCAAACTTTCTCTTACCTCTACAATTTCTTTGGGACGGACGCCAAGCAGAGCGGCAACAACCCGCCAAAGCAGATACTTCCCATTATAGATCGTGGCTAATCGGACAACCCTAGCATAAGTGTCGTGGGCCTGAGCCACGACATCTCGGGAAACACCCGCCTCAATCCGGATATGAACTTCCGAATCTTGACTCTGGGGTGGCAATCAACCGAGGAGCAAAATATCCATACTCGAGAACTTGCGCTCATATTCCTCAATGGAATCGTAACCACGCCTGTGTTCCGGAAGAGCTCCACCATCTTCTCCTGAGCCTCATCACCGATGAACTTTACCTTGAACTCACCTTGAAGAACTCCCAAGTAGCGGGTGGAGACCCACCGGTCTCTCGCTCAAGGTGGACTCCCACCACCATCTCGTGTGCCTCCTAGCACATGAGCCGCACATCTCGGCCTCTGAATATCGGGGCACACCATGATCGGGAAGGTGTACTCCAAATGGGCAATCCACTGGCCGCCGCTAACGCATCACCGGTGGCATCAAACTTCTCAAAGCTTCCACTTCACAAAATCCTTCACCACCTACCCAATTCCTCGGCACCCTCTCGCCATATCGCCTCAGGGGCTACTTGCTCTGAGGAGCCGGAGGAGCTCTGAGCTCTCTTTGAACCAATCGAGTCACCGCTCGATCTGGGCTCGGGACTCTTCCCGCCATGCGCGCCAACAAGGCTCAGGTCTCGCCTCGGTCACTCAACATGCGACCATAAAAGCCCTCATAGACTCAAAGAAACTCTGCTCCGGGAGCGATCTCACGGCCTTCGATCGCCTCAACGCCCGCTCTAGGCGTAACGGAGGAGCTGCGGTGGAATGCCATCGATTGTCGGCTTGGGACGATGTCCCCGCAGATGTCGATCCGATCCACGATACCTCGACCGCTCTCGAACCTCCTCTCTCTCGATGCGGATGGATCGCATCTTGGCGATCTACATCCAAACCAACAACGAATCAAAACTCCACTGTCACCATTCCACAACACCAAACAAGGCATACACTAGATGATAGGTATTGTAAATTCTTAACCCTTTTCCTTTCTAAAACAATAAATCTAGGCGTGCACTGATGACCGCTTCTGAGTCTTGATGATCATGGAAAACGACCTACAACAAAAGGTCGATCTACAGAATCTATGACTCGAGCTCGATACCAATCAGAAAAGACCCGACCCAAAAGGGGGCTCTAAATGGGCCTTTACCCCAATGCATGTAGTGAAAATAAAAGATATTAAGAAAAATACATTTCGGATCCCAAGTAAAAACAAAACATTCAACAACCAAAACATACATTTCTAAAAGCATATTGTGATCGAGATTTATTTAAACCATTAAAACAATCCACAAGTACAAATATCTTGGAATCCATAAAACGTAAGAAAACATCCTGGGGCTCTGTGCCCGCCTACATGCATTCATTGGAAATAACAAAAGTCAAGAGTCATGATAAATAAAATAGAATAATCGGAGATGACAAAGCAGGATTCCATGATCACGCCTCCTCCATCGACCATCCTGTCTCCCGCTTGATTACAGTGGAAAACCACGAGAATAAGGGTGAGTAACGAATTACCCAAAGAAGAATCCCCAACCGGGGTACAATACGATATACATGATCATCTAGAAGAATGTATGCAAGCTATGAGTACAAACACAGAGCGGAGCACATAGCTAAGTCCACACTTGGACCTCGGATGCCATCTCGTGGTCTTAGTCCGGAAAAATACCACAACACACTATACGCGCTATACGGGAACAAGTCCCGGCCTCGGCTGCCTCATCGTCGATACGAAAGGTGCACTGCTCAAGATCCCGAGGAGCTCTCCATCGCGCCCAGAATGAGCGTAAGCGCGCACCGCATGCTCACCGCAAACTCGGGTGGTGCCGGTCTAGTGGCAAGCCGCCCGTGTTCGATCCACCATGCCTAACTAAATCTCTCGGATCGGTGTCACCGACATAGGGTGTGAGACTCGACACGTGAACTATGTCACCTGTACCACCGCACTGAGGCTAAGGAACCGGTCGTGGTAGGCTTACACGAGAAGCGGTCCTTGCCCTAACAGTGGCAATCAAGGGCTACGGCCAACACGCCGAGGACGCGCCGATCGCCGGACGCGAGGCAATGCCAAGTCATCATCCCGACCGTTGGGGCATTTAACGATCGCCACCCTCACCCAAGATTGCGGGGCCTACCGGTTGGGATGGCTAATCCTCACGAGGTCCAAGGACGGAGAATCGTCTCGAACGTCCTTGCCATAGATGCAAGATACTTTATGCATCGGGCCCTGATGATTCTATCTACCTCAATTCTAAACCTTAACAATAATAACGATTCAATCAATGCGACCAATACGTGCTCATCGATACAAAGAACCTAGCATGATACTACGAAGCAAGAACAGATATCGAACATGCTAGAATAGAACAACCTAGCATGGGCTAACATGAGAAACAATACAAGAGTTCATGCCATCGAGAATTGAACAGAGCACCTAGAGATAAACATGCTAGTAATCATACACAGCATACAAAACAACAATCACAAATATACCGCAGGTCCACACAACCCCAGTAAGAAATCCTTACCTTGGTGGAAGACTTCTACACACAAATCCTAAGTCATGGAACAATCCCGAGCTAGCGGCGCGGGAACCTAGCAAACCAACAATAATCAAGCATCTAAAATATCTAAACAACAATAGAACAACAAGCTCGGCTCAAAGGAACTCACGCGGCACGACGACACGAGCTTGGGGCTGCCGCGAGCCGGCACGGCAGCAGGCGCTACAGCACGCAGACGGCAGGGACGCGCCTATGCAGCGCGGCGAAAGGTCAGGCGAAGCGCGCGCCGGCAGGCGTCACGATGCGAACACGCGAGCGGCTTCAGCAGGACGCACGCGCGCGGCGAACGTCTGGCGGCGGCGCGCGCGGCGAGCGGTTCGGCAGCGACACGGCGCGCGGCGCGCGATGGGCGACGCGCGACGCGGCGAGCGCGCGATGGCGACGACGCGGCGCGGCCGACGCGGGCGCGGCGCGCGCGACCTCTCGGCGTCTGAGCGACGGCGATTCTGTCTTGGCTGGGCGAACGGCAAGGCCGGCTGGCAGATTCGGGCAGCGAAGCGATCGGCATGAGCGTCGGCGATTTATGTGGGCGATCAGCGGCAGCCGGGCGTCTGATAAGGCGAGCTGGGAAAGATCTTTGGGGCGTATGAGCGAGGCGGCGATCGCGATCCAGCGTCTGTCTTTGCTTGGCTCGGCTACACTCGGTGTTGCAATCAACACAACACACACAACACACCTCTTTTCACTTGGCCAAACGCACACCAAACGGATGAGAAGAAGAAGAAGAAGATCAATACCTACCCTAATGATGATGATCGAACCCAAGGAGATGCAAGGATGAAGAATCGACAAGGCTATGGAGATGGAGAGCTTGGGCGGCCAAGAAGTGTTTTGGAGAAGAAGATGGAATAACCTAATTCTATTTCATTTAACCAAATGCACCAAAACTCCAAAATCCAAGGTTAACTAAGATGTGATGCGAGAAAGAGCAACAAGAGCACCTAATGGCTCAATTGGCACACCTCTCTACAAGCTTCCCAGAGACCTGGTTCAAACCCGGTTGCGGCACAAATTCCTTTATTTTTACTTTTGCAACAAACCTTGCTCAAACCAAACCACAAACCCCTCCAAAACCTACAAAAACCATCCAATAATTTTAGTAATCGAAAAGACACAAACGACTCGACGACCGGCCCGACCAAATTACCAAATTACCCCTAGGGCATACCGGAAGACCGGAAGAAAACTCACGGGTCGTTACGGATAGGCGGCTGCTCTATCTTCAAAGTGCGGTCTTTGGCAACAACGTCGCGGCATCGAGAGGTCGGCGCAACGCGCGGCGACTGGGGTGGTGGCAGCACACACGCCGGCGGTCAGGGCTGTTCTCGGTTCTTGATCTTGATGAACTCGGCAAGAGGATGAAGGGGAAGAGGTTGTGTTTAGCAAGGGGAGTGAGGGAACTCGGCTAGAGCAAGGAGAAATAGGGTTTCTTGATTTCCTTTTCCTTTTTCCTAATTTAATTAGGCTTTGGTGACCTAAAGTCCCGTCCCAGGGCTTTTCTCCTTCGAGACCCAGCTGAATCAATCTTTTCTCTTTAATAAAACACATTTAAATCAAGCTTCCAATTCACAATTAGGTCAAGGGTTCAAATCCCGATGGAAGCACTTTAATTAACATTAATTTTGCTAATAACCAAATCACCTCCAAACTTCCAAACAACTAGCACAAACTTCTTGGATCTTGCAACCAACAACAATCAAGCCTCGATAAAGGGCAGGAATGACCCTGGAATCCTGAAAATCCACAAACCCTGACCGGAGAGCAAAAGACCAAAATACCCCTAAGGGTTAAAATAGCTTTAACGGCCCAACCGAACAATCGAATATTGAACCGGAAACACCTGGGAAACTAGAATACAAAACTGGGCCGTTACAACCGCCACATGGTCGCTGGTACAACAGAAGGTGGAGCATCTGGTTTGGTTGCAATAGGAAGAAAAGGTCGAAAGTCTAGGAAGAAGAAGCCGAAGGAATCCGCACCAAGTTCTAAAGGCTCAAAGACGTACAATTCCAGGGCAAACGACACTTGTGCTTAGTGCAAGAAAAAGGGACATTGGAAGCGTGATTATCTTGGCAGTAACAATTACCAACCTAATAAAAGTGATGGTTCAGCAGCCGCCGCTGAGGTCGATGGCAGCTCAGAGGAAGATCTGGCCCTAGTAGCAAATGATCACACTTTTGCAAAATGTGTGTGTCCTCGATTCAGGTGCTTCGTATCACATATGTCCAAATAGAGAGTGGTTTTCAACGTATTAGCAGTTTAATGGAGGTAATGTGTCCATGGCAAATAGTTCAGTCTGCAAGGTAGTTGGGATTGGCTCAATCAGGATATGACTCATGACGGGTTATTCTACAGTTTGAATGATGTAAGACATGTTCCATCAATGACCAAGAGTTTGATATCTCTCAGTACACTAGACAACAAAGATTTCAGTTTTCTGGGTGAAGGTGGAGTCATATATGTTTGCAAGGATTCAAAGGTAGTTCTGAAAGATATAAAACGTTGAATGCTGTATTTTCTGGCAGGTTCAACGTTGACTGGGTTTGCTGCAGTGGCATCGGTTGTAGTTCAGAAAGTGGACATGACTAAGTTATGGCACATGAGACTTGGTCACATGAATGAAAGAGGAATGCATATTCTATCGAAGAGAGATTTTCTATGTGGTCACAAAGTGCAGGATTTAGAATTCTGTGAACATTGTGTTTTTGGGAAACAACACCGTAGCAAGTTTCCAAAGGGAGTCCACTGTACCAAGGGTACACTTGATTACATCCACGTTGACTGTTTGGGTCCTTCTAGAGTTGAATCAATTGGAGGTAGCATGTATTCTTTTGTCTATTATTGATGATTTTTCAAGAATGACTTGGATTTTCATGATGAAGCAGAAAACTGAAGCCTTCAAGAATTTCAGACAGTGGAAGGTTCTGGTGGAAAATCAAACAGGGAAGAAGGTCAAGAGACTTTGAACTAATAGTGGCCTTGAATTTTGCAGTTTTGAATTCAATGAATTCTGCAAAAATGAAGGAATTGTTCGACATCATATTATCAGGGACACACCTCAATAGAATGGGATAGCATCGTATGAACCGAACTTTACTAGAGAGAGCAAGATGCTTGCTCTCTAATGTTGGTTAACTAGAAGATTTTGGGCAGAAGAAGTGAATACAACATGCTATCTAATCAACAGTGGGCCTCACACAGGTATTGACTGTAAAACACCATACGAGGTATGGTTTGGTAAGCCTGCATATTACTTTTTATTAAAGGTTTTTGGTTGTAATGTTTATTATCATGTCAATGAAGGAAAGGTAGAGCCTAGAGCCAAAAAGGTATTTTTATAGGTTATGGTAGTGGAGTTAAGGGATACCGAATATGGTCTCCTTATAAGAACAGAGTTATCCTCCGCCGGAATGTTAACTTTGATGAGAACTCTATATGTAACTCCATTGTGCAGTCCACAGTTGCAGGGAAAATTAGTGGTGTTGATAAACAAGGGGAGCTGGAATTCAGTTTAGATAGAGTTGAATTACAACACCGAGGTGGAGAAATGGATCAACATGTAGCTACAAAGGAGTCAGATATGCCTACTGATTAGTCAGAGTTGCTTACTGATCAGCCTGATACTGCTACAGAAACCGATACCACTGGTCAATCTTCTAGTATGAAAATCATAAATCCGAGTATAGCTCTCGACAAAGCTAGAAGAACTGGAGTTCAAGCTCCAATCAGATATGGTTTAGAGAATATGGTTGCTTATGCACTCCAGGTCGTTGAAGAGGTGGATACTTATGAACCGTCTACCTATAAAGATGGATGTTTCATGTAGTGAGTCAGAGAAGTGGCTTGCTGCAATGGGTGATGAAATTGAGTCTTTGGATGAGAATTAGACCTAGGAGCTGGTCAAACGACCAAAGGAAAGGAAGATTGTGACTTCTAAGTGGGTCTTCAAGAAAAAAGAAGGAATATTGCCTATAGAAGGTTTGAAATATAAAGCTCGTGTAGTTGCAAGAGGGTTCACTCAGAGGGAGGGTGTTGACTATAATGAGATATTCTCACTAGTGGTCAGGCACACTTCTATCAGGGTGCTACTAGCAATGGTGGCGCATCAGGATTTAGAACTTGAGGAACTAGATGTGAAGACAGCTTTTCTGCATGGAGAGATGGATGAAGAGATTTATATGACCCAACCAGAGGGATTTCAGTGTCCTAGAAAAGAAGACAATGTTTGCATGCTGAAGAAGTCCTTGTATGGACTAAAGCAATCTCCAAGGAAGTGGTACAAGAAGTTTGACAACTTTATGATTGAGCTCAGCTACAAAAAAAGTCTGTATGATTGTTGTGTGTATCACGACAAGTCCAAAGATGGTTCTATGATCTATCCTATTCTTTATGTAGATGACATGCTCATAGCTGCTAAGTAGAAATCTGATATTCAGAGGTTGAAAGACCTGTTGAGTGCTGAGTTTGAAATGAAAGATATGGGTGTCGCTTAGAAAATCTTGGGTATGGAGATCTATAGGGAAAGAGAAAAGAAGAAGGTCTTCTTGTAGCAAAAGGGTTGTATTCAAAAGATTTTGTCAAGGTTTGGCATGTCATCAGTGAAGCCTATAGATACCCTAAGTGTTGCTAATATTTGGTTATCCTCAGAATTCGCACCGCAATCTGAAGCTGAGAAGAAATATATGTCCCGCGTTCCTTATGCTAGTGCATTTGGTAGCTTAATGTATGCTATTCTATGCACTAGGCCTGACCTCGCCCATGCTGTTAGTGTTGTCAGTCGATATATGGGCCCAACCTGGAAAAGAACACTAGCAAGCTGTGAAGAGGATTTTTCGCTACTTTAGAGGTATGTCTGATGTTGGTCTTGTTTATGGGAACGAGACTCAATGCTTAGTGACAGGTTATTCTAACTTTGACTATGTTGGGGATGTCGATAGTAGAAGATCAATGACTGGTTATGTTTTCACTTTGGGTGGTTCTGTTGTGAGTTGGAAGGCTACTTTGTAGCCTACAGTGACTTTGTCTACAACTGAGGCAGAGTATATGGCTTTGAAAGAAGCTACTAAAGATGGAATCTGGTTGAAAGGACTAGTTGGTGATCTTGGTCTGCATCATGATAGCGCGGTAGTGTACTGCGATAGTTTGAGTGCTATATGTCTTGCAAAGGATCAGGTTCATCATGACAGAACTAAGCACATAGATGTGCGATATCATTTTCTGCAAATGAGAAAATGATAAAGGTTCTAAAAATGGGCACTGCTAATATCCCTGCCAATATGTTCGCCAAGGCAGTGTCGCATGGCAAGTTCTAGCATTGCTTGGACTTGCTAAACGTTTACAGTTGCTGAGGTCCCTAGGGGACCATCTGAGGTAGAGAGAAGAATCTGAGTCTGTTGTACAGTTGGTATACATCTGAATCTGGTATTCATTTGAGTCTGGAATATATTTGAGTCTGGTATGTGTTTCTCGCATACATCTGGTATACTACAGCTGGTATAATCTGTTGCATCTAAAGGAGAGTTCAAGGCAAGGTGGAGATTTGTTGTTTTATGCCTTAAACACATTAATGCCCTGCGATTAGCAATCGGGGGTCTCACTGTATCTGTAATGCATTTTCTTGCGTGAATGCATTAGCGCTCACTTAGCACATCCCGTGCAAGAGCATCTCGCATAGCTGCAATGCACTCCGCATGTGTTTACGCATCAACATTCTATTTTCCGTAGAGCGCGTCTATGTCCGCATTTCGTTTAATGCTTACACATTCTGTAATAGGGTTTAATTAGAGTGCCTATATATACTCAAATTAAACCCTAGTCGTATTATGACATAATCCCTGTATCTGTAATTATTCTCCTTAATAAAACTCTGCCCGCTCTCTGCCCGTGGACTAGCCAACACAACGTTGGTGAACCACGTAAACTTCTGTGTTCTCTTCTCTCACATTTATCGTTATCTGTTTTCATATTTTTGTTTTACGATTGTTGATTGCCATTTTCATAACAATTAGTGTTAGTTATTCAAAAGTAACTAACACCTGCTAGATCCCCACTAGCCACCTGGGAGTTCTTCAGAACTAAGTTCCGAGCCAAGTACGTCAGCGATGAGGCTAAACAGGTGATGGCAGAGGCCTTCTCGAATCTGAAGCAAGGAATAGATAATATAGCGGCGTATGAGAAGAAGTTCTCTAAGTACAGTTATTTCGCCCTTGAGGTCATTGCCACTGAGGAACTCAAGACTAAGAAGTTTATCAGCAAGTTGAGAAAGAAGGTTGCTCAGGATGTTCGAGGACTAGCTCATGACTCTTATGATAGAGTGGTCGAATTGGCCACCATTTACAATCCCAGTTACAGGCAGGAAGAAGAGGAAGTTCAAGGCTTCTAGCGCCTCGTTGAGCAGATAAAGATGGTCATCGACCGAACAATTGAGAGTCGAGATCAGCGCCGACCCCAAGAGCACGCAGCACTCCCGGCGAGTCGAGTCGCACCACCCTAGTGTAACACTTGCGGTAGAGCTCACTTCGGATTGTGTGGGGCATCACCCTACGCTTGCTATAAGTGCGGTAAGGAGAGGCATTACTCCAGATTATGCACCCAGGCTAGAGTAGCAGCCAGGCCGGCTCAATAGCAGGGTCGAGTGTTTGCGACGACCCGTCAGGAGGCAGATCGCACAGATGCTGCTGTAGAAGGTACACTGCTTATTTTAGATCACTGTGCCTTTGTATTGTTTGATTCAGGTTGGACCCACTCTTTTGTGTCTGATGAATTTGTTAGACTAGCTGGTTTGGAACTTGAACCTTTAGGGTTCGAGCTGTGTGTTGCGACTCCTTCGGGAATGAGTATACTAGCTAGTATGAGAGTTAGGAGTGGTCGGGTTGAGGTATCTAGAGAGTCTTTAGCAGCTAACCTTATAGTGTTACCGATGAATGGATTCGATGTAATCCTCGGTATGGAGTTGTTGGCAGAGAACCATGCTTTGATAGACTGCCACCGAAAAGAAATAGTGTTTAGGCAGCCTAACAAGCCCAGTTTTAAGTTTCGTGGTGCCTAGAGCGGAGAATGTTCGCCTTTGATTTCAGCATTGAAAGCCCAGCGTTTGTTAGCTTGGGGAGCTTGGGGTTATCTAGCTAAGTTTTCAGGTGAGAGTAATCCACCGAGGACGGTGGACCAGGTACCTGTTGTTCGAGACTTCTCAAACGTCTTTCTAGATGAGTTGTCAGGCTTACCCTGTCTAGAGAGGTGGAATTTTCCATAGAGCTTGAGCCAGAAACTTTCCCGATCTTAAAGGTTCTGTATCGTATGGCGCCAGCCGAGTTGAGAGAGTTGAAGGTACAGTTGCAGGAGATGCTAGACATGGGTTTTATTCGTTCGAGCGTGTCCCCATGGGGAGCATCTATTTTGTTCGTTAAGAAAGAGGACGGATCAATGCGCCTGTGCATCGACTACCGTGAGTTGAACAAGGTGACCATTAAGAATAAGTATTCGTTGCCTCATATTGATGACTTATTTGATCAGCTCTAGGGAGCTTCAGTTTTCTCTAAGATTGATTTGAGGTTGGGGTATCACCAGTCGAGGATTCGAGATTCGGATATCCCTAAGACAACTTTCAGGTCATGGTTGGACATTATGAGTTCGTAGTGATGTCTTTTGGTTTGACCAACTCCCCCGCAGCTTTCATGGACATGATGGACAGGGTGTTCAAGGCATTCTTGGATAGCTATGTCATCGTGTTCATCGACGACATCTTAATTTACTCCAAGACTAAAGAGGATCATGCTTCGCATTTGACACAGGTTCTGTCAGCGTTGAGAGAGAACCAGCTATACGCTAAGTTCTCGAAGTGTGAGTTTTGGCTGGAACGAGTGGCCTTTCTTAGTCACGTCGTTTCGAGAGATGGAGTTTTAGTGGACCCTGCCAAGGTTGAGGCAGTCAGCTCGTGGGCTAGACTGACTTCAATGGCCGAGGTACGCAGCTTTCTGGGTTTGGCAGGCTACTATCGGCGTTTTGTTAAGGACTTTTTCGCTATACCAACACCGCTTACTCGGTTGAAGAGGAAGGGTGTTGAGGTTTTTTGGGATGCAAAGTGTAAGGACAGCTTTGCCCAGCTTAAGCGCAAGTTGATGTCAGCGCCAGTTCTAGCAGTTCCCGAGGGTTTAGGTGGTTTTGTGGTTTACAGTGATGCTTCTAAGTTTGGTTTAGGTTATGTGGTGATGCAGCACGGGAAGGTGATAACCTACGCATCCCGGCAGTTAAAGACCTATGAGCAAAACTACCCGACACATGACATGGAATTGGCAGCCATTATTTTTGCGCTCAAGATTTGGATACATATTTTCACCGATCTCCAGAGCCTCAAGTACTTATTTACTCTGAAGGTTTTGAACATGAGACAACGCAGGTGGCTTGAGTTAGTGAAAGATTATGATTGCGAGATTCTGTATCATCCAAGAAAGGCCAATGTTGAGGCCGATGCCTTGAGTAGGAAGACTTCGCACTCTGCTTCAATGTTGAGTTCCCAGGTTCGTTTGTGAAAAGAGTTTGAGCGAGCCGGTATAGTAATGTTGTTGGGAGAGGTTACCGCCAGGGTAGCCCAGTTGACTTTTCAGCCGTCGATCAGACAAAGCATCATCGACAGCCAGCTGAGTGATCCTAAGTTAAGGAGATTGTATGAGAGAGTCCAAGCAGGCAGTGACTTCAACTTCATTATAGCACCAGACGGTGGTTTGAGGTACAGACGATGACTATGTGTCCCAGAGGACTTAGACTACGAGCCGAGTTACTCACCGAGGCCCATAGTTCCCCGTTTACATGGCATCCAGGAGGTACCAAGATGTATCAGGACCTTAAGTAGACTTTATGGTGGATGGGCATGAAACAGAGTATTGCAGAATTTGTTAGTCGGTGTCTCACTTGTCAGCAAGTGAAGGCTCCCAAGCAGAAACCGGTAGGGTTGTTGCAACATTTGAGTGTGCCGCAGTGGAAGTGAGAAGAGATTATGATGGATTACATTTCTGGGTTGCCGAGGACACTGAGAGGGTTTACTCAGATCTGGGTAGTGGTAGACCGATGACGAATAGTTCACACTTCGTTTCCGGTAGGGTCAACTATACCGTGGCGCAGTGGGTAATGCTGTTTTTGGAACAGATCGTATGGTACCATGGGGTACCAGCAAAGATCATCTCAGACTGTGATTCTCGGTTCACTTCTCGCTTTTAGAGAGTGTTCCAGAAGGGTTTGGGAACCGAGTGCAGTTTCAGCACAGCTTTTCTCCTTCAGACAGATGGACAGACTGAGAGGGTGAATCAGATCATTGAGGATATGCTGAGAGCCTGTGTGTTAGACTTCCCAGGTAGTTGGGATCAGTACTTGTATTTGATGGAGTTTGCTTATAACAATAGTTATCAGGCTACGATTCAGATGGCCCTTTTCCAGGCGTTGTATGTAAACGTTGTAGGTCCCTAGTGTTCTGGGAAGAGGTTAGAGACATACATGTTTTGGGTCCCGAGTTGTTGCAAATGACCAACGATGCAGTGCAGAAGATCTAGGCTCGTATGCTGACAGTTCAGAGTAGGCAGAAAAGTTACGCTGATGTTTGGTGTAGAGACTTGGAATTTGAGGTTGGTCAGCACGTCTTTCTGAAAGTAGCACCGATGCAAGGTGTGTTGAGGTTTGGTAAGCGAGGAAATTTGAGCCCGAGGTTTGTAGGGCCTTTTGAGATCCTTGAGCGGATCAGAGCAGTGGCTTACCGTTTGGCGTTGCCCCCGTCTTTGGCAGTAGTACATAATGTCTTCCATGTTTCGATGCTGAGGCAGTATGTGGCAGACCTGACACACGTAGTTGATCATGAGCCTTTGGAGTTGAATAAGGACTTGAGCTTCGAGGAGAAGCCTGTGCAGATTTTGGCCCGAGAGCGCAAGACTTTGCGTAACCGGGAGATAAACCTAGTGACAGTTCAATGGATAAATCAGAGGGCAGAGGAAGCTACTTGGGAGTTAGAGGACGAGATGAGGACGCACTACCCAGAGTTATTCTAGTCTTAGGACTTTCGAGGACGAAAGTCTTAAAAGGTGGAAGTATTGTAACGGCCCAAATTTCTGTTCCGGTTCCCCAGGTTCCTTGTGCCAGAGATGTTTAGAGAGGCTCGGTGGCCTTGGATTAAAAAGAGTAATTAAAAAGGAAAAGGTGTTCGGGACAAGACTCGAACCCGAGTTGGTCTAGTTGCAGCTGGTTGCAAAAAGGAAGCTTGTTCTAGTTCAACCAATATTAAAAGGTGTGTTCTTGTCTCGGTTGTTAATTCACTTGATCCTTGGTTGTTTGGAGTTAAGAGTTAAATGAAAAAAAAAGAGTTTTAAGTTTTGTCTTGTGTTTGATTTGTACAAAAGAGAAAATTGCATCTCCCTATTCTCCCAAACCCAAATCGCCTTTTTTCAGCTCCTCATCCGATCGACCAGTCTCCCAGGAAAGCACCATCGCCGCGTCCTCCCCTTGCCGATCTCCCCCTCTCTCTAAATAGATCCCCTCTCCTTTTTCCTTCTCCCTTAATCGAGGTCACCAAGCAGCCCCAATCGTCGATTATCAGCCCCATTCCCCATCGCAACTCAAGATCGCAAGCCCTAGCCGCACCTGATCACCCAAGCCTTGCCGCTCAGCCCTCGCACACGCTCACGCCCAGCCGCTGCACCTCGCCGCATCACAACCGCTCAGCCCCTCGCACTCCCGCATCCCTTGTTCAGTCGCACGCATGCGCAGCTGCGAGTGCCTTCACTGCTAACTATCAAGGCCTCCCGCTCACACTACTAGCTGTTAAGGCCCAGCCACAGCTCCACACGCCTCTTCACTGCTTGCTGTCAAGGCCTCCCGCTCACACTACCTGCCGTTTGTGTTCGCGCGCACAACCCTGCCCACCTACCTACTCGCGTGTCGTGCCTCCTCGCACCAAGCTATGCACCAGCTACCGATCAGCCTTGTCTCCGAGCTACAGTGCCTAGCCTTGGCTGAGACCTAGCCTTGCTGAGAGCACCTGTTTGGCTGAGCTGTTTGTCCCGAGCACCAGTTTGGGATTCTGTTAACTCTAACCCTAGCTCAGTTTAGCTATTTTGTCTTGTTTAGTTAGTTCGATTAGTAATAGCATGTTCGGTTATGTGATAGGTTACTTGTAGCTAGGTTCGGTGATCTGTAGCTCAAGGAGCAAATTGTTGTGTTATTCTGCTTGTTTTTCAGGTAAGGATTCCTTACCGAGGGTTGTGTGGACCCTGCGTTCATCATGACTGCTACTTTTATATGTTTGACTGTTATGAGCATGTTAGTGGATAGGTTTCTTGTTTGTGAATGAGCACGTTATGATTAGTATCATGTCCTGTTCTTCTAGCATGTATGATATTCCTTTGACATGTTAGTACCATTCTAGGTTGATCTTCGGCATGCGTTTCCATTGTTATCTGTTGAGCATGTTTGGCCTGCTAAGGCACGGGGCGGGACTCTTAATTAGACTTGTTAGGGTTGTCATCATCTAGAGGCTGAGAGTGGACATATAGTAAGTTATCCCCGTGGGCCAGTATCGCGAGTTGCACGACGTATGATGCTTCCGCCCCGGTAGCCTGTACGGATTAGCTCTCGTATTGGCACAAGCCTAGTTTGTAGCCTGCTAGAGAGAAACCCAATGGACGGTGTAAGCCTACTGTGGCCGGTTCTTAGCTTCAGGTGTGCGGTGGTCTTATGCTGCTTACAGTTGAGTGTCGAGGACCTCGCACTACTGTATGTTCAGTGACACTGCTCTGAGTCGTAGGCATGCGTACCTGGACTAGTGTAGCACGTTTAGGTCCCACGTCCTTACATAGTTTGCAGCAACATGCGGTGTGCGTGCAAGGGCATTAGGCACCAGGAGGAGAGCTCCCCCGGGATAATGCTTACAGTACACCATTCCTTTCCGAGTCTAGAGCCAGACACCAGGTACTCTTCCGTGTGTCCAGGACCAGTTTGAAGAGCTGGTTAGCAGTTTGGACATAACGTATCTTGTCCCACTGATTGGACATTCGTGTCTTAGATGATTGGACCTTCGGGTCCCAGATGTTGGACATTCTTGTCCCAGTTTCAGGATCAGTTAGAGAGCTAATCACTAGGCCGGTGGTAAAAGACCCTGATGTTTCAGGAGTCGCTTGGTTAACTCAAAGGTTTGATATGTGTCGGTAGCGGTTGTATGTATACTAGTATGTTGTGAGATTGATGTTCGTACTGTACCCCGGTTGGGGATTCTTACTGAGTTTGTTTGTACTCACCCTTATTTTCTGTGGTTTTCCACCAGGTAACTTAGGACAACGACTAGACGACTAGAGAATTGGCTGCTCGATCATGGGGCTCCGCCGTCAAACTCTGCTTACCTTGTTTTATTTATTTTATTGTTATCAGCATGCATTAGGAACGGGGCCCTAGGACTTTATTATTTGGAACCTGTTAAACAGTTGTTGGATTTTCTGGTGAGTTTTATCTGGATTTTTTTTAGATAGTTGGATTTGTTTATGATTTTAAAGATGCTGGATTTGAAATAAACTCTGGCCAGGGTTGCTCCATACTTTACAGGTTTGGATAAATGTTTTTTAACAGGTTCTAGGTTTTGAACGGATTTATACAGGAACTATGTTATGCTTGTTCGTATTGTTTTTACCGTTTTTAGTAAGCATGCTAAGTAAGAATCCATTTAGTACCATGTTTTGGGTTGGGTTTTTACACAATTCGCAACTGAAGTGAAGTTAGAGTTCTCCATTCTTATCGATTAGGATTTTCATTGAAGTTCGAAGCTACGATCGAAGGTACTTTCAGGTAGCAACCTTGCATAAAGTTTATTTGGGCGAACGATTCAAAGTTATTTCAAATCACCAAATGAATCAATGAAATGTAAGAGATGCATACTTCAATTATACTACCACAATTATTGGCTGCTAAAAATTTGACGATATCAATCATCTATCCATATAAGGTTGCTTTTGAAAAGCGTTAGGACATAGCTGTATACTTGGTGTGGTTGTATTTTTGTAAAAATCATATAGGTACACACCGAGATGTACAATCTAAATTCCCCTGATGATCCAATCGATCTACATTGTCAAGAAGGAAATGGATAAACAACTCATAATTATATTTCTTATTTTATGTACAATGACACATATCATATTTAAAGTTGCATATGTATAAATAGTATAACAAACTGACTCAGAATTACAGTATGTAGGGAGTTGTATCACACGTAAGGTTGTTGATGATGACCAATTCAAATATTTCTTCTTTGAAAATATAGATTCAAGAATGGAAATCTTTTCTTCTAGTCATAAGAACAAGTTTATCGGAACTCCATTATCACATGCAATTTCGATTATAAGTCAAATATATATTAGGTATCATTTGATTATTATTGGTTGTTTACAATTCCAATGGAAATCGAGTAAGTTGAGTTTTTCAAAAACAAAATTTGAAACTACGATTCAACAGTTTTGTATTTTTAGATTTTTGCAAATTGATTTTTTTACATTGTTTTTTTACGTGGTTACGATAAATCTATGATTTTTTTTTTGTTTAATCTTAGGAGATGGTTAAGATTTTATAGATTTTGTCAAAATGATATATTAGATTTTTTGTAGGTGGTTATGAAAGTAATTAATTTACAAAAATATAATAAACAATAAGGCTATAATGGTCAATTACATTCTATTTAATTATTTAATATTTTTTGGTTATTTAAATTTAGACATTTATTTAAACACTAAAAAATGGTAGCTATTTGTTAAATAAGTTCTATCAAATTAGCCATTCTCCTAATTGACCCTAGTTAATTTTCCAATTTGTTATTTGAGACCCACTTGTTTCAATTCTTTTGGGTATCCCAATTTTAGCCAATAGGAGTATAATTTCTAAGGCCCAAAAAATTAAAGTGTAGGGAAATCCTTGGAGTGAAAGGTCTGAAGCATTGGTTCTTGTACACTTTCGAAAACATTCTATTGTTAAATCGAAACACTCTCTCCTCCAAGGAAAACACTCAAAATTTTCCTGATTATCTACCATCTTCAAATGATATGGATTGATTTTGTTGTGAGGTTGATTTGGAAGAAGCAAACATTCTAATAAGTACAAATTAGCAAATTTTACCTTCAAGTTTGAATTGGAAATGTTAACTTTTGATAGAACATTTAAGGTCGCAACTAGTTTATTTCGTTCAATTAAATCACCATTCTTAAAGAAAGTCCTTCTAATCTCACACTCTAAGTCCTCATCAATTTCTTCAATTGGGAACTCTTCACATTTGAGTCTCGTTAAAATATAGAAATCTTTCAATCCAACTTCTAAATAATGACCTTGAAGATTGAAAACCAAGATATCATTTCTTTATGTTTCACATTGCCTTTAAGGCAAGGTGTGAAAGCATTTGGATAGGATGCTTTTGAGCTTTGATGTCTAAGAAATGTCCAAATTGCCACATTCTAAACAGTTCTATCTCTCTCTCTCATCTAATTATTTTTTATGTTATCAATAACATCAAATCTATTCTATAGGTTAATTTTTTTATGGCTTTTTCCAATCTTTTCTTGGAACTACGAACTTCATTTTTTTTCTATTGAAACAATATCAATAATTTAGTATTCAATAATTTTAAAGAATTATCAAATTGATTAAAGTTATTTAGTACTTACTTTGTTTGTTTCTTATTCTTAGAAGAAGATTGTTCACCCTGTTTTTTCCATAAACTTGACACTAAACTAATCAAAGTCCTTATTATTGAAAAACATAACAAGCACATCAATATCAATATAACTCATTTTAAAGAAGACACTAGAATGTTTTTGCATAGGTGATAGAAAGTTTATGCCTAAGTGGTAGACGGCTTATGCATAGATGATAGAAGGTTTCTGCCTAGGTGATAGAAGGTTTATTGTAAGAACCCGACACTAAAAGTCCTAGATGGCTCTTACCGAGTGATGTAATAATTCAAAATACGGAAAATAAGACTTAAACTTAAAAGATTCTTATATAAAATATGAAACAACCCCAAAGCATCCAAACCTTAAACATTCAAAATTATTTAGCCTCTAGCCAGAGAAATTTTAAAAAAATTACAACGTCCAAATAAAAACTATTTAATTAAAAGAAAACATGATAAGACAAGGAGATGTAGCGGTCTTTCCCATGATCATCCAGCTCCTCCTCTAGCCACCTCGGTGCTGTGCCAAGTTACCTGGTGGAAAAACCCCATGTACAATTGCACTCAGTAATCCCCAACCGGGGTACAATACGCACAACCAATCCTCTAGCATCCTAGCATACAACCAGTAAACAATAGCATGGCAGTCTCAATAGTGCAACTAGCAGGATGAACAACAACAAAGGTCTAAGCTCAAAGCCAGACAGGGTTAGCACACACTGGGCTAACAAGCAGGAGAAACAGTTAAGTAATCTCAGCAGCTATAACAGTACAACAAACAAGGTTAGCACACACTGTGCTAACTAAGGACAAACCGAGCCAGCACGCAACTAGACTGTCACTCAGGTAAGTCCTGTGTACTTGACTTCCCGGGCAGTTGGGACCAGTATTTGTATTTGATGGAGTTTGCTTACAACAACAGTTATCAGGTGACGATTCAGATGGCACCGTTTGAGGCTTTGTATGGTAAGCGCTGTAGATCTCCAGTATTTTGGAAAGAGGTTGGTGATAGACAGGTTCTAGGTCCCGAGTTGCATCAGTTGACCAATGATGCAGTGTAGAAGATCAGAGCTAGTATGTTGACTGCCCAGAGTAGGCAGAAGAGCTATGCAGATGTTAGGCGTAGGGACTTAGAGTTTGATGTGGGACAGCATATTTTCCTGAAGGTAGCACCGATGCATGAAGTGCTGAGGTTTGGTAAGCGGGGCAAGTTGAGTCCCAAGTTTGTTGGGCCTTTTAAGATCCTTGAGCGAGTCAGTCCAGTGGCTTACCGATTAGCGTTGCCCCATCGTTGCCATCTGTGCATATGTCAGTATGTTGCAAATCCGTCCCACATTGTTGATTACGAGCCATGCATATTCTGACTCGGGAGCGCAAGGTTTTGCGTAACAGAGAGATCAACCTAGTCAAGGTTCAGTGGAGAAATCAGAGGGCAGAGGAAGCAACATGGGAACTGGAGGATGAGATGAGGACGCACTACCTAGAGTTATTCCATCCTTAGGACTTTCGGGGACGAAAGTCTTAAAAGGAGGGAATACTATAACAGCCCAGGTTTTCACTCCAGTTCTCCAGGTATTTTTGGTTAGTTATTCGGTCGTTTGGTTTGGCCGTTAGGGGTGTTTGAGCTTCTAGAGGTATTTTGGTCATTTGGCCTCTGGGGGCATTTTGGTAATTGTTCAGGGTTTCGGGTTATTTCTCAGACTTGTGTTGAGTTGGTATTTGTGTTCTGGTTTCAGGTTCTAGGACCGGGAGTTATTTAGAGGTCGTTCGGAACTAAACAGAAAAATAGAAATTAAAAGTGAGCTCGCCAGGACTCAAAGGGGAACCTCCAAAGACACTTGGCACAAGGAGGATTTTTGGAGCATTTTAAATGAGAAAAAAAAAGAAAAAAAAATAATCCATTTGACTCCCTATGAAGCCCTAGCCGTTTTCCTCATCTTCTCTATCACCCTCATTTGGCCGACTCTCACCTCACACTCTTCTTCTTCTCCATCGCAAACACCAAGCAACCAAGCCCCATCGCATCTGCCCTTCCATCGCCGAGCAGCTGGATGCACAACCCCAGCCGAGCCCTATCGCATCGCTGCCTTGCCATCGCCTCCAGCCACACGAACGAACCAGCTCTCCCTCGCAGCCGAAGGATCACGTTCGCTGAGCTTCGCCTGCAATCAGCCTCGCCATTACCGAAGCCTCCCATCTCAAATAGCAGCATCGCATAGCCGTGCAGTCGCCCACGCAAGTTTTGCCTCCCCGTTCTGCACAGCCGCACGGTCTTTTGCCGCACACACCAGCGACCGAGTAGCTTCTGCACTCCTCAACTTGCTCGCTCCCGCAAAGCCTAGCCGAAACACTCAGCCACCGCAAACTGCTCCAGACCACACACTGCCTTGCCGCCGAGCCTTAGCTGCCAAGCTTGAGCTTTCGGTTTTGGGTACAACCCTAGTCTCGAGGCTGTTTGTTGTTTTTTGATTGGTTGCTTATGTTTAATTGTGTGTCGTGCAATGTTTAGTGTGAGGTTATTGGTGTTGTTCTTGCAGCTCGATGGCACTTCTCGTTTATCGACATTTTCCACTTTTTAGGTAAGGGTTCCTTGTTGGGGTCGTGTGGACCCTGTGTACGGCTTTGATAAAATTCTAGTTTGTTTGTTCTGCCTGATTTTATGAATTTTTAGTTGATAGGTTCTGTAAGAACCCGACCCAAAATATGGTCCTAAACCTAGGTTCTCACTCAGCATGCAAGTAGAATATGTTTACAAACGGTTTAGTGCTCAAATTAAAACTTTTCAAACAACCATGAGAGGGGAACATTTAAACATAACCAACAGTGTTCATAAAAACAATCAAATAGTTTTAAAACCTCAAAACCACCAATTCCCCTAAGGACTCTGTCCAACTACATGCTGAAATAATAAATGCAATAATAAGGACACAACAGAGTGCCGACAGCTCCCATGATCATGCAGCTTCATCCGCTAGCCGTCCTGGTGCTGTCCCAAGTTACCTGGTGGAAAAACCACAGAAATAAGGGTGAGTACAAACATACTCAGTAAGAATCCCCAACTCGGGTACAATACGATACATCAGTCATCTAGCAACCTAGTATACATGCAAATAGTTACCAACACAGAATATTGCTCAACAAGCTGTGGGGCAGATCCAAAATCCTCGGAAGTCTCCTACTTTCGGTCTAATGATTGGTTCTCCTAACCAATCCCAAGACATCCTCGTGGGTCTTTCTCCCTCCGCCAAATGATCAATTCAAAAATCGATCCCAAATAGATGTCAGACACCCTCGAGGGTCTTTCTCCCTAGGCCAAATGATCCCCTCAAAAACCGATCCTAAAATAGGTGTCCTCGAGGGCCTCTTACAATCGGCTAGCTAATACTTGACTAACGGGAGAGTACCCGAAGTCTGGCTCTAAACTGGAACGGAAATGGTGTACTCACGAACATTAGCCCGGGGGAGCGCTCCGAACCGGCCACTAAAGCGTGTTCGCGCACACAGAATGCTGTTGTAACCGGCGTAAATGTGGGGGCCTAGGGACAAACTACGTGGGCCAGGTACGCATGCTTAAGACTAAAAAATGGCGTCACTGAATACAGTAGTGCGAGGCCCTCGGCACTCATCTGTAACAGCCTGTACCACCGACCTGAAGCTGAGAACCGGCCAAGGTAGGCTTACACCGTTGGCAGGGTTCCGCTCTAGTAGGCTACAAACTAGGCTTATGCTGATGCTGGAGCAAATCCGCATCGGCTGCCGGGGTGGAAGCAAAGTACGTTATGCTTCGCACTGGATCCCGACCGGTGGGGACAAAGTACGTTATGTCCGCTCTCAGCCTCTGGATGATGACAAACCCTACTATACTTACTAAGAGTACATAGTAATTGATTCCTAGCTAAACATACATGCTCAACATCAAAACACATAACCTAGCATGATGCTACGAACTTAAGCAAGAATCATAAACATGCTGGAAGAACAAACCTAGCATGGCACTAACATGTACAAGCAGGGCAAACATGCTAGCAAGAAGTCAACACAAGTTGTCCTAATCTAACATGCTCATAACAGTCAACAAACATACAAAGCACACCATGATAATATCGCAGGGTCCACACAACCCAATAAAAAACTAGCAGCTAAAACATCTAAGGGTCAAGAAACAAAGGCTCGGGAATTACCTATCGAGACGATACAAGAACTTGGTCCCAAGCTCTCAGCAAGACTAGGGCTCACGGCAAGGCTGCATGCGGCAGCAAGCGCGAGCAGCAGCAAAGAACAACGATGGCAACGAGTCGCTTGGTTGCGCTTTGGGTCATCATGCGAAACAAAGACGGCCGGGCGACGCACCGGGTGCGGCTTGGAGAGGCGAGGCGCTGCTATGCGGAAAAATGACACTACTGAGGAGTGCATGGGCTGTTCTTGTGTCGCTTCGCTGGGGAGCGGGCGAGCTGGGCTGCGATCGTCGCGCGAAAGGCTAGACGAGGTGGTCGGGTGCGAACAAGCTGGGCTGCGATCGCCTCTAAGGTTCTGGCGATGGCGCGTTCGCTAGGGCGAGCTGACGGGGCTGCTGCTGGTCTTGGCTGGGCAGAACACGCACACACACACACCAGCGGTCAAGGCTCGGCCAAGCAACAAAGAAGGTGATGATCGACCAAGGAAGAGGAAGAAGAAAAAGAAAACCTTACCTCGCGATTCTTAATCTCGAGTTCTTGAAGAAACGACAAGAAGGAGATGAGGGACCTTCGGAAACGCGTGACAACTCTTGGGATAGAAAAGAAAACGATTTCTCTTTTAAAACACAAGTTTGGTTTGGCGATTCCCTTCCCTGGGCTTTCCCCCTTCGAGTCCCAAACTTGCATCCAGTAACGCCCCGGCTTTTCTATTTCCGCTTACCAGTGTGATTTCGTCATTATTCTGGATGTTCGGATGGGCCGTTAGAGCTATTTTAACCCTTAGGGGCATTTTGGTCTTTTGCCCCTGGCGTGGTTTTGTGGATTTTCGTGATTCCGTGGTCATTCTCGCCTTTTTCAAGCTTAATGGTTGTTGGTTGCAAGACCCGAGAGGTTTGGGCAAGTTGTTTGGAAGTTTGGAGGTGTTTTAGAAAATGGCAAAATTAATTGTAATTTTGGTGCTTCCATTGGGTTTTGAGCCCTTGCCCTAAATGGTCTTAGGAGTTTGTAGGAAAAGTGAGTCTTATTTTTAAATAAGTTTGTTTGGGCCGACTCAAGGAGGAAGCCTGGGAAGGGATTTAGGTCACCAAGACCTATTTAAATTAGGAAAAGGAAAGAAAATCAAGAAAATCCAATTCCCTTGTTTTACCACTTTTCTCTCTCTCTCTCTCTCTCTCTTCTTCTCTCTCTCTCGGCCGACCTCACCAAGAAACCCAACCGAGCCTCACACGAGCCGTCCCCGCCACCCAAGCAACCAACCCGAGCAAATTTTCGAGCAGTCAGCGGCCCAGATCGCACCAAAGAAATTTCCCATCGCCGCCAGCAGACCCCACCCCAGCAAGAAGAGATCGGTCGGTCGCAAGCCAGAAATTTCAGCGCCCAGACGCCAAGCCAGCGCGCCCGCCACTGCGTTACCCATCCGCCACGCCGTCGCGCAAGCACTGACGCCATCGCCTAATCGATTCGCGCCCACTACCGCGCTGCGCCAGCGCCCGTGTCACTGGCTGCGCTCGTCCCTGCCGCACTACAAGCCCAGCGAAGACTACAGCCAATGCGCCAGCGCCAGCGCCACAACACCTTCACTGCTGCCCCAGTACCGCACGTCCCGCCGCCCACTTGTCGCCGAAAGTGCCTGCTTTGCCGAGATAGATGGGACCGAGATCTAGTGCCTTCTCGGTTGGTAAATTCCCGAGCCTCCACTCTTTTGGACCCTAAGTTGTTTGGTCATTGTTATTTAATTAGGATATTTTTATTAAATGCTTAGGTTGCTCGGGTTCACTTAGAAGCTCTGGAGTCGTTTGGTTGGCTTATGGTAGTTATTTTCTGCTTGTTTCGGTGTAAGGATTTCTTACCGTGGTTGTGTGGACCCTGCGATGCTATCATGATTGTGCTTTGTATGCTTGGTTGTTGTTATGAGTATGTTAGCTATTGAACAGCTTGTGTTTGAAATCTTGCTAGCATGCTGCTTGTTGTTCATGTTAGTTCCATGCTAGGTTGTTCTTCCAGCATGCCATGTCTTGTGATTGTATGAAAATTTCCAAAGTGGATAGGTTACATGTTTTCTCTTGCTTCCATATCGTGTTGCTCTTGTGTCCCCGATATATTCTCGTTAGTTCCATGCAAGGGGTTTAATTATCTTGGCATACCTTGTTCTATTTTATCTCATAGTTCCATGCCGGGCATGGGCGGTAATTTATAGTGTAGAAGACTGTAGGGGTAACTAGTTTAGGTCCCGCTCGTAGGACCCCGATGGACATCCGAGGTGTAAGACCCGATGGGCATCCTAGGTGTGTAAGTCCCCGATGGGCATCACCGAGTTGGAGGTGTAAGACCCCGATGGGCATCCTAGGTGTGTAAGTCCCCGATGGGCATCACTGAGTTGGAGGTGTAAGACCCCGATGGGCATCCTAGGTGTGTAAGTCCCCGATGGGCATCACCGAGTTGGAGGTGTAAGACCTGATGGGCATCCTAGGTGTGTAAGACCCGATGGGCATCACCGAGTTGGAGGTGTAAGACCACGATGGGCATCCTAGGTGTGTAAGTCCCCGATGGGCATCACCGAGTTGGAGGTGTAAGACCCGATGGGCATCCTAGGTGTGTAAGTCCCCGATGGGCATCACCGAGTAGGAGGTGTAAGACCCGATGGGCATCCTAGGTGTGTAAGTCCCGATGGGCATCAACGAGTTGGAGGTGTAAGACCACGATGGGCATCCTAGGTGTGTAAGACCCGATGGGCATCACCGAGTTGGAGGTGTAAGACCGATGGGCATCCTAGGTGTGTAAGACCTCCGATGGGCATCACCGAGTTGGAGGTGTAAGACCCGATGGGGCATCCTAGGTGTGTAAGTCCCCGATGGGCATCACCGAGTTGGAGGTGTAAGACCCCGATGGGCATCCTAGGTGTGTAAGACCCGATGGGCATCACCGAGTTGGAGGTGTAAGACCACGATGGGCATCCTAGGTGTGTAAGACCCGATGGGCATCACCGAGTTGGAGGTGTAAGTCCCCGATCGGGCAAAGACCGAGTCCTAGGTTGTGTAAGGCCCGAAGGGCATCCAAGTGTAAAACCTAGGATAGGGAGTAGATGAAAGCCCTTGAATAGGCTCGCTCTAGAAGTAGCTCATAGCCTAACTCAACCGTTTTGCTCTAAGTCATTGTTTTATTTGCATGTATACTAGGGTGCTAGATGACTGATGTATCGTATTGTACCCCGGTTGGGATTCTTACCGAGTATGTTTATACTCACCCTTATTTCTGTGGTTTTTCCACCGTGTAACTTGGGACATCGGCAGGATGGCTAGGAGGAGGCTACTGGATGATCATGGAAAGTCGACTGGGATGCATGTTCTTTTATTGTTTTCTTTATGATTTAGCATGTAGTGGGACTTGAGTCCCTAGGAAAACACTCAAACTATTTTATGGTTCTCGCATCTGCACTCTTGTTTTGTTTTTAAGAAAAGCACCGATCACCAATTACTCTTGATTTTTACATTGGCTTCGTGGTTTGTTTAAAGTTCTGCAGTAATTGCAAAAGTTTTAAACTCAGTAGAATGGATGGTGTTTTACATTCCTAGGCATGCATGCTAAGTAAGGATCTAGGTTAGAGACCGCTTCTTTTGGGTCGGGTCTTTACAGTTGGTATCAGAGCTCAGAGTTATAGGTTCTGTAGACTGACCTGCAGTTGTAGGTTGTTTTCCATGATCATCAGCGCTCCGCCAGCCATCAGGTATGTCCGTAAGTTTAAAGTTAAGGGTTAAGAATTACAATACTGCATCTAGTATACATGTGTTACCCTTGTTGGGCAGTGAGAGCCCCAGCGTGGGCTAGTTTTTATGTTTTGTGTAGACCGCCGCTGTTGATTACACATTGAGGAGCAGGGACGTTTGGTATCTCCAACCGAGGAGTTGGACCGTTCATGTTGATGATGAGACCTCGTCCAGGGTCGTTTAGACCCGTAGGCCACCTTTGGCCCTGGCAGATGAGTTGCCAAGAGTAAGGGGTAGAGTCTAGCACGCCTCGAGTGAGACTCCTTGAGCAGAGTGTGCTCCACCATGCGCGAGAATTGATGGCGTGTCTTTTAGCTAACAGAGAGCGGAGACCAGCGCAATTTGTAGCGCCGTAATGGGAAGTCTTGGCGCAGATAGCCCAAATGGCAGAGTTTATTTAGGAGACACCCCTCCTTGTAGCTCCAGCTTGCCCTGAGGCTCCCGGGAGGATCGATCAACGAGTTATGCCGATAAGTTAGTTGGCGTTGATCGAGCCGCCGAGTTTGGCTAGTGGAACCCCCAGAGAGCCGGATGTTTTGAGACCTCATCGCGCAAATGAGGTAGTTGTCCAGATCGAGTTTATCATCCAGTGTTGGGATGACTCGTGTTCAAAGGCCGATGACCTGATGTTCGTGAGGTCGAGGCGTGCGTGCTCTGGTGCCGCTTTGATGCGCAAGCGGTGTGGTGGTGGAAGTCCCCTATGAGAGGCGGACCAAACAGAGTCTCCACCACCACCCGGTCGATTGGCAAGCCGCTAAGTTAGTAGCTTTTGAGGAAGATGTAGAGACATCTTGTCCTCCTACAAGCTCGCAGCTCGTTTGTAGCCACTTCCGTTAGTACCCTCGTAGCTGGGGGTAGTGTGGAGTTTACTTGTCAAGACTTAATCCGTCCGTGGTTTTCACCGCCGGCTATTAGAGAGAAGCACCTTCATTTAGCATGTTCCCGCAGTGGAGCAGTGCCACCACCCTAGGGTTGGCCTGAGTATTTGTTGAGCATCGAGTGGGATGCGAGGAGGGCCGTGGCTTGTCCATTAGTCGTGATGTCGAAAAATAATCTACTCGAGTGTTGAGACCCTTGTGTTGAGTGCCATTGCCCTGTCACCTGGAGTGTGACCTTCCCTTCCCTCAGAGGGACTTAAAGCCCGTAAAGAGATGTTTGTGTTGTTAAGGATGTAGTGCCTGTTGGCACCAAGCTTTGAGAGGAGGCCTAGAGTCAGGCCAGTTGGTACTTTGGTGCAGATGGTTCCAAGACCCGCCCGAAGTTTGGCATCCCCACTAGTCTTGTACCCACTTCCTGAGATTGCACCTGTTTGGGTTGCATAAGAGATCTAGCTCGGTGGTAGTAAGAGAACTACAAGAGTGAGGTTGTTCGAGGGATAAGTAGGAGCCTTCGTGGTCACCGAGAGCTAGGTACAAAGGATGTGTTGGTTGTTAAGGGCTAGCGCGTCCGAGTTCTCGCGCCTGTGTTGTGGGGGCTTGTGAGCCAGTTGGATGGTAGTGTGACTCGACTACCCTGGAGTTACCCTAATATGAGTAGGGTTGGCATCGATGATGCGTGGTTGATCCAGTGTTAGAGCCATGAGTTGGAAGGTTGATCGGAGCACGTTTAGTGGACCATTGGTATGAGGTAAGTTAGCTTGGTGTGGCTATGCTCTTGTAAGAGTGAGTGGACCAATGTGGCGTTCCGTGGTGAGTTGACCACGAGTGGGTTGAACTCTTGTTGCTCCTTTGCTAGTTGTGGCTCTATTGGGAGGCAAAAGTTGCCTTGTGTGAGAGTACTTATTGGTTTGGATCTTAAGGAATCAAGTTGGAGTTGTACACGTCGGTGTACTTTTGGTGTAGCTCGTTCCGTGGTGTATGTTTTGGGAACCACGAAAGGTTCGTGTTGAGGAACCGGAGCTCAGTCAGACCCAAGCAGTGTCCCTCGGTTGAGTTGTTGGATGCTTGTAGTCGTTTGGCAAGCTAGAGTTGTTCTTAGTAGCCTCTGCGTTGGTTTTCAGAATTCTTAGCAAGGTGGTGCTTGGCGTTGACCAAGGTTTGGTTCCCATGTGGTTTCTAGAGCTAGCTTCGTTCGAGCAAGCTGGGGTTGCCCTGAGGACTTGTTCCTAGTCAGGAAGTTTTGGGAGTTGACCCCTCCCTCGGAGGTTGAGTAAGTACTGCTAGTTCTAAGTTGGTGGTTCAAGCGATTGTGGAATCCCTCGATTGTTGCTTTCAAGGGAATTGGTTGTTGTTGCCTTCGATGAGTAGGACAACTAGCGTGTGTGAAGTTCATCGCCCTTCGTAAGTCCGCTTGCTGGGAAATCGTCCTCAAGAGGAGGAGTCGACTTAGCTCCCGAGTTGTGTAGTTGATTTGAGTGGCGTGCCGTCCACCCCAATGAGAGTGTCCTCGCGTTGGCTTGTTAGCAAGCGGAAAGTTGTTTGTCCTCGCGAGGCGAGGCCACCAGTTCAAGGGCTTGAGTTGTTGTTGGAAGGTTGTTGGGTCCTTGGAGTTTGTAGAACCCCTAGTTCCTTGGTCGTTGAGTTGCACCGTGGATGCCGCCGAGTATTAACTTTTGAGGTAGTCTTGCTGACCCGAGTTGCTCATGATCCGCAAGCTTGTGGTCGTCGCTATCCTTATTCCTCGCGATGTTTCGTGGGTGGAGTTTCTGGATCGGAAGGAGAGCTAGGTCTAGCTATAAGGAGGAAGTCCTTAGAGCAGCCAGATGGACTTAAGGGTTGAGTGGCAGCTTGGAGGGGAGCTTCGCTCGTTGTAAGACTTGGTTTGAGTTTCTGCAGAGTCAGCCCTTCTCGGGCTCTGTTCCTAGTTGGTGTGCGTTCGCAGTTGGCGTTATAGCTGAGCCACAGTTGAGTGGGTTGGCACAGAGGTGCCGTGGAAATGGTTGGTAAAACCTTTGAGTCGTTATCCTCGAGGTGTTGTGTTGCAAGTAGCCGCGTGTTGTTTTATTCCTTGCTGCTCGAGATTTTTTTAGAAAGGTATGTTGTTTGTTTCCTTATTTGGCGATATTCTCTTAGGCCAGTGGCTGGTCGGATTGCATTGGAAAGTTGTTGTCGGCCGAAGAGGGCTCCAGTTTATTAGTTTGGTTGAGTGGAGCCTATTCCTGGACCTTGTCGTTCATGGGTGGCCGTAGCTGAAGTTTCAGCTAGTGTGAGTGGCGTTAGCCGTCTGGTGAACCAGGTATGTGCCCCTGGCTTCAGTGCGTCGGTGCTCTTCAAGATGGTTGTTTAAGTGTTGTGGTCGTGTTCTAGTGAGTCAAGTTTGCTGTGAGTAGCGCCGTAGAGAGGCGTTCCGAGTTGGGTTAGCAGGGCTAAGTGAGCCCTAAGATTTTAAGACCGTTGAGAGTTCGTGCGAGTCAGAGGGTGTGACTCACCGACTAGCTATCGCATGATTTCTTCGAAGCTCAGTGTTAGTTCAGTTTTGGTTGAGATAGTTTGTGGCAGACTCGGTGTCTTTTGGGCTTGGAGCCTTTGGGAAACCAAGAGGGTTCGGTTTCGAAGAAGGATTTGTGTTGTCTTAACCGGGAGCTTGGTTGGTTAAGAATCAGTGGAGTTTTTCCTAGAGTTTGTGTCGTCTTAGGACTTTCGAGGACGAAAATCTTAAAAGGAGGGAGTATTGTAACGGCCCAGTTTTCTATTTCGGTTACCCAGGTGATTTCGGGTCATTATTCGGATGTTCGGATGGGCCGTTAGAGCTATTTTAACCCTTAGGGGCATTTTGGTCTTTTGCCCCGGTCAGGGTTTTGTGGATTTTCGTGGATTCCGTGGTCATTCCTGCCTTTTTCAAGCTTAATGGTTGTTGGTTGCAAGACCCGAGAGGTTTGGGCAAGTTGTTTGGAAGTTTGGAGGTGTTTTAGAAAATGGCAAAATTAATTGTAATTTTGGTGCTTCCATTGGGTTTTGAGCCCTTGCCCTAAATGGTCTTAGGGAGTTTGTAGGAAAAGTGAGTCTTATTTTTAAATAAGTTTGTTTGGGCCGGGACTCGAAGGAGGAAGCCCGGGGAAGGGATTTAGGTCACCAAGACCTATTTAAATTAGGAAAAGGAAAGAAAATCAAGAAAATCCAATTCCCTTGTTTTACCACTTTTCTCTCTCTCTCTCTCTCTCTCTCTCTCTCTCTCTCTCCGACCGACCTCACCAAGAAACCCAACCGAGCCTCACCGAGCCGTCCCGCCACCCAAGCAAACCCACCAGAAGCGCAGCCTTCAGCACTGAGCGAGCCCACCAGATCGCACCAGCCCAAATCGCCCATCGTCGGCCAGCAGACCCCTTCAGCAAAGAAGATAGATCGGTCGCGGCAATGAGCAGCGCCAGACGCCCAGCGCCCGCCGCCCCGCGTTGCCCGTCCGCCGCGCGCTGTCGCGCACAAGACCTGCGCCATCGCCTAATCGATTCAACGCCCAGCGCGCCAGCCCAGCGCCCGTGTCACCAGCCTTCGTCCCTGCCGCACCCGCTACATAGCAGCTGCTTCAAAGAATACGCCAAGCCAGCGCCGCCAGCGCCAGCCCAGCCCAGCCCAGCCCCGCCAGCGCCACTGCTGCCCCACTGTACACGTCCCGCCGCCCACTTGCCGCCGAGTGCCTGCTTTTGCCGAGATAGATGGGACCGAGATCTAGTGCCTTCTCGGTTGGTAAATTCCCGAGCCTCCACTCTTTTGGACCCTAAGTTGTTTGGTCATTGTTATTTAATTAGGATATTTTTATTAAATGCTTAGGTTGCTCGGGTTCACTTAGAAGCTCGGGAGTCGTTTGGTTGGCTTATGGTAGTTATTTTGCTTTGTTTCGTGTGGGATTTCTTACCGTGGTTGTGTGGACCTCGCGATGCTATCATGATTGTGCTTTGTATGCTTGGTTGTTGTTATGAGTATGTTAGCTATTGAACGACTTGTGTTTGAAATCTTGCTAGCATGCTTTGCTTGTTGTTCATGTTAGTTCCATGCTAGGTTGTTCTTCCAAAGATGCCATGTCTTGTGATTGTATGAAAATTTCCATGGGATAGGTTACATGTTTTCTCTTGCTTCCATATCGTGTTGCTCTTGTGTCCCCGATATATTCTCATTAGTTCCATGCAAGGGGTTTAATTATCTTGGCATACCTTGTTCTATTTTATCTCATTAGTTCCATGCCGGGCATGGGCGGTAATTTATAGTGTAGAAGACCAGAGGGGTAACTAGTTTAGGTCCCGCTCGGGTAGGACCCCGATGGACATCCGGAGGTGTAAGACCCGATGGGCATCCTAGGTGTGTAAGTCCCCGATGGGCATCACCGAGTTGGAGGTGTAAGACCGATGGGCATCCTAGGTGTGTAAGTCCCTCGATGGGCATCACCGAGTTGGAGGTGTAAGACCCCGATGGGCATCCTAGGTGTGTAAGTCCCCGATGGGCATCACCGAGTTGGAGGTGTAAGACCGATGGGCATCCTAGGTGTGTAAGACCCGATGGGCATCACCGAGTTGGAGGTGTAAGACCCTGATGGGCATCCTAGGTGTGTAAGTCCCGGATGGGCATCACTGAGTTGGAGGTGTAAGACCCCGATGGGCATCCTAGGTGTGTAAGTCCCCGATGGGCATCACTGAGTAGGAGGTGTAAGACCCGATGGGCATCCTAGGTGTGTAAGTCCCGATGGGCATCACCGAGTTGGAGGTGTAAGACCGATGGGCATCCTAGGTGTGTAAGACCCCGATGGGCATCACCGAGTTGGAGGTGTAAGACCACGATGGGCATCCTAGGTGTGTAAGACCGATGGGGGCATCACCGAGTTGGAGGTGTAAGACCCGATGGGCATCCTAGGTGTGTAAGTCCCCGATGGGCATCACCGAGTTGGAGGTGTAAGACCGATGGGCATCCTAGGTGTGTAAGACCCGATGGGCATCACCGAGTTGGAGGTGTAAGACCGATGGGCATCCTAGGTGTGTAAGACCCCGATGGGCATCACCGAGTTGGAGGTGTAAGTCCCCGATCGACAAGACCGAGTCCTAGGTTGTGTAAGGCCCGAAGGGCATCCAAGTGTAAAACCTAGGATAGGGAGTAGATGAAAGCCCTTGAATAGGCTCGCTCTAGAAGTAGCTCATAGCCTAACTCAACCGCTTTGCTCTAAGTCATTGTTTTATTTGCATGTATACTAGGGTGCTAGATGACTGATGTATCGTGTTGTACCCTGTTGGGGATTCTTACCGAGTATGTTTATACTCACCCTTATTTCTGTGGTTTTTCCACCAGGTAACTTGGGACATCGGCAGGATGGCTAGGAGGAGGCGGCTGGATGATCATGGAAAGCTGACTCTGGGATGCATGTTCTTTTATTGTTTTCTTTATGATTTAGCATGTAGTGGGACTTGAGTCCCTAGGGAAAACACTCAAACTATTTTATGGTTCTCGTACCGTACTCTTGTTTTGTTTTTAAGAAAAGCACCGATCACCAATTACTCTTGATTTTTACATTGGCTTCGTGGTTTGTTTAAAGTTCTGTTAATTGCAAAAGTTTTAAACCTGTAGAATGGATGGTGTTTTACATTCCTAGGCATGCATGCTAAGTAAGGATCTAGGTTAGAGACCGCTTCTTTTGGGTCGGGTCTTTACAGCATCAATCTTTTTCCTCCTGAATTAAACTCAATTAATCCAAGCCTCCAAATCCCCTTTAGGTCAAGGGTTCAAATCCCAATGGAAGCACTTTAGTTCATTTTAAACTTATAATTACCCGAATAACCTCCAAGCTTCCAAACAACCAACACAACCCCTTGGGACTTGCAACCAACACAACAAGCCTCAACAAAAGACAGGAATAGCCCTGGAATCCTGATAAACCACAAACCCGGTCCTGGGAGCAAAATGACCAAAATGCCTTTAAGGGTTAAAATAGCTCTAACGGCCCAACCGAACAACCGAATAACGAACCGAAAGCACCAGTGGAACTGGAACGGGAATCTGGGCCATTACAGGTTCATGCAGGATGTCTGAATGCCATGATCTGTCTTGTATGCCCTATTTCGTGATTATTGTATTTATGCACATTCTGCTTTCTAGGGTTTTGACATGTACACTAAATATTATTGTAGCACTCTCTTGTTTAATAGCTGTTTCGAATGTCTGCAAATACTCTGTTTGTAAGAACCCGACCCAAAATACGGTCCTAAACCTAGGTTCTCACTCAGCATGCAAGTTAAATATTTCATCGAGCGGTTTAGTGCTCATATTTAAAACCTTTCAAAACATTTAGAACGGGGAATGCTTAAAACATAATCAACAATTTTGTTTAAGAAAAACCAACGAAGTAAAACAAGCCTGGCCAGTATATATAAAAACATTCAAAACAGTTCAAACAACTTTTAATAATGTTTCCCTAAGGACTCCTGTCCATCTACATGCTGAACAAATATGCAAACAATAAAGACAGAGTGCCGGCAGCCTCCCATGATAACCAGCTCCCTCCGCTAGCCGTCCCGGTGTCTGTCTGCTTACCTCGTGGAAAACCACTTAGAAAATAAGGGTGAGTATAAACATACTCGGAAGAATCCCCAACCGGGGTACAATACGATGCATCAATCATCTAGCACCCTAGTATACATGCAAACGGTTACCAACACAGATCATAGCTCAACGAGCTTACAAGGCAGAATCTGGAATCCTCGGAAGTCTCCTACTTCCGGCCTAATGATTGGTTCTCATAACCAATCCCGGGACATCTCCGAGGGTCTTTCTCCCTCGGCCAATTGATTAGCTCAAAAGCCAATCCCAAAGATGTCCGACACCCTCGAGGGTCTTTCTCCCTCGACCAAATGATTAGCTCAAAAGCCAATCCCAATGGGTGTGCTCAAGGGCCTCTTACCCTCGCTAATAAATCGACTAACGGAGAGTACCCAAGTCCGCTCTAAATCGAAGGAACCGTGTACTCACGAACACTAGCCCCGGGGAGCTCTCTCCGAACCGGCGACTAACGCGTGTGCTTGCGCACACCGCATGCTTTCGCCGCAACCGGCGTAAATGTGGGGGCCTGGTACAAACTACGCGGCGGGCTAGGTACGCATGCCTAAAGACTCGGAAACGGTGTCACTGAACACAGTAGTGCGAGGCCCTCGGCACTCATCTGTGCAGCCTGTACCACCGACCTGAAGCTAAGAACCGGCCAAGGCAGGCTTGTACCGTTGGCAGGGTTCCGCTCTAGTAGGCTACAAACTAGGCTTATGCCAATGAGGTAGCTAATCCTCATTGGCTGCCGGGGGGAAGCAATGTACGTTATGCTTCACTCTACTCCCGACCGGTGGGGACAAGGTACGTTATGTCCGCTCTCAGCCTCTAGATGATGACAAACCCTACTATACTAGCTAAGAGTACAGAGTAACTGATTCCTGGCTAAACATACATATAATCACCAATCATACATAACCTAGCATGATACTACGAACTTAAGCAGGAATCTCGAGCATGCTGGAAGAACAATCCTAGCATGGCACTAACATGTACAAACAAGCAAACATGCTAGCAAGAATGCAATCACAAGCTGTCCTATCCACTAATCATGTTCATAAAAGTAAACAAGCATATAAGGCACAATCAAGAAAGCATCGCAGGGTCCACACAACCACGGTAAGAAATCCTTACCTGGAAACAAGTGGAAAATAACTACCAAAAGCCAACCAAGCGACCCCCGAGCTTCTAAGCGAACCCGAGCAACCTAAGCAATCAATAAAACATCCTAAATAAACAACAACAGCCAATCAACTTAGGGTCCAAAAGAGTGGAGGCTCGGGAATTACCAACCGAGAAGGTACTAGGACTCGGTCCCATCTATCTTGGCAAAACAGGCTCTCGCAAGCAAGTGGGCGGCGACGACGTACCGGGCGAGCAGCAGGCGGGCGCCGCTGGCGCTATCTCGGCGCTGCTAGGTAGCTTGTGGCCCTTGCGGCAGGGGACGGGCGCTGGGCTGGCTGCGCGATCGCGATAGGGCGCAGCGCGCCCGGCGGCGACGCGACGAAGCGGCACGGGAGCGCATACGCGACGGGTGCTAGGCGGCGCGCGCGCAGGGCGACGTCGCGGCGTGGTGCGGCGGCGCTCGGTGTAAGTCGGTGCCGCGCGATCGGGCGGAGTGGTGGCTGTCTGTGCGGCGCGTCTGGGCAGCCTGGTGCGGAGCGGCTGGGTTGTCTGGTGCGCCTGGGCTGGGCGGCTGGGCTGTCTGGTGCGCGCTGGGCCGATAACTAAGGCTGTGCTGGCAGGCCGAGCTGGGGTGCGGCTAGGGCGGTCTGGGCTGGCTGGTGCGGCTGGGCATGGCTGGGCGGCTAGGGTTTCTTGGTGAGGTCGGCTAGGAGAGAGAGAGAGAGAGAATTTTGTAAAACAAGGGGAAAATGGATTTTCTTCCTTTTTTCCTAATTAAATAGGTCTAAAATCCCTTCCCAAAGCTTCCTCTTCCCAAACCCGGCCGAAGCGAACTTATTTTAAAATAAAACTCTCTTTTCCTACAAACTCCCCAAGACCATTTAGGGCAAGGGCTCAAAACCCAATGGAAGCACCAAAATTACAATTAATTTTGCCATTTTCTAAAACACCTCCAAACTTCCAAACAACTTGCCCAAACCTCTCGGGTCTTGCAACCAACAACCATTAAGCTTCGACAAAGGCAGGAATGACCCTGGAATCCTGAAAATCCACAAAACCCTGACCGGGGGCAAAAAGACCAAAATGCCCCTAAGGATTAAAACAGCTCTAACGGCCCATCCGAACATCCGAATAAAGACCCGAAATCACCTGGGTAACCGAAATAGAAAACTGGGCCGTTACACTGTTGTTTATAGTATTGTGGATTTTTGGACCATGTGAGCTCTAGGCTACCTAGTGTGCTAGAGTTCATTAGGGAGTCACGAGTGTCAGTCGAGTTGCGTGCTGGCTCGTTTCCCGAGTGTTATTCAAGTTACGTGCTGGCTCGGTTAGGCTCAGGACTTGCCCAGTTGCGTGTAGTCCATGATCTTCCAAGTTTGAGTTGATCTAGGTTTTGGCCCAGTTTCATTGCCACCCGAGCCTCTTTTCTGACTCGCCCAATTGCGTGTGGTCCCTGAACGACCCAGTTGCGTTGTCGATCCAGATTGGCTCAGCTGGGTTGCCACCCGACTATGCTTAGGACTAGCCCAGTGGTGTGCTATCCATTGACAACCAAGTTTGAGTTGTATCAGGGTTGAGCCCAGTTGCGTGCTGCCCGACATAGGAAGGATAAACCCAGTTGTGTGCTGTTCAGGACAAGCCCAAAAGCGTGTTGTCCCAGTTATCCCAATTGCGTGCTAACTTAGTGTTGTCTTAGAGATAGACTTTCTAGTGGTGTTGCGTGCTGCACGGCTCGCTCACATGCTAACCACACACATTTGCTGAAACTTCAGCTACGGCCACACTAAACAACAAGGTCAGGGCACAGTTCCAACTAGGCCAAACCAACCTCCTGGGCCCCTCAACAGCCGACCACAATCATTCCAACGCAAACCTCTAACAATAATTGGCCTAAAAGAAAACACTGCCTAACCAGGAATCAACCAAATCCTTTCGTGGCAATCCCGAGTAACAAGGAAGATAACACCACGCGGCTACAAGCAAACACAACAACTTGGGGGATACTACTGAAAGGTCTAACCATCCAAAGGCACTGAACAACTGTGCCAACCAACTCTGGCTCATCTATAACACCAACTGAGAACGCATAACAACTAGGAACAAGACCTGAGAAGGGCTTGCTCTACCAAACTCAAATCCAAGCATACAACGGGGCAGAGATCGCCTTAAAGGTGACACGTAACTCACAAGTCCAACAGGTTACTCAAAAAAACTTCCTCCTTTTAACTTAGGCTTAAGGCACCTTCCAACCAGAAGTTCCTCGCACGGGACATCTCAATCGGGACAATGCGGGTCCCAAAGAACACTAGTTACAACAACGAAAATGGCTGACGGATAACAAGTAACACGAACCAGCAAGGCTACCCTAAGGTCAAATCTCAAGGCTGGCAACCAAGAAAACTAGGGGTTTCTCAAACTCCAAAGATCCAATAACTTTCCAACAACAACACAAAACTCCTGAACTGGACTGGCCACTACCCTCGCGTGGTCGAACAACTTGCTACTTCTAGCACCACTCCAACCGACTCCACAACACAAGAGTGACCCTGACTTCTTCTATGAGGAAATGGTTTCTTGCAAGCAGACTTCCGAAAGACAGCGAACTCCACACGCGCTAGCTGTCTTGCTCAAACAAAAGTGACAACAACTAACTCTCTCGGGAGCAACAGTAGAGAGATTTCACAACAGATTGAACCACCAACTCAAAACTAGTAGTACTCACCCAAACGTCGAAGAAGGGGTCAACTTCTGAAGCTCCCCAAACAGGAATAAATCCTTAGGGAAACGCCCGCTTGCTTCAACCAAGCTAGCTCTTGATACAACACGAAAACCACACCTTGGTCAACACCAAGCACCACCCTGCCAACAACTCCGAAACCAACGCGAAGGTTACTAAGAACAACTCTAGCTTGTTAACCGACCACAAAGCTTCCAACAACTCAATCGAGGTCCACTGCCTGGGTCTAACTGAGCTCTGGCTAGGCTCTCCACAACTTTAGGGTTCCTCCGACTACCCTCGGACACACACTGTCATCAAACGGTCTAACAATCAACTTGACTACACGAGTAACAACTCCCTCCAGCAACTCAACCATGCTGGCCAACTCCAACTCCTCGAAAACTAAGAAGACCAAAAACGCTATAGAATGTGTGATCCTCCTATTCAAAGCATCAGCCACATCGTAGCCTCTACCCAGGGCAAGGATCCGAACAACACTCCTAGTAACGAAGGTCAGAAACTGCGTGGCTTAGCTATAACCACTCTTTGTTCAGTACAACCTGAACTCCAACCAACAAACAGCAAGAAGCTTCTCTAGCCAAGTTAAGATCCAACTAACGAAACTTGCCCAAAGCAACAACCCGGCTACAAGCACGGTATCCTTACAACCTAACTTAGGGCACTTGACATCAAATTGAAGCCCTAACACCTCAAGGACTGAGCACCAGCTCTTCAACACGAACCACACGTGGTTCCCAAAACTTATACCACAGAACGAGCTACGCAAAGGTACACCGGCGTGTACAGCTTCCTCTTGTTTCCTTACGATCAAAGTCCAACAAGTACCCTCACACAATGGCAACATTCGCCTCCTAGTTGAGCCACTTCTAACAAAAGAGCAACAAGAGTTCAAACTCCATGCGAGGTCAACTCACAACGGTACACACATTGGCCAAATTACTCTACAAGAGCATAACAACACCAAACTTACATACCTCGTACCAATGTGTCCACTAGATGTGCTCCGCACAACCCAAACAACTCATGGCTCCACTGCTGGATCAATCTCGCACCATCGATGTTAACTCTACTCAGACTATGGTAACTCAAGGGTAGTTGAATCGCACAACCAACAAATTGGCTCACATGTTCACAACACAAGGGCGAGAACTCGGACGCGCTAGCCTTTAACGACCTTCAACATCCTACGTACCCAACTCTCGGTAACCCTGGAAAAGCTCCTGCTTTCCCTCGAACGTCCTTACACTTGTAGTCATCTGACTACCACTGAGCTAGATCTCTCAAGCAACCCAATGAGGTGCAACCACAATAAATGGGTACAATGACTATTGGGGATGCTGAACTCCGGGTGGATCATAGAACCGCCTGCACAACTGGTGTGAACTGACCTGAACCTAGGCCTCCTCTCAAAGCTTGAAACCAACAAGCACTACATCCTTTACAACATAGAACAACTACAAACGAGGTCTACATCCTACTGTAGGTAGGACTAGGAAGCTCACAACTCCAGGTGACGGAAACACTGGCACTCCAAACAGAAATCTCGACAGTCGAGCAATCTAGTCTCTGGCATCTCGTCCAACAGACGTGTCACGTTCTACTCTTGCATCTCCACTCGATGCTCAGCAATTACTCCGACCATCTTTCGGAAGGCTGCAACTAACTCCACTCTAGGAACATGCTAACAGAAGAGTGCTCCACTCTATTAGAAAATTGGAAGCCACCGACGGATCAAGTCCCGAAAAGTAAACTTCACACTGCACTCAGGCTACGTGGTACTAACAGAACAGGCTGCAAAACGACAGTAGGCTTGTAAGTGGTCAAAGATGTCTCTACATCTTCATCAAAAGTTACTAACTCGATAGCCACTCTTTGGGTCACTTGTCAATCAACCAAGGTTCAAGATCTACCCTTGAACCACCCAGGCTAGTCCACACTTGGACCTACTCTACTAGCAACCGAACACAAGCAAAGCCAAAACAAACTCCACTACGCGAGTTGCACCCCGAGGCAAAGTAGCTTCCACTTCCCCTATGGGGAACTAACAACTGGGCCAACCTTGGCCTTCAGGTCTAGTTCAATCCTGATGTTGTCTCATCGGTCGAAATCGCAATACCAACACCTCAGTTGGCTGTACCAGACGATCCTGCTCCACGACGAGTGATCGGCATACTGGTGATCTATACCCAAAAGTCTAGGTTAGTCCAAGCTCGGACCAACACTGCCAACAACAAAACAAGGCTAGTATGCTAGATGCAGGTAATGTAAACTTAACCCTTAAAACAAGCTTAACACATACCTGGCGACTATTAGAGTGTTGATGGTCATGGGACACAACGACCTAACTCAGTAGGTCAGTCTACAGAATCTATGACTCTGAGCTCTAATACTAACTATAAAGACCTAACTCTAGATGGTCATAAATGGCCCTTACTAAATGCCTTATATCAAAAATTCATTTAAAACATAGCCATATAGATTTAAAGAAAAATATGCATCTTATTAAAACGTTTAATTCCAAACACTGGTAAAGTCAAACCACTTAGCCTCTACCCAAAGTATATAAAAATCATTACAAATTTTAAATAGTGTTTCTACAAATAATTATGCAAATGTCAACAGCTCCTCCTCTAGCCACCTCGATGTTGTGCTAAGTTACCTGGTGGAAGAAACCACAGAAAAGGGTGAGTACAATTGCACTTAGTAAGAATTCCCCAATCGGGGTACATTACGCAAGACAAATCATTTAGCATCCTAGCATACAAGCATACAACAATATTACATAAAGGCAGTCTCAAACAATAATGACAGCAAGCGTCGAGCAGGGTCAGCACGCCACTGGGCTGACTAGGCAGGAGAACAACCTAAGTGACCTCGGTCTCTGAAATGTCTCTCTAAGACTATACTAAGTTAGCAAGCAACTGGGCTAACTGGGACAGCACGCTACTGGGCTTGTCCTGGATAGCACGCAACTGGGCTTGCCTTACTATGCTGGGAAGCACGCAACTGGGCTCAACCCTGATACAACTAAAACTTGGCTGTCGATGGACAGCACGCCACTGAGCTAGTCCTAAGCATAGTCGGGTGGCAACGCAACTAGGCCAAACCTTAGATTGACAACGCAACTGGGCCAATCTGGATCGATAACGCAACTGCGTTGAGCAGGGACCGCACGCAACTGGGCGAGTCCAAAAAGAGGCTCTGATGGCAACGTAACTGGGCCAAATCCTGGATCAACTCAAACCTTGAAGATCATGGACTGCAAGCAACTGGGCAAGTCTAGAGCTTACCTAGCCAGCACGCAACTCGACTGAAATTCGGGAAACGAGCCACACGCAACTCAACTGACACTTGTGAATGAGCCAGCACGTAACTCGACTGACACTCGTGACTCCCTAATGAACTCTAGTACACAAGGCAGCCTAGAGCTAATAGTGTCCATGTAACGGCCCAGACTTTCGTTCCGGTTCCTCAGGTATGTTCAGTTCAGTATTTGGTTGTTTGGTTATGCCGTTAGGGTTTTTAAACCCTGAAGGGCATTTTGGTCATTATGCTCTTAGGGATGGCCTCTTGGGATTTTAGAGAACCCGAGATTATTTCTGGCTTTGCTAAGATGGTTAGGTTGTTGGTGCAGGTTACCAAGAGTTGTTGGAAATGTTTGGGAGTTTCTAGAAGCTTCCGGTTAATTGTAAAATAAGGTTTCTTTAAAAAAAAATGTTTCCAAGAGGATTTGAGCCCCTGACCTAAACGGGAGTTTAGAAGCTTGAGTTAATTATGAATTAAGACGCGTCAGCTGGGGCTCGAAGGAGGAAAGCCTTGGGAAGGGATTTTAGGTCACCAAAGCCTATTTAAATTAGGAAAAGGAAAAGAAAATCAAGAAATCATCAATCCCCCTTGCTCTTGCCGCACGCCTCCCTCATTCCCTCCCTCTCATCTTGCCAACTCCATTAAGATCAAGAACCGAGTCCAAGAACCCGAACCGAGCAGCCTTGCATCGCCTGAAAGGCCGCACAGCGCCTTTGCATCGCCAAATACAGACCGAGCAAATTTGCATCGCCCGCCAAGATCGCGACCGAGCGACCCTGCGCCGCCGGGCGCCGCCCGAGCAGCCCCCGCTCGCCTAGCCTGTCGCGACGCCAAAGAGCAGTCCATCGCCTGCATCGCGACATTGCCAAGAAATTTCGCCGCTGCGCGCGCCGTTCCAGCGCCAGCTCGCCGCACCGCTTCGTCGCGTCATGCACACTGCGCGCCTAACGCTGGGTCTCATGCGTCACGCGCCGCAGCGCTCGCCGCCGTCCATAGCAAAGACCAGCGCGAGCCGTCCGCGCTCACGTCCTTTGCAGCGCCTAACCTGCTCGCCCCAGCCGCACGTCCTGCCAGCCCCCTTGCCGCCGAGAGCTTGTTTTGCCGAGAGAGTTGGGCCGAGACCTAGTGCCTTCTCGGTTGGTAATTCCCGAGCCTCTACTCTTTTGGACTCTAAGATGTTGGTTGCTGTTTGTTTAATTAGGGTGAATTTATTGTTTGCTTAGGTTGCTCGGGTTCACTTAGATGCTCGAGGGTCGCTTGTTGGTTGTGGTAGTTATCTTCTGCTTGTTTCCAGGTAAGGATTCCTTACTGGGGTTGTGTGGACCCTGCGATGTTTTCTTGATTGTGCCTTGTATGCCTATTTACTTTTATGAGCATGTTAGTGGATAGGACAGCTTGTGTTTTAATTTCCTGCTAGCATGTTTGCCCGTTTGTACATGTTAGTGCCATGCTAGGGTTGTTCTTCCAGCATGCTTATGATTCCTGCTTTAAGTTCGTAGAATCATGCTAGGTTATGTGTGATTTATGTTGATATGTATGTTTAGCCAGGAATCAGTTATTTTATACTCGTAGTTAGACTTGTAGGGTTTGTCATCATCTAGAGGCTGAGAGTGGACATAACGTACGTTGTCCCCACCGGTCGGGAGTTAGAGCGAAGCATAACGTACCTTGCTTCCCCCTGCTGCCGATGTGGATTTAGCTACCACATCGGCATAAGCCTAGTTTGTAGCCTGCTAGAGCGGAACCCTGCCAACGGTGCAAGCCTACCTTGGCCGGTTCTTAGCTTCAGGTCGGTGGTACGGGCTGTTACAGATGAGTGCCGAGGGACTCGCACTACTGTGTTCAGTGACACCACTTCCGAGTCTTTAGGCATGCGTACCTGGCCCGCGTAGTTTGTACCTAGGCCCCCACATTTACGCCAGTTACAGCAGCATGCGGTGTGCGCGCACACGCGTTAGTCACCGGTACGGAGAGCTCCCCTGGGCTAATGTTCGTGAGTACACCAATTCCTTCCAGTTTAGAGCCAGACTTCAGGTACTCTCCCGATAGTCCAGATTTGTTAGCGAGGGTAAGAAGCCCTTGAGGACACCCATTGGGATTGGCTTTTGAGCTTATTATATGGTCGAGGGAGAAAGACCCTCGAGGGTATCAGACATCTTTTGGGATTGGTTTTTGAGCTAATCATTTGGCTGAGGGAGAAAGAACCTCGGAGATGTCCCGGGATTGGTTATGTGAACCAATCAGTAGGCCAGAAGTAGGAGACTTCCGAGGACTCCGGATTTTGCCTTGTAAGCTCGTTGAGCTAAGATCTGTGTTGATATCTATTACATGTGTACTAGGTTGCTAGATGATTGATTGCATCGTATCGTACCCCGGACGGGGATTCTTACTGAGTATGTTTATACTCACCCTTACTGTGGTTTTCCACCAGGTAACTTGGGACAGCACCGGGGCGGCTAGCGGAGTGAGTTGGGAGATCATGGATGCTGCTGACACTCTGTCGTGTCTTTATTTACTTTTGAATTCAGCATGTAGTTGGACATGAGTCCATAGGGAAAACTTATTTATTATTGTTCGAACTATCTTTTATGTTTTTAAGAAAGGTATTGATTAGTCACTGTTTTAAAGTTGCATGGATTTACTTAAGAAATATTTAGTTTTGTTTTAAATGTTGTCCAACCTTTATGTTTGAAAAGTTTTTAAATTCAACTGCTGTTTTGTATCATTTATGCTTTTCACTTGCATGCTGAGTAAAGACCTAGGTTTAGAACCATTTTTCGGGTCGGGTCTTTAAAGTCCAACAATTCACAAGTCTTTAACCAACAGAGTAAATGCAGACATACGAGACGATTATTAAACAGGGAGTGCTACAACCACAAACCAGTAAACTACATGCCAAACCCTAGCAAACAGAACGTGCATTATTGCAGTAATCAGGAAACAGGGCATACAAGACATATCATAGCATTTCGATAACCTGCACAAACCTATCCACTAACAGCTCATTATAACATCGTACAAACCTGCACAAACCGATCCACTAACAGTTCATAATAACATCATAGAACCTGCACAAATCTATCCATTAACAGTTCATGATAACAAGCAGAATAGACCAACAAGAAGTTTATCGAAGCCGTGCGCAAGGTCCACACAACCTCGGCAAGGAACCCTCAGTTGAACAGTGGAAAATGTCGACAAACGAGAAGTGCTCTCGAGCTACAGAAACAACACCAATTACCCAAAACTGAGAAGGCACTAGCTCGGCAAGGAGTGCTCTCGGCAGCTAGATGAAGGCACGGGCGTGGGCTTCAGCTGCACGACGAAGACACGGCTATTCGGGCGTTGGTGTGTGCGTCAGGTGCTACGAGGTTATCCAAGACACGACTGTTCAGTCGCTGGCGTGTTCGTCGCTGGCGTGGGCGTCGGGTTGCTGGCGAGGCTCGCGTGGGGATGTGAGTAGGTGCGGGAGCGCGAGCGCGCGACAGCGGACAGACGCGAGTGTAAAGACCCGACCCGAATGTGGTTCTAAAATGGGCCTCTACCACAATGCATGCATCCAAAAGTTAAGACAAAATGCAAGAATGGTTTTTGGATTCTAAGTGAAAACTAAAACATACAACATCCATTTAAAAAGTTAATACAAAATTCCTGAAACCTGTCCCTGTTTCCAAGCACCTGTTCCAAGACAAATACATTTCCAAAACTCACTCTGATCAGAGATTTTGTAAAGACCCGACCAGTAAACGGTGCTAAATCTAGGTCTTTACTCAGCATGCCAGTGAAAAGCTTAAAAGGACCCAGCTAGGGTCGGTTTGTAAAACTTTTCAATTATAAGAGTGGAAAACATTAAAAACAAAGTAAACATTCATTAGGTAAAAACGAACCATTCAAATTAAAACAAAGGATCGATCAAGACTTTCCTTAAAACATAAAATAGTTCAAATCATAGTTTTCCCTACGGACCTAAGTCCAACTACATGCTTTGAAATCCAAAAAGCAGAAAATAAGACACGGCAGAGTGTCAAGAGCATCCATGATCTCCCAGCTCTCTCCGCTAGCCACCTCGGTGCTTTCCCCAAGTTACCTGTGGAAGAAACCACGATAAGGGTGAGTATAAACATACTCAGTAAGAACCCCCGACCGGGGTACGATACGATGCAATCTATCATCTAGCAACCTAGTACACATGTTCACAGTTATCAACACGGATCTTAGCTCATCGAGCTCCCAAGGCAAATCTGGAGTCCTCGGAAGTCTCTTGCTTCCGGCCTAATGATTGGCTCTCAACCAATCCCGGGACATCTCCAAGGGTCTTTCTCCCTTGGCCACTTGATCAGCTCTAAAACCGATCCCAAGATGTCCGACACCCTCGAGGGTCTTTATCCCTCGACCAAAATTGATTAGCTCAAAAGCCAATCCCAATGGGTGTCCTCAAGGGCCTCTTTACCCTCGCTATAAATCTGGACTATCGGAAGAGTACCCGAAGTCTGGCTCTAAACTGGAAGGAATTGGTGTACTCACGAACATTAGCCCGGGGGAGCTCTCCGAACAGGCTACTAACTCGTGTGCGCGCACACCGCATGCTCTTCTGCAACCGGCGTAAATGCGGGGGCCTAAGGGCAAACTACGCGGGCCAGGTACGCATGCCTAAGACTCGGAAACGGTGTTACTGAACACAGTAGTGCGAGGCCCTCGGCACTCATCATGCAGCTGTACCACCGACCGAAGCTAAGAACCGGCCAAGGGAGGCTTGCACCCTTGGCGGGGGTTCCGCTCTAGCAGGCTACAAACTAGGCTTATGCCGATGTGGTAGCTACATCCACATCGGTCCGTCGGGGAAGCAATGTACGTTATGCTTCGCTCTACTCCCGACCGGTGGGGACATGGTACGTTATGTCCGCTCTCAGCCTCTAGATGATGACAAACCCTATTATACTAGCTAAGACTACCAAGTACGTGATTCCTGGCTAACATTCACAAAAGACATCTGTCATACATAGCCTAGCATGATACTACGAGCTTAAAGCAGGAATCTCAAGCATGCTGGAAGAACAAACCTAGCATGGCACTAACATGTACAAAAGGCAAAACATGCTAGCAAGAATTCAATCACAAGCTATCCTATCCACTAACATGCTCATAAAGGTAAACAAGCATACAAGGCACAATTAAGAAAGCATAGCAGGGTCCACACAACCACAATACGAAGTCCTTACCTGGAAACAAGTGGAGAATAGCTATCACAACCAAAAAGACCCTCGAGCTTAATACGAACTCGAGCAACCTAGGCATAAATAAAGCATCCTAAGTAAATACATACAGCAGCCAGAAGCTTAGAAAACACAAAGGGATTGGTTCGGGAATTACCACCGAGAAGACACGGGCCTCGCGGCAAGGAGGGTGGCTTGGCGCCGCTGGTGCCGCCAGAGGCGCGGGCGCAGTGACGTCAAAGTGACACGCAGGCGCCACAGGCGTGCGGCCGCAAGTGGCTGCGCGAGCGGCGCGCGAGCGAGCGCTCGCGCAGGGTTGGCGCGCGCGCGAGATCGCGCTGGAGCGGCGGGCGCGCGCGGCGGCGGCGCGCGTCTGGGCTGCGTTGCGGCACTGCGGCGACCACGAGCGACGCCGGGCGGTCTTTGGGCAGCCACGGCGACGTCGGCGGCAATGGGTGTCGCGACGGTGGGGCTTCGGGTCTGCAGCGGCAGCGGGCGGGCGGCGTAGCGCAGGCCGGGCGGCGTGGTCCAGTGCGCGCAGGGGCCGAGCGCGCGCAGGGTCGCGGGCGGGGTGGTGGTGCGATGGACCGTGGTGCGCGTCTGCGGCTAGGGTGGGTGGCTCGGGGTGGTTCGATGGTGTGGCTAGGGTTTGCTCGGCTAGGGTTTTAGGAGAGAGAGAGAGAGAGAGAGACGGCCAACAAAGGGAAAAATAGGGGTTTCTTGATTTTTCCTTCTCTTCCTTATTTTAAATAGGGTTAGAAAACCTAAAATTCCCTTCCCAAGGATTTTTCTCTTGCGGGTCCCGGCTAAAGAAATTCTTTTCTCTTTTTAGTTCAAATTCTTATTTAAAACTCCAATTCCACCATCTAGGGCAAGGGTTCAAATCCTAAAGGATTCAATTAATTCCCAATTAATTTTGCTATTAACCGAAGGAAAACGGGCGATTATAATACTCCCCCTTAAAAAGACTTTCGTCCCCGAAAGTCCTAAGACTGGAACAACTCCGGGTAATGAGTCCTCATCTCATCCTCTAGCTCCCACGTCCTTCCTCGCCTCTGATGCCTCCAAAGAACCTTTACTAAACTTATCTCTCGGTTGCGCAATACCTTGCGCTCATAAGCCAAAATCTGCACGGGCTTCTCCTCGAAGGATAAATCTTTACTCAACTCTAAGGGCTCATGCTCTAGCACATGCGACGGATCTGCCACGTACTTTCTCAACATCGAAACGTGGAACACATTATGCACCGCTGACAAAGACGGGGGTAAAGCTAACCGATAGGCCACTGCTCCGATCCGCTCAAGGATCTCAAAAGGCCCTACAAACTCAGGGCCGACTTTGCCTCGCTTTCCAAACCTTAACACCCCACGCATAGGTGCTACCTTCAGGAAAACATGTTGACCCACCTCAAACTCCAAGTCTCTACGCCTCACATCGGCGTAACTTTTTGCCTACTGTGGCTTGTCAACATGCGAGCCCTTATCTTCTCGCAGACTGCGTCGTTCTCGTCATCTGCGCAGAACTCGGGTCCCGTAACTCCGCATATCCCCAACCTCCTCCCGAACACGGGGATCTGCAGCGCTTACCATACAACGCCTCGAATGGGGCCATCTCAATAGTCGCTGATAGCCGTTGTTGTAAGCGAACTCCATCAAGTACAAGTATCGTCCCAATCGCACTGGGAAGTCCAAGACACGTGCTCTCAACATGTCTTCCAGAACTGATTCACCCTCTCGGTCGACCATCGGTTTGCGGGTGGAAGGCGATCTTGAAGCCGCACTCAGTTCCCAAACCCTTCGGAGCGCTCTCCGAAGCGAGATGTGAACCGAGAATCCCGATCCGACACTATCTTTGCGGGTACCCGTGGTACCGCACAATCCGCTCAAGGAATAATCGTGCCCACTGCTCCACGGTATAACTAATCCTCCCGGAATAAAGTGTGCACTCTTGGTCGATCGGTCCACAACTACCCGGATCTGCGAAAACCCTCTCTGTGTCCTCGAAACCCAGCGATATAATCCATCGAAATCTCGTCCCACTTCCACTCGTGGAACACTTAATGGTCAGCAATAAACTCCGCAGCTTCTTGCCGAGAGCCTTCACTTGCCGGCAGGTGAGACACCGCTAATAAACTCAGCTATATCCCGCTTCATGCCCATCCACCAAAACGTCCGCTTGAGATCTCGGTACATCTTGGTACCTCCCGGGTGCCAAGTGAATAGGGAACTATGTGCTTCGCGAGCAACTCGCTCGAATCTCCGCGTCGTGCAGGGCGCACAACCGACCTCAGTACCTCAAGCCTCCGTCCGTGCCACAACAAAGTCGAAATCGCCATCACCTGAACTCTCTCGAGCAATCTCCTCAACTTGGGATCACTCGGTGGATCGTCCGATGATCCTCTCGCTAAGCGACGGTGAATCGATAGTTGGGCTACCTCGGCGGTAACCTCTCCCAACAAGATTGCAATACCGGTTCGCTCAAACTCTTTCCGCAATTCAACTTGGGAGCTCAAAGAAAGCTGCTTTGAATGCGACGTCTTTCTACTCAAATACATCAGCCACAACATTGGCTTTTCCGGGATGATACAAAATCTCACAGTCGTAGTCCTTTACTAACTCGAGCCACCTCCTCTGCCTCATGTTCAACTCCTTCTGAGTGAAGAAATATTTGAGGCTCTGGTGGTCCGTGAACAACTGAATCCTCTCACCATACAAGTAATGCCTCCAAATCTTTAGAGCAAAAACAACTGCAGCCAACTCCATATCATGAGTTGGATAGTTCTTCTCATAAGGCTTCAACTGCCGGGAAGCATAAGCTATCACCTTCCCATGCTGCATCAACACACAGCCTAAACCATACTTGGAAGCATCACTATAAACTACGAAACCTCCTGTTCCTTCTGGAACTGCCAACACGGGTGCTGTCGTCAAACTGAGCTTAAGCTGGGCAAAACTTTCCTCACAACTAGCATCCCAAACAAAGTCAACACCCTTCTTTGTCAGACGGGTTAGGGGTGCTGCCTTAGCGGAAAAGTCTTTCACGAAACGCCGGTAATAACTCGCGGACCCGTGCGTAAAGTCACAGATATCTCGGTGACCGTCGTCGGCCCGCCCACGAGCTAATCGCCTCTATCTTCGCGGGGTCCACCGCTATACCATCTGTCGACACTATATGTCCAAGGAAGGCTACTCTCTCTAGCCAAAACTCACACTTAGAGAACTTTGCGAACACCGGTTCTCACGCAATCTTCACAAAACTTGCCTCAAATGCGAAGCATGGTCCTCCTTGGTCTTGGAATAAATCAAAATGTCGTCTATGAATACGATGACAAAGTTATCCAAGAATGCCTTGAACACTCTGCCCATCATGTCCATAAACGCCGCTGCGGGGCGTTCGTGAGTCCGAAAGACATGACCACGAACTCATAATGACCATACCTCGATCCGAACGCGGTCTTCGGGATATCTGCATCTCGAATCCTCACCGATGGTACCACGACCTCAAGTCAATCTTAGAAAACACCGAGGCTCCTGAAGGTGATCGAATGCATCATCTATACGCAGCAGGGGATACGTATTCTTCACCGTGACTTTATTCAACTCTCTATAGTCTATACACAAACGCATGGATCCATCCTTTTTCTTAACAAACAGGGCGGAGTGCTCCCACGGGGACACACTCGGACGGATGAAACCTCGATCCAAAGATCTCTTGCAACCGCACTTTGAGTTCTCTCAACTCACCGGTGGCGCCATACGATACGGGGCTTTAGAAATGGGAAGAGTCCTGCCTCCACTCAATGGTGAAGTCTAACTCCCGCTCGGGTAAAACCCGCAACTCTTCAGGGGAAAAACATCTGCAAACTCTTGCACCACAGGGACCATGTCAATCAATCCAACGCAGTGATTACTATCTCGTGATGCTTTTGCCAAGAAGCCCCAAGCTCCTCGAGCCAACAATCTATGGGCTTTCGCTGCTGAGATCAATGGCGGGCAAGTTCCGCCTGACACCGCGAAAACTTGAAGCTCGGCTTCCGAGGCGCCCTAAACACCACTTCTTTCCGTGGCGGTCTATCAATGCATGGTTCTCTACCAACCAATCCATGCCAAGGATCACATCGAAACCGCTCATAGACAACACTATGAGCGTAGCCTCTAAAATCTCATCGAGATATCTCAGATCCGCCATGCTTAACTCTCATCGCTAGCTAACATACTCACACCCAAAGGAGTGGCAACACACACTCAAACCCTAGAGGTTCGAGCTCCACACAAGCTTGTCTAACGAATGCATCGAAACAAAGGAATGGGTCGAACCCGAATCAAACAATACAAATGCATAGTCTTTGTAAGACAAGCGCGTACTCGCAATCGCAGCATCATCGTACACTCCGCCTCCCGGCGAGTAGTGGCAAACACCCGCCTGCTTGTTGGGCCGGTCCCACTTTGCTAAATCCCGAGTGCGAGAATGCGGCCAAGTGCCCTTCCTTGCCACATCAGCCCAGCAAGCACGGGCGATGCTCCACACAAACCAAAGTGTGCCTTTCCACACTTGTTGCAATGAGTGGCCGCTCGCCCCGCCTACGTTGGCGATCCCGGCTCTCTCACTGTGGTCGGCGCCGATCTCGACCTCTAGATCGCCCCGACGGCGAGTCTCTCACTGACCACCGAGCGGAAACCACTAGAAGTCACAGATTTCCTCTTACGCTCGGAATATCACTTGAGCAGCCGAATCGACCGAGCCCGTGTGCAACAGAATCCTGATCAAGTGGATACTTAGGATTATAAATCGTGGCCAACTCTCTTTGCTCGATCATAACTCTCGGGAGCGAGTGCTCGAACATCCCGAGCAACCTCCTTCCTCGGGCCACAAATGAACTTCTTAATCTTGAGCTCCTCGGTGGCAATGAGCTCCGTGCGAAATAGCTATACTCGTGAGAACTTCTTTTCATAGGCGGCAATACTATCTCGATCCTGTTTGATTTGAGAAGGCCTCTGCCATCTCCTGCTGAGCCTCGTCATTAACATACTTAGCTCTGAACTTCGTTCTAAAGAACTCCCGGTGGCTGGAGAAGACCCACCGGTCTAGCTCTATCTGTGGACTCCCACCACCACTCACCGTTAGAGAGAACATGGGCCGCACATCTCGGCCTCTGTACATCTGGGCATCCCATAACTCTAAAGATGTACTCCATTCTTGCCAACCACCGACCGCCACAAGTGGGTTCTCTGAAGCATCAAATTCCCTTGGCTTCCACTTGGTGAAATCTTTCAACCACTTGCCAAATTCAGCGGCTCCTCTCGCACTATCAAGTGAGTCTGACCGGGTCTGATGACCTGCCCCTCCGGTTGAGCTACCGGGCTACTTTGGAGTTGCTTTGGGGTGCTCTTTGCATGAGCTGTGTCAATCGGGCTATTCTGTGCCCTAGACTCCTCTCTCTGCGCTGCTAGTTGCGCTTTGAGTTTCACTTTCTCTGCTCGGCCATTAGGCCCATCATTATGTCTCTCATAGCGAATATCTCCTCATGGAGCTGTACCTTGAGGCATAGCGACCTCCACCCTTTCTCTCGGGCAAGTTAGCCTGCTGGTGCCACGGGCGCCCTCGAGCTTTGATATACCACGGGCTGCTGGCTCTGCAGGCATCTCTATTTGCGCCTCCAGACGGACTGCTCCACTACGTGTAACCGCAAGCATCTTGGCGATCTACACGGAAACCACAACGGGTTAGTCCACGCTCGGACTTTCTCTGCCAACAAAGATAACACATGTGTACTGCATATAGTATCATAAACAAAACCCTTAGCTTATTGAACTTAGACAAACCTGGCGGCCTTGGAGTGCTGGAGATCATGGGAACACAACCTACAAACAGGTTAGTCTCACGAGAATCTATGACTCGTGCTCGATACCAATGTAAAGACCCACTGTAAAAACGGTGCTAAATCTAGGTCTTTACTCAGCATGCCAGTGAAAAGCTTAAAAGGACCCAGCTAGGGTCGGTTTGTAAAACTTTTCAATTATAAGAGTGGAAAACATTAAAAACAAAGTAAACATTCATTAGGTAAAACGAACCATTCAAATTAAAAACGATGGTCGATCAAGATTTCTTTCCTTAAAAACATAAAATAGTTCAAATCATAGTTTTCCCTACGGACCTAAGTCCAACTACATGCTGAAATCCAAAAGCAGTAAAATAAGACACGGCCAGTGTCAAGCAGACATCCATGATCTCCCAGCTCTCTCCGCTAGCCACCTCGGTGCTTTGTCCCAAGTTACATGGAAGAAACCACGATAAGGGTGAGTATAAACATACTCGGTAAGAACCCCCGACCGGGGTACGATACGATGCAATCTATCATCTAGCAACCTAGTACACATGTTCACAGTTATCAACACGGATCTTAGCTCATCGAGCTCCCAAGGCAAATCTGGAGTCCTCGGAAGTCTCTTGCTTCCGGCCTAATGATTGGCTCTCAACCAATCCTCGACATCTCCAAGGGTCTTTCTCCTTGGCCACTTGATCGACTCTAAAACCGATCCCAAGATGTCCGACACCCTCGAGGTCTTTCTCCTCGACCAAAATTGATTAGCTCAAAAGCCAATCCCAATGGGTGTCCTCAAGGGCCTCTTTACCCTCGCTATAAATCTGGACTATCGGAAGAGTACCCGAAGTCTGGCTCTAAACTGGAAGGAATTGGTGTACTCACGAACATTAGCCCGGGGGAGCTCTCCGAACAGGCTACTAACTCGTGTGCGCGCACACCGCATGCTCTTCTGCAACCGGCGTAAATGCGGGGGCCTAAGGGCAAACTACGCGGGCCAGGTACGCATGCCTAAGACTCGGAAACGGTGTTCTCGAACACGAGTGGTGCGAGGCCCTCGGCACTCATCTGTGCAGCCTGTACCACCGACCTGAAGCTAAGAACCGGCCAAGGGAGGCTTGCACCCTTGGCAGGGTTCCGCTCTAGCAGGCTACAAACTAGGCTTATGCCGATGTGGTAGCTACATCCACATCGGCTGTCGGGGGGAAGCAATGTACGTTATGCTTCGCTCTACTCCCGACCGGTGGGGACATGGTACGTTATGTCCGCTCTCAGCCTCTAGATGATGACAAACCCTATTATACTAGCTAAGACTACCAAGTACGTGATTCCTGGCTAACATTCACAAAAGACATCTGTCATACATAGCCTAGCATGATACTACGAGCTTAAAGCAGGAATCTCAAGCATGCTGGAAGAACAAACCTAGCATGGCACTAACATGTACAAAAGGCAAAACATGCTAGCAAGAATTCAATCACAAGCTATCCTATCCACTAACATGCTCATAAAGGTAAACAAGCATACAAGGCACAATTAAGAAAGCATAGCAGGGTCCACACAACCACAATACGAAGTCCTTACCTGGAAACAAGTGGAGAATAGCTATCACAACCAAAAAGACCCTCGAGCTTAATACGAACTCGAGCAACCTAGGCATAAATAAAGCATCCTAAGTAAATACATACAAAGACGAAGCTTAGAAAACACAAAGGGATTGGTTCGGGAATTACCACCGAGAAGACACGGGCCTCGGCGGCAGAGGAGGGTGGCTTGGCGCTGCTGGTGCAGCGCTGGCGCTGGGGCGCGTGACACGTCGGCGGACGCGCAGGCGGCGCATGGTGTGCGCCTGCAAGGCGACGCGCGAGCGAGCGGCTCGCAGGGTTGGCGCGCGGCGAGGGATCGCGCTGGAGCGGCGGGCAGCGTGCGCGCGGCGGCGCGCGTGCGGGCTGCGTTGCGGCGCATTGTCGCGACCACGAGCGACGTCGGGCGGTCTTGCGCAGCCACGGGCGACGTCGGCGGCGATGGGTGTGTGCGACGGTGGGGCTTCGGTGCTGCAGCGTCGCAGCCGCCGGGCGGCGGCGGGGTGGCGGCGTGGTCTCGTGCGGCGCAGGGCCGAGCGGCGCGCGGTGTCGCGGGTAGGGTGGTGCGATGGACCCGGGTGGTGCGTGCGGCTAGGGTTGGGTGGCTCGGGGTGGTTCGATGGTGTGGCTAGGGCTTTTGCTCGGCTAGGGTTTTAGGAGAGAGAGAGAGAGAGAGAGAGAGAGAGAGAGAGAGAGAGATGACCAACAAAGGGAAAAATAGGGGTTTCTTGATTTTTCCTTCTCTTCCTTATTTTAAATAGGGTTAGGAAACCTAAAATTTCCTTCCCAAGGATTTTTCTCTTGGGGTCCCACTAAAGAAATTCTTTTCTCTTTTTAGTTCAAATTCTTATTTAAAACTCCAATTCCACCATCTAGGGCAAGGGTTCAAATCCCAAAGGATCCAATTAATTCCCAATTAATTTTGCTATTAACCGGGAAGGAAAACGGGGCCGTTACAGATTTATTTAAAACATTCAAAACTTTCCAATAGTTACAACAGTGCTAGAACCCGGAAAAGCAGTCAGAAAACAACCTAGGGCTCCGTGCCCAACTACATGCATTCAGAGGAAAATAAAACACAAAGAATCATAGACATAAACTCAGAGTTCGGACAACGGGTTTCCATGATCACAGCTCCTCCTCCAGCCATCCTGTCTCGCACCATGGTTACCTGTGGAAAACCACAAAATAAGGGTGAGTAACGAATTACTCAGTAAGAATCCCCAACCGAGGTACAATACGATATACATGGTCATCTAGTAGAAAGGTATGCAAGCTATGAATATAAACAAAGAAAAGAGCATATAGCTTAAATCCACACATAAACTTCGGATGCCATCTCAGGGTCTTACTCCAGAATAATCCACCTCTTGATACGATCCTATACGAGAAACAAGTCTCGGCCTCAGCCTGTCTATTGTCGATACGAAAGGTGCACTGGCTCAAGATCCCGAGGAGCTCTCCGGTCGGCGTTGTAATGAGCGTGTGCGCGCACCGCATGCTACTGCAAACAATGGGGGGTGCCGGGTCTAGTGGCAAGCTGCCCAGGTCCAGTCACCATGCCTAACTAAATCTCTGGATCGGTGTCACTGACATAGGGTGTGAGACACGGACACGTGAACTATGTCAGCCTGAACCACCGCACCTGAGGCTAAGGAACCGGTAGTGGTAGGCTTACACCAGGAAGCCGTCCTTGCCCTAACAGGTGGCAATCAAAGGCTACGGCCGAACACGCTGAGGACGTGCCGACTGCCGGGGACAAGGCAATGCCATGTCTTCATCCCGACCGTTGGGGCATTTAACAGTCTGCCACCTTCACCCAAGATTACAGGGCCTGCCGTTAGGGTTAGCTAAACCCTAACGGTGGATCAGGTACGAAGTACCGCCTCGTACGTCCCTGCCGTGGATGCAAGTTACGTTATGCATCCTTGCCCGGATGATGCTACCTACCATATCTCAAACCTACAAACAGATACAACAAACAATCCAATACGTGCTCAACAGATACAACGAACCTAGCATGATACTACGAAGCAAGAATAGATAACGAGCATGCCAGAACGGAACAACCTAGCATGGGCTAACATGAGAAACAACATAAGAAATCATGCCAGTCGGGAATTCAGAGCAGAGCACCTATCAATAAACATGCTGATAAACGCAACAAGCATACAAATAGCAATCACATATAATATCGCAGGGACCACACAACTCCGGTAAGGAATCCTTACCTGGTCGGAAGGCAACTACACACAAGAATCCTAAGCTGCGGTCGATCTCGAGCTAGCTAATGAGAACCTATCAAGCACAACAATATCACGATCTATAGGCCTAAATATAATAAAACAAATAGGGCTCGGCTCGGGAGCAACTCACACGGCACGGCTGACGCGCGGACGAACAGGCTGCACGGAACTGGGCACTGCTGGTCGCTGATGGGCGCTGTTGAGGCTGCACGCGCTTCATGACGACGGGCCGGGCTGGGAGCGGGCGTGCGTGACGCGGACGAGCACCGACGTCTTGCACGGACGACGACGCGCAGCGCAGCGCACGGCGGCGCGGCGGGCGCAGACGGCGACGCGCACGCGCTAAAGTGCGTGGCTGCGCAGACGGCGACGCGACGCGCATGGCATGGGTCGCTGGCGCCATCGGGATGACGAACAAACGACGGGCCTGCTTGGGAGATGGAGCTCGGCAAGGGGGCTAGGGAGAGAAGGCTTGGGTGGCAATGGGTGTTTTGGAGAAGAAACTCATCAACCCTATTTTTCCTTCTTTTTAATCAAATGCACCAAAACCTCAAGGACTCAAGGCTAACCATGATATGCCGCGGAAAGAGTAACAAGATTACCTGGTGGCTCAACTAGCAACTCCACCCACCCGACTTCCTAGCACCTCAGGTTCGAAACCCAACAAACACATCTATACTCCTCAATTTTCTTTTGCATCTCAGCATGCCCAAACACATCCACAAAGTATCAAAATCCCACATAAGTCCATCCAATAATTTTAACAACTGAAAAAGACATAAACGGCCCTGACGGCCCGACCAAATTACCAAAATACCCCTAGGGCATACCTGGAAGACCGGGATGAAAACCTGGGCCGTTATAGAGAGCGAATGGGTGTGCTGTAGCGACGAGGTTTCGCGTGCGTTGCGGAGATGGGGCGAGGCAGATTGGCGAAGCGCCACAACTCTCGGCAGCGAGGACTCGGCCACAAGGCAGCTAGAGCAAGGTGTTGTGCTGCGGGCGAGGCGAGACAGATCGACAACGGCGAACAGGCATGAGTGAGGGGCAGGGATCAGCGACTGGTGCTTGCACGTGAAGGTCTACGACGGCGAAACTGCGTGCGAGCAACTACAAGGCTTGGCAAGGCGAGGCTTCGGCTGCGATGCTGTTGAGTGACGTGTGGCTGGGGCTGGGATGCTTAGCGAGAGTTGGGCTGTGCGTGCAGCTGCTTAGCTTTGGCAAGTCAGTGATGCAAAGGCAAGGGACTCAGCTGTTTGGTGCTGGCGATGGAGAAGAAGGAGAATTTGGCCAAAAGAGAGTGATGGAGAAGGTGGGGGTTGGCTAGGTCAAATGAAGGGGAAATAGGGGATTTTCTTCTAATTACTTTTTTTAAAATGCTCCAAAAATCCTCCAAGTGCCAAGTGTCCTTGGAGGTTCCCTCTTCGAGTCCTAGCAGGCTAACATTAAACTCCTATTTTTCTGTTAATTCTCGAACGACCTCCAAACAACTCCCAGTCCTGGAACCTGAAACCAGAACATAAATAACAACTCAACGCAAGTCTGGAAAACAAACTGAAACCCTGAATAATTACCAGAATGCCCCCGGAGGCCAAATCACCAAAATACCCCTAGAAGCTCAAGCAACCCTAACGGCCCAACCAACGACCAAATAATTAACCGAACGTACCTGAAGAATCAGAACGGAAATCTGAGTCGTTACAACTCTTCTTTCTTTGATCTGACAATGTATGCTTCTTTCCGGCTCTGGATCGAACGGAACAATAAATAACCTACGCATACACACCGATTTACCTGCCATAAGAGTTAATACAAATTAGCTCAATGTAAACTACTTGTAAGAATTGTAATAACAAATAAAATAACGCAATTCCCCGGTAACGGTGCCAAAAACTTGTTTGCAAAATTGTGAGCACACAGTTATTAAAATAATAAGAAAACGAGAATGATGATGTGGTAGCTTGGAATTTGCTAAAGTGAACGCTCTACTCAGATTAAGCGAAATGTGCGTGATTTCCCAAGAATGTGCCAGATCGTTTCCTCAGGGAATTGCAATCTGTTCGTTAACACTATGAAGTACGAGTCAGGATAATGAAATAGGAATGAAATTTTGGAATCTATTTTTTTTCTAGTTAAGTTCTACTACTCAAATACTAATTGATATGCATCAGAATTCACAAGTTATCTTTCACTAGATTCACAACAGGTGGTTCAACTTACTAGCATGATTCTCTCGAACTTCGCTATCTAATGTAAACCACGCCCTAGTACTCCTTATTTCTAAGTGCAACTGCTAACTTAGCAAAACCTAAGGCAGATATGTGAGTTGTTTAACCTAATCTCTCGAACATGCCAAACAATAGCAGCCTCTCGGATACCTTGTTCATATCTCCTCGACTATTCTTCCCACTGTAAAATGCATAACTTGTAAATTCCAAACGTAAATTTAGCTACTCATGTTCAACATTGCAAGCGAATAGAATGTAATATAAATTTCTATAAATAATAAAGTTTCCAATTAAATAGTAAATGGCAAAGACTATAACTTCTAAACTGGCTAATGCGAAATAACGAACAACTAAAAAGAGTTAACCAAATAAGAATAGCCAGGCTCGACACGAAGATCCACTATAAGCTCTGCAATTCTCCGGTAGCTCTCACTCACCTTCTTGTCCGATCTTCGTTTCAATAGTCGTCTTCTTCTTCTTCAGAAAAATTCCCCTTTCTCTTTAGATCCAAGTTTCTTTATAAAGGCCCCATTATTGCATTCGAGTTTATCACTGGTTCCCCATGATCTCTTCTTTTTCTGCTTCTTCCGTTCACAACGTGTGGTCGTGGCTTGATCGATTGCTTGGTGTTCACCAAGTCACTCAATTCGTCAATGTTCCTTCAAAGTAGCATGTTCGCTTCTAGCGTTTGCCATAAATAACATGCTAAAAACAAAACAAAAACATCAGAATGTTCATTTGTAAAAACAAAACAATGCTTCGCTTCTAAAAGATTTGCTCAAGGTCGCGAGGTGGCTTTTCACGATCGCCTATAATGAAACGCGAACCTATATACCTAGGTCAGTTGCATTCTTTCGACTATCTTCCTAGAACAATAACTCTCAATTACTTGGAGAGTTGTCACTAACAAACTCTGCAATATCCCTTTTCATTTTGTTCCACCAGAAAGTCTGCTTAAGGTTTTAATACATCTTGGTGCCCCCTGGGTGCCAAGTGAATGGGGAACTATGAGCCTCAAAAAGCAACTCAGCTCGCAATCCAGCGTCCGCAGGCACGCAAAGGCGTCCCCTATACCTCAAACCACCGTCTGGTGCCACAACAAAGTCAAAGTCTCCGTCGGCTTGAACTCTGGCAATCAGTCGGCTCAACTCGGGATCACTCAGCTGGCTATCAATAATCCTCTGCCTTATGGAAGGCTGAACAATTAACTGGGCCACCCTGGCGGTAACCTATCCCAATATCACTGTTATACCAGCTCGCTCAAACTTTTTCCACAACGAAATCTATGAACTCTGCAAGGCTGCCAAATGTGAAGTCTTCCTACTCAAGGCATTGGCCACAACATTGGCCTTGCTGAGATGATATAGAATCTCGCAATCGTAATCTTTCACCAACTCCAGCCATCTCTTTTGCCTCATGTTCAACTCCTTATGAGTGAAGAAGTATTTGAGGTTCTGGTGGTCTGTAAACATCTAGATTTTCTCTCCATACAGATAGTGCCTCCAGATTTTCAAAGCAAACACCACTGCTGCTAACTCCATGTCATGCGTCGGGTAGTTCTTCTCGTACGGTTTCAGTTATCTCGAAGCATAAGCAATAACCTTACCATACTGCATCAGAACACAACCCAACCCAAACTTAGAAGCATCGATGTATACCATAAAACCACCTGTTCCCTTAGGAACTGGCAACACCGGAGATGTAGTCAAACTATGCTTCAACACGGAAAAGCTTTCTTCACACTTATCATCCCAAATAAACTCAACACCGTTCTTTGTCAACCTGGTCAGGGGTGCTGCTTTAGTAGAAAAGTCCTTGACAAACCTACGGTAGTAGCCTGCCAAACCGAGAAAGCTGCAAATTTCTACAACCGTGGTCGATCTAGCCCAAGAATTCTTTGCATCGATCTTGGCAGGATCCACTACAATACCATCTCTGGATACAACATGTCCAAGAAAAGCAACTTGCTCTAACCAAAAGTCACACTTAGAGAACTTGGGATACAACTGGTTTTACCTCAGAGTTATCAGAACTTGCCTCAGGTGTGTGGCTTGATCCTCCCGTCTTAGAGTAGATCAGAATGTCATCGATGAATACAATGACAAAGCTGTCTGAGAATGCCTTGAACACTCTATCCATCATATCCATGAAAGCAGCTGGGGAATTGGTTAGCCCAAAAGACATCACGACGAACTCATAGTGTCCATACCTCGACCTGAAAGCTGTTTTAGGAATGTTCGCATCCCTAATCCTCAACTAATGGTAACCTGATCTCAAATCTATTTTTGAGAACACAGAAGCTCCCTGGATATAAATCATCAATACGAGGCAACGGATACTCATTCTTTATAGTAACCTTATTCAGTTCTCTTTAGTCTATGCAGAGGCGCATCGAACCATCCTTCTTTTTCACATATAGGACTGGTGCTCCCCACGGTGACACACTGGGCAAATGAACCCTCGGTCCAACATCTCCTGCAACTAAACCTTTAGTTCTTTCAGTTCTGCTGGCGCCATCCTGTAAGGAGCTTTCGAGATAGGGAGAGTCTCTGACTAAAGCTCAATAGTGAAGTCAACCTCCCGCTGGGGTGTTAACCAAGGCAACTCCTCTAGAAATATGTCTGCAAACTCCTACTCCACTGGTACCTGATTAACTGATAGTGGAGGACGGTCTCCTCCAGACAACTTTGCTAAGTATCCCCAAGCTCTCCGAGCTAGCAAACACTGAGCTTTCACTGCAGAAATTAACGGCGGACAAACTCTACTCTAGACACGACGGAACTTGAAACTTTGATTCTTAGGAGGTCTGAACACAACTTCTTTCTGGCGGCAGTCGATTAGCGCATGGTACTTCGCTAACCAATCCATCCATAGGATTACATCTAACCTTGTCACTCGCCAACATACTAACTCCCGAAGAAGTAGCAACACACAACTCGAACCTTAGGGGTTTCAAAACCAAAAAAGCTTGACTAGCAAACAGCACAGAGATAAATGAATGGGTCGAGCCCGAATCAAACAAAGTATAAGCATAGTGGTTCAGAACAAGTAGAGTACTTGCAACTACGGCGTCAGTCTTCTCGCCCTGCTACCGAGTCGTGGTAAACACATAGCCATGCTGCTGAGCCGGCCTGACATCTGCTCCGCCCTGCGGGCACACTCTAGCTAAGTTTCTCTCTTTTCCACACTTGAAACAGGCTCTCGGCGAAGTTCCACACATCCCAAAGTGATTCTTGCCATATGTCTGACAATACGGCGGTTGCCTCACTATGCCCTACTTGCGACCCTAGTCTCTCTACTAAAAGCGACCTTGCTCTCTCTATTGGAAGTGACCCTAACGGCGCTGCTGACCCCTCTAATCAAACTTTCTCTTCTGCTCTGAACTGACTGACAGACCCTGTGTCACTGTAGGAACCTTCACACGAGGATACTTTCTGTTGTAGATCTTGGCCAATGCCACTATCCTCGTATAAGTCTCTAGGGCAAGTGCCCTAATGTCCTGTGCAACCTCCAGTCTGAGCCCTCTGATAAATTTCATTATCTTGAGCTCCTCAGTGGCAACTAACTCAGAAGAAAAATAACTATGCTCTGAAAACTTCTTATCATACTCTGTAATGCAGTCATCTCCCTACTTCAGATTTTTAAACACCTCAGCCATCTCTTGCTGAGCCTCCTCAATGATATACTGGGTCATAAACTCAGCCCTGAAGAATTCCCAAGTAGGGGGTGGGGATCTTGCAGGTCTGCCTAAAAGGGTGGACTCCTACCACTACACTGTTGTGTCAGTGAGAACATGCGCGGCACACCGCGGCCTCTAGACATCAGGACAATCCATAACCTGAAAGATATACTCCATCCTGGCAAGCCACTTTGCTGCCTTCAGTGGGTCCTCAGCTGCATCAAACTCCTTAGGCTTCCACTTACAGAAATCTTTGAGCCATTGGCCGTTCTCGGCGGCTCCAATCCCTACAACAACCATAGGCTCCTGACCGCCTAGAGGGTAATCGACATAATGGCGATCTATACCCAAAACACTGAGTCAGTCTAAACTTGGACCAACACTGCCAACAACAAAACAAGCTAGAATGCTAGATGCAGGTATTGTAAACTTAACTGTAAAGACCCGACCCGAAAAATGGTCTCTAACCTAGATCCTTACTTAGCATGCATGATTAAGAATATAAAATCACCATTCAGAGTACCAATTTAAAACTTGTCAATCAACACAATTAAAACAAAACCATAAATCCATTAAGTAAAAATCAACAAGTAAAGTGGTGATCGAGATTTTTTTCTTAAAATCAAAGGAAACGGTTCGAGAAATCTTAAACAAGTTTTTGAATGTTTTCCTAAGGACTCAAGTCCAACTACATGCTAAACCCAAATAAAAGAAAAGATAAAACTGTCTCAGAGTTCGGCCATCCATGATCATCCAGCAGCCTCCTCCTTGCCATCCAGTCTCTGTCCCAGGTTACCTGATGGAAAAACCACAGAAAATAAGGGTGAGCAACGAGTCACTCAGTAAGAATCCCCAACCGGGGTACAATACAAAAACATCTCATTTAGCACACCAACATGCAACCATACAATGACTCAGAGCAAAACAGTTGGATTAGGCTATATGCCACTCCTAGAGCTTGCCTATTCGGGGGCTTACAGCTACAACCTATACTAGGTTCTACACTTTGATGCCCATCGGGGTCTTACACATAGGGATGCCCATCGGGGTCTTACTCCTACCAATCACAGTGATGCCCATCGGGGACTTACACACAAGGATGCCCATCGGGGCCTTACTCCACAATCAATGATGCCCATCGGGGTCTTACACATACGGATGCCCATCGAGGTCTTACTCCACAAATCAATGATGCCCATCAGGGTCTTACACATACAGATGCCCATCGGGGTCTTACTCCACAAATCAATGATGCCCATCGGGGTCTTACACATACAGATGCCCATCGGGGTCTTACACATACAGATGTCCATCGGGGTCTTACTCCACAAATCAATGATGCCCATCGGGGTCTTACACATACGGATGCCCATCGGGGTCTTACTCCACAAATCAATGCTGCCCAACGGGGTCTTACACATCTAGGATGCCCATCGGGGTCTTACTCCAGCTAGGATCACGGAGATGCCCATCGGGGCCTTACACTCCCTAGCAACCTTATGATGCACATCAGGGACTTACACATAAAGCCAGCAGTGTAGTGCCCATCGGGGACTTACATACACTAGCAACGCATTGGTGCCCATCGGGGGTTTATCCAAGCAGAACCTAACTAATAACCCCTACAGTCTCCTACAATATACATACCTATCTATCCCTAGCATGAAACTAACAGAATGCGAACAGGATACATGGATATGCCAGAATAAGAAAACCCTAGCATGAAACTAACAGAATATAAACATGCCGTCAAGAGAAAACATGAATCCTATTCACTAGGAATCTCATACAGTACAAGGTACGATATGCTAATAAGTATTCGCAGGGTCCACACAACCCGGGTAAGAGATCCTTACCTGGAATCAAGTAGAAAATAACTACCACAACCAACAAGCGACCCTCGAGCTTCTAAATGAACCCGAGCAACCTAAGCAATTAATAAAATCATCCTAATTAAACAAACAGCAGCTAACATCTTAGGGTCCAAAAGAGTAGAGGCTCGGGAATTACCAACCGAGAAGGCACTAGGTCTCGGCAAGTGGGCAGGCAGGATGTGCGGCTGGGGCGAGCAGGCTGGGCGCTGCGGGGCGCGCTGACGCGGCAGGGGGACGCGCGAGCGCGAACGGTTCGCGTTGGAACGACGCGCGGACAGGCGCTGGGGCGCGGACGAGCGGTGGGGCGCGGGCGTGCAGACGCGGACGAGCGGTGCGATGAGCTCGAGCTGGGACGGCGCAAGGCGCGGCAAGCGGGTCTGCTGGGCGATGTCGCGGTGCGAGCGGCGAACTGCTTCTTTGGCGTCTGCGGCGAGTGGGGATGCAAGGGTGGCACGGTCTTGGCGGCGCGTCTGGGGTCGCTTTCGCTCTGTGTTGCAATCTGCGCGGCTACGTGCGGGCGAGGCAGGGCTGCTCGACGGCTAGTCTCGGCTGTGTTTCTTGGACTCGGCAAGGTGAGAGGGAGAGAGTGGGGGAGGCATGCGGCATGAGAAAGGGGTGAGTGATGGTTTTTTCTTGATTTCCCTTCCTTTTTCCTAATTTAAATAGGCCTTGGTGACCTAAAATCCCTTCCCAGGGATTTCCTCCTTCGATTCCCAACTGACGCGACTTATTTCATAATTTAAATTCGAGCTTTCAAACCCTCTTTAAGGTTAGGGGTTCGAATCCTCCCGGAAACACTTTTAAAAACCTTATTTTACAATTAACGGAAACTCGGGCCATTACATTAACCCTTAAAAAAAGCTTAAACACATACCTGGCAGCTGTTGGAGTGCTCATGATCATGGGACACAACGACCTAACTCAGTACGTCAGTCTACAGAATGTATGACTCTGAGCTTTGATACCAACTGTAAGAACCAGACACTAAAAGTCCTAGATGGCTCTTATCGAGTGATGCAATAATTCAAAATACGGAAAATCAGACTTAAACTTAAAACATTCTTTTATAAAATATGAAACAACCCCAAAGCATCCAAACCTTAAACATCCAAAATTATTTAGCCTTTGGCCAGAAAAATTTAAAAAGCATTACAACGTCTAAATAAAACTGTTTAATTAAAAGAAAACATGATAAGACAAGGAGATGCAGCGGCCTTTCCTATGATCATCCAGCTCCTCCTCTAGCCACCTCGGTGCTGTGCCAAGTTACCTGGTGGAAAAACAACAGAAAGGGTGAGTACAATTGCACTAAGTAAAGATTCCCCAACCGGGGTACGATACGCACAACAAATGCTCTAGCATCCTAGCATACAAGCAGTAAAAAATAGCATGGCAGTCTCAACAGTGCAACTAGCAGGATGAACAACAACAAAGGTCTAAGCTCAAAGCCAGACAGGGTTAAGACACACTGGGCTAACAAGCAGGAGAAATAATTAAGTAATCTCAGCAGCTATAACTGTACAACAAACAAGTTTAGCACACACTGGGCTAACTAAGGACAAACCGAGCCAGCACGCAACTCGACTTTCACTCAGGTAAGTCCTACTCATACCTGTCAGCAGCACATTGAGCCAATAGGGGACAGCAACACACTGGGCTAGTCCTGAGCAAACCAAGCCATCACGCAACACGACTGTCACTCGGGGGCACAACGAGCGAGCACGTAACTGGACTGTCACTCGGGCCAAAATGAGCCAGCACGCAACTCGACTGTCACTCGGAAAAATGAGCCAACACGCAACTTAACTGTCACTCGTGAGTTCAACCGAGCCATCACGCAACTCGACTGTCACTCGGGACTCCCTAATAAACTCTAACATTTATGCGACCTACAGCTAACAGGACTTATCATAAACTAGTTTACCGATAATAGAGTAATAACAGACATACTGAACAGTTAATAAACAGGAGAGTGCAACAACATAGTACAACGAACTAAATGTCAAGCCCTAGCAAACAATCCGAAAAAATCCTATCCACCAACATGCTTGATTACAACATATACATCAAGGCATACAACATACAAATCAGGACAACAAGCAAACAGGTATTGACATAATAAATTGAACAACACTCCCGAAACCTGCAAGAACCTATCCACTAACAATACATTATTGAAACAAACAACCATGAGCTATCAATGGAATGTGTAGGGTCCACACAACCCCGGTAAGGAACCTTTACCTGCAAAGTGGATTCAGACAATCAATAGGGACAAGTTTCTCAAGTTGTGGAATTGTAACGGCCCAGGTTTTCATCCCGGTCTTCCAGGTTTGCCCTAGGGGTATTTTGGTAATTTGGTCGGGCCTTCAGGGCCGTTTATGTCTTTTTCCAGTTGCTAAAATTATTGGATGGATTCATGTGGGTTTTTTAGGCCTTGTGGATTGGTTTGAGCTTGAGTTGGTGCAAAAGTAAAAATAAAGGAATTTGTGTAGAAGCTGGGATTCAAACCCGGGTCTCCGGGAAAGCCTGTGGGGATGCGTGCCAGTTGAGCTATGGAGAGCTCTTGTTGCTCTTTCTGCGTCATATTATAGTTAGCCTTGGATCTTGGAGTTTTGGTGCATTTGGTTAAATGAAAAAGAAATTAGGTTTTGCACTTCTTCTCCAACACATCCTCTTTGCCGCACAAGCCAAGACCTCCCTAGCCCCTTGCCGATTTTCAACCTCCTTGCATCTCCTTGGTTCGGTCATCATCATTTCGGGTAAGTCTTCTCCCTCTTCATCTTCTCGATTGGTTACTCTTGCTAGCCGAAGGTAAGAAGAAGTGCTCGTGTGTGTGTGTGTTTGTTGCAGGCTGCCCAGCACGTCCAGGTTTGCCCAGGCGCCCAGATCCGCCCACCAGCCGGCCAGGTCGCCCGAGCAGCAAGCCCAGATTGCCCCAGCATGCCATCGCTCGCCGTCGCAGCACACCAGGCCGCCCGTCGCACGCTCAGCAGCCGAGCCATCCCATTGTCCCTGTCGCGCGTAGCAGCAGACGCCAGACGCCCAGATCGCCCGCTCGCGCGTCCTCGCCGAGCGGCTTCGCCCCTGGTCCGCATCGCGACGCCCAGCCAGCTGGCCACGCCCGTCATGCCCGTGCCCAGCGCCGCCCCGCGCGCAGCGCCCAGCGCAGCAGCTCGTCCCCAGCAGCGCCAACGCCCAGCCAAGCCGCACCAGCCTGCCAGCAGCGCCTAGCCTCGTGTCGCCGTGCCGTGTGAGTGCTCCCGAGCCGAGCCTGCTGTTTTATTATTTTTAGGCTTATAGATATTGATTATTATTGTGTTTGCTAGGTTCCGTTAGCTAGCTCGAGATTGTCCGCAGCTTAGGATTTGTGTGTAGAAGCCTCCCGACCAAGGTAAGGATTTCTTACCGGAGTTGTGTGGGCCCTGCGGTATTATATGTGATTGTTGTTTGTATGCCTGTTTATGATTATTAGCATGTTTAGCATTAGGTGCTCTATTCTGAATTCCCGACTGGCATGAACTCTTGTGTTATTTCTCATGTTAGTCCATGCTAGGTTGTTCCGCTCGCATGCTCGATATCTCTGTTTTCTTGCTTCGTAGTATCATGCTAGGTTCTTTGTATCTGTTGAGCACGTATTGGATTGTATTGCATGGTTCGCTATTATTGTTATTGTTAGAGTTCAGGTAGGTTGCATCATTCGGGCCGGATGCATAACGTAACTTGCATCCACGACAGGGACGTACGAGACGGTACTCCATCCCTGATCCCGTTAGGGTTTAGCTAACCCTAACGGCTGGCCCTGCAATCTTGGGTGAGGGTGGCAGACTGTTAAATGCCCCAACGGTCGGGATGATGACTTGGCATCGCCTCGTCCCCAGCAGTCGGCATGTCCTCAGCGTGTTCGGCCGTAGCCCTTGATTGCCACCTGTTAGGGCAAGGACCGCTTCCTGGTGTAAGCCTACCACAACCGGTTCCTTAGCCTCAGGTGCGGTGGTACAGGTGACATAGTTCACGTGTCGTGTCTCACACCCCTATGTCAGTGACACCGATCCAGAGATTTAGTTAGGCATGGTGACTGGACCTGGGCAGCTTGCCACTAGACCCGGCACCCCCCATGGTCTGCAGTTGCATGCGGTGTACGCTTACGCTCATTACAGCGCCGACCGGAGAGCTCCTCGGGATCTTGAGCTAGTGCACCTTTCGTATCGATAGTAGACAGGCTGAGGCCGAGACTTATTTCTCGTATAGGGCGTATTGTGTAGTGTGGTTTATTCCGGACTAAGACCCTGAGTTGGCATCCGAAGATTATGTGGATTTAAGCTATGTGCTCTATTCTGTGTGTATATTCATAGCTCGCATACATTTCTGCTAGATGACCATGTATATTGTATTGTACCCCGGTTGGGGATTCTTACTGAGTAATTCATTACTCACCCTTATTTTGTGGTTTTCCACAGGTAACCAAGGTGCGAGACAGGATGGCTGAAGGAGGAGCTGTGATCATGGGAACCTGGCTGTCGACTCGACTTTTTATTTCTATGACTCTTGTCTTTTATTTTCCCCTGAATGCATGTAGCCGGGCACGGAGCCCTAGGATGTTTTCTGAATGTTTTTGTGGATTCCCGTTTTGTTGTATTTGAGGATGTTTCAAATGTTTTAATAAATCTCTTATCAGAGTATGCGTTTGGAAATGTATTTGCCTTGAAACAGGTGCTTGGAGACAGGGACAGGTTTCAGCAAACTATTTTGATTTCTGATTGAATCTTTATTGTTTGTTTTAATTGGGAATCCAAAAACTTATTTGCATATTGTCCTTTACTTTGAATGCATGCATTGGGGTAAAGGCCTATTTAGAGCTCCTTTTGGGTTGGGTCTTTACAGGAATCAACACAAACAACCTAGCAATAGATACAATAAATCACAAATCAATCCTAAACAACAAATCAATAAACGAACATCAAACTAGCTTCTAAATTTAGGGTTTTACCTAAATCGAGAAGACAAGGCTCGGAAAGGAGTACTCTCGGCAGCCAAGGCAAGGACATGGCGAGGGGCTACTGCAGGAAGGCTGGCACGGCGACGGCTCGGCTGCTAGTGCTGCGATTGGATCGATTGCACGTGACGAGTTGTGCTCGCATGCAGTTGTGTGCGCATGAGCATGAGCAAGCGCTAGCGAAAGGCAGCTGCGCGTGCGGCGATGCGGGCAAAAGCTAGTGGCGAAACTGGTTCGTTCAATGCGGGGTTGCTCGCGGCCGAAGCTGCGCGGACGCGTGAGGTTGGGCGAGCATGCAAATGTTGTGTCCTTCGCTTGGCTTAGTGATAGGGCGATCCCTGCTGAAGTGGGCGGACGAGCTTGGCAAAAACTTGCGGCTACAAGGGCTCGGCGATGGTGCAGTAGACGTGAGGGTGCTGCTCGGCGTTGGGGCGATGTCGATCTCGGCGAAGGAGATGATGGGAGTGTTGGGGATGGGGAATTGGCTCGGCAAGGAGAACACGAAGAAGAAGAATGAGAGGGAGAGGGTGGAGTCGGCTAGGTTAGAGAGAGGGGAAAAAAGGATTTTCTCTTTTAATTTTTCTTATTTTAAATGTTCCAAAAATCCTCCAAGTGCCAAGTGTCCTTGGAGGTTTCCCCTTCGAGTCCCAGCAACAACAGTTTTAAGCTCCTAATTTCTGTTTATTCCTGAACGACTTCCAAAACTCTTGAAACAACTCCCGAACCTTGAACCTGAAACTGGAACACAATTTACAGCTCAACCCAAGTCTGGGAAACAACCCGAATCCCTGAACAATTACCAAAATACCCCCCAGAGGTCAAATGATCAAAATACCCCTAGAAGCTCCAACAGCCCTAACGGCCCAATCGAACAACTGAATAATTAACCGAATGTACCTGAAGAACTGGAATGAAAACCTGGGCCGTTACATTTATTCATAGGTGATAGAAGGTTTCTAGCTAATTCATAGATAGCTTATGCATTTGTGATAAAAGGTTTCTGCCCAAGTGATAGAAAACTTATGCATAGGTGATAAAATGTTTCTGCCTAAGTGATAGAAGACTTATGCATAGGTGATACAAGGTTTCTACTTAAGTGATAGAAGGCTTATGCATAGGTAATAGAAGGTTTATGCCTAAGTGATAAAAGGATTTTGCATAAGTGATAGAAAATTTATGTCTAAGTGATAGAAGGCTTATGAATAGGTGGTTTACTGATCATAATTGCCTCGTGTGCAAATAATGTGCATTCGCGCAAGTATACGCAGTCTGAAATAAGTAATAAGTAAATTTTTGATCTCTACAAGGATTGGAATTTATCTAAGGTGATGTTTGGATTTGCACAAAAAGTAAAATGAATACTTTGTGTGATTGATTGGTTGAATAGTGTAAGTAACACAAAACGGTTGTAAAAAAGATTGAGAGAGAGTAAGGATAAAGCAGGATACTCATGGAAATAAATAGCAACGTGTTTTCAAAGAAACATGCGGTAATGGGTAACTATCATACTACGCCTCACAAACTTCCACTTCCGCTTCCATTCGCATCAAGCCCGACTTCCACCACTACTTGATGTAGTGTTAAGTCGGCACTACGTATGCAGTAGTTAAGCGCTTATCTCTAAACTCTTATTTAAAGTATTGAAGACTTAATACTAACCTACTAAACATGAAAAATAGACTTAGGTTATTTCCTTTATTGATTTACAACTTATTAGTGCATGTGGATGGCCGATCGACACTTACTGTTGTTGATTTTCTCCCACTTAACATGACCCATTTATGCCCCTCCTATTTCTTCTTAACACATGCTAGAACTAACCACTTTTTCCTAGCGTTGCCTTACCGAAATTAGTTCCCCATACAAACAAAAAATACTGATAACAACAAGAAAAACTTGCTAAAATCGTATTACTAATTAAACATAGAAAACAATAAAAACTTGGTTATGAAATTCTCCTATACTCTTTTTTTTTTCTTTTTCAGCCTCCTCACTCTATTACAAAGGGTCTCCTTTTATAATCGTTATTCGAATCTTCCAGAATAAGTACAGATCGACGAGATCTCCTTCCTTGTATGAATTCGCCATTACGTTTGTATGATTAAGGGAAGAAGCTCTTGATTTCCGCAATTTATCTCTCTACTATCTGGTTAGTCAACATCTTGATTTTATTTGATTCTTTCCTCATTTTATTTTCGGCACCTTGGCATTTTCCCGAATGTTTCAAGTCTTGCAATCACGTCTTGCTTCACAGCTCCCCATCGCAAATTCCTGCAAAAACAGTTTACTTGCATAAGCATTGCTAAATACGTGCTAATTATGCTAATTCCGCTATTTTTCGCACTTAAGTTCATTTCTTCTAATTATTCCTCTAATGCGTAAGCATTAGCTATTTACATTTTTTCTCCTTATATTTATCGCTTTCGCATTGGATTTTAAATAATAACTAAACAATGATCTTAAAACAGTAAGAATTCTGACTTTATGTGAGAGTCATCAGTAGGTGATAGAAGGTTTATGCCTTAGTGATAGAATATTTATGCAGGTGATAGAAGGTTTATGCCTAAATGATAGAAAGCTTATGCATAGGTGATAGAAGGTTTATGCATAGGTGATAGAAGGTTTATGCTTAAGTGATAGAAAGCTTATGCATAGGTGATAGAAGGTAAGCATAGGTGATAAAAATGTCTATGAATGGTAGTACTCGAAGAAAAACATGCATTTAGAAATAACAGTGATATTGAACAATTTAAAACAGAAGCATACACTTATTTGAAACTCTCCTAAACAAGCAATGATTCAATGAAACCTAAATCACAAACAATTGAGCAGAAAGTGATAGATTACAAAAAAAAGTCAAAGCGAATGAAACCAATAACCTATTATAAACATTTTGAAATAAGAGAAAACAAAGTAACATAAACATGCAATAGCAAAAAAATACATAAAGTATACCTTTGAAAGAGGAGAAAGGGAGAAATGACGTAAGAATCAGAAGATTCCTGAGATTCTTCGAGTCAAAATGAGAATCGCATTTGTCCTTGCGACCTAAACACACCTTGCAAGGCTTAAACAAAATAACAAAACTCAAACCAACAACACAATTAAAAGCTTCGAAGATTAATCAAAATCAAACACTAAACACTTTCGCTCAGCAAGCACCGATTTTGATTCAACAATCTTTTAATCAAGAAAAATGAAAAATTAATTCGGAGATGAGTGCCTTTGGTCGAAGTCGAAATTAAAAAGATTGAATACATAAACCAAACAATGACAGTTTTTTTTTTTTTTTTTTATCAAAATGGAATATGAAAAATATGTGATCGAAGGGGAAGATAAAACTTTGATGAAAAACTGTGATCGAAGGGGAAGATAAAAATGTGATAAAAATATGCGAATGATCAGAGAAAGAAAATCTCAAATGGAAGATGAAAGACGCTTGATCAATGTTGGTGATTGAAGGAGTTTTGGGGTGTGTGATTGAAGGAGTCGATTTGTATGTGTCGAAGGAGTCGTGAAGATCTAAAATGGGTTGTTTGCAATTGTTAGTCGAGAAATGGACTTTTTAGTCATTTCATTGGGCTGGTTTTGATTTTTTGGTACAAAAGAATTTCTTTTGAAATTCTACTATACATGTAAATATTTTCCCCTATTTTACTATACATTCAAAAACTCCTAAAATATATAAAAGATTTTTCACAAATTAAATATTATTTATAAGGGTATTAATATATTTATAAATTTTGGAATTTTAAAGGTTTTGTAACTCTCAATTTTTTCTTAAAAAAATGAGTTTCTTCACCATTTGTTCAATAACCCTAAAATTGACATACATTTTTAGTGTGTATCATTCAATTCATTTTTTTCAAAGGCTCTTCATTATTTCCAAACACTCTTCATTCTTCAAAACATCACAAAATTTTAGTATTATACTCAAATTTTTACATAATGCACGTGTTGAATCATTATATAATATCGGCGACTCTGTAACTTTATCTCTAAAATATCTCATCTTTTAGAGATGGTGTAGTAATTGAGCGCTTAGGTATTGAGGGTGTGCTTCCTTTGACATCCTAGGTTCGAAGATTAGTGTAGGAATAAGTTATCCTTTAAGATGTTTCATGGTGCAACACTCTAAAGATGAATTAGTGTCTCTGTGTAGAAGAGCCAAGCTCCAAAGTTCCGAAAGTCACAAAAAAAGAATCTTTAAACTCACAGCCGCTTCATCTAATCTTATGGTAAAACTTTATGAAAACATTGAATATTTTATATAATTTAATGATTATTGGATCCAACTTCCGACGTCATGCAAGGGCGGAACTCAGGATGCCCCCCAAACTTTATAAAAACATTGAATATTTTATATAATTTAATGATTATTGGATCCCTACATTTCACTTCAACCAAGGTCGAATCTTGCAATAGTATATTTTTACATTTTTTACATCTAATTTATTGGATCTTCATTTTATTTATTTATATAATTCTTAAATTTTTGCTTCCTTAATTTTTTTTATACTAAAAAATCTTAATGTGGCTTGCTCTTATATTTTTTCTTTTAAAATAATGTTATAGATAAAATTAAATTTTACAAATGATATAATTCTTAAAATTTATTTATAATATGCATTAATATTCAAAAATATTTTAATAAGGAGTTTTCTTATTTTATTTTCAGAAAAGCAATATTAAACTTTTATTAAAACGTCAGAATATTTTGTTGTAGAAAAATTCCTTTTAAAATATTTGTATATGTCAATTAGTGTTGGGAAATACACTAATAATATGTGTGCATAAACTTATATTTGTAGTAGAAAAATATAAACTCCAATAAATATTGGAAATTATTCTTAACAAAATATGGTCATTTTAAAAAATGGTGAGTTATTTTCAAATTCCAAATATTTTTTAACGATGGTAGATCTAGTAGGAATAAACTTTCTATTATCCCTCAATTTGAAAAGAATGATATATTAGTAAAAATAGATTAGGTTTAAATTTCAATTAAAGATTTAAATAGTGTACAATATTGTGGAATACAAAGTTGAAATTTCAAAATATATTTGAAAAAAATATACCTCAAATAAATATCTTTAAAATAAATGAAAGGGATAAAAAACTAAAACAAATGTTGTAGACGATTTGAAGGATGGACATATATCTCATATATATATATCTATATATATATTTAGACTAATGTAACCCATGAATAAATAAATCATAAGTAATTTTTTCTTAAGACAAAAAGTTCAATATTATTTTTGGTACTTGATATATTTTACTTTTTGTGTACAATAGAGGATTAAGAAACTTCATCATAAATTAATCTCGTGCTTGTATCCACATATCAGTTACTATGATAATCAATTCAAACATAGAAGATGAAAGTTTTTTAAAGTTATTTTTTTATTTTTTAAATTATAATTTTTAAGCAATTTGATTAAAAATAATTAATTCTAATACTCCATATATATGTTACTGACTTGTTCGGTCAGCTCAATCTAAATGTAGCATCGACCAACAATCAAAGTCATATCTCAACAAAAATGATATTTTACTTATCTATAAGAGTAGGTGTACGTAAAATGTATTAACAGCCTTTTTATTATGAACATCATAATGTTTCAAAAGATACTTTTAATTGTATATGAACGGACATGAAAATGGATAAATTAAAATATGCACGTTGTTTCAAATTCCCTATATATAAACAATAACAAAACATATGATTAAAAAATAGTAACAATTTGTCTAAAATAAATGGCGTGAATGATAAATTATAGTGTTGCGCTCATCTATGCATTTTGTCAAATATGAATAACACATCAAATTATATTAACCTTTATGGTGAGTTTAGATGAACTTGAGTTAGTTTTGGAGTCAGATTAACTAACCATGTTGGTGTGGAATTGTGTTATTATATAAAGCACTATTTGGGCTAGTTCAACCTATGAGAGAGATCCTAACCACCAAATTTGAGAGCTGTTGATATTTATTAATGAAAATTTTGAGTGAGTAATCCTCTTACATTCTAAATAGTGGAGTAGACTAGTCCAAACCACTTTACATAGATGTTAATTTCTTCTCATTGCTATTATTCTTTATTTGTTTATGATTTCATCTCTATTTAGAATTGTTCTTGGATTATGATACATAGATCTGGAAATTGCTTTTAGAAATTGGTATGAGAGCTCCGTTTAAGGTTCTACTGTGCATTTTCTGATCTAATTTTAGATTTATCATTCGATCTCTGTTGTGCATCTTGAATTTGATTTTATTTTTGGATCATCACTTGATTTTATATTTTATTTTTGGAGGGTTTGCTGTGAGCTGCATCTTATCGCATCTGTCTAAGATCTGGTGAAGTCGATGTAAAGATGGAGAAATCTTGCAAATACTTTTTATCTAGTGCACTTACTATGACATAGAATTCTGAATATTCGACCATTTGAAATTTCGTTCACCGTTTTGGAGGTTCAATGAATTTCTCGAAGAATCGGTGATTTCATTTTTGGGTTACCTTCAACCACTCAGTTCGTCATTCAGTGGTAACTTGGAGTTTTTTTATGTCTTCTGAGAAACCATTTTGCAATTCCGGCACTCGTTAAGTCGATTCATTCAGTTCGTTGAATTCTGGGTGTCCAATTCTGATTTCAGCTTCATCGATTGTGGTTGTAATTGGTTTGATTCTGGCACTTATTTTTTGACGAAGTTTTAATTTTGGCAGCCTGAATTTGATCTCACCAAATTCTTCAACAAATTCATTGATGCTACTGTGTTCATCACTAGAACTGACAATAGCAACACCCCTTCAACTAAAATTGATTGACAGAAATTGAAGTTGAAGACAATAGTAAATCAGTGTTTCAGCCAAGGTTGTGAAATTTTGATGGTCAAATTTGGGTTTGGTGAATCTTTCAGTCAGCAATTCCAATTTGAGGTGTTTTCAATAAACACTTGATTTGAGCAGTTAAATTATTTGGGAATTTTGAGCAATTTGCATTATTTGATTTCTACAGGTATATTTTTCAAATACCAATTTGTTTTTGCTTACTGATCTTTTGATTGATTTTTTTTTTCCAAATTTGAGTTGCTTTCTTGGTAAATATGGCTGATATTTAAGACGATTTTGTTGGAATTGTAGTTCGTCATCTTGAAATTTGTTTTAGATATTAGTTGCCATTATGAGAATTGGAATATCAAATTGTATTTGAGCTGCTGCCTTTGATGAATTTGAGCTTATATTATACAAATACATTATGATTGGTGCTTTGTGATCTGTTTGGGTATTTGTGATTGGTTGACTCGTCACTTCTATTGTTTTCGATTTGAGGCTTGCTAGTATTTTTTGTGTTTCACTGTTCTCTTGAAATTTGATAATCTGCATAAGATGTATACTAGATTTGAGTTAGACAAATTTGATGGGTCAGGGGACTTTAGTTTGTGGAAAAGGAAAATGAAAGCCCTTTTACTACAACAGAAAGTTGCAAAAGCCTTAGAAAATCCTCCTAACTGGCCTCTAAATATGACTGAGGATGCAAAAGTAGAGGCATTGGAGATAGCATATAGCACCATCATCCTTCATTTATCTAATAATCTTCTGGGAAGGGTGAGTAACATAGACGATGTAGCTACTTTGTGGTCCAAAATCGAAGAATTCAACATTTCTAAATCTCTATCCAATAAAATTTATATGAAGGAAATGCTATTGGAGTTTAGGATTGATCCTTCTAAGGGTTTAGTGGAAACATTGATGTGTTCAATAAAATTTGTGGCGACCTGACCAATTGTGGGGGAGAAGCTCGATTATGAGAATCAAGCAATCATTCTTCTCAATTCGTTACCTAAAAAAATACAAAGAGCTTAAATCAATCATTACGTACGGAAGAAAGACTTTGACTCTAGATATTGTTTTGGATTCATTGAGGTCTAGGGAATTGGAGATGAAAATTTAAAAGAAGGATTTTGAGGCCTTTTTTTACAAAGATTAAGTCTTCTAAAGTCCAGAGCAGATCAATAAGTAAATTGAGCTCTAAGTTTGATAAGGGGAAACAACCTTTAGAGCAGAAGAGAGTTACTTCCAATTACTGCAGGGAAGATGGTCATACGAAGTATGAATGTCCCATTTTGAAAAGGAATCGTAAATTACCTGTTCGGATAGTTGATGATGATTCAACCAATTTCCTCAAGAATTATGATTTGGGGAGGTACTTTTTGCAGAAAATTCTTAAAATCTGGACCATTATGATAATTTGTGGATTATGGACTCTGGTTGTTCATTCTACATGTCCCCTTTTGAGCACAATTTTGAAATTTTGAAAATTTTGAATTATGGCAAGGTTTTGTTGGCAAATAACCTTCAGCTTGATATTAAGGCAGTAGGTTCTGTTCGGTTTAGCATGGATGACGGCTGCGTCAAGGTTCTTTCTGAATTATGGCTAGGTTTTTAAAACCGTCAAGTAACGTTCTAGTTGATATTCACCAGACGTCAAGTATTGTCTTTTTTGTAGTAGTGGAAATTTGTTACCGTTCTTCAACGAAGCCTTATCTCATTAGGTACTTTGGATGTTGTTGGTTATAACTACTCATCTCGAAATGGATTACTCTTTGTGAGTAAAAATGAGAAATTAAGATGTTGGAAAGCTGACCAATGGTTTATACATTCTACAAGGGAAAACTTTTCAGTAAGAGATCGATGTAGTTTTGATAGATTTGTTGAGACACCGTTTGAAAATTTGACAAGTTCTCTACCAGAAGTTTATTGTTTGGTTGATAAGCATGTGAATTATGATATTGATTTTTCTGATAAATGTTTGGTTGTTGATTTTCTTATGCATCTAAAAATTCTATTGTTGAGCCTTCAGTGATTGTCAGCGACATTTCACATTCTAATCCTATCATTGTCAATGACATTTCACATTCACGTAGGGTGTTTGTGGTGAGACCTGAAATTTGTTTTCTCATTGTCTTCTATTGCTGGTTTGTGATTAAGTTTAATCTAGAGGTATTATACACTCTCGTTTTGATGTAGATTAGTTTTCTTTCGTTACATACATGAAGATGGGGTAGATATTCTTGATGTGTTCTTGATGTCCTTTCTCCGTTTGTCTTCTTGTATGTATGTTCACTATTGTGCTCTGATTGCATTAATAAGCTTTTTTGTTGTAGTTTTATGAGCAGTTTGTCTCTTTCATGTTTGACTGGTGTTTTTCAAGAAATCTGTTTGATTATTGATAACTCTCAAAGATAGCATATTTTAGGGTGCTTAGTTTGCATAATTTTAATATTTAAGTAAAAAATATATGTGTTTCTAGAGGAAATACGGAGAAATAACTTAAAAAATCAGCATGCATTCATAAAGTAGCATCAGAAGCATGAATCTGCACTTTTGTGCAAATCGCAAAGCAATTGTGCATAATTAACGCTTTTTAGCAGGATTTCGCACAGCATCGATGAAAAGACGAAAAGGCAAACAGTGACCGGTTTGTGCAAAGACGCAGAACCCAAAGAAGGAACACATGTTCGGACAAAGTTTCGTCTACAAGGAAAGAATAAGAGAATCAATTATGCAATTAAGGAGGCGACAACCAAATAAATCTCGACGAAAATCATGAAATATGCATTGATGATGATTTGAACAACTCACCTCTACTTGCATATCACGAAATTCAACCCTATAAATACCAACGTAAGGAGCGGAATTCATTGAGCTGGTCGGTTGGCCATAAATCGATCTATGGACTAAAGCTAGGACTTGAGTCTATTGCCGAGAAGCAAATGGTGGTGCTGTAGAAACTGATGAAATGGAGACTACACACCATCAGCCGTGCTAATTCCATTTTTTTTATTATGAGTAGTTGTAGTATTTAAACATTTCATAGTCGTAGTAAAATCGTCTGGTTTAAACTTCTATATTGTGTTTATTTACTATGATAACATTATAGGAGTATATGGCTACTTATGAATATAACATGTTACGAGTGTAGGTCATTGAATGTTACACTGCTAAATGTTTATTTATATATATATACGTCGATTAGCTACCCACGCATGTACCTTGCAAAGAATCGGAAGAAGAATCACATGTTGACCTAGTACGCTACTTTAGGTTTGTAAACACCCGACCCGAATATGGTCCTAAACCTAGGTCTTAAACCCTTATGCATGTAAATAGACTTGAATCATAAATGCGGAATTCATAAAAACTTTAAAACAAATAAGCATCTAGTGAAATTCAGTTTTCATTTTTGGACCTGTCCCTATTTTAAGCACCTGTCAAAACATTTATTAAATCTAACCCTGGCCAGACTTTCTTTTGTCTGCAAGTAAAAACATCCAGAACCTTTTTCAACAAAAAAGAAGCAAATAGTTTAATATCCAGAAATACAACAAAGTCCACCTAAGGGCTCCGTGCCCTGTCTACATGCAAAAGAATTAAGATAAGACAAAACAAGACTCAGAGTACTTTATCCATGATCATCCAACAGCTTCCTCCTAGCCATCCAGTCTCGGTCCCAAGTTACCTGGTGAAAAACCACAAAAAAGTAAGGGTGAGCAACGATTCGCTCAGTAAGAATCCCCAACCTGGGTACAATACGAAAATAAATCATCTAGCACACAGATACATGCAACCAATCACGAGCACAGAGAAAACAACTTGGTTCAAGCTAACCGTCAACCCTAGAACTTGCCTAATCAAGCACTTACCGAGCTACCCTTCGGGACTTACGACTACAACCTACATTCAGGTTAACACATGGATTCCCATCGGGGTCTTATACCAGCTAGAACACATAGATGCCCATCGGGGTCTTATACCTGGTGATGCCCATCGGGGTCTTACTCACTTTTGAGTGCGATGATGCCCTACAGGGTCTTACTCAAGCAGCACTCAAGGTTGCCAATCGGGGTCTTACACCTGCTTAAGCTCGAGGATGCCCATCGGGGTCTTACACCTACTCAACACACGGAAGCCCATCGGGGTCTTATACCTGCTTAAGCACAAGGATGCCCATCGAGGACTTACTCCTACTAGGTTCACAAGCTGCCCTACAGGGTCTTACGCTCCATAGCTGCACTATGATGCCCATCAGGGACTTACACATACCGCAACAGTGTGATGCCCATCGGGGACTTACACACACTAACAACATATTGGTGCCCATCGGGGTCTTACCCATACGAGACCTAAACTAGTAACTCCCAACAGTTTTCTAAGTATGGTAATGCAAGCTAACAGATCGACCAGGCAATAGTCAATAACAACACAATCCTAGCATGGCTCTACAGAAAATGAACAGGAAACATGGATATGCCAGAGTAAGAAAATCTCTAGCATGGAGCTAACATGAACAAGACCGAAAACATGCCAACAAGTCAGAAATAAGAATCCTATCCACTAGAATGCTCATAAACAATCACGAGATATCAATGTGCTATTAAAGTAATTGCAGGGTCCACATGTGATGAACCCGACCCAAAACATGGTCCTAAACTGGGGTTCTCACTCAGCATGCAAGTTAAATATGATAACAAGCGGTTTAGTGCTCATATTTAAAACCTTTCAAAACATATGAGAAGGGGGAACCCTTAAAACATAACCAACAATTTCATTTAAACAAACCAACGAAGTAAAACAACCTGGCCAGTATTTATAAAAATATACAATACAATTTAAACAACGTTTTAAACAATGTTCCCCTAGGACTCCTGTCCATCTACATGCTGAATAAACAATGCAATAATAAATGACAGAGTGCCGGCAGCTCCCCATGATCAATCCGCTCCCTCCGCTAGCCATCCTGGTGTTGTCCCAAGTTACCTGAAAGATAAATAAGGGTGAGTATAAAAATACTCAGTAAGAATCCCCAACCGGGGTACAATACGATACATCAGTCATCTAGCACCTCAACATGCAAGCAAACAGCTATCAACACAGATCATAAATCAACGAGCTCATAAAACAAGATCTGGAGCCATCAGAAGTCTCTTACTTCCAGCCTAATGGATTGGATACACTGACCAATCCTGGACATCATCGAGGTATCTGTCAATCGGGGGGGAATACATTGATCCTAGAATGTCCTCAAGGGCCTTCTTGCCCTTCCACTAAACTGGACTTACGGGAGAGTACCTGAAGTCAGGCTCTAACGGAAGGAATGGTGTACTCACGACATTAGCCCGGGGGAGCTCTCCGAACTGGCAACTAACGCGTGTGCGCGCACACCGCATGCTCTCTGCAACCGGCGTAAATGCGGGGGCCTAAGGGCAAACTATGCGGGCCAGGTACGCATGCCTAAGACTCGGAAGCGGTGTCACTGATCACAGTAGCGCGAGGCCCTCGGCGCTCATCATCAGGCAAAGATGATCCACCGACTGAAAGCTAGAACCGGCCAGGCGAGCTTACACCGATGGCGGGGTTCCGCTCTGGCGGGCTACAAACTAGGCTTATGCCGAAGTGGGTAGCTACTCTCCAACCGGCGGGTCGGGGAAGCAAGATACGTTATGCTGCGCACACTTTACTCTCGACCTAAGCTAAATCCACCTTGGCGACCGGGGGGGAAGCAAGATACGTTATGCAGCGCACACTTTACTCCCGATCAGTGGGGACAAAGTACGTTATGTCCGCTCAGCCTCTGGATGATGACAAACCCTATAACTCTATCTAAGAGTACAAAGCAAATAAATGATCCCTGGCTAGCAAGCAATGACCGACATAAATCACATTACCTAGCATGATACTACAACTTAAGCAGGAATCATAAGCATGCTGGCAGAACAAACCTAGCATGGCACTAACATGTAAAATCAGGCAAACATGCTAGCAAGAGGTCAATCAAAGTTGCCTATCACTATCATGCTCATAACAGTAAACAAGCATACAAGGCACATCGAGATATATCGCAGGGTCCACACAACCACGGTAAGAAATCCTTACCTGGAACAAGCAGAAAACAATAATAAATCAATCATAAATCAACGAGAGACCCTCGAGCCTCTAAACGATCCCGAACAGCCTATACATCAAATAAATCACCCAAATCAAATACATAAACAGCCCAATTAAATCAATAACCAGCAGCCAACAAATCCGGGCCCAACGAAGAAAAGACTCGGGAAATACCATCCGAGAAGCCACAAGGCTCGGGCCAAGCCAACACACATCAGGCAGGCTGCTGGGCGTAGGGGCTGGGCTGGCTGGGGCGCGCTGGGGCGCAGGGCCGCAAAGCTGCTCGCGGGCGAGTTTGGGCGAGGCAAGGGCGTGCGGCCCGGCTCGGCACAGGGGACGGCGCGCGGGCGCGAGCTCGGCAAGCACAGGGACACGCGCGGGGCGACGAGCTACAGGGTGCTCGGGCGCGAGCGACACGAGCTACAGGACACTCGGGCCGCGCGCGCGGGGGTGGCGCGACGCGACCAGGCGGCGCTCGAGGGACGGCACGACGAGGCGGATCTGGTGAGGCGAGGCTGGCGGCGGGGTTGGGCGACCAGGGGCGAGCTCGGGCGGCCAGGGTGGGCGAGCTGGGCTGGTTCGGGCAGGAAGGTGAGGGGCCAAGGGTGGGCTCGGGTTGGAGGAGAGAGAAAGGGAAAAATGGGGGAAAAAATGGGATTTTCTTTTTTTTCTTTTCTTTTTCTCTTTAATTAATTTTCCATCCTTATCCAAATAAATCCAATTTTCCAATTTTCCAAAAATCCTTAAAATCCTTAAATCCCATTTCCCGGCTTCCTCCTTCGAGACCCGACTGAAGCAACCTTTTCCAAACAACAAATCTCACTGAAATCAACCTCCCAAATCAACACCAAGGGCCCGGGCTCGAATCCCAAAGGAAACACCCAAATCACAACCGAACCTCCAAACGAATAACCCAAACACCTTGGGACTCGCAGCCACCAACAAACAAGCCTCAACAAAGGCAGGAGCTGCCTCGAAGCCCTGAAAATCCACAAATCCTGCCCGGGGAGCAAAAAGACCAAAATACCCCTAAGGGTCCAAACAGCTCTAACGGCCCAACCGAACCACTGAATCTGAACCGGAAGCTCCTTGAGAACTGGGATAGAAACCTGGGCCGTTACAATACTCCCTCCTTATAAGAATTTCGTCCTCGAAAGTCCTAAGACGAAACGGCTCTAGGAATACTCCACTGATTCCTAGCCAACTGAACTACTCGGCTAAGACAACACTAGCCCTCTTTGAGAACCAAACCCTCTTGGGTTCTCAAAGGCTCAAAGCCACAATGCTATCCAGTCTGCCACAAACTATCTCAACAAAGACTGGGCAAAGCTAACCGAAAGGCCACTGCCCCGATCCGCTCAAGGATCTCAAAAGGCCTTACAAACTTGGGGCTCAATCTAAACCCTGCTAATCCAACACGGAACACCTCTCTACGGTGTTACTCTCAGCAAACTCGCAGACTGGGCACAAGCTCCAAAACTCAACGCCACGCACTGGCGTAACTTCTCTGAAACTCACAGCTGTTAACAAACAGCCTCAACTCTACACCATGCTGGCCAAACAACTGAACCTCTCAGGTTCCAGAAACCAAACGGCCTACTCTTACTTCACATGAGACCAGCGAACCACAAAGCTTGCCTAAAGCCTTAACGAAAAACAATCAAATCACCAACTGGCGACTGATCCAAAAGGCAAACTTTTCCCACTAGCACAAGCTGAAACTTCAGCTACGGCCAACCCTAAATGGCCAAAACCAGGCACAGGCTCCACTCGGCCAAGCCAACAAACTGGAGCCTCACAACGGCCGAACACAAACTTTTCCATGCAAATCTACTAGCAACTGGCCAAAGAGAACATTGCCAAGCAAGGAAACAACCAACGTTCCTCTCATGGAAAATCTCGGGCTGCAAGGACCAAACCATCACGCAGCCACTAGCAACACAACACCTTGAGGATAACAACTCAAGGGCTAACCAACCAATGCCACGGCACCTCTGTGCCAACTCTCTCAAATGAGGCTCAGCTAATCGCCAACTACGAAAGCACAACAACTAGAAGCAAAGCCCGAGAAAGGCTTGCTCAGCAGAAACTCAACTCAAGCTCATAACGAGCAAAACTCGCCTCCAAGCTACCACTCAACTCTTAAGTCCAACTGGCTACTCAAAGGACTTCCTCCTTTTTAGCCAAGGCCTAACTCATCTTGCGACTAGAAACTCCACACTCGGAACATCGCAAGGAAAACGGACTGACGAGGCTATCTCCAAAGATAACACTCGAGGCTGGCATCCATGGTGCAACTCAACCACCATAGAAACTAGGGTTCCTTAAACCCCAAAGAACCAACAACTTACCAGCAAAACTCAACTCTTAAACCGGCTGGCCTCCGCTCTTGCGGGGACAAACAACTTTCGCTTGCTAACAACACAAAGCAGGGACCCTCTCATTGGGCTAACCATCTGCGCTACTCGATCAACTACACACTCGGAGCTACGCTGACTCCTCAACGGGACGATTTCCCGACAAGCGAACTCTGAAGGCGCGAACATCACACACGCTCGCTGACTAGCTCAAACCCAAGGGCAAACAACAACCAACTCTCTTGGAAGCAACACCCAAGGGAAACCTCAACTGATTGGACCACCAACCAGAACTAGCAGAACTTACTCAACTGCCGAAGGAGGGGTCAACTCCCAAAACCTCCTGACTAGGAACAAACCCTCAGGGCAACGCCCTCCTGCTCGAACCGAGCTAGCTCTTGAAACAACAAGAGATCCAAATCTTGGTCAACACCAAGCACCAACTAGCCACCTCACCGGAACCAATCCGGACTCTACTCCAAACAAACACTAGCTTGCTAGACTGCCAAATCTGCCAGCAACTCACCCGAGGAACACTGCCTGGGTCCGACTGAGCTCTAGAGTGGCTCTCCACAACCTAAGGATCCTCCGATCACCCTCCGACACACACGGTCGTCAAATGATCTATCAGACAACCGGCTACAAGGGCACAACCCTCTCCAGCATCTCAACTACGCTGGCCAACTCCAACTCGAAAACCAAGAGGACCGGAGACGTTACAGAATGCGTCATCCTCCTACTCAAAGCATCAATCTCAACTTACCTTCTGCCCAAGGTAAGGATCCGAATAGCTCTCTTAGCCAAAACGATCAGAAACTGCGCGGCTTTGGTACCACCGCTCTTGTTCAGATCCAACTGAACTCTGACCAGGCTAAGGACCAACAAGTAAAACTTGCTTAAACAACAACCCGGCAACGAGCACGGCATCCTTACAACCAAAGCTAGGGCACTTGCCAAGAACTAAAGCCTTGACAACCCAAAGACTGAGCACTGGTTCCTCAACATGAACCCCTCGTGGTTCTCCAAACATAAACCACGGAACGAGCTACACAAAAGTACACCGGGGTGTACAACTCCAACTAGATCCAATGCCAACAAGGACTCTCACACAAGGCAACACTTGCCTCCAAACAGAGCCACTACTAACCAGGGAGCAACAAGAGTCCAAACCCTCTCGGGGTCGACTCACCACGGAAAGCCACATTGGCCAACTCACTCTACAAGAGCGAATCCATCCAAGCTGACATACCTCAAGCCAATGTGCCCACTAAACGCTCCGAACTGCCATCCAACTCATGGCTCTAACACTGGATCAATCACGCATCCTCGATGCCAACACTACCCATACTAGGGTAACTCAAAGGGTAGCCGAATCATGCTACCAACAAACAGGCTCACAAGCTCACAACATAGGCGCAAGAACTCGAACGCGCCAGCTCTAAACAGCCTACAACATCCTTTGGTACCCAACTCTCGGTGACCAAGGAAAGCTCCTACTTTCCCTCGAAAACCTCATACTTGTAGTCCTCTGACTACCACCGAGCTAGATCTCTTATGCAACCAAACAGGTGCAACCTCAGGAAATGGGTACAAGACTAGCGGGAATGCTGAACTCTAGGCGGCCATGGAACCACCTGCACAATAAGGCCAACTGGCCTCAATCTAGGCCTCCTCTCAAAGCTTGGTGCCAACAGGCACTACATCCTTTACAACACAAATCAGCCCTAAACGAGCTTTATGCCCCTCTGAAGAAAGGTCACACTCCAAGTGACGGGGCAATGGCACTCAACACAAGAGTCCAAACACTCGAGCAGCCTAATCTCTGGCATCTCGCCTATCAAACATGCCAAGGCCTACTCCTGCATCCCACTCGATGCTCAACAAAAGCTCAGGTTAACTCCTGCATCCCACTCGATGCTCAACAAAGCTCAGGCCAACTCTTGCATCTCACTCGATGCTCAACAGAAGCTCAGGCCAACTCCTCGGGTGGCAACAACTAGTTCCACACTGGGAACATCCAAATAAAAGAGTGCTCCACTCTACTAGCCCGCTGAAATCCACAAACGGATAAAACCTTGGCAAGTAAACTCCACACTACACCCTGGCTACGAGGGCACAAAGAGAACTGGCTGCAAAACAACAACAGGCTTGTAAGGGGGCAAAGATGTCTCTACATCTGCCTCAAGCCACTAACACGGCAGCTTGCCAATCAATCGGGCGACTGGTGGAGACTCTGCTAGTCCACCTCTCTCAAGGGACTACCACCATCAATCTCTTTGTACCAAACAAAGACAGAACGGCACATCTCGGCCTCTGAACAGCAGGGCATCCCAACACACGGATGCTAAAGCTCAAACCTGGCCAACCGCTTTACTACTAGCAGCAGAACTTTCTCAAACATCGAGCTCACAGGCATCCACTTGCCAAATTGGGCGGCTCCATCAACGCCAACAAACTCGACGGCAAAAACCTGCTGATCATGCCCTCCCAGGAACCTCCGGAGCTACAAGAGCTACTGGGGGGAAAATGCTGAAACAAACTCTGTCAGCTGGGCTATTTGTGCCCGGGACTCCTCACTACGCGCTACAATCTGCGCCTGGTCTCCGCTCTCTGATAGCTAAAGACCTGCCATCAAATCTCTCATGGCTGGAGCACACTCTGCTCAAGGAGTCTCACTCTGAGGCGTGCTAGCCTCCACCCCCTCCTCTAGGCAACTCAACTGCTAGGGCCAACTCTGGCCAACGGGCCTAAACGACCCTGGGATGCGGCCTCAACATCAACATAATCAGTCCAACTCCTCGGTTGAACATGCCAAGCGTCCTGCTCCTCTGAGTGCAATCAACATGCTGGCGATCTGCAAAAAGCATAAATGCTGGCCCACACTGGGCTCTCACTGCTCATCCAACTGCTCGCACTGCGGGAAGTTGGCATGATGGCTCTCTAAGCCCAAACCAACAACGAGTCAGAACCTGCTCATCTCCGCTCCACAACTCTACACAAGGCATAAAAGCTAGATGAAAATTATTGTAAATTCTTACCCCTTAGCTTAATTGAACTCAGACAAACCTGGCGGCCGTGGAGTGTTGATGATCATGGGAGCAACAACCTACAAAGCAGGTTAGTCTACAGAATCTATGACTCTGTGCTCTGATACCAACTGTGACGAACCCGACCCAAAACATGGTCCTAAACTGGGGTTCTCACTCAGCATGCAAGTTAAATATGATAACAAGCGGTTTAGTGCTCATATTTAAAACCTTTCAAAACATATGAGAAGGGGGAACCCTTAAAACATAACCAACAATTTCATTTAAACAAACCAACGAAGTAAAACAACCTGGCCAGTATTTATAAAAATATACAATACAATTTAAACAACGTTTTAAACAATGTTCCCCCAGGACTCCTGTCCATCTACATGCTGAATAAACAATGCAATAATAAATGACAGAGTGTCGGCGGCTCTCCATGATCAATCAGCTCCCTCCACTAGCCATCCTGGTGTTGTCCCAAGTTACCTGAAAGATAAATAAGGGTGAGTATAAAAATACTCAGTAAGAATCCCCAACCGGGGTACAATACGATACATCAGTCATCTAGCACCTCAACATGCAAGCAAACAGCTATCAACACAGATCATAGCTCAACGAGCTCATAAAACAAGATATGGAGCCATCAGAAGTCTCTTACTTCCGGCCTAATGGATTGGATAAATTGACCAATCCTGGACATCACCGAGGTATCTATCACTCGGGGGGGAATACACTGATCCCTAGAATGTCCTCAAGGGCCTCCTTGCCCTTGCACTAAACTTGTAAAGACCCGACCCAAAAGGGGCTCTAAATGGGCCTTTACCCCAATGCATGTGTTCAAAATAAAAACAATATACAACATGATTACGGATTGCAAGTAAAAACAGAAACGTTCAACAATCAAACAGTTTACTGAAACCTGACCCTGTTTCCAAGCACCTGTTTCAGGGTAAATACATTTCTAAAAGTATACTCTGATCAGAGATTTAGTTAAACCATTTGAAACATCCTCAAATTCAATAAAGCGGGAATCCACAAAAACATTCAGAAAACATCCTAGGGCTCCATGCCCAACTACATGCATTCAGGGGAAATAAGAAGACAAGAGTCATATTATAAAAGAAGTCAGAGATGACAGTAGGTTCCCATGATCACAGCTCCTCCTTCAGCCATCCTGTCTCGCACCTGGGTTACCTATGGAAAACCACAAAATAAGGGTGAGTAACGAATTACTCAGTAAGAATCCCCAACCGGGGTACAATACGATGCACATGATCATCTAGATGAGTGTATGCAAGCTATGAGTACAAACACAGAATAGAGCACATAGCTTAAGTCCACACTTGGACCTCGGATGCCAACTCAGGGTCTTAGTCCGGAAATAAAACCACCACACAATACGCCCTATACGAGAAACATGTCTCGGCCTCAGCCTGTCTACTGTCGATACGAAAGGTGCACTAGCTCAAGATCTCGAGGAGCTCTCCGATCGGCGCTGTAATGAGCGTAAGCGCGCACCGCGTGCTACTGCAGACTATGGGGGGTGCCGGGTCTAGTGGCAAAAGCTGCCCATGTCCATCCACCACGCCTAACTAAATCTCTGGATCGGTGTCACCGACATAGGGTGTGAGACTCGGACACGTGAACTATGTCGGCTGAACCACACGCACCGAGGCTAAGGAACCGGCCGTGGTAGGCTTACACCAGAAAGCGGTCCTTGCCTTAACAGGTGGCAATCAAGGGCTACGGCCGAACACGCTGAGGACGTGCCGACTGTCGGGGACGAGGCGATGCCAAGTCATCATCTCGACCGTTGGGGCATTTAACAGTCTGCCACCCTCACCCAAGATTGTGGGGCCCACCGATCGGGTTAGCTAAACCCTAACGGGGTCCAGGGACGGAGTACTACCTCGTACGTCCCTGCCATGGATGCAAGATACTTTATGCATCGGTCCCGGATGATGCTACCTACCTACACTTTAACCTATCATATCAATAACATACAATCCGATACAATCCAAAACGTGCTCAACAGATACAACGAACCTAGCATGGTACTACAAAGCAAGAACAGATATGAGCATGCTAGAACGGAACAACCTAGCATGGCTAACATGAGAGAACAACATACGAAGTCATGCTAGTCAGGAATTCAGAACAGAGCGCCTAAACTATACATGCTGATAATCACAAACAAACATACAAACAACAATCACATAGAGCATCGCAGGGTCCACACAACTCCGATAAGAAATCCTTACCTTGGTCGGGAGACTTCTACACATAAATTCCTAAGCTGCGAACACTCTCGAGCTAGCTAACGGAACCTAGCAAACACAATAATAATCAATATCTATAAGCCTAGAAATAATAAAATAGCAGGCTCGGCTCGGGAGCACTCACACGGCACGACGACACGAGACTAGGCACTGCTGGCAGACTAGTGCGGCTTGGCTGGGCGCTGGCTGCACGCTGGGGCGAGCGCTGGGCGCTGGCGGGCGCAGATGGGCGGCGCTGGGACGCTGGCTGCGCGCTGGGCAGGCGCTGGGACACGGCACGGGCGCCCGGGCGCTGAGCGTGTGGCGCGGACGCGGACGCGCGCGGGTGAGCTGCTCGGGCGAGGCGCGCGCGGGCGAGTGATGGCACTGGCGAGGGCGCGCGCGGGCGAGTGATGGCATCGCGGCGAGCGCGCGACGATCAGCGTCTGGACGTGCGATCCGGCCAGGCGACGGGCGAGCGCATGGCGCGATCTGGCCGCGATAGGAGGCGCTCGGGCGGTACTGGCCGCGTCTGGTGGGCTGCGGCGAGTATGCTCGCGTCGGCTCGCTGAGCGACAGTGCTCGATGGCATGGCACGCAGGAGCGATGGAGCTGGGCGACTCCGGGCAATCTGGGCTTCTTCTTTGGTGCAATCCCACTACTGGGGAGGCTGCGACGGTGGGGCTCTTGGTCAGGGCTCCTCTCGGTGGTAAATAAACAAACACACACACACACACCCACACTCTTCTACTTACATTCGGCCAACAAGAACTCAAATCGGAGAAGACGAAGAGACGAAGAAACTTACTCAGAAAGACGATCGAACCACGGGCTGCAAAGGGGATGAAAATCAGCTTTGAGGGCCAGGGAGACAAGCTTGGGCGGCAAGATGAGGGTTTTGGAGAAGAAGAACAACAACCTAATTTCTTTTCATTTAACCAAATGCACCAAACTCCAAGGATCAAGGGTAACTAAGATATGACGCGAAAAGAGTAACAATAACACTTAATGGCTCACTTGGCAAGGCTCTCCTCTAGCACACAAGGCCACCCTGGCTCGAACCCCAGCTGCAACACAATTTTCCTTAATTTTTACTTTTGCATCTATCCTTGCTCAACCCATCCACAAAGCCTCAAAAACTTACATAAACCCATCCAATAATTTTAGTAACTGGAAAAAGACATAAACGGCCATGACGGCCCGACCAAATTACCAAAATACCCCTAGGGCATACCTGGAAGACCGGGATGAAAACCTGGGCCGTTACAAAACTGGACTTACGGGAGAGTACCCGAAGTCAGGCTCTAACGGAAGGAATGGTGTACTCACGACATTAGCCCGGGGGAGCTCTCCGAACCGGCAACTAACGCGTGTGCGCGCACACCACATGCTCTCTGCAACCGGTGTAAATGCGGGGGCCTAAGGGCAAACTACGCGGGCCAGGTACGCATGCCTAAGATTAGGAAGTGGTGTCACTGATCACAGTAGCGCGAGGCCTTCGGCGCTCATCAGTGCAGCATGATCCACCGACCTGAAGCTAAGAACCGGCCAGGGCAGGCTTACACCGATGGCAGGGTTCCGCTCTAGCAGGCTACAAACTAGGCTTATGCCGAAGTGGGTAGCTAACTCCACAACCGCGGCGGGTCGGGGAAGCAAGATACGTTATGCTGCGCACTTTACTCCCGACCTGAGCTAGATCCACCTTGGCGACCGGGGGGGAAGCAAGATACGTTATGCTGCGCACACTTTACTCCCGATCAGTGGGGACAAAGTACGTTATGTCCACTCAGCCTCTGGATGATGACAAACCCTATAACTCTATCTAAGAGTACAGAGCAAATAAATGATCCCTGGCTAGCAAGCAATGACCGACATAAATCACATTACCTAGCATGATACTACAACTTAAGCGGGAATCATAAGCATCTTTGTGCGAACAAACCTAGCATGGCACTAACATGTAAAATCAGGCAAACATGCTAGCAAGAGGTCAATCAAAGCTGCCTATCACTATCATGCTCATAACAGTAAACAAGCATACAAGGCACATCGAGATATATCGCAGGGTCCACACAACCACGGTAAGAAATCCTTACCTGGAACAAGCAGAAAACAATAATAAATCAATCATAAATAAACGAGCGACCCTCGAGCCTCTAAACGATCCCGAACAGCCTATACATCAAATAAAGCACCCAAATCAAATACATAAACAGCCCAATTAAATCAATAACCAGTAGCCAACAAATCCGGGCCCAACTAAGAAAAGACTCGGGAAATACCATCCGAGAAGCCACAAGGCTCGGGCCAAGCCAACACACATCAGGCAGGCTGCTGGGCGTAGGGGCTGGGCTGGCTGGGGCGTGCTGGGGCGCATGTCACGGGCACAGGGGCGCGGAGGTGCGCGCGGGCGAGCTGGGGAGAGGCAAGGGCACGCGGCGCGGCTCGGCACAGGGGACGGCGCGCGGGCGAGAGCTCGGCAAGCACAGGGACGCGCACGGGGCGACGAACTACAGGGTGCTGGGCGCGAGCGACACGAGCTACAGGACACTCGGGCTGGCGCGGCACGGGGCTGGGCGACGCGGACCAGGGCGAGCTGGCTCAGGGACGGCCTAGACGAGGCGGATCTGGGCGAGGGCGAGCTGGGCGACGCGGGCTTGGGCGAGCAGGGGCTGGGCTCGGCGCGACCTGGCGAGCTGGGCGCTGGGGTTGGGCGACCAGGGGCGAGCTCGGGCGGCCAGGGGGCTCAGGCTGGGCGGCCAGGGTGGGCGAGCTGGGCTGGCTCGGGCAGGAAGGTGAGGGGCCAAGGGGGGGCTCGGGTTGGAGGAGAGAGAAAGGGAAAAATGGGGGAAAAAATGGGATTTTCTTTTTTTTTTCTTTTCTTTTTCTCTTTTATTAATTTTCCATCCTTATCCAAATAAATCCAATTTTCAAATTTTCCAAAAATCCTTAAAATCCTTAAATCCCATTTCCCGGCTTCCTCCTTCGAGACCCGACTGAAGCAACCTTTTCCAAACAACAAATCTCACTGAAATCAACCTCCCAAATCAACACCAAGGGCCCGAGCTCGAATCCCAAAGGAAACACCCAAATCACAACCGAACCACCAAACGAATAGCCCAAACACCTCGGGACTCGCAGCCACCAACAAACAAGCCTCAACAAAGGCAAGAGCTGCCTCGAAGCCCTGAAAATCCATAAATCCTGCCCGGGGAGCAAAAAGACCAAAATACCCCTAAGGGTCCAAACAGCTTTAACGGCCCAACCGAACCACTGAATCTGAACCGGAAGCTCCTCGAGAATAGGGATAGAAACCTGGGCCGTTACACCACACAAGCCCGGTAAGAAATCCTTACCTAAAAACAAGTAGATAAATACAAGCAAAGTGCTCAGAGAGCTGCAGAAAACCAAGCCTAGCTACTCGCAACATAGCACACAAACCAAACATGCTATCACTACCCGAACTAGCTAAACAGTGCTAAAACAACTAAACCAAGATAGGGTTAAAGTTTACCGAATCTCGAACAGGTGCTCGGGACAACTGTAACGGCCCAGGTTTTCATCCTGGTCTTCCAGGTATGCTGTGACGAACCCGACCCAAAGCATGGTCCTAAACCGGGGTTCTCACTCAGCATACAAGTTAAATATGATAACAAGCGGTTTAGTGCTCATATTTAAAATCCTTTCAAAACATATGAGAAGGGGGAACCCTTAAAACATAACCAACAGTTTTCATTTAAACATAATCAACAAGTAAAACAACCTGGCCAGTATTTATAAAATCATACAATACAATTTAAACAGCTTTTTAAACAATGTTCCCCTAGGACTCCTGTCCATCTACATGCTGAATAAACAATGCAATAATAAATGATAGAGTGCCGGCGGCTCCCCATGATCAATCAGCTCCCTCCGCTAGCCATCCTGGTGTTGTCCCAAGTTACCTGAAAGATAAATAAGGATGAGTATAAACATACTTAGTAAGAATCCCCAACCGGGGTACAATACGATACATTAGTCATCTAGCACCTCAACATGCAAGCAAACAGCTATCAACACAGTTCATAGCTCAACGAGCTCATAAAATAAGATCTGGAGTCATCGGAAGTCTCCTACTTCCGGCCTAAGGATTGGATACACTGACCAATTCGGGACATCACCGAGGTATCTTTCACTCGGGGGGAATGCACTGATCCCAAGAATGTCCTCAAGGGCCTCCTTGCCCTTGCACTAATCTGGACTTACGGGAGAGTACCCGAAGTCAGGCTCTAACGGAAGGAATGGTGTACTCACGACATTAGCCCGGGGGAGCTCTCCGAACCGGCAACTAACGCGTGTGCGCGCACACTACATGCTCTCTGCAACCGGCGTAAATGCGGGGCCTAAGGGCAAACTACGCGGGCCAGGTACGCATGCCTATGACTCAGAAGCGGTGTCACTGATCATAGTAGCGCGAGGCCCTCGGCGCACATCTGTGCAGCATGATCCACCGACCTGAAGCTAAGAACCGGCCAGGGCAGGCTTACACCGATGGCAGGGTTCCGCTCTAGCAGGCTACAAACTAGGCTTATGCCGAAGTGGGTAGCTAAATCCATAACCGGCGGGTCGGGGGGGAAGCAAGATACGTTATGCTGCGCACACTTTACTCCCGACCTGAGCTAAATCCACCTTGGCGACCGGGGGGGGGGGGAAGCAAGATACGTTATGCTGCGCACACTTTACTCTCGATCAATGGGGACAAAGTACGTTATGTCCGCTCAGCCTCTGGATGATGACAAACCCTACAACTCTATCTAAGAGTACAGAGCAAATAAATGATTCCTGGCTAGCAAGCAATGACCGACATCAATCACATTTACCTAGCATGATACTACAACTTAAGCAGGAATCATAAGCATGCGGGCAGAACAAACCTAGCATGGCACTAACATGTAAAATCTGGCAAACATGCTAGCAAGAAATCAAACAAACTGCTCTATCTCTAACATGCTCATAACAGTAAACAAGCATATAAGGCACAATCGAGATATATCGCAGGGTCCACACAACCACGGTAAGAAATCCTTACCTGGAACAAGCAGAAAACAATAATTATAATAAATCAACGAGCGACCCTCAAGCCTCTTATCGATCCCGAACAGCCTATACATCAAATAAAGCACCCCAAATAAAATACATACAACAACCCAAATAAATCAATAACCAGCAGCCAACAAATCCAGGCCCAACGAAGAAAAGACTCGGGAAATACCATCCGAGAAGCCACGAGGCTCGGGCCAACAAACACACAACAAGCGGTGTCGTTTGGCAGGGTCTGGCTGGCCGGGCGCAGCGCCGCGCGCTCGCCGGCCTGAGGACGGCGCGCGGGCGCGAGCTCGGTAAGCACAGGGGCGCGTGCGCGAGGCGACGCGACGCGATGGGCTCAGGGTGCTTGATCTGGCACGGCACTGTGCGAGGCTGGGCGACGCGGACCAGGGTGACGCGGGCTTGGGCAAGCAGGGGCTGGGCTTGGCGGGTGGATTCGGCACGTGGTCAGCGACTTAGGCGGTAGCGCTAGGGGAGCCGGGGGGCGCGACACAGGCACAGGTGGCTCGGGCATGCTGGGCGCTAGGCTAGGCGAGCTGGCTCGGGCTGGGAGGCCAGGTGGGCTGGCTCGGGCTGGGAGGGGCTGCTCGGGCTGGAGGAGAGAGAAAGGGAAAAGAAAAGGGAAAAAATGGAAAAGAAAAGGAAAAAAGGAAAAATGGGGGAAAATGGGAAAAATGGGGATTTTATCCTCATTTTCAAACTTATCCATTTAAATCCAATTTTCCAAAAATCCTTAAAATCCTTAAATCCCATTTCCCGGCTTCCTCCTTCGAGACCCGACTGAAGCAACCTTTTCCAATCAATAAACCTCACTTAAATCAACCTCCCAACTCAACACTGAGGGCCCGGTCTCGAATCCCAAAGGAAACACCCAAACAACCATAACTTTGCCCAAAACCCAAATCACAACCGAACTCCCAAACGAATAGCCCAAACATCTCGGGACTCGCAATCACCAACAAAAAACCTCGACAAAGTCAAGAGCTGCCTCGAAGCCCTGAAAATCCACAAATCTTGCCCAGGGAGCAAAAATACCAAAATACCCCTAAGGGTCAAAACAGCTCTAACGACCCGACCCAACCGAACCACTAAATCTGAACCGGAAGCTCCTCGAGAACCGGAAGCACCTCGAGAACCGGAATAGAAACCTGGGCAGTTACATATGCCCTAGGGGTATTTTGGTAATTTGGTCGGGTCGTCAGGGCCGTTTATGTCTTTTCCAGTTGTTAAAAATTATGGGATGGTCTTATATAGGTTTTTTAGGCTTTGTGGATGTGTTTGGGCATGGAAAGATGCAAAATCAAAATTAGGAGTTATTTGTGTTGCAGGTTGGGATTCAAACCCGGGTCTCCAGGTAGCCTGTTGGGATGCATGCCAGTTGAGCTATTGGGAGCTCTTGTTACTCTTTCTGCGGCATATCTTGGTTAGCCTTGAGTCCTTTGGGTTTTCTAAAATGAACTTAGATGCTCTGGAATCCGTTTTGATTAAAAATCGTTTGTTGATCAATTCTCCTTGAAATTTCTGTACACATAGTACAATTGCAAGGATTTCTTTTTTCACCGTGGAGTAATTTTTCTGTGCGTCGTTCCATACGCCAGAGTGGAATCGCACTATGGATTCCTTCTTATCCACTTCCTGCTTTAGGATTCCTCCATATCCGATGTCGGATGCATCGGTCTCCACTATGAGATTTGCTTCATTATTAAGCAAGCTCAAACAGGGAATTGATCTGACTAAAGTTTTGATTTTTTGGACTGCAGCAGTGTGCTTGTCGGTCCAAGCTTGTGGATTCTTTTTGAGACGTTCAAAAAGAGGTTTGCAAATGGGTCTAATATCATGTAAGAATTCGGCCACGTAATTTAGACAGCCCAAAAATCGCTGTAATTGGGTTTTGTCTGTGATTTGGTTCGGGAATTTGGAAGCAAATTCTATGGACCGATGGATGGGCTTAATGAGGCCCAAATTGATGTCAAATCCAAGAAAACGGATTTGGGTTTGAAAAAGTTTGATTTTCTTGGCTGAAATAACAAGGCCATTTCGTTTGACAACATTATAAAACGTTTGGAGGTGTTTAAAATGTTGGTCAATATTTTGGGAGAAAATCAAAACGTCGTCAATGTAGACAATTGAAAATGCTTGAAAACCATTGAAAATGTCATTCATGATTTTTTGGAATTCGGAGGGAGCGTTTTTTAATCCGAAAGGCATTACGTTCCACTCATATTGTCCGAAGGGGACATTGAAAGCTGTTTTGTAACGATCTTTTTCGGCAATTTGGATCTGCCAAAACCCCAATTTTAGATCGAATTTTGAAAAGATTTTTGCGCTGGAAATGCGCTTGATTAAATCATTTTTGTTTGGAATTGGATAACGGATCCATTCCAAAACCTTGTTCAAGGGTTTGTAATTGATTACCAGCCTGGGGACACCGCGTTCCTTCTCGGCTTGATTGTTGACGTAAAATGCAGCGCAAGACCAGGGGCTCTTTGATGGCCTGATGAGGTTTTTCTGCAATAAATCATCAATTTCTTTCTTGCATATCACAAGAAGGTTAGCATTCATTTGAATGGGTCTAGACTTTGTCGGAATATTTTCTTCCGAATAGTCTTTTGTGTAAGGAAGAGAAACAACATGTCGCTTCCGTTCCCAAAATGCATTAGGAAAATCAATGCAGATCCCGCCAATTTTCTTTTGAAATTGTTTGATCCAAGAATTATTCGTGGATTAACTAATTCGTTTCTTCGATTTTCTTATAAGATATTTCATCCTTAAGAAAATCTATCTGTGTTTCTTTTGTTTGAATCATGTCAACAACGTGAGTTTTGACGGGTTGTATGAATTCAAATATGATTTTTGAATTAAGGACTGTTGATTCTAAACCCTTTTCAGTTATCTGAAATGGGTATAATTGAGTTAGGAATGGTGTACCTAAGATCATTTCAACACCTAAATCTTTGACTAATATGAAAGTATTTACGAGGCAAAGACCTTCTTTGCAGATGTGAGCATTTGATAATTTATGCTTAATGTGGAGTTGCTCTTGATTAGCACTGGTAAGTCTAACAAGAGTCTTCTCAAAGTATTTCTGTAACAGCCCGGATTTTAGTTAAATTAAAATAAGGATTAAAGGATGATTTTGGAGGACTCGAACCCTCGGCCTCAAAGAGAGATGGGAGTTTGGAATTAATTAAGGAAAATAAATGCGTCAACTTGGGTTTGAAGGAGGAAAGCCTTGGGAAGGGAATTTTAGATTTCCAAGCTTATTTAATTTGAGGAAGAAAGAAAAAAAAAAAAAAAAAAAAAACACTCTCTCTCTCTCGCAAAACCCTAACCCTCTCGCCCAACACCCACGCCGCCATACGCCATCGCCGCAAGACTGCCGCCGGCCACCACCACCATTTCACACCGCCGCACGCCCGCTCGCCACCGTCGCCGCACCGCAAGACCGAGCCATCGCCACCCGGCCATCGCGTCGGCAGCCACCGCCGCCGCCGCCGATTTCAGCGCCCAGCGCCGCCGCCGCCGCCGCTGCAGTGCGCCCAGCCACGCCGTCGCCGCAGCCTGCCGCGCCCCAGCCGCCGTCGCAAAGACCGCGCGCCCAAAGCACCACACCACCGCCTCGCCCTGCCAGGCCGCGACGATAAAGACAGCAACACAGCGCACCACCCGCAGATCGCCTGTCCGGCCGCGCCAAGCACGACAAAGACCCAGCGCCAGATGCGTCGCTCACTCGCGCGCCAGAGCGATGACAACACTCCAGCGCTTGCGATCGCCGCTCACTCGCCACATGGCCCCGTCCAGCGTGTCGCTCGTTCATACGCCAGCCTCGCCGCCCGAGTCGCTCGCCGCAGCTTGCCGCCATCCAGACGCCTTGATAGCAGCGCCCGCCCGCCGTGTCGGCCTGCCTGCCGCGCGCGCGCGCGCGCCAATAGCGCCCTACGCTTGCCAAGCGGCGCCCGTTTTTTTCGCTTGCTGCGCGAGACGTGTGCCTTCTCGGTTGGTAAATTCCCGAGCCTCCACCCTATGGACTTCCTGATTTTAGATGTTGTTTATTAATTAGGATATTTTATTACTTGCCTAGGTTGTCGGGTACGCTTAGAAGCTCGAGAGTCATCCGTTGATCGTTGGATCTATTCACTTCCAGGTAAGGACTTCTTACCGGGGTTGTGTGGACCTCGCGAACACTTTGATAGCATGCTATGTGTTGTGTATGTATGAAACTGCTAGTGGATAGGTTGCTTGTTCTTTCTTGTTTTCAGATGGTTTTGCGCTTGTGATTCCTGATATATCCTGTTAGTTTCATGCTAGGAATTGGTATAGTGTAAGAAATTGTAGGGGTAATCAAAGCGTCCCGCCGGTAAGACCCCGATGGACATCTGAGGTGTAAGACCCGATGGGCATCCTAGGTGTATAAGACCCGGATGGGCATCACCGAGTTGGAGGTGTAAGACCCGATGGGCATCCTAGGTGTATAAGACCCGATGGGCATCACCGATCCGAGGTGTAAGACCCCGATGGGCATCCTAGGTGTATAAGACCCGATGGGCATCACCGAGTTGGAGGTGTAAGACCCGATGGGCATCCTAGGTGTATAAGACCCGATGGGCATCACCGAGTTGGAGGTGTAAGACCCGATGGGCATCCTAGGTGTATAAGACCACGATGGGCATCACCGATCCGGAGGTGTAAGACCGATGGGCATCCTAGGTGTATAAGTCCTCGATGGGCATCACCGAGTTGGAGGTGTAAGACCCTCGATGGGCATCCTAGGTGTATAAGTCCCCGATGGGCAACACCGAGTCCTAGGTTGTGAAAGGCTCGAAGGACACCCAGTGTGGAACCTAGGGTAGCCGGGTAGTTGTAAGCCCTCGAATAGGCAAGCCCCAAGAGTGACGCTCTGTTAACCCATCCGCTTGCTCTGAGTCTTTGCATGGTTGCATGTCCGTGTGCTAAATGATATGTTTTCGTATTGTACCCCTGGTTGGGGATTCTTACTGAGTAACTCGTTGCTCACCCTTATTTTCTCGTGGTTTTCCACCGGGTAACTTGGGACATCGGCAGGGATGGCTAGGAGGAGGCTCACTGGATGATCATGGATAGCCGGCTCTGGGATGCATGTTCTTTTATTGTTTTCTTATGATTTAGCATGTAGTGGGACTTGAGTCCCTAGGAAAAGTACTCAAAAACCTATTTGTGTTTCTCGTGCCGTTTCCCTTGATTTGTTTTTAAGAATGTACTTGATCAGTCATCTACCTGCTTTATTTTAAATGGAATTATATTTTACTTGTTTTTAATGTACTTACTTCAAGGATTTAAATTTCAAACTCAATGACCTTTTACATTCCTAGGCATGCATGCTAAGTAAGGATCTAGGTTAGAGACCGCTTCTTTTGGGTCGGGTCCTTACGCTTGGTATCGTGAGCCCAGAGTTATAGGTTCTGTGAGACCGACTGCAGCTTGTAGGTTGTTTTCCATGATCATCGGGCGCTCACCACCATCGTATGTCCGAAAGTTTAAGGTTAAGGGTTAAGAATTACAATACCATTTGCACCTTGCATGTATATGACTTGTTGTTGAGGAGCAGGAAAACCGGTTCGACTCATTGTTCGTTTGAGTGTAGATTGTCGTTATGCCGATCCACTCGTAGAGGGCGTGGAGGCTCGAGGCCGACCAGCCAGGGCATTCGTATTGATTCCGACACGGGAGGGACGTCGTCCCAAGCCGATGCCGATGTTAGGCCGCCTCACAGTGCCCTTCTCGCTGTGTTGCCCTGTGAGGCGTGGAGGCAACTCACCTCGGGAGGCTGCACCGGAGTTGCTTTTGTGGAGTCCATGAGGGCTCTTATGGTTGGGTTTCTTTGCTCGACCAGGGGCCGAGCAGAGGGTCGAGACGCAGCTCTGTAGTGCACGCAGGGAGGAGTCTCGGATTCGAGATAGAGCAATGACCGAGTTAGTTCAAAGAGAGACCGCCGTGCCACCAGTCTGCCACTCAAGAGAGCCAATTGTGAACGAGGCCGCTGTGGCGGAAGGTGCCGAGGATTTGGGCAAGTGGCTAAAAGATTTCGTCAAATGGAAGCCGGAGAAGTTTAGTGCCCCCGAGAACCACCGTGGCAAACAGTGGATTGCCGAGCTAGAGTATACTTTTATGGTAATGGCTTGTCTCGAGGTGCAATGAGCTCGATGTGCGGCTCATGCGTTAGCCGAAATAATAAGTGGTGGTGGGATTCCACCTTGAGTGAGAGACCGGCCTGGTCTCCCCGCCACCCGGGAATTCTTCAAGGCGGAGTTCAAGGCAAAATTTATCGCTGAAGAAGCCCAAGAAAAGATGATTGAGCTATTTTCGAACCTTTAGCAGGGTCCACCCAATCGAGGTGTATGAGAGGAAGTTTTCGAGTATGGGTACTTCGCACCGCAGCTTGATCGCTACCCCTCGAGCCAAGATCGTGAAGTTTATTGCGGTCCGAGGCGGGAGTGTCTCAGATGTTAGGGCCACAGCCCCGAGACTTTTGCCAAGGCAAAGCGATTGGCAACTATTTATGATGGGAAGTATCCTCCGAGAGCAGTTGTTAGTACTGTGGTGCGAAGGCCCCAGTGTACTCGGGTCGAAGCGTAAGTTTGACGCAGTGGTAATGGACATGGAGGCGGTCGCGCCGTCGAATACTTATCATGGCGAGAGACCAAAGACCGGATCGTGAATCGCGATCACCTCGCCAACAGGCGTAGGGAGGCCGCCACCGTATTGTAGACCCCGTGGTAAACAAAGATTGGGGCCTTGTGGTGGTAACCCTAGAGCTTGCTATAAGCGTGGTAAGGAGGGACATCAGGCCCGACATTGCAACTGCATAAGGCGAGTGGTGGCACGGCCGGCTCAAAGCAGGAAAGAGTATATGCTACGACTCGCCAGAGGTCGAGAGAGCCGACCCGCAGCAAGCGTGTACGCTCCTAGTTCTTGATCACCTCGCCTTTACATTTGTTTGATTCGGGTTCCACCCATTCTTTTGTTTCTCGCTGCTTTTGCTTGGCGTGCTTGCATGAATTTAGAGCCTCTAGGTTTTGAGTTATCTGTCGCTACTCCTCGGGAACTAGTATGTTTGCTAGCTGAGGTAAGGGATGGTCGGATACAGTGTCCGACTGCACTCTGCAGTTACCCTCATAGTGTTAGCTATGAGCGGTTTTGATGTGATCCTCAAGATGGATTGGTTAGGCGATAACCACGCTATGATTGACTGTCGTTGTAAGGAGGTGGTGTTCAGCCGCCGGTAGGCCTAGCTTTAAATTTCGGGGCACCCAGAGTGGGGTGTGTCCGCCGGTGATTTCGGCAGCTTAAAGCTCACCGCTTGTTAGCTCGAGGAGCTTGGGGTTTCTTAGCTAAGTTGACCGGCGAGAACCGTGACCAGCTTATCTGTCGAGCAGTGCCCATAGTGCAAGAGTTTGCGGATGTTTTTCTGAAGAGTTGCTCGCCTCGCCCGCCAGAAGAAGAGAGGTGGATTTCTCAATAGAGCTTGAGCCGGGGACTCGCCCTATCTCGAAAGCTCCTTATCGTATGGCGCCGCGCAGAATCGAAAGAGTTAAAAGAACAAATGCAGGGAGTTGCTTTGGACAGAGGATTTATTCGGCCAAGTGTGTCCTCGTGGGGAGCACCCGTCTTTGCTTGTTAAGAAAAGGATGGCTCGATGCGCGTCTATGCATCGATTACGTGAACCGAACAAGGTAACCATTAAGAACAAGTATCCACCGCCTCGTATCGATGACTGTTTGACCACCTCGGGGAGCTTGTGTGTTTTCAAGATTGACTTGAGGTCGGGCTACCACCGCTTGAGAATTCGGGATGCGATATTCCCAAGACAAATGCGTCGGAGTCGAGGTATGGGCATTATGAGTTCGTAGTCATGTCTTTCGGACCGACGAACGCCCCACCGCATTCATGGACATGATGGACAGAGTGTTCAAGGCGTTCTTGGACGCTTTGTCATCGTGTTCATAGACGACATTCTTGTGTACTCCAAGTCTAAGGAGGACCATGCCTCGCACCTAAGATGAGATTTTGGCACTTGCGCGAGAACAAGCTCTATGCGAAGTTCTCAAAGTGTGACTTTGGCTCGAGGAGGTAGCTTTTCCGGGACACGTTGTGTCTAAGGAGGGAGTGGTCAGTGGACCCTTCAAAGGTAGAGGCCGTTAGTTCGTGGGCGCACCGACGATCGTGTCGGAGATTCGTAGCTTTGCGGGTCCGGGCTGGATATTACCGACGCTTTGTTCAAAATTTTTCCGCTATAGCCGCCCGCTTACTCGATTGACGAGGAAAGGTGTTGATTTCGTTTGGGATAGGAAGTGCGATGAGAGTTTTGCTAAGCTAAAGAGCGCTTTGACGTCCGCCGGTGTTGGCGCTTCCGGAGGGAACTGGGGTTTCGTGGTGTACAAAGTGATGCCAAAGCAAGTTTGGTTTGGGTTGCGTTTTGATGCAACACGGTAAGGTGATAGCATACGCTTCCAGCAGCTTGAAACCGCACGAGCGCGCAATTACCCGACTCATGATATGGAGTTGGCATGCGTCTTTGCACTTAAGATTTGGAGGCACTACTTGTATGGGGAAAAGATTAAGATTTTCTCGATCACCAAAGCCTCAAGTATTTCTTCACTCGTATGGACTGAACATGAGGCGAGGGAGGTGGTTGGAGCCGGTAAAGGATTACGACCGTGAGATATTGTATCACCGAAAGGCAAATGTTGTGGCGTATGCACTAAGTAGGAAGACCTCGATCTAGCAACGTTGGCAAATCCCAAAAGTATCATAAGGAAAGACCTCGAGAGAGCGGAAATAGCAAAGTGATGTTAGGGGATGTTACCGCTGTGGGTAGCTCGATTGACCATCCAGCCTTCGGTAAGGCAAAGGATTATTGACGGCCAATTGAATGATCCTAGGTTGAAAAAGTTGTACGAGAGGGTCCAGTGATGGTGACTTTGATTTTGAGATATTTGCGGATGGTGGCTTGAGATATAAGGGTCGGCTATGTGTCCCACCCGATGCCGGTATTCGCTCGAATTGTTGATCGAGGCTCACACCTCGCCTTTTGCATGGCACCTGTGGGGTAACAAGATGTACCAAGATCTTAAGCGCACTTTTTGGTGGATGGGGATGAAGAGAGAGATTGCCCAGCTTGTCGGTCGGTGTCTCACTTGTCGGCAAGTGAAGGCGCCAGGCGTAAAAACCAAAGGGTTGCTACGATGGCTCGGGGTGCCACAAAGGAAGTGGGAGGAAATTACCATGGATTTTATTTCAGGATTGCCCAGGACCCCTAGAGGATATGCACAGATTTGGGTGGTCGTTGATAGGTTGACTAAGTGTGCCCACTTCATTCCGGGCAGGATAAACTACACCGTGGAGCAGTGGGCACAGCTGTTCTTTGAGCAGATAGTGCGGTACCACGGAGTGCCAGTTAAAATTATCTCCGACCGGGATTCCCGGTTTACATCACGGTTTTGGAAGGCCCTGCAGGCAGGTCTGGGCACAGAGTGCAGCTACAGCACAGCCTTCCACCCACAGACTGATGGCCAGACTGAGCGGGTAAATCAGATCTTAGAGGATATGTTGCGAGCTTGCGTGTTGGATTTCCCTGGCAGTTGGGACCAGTACTTGTATTTGATGGAGTTCGCCTACAACAATAGTTTTCAGTCAACCATTCAGATGGCACCGTTTGAAGCATTGTATGGTAAGCGCTGCAGATCCCCAGTATTCTGGGAAGAGGTTGGAGACAGGCAGATATTGGGTCCAGAGTTGCTCCAGTTGACCAATGAGGCTGTCCAGAAGATCAGAGCTCGAATGTTGACCTGCACGCAGCGGCGTAAGAGCTACGCCGATGTCAGACGTAGAGGGTTGGAGTTTGAGATTGGCCAGCACGTGTTCCTTAAGGTGGCTCCGATGCGTGGAGTTCTGAGGTTTGGTAGGAAGGGGAAGCTGAGCCCCAGGTTTGTCGGACCATTCGAGATCCTCGAGAGGATCGGGGCCGTAGCTTATCGGTTAGCATTGCCGCCAGCCTTGGCTGCAGTGCATGGTGTGTTCCATGTTTCGATGCTCGCCAAGATGTGGCGCACCCTTCGCATGTCATAGATTTCGAGCCTTTGCAAATTAAACCATGACTCGAGCTTTGAGGAAAAGCCCATAAAGATCTTAGCATTTGAGAAGAAAGTCTTGAGGAACCGAGCTATTGATTTAGTGAAAGTGCAGTGGCGGAATCAGAGAGTCGAGGAAGCTACTTGGGAGTTGGAAGGGGAGATGAGGAGTAACTACCCGGGGTTGTTTTAGTGCAGCAACTTCCGAGGACGGAAGTCCTCCAAGGAGGGAGTATTGTAACAGCCCGGATTTTAGTTAAATTAAAATAAGGATTAAAGGATGATTTTGGAGGACTCGAACCCTCGGCCTCAAAGAGAGATGGGAGTTTGGAATTAATTAAGGAAAATAAATGCGCCAACTTGGGTTTGAAGGAGGAAAGCCTTGGGAAGGGAATTTTAGATTTCCAAGCTTATTTAATTTGAGGAAGAAAGAAAAAGAAAAAAAAAAAAACACTCTCTCTCTCGCAAAAACCCTAACCCTCTCGCCCAACACCCCACGCCGCACGCCATCGCCAAGCCCTGGCACTGCCGCCGCCACCACCACCCACACCGCCGCACGCCTCGCCGCCACCGTCGCACCGCACCGAGCCATCGCCACCCAGCATCAAGCCGAGCAGCCAGCCACCCGCCGCCGCCAAGATCAGGCGCCGCTGCCCGCCGTCGCCGCACCACGGCGCGCCTGCCGCCGCCGCCGCCGCGCCGCCGCCGTGCGCGCCTGCGCCGCGCCTGTCGCCGCAAAGACTGCGCGCCCCAGTGCACCACCCGCATCGCCTGTCCGGCCGCGTCGCGCACGACAGCACTCCCAACGCACCACCCGCGATCGCCTCGCCGCGCGCGCCAGACGACAAAGACTCCTGCCAGCTGCAGATCATCTCGCCGCTCCATACGCAAGACGATAAAGACTCCCAGCGCCAGATCGCTGCGCTCGCTCGCCGCTGCCGCGCGCCGTCAGCGTGTCGCTCGTTCGCGCGCCGCCTACCAGCCGCCGCTCGCCCGACGCGCCTTGCCTGCCATCCAGAGCGCCCTTGATAGCGCGCGCGCCCGCGTCAGCACGCTGGCACGCAGCTACCAAGCGCCAGCGCCCCTGCGCCCGCCAGCGCCCGTCCTTCGCCCTGCTTCGCTGTCGCCGACGCGTGTGCCTTCTCGGTTGGTAAATTCCCGAGCCTCCACCCTATGGACTTCCTGATTTTAGATGTTGTTTATTAATTAGGATATTTTATTACTTGCCTAGGTTGTCGGACGCTTTAGAAGCTCGAGAGTCATCCGCTGATCGTTGGATCTATTCACTTCCGTGTAAGGACTTCTTACCGGGGTTGTGTGGACCTGCGAACACTTTGATAGCATGCTATGTGTTGTGTATGTATGAAATCGCTAGTGGATAGGTTGCTTGTTCTTTCTTGTTTTCGATGGTTTTGCGCTTGTGATTCCCGATATATCCTGTTAGTTTCATGCTAGGAATTGGTATAGTGTAAGAAATTGTAGGGGTAATCAAAAGTGCGTCCCGCCTCGGGTAAGACCCCGATGGACATCCGAGGTGTAAGACCCGATGGGCATCCTAGGTGTATAAGACCTCGATGGGCATCACCGAGTTGGAGGTGTAAGACCCGATGGGCATCCTAGGTGTATAAGACCCGGCGGGGCATCACCGATCCGGAGGTGTAAGACCCTCGATGGGCATCCTAGGTGTATAAGACCGGATGGGCATCACCGAGTTGGAGGTGTAAGACCCGATGGGCATCCTAGGTGTATAAGACTCGATGGGCATCACCGAGTTGGAGGTGTAAGACCCGATGGGCATCCTAGGTGTATAAGACCCCGATGGGCATCACCGATCCGGAGGTGTAAGACTCGATGGGCATCCTAGGTGTATAAGTCCCCGATGGGCATCACCGAGTTGGAGGTGTAAGACCGATGGGCATCCTAGGTGTATAAGTCCCCGATGGGCAACACCGAGTCCTAGGTTGTGAAAGGCTCAAGGACACCTGTGTGGAACCTAGGGTAGCCGGTAGTTGTAAGCCTCGAATAGGCAAGCCCCAAGAGTGACGTTCTGTTAACCCATCCGCTTGCTTTGAGTCTTTGCATGGTTGCATGTCCGTGTGCTAAATGATATGTTTTCGTATTGTACCCGGTTGGGGATTCTTACCGAGTAACTCGTTGCTCACCCTTATTTTCTGTGGTTTTCCACCAGTAACTTGGGACATCGGCAGGATGGCTAGGAGGAGGCTGCTGGATGATCATGGATAGCTGGCTCTGGGATGCATGTTCTTTTATTGTTTTCTTATGATTTAGCATGTAGTGGGACTTGAGTCCCTAGGAAAAGTACTCAAAACCTATTTGTGTTTCTCGTCTGCTTCCCTTGATTTGTTTTTAAGAATGTACCGATCACCATCTACCGCTTATTTTAAATGGAATTATATTTTACTTGTTTTTAATGTACTTACTTCAAGGATTTAAATTTCAAACTCTGAATGACCTTTTACATTCCTAGGCATGCATGCTAAGTAAGGATCTAGGTTAGAGACCGCTTCTTTTGGGTCGGGTCCTTACAATTTCGAAGGTATTCTACCTTCGCGAATACAATTTTGATCTGCGCCTGAATCGAGCAGGGCAATCAAATTTTCTTCGAAATCTCGTACCTTTAAGGTTACCAATGTGTGCCATTTTTGGTACGGGATTCTGGAGATTTTGCCAATGAAAGATTGCTGTTCGTCTGGAATATCGTCCTCTTGATCAGCATCTGTGATATGTGAAGTCTTTAAAGTAGCAACCTCAACCCAAAGCTTGGACACGTGGTTAATCATGTCAAGCTTTAGTTGTTGAACCTCCTGTTTGAGGTCTTAGCTGTTTAGTCGAGACTGCTTTCGTTGTGACAGGAAATCGTTTCATGACTTCCGTCAGTGTATATGGTTCGAAACCATCCTCCTTCTTTGGGTCCTCTTGTTCTTGAGGTTTGGTAGAATCAAGAGATGCCTTTAGATCGAGAATGATCTTTTGTATATAAATCTGATCATCAACTCTTTCGGCAATATCGAATAGAGCACGTTGATCCAATGTTAGAACATTGATGCAACCGCCACATGCGCGCATGCCGTAGATTGAATCGTTTTCACTTGTAAAAGAGGAGGTATCTGAGTCTTCGTGGTCTTCGAGGATTTGGCCAATGGCATGCTCTTCACTTTGTATACTGTCTGACTCTGAATCAGAAAGTACCATGTTTAAAATTTTTTTTTTGAGCTCTTCTTCTATATCAAGCTCGTTGATTCTGCCGCGAACAGGGCACCGATTGGCATAGTGTCCCGTACGTTTGCACTTGCGGCATACTACTTTGGAAAGAGGAACACGCTTAGTAGCAGGTTTTCTTGTACCCTGATATTTATATGGATAACTGGGTTTTTTATAGTAATTTTTCCGACGGTTGTCGTAAAAATTTTGCTTTCCTTTGTATTTGGCATATTGGAAAGGTTGCTTTCGACTTTTCCTTTTTGTTTCTATGGGAAAGCGTTCTTTGTGAACACCATATTGATAGCAAAAGTCTCCTAGGACAGCTTTGCTTTGGACGGGGTTGTCAAGCTTTTTTCGCAAGTTGTGTTCGTCGCAAAGCTTGAGGCCTTCTCTAATGACTTGGGCGCTGATGACGCCATATGATAGGCTTTCCCATTCAATGACATGGTCATCCCATAGGTCAGCTAAGGCTCGTTCTACGCGCTGGGCGAAGTAGTTTGGTAAGCCTTCAACAAATTTTCGTTTCCAAAGGTTTGAGTTGCAGTCCGTTCTGGCCATTACTTTGTTGATGAACATATCTTTGTACCAGCGAAACTCGCCGAGAGGTTTGCACTTCATTTTGAGTAAGATTGTGGCAGACCTTTCTTCGTACCAGGCGGGGTTGCCAATGAAGAATTTGGAGAGAGTATATATGAGGGTATATACAACATCTTTTGTTTCTTCAACTTTTGTAGTATCCGGCATGTTTGGTACGTTACTTGGAACTTTTCTGTTGATTTTGGTGACATGAGTGAGAATGTCATGCCTTTGTTCTGCCTTCATATATTTATCCCACCAGTCTTTGAGGGTTCCGGTGAAACCGGCGGCTAAGAGTTGGGCGGTTTCGAATTCGGTTTTGCCCTTAGCCTTGAAGGCGCTTGCCGCTAAGCACATATTGTTGGCTACGTCAAGAATTGAATGATTAGATAAGCCATCTATATTCCACTCGTAAACCTCTGATCCGATGAATGTTGCGGATGTCATGTAGCTTCTTTCTTCGTAAGCTACGTCTGGCAATGAGGGCCTGGAATAAAACTGGCGCGATTCTATGGCCGAAACGCTTTTTGAAGTGCTAGGTTCCGTAGAGACCTCTTTGTTCAGATACTGTCGTCTGAATTCTTTGATATCCCGGTCAGAGGGTTCAAAAATGACATTAATCCCCTGATTTGAAGAAGGCGTAGCAATTCCTTTAGTTAATTGTTGTAGCATCTTCTGGATGTCATTGATAGTGTTTGAGCTGTCGTCAAGAGTTATGTCTTGGCTCAGCGTTGTGGGTAGAAACAAGGGTTTTGTTTCTTTGAAAGCACCTTTTTGTTTGGAACCAGATTTAATTGAATCGCCTTGAATTTTCTCCTCGATCTTATCAACCTGTTTGGCAATGGTTGAAAGCATTTTGTTGGAGAAATTGTTTTGATGCTGGATATTTTTAATATCCTTTAGAGACGGCGGCTCTGTCTCATCTCTTGTTATGGACTTGAAAGGGGAGGCCAGGATCTTATCCCCATATGTTGTTTCAATTTCCACTTCTTCGAGTGGTGGATGAATGCCATGGATTAGGCCACGTCTAGTGGTTTTCCATTGTGATTCTGTAAGGACGTTTATCCCAAGGTCCATCCAAATAAAGAATGGAACATCTTGTTGAACATCCTCCATGTGTTTATACCATTGAGCGCGAAGATCACTTCGCTCATCTTCTGAGTATTCTCTGAAGAATCTATCTCTCTTTTCTTTGTTATTCTTGGGAAGAAAGTCCTTCTTGAGGAGTTCCTTGTTGACAGAAAATGAGAGGATGACGTTGATTTGGCTTTCTGTGACAGACTGACTTTCCATATCTGAATGAGTTGGAGAGGTTGCCTGTCCAGTGTAATGAATCTAGGCATAGGCTTGATCGTAGTCAACCGACTGGACTCTGAGGGACTCAGATCTTGCGATTGATGCCGGGGGCCTATGTATTTTGGAGGTGCTTGGCCTGGACCTCAAGAACTCTTTTGTTCTTGGGAAGGCTTCTTTGGCATCTTCGAATTTCACTTCGACACTTCCGTCGTCGTGCTCAACAATTTGAGTGGGAGTCGGCTCTCGAATGACATGAGGGCAGACTTGTCGCAAATCCCAGGAGGAATTCCTAGTGATTTGATCCCAAGTAAGTGTCTTGGGGACATTAATGGTAGCTCGGCCCATATTGGCTTCCATGAGCATGGTGGATCCGCTTACCGATTTTCGAAGGGCTTCAGGAGCAACGTTTGTATGCATCAACTTATAGCAGATGCGAACAATAACCACAGCTGAGTGGGTTTCAGCCTGGATATTGAGGTTTTTTGTATTGACGTCAAGCATTAACGCAGACAGAATGTTTGGGTCTGGTAATGAAAGAGTCAAGTTTGGAAAACAGTTGAAGAAGATCGGACCATTTTCCAGATTAGATTCAACCATCCCTAGAAGGGAGTTGGTATAGGATTTGTGTCTCTTGTCTGGCAGAGAAACAAGGACAGGAATGTCTAGACCGAGTCTAAACAATGGTTTAAAAGCCACTTGGACCATTCCAATATGAATGAATTTGAATTCTTCGCAATGTCGAAGAATCATGTTCTTTGAGAAGAGATTGAGAGTTGTACTATCTTGATCGATAGGTACAACATGTTCGGATAATTTGATGCAGTTCTTTTGGAAGAACAGCGAATTGGGGTTTTTGTAAACCATCTTTGAATCAATTTTTGGAATCGACCAATTTTGAAGAGCTTCTTCAACCTTGGCGATTTGGAGTTCATTCTGACTCACATTTGAAAGGTGAAGGTCATCGCCTTCTTTGAAGGAAGAAGATGAAGTTTTGAACTCCTCTTCATTTGAAGATTTCTCTTTTCCTTTGAATCCTTTAATCTTGGCAAAGAGTTTGGACATGAGAGTCGTCTTCCAGGATTCTTAACTTTAAAATAAAATCTTCAATTACCGGATAGAAAATTCGCTATCCTACTCCAGAAAATCTCTGACAAACTGCGCTTCGTTGCAACTTACAACAAGGAGACACCAAGCTGGCACGCAAAGGGTTTCACGAATAGTGGAAACGGTAAATGAGAAGATTGGATCTTGAAATCAAGAAAGATGATAGATAACAATCTTGACAAACTTTTATTTAAGAATAAAAGATTACAAGGGTAATGAGAAATTTTGACTCAAGAATCGATTAGCTCTGATACCAATGAAAGGGAGGATCTTTACAACCTTTTCGATTCTTAGGGCAAAAGGCAGAAATCTTTTTCTTCTTCAGTTTGAAGTAGAGAGTGAAGGATTTCTGATGCCTTGAGCTTACAATTTGCAATCCTTTTATAGGATGCGGACTTGAATCAGAAATTAAAAGCGGAAAATTAAAAGATAGAAAGCGGGAGGCAAGACAGGACCCTCGCACTCAACCACTTTTGACAAAGTAAAATAAATTATTACAAACTGACAAAACTTAAAAAGCAAATAGTGAAAAGTAAACAGTAAAAGGCTACAGTAACTACATTATTACAAACGGACAAATAGTAAAGGACAAAAATAGTAAAAGCAAACAGTAAAGGAATCTAATTATTACAAAACAAAAAAGTAGACAGCTGTAAATAATTGAGATGACCAGCCGACAGGTCGAATCTTTCCATCTGTAGCTTCCAACATACCCCCTTCCACTTCGGATGCACATCTGAAGTAGACTTCGAACGGATTCAAGTTGTCTTTGTACACTTCAGCCGTATCTTACGCCGGCGACCAATGGACTAATTACTGCGCTTCGTGGCTTCGTTGCCTTTACGCGTCTTACAACCGCTGGTACCTTACACCGGATCTGTAGTCTTGAGCTGTTGCGTTTAGAAACTAATCCTCGGGTGATCGAAAATATTAACTATTTCCTCGAGCCAGGTTAGGCTCGGGGCGTGCTGAACTCGGCAGATTTTTGTCCTCGGCTTGAGTGGCTTTTTTCTCTTTTATTTACAGGAATGTACAAAAACATTAAATTAACATGTACAAACGAAAATACTTTTTTTCGAAGAATATCTTCAAGAATAGTTTTCCAATTTCAATGTCTTTCGCCATGTATTTCCAGATTCCCTGGATTCTTTCCTGGAATTTTGAAGTACGGGTTTCCACTCTCACCAAAAGTTTGGTGAAAGTAATTTCAATTAAATGGTGGGAAAAGTTTCAAACAACCCACTCAGATCTCAAATTTGTGAAGACTTGGTTCTCCAAGAACGGTCATCTACAAGACCTTTCTTCACGTAGGAACCAAGAATTCCTAAACAAAAAAGCGCAGCTCGTCGCTGCCCTAGCTCAGACCTCTTCCGAATCTGATTTACAGAAAAGGTGGAGCGAGTTAGCTTCATTGGCTGATGATTCAGTCTCATCAAAACATTCCGAGGCCGAAGAATCCGGTTCAGAAGAATATGAGATTGAATACGCATATGACCTGAGCGAACCGTAATGGTTCCAACTCCTTCAAAGACCGAAATTGTCACTAAACTATGAACAGACCGCGAAGTCGTTAAACTAGCAGACGACCGCGAAGTCGTTAAACTAGGACGATTCATAGAGCGTAATTCTCATTAAACTATCATAGACCGCAACAGTCATTAATCTACGGTGATTCAAATTATATAAAATCAAACCGGACCACAATAGGTCCATAAAAAAGGGCCTTCCCGGTCCAACCAAAAAAAAAAAAAAAAAAAAAAAGTATTTTCGTTTGTACATGTTAATTTAATGTTTTTGTACATTCCTCTAAATAAAAGAGAAAAAAGCCACTCAAGCCGAGGACAAAAATCATGAAGTTCAAAGACGCCCGAGCCTAACCTGACTCGAGGAAATAGTTAATATTTTCGATCACCCGAGGATTAGTTTCTAAACGCAACAGCTCAAGACTACAGAGTCCGGTGTAAGGTACCAGCGGTTGTAAGACGCGTAAAGGCAACGAAGCCGCGAAGCGCAGTAATCAGTCCATTGGTCGCCGGCGTAGGATACGGCTGAAGTGTACAAAGACAACTTGAATCCGTTCGAAGTCTACTTCAAATGTGCATCCGAAGTGGAAGGGGGTATGTTGGAAGCTACAGATTGAAAGATTCGACCTGTCGGCTGGTCATCTCAATTATTTACAGCTGTCTACTTTTTTGTTTTGTAATAATTCGATTCCTTTACTGTTTGCTTTTACTATTTTTGTCCTTTACTATTTGTCCGTTTGTAATAATGTAGTTACTGTATCCTTTTACTGTTTACTTTTCACTATTTGCTTTTTAAGTTTTGTCAGTTTGTAATAATTTATTTTACTTTGTCAAAAGTGGTTGAGTGCGAGGGTCCTGTCTTGCCTCCCGCTTTCTATCTTTTAATTTTCCGCTTTTAATTTCTGATTCAAGTCCGCATCCGATAAAAGGATTGCAAATTGTAAGCTCAAGGCATCAGAAATCCTTCACTCTCTACTTCACACTGAAGAAGAAAAAGATTTCTGCCTTTTGCCCTAAGAATCGAAAAGGTTGTAAAGATCCTCCCTTTCATTGGTATCAGAGCCAATCGATTCTTGAGTCAAATTTTCTCATTACCCTTGTAATCTTTTATTCTTAAATAAAAGTTTGTCAAGATTGTTATCTATCATCTTTCTTGATTTCAAGATCCAATCTTCTCATTTACCGTTTCCACTATTCGTGAAACCCTTTGCGTGCCAACTTGGTGTCTCCTTGTTGTAAGTCGCAACGAAGCGCAGTTTGTCGGAGATTGTCTGGTGTCGATTCCAAAAATTGATTCAAAGATGGTTTACAAAAACCCCAATTCGCTGTTCTTCCAGAAGAACTGCATCAAATTATCCGAACATGTTGTACCTATCGATCAAGATAGTACAACTCTCAATCTCTTCTCAAAGAACATGATTCTTCGACATCGCGAAGAATTCAAATTCATTCATATTGGAATGGTCCAAGTGGCCATTAAACCATTCTTTAGACTCGGTCTAGACATTCCTGTCCTTGTTTCTCTACGAGACAAGAGACACAAATCCTATACCAACCCCTTCTAGGGATGGTTGAATCTAATCTGGAAAATGGTCCGATCTTCTTCAACTTTTTTCCAAACTTAACTCTTTCATTACCAGACCCAAACATTCTGTCTGCGTTAATGTTTGACGTCAATACAAAAAACCTCAATATCCAGGCTGAAACCCACTCAGCTGTGGTTATTTTTCGCATCTGCTATAAGTTGATGCATACAAACGTTGCTCCTGAAGCCCTTCGAAAATCGGTAAGCGGATCCACCATGCTCATAGAAGCCAATATGGGCCGAGCTACCATTAATGTCCCCAAGACACTTACTTGGGATCAAATCACTAGGAATTCCTCCTGGGATTTGCGACAAGTCTGCCCTCCTGTCATTCGAGAGCCGACTCCCACTCAAATTGTTGAGCACGACGACGGAAGTGTCGAAGTGAAATTCGAAGATGCCAAAGAAGCCTTCCCAAGAACAAAAGAGTTCTTGAGGTCCAGGCCAAGCACCTCCAAAATACATAGGCCCCCGGCATCAATCGCAAGATCTGAGTCCCTCAGAGTCCAGTCGGTTGACTACGATCAAGCCTATGCCTCGATTCATTACACTGGATAGGCAACCTCTCCAACTCATTCAGATATGGAAAGTCAGTCTGTCACAGAAAGCCAAATCAACGTCATCCTCTCATTTTCTGTCAACAAGGAACTCCTCAAGAAGGACTTTCTTCCCAAGAATAACAAAGAAAAGAGAGATAGATTCTTCAGAGAATACTCAGAAGATGAGCGAAGTGATCTTCGCGCTCAATGGTATAAACACATGGAGGATGTTCAACAAGATGTTCCATTCTTTATTTGGATGGACCTTGGGATAAACGTCCTTACTGAATCACAATGGAAAACCACTAGACGTGGCCTAATCCATGGCATTCATCCACCACTCGAACAAGTGGAAATTGAAACAACATATGGGGATAAGATCCTGGCCTCCCCTTTCAAGTCCATAACAAGAGATGAGACAGAGCATTGGTCTCTAAAGGATATTAAAAATATCCAAAGATCAAAACAATTTCTCCAACAAAATGCTTTCAACCATTGCCAAACAGGTTGATAAGATCGAGGAGAAAATTCAAGGCGATTCAATTAAATCTGGTTCCAAACAAAAAGGTGCTTTCAAAGAAACAAAACCCTTGTTTCTACCCACAACGCTGAGCCAAGACATAACTCTTGACGACAGCTCAAACACTATCAATGACATCCAGAAGATGCTACAGCAATTAACTAAAGGAATTGCTACGCCTTCTTCAAATCAGGGGATTAATGTCATTTTTGAACCCTCTGACCGGGATATCAAAGAATTCAGACGACAGTATCTGAACAAAGAGGTCTCTACGGAACCTAGCACTTCAAAAAGCGTTTCGGCCATAGAATCGCGCCAGTTTTATTCCAGGCCCTCATTGCCAGACGTAGCTTACGAAGAAAGAAGCTACATGACATCCGCAACATTCAGCGGATCAGAGGTTTACGAGTGGAATATAGATGGCTTATCTGATCATTTAATTCTCGACGTAGCCAACAATATGTGCTTAGCGGCAAACGCCTTCAAGGCTAAGTGCAAAACCGAATTCGAAACCGCCCAACTCTTAGCCGCCGGTTTCACCAGAACCCTCAAAGACTGGTGGGATAAATATATGAAGGCAGAACAAAGGCATGAAATTCTCACTCATGTCACCAAAATCAACAGAAAAGTTCCAAGTAACGTACCAAACATGCCGGATACTACAAAAGTTGAAGAAACAAAAGATGTTGTATATACCCTCATATATACTCTCTCCAAATTCTTCATTGGCAACCCCGCCTGGTACGAAGAAAGGTCTGCCACAATCTTACTCAAAATGAAGTGCAAACCTCTCGGCGAGTTTCGCTGGTACAAAGATATGTTCATCAACAAAGTAATGGCCAGAACGGACTGCAACTCAAACCTTTGGAAACGAAAATTTGTTGAAGGCTTACCAAACTACTTCGCCCAGCGTGTAGAACGAGCCTTAGCTGACCTATGGGATGACCATGTCATTGAATGGGAAAGCCTATCATATGGCGACATCAGCGCCCAAGTCATTAGAGAAGGCCTCAAGCTTTGCGACGAACACAAGTTGCGAAAAAAGCTTGACAACCCCGTCCAAAGCAAAGCTGTCCTAGGAGACTTTTGCTATCAATATGGTGTTCACAACGAACGCTTTCCCACAGAAACAAAAAGGAAAAGTCGAAAGAAACCTTTCCAATATGCCAAATACAAAGGAAAGCAAAATTTTTACGACAACCGTCGGAAAAATTACTATAAAAAACCCAGTTATCCATATAAATATCAGGGTACAAGAAAACCTGCTACTAAGCGTGTTCCTCTTTCCAAAGTAGTATGCCGCAAGTGCAAACGTACGGGACACTATGCCAATCGGTGCCCTGTTCGCGGCAGAATCAAAGAGCTTGATATAGAAGAAGAGCTCAAAAACAAAATTTTAAACATGGTACTTTCTGATTCAGAGTCAGACAGTATACAAAGTGAAGAGCATGCCATTGGCCAAATCCTCGAAGACCACGAAGACTCAGATACCTCCTCTTTTACAAGTGAAAACGATTCAATCTACGGCATGCGCGCATGTGGCGGTTGCATCAATGTTCTAACAATGGATCAACGTGCTCTATTCGATATTGCCGAAAGAGTTGATGATCCAGACTTATACAAAAAGATCATTACTGATCTAAAGACATCTCTTGATTCTACCAAACCTCAAGAACAAGAGGACCCAAAGAAGGAGGATGGTTTCGAACCATATACACTGACGGAAGTCATGAAACGATTTCCTGTCACAACGAAAGCAGTCTCGACTAAACAGCTAAGACCTCAAACAGGAGGTTCAACAACTAAAGCTTGACATGATTAACCACGTGTCCAAGCTTTGGGTTGAGGTTGCTACTTTAAAGACTTCACATATCACAGATGCTGATCAAGAGGACGATATTCCCGACGAACAGCAATCTTTCATTGGCAAAATCCCCAGAATCCCGTACCAAAAATGGCACACATTGGTAACCTTAAAGGTACGAGATTTCGAAGAAAATTTGATTGCCATGCTCGATTCAGGCGCAGATCAAAATTGTATTCGCGAAGGTAGAATACCTTCGAAATACTTTGAGAAGACTCTTGTTAGACTTACCAGTGCTAATCAAGAGCAACTCCACATTAAGCATAAATTATCAAATGCTCACATCTGCAAAGAAGGTCTTTGCCTCGTAAATACTTTCATATTAGTCAAAGATTTAGGTGTTGAAATGATCTTAGGTACACCATTCCTAACTCAATTATACCCATTTCAGATAACTGAAAAGGGTTTAGAATCAACAGTCCTTAATTCAAAAATCATATTTGAATTCATACAACCCGTCAAAACTCACGTTGTTGACATGATTCAAACAAAAGAAACACAGATAGATTTTCTTAAGGATGAAATATCTTATAAGAAAATCGAAGAACAGTTAGTTAATCCACGAATAATTCTTCGGATCAAACAATTTCAAAAGAAAATTGAGCAGGATCTCTGTTCAGATTTTCCTAATGCATTTTGGGAACGGAAGCGACATGTTGTTTCTCTTCCTTACACAAAAGACTATTCGGAAGAAAATATTCCGACAAAGTCTAGACCCATTCAAATGAATGCTAACCTTCTTGCAATATGCAAGAAAGAAATTGATGATTTATTGCAGAAAAACCTCATCAGGCCATCAAAGAGCCCCTGGTCTTGCGCTGCATTTTACGTCAACAATCAAGCCGAGAAGGAACGCGGTGTCCCCAGGCTGGTAATCAATTACAAACCCTTGAACAAGGTTTTGGAATGGATCCGTTATCCAATTCCAAACAAAAATGATTTAATCAAGCGCATTTCCAGCGCAAAAATCTTTTCAAAATTCGATCTAAAATCGGGGTTTTGGCAGATCCAAATTGCCAAAAAAGATCATTACAAAACAGCTTTCAATGTCCCCTTCGGACAATATGAGTGGAACGTAATGCCTTTCGGATTAAAAAACGCTCCCTCCGAATTCCAAAAAATCATGAATGACATTTTCAATGGTTTTCAAGCATTTTCAATTGTCTACATTGACGACGTTTTGATTTTCTCCCAAAATATTGACCAACATTTTAAACACCTCCAAACGTTTCTTGGATGCTCTCGAGATGAGTTGGATGCCCATGAGGTGAGTTGGATGCTCATGAGATGAGCTAGATGTCCAGGAGGTGTGTTGGATGCTCATGAGATGAGTTGGATGCTCATGAGGTGAGTTGGACGCTCATGAGGTGAGTTGGATGCTTATGAGATGAGTGGGCTGCCTTGTGTGTAAGCCCCTTGGTATGAGGTAAGTTCGGTTGGCATTGTTATGCTTTAGTAGAGCAGGGTTGCCACAGCTTCGAGTATCGTGTGGAGATGGAACCCTGGGGTGTTCCTTTGATTGGTTGTATCCCTGCCGGAAGGTTGTTGTTGGTTTTCTTTAGAAAGCGCCTGTTAGCCTTGGATCCCTAAAGGAAGGTTGGGAGTTGTGCACACAGGTGTGCTTTCGTGTAGTTCGTTCTGGTGGCGAGAGTTTCTAAACCATGAAGGGTTTGCAGTGGAGAACTGGTGCTCAGTTCTTGGAGAAGGTGGACTCCAGGTGGATGTTGTAAGGCTTGTTGAGATTGTAAGGACACCGTGCTCGTAGTCGGGTTGTTGCTTAGGCATGTTTGTTTAAGTTGAACCTAAGCTTGGTTGGTGGAACCTCTTGTGTTCATGGTTGGTGTTCAGATGGTGCTGAACGAATGGTGGTTGTAGTGAAGCAGCGTAGTTCCTGACAGTAGTTGCTAAGGGTGTTGCTCGGAATCCTTACCCTAGGTGGAAGCTACATTGTGGCTGATGCTTTGAGTAGGAGGATGACACATTCTGAAGCGTTTCTGGTCTTTTTTTGGTTTCGAGGTTCGGAGCAGGCCAGCATGGTTGAGATGCTGGAAAAAGGAGTTGTTTGTTCAGGCAGTTGGCTGTTAGACCGTTTGACGACAGTGTGTGTCGAGGGTAGCTGAAGAACCCTAGTTGTGGAGGGCCTCACCAGAGCTCAGTCAGACCTAGGTAGTGAGTTTTAGTTGGCAAGCCGGAGTCGAGTAGGTTGTAGGCTTCGGGTGAGTTGCTGGCAGTTTTGGTAAGCTAGCAAGCCAGAGCTTGTTTCAAGCAGAGTCCGGATTGGTTCCGGTGTGGTGGCAAGTTGGTGTTTGATGTTGACCAAGGTGTGGTTTTCGAGTTGCTAAGGAGTTAGCCTTGCTCGTGGGCAAGTGGTTTGCCCTGTAGGATGTCTCTCATGTTCCCAGAGTTTGAGAGTGCCCTCATTTGGTGTTGGAGGGTGAGTCTTTGCTTGTTCGTGGTCGGCGGACCAGTCTGTGGTGGACCCCCCTGTTGTTGCCTCAGTGAGAGAGTTGGATGTTGTGCTTAGCTGAGCAAGACAGCGAGCGTTTGTGGAGCTCCCTGTTCTTCGGATGTCTGCTTGTAAGGATCTGTTTCCTTTTGGAGTTGTCGGATTATCCCTTGGTCTTGGACTTGGCGGTAGTGGTGTTAGTAGGTGGAAAGTTTGTTGGCCACCTGAAAGCAGTTGTTTGTCCAGTTAAGCGAACTCTTGAGTGGTGTTCCGAAAGTTGTTGGAAGAGTTGAGCTGCTTCTATGAGTGTTTGGCCTAGTCGATTATGGTTCTTTGTGTGTTTGGCCTTGGAGCTGTTGCACCTTTGTAGTTGAGGCCCCCTTCGTATCAGTTGTGGATGAGGTTGCACCATTGTGGCTGGATTAGGGTCTTGGCCTATTGAGGGATCCTTGCTGGTTAGTGTAGCTTGTGCTCTGCCTGCCATTGTTGGCATTCTTGTTCTTAGTAGTTGGTGTTAACCGGGTAGTGGTGTTCCGTTTATGAAGTTCGGTGGCTAGGTGCAGTGAGCCTAACCTAGAGGGTTAAGCCTGGTTGTGTTATCATTTGGACTTGTGAGATGTGTTTCATATTTGAGGCAAGCTTTGTTCTGTTTCTTGCATGGAGGTAAGTTTGGTGGAGGGAGCCCTCTGGGGCCCTGTTGTTAGCAGGTTGACTTGCCCAGTCAGTGATTTAAGTCGAGCTAGGGTTGAGTGGATTGGCATAACTAAGCAATTTGTAGTTGGTTGAGCTTCCGGGTGCGTAGCACTGAAGTTGTTGGTTTGTAAGTTTCCGTGTGGGAGTTGTCAGCTAGTTGAGGTTGTTGTGTGAGTTCGGATTTTTGGAGGATTGGTTTCAGTAGCTAGAGCTCGCACCTCGTTTCGTGTGCAGATGCCATTTCTATGGAGTAGAGGCATGTCAGTTTCAGGCTGGAGTTGTTGTCACCAGGGTGTGGCAACAAAGGTTTGTTCTAGGCAGTGCGTTGACGAACCGTGGTTCTGGAGAGAGTTTCGAGGCTTATGAGCCGAGTGCAGTTCCTGTAGTGTTTTCACCCTCTGACCGATGGTCTTTTGAGAGTAGTGAGCCAGATCCTTTGGAGCTTGTTGCGAGTTGGTGTTTCCATGGTTAGGCAGCGGAAACCGGTGTTGGATTTTATAAGGTTGCCTAGGATAGCAGTTCCCGGCTGCTAGTTCTTTGGTTTCGTTGAAGCATAGTATGGTAAGCGTTGCAGGTTTCTAGTGTTTTGGGAAAAGGTTGGTGGCCATCAGTTTTGTTTTCGGGTCCTAAGTTACTGCAGTTGACCAGAGGTGTTGTGCAGGAGTTTGAGCTCGTTTGTGGTTAGCTCAGAGCATGTAGAAAAGTTACGCCGATGTTCGGCGTCGAGTTTTTGAGTTTGAGGTTGGACAGCTCATGTTTTAAGGTTGCATCGATGCTAGGTGCGTTGAGGTTTGTAAGTAGTGTTGGGGTTTTGTAAGTGAGGGAAGTTGAGTCCCCGATTGTTGGTCCGTTTTGAGATTATCGAGGAGATTGGCAGAGTTGCTTATCGGTTAGCTTTTCCCTGTCATTGACAGCTGTGTTCAGTGTTTTCTTGTATCGACGTGGAGGCAGCTTGTGTCGGACCCATTGCTCATTGTGGACTTTGAGCCTTTGCAGCTGATTGAGGTTTTGAGCTTCGAAGGGAAGCCTGGGAGTATTCTGGTCTTGAGTCGAAGACGTTGCGTAGCATTGAGATCCGTTGGTAAAAGTTTAGTGGAGGAGTCTGAGTTCAGAGGAGGCCGCTCGTGAGCGGGAAGGACGGGATGAGATTGCGATATCTGTGGCTGCTCAGATCTTTAAGGACTTTCGAGGACGAAAGTCATAAAAAGGAGGGAATATTGTAACGGCCCACGTTTTCATCCCGGTCTTCCAGGTATGCCCTAGGGGTATTTTGGTAACTTGGTCAGGCCGTCAGGGCCGTTTATGTCTTTTCCAGTTGCTAAAATTATTGGATGGATTTATGTAAGTTTTTGAGGCTTTGTGGAAGGGTTGAGCAAGGTTTGATGCAAAAGTAAAAACAAAGGAAATTTTGTTGCAGCTGGGATTTGAACCCGGGTCTCAAGGAAAGCTTGTGGGGTTGCATGCCAAATGAGCTATTGAGAGCTCTTGTTGCTCTTTCCGTGTCATTTTATGGTTAGCCTTGGATTTTGGAGTTTTGGTGCTTTTGGTTAAATGAAAAAGAAAGTTAGGTTTTGTTCTCCTTCTCCTCCATCATCCTCCTAGCCGTCCAAGCCAAATTCTCCATAGCCCTGCCGATTTTTCATCCCCTTTGCAGCTCCAAGGTTCAATCGTGATCCCGGGTAAGTCTTCTTCCTCTTCATCTTCTCGATTGGTTGTTCTTGCTGGTCGTATGTAAAAAAGAAGGTGTGTGTGTGTGTGTGTGGTGCAGCCAGCCGAGGGGAGCTCGCCAGCAGCCGAGCCGTCGCACCAGCCGCCCGAACAGCAGCGCCCAGATAGCGCCGGTCAGCCCTGTCGCCGTCGCACGCCAGCAGCCGAGACGCCCAGACTGGAGTCGCCCAGATCTGCCATCGCAGCTCCCAGGCCGGACAGCAGCATCCCAGATCGCTCGAAGTCGCCCAGCCCTCCGTCCGTCGCGCACAGCGGTAGCCCAGATCGCCCAAGGATGCCGGCAGCCTCTCCATCGCGCGCCAGATCGCCGGTCGCTCGCAGTCGCAGCCATCGCGCGCCAGCCCTGTTAGCCCTCGCAGCGCAGCGGCTGCCGCCGCGCGCGCCGCCACGCCCGCACGCCCAGCCGCTCGTCCGCGTCGGCCAGCGCGCCACCCCTCGCGCCAGCCGTGTCCCAGCGCTTCACGCGCAGCCGAGCCCAGCGCCACGCCCGTGGCGAAATTTCAACCAGTAAAGACCCGACCCAAAAAGGGGCTCTAAATGGGCCTTTACCCCAATGCATGTATTGAAAATAAAAGACATTATGAAAAATACATTTCGGATCCCAAGTAAAAACAGAAACATTCAATAATCAAAACATACATTTCTAAAAGCATACTCTGATCAGAGATTTATTTAAACCATTTAAACATTCCACAAGTACAAATATGCTGGAATCCATAAAACGTAAGAAAACATCCTAGGGCTCCGTGCCCGTCTACATGCATTCAGGGGAAATAACAAAAGTCAAGAGTCATGATATAATAAAATGGTCAGAGATGACAGCAAAATTCCATGATCACAGCTCCTCCTTCAGCCATCCTGTCTTCCGCCTTGGTTACCTGTGGAAAACCACAGAATAAGGGTGAGTAACGAATTACTCAGTAAGAATCCCCAACCGGGGTACAATACGATATACATGATCATCTAGAAGAATGTATGCAAGCTATGAGTACAAACACAGAGCGGAGCACATAGCTAAGTCCACACTTGGACCTCGGATGCCAACTCAGGGTCTTAGTCCGGAAATACCACAACACACTATACGCTCTATACGGGAACAAGTCCCGGCCTCACTGTCTCTTTCGCCGATACGAAAGGTGCACCGCTCAAGATCCCGAGGAGCTCTCGATCGGCGCTGTAATGAGCGTAAGCGCGCACCGCATGCTACCGCAAACTCGGGGGTGCCGGTCTAGTGGCAAGCTGCCCGTGTTCGATCCACCATGCCTAACTAAATCTCGGATCGGTGTCACCGACATAGGGGTGTGAGACTCGACACGTGAACTATGTCACTGTACCACCGCACTGAGGCTAAGGAACCGGCCGTGGTAGGCTTACACCAGAAGCGGTCCTTGCCTAACAGTGGCAATCAAGGGCTACGGCCGAACACGCCGAGGACGTGCCGATCGCCGGGGGCAGGCAATGCCAAGTCATCATCCCGACCGTTGGGGCATTTAACGATCTGCCACCCTCACCCAAGATTGCGGGGCCACCGTTAGGGTTAGCTAAACCCTAACGGGATCGTGGACGGAGTACCATCTCGTGACGCGTCCTCGCTCGGGGATGCAAGTTACGTTATGCATCCGGCCCGGATGATGCTACCTACCCAACTCTAAACCATAGCAATAATAACAATTCAATCAATGCAATCAAATACGTGTTCAATGAGATACAAGGAACCTAGCATGATACTACGAAGCAAGAACAGATATCGAACATGCCGAATGGAACAACCTAGCATGGGCTAACATGAGAAACAATACAAGAGTTCATGCCACCGAGAATTCGAGCAGAGCACCTAGGGCTAAACATGCTAGTAATCATACACAGCATACAAAACAACAATCACAAATATACCAAGCAGGCCCACACAACTCCTGTAAGAAATCCTTACCTTGGTCCGGAGGCTTCTACACACAAATCCTAAGTCATGGAACAATCCCGAGCTAGCGAGCGGGAACCTAACAAACCAATAATAGTCAATACCTAAAAAGTCTAAAAACAATAGAACAACAAGCTCGGCTAGGGAACTCACGCGCACGGCGACACGAGCTTGGAGCCGCTGCAAGCCGGCACGCAGTGGCTGGCGCAGCAGCTGCGCGCTGGCTGCTACCGCACGGCACGGCACGCACGGACTTCCGACAGGACGCGCGCTCGCGGGCGAAGCGCCTGGCGTCGTGCGGCGAGCGGCTTCGCGCGCGCGCTGCAGTCGGGCGCGGCGTCGCGACGCGACGCGGCCGGGCGCACGGCGAGCAGGCGGCGGCTTCGGCGCGCGGGCGCAGCGTCTGGCGCTCTGCTGCTGCTGCGCGATCCGCACGATCCGCGCGGCGATGGCGTCGCGGCGGTGCTGCTTCAACAGATCTGGGCGGCGACTGGTGAGGATGGCGTCGGCAGGGTCGCTTTGCCAGATCCGGGCGACCGGTGAGCGATGGCGTCGGCGGCGGGGCCGCTCAACGAATCTGGGCAATCTGCGCGATCGCAGGGCGATCTGGTGCGACGGCAGGGGCGATCCGTCTTCTTCTTTGCGCGATCCGGCGTCGCGATCCGCCGGTGGGCGTCGCGGCGATGGGCTGCTGGCCGGGCTTCTCTCGGTGGCCGCAATCAACACAAACACACACAACACACCTCTTTTCACTTGGCCAAAAGCACACCAAACGGATGAGAAGAAGAAGAGGAAGATCGATACCTACCCGAATGATGATGAACGATCCAAGGAGCCGCAAGGATGAAGAATCGGCAAGGGCTATGGAGAGGAGAGCTTGTGCGCCAAGAGGAGATTTGGAGAAGAAGATGGAATAAACCTAATTTCTATTTCATTTAACCAAATGCACCAAAACTCCAAAATCCAAGGTTAACTAAGATGTGATGCGAGAAAGAGCAACAAGAGCACCTAATGGCTCAATTGGCACACATCTCCACAAGCTTCCCAGAGACCCGGTTCAAACCCCAAATTGCAGAAGACAATTCCTTTATTTTTACTTTTGCATCAAACCTTGCTCAAACCAAACCACAAACCCCTCCAAAAACCTACAAAAACCATCCAATAATTTTAGTAATCGAAAGACACACAAACGACCACGACGGCCCGACCAAATTACCAAATTACCCCTAGGGCATACCGGAAGACCGGAAGAAAAACTCAGGTCGTTACAATATTCCCTCCTTTTATGACTTTCGTCCTCGAAAGTCCTTAAGACAGTAAAACACTTCAGGGTAATGCAATCTCATCTCGTCTTCCCGCTCCCAAGTGGCTTCCTCGTAACCCCGATTCTTCCATCGAACCTTTACTAAACGAATCTCGCGATTACGCAACGTCTTGGTCTCAAAGGCAAGGATCCTCACCGCTTCTCCTCGAAGTTCAAATCCTCATTCACCGCAAAAGGCTCAAAGTCTACAATGTGCGACGGGTCCGGCACATACCGCTCAACATCGATACATGAAAAACACTATGCACCACTGATAGTGACGGAGGAAGGGCTAACCGGTAAGCAACTCGCCAATCCTCTCTAGGATCTCAAATGGACCAACAAAACGGGGACTCAACTTCCCACGCTTACAAACCTCGTAACACCTCGCATCGGAGCAACCTTAAGGAACACATGCCGACCAACCTCAAACTCCAAATCTCGACGCGAAAATCGGCGTAACTCTTCTGCTGCTCTCGCTCGCTACTGTCAACACACGAGCTCTAATCTTCACCTTGCACCATTGGTCAACTGCAGTAACTCGGGACCCAAAACTCGTCTATCACCAACCTCTTCCCGAAACACGGGGGACCGACAACGCTTACCATACAAAGCCTCGAATGGAGCCATCTGATATCGCCGATGCGTAATCATTGTTATTATAGGCAAACTCCATCAGAAAGTGCGAATCTCGTCCCAATCGCTGGGAAATCCAACACACAAGCCCTCAACATATCCTCGAGGATCCGATTCACTCTCTCTCGGTCGACCATCCGTTTGAGGGTGAAAAGTTGTCTTGAAATCGCACTCTGTGCCCAAACCCTTCCGGAGCGCTCTCGAAACGAGAAGTGAACCGCGAGTCACGATCGGACACAATCCTTACCGGCACACCATGATAACGGATGATCTGCTCCAAAAACAATCTGCGCCCATCGTTCCACGGTATAGGTGTCTCTACCGAATGAAGTGTGCGCTCTTGGTCAAACGGTCGACTATCACCCAAATGCGAGAGAACTTCCTCGGAGTCCTTGGCAAGCCGTAGATAAAGTCCATGGAGATCTCTTCCCATTTCCACAGGGTACACTCGATCAGGCTGCAACAAACCACCGGCCTCTGCTGGGGTGCCTTCACTTGTCGACAAGTGAGACACCTACCCGACAAACTCGCCACATCTCTCTTCATTCCCATCCACCGAAGGTCCGCTTAAGGTCTGATACATCTTGGTACCCCGGGTGCCAAGCAAAAGGGGAATCAGGGCCTCCGAGCAGCAACTCTGCTGCAAACTGCAATATCCGGAACACACAACCGCCTCTATAAGTCAACCCACCGTCCCGCGAATATACAAAGTCAAAGTCACCGTCAAGCACTAACTCTCATCAACCAACCTCTTAAGTGCGGGGTCACCCAACTGGCTGTCTATAATCCATTTAATCGACGGCCGAGCAGTCAATCGAGCTACCACTGGCGGTAACCTCACCCAACAACATCGCGCAACCTCGGCCCGCTCGAACTCTCTCTCGCAAACCGGGCTGGAACTCAACAACGCCGCGAGTGCGACGTCTTTCTACTCAAAGCATCGGCCACTACATTGGCTTTACCGGATGGTACAAAATCTCGCAGTCATAATCCTTTACCAACTCTAACCATCTCCTCTCGCCTCATATTCAACTCCTTCGAGTAAACAGATACTTGAGGCTCTGGTGATCGGTAAACATCCGAATCCGCTCACCATACAGTAATGCCTCCAAATCTTGATTACCAAACACCACTGCGCCAATTCCATATCATGAGTCGGGTAGTTCTGCTCATACGGCTTGGTGACGGGAAGCATAGGCAATGACCTTCCCGTCTTTGCATCAACACACAACCTAATCCAAACTTGGAAGCATCATCAGAGACCACGAAACCACTGTCCCCTCCGGATCGCCAACACCGTGCTTGAAGTCAAACTACGCTTGAGCACGGCAAAGCTCTCATCACACTCTTTGTCCCAAACAAACTCGACACCCTTCCTCGTCGACGAGTGAGGGGCGAGGCTAAAGCGAAATGTCCTTGACGAACCGACGGCGGTAAACTCGCCAAACCTGAAAAGCTGCGAATCTCGCAATCAAGTCGACTTGGCCCATGAACTCACCGCCTCAATCTTCGCGGGGTCCACGGCTATACCATCTCTCGAAACCACGTGGCCTAGGAAGGCCACCGCTCCAACCAAAATCACATTTGGAAAACTTCGCATAAAGTGGTTTTCCTCAAAGCCGCCAATACTCGCCTCAAATGCTCGCATGGTCTTCTTTAGACCTCGAATAAATCGAATATCGTCAATGAACACGATGACGAAAGCTGTCCAAAAATGATTTGAACACCCTATCCATCATGTCCATGAACGCAAATTGGGGCATTGGTCAATCCAAACGACATGACCACAAACTCATAGTGACCATATCTAGACTGAAAGTCGTCTTAGGAATGTCGGCATCCCCGATCCGCAAATCGATGGTAACCGGATCTCGAGATCTATCTTGGAGAACACGAAGCTCCTGAAGGCGATCGAACAAATCGTCGATACGGGGCAACAGATACTTATTCTTCATCACCACCTTATTAAGCTCGCGGTAATCAATACATAAGCGCATAGAACCATCCTTCTTTTTCACAAAGCAGAATCGGTGCTCCCCACGGGGACACACTCGGACGGATGAACCCTCGATCTAACATCTCCTGCAAATCGAATCTTGATTCCTTTAACTCACCGGGCGCCATACGATACGGAGCCTTCGAGATAGGAGGGTCCCGGCTCGAGCTCAATTGTGAAGTCAACCTCTCTCTTGGGGGCAACCCCAGTAACTCCTCGAGAAACATGTCCGCAAACTCCCGCACGGCCGTGCACGATCAACGCAGACAATGAGGGGCGACTCTTCCCGAACAACTTGGCTAGATAGCCCCAAGCACCATGAGCTAGAAACCGACGAGCTTTCACGGTGACACCATCGTGGGAAACTCCACCTGGACTCCACGAAACTTAAAGTGGGCCGACTGGGCGGCTGAACACTACTTCTTTCGGTGGCGGTCAATCAACGCGTGGTTAGCGACTAACCACTCCATACCAAGAATCACATCAAAACCGCTCATAGGCGGAACTATGAGCGTAGCCACTAGCAACTCTCCTGGATATCTCGATCCGGCCATCCCTAATCTTATCTCTAGCCAACATATTAACTCCCGAAGGAGTTGCAACAGATAACTCGAAACCTAGAGGCTCTAGTCTTAACTTAGCATGCTCGACAAACAACACAGATACAAATGAATGCGTAGAACCTAGAATCAAACAAGGCAAATGCGCAGTTGATCTAAAACAAGAAGCGTGCACCACGCAGCGGCATCCGTGCGCTCGGCCTCTGACCCGACGGTCGTAGCAAACACTCGACCACTATTTGCCATATTGGCCGAGCCGCCATAGCCGGCTGATCACAAAACGGGCCATGTGCCCCTCTCTACCACAACGGAAGCACAATCTAGGTCTAGGTGACAAGCTCCGGCGTGGACTTTCCCTAAAGTAGCACAAGCGGGAACTGCACAGGTCCTCCCCTGCTGTCGGGAATGGAAGCGGACTGGAGCTCTCCGTGATCTCTGCTTCAAAGCGCCTTGCGCGCGGCCGCCGCCTCCCGAAAATCAAACTTCCTCTTACGCCCCTTCAACTGGGGGACAAGACGGCTGAACAGGAGCGGCAACAACCCGCTCAAAGGGGATACTTCCCATTATAGATCGTGTCCAATCGGGCAGCCCCTAGCATAAGTGTCGGGGGCCTGAGCCACGACATCACGGGAAACACCTGCCTCAATCCGGATATGAACTTCCAATCTTCACTCGGGGTGGCAATCAACGAGGAGCAAAATATCCATACTCGAGAACTTGCGCTCATATTCCTCAATGGAATCGAACCTCGCTTGGAGTTCGGAAGAGCTCCACCATCTTCTCTTGAGCCTCATCACCGATGAACTTTACCTTGAACTCACCTTGAAGAACTCCCAAGTAGCGAGTGGAGACCAGGTGGTCTCTCGCTCAAGGTGGACTCCCACCACCATCTCGTTGTGCCTCCTAGCACATGAGCCGCACACCTCGGCCTCTGAATATCGGGGCACACCATGATCGGGAAGGTGTACTCCAAATGGGCAATCCACACGGGCTGCCGCTAACGCATCACCGGTGGCATCAAACTTCTCGAGCTTCCACTTCACAAAATCCTTCACCACCTACCCAATTCCTCGGCACCTCTGCCATATCCGCCTCTGGGGCTACTTGCTCCTGTGGAGCCGGAGGTGCTCTTGAGCTCTGCTTTGAACCAATCGAGTCACCGCTCGATCTGGGCTCGGGACTCTTCCCATTGCGCGCCAACAAGGCACGGGTCTCTCGCCCTCTGGTCACTCAACATGCTAACCATAAAAGCCCTCATAGACTCGGCAAACTCTGCTCCGGAGCGATCTCACGGCGCTCGATCGCCTCAACGCCCGCTCTAGGCGTAACGGGGAGGAGCTCTGTGGAATGCCATCGATCTCGGCTTGGGACGATGTCCTGCGATGCTCGATCCGATCCACGATACCTCGACACGCTCTCGAACCTCCTCTCCCGCGGGGTGATCGCATCTTTGGCGATCTACATCCAAACCAACAACGAATCAAAACACACTGTCACCACTCCACAACACCAAACAAGGCATACACTAGATGATAGGTATTGTAAATTCTTAACCCTTTTTCTTTCTAAAACAATAAACCTAGGCGTGCTGATGGTATTTGAGTCTTGGTGATCATGGAAGGATGACCTACAACAAAGGTCGAGTCTACGAGAATCTATGACTCGAGCTCACGATACCAAGCTGTAAAGACCCGACCCAAAAAGGGGCTCTAAATGGGCCTTTACCCCAATGCATGTATTGAAAATAAAAGACATTATGAAAAAATACATTTCGGATCCCAAGTAAAAATAGAAACATTCAATAATCAAAACATACATTTCTAAAAGCATACTCGATCGGAGATTTATTTAAACCATTTAAACATTCCACAAGTACAAATATGCTGGAATCCATAAAACGTAAGAAAACATCCTAGGGCTCCGCGCCCGTCTACATGCATTCAGGGAAATAACAAAAGTCAAGAGTCATGATATAATAAAATGGTCGAGATGATGACGAGGATTCCATGATCACGGCTCCTCCTTGACCATCCTGTCTCGCCTTGGTTGGTTACCCGTGGAAAACCACAGAATAAGGGTGAGTAACGAATTACTCGAGAAGAATCCCCAACCGGGTACAATACGATATACATGATCATCTAGAAGAATGTATTCAAGCTATGAGTACAAACACGAGCGGAGCACATAGCTAAGTCCACACTTGGACCTCGGATGCCAACTCGTGGTCTTAGTCCGGAAATACCACAACACACTATACGCTCTATACGGGAACAAGTCCCGGCCTCGGCTGTCTCACATCGATACGAAAGGTGCATCGCTCAAGATCCCGAGGAGCTCTCGATCGGCGTTTGTAATGAGCGTAAGCGCGCCGCCTGCTCTTTGCAAACTCGGGGTGCCGGGTCTAGTGGCAAGCCGCCCGAGTTCGATCACCATGCCTAACTAAATCTCTGGGATCGGTGTCACCGACATAGGGGTGTGAGACACGGACACGTGTGAACTATGTCACCTATACCACCGCACTGAGGCTAAGGAACCGGGCGTGTAGGCTTACACCGAGAAGCGGTCCTTGCCCTAACAGTGGCAATCAAGGGCTACGACCGAACACGCCGAGGACGTGCCGATCGCGGGGGCGAGGCAATGCCAAGTCATCATCCCGACCGTTGGGGCATTTAACGATCGCCACCCTCACCCAAGATTGCGGGGCCAGCCGTTAGGGTTAGCTAAACCCTAACGGGATCGAAACGGAGTACCATCTCGTGCGTCCCTCGGGGATGCAAGTTACGTTATGCATCCGGCCGGATGATGCTACCTACCCGAACTCTAAACCATAGCAATAATAACAATTCAATCAATGCGGTCAATACGTGCTCCATGAGATACAAGGAACCTAGCATGATACTACGAAGCAAGAACAGATATCGAACATGCCGAATGGAACAACCTAGCATGGGCTAACATGAGAAACAATACAAGAGTTCATACCATCGAGAATTGAACAGAGCACCTAGGGCTAAACATGCTAGTAATCATACACACAGGCATACAAAACAACAATCACAAATATACCGCGAGGCCCACACAACTCGGTAAGAAATCCTTACCTTGGTGGAGGCTTCTACACACAAATCCTAAGGCTGCGGAACAATCCCGAGCTAGCGGCGGGAACCTAACAAACCAATAATAGTCAATACCTAAAAGTCTAAAAACAATAGAAAGCAAGCTCGGCTCGGGAACTCACGCGCACGGCGACACACGAGCTTGGAGGCTGGCAGCAAGCCGCACGCAGCAGGTCGGGCGCAGTCGCACTGCCGCACGGCAGGCAGTGGGTCTTGGTGTGGCTTGTGGCCCCCAGCACGCACGGCACGGACTCACGGCGAGGGACGCGCGCGCGCGGCGGCGTCTCGGCGTCGCGAGCGGCGGCTTCGAGCGGCGCGCGCTGCGGGTACAGCGTCGGCTGCGGCGACGCGGACGCGCGGCGCGTAGCGGCGGCTTCGAAGCTGCGCCTTGGGCGCTGGCGTCTGGCGTCTCTTCTTGCGTCACGTCGATCCGCACGATCGCGCGCGGCGATAAGCGTCTGGCGGGCTGCTTCAACAGATCTGGGCGACACGGTGAGCGATGGCGTCGCGGCGGGGGCTGCTCAACGATCTGGGCGATCTGTGCGATCGCAGGGCGATCTGTGCGACGGCAGCGGCGACCTGTCTTCTTCTTTGGCGCGATCCGCGTCTTGATCTGGCCGCCGGCTTGGGCGTCGCGACGATGGTCTTTGGCCGGGCTTCTCTCGGTGGCCGCAATCAACACAAACACACACAACACACCTCTTTTCACTTGGCCAAAAGCACACCAAACGGATGAGAAGAAGAAGAGGAAGATCGATACCTACCCGAAATGATGATGAACGATCCAAGGGAGCTGCAAGGATGAAGAATCGGCAAGGGCTATGGAGAGGGAGAGCTTGTGCGGCCAAGAGGAGATTTGGAGAAGAAGATGGAATAAACCTAATTTCTATTTCATTTAAACAAATGCACCAAAACTCCAAAATCCAAGGTTAACTAAGATGTGATGCAGAAAGATCAACAAGAGCACCTAATGGCTCAATTGGCACACATCTCCACAAGCTTCCCAGGAGACCCGGGTTCAAACCCCAGCTGCAGCACAATTCCTTTATTTTTACTTTTGCATCAAACCTTGCTCAAACCAAACCACAAACCCCTCCAAAAACCTACAAAAACCATCCAATAATTTTAGTAACTGGAAAAGACACAAACGACCCTGACGGCCCGACCAAATTACCAAATTACCCCTAGGGCATACTGGAAGACCGGGAAGAAAAACACAGGTCGTTACACCAGTAGCACACTGCCCTTTGCCAGATCTGCGCAATTGACTGCCAAAGACACCTAGCCCCGTGTCGCCGTGCCGTGTGTGTGCTCCCGAGCCGAGCCTGTTGTTTTATTATTTTTTAGGCTTATAGATGTTGATTATTATTGTGTTTGCTAGGTTCCGTTAGCTTTCTCGGGATTGTTCGCAGCTTAGGATTTGTGTGTAGAATCCTCCCGACCAAGGTAAGGATTTCTTACCGAAGTTGTGTGAACCCTGCGATGTTCTATGTGATTGTTGTTTGTATGTTTGTTTGTGATTATCAGCATGTATAGTTTAGGTGCTCTGTTTCAATTCTGACTAGCATGACTTCGTATGTTGTTCTCTCATGTTAGCCCATGCTAGGTTGTTCCGCTCTGGCATGCTCATATCTCGCTTCGCTTCGTAGTACCATGCTAGGTTCGTTGTATCTGTTGAGCACGTTTTGGATTGTATTGGATTGTATGTTATTGATATGATAGGTTAAAGTGTAGGTAGGTAGCATCATCCGGGCCCGATGCATAAAGTATCTTGCTTCCATGGCAGGGACGTACGAGGTAGTACTCCGTCCCTAGACCCCGTTAGGGTTTAGCTAACCCGATCGGTAGGCCCCGCAATCTTGGGTGAGGGTGGCAGACTGTTAAATGCCCCAACGGTCGGGATGATGACTTGGCATCGCCTCGTCCCGGCGATCGGCACATCCTCGGCGTGTTCGGCCGTAGCCCTTGATTGCCACTGTTAGGGCAAGGACCGCTTCGGTGTAAGCCTACCACGATCGGTTCCTTAGCCTCAGTGCGGTGGTTCAGTGACATAGTTCACGTGTCCGTGTCTCACACCCCTATGTCGCGGGCACCGATCCGGAGATTTAGTTAGGCGTGGTGGATCGGACATCGGCGACTTGCCACTAGATCCGGCACCCCATAGTGCTGCGGTGGCATGCGGTGCGCGCTTACGCTCATTACAACGCCCGACCGAGAGCTCCTCGGGATCTTGAGCTAGTGCACCTTTCGTGTCGACGAGATGAAGCCGAGGCCGAGACTTGTTTCTCGTATAGGGCGTATTGTACCCGGTTGGGGATTCTTCTTGAGTAATTCGTTACTCACCCTTATTTTGTGGTTTTCCACAGTAACAAAGGTGCGAGGCAGGATGGGTGAAGGAGGAGCTGTGATCATGGGAACTCGCTGTCGTCTCTGACTTTTTATTTCTATGACTCTTGTCTTTTATTTTCCCCTGAATGCATGTAGTCGGGCACGGAGCCCTAGGATGTTTCTGAATGTTTTTGTGGGTTCCTGTTTTACTGAATTTGAGGATGTTTCAAATGTTTTAATAAATCTCTGATCAGAGTGTACGTTTTGGAAATGTATTTGCCTTGAAACAGGTGCTTGGAGACAGGGACAAGTTTCAGCAAACTATATTGATTTCTGATTGAACCTTGATTGTTTTGTTTTAATTGGGAATCCGAAAATTTATTTGCATATTGCCCTTTACTTTGAATGCATGCATTGGGGTAAAGGCCTATTTAGAGCCCTTTTTTGGGTCGGGTCTTTACAACATCCAATCTCTGTGGGATCGATAATTTACATACTTATTAATTCCTACAATCCCCGACCGCGTATACTTGGCATAATTGATTCCAAGTGCGTTTCACATAAGAATTAGTTACTGTTTAAAATATTAGTAGTGGAATCTTCCAGTCAATTATTCTATTTTTAGAAAGACTGTTAGTGTTGATTGCTTTGTCCTGATTCTGTTGAGTTTGGATGATATTCTGATGACTACTAATAGTTTTGATGAAGTTATACAGTTTGAAAATTTCTTAATTTGTGAGTTTGATATGGTAGAGGTTTAATGTTTTGGTAGTATTTGTTTGTGCTTCTATTTCTTGCCTTTCTAATAGCACAATTTGTTAGTTTGTTCAGCAGTTACATGGATGTTTGACATATTTTGGTGCAACGTTTAGAACATTCAGATTCTTATTCGGACTTTGCTTTTGTAGGGTCATTGGGTTTTAAATTTATTTTTTTATGAAAAGTTGATTCATTCTAGATATATTGACTCTAATTTGTGCTGCTTATGTCATTTGAGTTGGTATTTCCTCTTTTTTTTTTATTCCATGTCACTTGACAACATTTGTTTTATGATTTGTCTGTTTTCAAAGATGTCATTTTAAGAGAAGTTTCAGGTTGATGTAGGTGGATTCAGTTCACCATCCTACTGAAGTTCTAAATTCTAAGGTTTTGAAGACCATTATGATTTGCTCGTGCAGAGCAAATTTTTTATCTAGTTTTGTCTAGAGTTTTTGAAATTCTGATGCCAGTTTGGATATGTACTTCAAGAGGGTAATTTGTTAAATATGAATTACACATCAAATTGTATTAACCCTTATGGTGAGTTTAGATGAACTTTGGGTTAGTTTTGGGGTTAGGTTAACTAACTATGTGGGTGTGCGATTGTGCTGTTATATAAAGAACCATTGGTCTCCTTCAACCTTTGAGAGAAACCCTAGCCACCAAATTTGAGAGCTCTTGATATTCATCAATGACAATTATGGGTGAGTGATCATGGTTGATCATCTCACATTCTGAATAGTGGAGTAGGTTAGTGCGAACGACTTTACATCTTTGTGTTAATTTGTTTGTGATTTCATCTCTATTTGAAATTTTTCTTGGATTATGATACATAGATTTGAAAATTTTTGTTACGCATTTACCTCACATCAGTGACGAATATTACTACCCAATATGATTCGTGATCATCTACATCATTAAGAAATATTTGAATTATTGTAACGGCCCAGGATTTCATCCTGGTCTTCCAAGTATGCCCTAGGGGTATTTTAGTAATTTGGTCGGGCCGTCAGGGCCGTTTCTATCTTTTTCAGTTGTTAAAATTATTGGATGGTCTTTTATAGGGTTTTTTGCCTTGTGGATGTGTTTGGGCATGGAGAGATGCAAAAATAAATTAGAGGATTAAAGGTGTGGTTGTTGGGTTTCGGACCCAGGTTGCCTGAGCGGTCAGAGGAGTGGTGTAACGGCCCAGTTTTCTATTCCAGTTCTCGAGGTGCTTCCGGTTCAGATTCAGTGGTTCGGTTGGGCCGTTAGAGCTGTTTTGACCCTTAGGGGTATTTTGGTCTTTTGCTCCCCGGGCAGGGATTTGTGGATTTTCGGGGCTTGAGGCGCCTCCGCGCTTTGTTGAGGCTTGTATGTTGGTGGTCATGAGTCCCGAGATGTTTGGGGTATTCGTTTGGGAGTTCGGTTGTGATTTGGGTTTTGGGCAAAGTGATCGTTGTTTGGGTGTTTCCTTTGGGATTCGAGCCTGTGCCCTTAGAGATGATTTGGGAGTTTGTTTTAAGTGAGAGTTTTTGTTTGGAAAGGTTGCTTCAAAGTGTCTCGAAGGAGGAAGCGGAAATGGGATTTAAGGACTTTAAGACTTATTTAAATTTGGAAAGAAAATTGGTTAAGGATGGAAAGGAGGATAAAATCCCATTTTTCCTTTTAATTCCCTTTTTCCTTTTATTTTTCCCTTTTATTTTCCAAAATCCCCAAAATTCCTTTTTCTCTCCCTTTCTCTCTCCTCCAGCCCGAGCAGCCCCTTAGTCGCCCATGTCCAGCCCTAGTCGCACCATGTCCAGCCGAGCCGCGCCCTCGCTCCAGGCCGCCCAGCTCGCCCATGCCCGCGCCGTGTCGAGCTACCCCAGCGCCCGATCGCATCGCCCTCGCCCTAGTCGCGCCGAGCCCAGATCTGCATCGCCCAGGCCGTCTCCGTGTCGCCCAGGTCGCGTCGAGCCCAGATCGGCGCCGCCAGGCCGCCTCCGTGTCGCCCGTGTCCGTGTCGAGTCGCCCCGAGCCTGGCGCCGCACCGAGTCGCTTGCCCTCAGAGGGTCTTCGTGCCTTCCCGAGCGCCCCGAGCCCGTCGCGTCGCGTCGCCTCGCCTCGCGCGCCGTGCGCCGCCCTCTGCCAAGCCGCGCAGGTGTGTCGTCGCCACCCGAGCTCGAGCTCGCGCCGGCGCTTTGCGCGCCTCGCCCATGCCGCGCGCGTGCTGCGCCGGCGCCCCGCCCTGCGCCCGGTGCCCAGCGCACTGTGCCCAGCGCCCGGCCAGTGCTCTTCGCGCCCGGCACTGCTGTTGTGTAATGGTTGGCCCGAGCCTTGTGGCTTCTCGGATGGTATTTCCCGACTCTTTTCTTCGTTGGGCCCCGATTTGTTGGCTGCTGTTTAGGGATTTATTTGGGCTGCTTTATTTTATGTTTAGGTTGTTTGGGTTCGATTAGAGGCTCGAGGATTGCTTGGTTGATTTGTGATTATTTTCTGCTTGTCCCAGGTAAGGATTTCTTACCGTGGTTGTGTGGACCCTGCGATATATCTCGATTGTGCCTTGTATGTTTCTTTGATTGTTATGAGCATGATAGTGATAGGCAGCTTTGTTTGATCTCTTGCTAGCATGTTTGTTGATTTTACATGTTAGTGCCATGCTAGGTTTGTTCTTCCAGCATGCTTGTGATTCCTGCTTAAGTTGTAGTATCATGCTAGGTAAATGTGATTGATGTCGGTCATTGCTTGCTAGCCAGGAATCATTGATTTACTCTGTATTCGTAGATAGTGTAGTAGGGTTTGTCATCATCCAGAGGCTGAGAGCGGACATAACGTACTTTGTCCCCACCGGTCGGGAGTAGAGCGAAGCATAACGTACATTGCTTCCCCCCGGCAGCCGATGTGGATGTAGCTACCACATCGGCATAAGCCTAGTTTGTAGCCTGCTAGAGCGGAACCCTGCCAACGGTGCAAGCCTGCCTTGGCCGGTTCTTAGCTTCAGGTCGGTGGTACAGGCTGCACAGATGTAAAGACCCGACCCAAAAGGGGCTCTAAATGGGCCTTTACCCCAATGCATGTATTCAAAATAAAAGACATTATGAAAAATAAATTTCGGATCCCAAGTAAAAACAGAAACATTCAACAATCAAAACATACATTTCTAAAAGCATACTCTGATCAGAGATTTATTTAAACCATTTAAACATTCCACAAGTACAAATATGCCGGAATCCATAAAACGTAAGAAAACATCCTAGGGCTCCGTGCCCGTCTACATGCATTCGGGGAAATAACAAAAGTCAAGAGTCATGATATAATAAAATGGTCGAGAGATGACAAAGCAGATTCCATGATCACGGCTCCTCCTTGACCATCCTGTCTCGCGCCTTGGTTACTGTGGAAAACCACGAGAATAAGGGTGAGTAACGAATTACTCAAGTAAGAATCCCCAACCGGGTACAATACGATATACATGATCATCTAGAAGAATGTATGCAAGCTATGAGTACAAACACGGAGCGGAGCACATAGCTAAGTCCACACTTGGACCTCGGATGCCAACTCGGGGTCTTAGTCCGGAAATACCACAACACACTATACGCCCTATACGGGAACAAGTCCCGGCCTCGGCTGTCTCTCATCGCCGATCTGAAAGGTGCACTCGCTCAAGATCCCGAGGAGCTCTCGATCGTGCGCCAGTAATGAGCGTAGCGCGCACCGCATGCTCTTGCAAACTCGGGGTCAGGGTCTAGTGGCAAGCAAGTCGCCTGAGTTCGATCACCATGCCTAACTAAATCTCTCGGATCGGTGTCACCGACATAGGGGTGTGAGACTGGACACGTGAACTATGTCGGCTGTACCACCGCACTTTGAGGCTAAGGAACCGGTCGTGGTAGGCTTACACCAGAAGCGGTCCTTGCCCTAACAGTGGCAATCAAGGGCTACGGCCGAACACGCCGAGGACGTGCCGATCACGCCGGGGGGCGAGGCAATGCCAAGTCATCATCCCGACCATTGGGGCATTTAACGATCGCCACCCTCACCCAAGATTGCGGGGCGGCCCGTTAGGGTTAGCTAAACCCTAACGGGATCGAGGACGAGTACCATCTCGTGCGTCCCTTGTCGGGGATGCAAGTTACGTTATGCATCCGGCCGGATGATGCTACCTACGAACTCTAAACCATAGCAATAATAACAATTCATTCAATGCGGTCCAATACGTGCTCAGCGGATACAAGAAACCTAGCATGATACTACGAAGCAAGAACAGATATCGAACATGCGAATGGAACAACCTAGCATGGGCTAACATGAGAAACAATACAAGAGTTCATGCCATCAGAATTTAGAACAGAGCACCTAGGGCTAAACATGCTAATAATCATACACGAGCATAAAAACAACAATCACAAATATACCGCAGGGCCCACACAACTCCGGTAAGAAATCCTTACCTTGGTCGGGAGGCTTCTACACACAAATCCTAAGGCATGGAACAATCCAGAGCTAGCGAGCGGGAACCTAGCAAACCAATAATAATCAACATCTAAAACGTCTAAAAACAATAGAACAACAAGCTCGGCTTAGGGGCACTCACGCGCACGGCGACACGAACTTGGAGTTCTTTGGGCGGTATCCACAGGCAGTGGCGGCAGGCGGCTGCCGCCGCACGACGGGCCTTTTAGCGCGCGATGGGCGCTGGCGGCGGGCCTGCGCATGGCATGGCAAGCAAGGCACACGCACGGACGCGACGCGGACGCGCAGCCCAATGCGCGGCGAGCGTCTGGCGTGCGGCGAAAGGCGGCTTCGAAGCGAATCTGCGCGGGCGGCTAGCGTCAGATAAGCGGCGACGCGGACGCGGCTGAGCGCGGCGCTGGCGAGAGCCTCGCGCGTCTGGCGATCGGCGAGGACGAACGGCGATCTGGGGCTGCGCATCGGCGCGCGATCGGGCGTCGGCGAGCTGCTTCGGCAGATCTGGGCGTGGGGCCGGCGCGACGACAAGGCTAGCCGGGCTTTGGGCGAACGGCAAAGGCTGCTAGGCTGATCTGGCGTCTTGGCCGGCGGGCTGGGCGCGCGACGATTCTTCTTGCTGGGCTTCTCTCGGCTGGCCGGAATGATGATGATCGATCCAAAGGAGCTGCAAGGATGAAGAATTCGGCAAGGCAATGGAGAGAAAAGCTTGGCGGCCACACACTTTGGAGAAGAAGATGGACAAACCTAATTTCTATTTCATTTAACCAAATGCACCAAACACCAAAGATCCAAGGTTAACTAAGATGTGATGCAGAAAGAGCAACAAGAGCAACTAATGGCTCAATTGGCACACATCCCCACAAGCTTTCCAGAGACCAGTGTTCAAACCCAGTGCAACATAATTTCCTTTATTTTTACTTTTGCATCAAACCTTGCTCAAACCAAACCACAAATCCTCCAAAAACCTACATAAATTCATCCAATAATTTTAGTAACTCGGAAAAAGACACAAAACGGCCACGACGGCCCGACCAAATTACCAAATTACCCCTAGGGCATACCGGAAGACGGGATGAAAACACAGTCGATACAACGGATGAGTGCCGAGGGCCTCGCACTCTTGTGTTCGGTGACACCGCTTCCAGTCTTTAGGCATGCGTGCTGACCGCGTGGTTTGCCCTTAGGCCCCGCATTTACGCCGGTTGCGAGATGAGCATGCGGTGTGCGCGCGCACGCGCGTTAGTCGCCGGTTGGAGAGCTCCCGGGCTAATGTTCGTGAGTACACCGTTCCTTCCGCTTTAGAGCGATCGCGCGGTACTCTCCCGATAGTCAGATTGTTAGCGAGGGTAAGAGGCCCTTGAGGACACCTATTGGGATTAGCTTTTGAGGTGATCATATGGTCGAGGAGAAAGACCCTCGAGGGTGTCGCATCTTTGGGATCGGTTTTGAGCTGATCAATTGGCCGAGGAGAAAGACCCTCTGAGATGTCCCGGGATTGGTTATGAGAACCAATCATTAGGCCTAAGTAGGAGACTTCCGATGATTCCTAAGTAAGAGACTTAGATGTTTCCGATCTTGTTTTATGAGCTCGTTGAGTTATGATCTGTGTTGATAGTCGTTTGCTTGCATGTTGAGGTGCTAGATGACTGATGTATCGTATTGTACCCGGTTGAGGATTCTTCTTGAGTATGTTTATACTCACCCTTATTTATCTTTCGTAACTTGGGACAACACCGGGAGGGCTAGCGGAGGGAGGCGATTGATCATGGGGAACCGCCAGGCACTCTGTCTTTTATTATTGCATTGTTTATTCAAAGATGTAGATGGACAGAGTCCTAGGGGAACATTGTTTAAAACGTTGCTTAAATTGTATTGTACATTTTATTAAACACTTTGCCGTGTTGTTTTACTTTGTTGGATTGTTTTAAATGAAAATTGTTGGTTATGTTTTAAGGGCTCCCCTTCTCATATGTTTTGAAAGGTTTTTAAATATGAGCTCTAAACCGCTTGTTATCATATTTAACTTGCATCTTTGAGTGAGAATCCGTGTTTAGGACCATGTTTTGGGTCGGGTTCTTACTGGTTGGTATCGAGCACGAGTCATAGATTCTCAGTAGACTAACCTGCTTTGTAGGTTGTTGTTCCCATGATCATCGGCACTCCACGGCGGCGTGTTTTATCCGAGTTCAATTAAGTTAAGGGGTAGAATTTACAATACTTTTCTTCTAGCTTTTATGCCCTGTGTAGAGTTGTGGAGCGGAGACGAGCGAGTTACGACTCGTTGTTGGTTTGTGCTTAGAGCGCCATCATGCCAACTTTTCCGCGAGCACGAGTAGTTTGATGAGCGGTGAGAGCCCCAGTGTGGGCGATTTTGATGCTTTGTGCGGATCGCGATATGTTGATCGCACTCGAGGAGGCAGAGATTTGACTCCCATAGGCCATTTGTGGCCCGGTTGTTGGTTTCTCCCCAGTGAGAGGTTGGAGGTGCCTTGTGCGGTCGCCGATATGTTGATTGCACTCGGAGGAGTAGGACGCTTGGCATGTCCGACCGAGGAGTTGGACCGATCTTGTTGATGTTAAGGCCGCATCCCGGGGTTGTTAGGGCCGTAGGCCAAAGTTGGCCCCGTCGCTTAAGTTGCCTAGAGGAGAGGGTAGAGGCTAGCTCGCCTCGAGTTTGACTCATTGAGCGAGTGTGCTCCACCATGAGAGATTTGATGGCGTGTCTTTAGCTATTAGAGAGCAAAGACCGAGCCACGATTTGTAGCGCGTAGCGAGGAGTCCCGGGCATAGATAGCCCAAATGATGAGTTTGTTTCAACATTTTCCCCGGTAGCTCTCGTAGCCCCTGAGGTTCTCGGAGGGCTTGATCAGCAGGTTTATGCGATTGAGTTTGTTGGCGTTGATGGAGCCGCCCGGTTTGGCAAGTGGATGCTGTAGAGCTTGATGTATTAGAAAGTCCTACTCGCTAGTAGTAGTAAAGCGATTGGCGAGTTTGAGTTTAGCATCCGTGTGTTGGGATGCCTGGCACTGCTCGAGAGGCGAGATGTGCCGTTCTCTGTCTTTGTTTGGTACACGCGATTGATGGTGGTAGTCCCTTGAGAGAGGTGGACTAGCTGAGTCTCGACCTGTCGCCCGATTGATTGGCAAGTTGCCGTGTTAGTGGCTTGAGGCAGATGTAGAGCCATCTTTTCCCCTTGCAAGCTTCTTTGTCGTTGTGCAGCCAGTTCTTTTAGTGCCCTTGTAGCGGTGCGATTGAGTTTGCTTGCCGGGTTTTATCCATTTGTGGATTTCAGCGGGCTAGTAGAGTGGAGCACTCTTTTATTTGGATGTTCCCAGTGTGGAACTAGTTGTTGCCACCCGAGGAGTTGGCCTGAGCTTTTGTTGATCATCGAGTGGGATGCGAGGAGTAGGCGTGGCAAGTCTGTTGGTCGAGATGCGGAGAGATTAGGTTGCTCGAGTGTTTGGACTCTGTCTTTGAGTGCCATTGCCCCGTCACTTGGAGAGTGACTTTCCCTATTCTCGAGAGGGCATAAAGCTCGTTTGAGGCTGATTCGTGTTGTAATGGATGTAGTGCTGTTGGCACCAAGCTTTGAGAGGAGGCCTAGATTCGGGCCGGTTGGCACTTTTGGTGCGAGTGGTTCCATGGCTGCCCGCAGTATAGCATCCCCGCTTGTCTTGTACCCTTTTCCCGAGGTTGCACCTGTTTGGGTTGCTTAAGAGATCTAGCTCGGTGGTAGTCGAGAGGACTACAAGTTTGAGGTTTTCGAGGGAAAGTAGGAGCTGTTCAGGATCTCCGAGAGTTGGGTGTAAAGGATGCTATAGGTTGTTAAGAGCTAGCGCGCGTTCGAGTTCTCGCTGCTGGTGTGAGCTCGTGAGCCACTTGATGGTAGCATGATTCGGCTACCCTTTGAGTTACCCTAGTATGGTTAGTGTTGGCATCGTGGATGCGTGGTTGATCCAGGGTTAGAGCCATGAGTTGGATGGCTGATCGAAGCGCGTTTAGTGAGCACATTGTTTTGAGGAATGTTAGCTTGGTGTGGTTTTGCGCTTGTAAGAGTAAGTTGGCCAATGTGGCTTTTAAGTGGTGAGTTGGCCCAGAGTGGGTTTGAACTCTTGTTGCTCCCTTGTTTGTTGTGGCTCTGTTTGGAGGCAAAAGTTGCCCACAATGTGAGAGCCCTTGTTGGCTTTGGATCTTAAGGGATCAAGTTGGAGCTGTATGCACACCCGGTGCACTTTGCGCGTAGCTCGTTCCGTGGTTTATGTTTGGAAAACCACGAGAGGTTCGTGTTGAGGAGCTAGTGCTCGATCTTTGAGGTGTCAAGGCTTTAGTTCTTGGCAAGTGCCCTAGCTTTGGGTATGTAAGGATGCCGGGCTCGTTGTCGGGCCGTTGGTTAAGCAAGTTTTGCTAGTTGGTCCTTGCCTGGTTAGACTTTAGTTGGAGCCCGAACAAGAGCAAAGAGTGGCAAGCGCGCGATTTACGATCGTTTTGGCTAAGAAAGCTGTTCGGATCCTTACCTTGGGCGTAAGGTATGTTGAGGTTGTTGCTTTGAGTAGGAGGATGACGCCTCTGTAGCGTTCCGGTTCCCTTGGTTTCCAAGTTGGAGTTGGCCAGCGTAGTTGAGATCTTTGGAGAGGGTTGTGCCCGCGTAGCCGAGTTGTTTGTTAGATCGTTGTCGACCGTGTGTGTCGGAGGGTGATCGAGAGGATCTCTAGTTGTGGAGAGCCTCTCTAGAGCTCGATTAGACCAGAGCGGTGTTCCTTGGGTGAGTTGCTTGCAGATTTGGCGATCTAGCAAGCTAGTGCTTGTTTGGTTTTGGAGGCTAGTTGGTGCTTGGTGTTGACCAAGATTTGGTTCTCTTGATGTTTCAAGAGCTTGCTCGGTTCGAGCGGCAGGGCGTTGCCACGAGGATTTGTTCCTAGTCCGGTTGTTTTGGGAGTTGATTCCTCCCTCGGTGGTTGAGTAAGTTCGCTAGTTCGGATTGGTGGTCCAATCGGTTGAGTTTCCTTGGGTGTTGCTTCCAAGAGAGTTGGTTGATGTTGCCCTTGGGTTTGAGCAAGTCGGCGAGCGTGTGTGATGTTCGCCCTTTAGAGTTTTGCTTGCTTTGGAAATCGTTCCCGTTGAGGAGTCGGCGTAGCTCCCGAGTTGTGTAGTTGATCGAGTAGCGCGGTGGTTAGCCAGTGAGAGGGTCCTGCATTGTGTTGTTAGCAAGCGAAAAGTTGTTTGTCCCCGCAAGAGCGGTGGCCAGCCAGTTTAAGAGTTGAGCTTTTGCTGGTAAGTTGTTGGTTCTTCGGGTTTGAAGTTTTTCCCCCTAGTTTTCCTTGGTGGTTGAGTTGCACCATGGATGCCAGCCTCGAGTATTATCTTTGGAGATAGCCTCATCAGTTCGTTTTCCTTGCAATGTTTCTAATGTGGAGTTTCTAGTCGCAAGATGAGTTAGGCCTGAGCTAAAAGGAGGAAGTCCCTTGAGTAGCCAGTGGGACTTAGGTGTTGAGTGGTAGCTTGGAGGCAAGCTTTGCTCGTTATGAGCTTGAGTTGTGTTTCTGCTGAGCAAGCCCTTCTCGGGCTTTGTTTCTAGTTGTTGAGCTTTCGCAGTTGGCGAATAGCTGAGCCTCAGTTGAGTGTGTTGGCACAGAGGTGCCGTGGCATTGGTTGGTTAGCCTTTGGTGCTTTCCTCAAGTTGTTGTGAGTTCTTTGGTAGCCCCGTGAGGGTTTGGTCCTTCTTCACCGAGATTTTCCATGAGAGGAATGTTGGGTGTTTCCTTGCACGCAATGTTCTCTTTGGCCGATTGCTAGTAGGTTTGCATGGAAAAGTTTGTGTTCGGCCGTTGTGAGGCTCCAGTTGTTGGCTTGGCCGAGTGGAGCTCAGGCACTGGTTTTTGGCCATTTAGGGTTGGCCGTGGTGAGAGTTTCGGCTTGTGCTAGTGGGAAAAGTTTGCCTTTTGGATCAATCGCCAGTTGGTGGTTCGATTGTTTTTCGTTAAGGCTTTAGGCAAGCCTTGTGGTTCGCTGGTCTCTTGTGAAGAAAGAGTAGGCCGTTTGGTTTCTGGAACCCGAGAGGTTCAGATTGTTTGCCACCTTGGCGTTGTGTTGAGGCGATTTGTTATCGATTGTGGGCATTCGAGAGAAGTTACGCCGGTCGCGTGGCGTTGAGTTTGGGAGCTTGTGCCCGAGTCTTTGAGTTTCTTTGAGAGTAACACCGTTGAGAGGTGTTCCGTGTTGGTTTAGCATGGTTTTGATTGAGCCCTGTGTTTGTAGGACTTTTGAGATCCTTGAGCGGATTGGAGCGATGGTTAGCTTTGTCCCGTCTTTGACAAAGAATGCAAGTTTTGTGTTCCTCGTCTCTTTGTTGAGATAGTATGTGTGGCGGTGGTGAGCATTGTGGCTTTGAGCCTTTGAGAACCCAAGAGGGTTTGGTTATCGAGTGAAGGGCTAGTGTTGTTTTAGCCGAGAAGTTCGATTGGCTAAGAATCGATGGAGTATTCATAGAGTCAAGTTTCGTTTTAGGACTTTCGAGGACGAAAGTCTTAAAAGGAGGGAGTATTATAACGCCCCGATTTTCTATTCCAGTTCTCGAGGCTGCTTGGTTCAGATTCGATGGTTCGGTTGGGTCGTTAGAGTGTTTTGACCCTTAGGGTATTTTGGTCTTTTTGCTCCCCGGCGGGATTTGTGGATTTTCGGGGCTTGAGGCGGCTCCCGCCTTTGTTGAGGCTTGTATGTTGGTGGTTGTGAGTCCCGAGATGTTTGGGGTATTCGTTTGGGAGTTCGGTTGTGATTTGGGTTTTGGGCAAAGTGATCGTTGTTTGGGTGTTTCCTTTGGGATTCGAGCCCAGGCCCTTAGAGATGATTTGGGAGTTTGTTTTAAGTGAGAGTTTTTGTTTGGAAAAGGTTGCTTCAACCGGGTCTCGAAGGAGGAAGCCGGGAAATGGGATTTAAGGACTTTAAGACTTATTTAAATTTGGAAAGAAAATTGGTTAAGGATGGAAAGGAGGATAAAATCCCATTTTTCCTTTTAATTCCCTTTTTCCTTTTATTTTTCCCTTTTATTTTCCAAAATCCCCAAAATTCCTTTTTCTCTCCCTTTCTCTCTCCTCCAGCCCGAGCAGCCCCTTAGTCGCCCATGTCCAGCCCTAGTCGCACCATGTCCAAATAGAGCGCGCCATCAGCTGCCGCCTACGCCCATGCCCGCGCCGTGCCGAGCCACCCCAGTGCCCGATCGCATCGCCCTCGCCCTAGTCGCGACGAGCCCAGATCTGCATCGCCCAGGCCGTCTCCGTGTCGTCCAGGTCGCGCCGAGCCCAGATCGGCATTGCCCAGGCCGTCTCCGTGTCGCCTAGGTCCATGTCGAGTCGCCCGAGCCCTGGCCACACCGAGTCGCTCGCCCCTGTAGGTCTTCGTGACTTCCCGAGCGCCCGCGAGCCCGTCGCGTCGCGTCGCCTCGCGCGCGCGCCCGTGCGCCGTCCTCTGCCAAGCCGCGTCGTGTGTCGTCGCCCAGGCGAGCTCGAGCCCGCGCCCGTGCGCCCTTGCATCGCCCCCCTCCCCGTGCTGCGCGGCGCCCCCTACCTCAGCGCCCCCAGCCAAATGCCCAGTGCCCACCGCCACCACCAAGCCTCTTCTGCGCCCGACACTGCTGTTGTGTCTTTGGTTGGCCCGAGCCTTGTGGCTTCTCGGATGGTATTTCCCGAGTCTTTTCTTCGTTGGGCCCCGTTTTGTTGGCTGCTGTTTAGGGATTTATTTGGGCTGCTTTATTTTATGTTTAGGTTGTTTGGGTTCGATTAGAGGCTCGAGGATTGCTTGGTTGATTTGTGATTATTTTCTGCTTGTCCTAGGTAAGGATTTCTTACCGTGGTTGTGTGGACCTGCGATATATCTCGATTGTGCCTTGTATGCTTGCCGATTGTTATGAGCATGATAGTGATAGGCGACTTTGTTTGATCTCTTGCTAGCATGTTTGTTGATTTTACATGTTAGTGCCATGCTAGGTTTGTTCTTCCAAAGATGCTTGTGATTCCCGCTAAGTTGTAGTATCATGCTAGGTAAATGTGATTGATGTCGGTCATTGCTTGCTAGCCGGGAATCATTGATTTACTCAGTATTCGTAGATAGTGTAGTAGGGTTTGTCATCATCCGCAGGTGAGAGCGGACATAACGTACTTTGTCCCCACCGGTCGGAGTAGAGCGAAGCATAACGTACATTGCTTCCCCGGCGGTGATGTGGATGTAGCTACCACATCGGCATAAGCCTAGTTTGTAGCTCGCTAGAGCGGAACCCCCTTAGCGGTGCAAGCTGCCTTGGCGGTTCTTAGCTTCAGTCGATGGTACAGTTTGCACAGATGAGTGCCGAGGGCCTCGCACTCATCTGTGTTCGGTGACACCGCTTCCGAGTCTTTAGGCATGCGTACGACCCGCGTAGTTTGCCCTTAGGCCCCGCATTTACGCCCGGTTGCGAGATGAGCATGCGGTGTGCGCGCACACGCGCGTTAGTCGCCGGTTCGGAGCTTCTCGCCCGGGCTAATGTTCGTGAGTACACCGATTCCTTCCGATTTAGAGCCATCATGCGGGTACTCTCCGATAGTCCAGTTGTTAGCGAGGGTAAGAGGCCCTTGAGGACACCCATTGGGATTGGCTTTTGAGTGATCATATGGTCGAGGAGAAAGAACCTCGAGGTGTCGGGCATCTTTGGGATCGGTTTTTGAGTGATCAATTGGCCGAGGAGAAAGACCCTCTGAGATGTCCCGGGATTGGTTATGAGAACCAATCATTAGGCCTAAGTAGGAGACTTCCGATGATTCCTAAGTAAGAGACTTAGATGTTTCCAGATCTTGTTTTATGAGCTCGTTGAGTTATGATCTGTGTTGATAGTCGCTTGCTTGCATGTTGAGGTGCTAGATGACTGATGTATCGTATTGTACCCGGTTGGGATTCTTACCGAGTATGTTTATACTCACCCTTATTTATCTTTCGGTAACTTGGGACAACACCGGAGGGCTAGCAGAGGAGCCGATTGATCATGGGGACCGCCATGACTCTGTCTTTTATTATTGCATTGTTTATTCAAAGATGTAGATGGACAGAGTCCTAGGGGAACATTGTTTAAAACGTTGCTTAAATTGTATTGTACATTTTATTAAACACTGGCCAGGTTGTTTTACTTTGTTGGATTGTTTTAAATGAAAATTGTTGGTTATATTTTAAGGGCTCCCCCTTCTCATATGTTTTGAAAGGTTTTTAAATATGAGCTCTAAACCGCTTGTTATCATATTTAACTTGCATGCTGAGTGAGAACCCAGGTTTAGGACCATGTTTTGGGTCGGGTTCTTACAAGTGGTGTTGCCGGTTGCGCCGCGAGATGTTATTGATGCTCATTCCGCGTTATGTCTTGGTTAGCTATGGGTCTTTGGGATTTTGGTGTGTTTGATTAAATAAAGAGGAAATTAGGTTTTTTCTTCTTTTTGTGTTCTTCCAAATTCCCTAGCTCCCCCAAGCTCTCTAGCTCCTTGCCGTGTCCCCTTGCCAAGCTCCGTCGATCGTTCGTCGTCCCGAGTAAGAGTTCTCGATCCTTTCTTCTCTTTCGTTTGGTGCGATCTTGCTGGCCGAGAGAAGAAGAGGTGAGTTTGTTGTTTTGTTGCAGCTAGCCGAGAGGACAACAGCAGCCCCGCCCATCGCCTAGCCAAGTAGCCCAGCGTCCACCGCCGTCGCCTGCGCGCCCCACGCCATCGCCACTCGCGCCATCGCCATCGCGCTAGACGCCCGCCGCCGCCAAGAAGAAATCGCGCGCCATCGCTCCCGGCCGTGTGTCGCGTCGTCGGCAAGAAATGCGATCGCCCTGCAGCGCTAGCGAGCCAGAGTCGTCGCCCGTCCGCGCGCCGTCCCAGCGCGAGCTCTCCCCCATCACTCGTCCGCTTCTGCACGCCCGAGCCCAAGAGCTCGTCCCCTGCCGCACCTGCACGCCCAGCCAAGGTGCACTGACCAGCCCTTCCTGTCGTGTCGCACATGCAGCCTTGCCGCACCAAAGACGCCCAGCGAGAAGCCGACCACGGTCACGGCTGTGTCCGTCCGCGCGTCAGTCGTGCCGTGTGAGTTACTCCCGAGCTGAGCCCTATTTGTTTTGTTATTTTAGGCCTATTGGTTGTAATATGTGTTGTTGTTTGTTAGGTACCCGATATCTAGCTCGGGGTTCATTTGCAGCATAGGGCCTTAGTGTGTTGTTGCCTTCCGACCAAGGTAAGGATTTCTTACCTGAGTTGTGTGGGCCCTGCGATATATTCTGTGATTGCTGTTTGTGTGCTTGTTTATGTTTATCAGCATGTTTAGTGGATAGGTGCTCTGTTCTGAATTCCGACTGGCATGATTCTCGTGTTGTTTCTCATGTTAGTTCCATGCTAGGTTGTTCTGTTCTTGCATGCTCGTTATCCGTTCTTGCTTCGTAGTATCATGCTAGGTTCATTGTCTCTGTTGAGCACGTATTGGATTATTTGCTGTATTTGTTTATAGTTTAGGGTTGTGATAGGTAGCATCATCCGGGCGAGGATGCATAATGTAACTTGCATCCGTGGCAGGGACGTACGAGGCAGTACTCCGTCCCTGATCCGACGTTAGGGTTTGGCTATCCCTAACGGCAGCCCAGTGCAATCTTGGGTGAGGGTGGCAGACTATTAAATGCCCCAACGATCGGGGGAATGACGAGGCATTGCCTTGTCCCTGACAGTCGACACGTCCCCAGCGTGTCGGCAGTAGCCCTTGATTGCCACCTGATAGGGCAAGGACTGCTTCCTTGTGTAAGCTTACCACGACCGGTTCCTTAGCCTCAGGTGCGGTGGTACAGGCTGAAATAGCTTACGTGTTCTGGTCTCACACCCCTACGTTCAGTGACACCGATCCAGAGATTTGTTAGGCATGAGTACTGGACCAGGGCAGCTTGCTCTAGACCCAGCACCCCCTAGTTTGCAGCAGCATGCGGTGCGCTCTTACACTCATTACAGCGCAGACTGGAGAGCTCCTCGGGATCTTGAGTTCAGTGCACCTTTCGCATCGATAGTAGGAAGGCTGAGGCCGAGACTAGTTTCTCGTATAGTATAGTATCGCGTGGTAGATTTTCCGGAGTAAGACCCTGAGATGGCATCCGAAGTTTATGTGTGGATTAAACTAAAGTTCTCTCTTCTGTGTTTATATTCATAGCTTGCATACATTCCTGCTTGATGACCAGTTATATCGTATTGTACCCCGATTGGGGATTCTTACTGAGTAATTCGTTACTCACCCTTATTATGTGGTTTTCCACAGGTAACCATGGTGCGAGACAGGATGGCTAGAGGAGGAGCTGCTGATCATGGAAACCAGCTGTTTACTCTGAGTCTTATGTTTATGTTTTCTTATGTTTCTATTATCCTCGGAATGCATGTAGTTGGGCACGAAGCCCTTAGGGTGTTTTATGATTGTATTTCTGGATTCTGACACTGCTGTAAACCGTTTAAAGTTTTGAATGATTTAAATGAGCCTCTGATCAGAGTATGTTGGTGAAATGTGTTTGGCTTGGAACAGGTGCTTGGAAACAGGGACAGGTTTCAGGAATTAAATGTTTGCCTTTTAAAATGGATGTTTATATGTTTTAGTTTTCATTCAGAATATGGAATACAATCCTGCATATTGTTTCTAAATTTTTAAAAGCATGCATTGAGGTAAAGGCCTAGATTAGGACCCCATCCTAGTCGGGTCTTACAATTATTGAAAATAAGAAAATAAAGTGAAAATAAAAAATTAAAGTAATTGAGAGATTAAATTTAAAAGGAAGATGAAGGATGAAAAAATGAACCTCAACTAATTGTTATTGAAACAATTAGAAATCATAACCTTTTATAATAGTAGAACGTTTGATATTCTTACTCTTTAGAAATTCCAAATTAAAAGTAATAAAATTAACCTCAACTAAACAATTAATTTGAATGGGTGGGAAAAAAAGTCTATATTTAAAGAAAGTCCAGCAGGCACCACCAGCGGTCCCTGTAGTGCCGCCTGGTGGCGCAGTGGTTCCCTAGTAGGACAGAGAGTGCCTCCAGCTTCGCCAGTTCTACAAGAGCATGTTGTTTAGCTAGACATTCCTGAGGGTGCAGCCGAGGGTGGCAAGTGGCTCAAGGATTTTATGAAGTGGATGCCTAAGGAGTTTGATGCATCTGAGAACCCGCTGGTCGGAGCGAAGTGGTTGGCTCACTTGGAGTATATCTTTCGTGTGATTGGTTGCCTAGATATTCAGAGGTCGATATGTGCAGCTCATGTGCTGATCGAGACAACTATTTGGTGTGAGAGTTCACCGACGGGGTCAGACTATTAGGGTTCCAGCAGCCACCTAATAGTTATTCATGATTGAGTTTCGAGCCAAGTATATCAATGAAGAAGCCTAGTAGAAGATGGCAGAGGCCTTCACGAATCTGAAACAGGGAAATGTTACCATTGCCGGGTATGAGAAACGTTTTTCAGAGTATAGTTTTTTTGCCTCGAAGCTGATCATCACAGAAGAGTTGAAGATTAAGAAGGAGGACTTAGGTTTGAGGTTGCTCAAGATGTTCGAGCACTTGATCCACATACCTATATCAGGGTCGTGGCATTGGCCAAGATCTATAATGCTAAGTAACTGAAAGCCCCAAACGTGGCAATTCAGAGTACACCGTCTTATTCTGGTAGTATCAGGTCAGGGGGTCAGCAGCATTGATGTTAGGGTCAGTTTAAGGGCTGAGACTAGCGACATTAGTAGGGCCGCCAGCAGGGCGCAGTTACATAGCCACCTCATTGCCGATTCTGTGGCAAGACCAACTATGGCATATGTGGAGCATCGCCGCGAGCCTACTATAGTTGTGGAAATGAGGGGCACCTTACTAAGGTTTGTCCCTAGACTGGAGTTGATGTCAGGGCAGGTCAGTAGTAGGGTCGTGTTTTTTCTACGACTCGATATGAGGATGAGAGGACAAATGCAGCTGTCACAGGTACATTACTTTTTTGGATCATTATGCTTATGTGCTATATGATTCGGGCTCAACCCATTCGTTTATCTCTACATTGTTTGTTAGACAAGCTTGTTTGTAACTTGAACCTTTAGGGTTCGAGTTGTATGTGGTGACTCTCTCGGGAGTCAGTATACTTTCTAGTGAGAAAGTTAGAGACTGTCGAATCCTAGTATTCCGAGAGCTGTTAGCAGCTACCCTCATAGTTCTCCCTATGAGTGGCTTTGATTGATTGTCGCTAGAAAGAAGTTGTGTTCAGGCTGCCCAAGAAGAAAAGCTTCAAGTTTTGCGGTGGCCAGAGTAGAGTTTGCCCACATTTGATTTCTGTAGTGAAAGCTCGTCGTTTACTAGCTCGAGGATCTTGGGGTTATTTAGCAAAGATGTCCTCTGAAGGTCGTTCTTCGTTGTTGTTGATCAGGTACCAGTAGTTCAGGAGTTTTCAGATGTTTTCTCAGAGGAGTTACATAGTTTTCCCCCACAGAGAGAGGCTGACTTCACTTTTAAGCTCGAGCCAGAGACTCTCCCTATCTCGAAGGCTCCGTATCGCATGGCGCCAGTAGAACTAAAAGAGCTGAAGGTTCAGTTGCAGGAGATGTTAGACAATGGTTTCATCCATCTGACCATGTCCCCGTGGGAAGCACATTGTAATAGCCCAGTTTTCTATTCCGATTTTTGAGGTGCTTCCGGTTCAGATTCAGTTGTTCGGTTGGGCCGTTAGAGCTGTTTTGACCCTTAGGGGTATTTTGGTCTTTTTGCTCCCCGGGCAGGATTTGTGGATTTTCAGGGCTTCGAGGCAGCTCCTGCCTTTGTCGAGGTTTGTTTGTTGGTGGTTGTGAGTCCCGAGATGTTTGGGCTTTTCGTTTGGAAGTTCGATTGTGATTTGGGTTTTGGGCAAAGTTATTGTTGTTTGGGTGCTTCCTTTGGGATTCGAGCTAGGGCCCTTAGTGTTGATTTGGGAGGTTGTTTTAAGTGAGATTTATTCAGTGGAAAAGGTTGCTTCAGTCGGGTCTCGAAGGAGGAAGCCGGGAAATGGGATTTTAAGGATTTTAAGGCTTATTTTAGAAATTGGAAAATTTGGATAAAAATTGGATAAGGATGGATTTAAATGAAGATAAAATCCCCATTTTCCTTTTATTTTCCCATTTTCCCTTTTTTCTGTTTTTTTCCCTTTCTCTCTCCTCCAGCCCGAGCCCCCCACCTCCCAGCCCGAGCCAGCCCCTTGGTCGCCCAACCCTGGCCGCCCAGCTCCCCCCAGCCCCAGCCCTAGCCCAGCTCGCCCAGCCCAGCCGTGCACAGTGCCACCCCGAGTCGCCCCTGCCCTGTGTCGCGTCGCCGCATGTCGCCCGCCCGCGTCGCGAACCTCGCCCGTCCGTGTCGCCCAGTGCGCCACAAGGTCGCGTCGTCGCCAAATGATGCCCGTCTGCGTCGTTGCAAGCCAGCCCTAAGCGTCTTGTAGCTCGTGTCGCTCGCGCCCGAGTGCCGTCCCCTGTGCCGAGCCGTGCCGCGCGCCGTCGCCCAGCCGAGTTCGAGCCCGCGCCCGCGTGCAGCCTCCGCTCCCCTGCGCCTGCGCCCAGAGCCCGTGGCCTGCGCCCAGCCTGCCCTGTTGTGTGCTGGTTGGCCCGAGCCTTGTGGCTTCTCGGATGGTATTTCCCGAGTCTTTTCTTCGTTGGGCCCTGATTTATTGGTTGCTGGTTATTGTATTTGATTTGGGGTGTTTTATTGATGTTTAGGCTGTTCGGGTTCGATTAGAGGCTCGAGGGTTGCTTGGTTGATTTATTATTGTTTTCCTACTTGTTCCAGGTAAGGATTTCTTACCGTGGTTGTGTGGACCCTGCGATATATCATGATATGCCTTGTATGCTTGCTGATTGTTATGAGCATGATAGTGATAGGCAGCTTTGATTGATCTCTTGCTAGCATGTTTGCTTGATTGTACATGTTAGTGCCATGCTAGGTTTGTTCTTCCAGCATGCTTATGATTCCTGCTTAAGTTTGTAGTATCATGCTAGGTAAATGTGATTGATATCGGTCATTGCTTGCTAGCCAGGAATCATTTTACTCTGTACTCTTAGATAGAGTTGTAGGGTTTGTCATCATCCAGAGGCTGAGAGCGGACACAACGTACTTTGTCCCCACCGGTCGGGAGTAAAGCGAAGCATAACGTACATTGCTTCAGGGGTTGAGAGCGGACATAACGTACTTTGTCCCAACTGGTCGAATATAGAGCAAAGCATAACGTACATTGCTTTTTCTCCCCCCTCTCGGCCGCCAATTAGAATTAGCTACCTCATTGGCGTATGCCTAGTTTGTAGCCTGCTAGAGCGAAACCCTACCAACGGTGTAAGCTTGCCCTGGCCGGTTCTTAGCTTTAGGTCGGTGGATCATGCTGCACAGATGAGTGTCGAGGGCCTCGCACTACTGTGATCAGTGACACCGCTTCCGAGTCATAGGCATGCGTACCTGGCCCGCGTAGTTTGCCCTTAGGCCCCCGCATTTACGCCGGTTGCAGCAGCAAGCGGTGTGCGCGCACACGCGTTAGTTGCCGGTTCGGAGAGCTCCCTCGGGCTAATGTTGTGAGTACACCATTCCTTCCAGTTAGAGCCAGACTTCGGATACTCTCCCGTAAGTCCAGATTAGCAAGGGCAAAAAGGCCCTTGAGGACATCTTTGGGATCAGTTTTTGAGTTGAACAATCCCCCGAGTGAAAGATACCTCGGTGATGTCCTGGGATTGGTTATGAGAACCAATCATTAGGCCGGAAGTAGGAGATTTCCGATGGCTCCAGATCTTGCATTATGAGCTCGTTGAGCTATGATCTGTGTTGATAGCTGTTTGCTTGCATGTTGAGGTGCTAGATGACTGATGTATCATATTGTACCCCGGTTGGGGATTCTTACTGAGTATGTTTATACTCACCCTTATTTATCTTTCAGGTAACTTGGGACAACACCAGGAGGGCTAGCGGAGGGAGCTGATTGATCATGGGAGCTGCCGGCACTCTATCATTTATTATTGCATTGTTTATTCAGCATGTAGATGGACAGAAGTCCTATGGGAACATTGTATAAAACGTTGTTTAAATTGTATTGTATATTTTTATAAATACTGGCCAGGTTGTTTTACTTCGTTGGATTGTTTAAATGAAAACTGTTGGTTATGTTTTAAGGGTTCCCCCTTCTCATATGTTTTGAAAGGTTTTTAAATATGAGCACTAAACCGCTTGATATCATATTTAACTTGCATGTTGAGTGAGAACCCCAGTTTAGGACCTGTGATTTGGGTCGGGTTCGTCACACACATGTCTTGTTTTTTAAGAAGAAAGATGGTTCGATGCACCTATGTATAGATTATCGGGAGCTGAACAAAGTTACAATGAAGAAAAAATACCCTTTGCCTCATATCGATGATTTTTTTTACCAGTTTCAGGGAGCTTCTGTGTTCTCCAAGATTGATTTGAGGGCTGGATATCATCAGTCGCAGATCAGAGATGCATACATTCTCAAGACAGCTTTCAAGTCGAGGTATAACCATTGCGAGTTTGTGGTTATGTCTTTCGGGCTGACCAATGCCCCAACAACATTTATGGACATGATGGTCAGGGTGTTCAAGGCATTCTTGGACAGCTTCGTCATTGTGTTCATAAATGACATTTTGATTTATTCTAAGACTAGGGAGGATCATGCCTTGCATTTGAGACAAGTGTTGACAGCGTTGAGAGACAATCAGTTGTATGTCAAGTTCTCCAAGTGTGACTTGTAGTTAGAGCAAGTGGCCTTCCATGGTCACGTGGTTCTAGAGATGGTATTGCAGTGGACCCCGCTAAGATTGACGTAGTGAGTTCGTGAGCTAGGCCGGCAACGGTGGCAGAGATTCACAGTTTTCTAGGTTTGGCAGCCTATAACCAATGTTTGGTCAAGGACTCATCTGCTAAGGAAGCACGCCTCACTCGGTTGATGAGGAAGGGTGTTGTGTTTTTTTAGGATGCTAGTTGCGAAGAGAGTTTTTCTTTGTTGAAGCATAGTTTGACGTCCGCTTTAGTGTTGTAAATTCCTAAGGGAACAGGTGGTTTGTGGTGTACAATGATACTTCTAAGTTTGGTTTGGGTTGAGTTTTGATGCAGCATGGTAAAGTAATCGCGTATGCTTCCCGTAAGTTGAAGCCCTATGAGTAGAATTACCCGACTCATGATATGGAATTAGTAGCAGTTGTCTTTGCACTAAAAATTTTAAGGCATTACTTGTACGGAGAGAAGATTCAGATGTTCACGGACCATCAAAGTCTCAAGTACTTCTTCTCTCAGAAGAAGTTGAAAATGAGAAAGAGGAAATTGATCAAGTTAGTTAAGGATTACGACTGCAGAATTCTGTACCACCCAGGTAAGGCCAATACTGTGGCTACTGTCTTGAGTAGAAAGACGTGGCATTCTATAGTTTTGTTTAGTTCCCAGCTTCCATTACGGAAAGAGTTCGAGCGAGCTGGTATAATAGTGCTGTTGGGAGAGGTTACCGCTAGAGTAGCCCAGTTAACCGTGTAGCCCTCAATCAGACAGAGGATTATTGATGGCCAACTGAGTGATCTCGAGTTGAGTAGGTTTATTGCAGGGTTCAGGAAGACAGAGACTTCGATTTTGTTGTGGCACCAGATGGTGGTTTAATATTTAGAGGATGCCTTTATGTGTCAGCTGACGCTGGGCTACGTGCCAAATTGCTCACTAAGGCTCACGGTTCCCTGTTTACTTGGCACCCAAGGGGCACCAAGATGTATCAGGACCTTAAGCAGATCTTCTGGTGGAGCAACATGAAGAGAGATATTGCAGAGTTTGTTAGCCGATGTCTCACTTGTCAGTAAGTGAAGGCACCTAGACAGAAATTGACAGGTTTATTGTAGCCGATGAGCGTGCCTCAGTGGAAGTGGGAGGAGATCTCCATGGGTTATATTTCTAGGTTATCGAGGACACCGAGAGGGTTTATTTAAATCTGGGTTGTTGTTGATCAGTTGACCAAGAATGTGCACTTCATTCCTGGTAAGATCACCTATACCGTGGAGTAGTGGGTGTAATTTTTCTTGGACCAGATCGTTCGATACCATGGGGTGTCAGTGAAGATTCTGTCTTATCGAGATTCGCGTTTTACTTCTTGTTTCATTAGGGCACTCCATAAAGGCTTGGGCAGTTAGTGCAATTTTAGTACCATGTTTCATCCTCAAATAGATGGCCTAAAAAAGAGGGTGAACTAGATTTTGGAGGATATGTTGCAAGCCTATGTGTTAGATTTTCTGGGCAGTTTGGACCAATATCTGTACTTGATGGATTTTTCTTATAATAAAAGTTATCATTCGACGATCTAGATGGCTCCGTTTGAGGCCTTATATGGTAAACATTGCAGATCTCCAGTGTTCTAGGAAGAGGTTGGTGACAGACATGTTTTAGGTCCTGAGTTATTACTGTTGACAATGACGCAATTAAGAAGATCAGGTCTCGTATGTTGATAGCGCAAAGTAGACAGAAAAACTATGTGAGGTTCGGTGTAGAGACTTAGAGTTTGAGGTGGGTAAGCATGTGTTTCTGAAAGTGGCACCGATGCGCGGTGTTCTGAGGTTTTGTAAGGATGGAAATTTAAGTCCCAAGTTTGTGAGTCCCTTTGAGATTCTTCAGCGGATTGTTCAGTCGCTTACTGTTTAGCTTTGCTCATGTCCTTGGCAGTGGTGCACGGTGTATTTCACATTTCGATGTTACGTCAGTATGTGGTAGACCCCTCTCATATTGTTGATTTTAAGCCGTTAAAGATGAATAAAGACTTGAGCTTTAAGGAGAAGTCTGTGCATAATTTATCCTAGGAGCGCAAGACCCTGCATTACCAGGAGATCAGTTTGGTTAAGGTACATTGGCGATGTCAGAAAGCGAAAAAAGCAACCTGACAGTTAGAAGATGAGATGAGGACTCACTACCCGGAGTTGTTTTAGTTTTAGGTACTTTCGGGGACGAAAGTCATAAAAATGGGAAGTATTGTAACGGCCTGGGTTTTCGTGTTGGTTCCCCAGGTATGTTTCCTAGGTTTAGGACTCACTACCCGGAGTTGTTTCAGTTTTTTTCTCCCTCTCCCTCTCCCTCTCAACCGATCTCTTTATCTCTTTTCCATCTGCTTACCCCCGATCACCTCATTGTCGAGCCCTAGCCGTCAATCACCAACACTGAGCCAGCCCACACGGTCGCATGCACTGCATTGCTGATCTTCGCCCAACGCACAACTGCACAACAACAGCCTCACCATTGTTGATGCTCGCCCATGCTCACTCACACCCTTCGCGAAGCAGCCCCAACAAATTGTCGTGTCGCACGCACCAGCCTCGCCAGCTGAGCATCCCCATTGGCCCATGCCATCACTGTCGCACCCGCAACGACACGTTCGCTCATCCCCACGTCTTCCTTTCTGCTTCGCCCAACCGTACACGCCGTGTCGCATGTCCCTGAATGCACAGCTTGTGCCGCAGCTAGACACTCCGTGTCGCACAGCCCCCACACGAACATGCTGTGCTAGCCTTGTTGCACATGTTGCCCTCGTTCTTACATGCACAGCCTGCCCGTGTCTTTTCCGCAGCCGAGCCTTCGATTCTCGAGTTTTGGGTAAATCCTAAATCCTTTGGTTCCCTGCTGTTTTAACTAGACTGTTTATTAATTATTGTTGTTGTTTGTCTAGGTTGTTTAGTCATGCGTGGTTGGTTATCTGCAGCTCAAGGAGCAACATATATTTGTTATATTTTATTTCAGGTAAGGATTTCTTGTCGTGGTTGTGTTGGCCCTGTGTGAATTTACATTGATAGTGTTGTATGGTACCTATTTTACTATTTGACTAGCATGTCTTAGTGGATAGGTTGATGTGATATTCTTACTGTTGAGAGCATGCCTTGACTTATAGTGACATGATTGTTAGTACCATGCTAGGGTTTCTATTCTTTACTATTTAGCATGTTGTGATCTGTTAAGAGTTGTGCGAGTTAAACTCTTAGCATAGCTTAGGTTAGGTTGTCATCATCTAGAAGCTGAGAGCGGACACGACGTATGTTGTTCTTCCCGGTTCAGAAGCAGCAAGGATAGATTCGCGCCCCCAATAGTCGGTTGTGGAGTAGCTACCACTCCAACATAAGCCTAGTTTGTAGCCTGCTAGAGAGACGTCTTTCCCTTGGTGTAAGCCAACCTTGGGACAATCTTTAGCTTCTAGCGTTGGTATGAATAGGCTGCCATATGTAACGGCCCAGTTTTCCATACTAGTTTCCCAGGTGTTTTCGGTTCATTGTTCGGTTGTTCAGTTGGGTCGTTAGAGCTATTTTAACCCTTAAGGGCATTTTGGTCATTTTGCCTTCAGGATCGGGTTTGTGGATAATCAGTATTCCAGGGCTGGATTGATTGTTGGTTGCAAGTTCCAAGAGTTTGTGTTGGTTGTTCGGAAGCATGGAGGTAGTTTAGTTAATTATAAAATTAAAGAGTTAAATGTGCCTCCGTTGGGATTTGAACCCTTGACCTGTATGGGAGTTTGGAGGCTTGGAATTAAATGAGGAATTAAAGAAATTAAAGTGCTTCCGTTGGGACTCGAACCCTTGACCTGCAAAGAGTTTGGGGGCTTGGATTAAGAGAAATAATTAAGAAGAAAATAATTGCTGCAGTTGGGATTCGAAGGGGGAAAGCCTAGGGAAGAAATCGCTAAACCTATTTAGGAAAAAGAGAAGGAATCGTATTTGGTTTTCCCCTTAGAGTTGTCGCCCCATCATTCCTTCATTTCTTCCATCTTCTTGCCGTTCCTCCAAGAAGCCAAGCCAAGAACAGAGAGGTAAGCATTCTTCTTCTTCTTCCTTTGCCGAAAACCCTTCTCCTTGTTGCTTGGCCAAGCCCTAACCGCCGGTGATGGTATATGTGTGTGTCTTCTCCCCAGCCGAGACCAGTAGCAAGGTTCACTAGCCTCTAGCGCCGCACCAAGCCCAGCCGCATCGCCGTGCAGCCATCGCCAGAATCTCTACTGCGCGCGCCCCTTCGTTGCTGCCGAGGCTTCCCCACATTGCCTCAGGAAGCTGCACCGAAGGCAGCCTTATTCTCACGTCGCCTGGCTTCTCGCCTCGTTCGTCCACGACCGCAAGCATACGCCGCAGCTGCGAGTCGCAGCCCAGCGTTGCTCGGCCTTCGCGCCCGCGCCCACGTCCCTACAGCAGCTAGCCGCAGCCCCGGAGTCGCCCCATCGAAGCTACACGAGGACAGCCCCCTGCTCGCCGAACATGCCCGCAGCAGCACCGCTTCTTCCGCATAGTTCCTCCGCCAGCGTGCAGCCCCAACCGTGCACAGCTGCTTGCACCAACCTTCCTATCCGCTTGTAACGGCCTAGGTTTTTATCCAGGTCTTCCAGGTATGTCCCAAAGGTATTTTGGTAATTTGGTCGGACCGTTAGGGCTATTTCTGTCTTCTCAGCTGTTTATGTTCTTGGTTGTTCAAATATAGGGTTTGGTTGCAATCTGGTTGAGTTTGGGTGTTGAGAGTTGCAAAAAATAAAATAAGGATTTTGCCGGATTAAAAATGCAGCAGCTGGGATTCGAGCCTAGGTGGCTAGGAAGATAGCGGCGAGGTTCTGCCAGTCAAGCTTTAGGTGGTTATTCATACTCATTTCGCAGGTTATCTTGGTTTGCCTTGGTTTTCGAGTTTTAAGTGAGTTTGGTTAAAAAATAGGTTTATTCTCTTTTCTCCTTCCCCAAATCACTTTGCCGCAAACCACTTCTCCAAGCTCTCTCTTGCCTTGCATTTTCCTCCCGAGAGCATCGATCGATCGTCTCGTGTAAGTGTTTCGTTGTGCCTCGATTTCTTCTTCTTTCTGTTGTCGCCGATCCTTTGGCTAAGGGGTTTGTGTTTGTCTTTTGGTTGCTGGTTGTGTGTTTGTTGCACCGTGAGAGCGACTTTGCGCCTCACGCCGTCGCCCGACTGCGGTGCCTCGGCGCTTTGCGACCTGCGCCGTTAAGCTCTCTAGCTGCAGAAGAACGCTTCGCCCAACGCCCGATCACAGCCCCTATCGCGATCGTCCGCCAGCCCTGCAGCGCTTATCCCATCGCCGATCGCAGCTCCTCTCGACGCTCGCGCCGCCTCCAATGACCCAGCCGCACATCTGCACACACGTCCGCACGCCCAGCGCATGCACGCGCATAACGCCCGATTTTCTATTCCAGTTCTCGAGGTGCTTCCGCTCGGTCGATTGATGGTTGGTTGGGCGTTAGAGTCGCTTTGACCCTTAGGGGTATTTTGGTCTTTTTGCTCCCGGGCGGGATTTGTGGATTTTCGGGGTTTCGAGGCGGCTTTCGCGCTTTGTTGAGGCTTGTATGTTGGTGGTCACGAGTCCCGAGATGTTTGGGCTATTCGTTTGGGAGTTCGGTTGTGATTTGGGTTTTGGGCAAAGTGATCGTTGTTTGGGTGTTTCCTTTGGGATTCGAGCCTGTGCCCTTAGAGATGATTTGGGAGTTTATTTTTAAGTGAGATTTGTTGATCGGAAAAGGTTGCTTCAAATGGGTCTCGAAGGAGGAAGCGGAAGTGGGATTTAAGGACTTTAAGGCTTATTTAAATTGGTTAAGGATGGAAAGCGAGATAAAATCCCATTTTTCCTTTTAATTCCCTTTTTCCTTTATTTTTCCTTTTATTTTCCAAAATCCCCAAAATTCCTTTTTCTCTCCCTTTCTCTCTCCTCCACTTTTCGAGCAAACCCCTAGCCGCACCATGCCCACCCTAGTTGCACCATGTCCACTAGAGCCGCCCTCGCACTGTGCCGTCCAAAATCGCCCCCTTACGCCGAGACCCCGTGCCTTCTCGGTTGGTAATTCCCGAACCTATCCCTTTTAGATTTTTAAGTCACTGGTTCTTTGTATATTTATTTAGGATGCTTTTAAAATGCTTAGGTTGCTCGGTTTCGCTTTAAAGCTCGAGGGTCATTATTTGATTGTGAAGGTTATTTCGCTGTTTCCGTGTAAGGATTCCTTACCGTGGTTGTGTGGACCTCTCGCGATGCTTTCTTGATTGTGCCTTATATGCATGTTTACTTTTATGGGCATGATTAGTGGATAGGACGACTTGTGATTGCATTCCCGCTAGCATGTTTGCTTGTTTGTACATGTTAGTGCCATGCTAGGATTGTTCTTCCAAAGATGCTTGAGATTCCCGCTTTAAGTTCGCAGATATCATGCTAGGTTATGTATGATTGATGATGATTATGTATGTTTAGCCAGAATCGTTTACTCTATACTCTAGCTAGTGTGTTAGAAATTTTGTCTTCATCTAGAGGCCGAGAGCGGACATAACGTACCTTGTCCCCACCGGTCGGGAGTAGAGCGAAGCATAACGTACATTGCTTCCCCGGCGGCCGATGTGGATTTAGCTACCACATCGGCATAAGCCTAGTTTGTAGCTGCTAGAGCGGAACCCCGCCAGCGGTGCAAGCCTGCCTTGGCGGTTCTTAGCTTCGTGTCGGTGGTACAGGCCGCACGGATGAGTGCCGAGGGCCTCGCACTCTGTGTTCAGTGACACCGCTTCCGAGTCTTTAGGCATGCGTGCACGCCCGCGTAGTTTGTACTTAGGCCACCACATTTACGCCGGTTGCAAAGCGGCATGCGGTGTGCGCGCCTGACACGCGTTAGTCGCCGGTTCGGAGAGCTCCCCGGGCTAATGTTCGTGAGTACACCGCCTCCTTCTGTTTAGAGCCGACTTCGGGTACTCTCCGATAGTCCGGTTTATAGCGAGGGTAAGAGGCCCTTGAGGACACCCATTGGGATTGGCTTTTGAGCTGATCATATGGTCGAGGAGAAAGACCCTCGAGGGTGTCGGACATCTTTGGGATCGGGTTTTGAGTGATCAATTGGCCGAGGAGAAAGACCCTCGGAGATGCCCCGGATTGGTTATGAGAACCAATCATTAGGCCTAAGTAGGAGACTTCCGATGATTCCGAAGTAAGAGACTTAGATGTTTCCGAATCTTGTTTTATGAGCTCGTTGAGCTATGATGCATGTTGATAGTCGCTTGCTTGCATGTTGAGGTGCTAGATGACTGATGTATCGTATTGTACCCCGGTTGAGGATTCTTACTGAGTATGTTTATACTCACCCTTATTTATCTTTCGGGTAACTTGGGACAACACCGGGAGGGCTAGCGGAGGGAGCTGATTGATCATGGGAAACCGCCAAGCACTCTGTCTTTTATAATTGCATTGTTTATTCAAGATGTAGATGGACAGAGTCCTAGGGAACATTGTTTAAAACGTTGCTTAAATTGTATTGTACATTTTATTAAACACTCGCCAAAGTTGTTTTACTTTGTTGGATTGTTTTAAATGAAAATTGTTGGTTATGTTTTTTAGGGCTCCCCCTTCTCATATGTTTTGAAAGGTTTTTAAATATGAGCTCTAAACCGCTTGTTATCATATTTAACTTGCATGCTTGAGTGAGAACCAGTGTTTAGGACCATGTTTTGGGTCGGGTTCTTACAGAACCTGTGTTTAGGACCATGTTTTGGGTCGGGTTCTTACAGCTTGGTATCGAGCACGTGAGTCATAGATTCTGTAGACTAACTCGCTTTGTAGGTTGTTGTTCCCATGATCATCGGACTCCACGGCGCGCGGTTTGTGCGAGTTCAATTAAGTTAAGGGTAAGAATTTACAATACTTTTCTTCTAGCTTTTATGCCCGTAGAGTTGTGGAGCGGAGACGCGAGCGAGTTCCTCGACTCGTTGTTGGTTTGGGCTTAGAGAGCCATCATGCCAACTTCCGCGATCTGAGCGATTTGTTGAGCGGTGAGAGCCCCAATGTGGGCCAAATTTATGCTTTGTGCGCATCGCCAGTGTGTCGATCGCACTCGAGGGAGGCGAGATTAGACTCCCATAGGCCATTTGTGACCCAGTTGTTGGTTTCTCCCCTAGTGAGAGGGTGGAGGTGCCTTGTGCAGATCGCCAGTGTGTTGATCGCACCCAGAGGAGCAGGACGCTTGGCATGTCCGACCGAGGAGCCGGACTGATCGTGTTGATGTTGAGGCCGCGTCCCCGTGGTTGTTTAGCCCGTTGGCGAGTTGGCCCCGCAGATTGAGTTGCCTAGAGGAGGGGGTAGAGGCTAGCACGCCTCGGTATGACTCCTTGAGCGAGTGTGCTCCACCATGAGAGGGTTGATGGCGTGTCTTTAGCTATCGAGAGAGCAAAGACCAGTGCGCGAGCTTGTAGCGCGTAGTGAGGAGTCTCGGGCACAGATAGCCCAAATGACAGAGTTTGTTTCAAGATTTTTCCCCAAAGCAGCTCTTGTAGCCCCAGAGGTTCCGGGAGGGTATGATCAGCAGTTTATGCAGATTGAGTTTGTTGGCGTTGATGGAGCCGCCCGATTTGGCAAGTGGATGCCAGTAGAGCTCGATGTATTAGAAAGTCCTGCCGCTAGTAGTAAAGCGATTGGCTGAGTTTGAGTTTAACATCCGTGTGTTGGGATGTCCTGTTGTTCGAGAGGCCGAGGTGTGCCGCCCCGTCTTTATTTGGTACAAAGCCGATTGGTGGTGGTAGTCCCTTGAGAGAGGGGACTAGCAGAGTCTCCACCAGACGCCCGATTGATTGGCAAGTTGCCGTGTGTTAGTGGCTTGAGGCGGATGTAGAGACATTTGTGCCCCCTTGCAAGCCTCTTTGTTGTTTTGCACCAGTTCTCTTTGTACCCTCGTAGCGAGGTGTAGTGTGGAGTTTGCTTGCCGGGTTTTATCCATCCGTGGATTTCGCGGGCTAGTAGAGTGGAACACTCTTTTATTTGGATGTTCCCGGTGTGGAACTAGTTGTTGCCACCCGAGGAGTTGGCTGAGCTTTTGTTGAGCATCGAGTGGGATGCGAGGAGTTGGCCGTGGCAAGTCTGTTGGTCGAGATGCCGAGAGATTAGGCTGCTCGAGTGTTTTGGACTCTGTCTTTGAGTGCCATTGCCCCGTCACTTGAGAGAGTGACTTTCCCTATTCTCGAGAGGAATAAAGCTCGTTTGAGGCTGATTCGTGTTGTAATGGATGTAGTGCTGTTGGCACCAAGCTTTGAGAGGAGGCCTAGATTCGGCCGCTTGGCACTTTTTAGTGCAGTGGTTCCATGGTCGCCCGAGTATAGCATCCCCGCTTGTCTTGTACCCTTTTCCCGAGGTTGCACTGTTTGGTTGCATAAGAGATCTAGCTCGGTGGTAGTCGAGAGGACTACAAGTATGAGGTTTTCGAGGAAAGTAGGAGCTTTCCTTAGTCACCGAGAGTTGGGTGCAAAGGATATTGTAGGCTGTTTAGAGCTAGCGCGTTTGAGTTCTCGCGCCTCTGTTGTGAGCTTCTGAGCCAGTTTGGTGGTAGCATGTTTCGGCTACCCTTTGAGTTACCCTAGTATGGGTAGTGTTGGCATCGATGGATGCGTGGCTGATCCAGTGTTAGAGCCATGAGTTGGTTGGCTGTTCGGAGCGTGTTTAGTGAGCACATTGGCTTGAGGTATGTTAGCCTGGTTGGATTTGCTCTTATAGAGTGAGTTTGCCAATGTGGCTTTCCGTGGTGAGTCGACCCCAAGTGGGTTTGGACTCTTGTTACTCCACTGTTAGTAGTGGCTCTGTTGGAGGCAAAAGTTGCCTGCAGTGAGAGCCCTTGTTGGCATTGGATCTAGTTGGAGCTGTACACCCCAGTGTACTTTTTTTTTGTAGCTCGTTCCGTGGTTATGTTGGAGAACCACGAAGGGTTCGTGTTGAGGAGCCAGTGCTCAGTCTTGGAGTTGTCAAGGCTTTGGTTCTTGGCAAGTGCCCTAGCTTTGGTTGTAAGGATGCCGTGCTCGTGAGCCGGGTTGTTGTTTGAGCAAGTTTTGCTTGTTGGTCCTTAGCTTTGTCGAGTTCGATTGGATCTCAACAAGAGCGGTGGGAGCTTGTGCGCGTAGTTTCGATCGTTATGGCTAAGTGAGAGTCTGTTCGGATCCTTGCCTTGGGCGAGAAGGTTTATTGTGGTTGAGCTTTGAGTAGGAGGATGGCGCGTGCATGAGCGTATCCGGTCCTCTTGGTTTTCGAGTTGGAGTTAGCGGCTTAGTTGAGATCTTTGGAGAGGATTGTGCCCGTGTGGCCGGTTGTCTGTTAGATTGTTTGACGCACAGCAGTGTGTGTGGAGGGGTGATCGGAGGATCCCTAGTTTGTGGAGAGCCTCTCGAGCTCGATTAGACCTAGGCGGTGTTCCTTGGGTGAGTTGCTTGCAGATTTGGCGATCCAGCAAGCTAGTGCATGTTTGGAGTAGAGCCCGGATTGGTTCCGGTTTGTAGGCTAGTTGGTGCTTGGTGTTGACCAAGTTTTGGTTCTCTTGATGTTTCAAGAGCTAGCTCGGTTCGAGCAGGGCGTTATGCTGAGGATCTGTTCCTAGTCGGGTTGTTTAGGAGTTGACCCCTCCTCGCGGATTGAGTAAGTTCTCGCTTGTTCTCGTTGGTGGTCCAATCGGTTGGGTTTCCCAGCAGGTGTTGCTTCCAAGAGTGTTGGTTGTTGTTTGCCCTTGGGTTTGAGCTAGTCGTGAGCATGTGTGATGTTGCCGCCCTTGAGTTAGCTTCTTTGGGAAATCGTTCCGTTGAGGAGTCGGTGCGTAGCTTCCGAGTTGTGTAGTTGATCGAGTAGCGCGTTGGTTTGCCCAGCGAGAGGGTCCCTGCATTGTGTTGTTAGCAAGCAAGAAATTGTTTGTCCCCGCAAGAGCGGTGGCCAGCCAGTTTAAGAGTTGAGCTTTTGCTGGTAAGTTGTTGGTTCTTGGGGTTTGAAGTTTTTCCCCCTAGTTGCACCATGGATGCCAGCCTCGAGTATTATCTTTGGAGATAGCCTTATCAGTTCGTTTTCCTTGCAATGTTTCGAGTGTGGAGTTTCTAGTCGCAAGATGAGTTAGGCCCTGAGCTAAAGGGAGGAAGTCCTTGAGTAGCCAGTGGGACTTAGGTGTTGAGTGGTAGCTTGGAGGCAAGCTTTGCTCGTTATGAGCTTGAGTTGAGTTTCTGCTGAGCAAGCCCTTCTCGGGATTTGTTTCTAGTTGTTGATCTTTCGCAGTTGGCGAATAGCTGAGCCTCAGTTGAGTGTGTTGGCACAGAGGTGCCGTGGCATTGGTTGGTTAGCCTTTGGGCTGTTTTCCTCAAGCTGTTGTGAGTTGCTAGTAGCCCTGTGAGGGTTTGGTCCTTGCTGCCGAGATTTTCCATGAGAGGAATGTTGGGTGTTTCCTTGCCTGGAAATGTTCTCTTTGGCTAGTTGCTAGTAGGTTTGCATGGAAAAGTTTGTGTTCGGTCGTTGTGAGGCTCTCAGTTGTTTGCTTGGCCGAGTGGAGCTGTGGCTCGTTTTTTTTTGGCCATTTAGGGTTGGCCGTGAGTGAAGTTTCACTTGCTTGTGCTAGTGGGAAAAGTTTGCCTTTTGGATCAATCGCCAACAGGTTCGATTGTTTTTCGTTAAGGCTTTAGGCAAGCCTTGTGGTTCACTGGTCTCTTGTGAAGAAAGAGTAGGCCGTTTGGTTTCTGGAACTCGAGTGGTTCATTGTTTGGCCACTTGGCGTTGTGTTGAGGCGATTTGTTATCGATTGTGGGCATTCAGAGAAGTTACGCCAAAGCGTGGCGTTGAGTTTTGGAGCTTGTGCCCGATCGCGATTTCTTGAGAGTAACACCATTGAGAGGTGTTCCGTGTTGGTTTAGCGGGGTTTTGGCCGAGCCCCAAGTTTGTAGGGCTTTTGAGATCCCCGAGCGGATTGGAGCGATGGTTAGCTTTGCCCCGTCTTTGGCAAAGAAGTCACGAGATTTGTGTTCCTCGTCTCTTTGTTGAGATAGTTTTTGGCAGACTGGATAGCATTGTGGCTTTGAGCTTTTGAGAACCCAAGAGGGTTTGGTTTTCAGAGAAGGGTTAGTGTTGTTTTGGCCGAGAAGTTCTGTTGGCTAGGAAACATTGGAGTTTTCCTAGAGTTTGTTTCGTTTTAGGACTTTCGAGGCGAAAGTCTTAAAAGGAGGGAGTATTATAACGGCCCGATTTTCTATTCCAGTTCTCGAGGTGCTTCCTGGTTGATTCAGTGGTTCGGTTGGGCCGTTAGAGTCGCTTTGACCCTTAGGGGTATTTTGGTCTTTTGCTCCCCGGCGGGATTTGTGGATTTTCGGGGTTTTTCGAGGCGGCTCCGCCTTTGTTGAGGCTTGTATGTTGGTGGTCATGAGTCCCGAGATGTTTGGGCTATTCGTTTGGGAGTTCGGTTGTGATTTGGGTTTTGGGCAAAGTGATCGTTGTTTGGGTGTTTCCTTTGGGATTCGAGCCCAGGCCCTTAGAGATGATTTGGGAGTTTATTTTTAAGTGAGATTTGTTGATCGGAAAGGTTGCTTCAGCCGGGTCTCGAAGGAGGAAGCCGGGAAGTGGGATTTAAGGACTTTAAGGCTTATTTAAATTGGTTAAGGATGGAAAGCAGATAAAATCCCATTTTCCTTTTAATTCCCTTTTTCCTTTTATTTTTCCCTTTTATTTTCCAAAATCCCCAAAATTCCTTTTTCTCTCCCTTTCTCTCTCCTCCAGCCCGAGCAACCCCCCTAGCCGCACCATGCCCAGCCCTAGTCGCACCATGTCCAGTAGAGCGCGCCTCGCACTGAGCCGCCCAAAATCGCCCCTTAGCTGCGAGACCCCGTGCCTTCTCGGTTGGTAATTCCCAACCTATCCTCTTAGATTTTTAAGTCTGTCACTGATTGTATATTTATTTAGGATGCTTTTAAAATGCTTAGGTTGCTCGGTTTCGCTTTTAAAGCTCGAGGGTCATTATTTGATTGTGAAGGTTATTTCTGCTCGTTTCCGGTAAGGATTCCTTCACCGTGGTTGTGTGGACCTGCGATGCTTTCTTGATTGTGCCTTATATGCATGTTTACTTTTATGGGCATGATTAGTGGATAGGACGACTTGTGATTGCATTCCCGCTAGCATGTTTGCTTGTTTGTACATGTTAGTGCCATGCTAGGATTGTTCTTCCAGCATGCTTGAGATTCCCGCTTTAAGTTCGTAGTATCATGCTAGGTTATGTATGATTGATGATGATTATGTATGTTTAGCCAGAATCGTTTACTCTATACTCTAGCTAGTGTGTTAGAAATTGTCATCATCTAGAGGTGAGAGCGGACATAACGTACCTTGTCCCCACAGTGGGGGGAGTAGAGCGAAGCATAACGTACATTGCTTCCCCGGCGGCCGATGTGGATTTAGCTACCACATCGGCATAAGCCTAGTTTGTAGCTCGCTAGAGCGGAACCACCGCCAACGGTGCAAGCTGCCTTGGCGGTTCTTAGCTTCGTGTGGTGGTACAGTGCCGCACAGATGAGTGCCGAGGGCCTCGCACTCTGTGTTCGGTGACACCGCTTCCGAGTCTTTAGGCATGCGTGCACGCCCGCGTAGTTTGTACTTAGGCCCCCACATTTACGCCGGTTGCAAGAAGATGCGCGGTGTGCGCAAGCCAACGTTAGTCGTCGCCGGTTCGGAGAGCTCCCGGCTAATGTTCGTGAGTACACCGGTTCCTTCTGTTTAGAGCGGACTTGGGTACTCTCCCGATAGTCCAGTTATAGCGCGAGGGTAAGAGGCCCTTGAGGACACCCATTGGGATTGGCTTTTGAGTGATCATATGGTCGAGGGAGAAAGACCCTCGAGGGTGTCGGACATCTTTGGGATCGGTTTTGAGCTGATCAATTGGCCGAGGGAGAAAGACCCTCGGAGATGCCCCGGATTGGTTATGAGAACCAATCATTAGGCGGAAGTAGGAGACTTCCGATGATTCCTGAAGTAAGAGACTTAGATGTTTCCAGATCTTGTTTTATGAGCTCGTTGAGCTATGATCCGTGTTGATAGTGTTTGCTTGCATGTTGAGATGCTAGATGACTCCATGTATCGTATTGTACCGGTTGGGGATTCTTCACGAGTATGTTTATACTCACCCTTATTTATCTTTCGTAACTTGGGACAACACCGGGAGGGCTAGCGGAGGGAGCCGATTGATCATGGGGAACCGCCAGGCACTCTGTCTTTTATTATTGCATTGTTTATTCAAAGCATGTAGATGGACAGAGTCCTAGGGAACATTGTTTAAAACGTTGCTTAAATTGTATTGTACATTTTATTAAACAACGCCAAAGTTGTTTTACTTTGTTGGATTGTTTTAAATGAAAATTGTTGGTTATGTTTTAAGGGCTCCCCCTTCTCATATGTTTTGAAAGGTTTTTAAATATGAGCTCTAAACCGCTTGTTATCATATTTAACTTGCATGCTGAGTGAGAACCCAGGTTTAGGACCATGTTTTGGGTCGGGTTCTTACAGAACCCAGGTTTAGGACCATGTTTTGGGTCGGGTTCTTACAATGCCTCACCCCGCGCTGTGTTGCGGCCCTACCGCAAAGCACGTGAGCGGCGGCCGGTCGGCACGCGCCGTCTCGCGAAGCCGTGCCTTGCGCCTATCCCGTCTGCGCGCAAGCGACCTAAGTATGTCGTGTGAGTTGCTTCCGACCGAGCTGAGTTCTGTTTGTATTTTACCTAAGTCCTATAGTTTGTGATGTTTGTTGTTTGTCTGTTAGGTTCCCGATAGCTAGCTCGGGTTCGGTTGCAGCTTAAGATCTTTCTTGTGTGTGTTTGCCGTCCGACCCAGGTAAGGATTTCTTACTGGAGTTGTGTGGGCCCTGCGATATTTTCTGTGATTGTTGATTGTATGTATGTTTATGTTTATCAGCATGTTAGTGGATAGGTGCTCTGTTCTGAATTTCGACTGGCATGATTCTCGTGTTATTTCTCATGTTAGTTCCATGCTAGGTTGTTTTGTTCTGGCATGTTCGTTATCTGTTCTTGCTCCGTAATATCATGCTAGGTTCATTGTTTCTGCTGAGCATGTGTTAGTATGTTTGCTGTTAGCTGTTTATAGCTTAGAGTTCTGATAGGTAGCATCACCCGGGAGAGGATGCATAACGTAACTTGCATCCGTGGCAGGGACGTGCGAGGCAGTACTCCGTCCTTGATCCATCGTTAGGGTGTAGCTAACTTTAACGGCAGCCCAGTGCAATCTTGGGTGAGGGTGGCAGATTGTTAAATGCCCCAACGGTCGGGGGAATGACGAGGCATCGCCTTGTCCCCGGCAGTTGACACGACCTCAGCGTGTCTGCAGTAGCCCTTGATTGCCACCTGATAGGGCGAGGACCGGTTCCTGGTGTAAGCCTACCACGGCCGGTCTCTTAGCCTCAGGTGCAGTGGTACTGGCTGACATAGTCATAGTGTCCTGGTCTCACACCACTATGTTCAGTGACACCGATCCAGAGATTCTTTTAGGCATGCGTACTAGACCAGGGTAGCATGCCCTAGACCCAGCACCTCCCTGGTTTGCAGCAGCATGCGGTGCGCGCACACGCTCATTAGAGCGCCGATTGGAGAGCTCCTCGGGATCTTGAGTTCAGTGCACCTTTCATATCGACAGTAGTAGGAAAGCTGAGGCTGGGACTAGTTTCTCGTAGAGTATCGAGATGCATTGTAGTTTTCCAGAGTAAGACCGTAAGATGGCATCCGTGGTATATATGTATGGATTAAAGTGATGTGCTCTCTTCTGTGTTGTATTCATAGCTTGCATACTTTCTGCTAGATGACCAGTTATATTGTATTGTACCCCTTGTTGGGGATTCTTACTGAGTAATTCGTTACTCACCCTTATTTTGTGGCTTCCACAGGTAATTAGGGTGCGAGACAGGATGGCGGAAGGAGAAGCTACTGATCATGGAAACCTGCTGTCTTTTAACTCTGAATTTATGTTTATGATTTTTATTTTGTCCTCTGAATGCGTGTAGCTGGGCACGGAGCCCTTAGGATGTTTTCTGATTGTTTCTAGATTCTGGCACAGTTGTAAACTGTTTGGATTTTTTAATGTTTGGAATAAATCTCTGATCAGAGTATGTTTTAAACTGCTTTTAGCTTGGAACAGGTGCTTGGAAATAGGGATAGGTTTCAGGACATTTTGTAATTGATTATTTCATGAATGTTTGCAAGTTTTCAGTTTTTCTCACAATCTGGATATCAATCTTGCATATTATATTTGAATTTTAAAAACATGCATTGAGGTAAAGGCCTAGTTTAGGACCTCTTTCGGGTCGGGTCTTTACACCGCTTGCTGCCACATGCACCCTGCCGAGCCAGCACCTGCGCAGTGTGCCTTGCCTTCACAGAGGCCTTTGTTGCCGAGGATTGTCCTTGTGTGGGTAGCTTCCCTTGTCTCCTGTGACTTAGTTATTTAGTTCGCTAGAATTAATGTGGATTGTCTCCATTAAATTGCCTAGATTGTTTGGGTTGACTTTGCAACCTGAGGGTCGCCATTTATCGCTGTGTTTATTTTCTCCATATTTTCAGGTAAGGATTTCTTACCATGGTTGTGTGGACCCTGCGATATCTCACGATTGTATCTTGTATGCACGCTAATTGTTATGAACATGTTAATATATAGGACTGCTTTATATTTGACTTCTTGCTAGCATGTTTGCCTGTTTGTACATGTTAGTGTCATGCTAGGTTTGTTCTACCAACATGTTTATGATTCCTATTTTAAGTTCGTAGTATCATGCTAGGTTATGTGTTTATTTTGTTGAGCATGTATGTTTAGCCAGGAATCGTTTACTCTGAATTCTTAGTTAGATAAGTTAGGGTTTGTCATCATCCAGAGGCTGAGAGCAGACATAACGTATTTTGTCCCCACCGGTCGGGATCCCGTGCGGAGCATAACGTACTTTGCTTCCACCCCGCCAGTCGATGTGGATTTGCTCCCGCATCGGCATAAGCCTCGTTTGGCCAGTTTTTAGCTTCAGGTCGGTGGTACAAGTTGTTACAGTGAGTGTCGAGGGCCTCGCACTACTGTATTCAGTGCATCGCTTCTGAGCCTTAGGCATGCGTACTTGGCTCGCATAGTTTGTCCTTAGGCCACCACATTCACGCCGGTTACGACAGCATGCGGTGTGCGCGCACACGCATTAGTCGCCGGTTCGAAGCGCTCCCCTAGGCTAATGTTCGTGAGTACACCACTTCCGTTCCAGTATAGAGCCAGACTTCGGGTACTCTCCCGTTAGTCAAGTATTAGCTAGACGAGGGTAAGAGGCCCTCGTGGACACCTATTTTGGGATCGGTTTTTGTAAAGACCCGACCCAAAAGGTGCTCTAAATAGGCCTTTACCCCAATGCATGCATTCAAAGTACAGGACAATATGCAAATAAATTTTCGGATTCCCAATTAAAACAAAACAAAAGAGATTCAAACAGAAATCAAAACAGATTGCTGAAACCTGTCCCTGTTTCCAAGCACCTGTTCCAAGGCAAATACATTTCCAAACGTATACTCTGATCAGAGATTTATTAAAACATTTGAAACATCCTCAAATACAGCAAAGTTTGAATCCATAAAAACATTCAGAAAACATCCTAGGGCTCCGTGCCCGACTACATGCATTCAGGGGAAATAAAAGACAAGAGTCATAGATATAAAATAAAGTCAGAGACGACAGCAGGTTCCCATGATCACAGCTCCTCCTTCAGCCATCATGTCTCGCACCTTGGTTACCTGTGGAAAACCACAAAATAAGGGTGAGTAACGAATTACTCAGTAAGAATCCCCAACCGGGGTACAATACGGTATACATGGTCATCTAGCAGAAATGTATGCAAGCTATGAATATAAACACAGAATCGAGCACATAGCTTAAATCCACAAATGATCCTCGGATGCCAACTCAGGGTCTTAGTCCGGAATAATCCACATCACACAATACGCCCTATACGAGAAACAAGTCTCGGCCTCAGCCTGTCTACAGTCGATACGAAAGGTGCACTGGCTCACAATCCCGAGGAGCTCTCCAGTTGGCGCTGTAATGAGCGTATGCGCGCACCGCATGCTACTGCAACTCGGGGTTGCGGGTCTAGTGGCAAGCCGCCCGTGTCCGATCTCCATGCCTAACTAAATCTCTGGATCGGTGTCACCGACATAGGGTGTGAGACTCTGGACACGTGAACAATGTCACCGAACCACCGCACCGAGGCTAAGGAATCGGCCGTGGTAGGCTTACACCGTGAGCCGTCCTTGCCCTAACAGGTGGCAATCAGGGGCTACTGCCGAACACGTTGAGGACGTGCCGGCTGCCGGGGACGAGGCAATGCCAAGTCATCATCTCGACCGTTGGGGCATCGCGCAGACTACCACCCTCACCCAAGATTGCAGGGCCTACCGGTCGGGTTAGCTAAACCCTCACGGGGTCCAGGGACGGAGTGTTACCTCGTATGTCCCTGCCATGGATGCAAGATACTTTATGCATCAGGCCCAGATGATACTACCTACCTACGCCCTAACATAACATATCAATAACATACAATCCAATACAATCCAATACGTGCTCAACAGATACAACGAACCTAGCATGATACTACGAAACAAGAACAGATATCGAGCATGCCAGAACGGAACAACCTAGCATGGACTAACATGAGAAATAACACAAGAGTTCATGCCAGTCAGGAATTCAGAATAGAGCACCTAATGCTAAACATGCTAATAATCATAAACAGGCATACAAACCACAATCACATATAATACCGCAGGGCCCACACAACTCTGGTAAGAAATCCTTACCTTGGTCGGGAGGCTTCTACACACAAATCCTAAGCTACGGACAATCTCGAGCTAGCTAACGGAACCTAGCAAACACAATAATAATCAATATCTATAAGCCTAGAAATAATAAAACAGCAGGCTCGGCTCGGGAGCACTCACACGGCACGGCGACACGAGGCTAGGCGCTGCTAACAGGCTGGTGCGGGCTGGTCTGGCGCTGCCGCTACCGGCACGGCGCTGGCTACGCGCGCTGCGCGCGGACGGGCGTTGGGGGCATGCGCACGACGGCAGCAGATACGGCAGCGAGCGCGCGGCGACGGGTGCACGGGCAGCGGAGGCGAGCGCGGAGCGTACACGGCGAGTGTCTGGGCGAACAGGGGTGAGCAGCTCGAGCGAGCGGCGCGGGCGCGCGGCGCGCGGCGTCGCGATCTGGCGCGGCGACTCGGCTGCGACGGCAGCCGGGCGATCTGGCGCCGTGTGTCTTCGCGACAATGATCTGGGCGGCTCGGCTGCGACGGGGCTCTGGGCGTCTTCTTTGGCTGCGCGACAGGGCTCTGGGGCGTCTTTCTTTGGTCGCGACAGGGTGTCCGGCGGTGTCCGGGCGGCTGCAACAAACACACACACACACAACACTTCTTCTCACCTTCGGCCAGCAAGAACACCCAAAAGAGAAGATGAAGAAGACGAAGACTTACCCGGAATGGTGATGATCGAACCAAGGAGATGCAAAGAGGATGAAGGGTCGGCAAGAGGCTAGGGGAGCTTGGCTTGTGCGACAAAGAGGTTGATGGAGGAAAATGACAAAAACCTAATTTCTTTTTCATTTAACCAAATGCACCAAAACTCCAAGATCCAAGGTTAAACATAATATGACGCAGAAAGAGCAACAAGAGCTTTCCATGGCTCAACTGGCACGCATCCCCACAGGCTTTCCCGGAGGCCCGGGTTTGAATCCCAGCTGCAACATAATTTCCTTTATTTTTACTTTTGCACCAACTCAAGCTCAAACCATTCCACAAGGCCTCAAAACTTACATAAATCCATCCAATAATTTTAGCAACTGGAAAAAGACATAAACGGCCCTGACGACCCGACCAAATGACCAAAATACCCCTAGGGCATAACTGGAAGACTGGGATGAAAACCTGGGCCGTTACAATATTCCCTCCTTTTTATGACTTTCGTCCTCGAAAGTCCTTAAGACTGAAACAGCTCAGGATAATGCAATCTCATCTCGTCTTCCCGCTCCCAAGTGGCTTCCTCAGAACCCTGACTCCTCCACTGAACCTTTACCAAACGAATCTCGCGATTACGCAACGTCTTGGTCTCAAAGGCAAGGATCCCCACTGGCTTCTCCTCAAAGCTCAAATCCTCATTCAGCTGCAATGGCTCAAAGTCCACAATGTGCGACGGGTCCGACACATACTGCCTCAACATCGATACATGAAAAACACTGTGCACCGCTGACAAGGACGGAGGTAGAGCCAACCGATAAGCAACTCTGCCAATCCTCTCCAGAATCTCGAATGGACCAACAAAACGGGGACTCAACTTTCCACGCTTACCAAACCTCAAAACACCTCGCATCAGAGCAACCTTTAGGAACACATGCTGTCCAACCTCAAACTCCAAATCTCGATGCCGAACATCGGCGTAACTCTTCTGCTTGCTCTGAGCTGTCAACATACGAGCTCTAATCTTCTGCACTGCCCCATTAGTCAACTGCAGCAACTCGGGACCCAAAACTTGTCTATCTCCAACCTCTTCCCGCAACCACGGGGGACCGACAACGCTTACCATACAAAGCCTCGAATGGAGCCATCTGACCGCGATCGATAATCGTTGTTATAGGCAAACTCCATCGAATCTGAGATCGGTCCCAATCGCCGGAAGTCTAACACACAAGCCCTCAACATATCCTCGAGAATGCGGTTCACCTCTCGATCGCCCATCCGTCGAGGGTGAAAAGTCATCTTTGGCGCGCACTCGCGCTGCCTAAACCTTTCGGAGCGCTCTCCGTAAACGAGAAGTGAACCGCGAATCACGGTCGACACAATCCTCACAGCACACCATGGTAGCGAATGATGCGCTCCAAAAACAATCTGCGCCCATCGTTCCACGGTATAAGTGTCTCTACCGGAATGAAGTGTGCGCTCTTGGTCAACCGATCGACTATCACCCGGATCTCGAAAAACTTCCTCGAGTCCTTGGCAAACCGTAAATAAAGTCCATGGAGATCTCTTCCCATTTCCACCGAGGCACACTCAACGGTGCGCAACAAACCACCGGCCTCTGCTTGGGTGCCTTCATTTGTTGACAAGTGAGACACCTACGACAAACTCTGCCACATCTCTCTTCATTCCCATCCACCGGAAGGTGCGCTTAAGGTCTGATACATCTTGGTACCCCGGGGTGCCAAGCAAATGGGGAATCAGGGCCTCTGAGAGCAACTCTGCTCGCAATCCTCGCAACATCCGGAACACACAACGGCCTCTATAAGTCAACCCAATCATGCGTGAATATACGAAGTCAAAGTCTCCGTCAAGATTAACTCACAACCAATCTCTTAAGTGCGGGGTCACTCAATCGGCTATCAATAATCCATTTGTCTAATCGATGGTCGAATCAATGAGCTACCTACAGCGGTAACCTCACCCAACAACACGGCAACCTCGGCCCGCTCAAACTCTTTCCGCAATCCCGGCTGGAACTCAACAACGCCGCGAGTGCGACGCCTCTTCCTACTCAAAGCATCACCCACTACATTGGCTTTACCGGATGGTACAAAATCTCGCATCATAATCCTTTACCAACTCTAACCATCTCCTCTGCCTCATATTCACTCCTTCTCGAGTAAACAGATACTTGAGGCTCGGTGATCGGTAAACATTTGAATTCGCTCACCATACGGTAATGCCTCCGGATCTTCGGTGCAAACACCACTCACCGCCAACTCCATATCGTGAGTCGGGTAGTTCTCGCTCATACGGCAAATGGACGGGAAGCATAGGCAATAACCTTCCCGTCTTTGCATCAACACACAACCTAATCCAAACTTGGAAGCATCATCAGAGACCACGAAACCACTGTCCCCTCGGGATCGCCAACATCGGTCTTGAAGTCAAAGCTGCGTTTGAGCCCAGCAAAGCTCTCATCACACTTGCTTTGTCCCAAAAAAACTCGACACCCTTCCTAGTCGACGAGTAAGGGGCGAGGCTATAGCGAAAAAGTCCTTAACGAACCGACGATAGTAACTCGCCAAACCTGTAAAGTCGAGTATCTCGGAATCAAAGTCGGCTTGGCCCACGAACTCACGGCCTCAATCTTTGCGGGTCCACGGCTATACCATATCTCAAACAACGTGACCTAGGAAGGCCACTGCTCCAACTAAAACTCACACTTGGAAAACTTCGCATAAAGTGGTTTTCCTCAAAGCCGCCAATACTCGCCTCAAATGCTCAAAGATGGTCTTCCTTAGACCTCGAATAAATCGAGAATATCATCAATGAACACGATGACGGTTGTCCAAAAATGATTTGAACACCCTATCCATCATGTCCATAAACGCGGTGGGGCATTAGTCAATCCAAACGACATGACCACAAACTCATAGTGACCATATCTAGACTGAAAGTCGTCTTAGGAATGTCGGCATCCCCGATCCATGAATCGATGGTAACCGGATCTCGAGATCTATCTTGGAGAACACGGAAGCTCCCTAAAGCCGATCGAACAAATCATCAATACGGGGGCAACGGATACTTATTCTTGATCACCTTATTAAGCTCGCGATAATCAATACATAAGCGCATCGAACCATCCTTCTTCGTCACAAATAGAATCGTGCTCCCCACGGACACACACTCGGACGGATGAACCCTCGATCTAACATCTCCTCGCAATCAACCTTCGGGCCTTTAACTCACCGGGCGCCATACGATCACGAGCCTTCGAGATAGGGAGGGTCCTGGCTCGAGCTTAATTGTGAAGTCAACCTCTCTCTTCGGGGCAACCCCGGTAACTCCTCGAGAAACACGTCCGCAAACTCCTATACGACCGGTGCACTGATCAACAGACACGGCGGCGGCTCTCCCCCATAACTTGGCTAGATAGCCCCAAGCTCCATGAGCTAGCAAACGACGAGCTTTCACGGTGACACCATTGGCGGGCAAACTCCACCTGGACTCCACGAAACTTAAAGTCTGGGCCGACCAGCGGCTGAACACTACTTCTTTCCGTGGCGGTCAATCAACGCGTGGTTAGCGACTAACCACTCCATACCAAGAATCACATTAAAACCACTCATAGGCAGAACTATGAGCGTAGCCACAAGCAACTCTCCGGATATCTCGATCCGGCCATCCTTAATCTTATCTCTAGCTAGCATATTAACTCTCGAAGGAGTTGCAACAAACAACTCAAAACCTAGAGGCTCTAATCTTAACTTAGCATGCTCAGCAAACAACACAGATACAAATGAATGCGTAGAACTAGAATCAAAAAGACAAATGCGCAGTGATCTAAAACAAGAAGCGTACCTGCCACAGCGGCATCCGTACGCTCGGCCTCCTGACGGTCGTAGCAAACACTCGACCTGCCGCTGCTGGCCGTGAGCCGCCATAGTTGGGCCGAGTACAAGAACGGATCATATGGCCCTCCTTACCACAGCGAAAACACACCCTGGGCCCTGTCTGACAAGCTCCAGTGTGGGTCCTCCCACAAGAAGCACAAGCGGGAACCTGCCTGGGGCCGCCCTGCTGGCGAGGCTGGAAACGGTTCGGGGCTCTATGCTGATCCCTGTTGAAAAACTATCCTTGGCGGCGCTGGCCGTCTCCCCTGAAATTGAACTTCCTCTTCTGTCCCACTACAGCTGGAACATGACGCTGAACCGGAGCGGCAACACTCCGCTCAACAGGATACTTTCCATTATAAATAGTGGCTAACTGCACGGCTCTAGCATATGTGTCAGGAGCCTGAGCCCTGACATCCTGAGAAACACCCTGCCTCAAACCGGATATGAACTTCCGAATCTTCAACTCAGGGGTGGCTATCAACTGCGGAGCAAAATATCCATACTCCGAGAACTTTCTCTCATATTCCTCAATAGAATCAGAACCCTGCTTCAGGTTCTGGAAGAGCTCCACCATCTTCTCTTGTGCCTCATCACTGATGTACTTGACCTTGAATTCCGACTTGAAGAACTCCCAAGTAGCAGGTGGAGACCCAGCTGGTTTCTCACTCAAGGTGGACTCCCACCACCATCTCGCTGTGCCTCCTAGCACATGAGCCGCACACCTCGGCCTCTGGACATCGGGGCACACCATAATCAGGAAGGTGTACTCCAAGTGGGCAATCCATCCGTCGCCGCTAAAAGCATCTCCTGGTGGCATCAAACTTCTCGTGTTTCCACTTCACGAAGTCTTTCACCATCTACCCAACTCCTCGGCACCCTCTGCAATATCTCGCCTCTGGGCTACTTGCTCTCGTGGAGTGGGGTGTCTTCTTTGCGCCCTCTTGAAACATGCGGGTCAATCGCTCAATCGAGCTCGGGACTCTTCCCCGTCTGCCGCCAACAAGGCACAGGTCTCGACCTCTGTCACTCAACAGTGACCATCATAGCCCTCATAGAATCAGCAAATTCTGCTCCGAGCGATCTCCTCACTCGCTCGATCGCCTCAACGCCTCCTCTAGGCACAACAGGGGGAGCTACTGGTGGAATGCCATCAGTCTCAGCTTAGGACGATGTCCCCGCAGTATCAGATCCGATCCTGATACCTCGACCTGCTCTCGATCCTCTTCTTCCTGTGCGAGTGATTGGCATGCTGGTGATCTACATCGAAACCAACAACGAATCAAAACCTGCTCGTCACCACACCACAACACTAAACAAGGCATACACTAGATGGAAGGTATTGTAAATTCTTAACCCCTTTCTAAAACAGTAAACTTAGGCATACCTGATGACTGTCGGAGTGCTGGTGATCATGGGAAAGACGACCTACAACAAGAGGTCAGTCTACAGAATCTATGACTCTAAGCTCTGATACCAACTGTAAAGACCCGACCCAAAAGGGGCTCTAAATAGGCCTTTACCCCAATGCATGCATTCAAAGTACAGGACAATATGCAAATAAATTTTCGGATTCCCAATTAAAACAAAACAAAAGAGATTCAAACAGAAATCAAAACAGATTGCTGAAACCTGTCCCTGTTTCCAAGCACCTGTTCCAAGGCAAATACATTTCCAAACGTATACTCTGATCAGAGATTTATTAAAACATTTGAAACATCCTCAAATACAGCAAAGTTGGAATCCATAAAAACATTCAGAAAACATCCTAGGGCTCCGTGGCCGACTACATGCATTCAGGGGAAATAAAAGACAAGAGTCATAGAAATAAAATAAAGTCAGAGACGACAGCAGGTTCCCATGATCACAGCTCCTCCTTCAGCCATCATGTCTCGCACCTTGGTTACCTGTGGAAAACCACACAAAATAAGGGTGAGTAACGAATTACTCAAGAAGAATCCCCAACCGGGTACAATACTGTATACATGGTCATCTAGCGTAAATGTATGCAAGCTATGAATATAAACACGAATCGAGCACATAGCTTAAATCCACAAATGATCCTCGGATGCCAACTCGTGGTCTTAGTCCGGAATAATCCACATCACACAATACGCCCTATACGAGAAACAAGTCTCGGCCTCGGCTGTCTCTCTGATCGATACGAAAGGTGCACTCGCTCACAATCCCGAGAGCTCTCCGGTTGGCGCTGTATGTAATGAGCGTATCACGCGCACACATCTCTACCGCAACTCGGGGTTGCCCTAGTGGCAAGCCGCCCAGTCCGATCTCCATGCCTAACTAAATCTCTAGATCGGTGTCACCGACATAGGGGTGAGACACGGACACGTGAACTATGTCACCTGAACCACCGCACCGAGGCTAAGGAATCGGCCGTGGTAGGCTTACACCAGAAGCCGCCGCCCTTGCCCTAACGGTGGCAATCGAGGCTCTTGCCGAACACGTTGAGGACGTGCCGGCTGCCGGGGCGAGGCAATGCCAAGTCATCATCCCGACCGGTTGGGGCATCGCGCAGACTACCACCCTCACCCAAGATTGCAGGGCCTACCGGTCGGGTTAGCTAAACCCTCACGGGTCCAGGGGACAGTGTTACCTCGTATGTCCTTGCCATGGATGCAAGATACTTTATGCATCAGGCCCGGATGATACTACCTACCTACGCCCTAACATAACATATCAATAACATACAATCCAATACAATCCAATACGTGCTCAACAGATACAACGAACCTAGCATGATACTACGAAACAAGAACAGATATCGAGCATGCCAGAACGGAACAACCTAGCATGGACTAACATGAGAAATAACACAAGAGTTCATGCCAATCAGGAATTCAGAATAGAGCACCAATGCTAAACATGCTAATAATCATAAACAGGCATACAAACCACAATCACATATAATACCGCAGGGCCCACACAACTCCGGTAAGAAATCCTTACCTTGGTCGGGAGGCTTCTACACACAAATCCTAAGCTGCGGACAATCTCGAGCTAGCTAACGGAACCTAGCAAACACAATAATAATCAATATCTATAAGCCTAGAAATAATAAAACAACAGGTTCGGCTCTGGAGCACTCACACGGCACGGCGACACGAGGCTAGGCGCTGGCTTGACAGTTGGTGCGGTTGGTTGGCGCCGCACGGCGGCTGGCGCCGCTGCATGCGCGCGACGGCGTTAGCGCGCGATACAGACGCGCAGCAGGCGAGCGAGACAAAGACAGCGGCCACGCACGACGGTGCACGGGTCTTGAGCGTCTGCGCGCGATACACGGGTGAGCGTCTGGGCATGCGGGCGAGCAGCTCGGAGCGAAGGCGTGCGGCGCTGAGTGTGCGATGCGGGCGCGGGCGACCTGCTGCGACGGCAAGCTGGCGATCTGGGCGCTGGTGTGCTGCGACAGCGATCTGGGCGGCCTAGGCTGCGACGGGGGCTCTAGGCGTCTTCTTTGAGGCGCGATAGGGGTTAGGGCGTCTTCTTTGAAGCTGCGACAGGCTGTCTGGCGTGTCAGGCGGCTTGCAACAAACACACACACACACAACACTTCTTCTCACCTTCGGCCAGCAAGAACACCCAAAAGAGAAGATGAAGAAGACGAAGACTTACCCGGAATAGTGATGATCGAACCAAGGAGATGCAAAGAGGATGAAGGGTCGGCAAGAGGCTAGGGGAGCTTGGCTTGTGCGGCAAAGAGGTTGATGGAGGAAAATGACAAAAACCTAATTTCTTTTTCATTTAACCAAATGCACCAAAACTCCAAGATCCAAGGTTAAACATAATATGACGCGGAAAGAGCAACAAGAGCTCTCCATGGCTCAACTGGCACGCATCCCCTCAGGCTTTCCCGGAGGCCCGAGTTTTGAATCCCAGCTGCAACATAATTTCCTTTATTTTTACTTTTGCACCAACTCAAGCTCAAACCAATCCACAAGGCCTCAAAACTTACATAAATCCATCCAATAATTTTAGCAACAGGAAAAAGACATAAACGGCCCTCACGGCCCGACCAAATGACCAAATTACCCCTAGGGCATAACTGGAAGACCGGGATGAAAACCTGGGCCGTCACAGTTTTTGAGCAGATCATTTGACCGAGGGAGAAAGACCCTCGAGGGTGTCTGACATATATTTGGGATTAGCTTTTGAGTTGGTCATTTGGTCGAGGGAGAAAGACCCTCGAGGATGTCTTGGGATTGGTTAGGAGAGCCAATCATTAGGCTGGAAGTAGGAGACTTTAGAGGATTTCGGATCTGCCCCATTAGCTCGATGAGCATTATTCTGTGTTGGTAACTGTTTGCATGTATACTAGTATGCTAGATGACTGATGTATCGTATTTTACCCCGGTTGGGGATTCTTATTGAGTATGTTTGTACTCACCCTTGTTTTCTGTGGTTTTTCCACCAGGTAACTTGGGACAACATCGGGACGGCTAGCGGAGGGAGCTGCCGGCACTCTGTCGTGTCTTTCTTTATTGCATTTAATATTCAGCATGTAGTTGGACATGGAGTCCTTAGGGGAACTTGATCGTCTGATGTTTTAAACTATTTTGAATGTTTTTATTAATACTGGCCAGGACATGTTTTGCTTTTATTGCTTTTGCTTTATGAAAATTGTTGGAAGTGTTTGAAATGTTCCCCGTTCTTCGATGTTTGAAAAGTTTTTAATTAAATCACTAAACTATTTTAAATATGTTTTACTTGCATGTTGAGTGAGAACCTAGGTTTAGGACTATATTTCGGGTCGGGTTCTTACAGTTGGTATCAGAGCATAGAGTCATATTTTCTATAGACTAACCTGCTTTGTAGGTTGTCGTCCACATAATCATCAGCACTCCACGACCGTCAGGTTTGTCTAAGTTCATTAAGCTAAGAGTTTTATTTTACAATACCGCATCTAGTATACATGAGTTACCCTTTTGTTGGCAGTGAGAGTCCGAGAGTGGACTAACCCTTTGTGGTTTCTGTGTAGATTGCCAGTATGCCGGTTACACGCAGTGGTGCAGGCCCGTCCGAAACTACGAATAGAGATGTTGCTTTGAGATCGCAACTAGGTGGATCGCACCGTTGGCCGCTTGTGGCCCCAAATTGCATACTTGTCTAGAGAGGGGGTGGAGGCTGCTATGCCTCAAGGTGCAGCTCTAAGAGCAGATGTTTCTACGATGCGAGATATAATGATGGGCTTATTGGCCGAGCAGAGAGCTGAGACTCAAGCACAGCTAGTAGTGTAGAGAAAGGAGTCTAGGGCTCAAATAGCCTAGCTGACACAGCTCATCCAGCAGACACCCCAAAGCGACTCAGGTAGCCGGTCTCCTGAGTTCCCAGGGAGGACACGGTCAGCAAGACCAGACTGATGATTTAGATAGTGCTGAAGGGGTTGCTGAGTTTGGCAAGTGGCTTAAGGATTTTACCAAGTGAAAGTCAAAGGAGTTTGATGCCTCAGAGAATCCGCTAGTGGCGGTAAAGTGGTTGGCTAGAATAAAGTATATCTTCAGGGTGATGGGATGCCCTGATGTGTAGAGGACGAGATGTGCGGCCCATGTTTTGACAGACACAGCTGTATGGTGGTTGGAGTCCACAGATAGGGCAAGACCAGCTGGGTCTTTGCCAGCCACTTGGGAGTTCTATATAACCAAGTTTCGAGCCAATTATGTTATTAATGAGGCTCAGCAGGAGATGATGGAGGCCTTCTCGAATCTGAAGCAGGGAACAGATAATATAGTTGCATATGAGAAGTTCTCTGAGTACAGTTATTTTGCCCCGGAGCTCATTGTCACTGAGGAGCTCAAGACCAAGAAGTTCATTAGTGGGCTGAGGAAGGAGGTTGCCCAAGATGTGCGGGCACTCGGTCTTGAGACTTATGATAGGGTGGTGGTGTTAGCTACTATTTATAATTCCAAGTACCCGTCGATGCAGGTTGCTGTTGCACCAGTTTAGCCTGTTCAACAATATTCAGGGCAAAAGAGGAAGTTTGAGTCCTCCAATGGGTCCCGATCAGTGGGATGATGAGCTTCGCCGTCAAGGCGGACACACAGTGAGCGTCCCGGGCGTGCGGGCGGCGGCTACTTAGAGCGGCGGCGCGCGGCGCGAGAGTGTGCGATGCGGTATGCAGCGACCACTGCGACGGCAAGCCGGGCGATCTGGCGCTGTGTGTCTTTGCGACAACATTTGGGCGGCTTTGGGATGCGACGGGCTCTGGGTGTCTTCTTTGCCGCGACAGGCCGGGAGCTCTGGGCGTCTTCTTTGAAGGCTGCGACAGGGCCGCCCGGCGGTGCAGGCGGCCTGCAACAAACACACACACACACACAACACTTCTTCTCACCTTCGGCCAGCAAGAACACCCAAAAGAGAAGATGATGAAGACGAAGACTTACCCGGAATGGTGATGATCGAACCAAGGAGATGCAAAGAGGATGAAAGGTCGGCAAGAGGCTAGGGGAGCTTGGCTTGTGCGGCAAAGAGGTTGATGGAGGAAAATGACAAAAACCTAATTTCTTTTTCATTTAACCAAATGCACCAAAACTCCAAGATCCAAGGTTAAACATAATATGACGCAGAAAGAGCAACAAGAGCTTTCCATGGCTCAACTGGCACGCATCCCCACAGGCTTTCCTGGAGGCCCGGGTTCGAATCCCAGTTGCAGCATAATTTCCTTTATTTTTACTTTTGCACCAACTCAAGCTCAAACCAATCCACAAGGCCTCAAAACTTACATACATCCATCCAATAATTTTAGCAACTGGAAAAAGACATAAACGGCCCTGACGGCCCGACCAAATGACCAAAATACCCCTAGGGCATAACTGGAAGACCGGGATGAAAACCTTGGCCGTTACAGTTTTTGAGCAGATCATTTGACTAGGAGAAAGACCCTCGAGGGTGTCTGACATATATTTGGGATTAGCTTTTGAGTTGGTCATTTGGTCGAGGGAGAAAGAGCCTCGAGGATGTCTTGGGATTGGTTAGGAGAGCCAATCATTAGGCTGGAAGTAGGAGACTTCAGAGGATTTCGGATCTGCCCCATTAGCTCGATGAGCATTATTCTGTGTTGGTAACTGTTTGCATGTATACTAGTATGCTAGATGACTGATGTATCGTATTTTACCCCGGTTGGGGATTCTTATTGAGTATGTTTGTACTCACCCTTATTTTCTGTGGTTTTTCCACCAGGTAACTTGGGACAACATCGGGACGGCTAGCGGAGGGAGCTGCCGGCACTCTGTCGTGTCTTTCTTTATTGCATTTAATATTCAGCATGTAGTTGGACATGGAGTCCTTAGGGGAACTTGATCGTCTGATGTTTTAAACTATTTTGAATGTTTTTATTAATACCGCCAGACATGTTTTGCTTTTATTGCTTTTTCTTTATGAAAATTGTTGGAAGTGTTTGAAATGTTCCCCGTTCTTCGATGTTTGAAAAGTTTTTAATTAAATCACTAAACTATTTTAAATATGTTTTACTTGCATGCTGAGTGAGAACCTAGGTTTAGGACTATATTTCGGGTCGGGTTCTTACAGTTGGTATCAGAGCATAGAGTCATATTTTCTATAGACTAACTTTGCTTTGTAGGTTGTCGTCCACATAATCATCAAGACTCCACGACCGTCAGGTTTGTCTAAGTTCATTAAGCTAAGAGTTTTATTTTACAATACCGCATCTAGTATACATGAGTTACCCTTTTGTTGGCGGTGAGAGTCCGAGAGTGGACTAACCCTTTGTGGTTTCGTGTAGATTGCCGGTGCTGCTGCGTTACACGCAGCATGGTCTTGCTTTGTCCGAAACTACGAATAGAGATGTTGGCTTTGAGATCGCAACTAGGGTGGATCAGACCGTTGGCCGCTTGTGGCCCCAGCTGTTTACTTGTCTAGAGAGGGGGTGGAGGCTGCTATGCCTCAAGGTGCAGCTCCAAGAGCAGATGTTTCTACGATGCGAGATATAATGATGGGCTTATTGGCCGAGCAGAGAGCTGAGACTCAAGCACAGCTAGTAGTGCAGAGAAAGGAGTCTAGGGCTCAAATAGCCTAGCCGACACAAATATCCAAAGCAGACACCCCAGCAGAGCCCAGTAGCCGGTAGTTCCCCCGGGAGGACACGGTCAGCAAGACCAGACTGATGATTTAGATAGTGCTGAAGGGGTTGCTGAGTTTGGCAAGTGGCTTAAGGATTTTACCAAGTGAAAGTCAAAGGAGTTTGATGCCTCAGAGAATCCGCTAGTGGCGGTAAAGTGGTTGGCTAGAATAAAGTATATCTTCAGGGTGATGGGATGCCCTGATGTGTAGAGGACGAGATGTGCGGCCCATGTTTTGACAGACACAGCTGTATGGTGGTAGGAGTCCACAGATAGGGCAAGACCAGCTGGGTCTTTGCCAGCCACTTGGGAGTTCTTTATAACCAAGTTTCGAGCCAAGTATGTTATTAATGAGGCTCAGCAGGAGATGATGGAGGCCTTCTCGAATCTGAAGCAGGGAACAGATAATATAGTTGCATATGAGAAGAAGTTCTCTGAGTACAGTTATTTTGCCCCGGAGCTCATTGTCACTGAGGAGCTCAAGACCAAGAAGTTCATTAGTGGGCTGAGGAAGGAGGTTGCCCAAGATGTGCGGCCACTCGGTCTTGAGACTTATGATAGGGTGGTGGAGTTAGCTACTATTTATAATTCCAAGTACCCATCGATGCAGGTTGCTGTTGCACCAGTTTAGCCTGTTCAACAATATTCAGGGCAAAAGAGGAAGTTTGAGTCCTCCAATGGGTCCCGATCAGTGGGCGATGGGCTTCGCCGTCAAGGCCGGACACGGTGAGAGTGCAGGCGTCTTTGGCGAGCAGCTTCGAGAGCGGCGTCGCGACGCTGAAGTCGCGATCGATGCGGCGCGCGACGACTGCTGCGACGACAAGTCGCGCGATCTGGCGCCGTGTGCTGCGACAGCGATCTGGGCGGCCTGGGCTGCGACGGGGGCTCTGGGCGTGCTGCTGGGCTGCAACAAGAGCTCTGGGCGTCTTCTTTGGCCGCGCAGTGACAGTGTCCGGCGTCCAGGCGGCTGCAACAAACACACACACACACAACACTTCTTCTCACCTTCGGCCAGCAAGAACACCCAAAAGAGAAGATGAAGAAGACGAAGACTTACCCGGAATGGTGATGATCGAACCAAGGAGATGCAAAGAGGATGAAGGGTCGGCAAGAGGCTAGGGGAGCTTGGCTTGTGCGGCAAAGAGGTTGATGGAGGAAAATGACAAAAACCTAATTTCTTTTTCATTTAACCAAATGCACCAAAACTCCAAGATCCAAGGTTAAACATAATATGACGCAGAAAGAGCAACAAGAGCTCTCCATGGCTCAACTGGCACGCATCCCCACAGGCTTTCCCGGAGGCCCGGGTTCGAATCCCAGCTGCAACATAATTTCCTTTATTTTTACTTTTGCACCAACTCAAGCTCAAACCAATCCACAAGGCCTCAAAACTTACATAAATCCATCCAATAATTTTAGCAACTGGAAAAAGACATAAACGGCCCTGACGGCCCGACCAAATGACCAAAATACCCCTAGGGCATAACTGGAAGATCGAGAGGAAAACCGGGGCCGTTACAGTTTTTGAGCAGATCATTTGACCGAGGGAGAAAGACCCTCGAGGGTGTCTGACATATATTTGGGATTAGCTTTTGAGTTGGTCATTTGGTCGAGGGAGAAAGAGCCTCGAGGATGTCTTGGGATTGGTTAGGAGAGCCAATCATTAGGCTGGAAGTAGGAGACTTCAGAGGATTTCGGATCTGCCCCATTAGCTCGATGAGCATTATTCTGTGTTGGTAACTGTTTGCATGTATACTAGTATGCTAGATGACTGATGTATCGTATTTTACCCCGGTTGGGGATTCTTATTGAGTATGTTTGTACTCACCCTTGTTTTCTGTGGTTTTTCCACCAGGTAACTTGGGACAACATCGGGACGGCTAGCGGAGGGAGTCGCAGGCACTCTGTCGTGTCTTTCTTTATTGCATTTAATATTCAAAGATGTAGTTGGACATGGAGTCCTTAGGGAACTTGATCGTCGATGTTTTAAACTATTTTGAATGTTTTTATTAATACTGGCCAGGACATGTTTTGCTTTTATTGCTTTTGCTTTATGAAAATTGTTGGAAGTGTTTGAAATGTTCCCCGTTCTTCGATGTTTGAAAAGTTTTTAATTAAATCACTAAACTATTTTAAATATGTTTTACTTGCATGCTGAGTGAGAACCTAGGTTTAGGACTATATTTCAGGTCGGGTTCTTACAGTTGGTATCAAAGCATAGAGTCATATTTTCTATAGACTAACCTGCTTTGTAGGTTGTCGTCCACATAATCATCAGCACTCCACGACCGTCAGGTTTGTCTAAGTTCATTAAGCTAAGAGTTTTATTTTACAATACCGCATCTAGTATACATGAGTTACCCTTTTGTTGGCAGTGAGAGTCCGAGAGTGGACTAACCCTTTGTGGTTTCTGTGTAGATTGCTAGTATGCCGGTTACACGCAGTGGTGCAGGCCCGTTCGAAACTACGAATAGAGATGTTGTTGAGACTGCAACTAGGGTGGATCAGACCGTTGGCCGCTTGTGGCCCCAGCTGTTTACTTGTCTAGAGAGGGGGTGGAGGCTGCTATGCCTCAAGGTGCAGCTCCAAGAGTAGATGTTTCTACGATGCGAGATATAATGATGGGCTTAATGGCCGAGCAGAGAGCTGAGACTCAAGCACAGCTAGTAGTGCAGAGAAAGGAGTCTAGGGCTCAAATAGCCTAGCTGACACAGCTCATCCAGCAGACACCCCCAACAGCTCCAGTAGCCCCGGTAGTTCCCCCGGGAGGACACGGTCAGCAAGACCAGACTGATGATTTAGATAGTGCTGAAGGAGTTGCTGAGTTTGGCAAGTGGCTTAAGGATTTTACCAAGTGAAAGTCAAAGGAGTTTGATGCCTCAGAGAATCCGCTAGTGGCGGTAAAGTGGTTGGCTAGAATAAAGTATATCTTGAGGGTGATGGGATGCCCTGATGTGTAGAGGACGAGATGTGCGGCCCATGTTTTGACAGACACAGCTGTATGGTGGTAGGAGTCCACAGATAGGGCAAGACCAGCTGGGTCTTTGCCAGCCACTTGGGAGTTCTTTATAAACAAGTTTCGAGCCAAGTATGTTATTAATGAGGCTCAGCAGGAGATGATGGAGGCCTTCTCGAATCTGAAGCAGGGAACAGATAATATAGTTGCATATGAGAAGACGTTCTCTGAGTACAGTTATTTTGCCCCGGAGCTCATTGTCACTGAGGAGCTCAAGACCAAGAAGTTCATTAGTGGGCTGAGGAAGGAGGTTGCCCAAGATGTGCGGGCACTCGGTCTTGAGACTTATGATAGGGTGGTGGAGTTAGCTACTATTTATAATTCCAAGTACCCATCGATGCAGGTTGTTGTTGCACCAGTTTAGCCTGTTCAATAATATTCAGGGCAAAAGAGGAAGTTTGAGTCCTCCAATGGGTCCCGATCAGGTGGACAGTAGACTCGCCGTCAAGGCCAGTCTAGAGGTCAGGATCAGCGCCGATCACAGAGTGGACCTCAGGATCGCCAGCAGAGCGTGGTTAGACCGCCGTCTCAGTGCCGTATGTGTGGTAAGGTGCATTTTGGTTTATGTGGAGCATCGCCCCGTGCTTGCTACAGATGTGGCAAAGAGGGACATTTGGCCAGAGCTTGTACTCAAGATGTAGCAGCAGCTAGACCAGCCCAGCAGCATGCCCGATTGTTTGTGATAACTCTCAAGAATTGAGAGTTAAGGACTAAGTTTAATAGCTGTTCGCTAGAACGTTCGCTACATCATAGCAATAATTCGCTAAGTCTGTTCACTTAGCTCAATTATTTGAGCGAATTACAAAATCCTATAGTTTTCTGTTTAGGATAACATTTTAGAGGTTTGCTTTAGCAAAAGTACATGAATGTGTCAATCTTTAAGTTCCATCTCTATAAACCTGATATTTTGTCGTTACTCTAGCATACCAAGGGAGGGAAATGTAGAAGTGCTAAAAGCTTTTTGGAGCTAAGTGTAGTTGCTAAACATTCGGCTTAAGCGAACACAAATCCATCGAGGTGGGTTCTCGGAAAAATAGCTAAAGTGGAAGACGTGTAAAAAATCTAAGAAAAGCCTTTCAATCTCAACCGTTGCACGTGAGATCGTGGAGCAAAGGACATGCGCATGAGATCGTGGAGTAGAGCCTTGTCTAAAGTAATATAAATAGCAACCTTTTGTCATTGTGAAAGGCATCATCCATTTTGTTGGGATATCATCGTCAAGTTTTCTTCAGACCAAAATAATTGTCATTTTTTATAGTTAGCTTAGTCGTTTTAGTTGTTTTCCATTTCCACTTGTTTAGCTAGTTGGCTCTAGCAAAGTAGTTAGCCAACGCTGCAGAGTATAGCTGAAGCTGGATTCAGAGACACTGTTGAGTGATTCCGATCAGGCGTCTTCTTAACTCTGTTTCTCTTTACTTTCATTTTAGTATTTTCGCTTAGCTTTGTTTTGTAAGCATACATTGTTATTCCCTCATTTAATTGAAGATGAACTTTTCTTTTTACTTTGCGTTGCATCTATTTATCATCATGTGTAGCTAAGTTTTTAGTCGGAAGGAAATGGCTAAGTATGAGTATTTCGCTTAAGCAAAGTGGGAGCAAGATGTCAACTATTTATGCATGTTGTGTTGAAATACATTTTGTCTAGCTAACTATTTGTATGAACTTTGTATGTCATAATATTAGGTTTTACTAAGTTTACTTGCATTTGAAAAGAACACTTAGAGATAAGGTTCGCCTAGTGCTGATTGCTTGGTTTTTTGTTGTTTGAGTTGAGAGAACCAAAGTAGGAGCTCGAGAGAGCCAGCTTAGAGAGCTTGAGAGAGCCAAAGAGAAGCCATAAGTTGTTCGCTTCTTAGCATAATGTCATTTCGCTTTAGCGAAACTCTCCGAAAAGTCTTAACCTCCTTCCGATGTCTTTAATTTGATTAAAGTTAGTTTATCATTCGTTGCATCTTAAGTATTTTGTCAATTGAGATTCGCATTTTGTTCGCTTTAGCGAACTGATTCAGCAAACTTATTTCAGCAACTCAGTTTTAGTTTCATCACAATAATATTCCATGTGTTACCATAACTCTCTAATTTTCGCTTAAGCATGTTGTTAATCACTAATCCCTGTGGATATGACTTTTACTTACTTTAAAACTTGCTACAACAAGACTGTGTATACTTGACATCTTTGGAAAATCACACACATTTCGCTTAATCTGAGTAGAGATTTCGCTTTAGCGAAATCCAAGCTACCACGTCATCATTCTCATTTTCTTATTATTTTAATTATTGTGTGTTCACGATTTAGCAAACAGTTTCCCACGACTCGCCAAGAGGCGGAGCATACAGATGCTGTAGTTGCAGGTACGCTGCTTGTCTTAGATCATTATGCACTTGTATTGTTTGATTTGGGCTCGACCCACTCATTTATTTCTGATGCATTTGCTAGACAAGCTTGTTTGGAACTCGAACCTTAGGGTTTGAGCTGTGTGTTGCTACTCCTTCGGGAGTGAGTATGTTAGCTAGTAGTAGAGTTAAGAGTGGCCGGATACAGATATCCGAAGAGCTTTTAGAGGCTACCCTGATAGTCTTGCCTATGAGCAATTTTGATGTGATCCTTGGTATGGATTGGTTGGCTGAGAACCATGCTTTGATTGACTGTAGTCGGAAAGAAGTCGTGTTTAGGCCGCCTCAGAAGCTGCGTTTTCTGTTGACATGGTCCCTGTAGTGCAGGAGTTTGCAGATGTTTTCCCTGAGGAGTTACCGGGTTTACCCCCGAAGAGAGAGGTGGATTTTATTATTAAGCTGGAGCCAGGGACTCTTCCTATTTCTAAAGCTCCGTATTGTATGGTCAATCTGAGTTGAAAGAACTCAAAGTGCAGCTGCAGAAGATGCTTGATCGAGGATTCATCCGACCGAGTGTGTCCCAGTGGGGAGCACCCGTTCTATTTGTTAAAAAGAAGGATGGATCAATGCGCTTGTGTATAGACTATTGGGAGTTGAATAAAGTCACAGTGAAGAATAAGTATCCCCTGTCGCGTATTGATGACTTATTTAACCAGCTTCAGGGAGCTTCTGTGTTTTCTAAAATCGATATGAGGTCAGGGTACCATTATTTGAGGATTCGGGGATGCAGACATCCTCAAGGTATGGTCATTATGAGTTCGTAGTCATGTCTTTTGGACTGACGAACGCCCCTGCAGCGTTTATAGACATGATGGACAGGGTGTTCAAGGCATTCTTGGACAGCTTTGTCATTAGGTTCATAGACGATATTTTGATTTACTCTAAGACGAAGGAGGACCATGCTTCGCATTTGAGACAAGTTTTGACAGCATTGCGAGAAAATCAACTGTATGTAAAGTTTTCTAAGTGTGACTTCTGGCTAGAGAAAGTAGCCCTTCTTGGACACATTGTATCCAGAGATGGTATAGCGGTGGACCCCGCAAAGATAGAGGCAGTTAGTTCGTGGGCCAGAACGATGACAGTCGTCGAGATTCGCAGCTTTCTAGGACTGGCAGGTTATTACCGGCGTTTCGTGAAAGACTTTTCCGCTAAGGCAGCACCCCTAACCAGATTGACCAGAAATGGTGTTGACTTTGTTTGGGATGCCAGCTGTGAGGAAAGTTTTAGCCAGCTTAAGCTCAGTTTGACGACAGCGCCAGTGTTGGTAGTTCCCTAGGGAACAGGAGGATTCGTAGTCTATAGTGATGCTTCCAAATATGGTTTAGGCTGTGTGTTGATGCAACACGGGAAGGTGATTACTTATGCTTCCCTACAGTTGAAGCCTTACAAAAAGAATTATCCGACTCATGATATGGAGTTGGCAGCGGTTGTGTTTGCTCTAAAGATTTGGAGGCACTATTTGTATGGTGAAAAGATTCAGCTATTCACGGATCACCAGAGCCTTAAGTATTTCTTCACTCAGAAGGAGTTGAATATGAGACAGAGGAGGTGGCTCGAGTTGGTGAAGGACGATGATTGTGAGATCTTGTATCACCCGAAAAAGGCCAATGTTGTGGTCGACGCTTTGAGTAGGAAGATGTCGCATTTCGTAGCCTTGTTGAGCTCCCAAATTGAATTGTAGAAGGAGTTTGAGCGAGCCGGTATCCCAGTTATGTTGGGAGAGGTTACCGCCAGGTAGCCTGATTATCGATTCGGTATCGATTGAGCAGAGAGGATCATTGATACCACCGAGTGATCCCAAGTTGAAAAGATTGTTTGAGAGAGTTCAGGCTGATGGAGACTTTGATTTTGTCATAGCACCAGACGGAGGTTTGAGATATGGAGGTCGGTTGTGCATCTCGGATGACAGGCTCATAGCTCCCCAATCACTTGGCACCCAGGAGGTACCAAGATGTATCAGGATCTCAAGCAGACGTTTTGGTGGATGGGTATGAAGCGAGATATAGCTGAGTTTGTTAGTCGGTGTCTCACTTGTTAGCAACTGAAGGCTCCCAGACTAAAGTTGGCAAGTTTGTTGCAGCCGTTGAGCATCCCGCAGTGGAAATAGGATGAGATTACGATGGATTATATCTCTGGGTTGTCGAGGACACCAAGAGGGTTTACTCAGATCTGGGTAGTTGTGGACCGACTGACTAAGAATGCACACTTTATCCCCGGTAGGATAAATTATTCCGTGGAGTAGTGGGCAAAGTTATTCTTTGAGCAGATCGTTCGGTACCATGGGGTACCAGCAAAGATTGTGTCGGATCGAGATTCTCGGTTCACTTCACGCTTCTGGAGAGCGCTCTAGAAAGGTTTGGGAACCGAGTGTTCAACACTGCTTTTCACCCTCGGACAGATGGTCAGACTGAGAGGGTGAACCAGATTCTTGAGGATATGATGAGAGCCTGTGTGTTGGACTTTCCAAGCAGTTGGGACCAGTACCTATATTTGATGGTGTTTACGTATAACAATAGCTATCAGTCCACTATTCAGATGGCTCCATTCGAGGCTTTATATGGTAAGCAGTGCAAATTCCTAGTGTTCTGGGAAGAGGTTGGTGATAGAAAGGTGTTGGGTCCCGAGTTATTTCAGATGACGAACGACGTAGTGCAAAAGAGTTAGTTAGAATTGTCTTCATCTAGAGGCTGAGAGAGGACATAACGTACTTTGTTGCCACAGGTCGGGATCAGTGAGTAGCATAACGTTCTTTGCTTCCGCCCCCGGCAACCGGTGTGGATTAGCTTCCGCATCGGTGTAAGCCTAGTATGTAGTCACTAAAGCGTAACCCACATCGGTGAAAGCTTTGCCCCGAGAGGCGCTTCTTAGCTTGATCGGTGGTACAAAGCACTACACCGAGTCTTGAGGGCTCCGCACTACTATAGATCAGTGACACCGTTTTCGTTCTTGTTTTAGAGCCTGACTTCAGCTACTCTCACGTTGTCTTAGGATAAGCTTGGCTGAGGGTAAGAGGCCCTCAAGGACACCTATTCGTGATCTGCTTTTGAGTTGGTCATTTGGCCGAGGGAGAAAGACCCTCAAGGGTGTCTGACATGTATTCGGGATCAACTTTTGAGTTGATCAATTGGCCGAGGGAGAAAGACCCTCGAGGATGTCATTGGGATTGGTTAGGAGAGCCAATCATTAGGCGGGAAGTAGGAAACTTCCGAGGTTCCCAAACTTATCTTGATTAGCTTGTTGAGCTAAGTTCTATGGTGGTCACTGTTTGCATGTATACTAGGATGCCAGGTGATTGATGTATCATATTGTACCCCTGTCAGGGATTCTTACTGAATGCCTTCGTACTCACCCTTACTTTCCTTTCACGTAACTTGGGACAGCATCGGGATGGCCAGTGGAGGGAGCTGACTGATCATGGGAGCCGCTGGTATACTCTTTCATTTATTTATGTTTGAGTCTTTCATTCTGTAGTAGCATGCTGGGAGAACTGATTTGTTTTTAAGAGTTGTTTACTGTTTTATTTTGAAATACTGGCCACGATTTATTTATGGAAGTTTTTTAGAATGAATGTTTTCTTCATGTTGTTTAATCATGTTTTGTTTTAAGCAGTTTCTATTTCTATTCGAAATGTTTTAATTTTAAGCATTCTAAGTAAGAACCGGGTTTAGGTGTAAAGACCCGACCCGAGAAACGGTCTCTAACCTAGATCCTTACTTAGCATGCATGATTAAGAATGTAAAACATCATTTAGAGTTCCAAATTTAAATCTTTGCAATCAACACATTTAAAATAAAAACCGTAATTCCAATAAATAAAACCAACAAGTAAGTGACTGATAAGTACTTTCTTAAAACAAATCAAAGGGAACGGTTCGAGAAACATAAAATAGTTTTTGAGCGCTTTCCTAGGGACTCAAGTCCCACTACATGCTAATTCATAAAAACAATAAAAGAACGTGCAACTTAGAGTCAGCCATCCATGATCATCCAGCAGCCTCCTCCTAGCCATCCACCTCTGTCCCCAAGTTACCCGGTGGAAAACCACAGAAAAATAAGGGTGAGCAACAAGTTACTCAGTAAGAATCCCCAACCGGGGTACAATACGAAAACATCTCATTTAGCACAAGAACATGCAACCATACAATGACTTAGAGAAAACAGTTGGGTTAAACTCCTGGAGCTTGCCTATTCCAAGGCTTACAGCTATAAACTACCCTAGGTTCTACACCTGGATGCCCTTCGGGCCTTACTCAACCTAGGACTCAGTGCTGCCCATCGGGGACTTACACACCTAGGATGCCCATCGGGGTCTTACACCTCCAACTCAGTGATGCCCATCGGGGACTTACACACCTAGGATGCCCATTGGGGTCTTACACCTCCAACTCAGTGATGCCCACCGGGGACTTACACACCTAGGATGCCCATCGGGGTCTTACACTGTAACGACCCAGGTTTTCATCCCGGTCTTCTAGGTATGCCCTAGGGGTATTTTGGTAATTTGGTCGGGCCGTCAGGGCCGTTTATGTCTTTTTCCAGTTGCTAAAATTATTGGATGGATTTATGTAATTTTTTTAGGCTTTGTGGATGAGTTTGAGCAAGGATAGATGCAAAAGTTAAAATATAGGAAAATTGTGTTGCAGCCGGGGTTCGAGCTAGAGTGGCCTTGTGTGCTAGAGGAGAGCCTTGCCAAGTAAGCCACCAGGTGTTATTGTTACTCTTTCCGCGTCATATCTTAGTTACCCTTGGATCTTTGGAGTTTTGGTGCATTTGGTTAAATGAAAAAGAAATTAGGTTTTTGTTCCTTCTTCTCTAAAACTCTCTTTGCCGCCCAAGCCAAGCTCTCCCAAGCCCCAAGCCAAATTTCTTCTCCTTTGCAGCCCCAAGATTCGATCGTCATTCCGGGTAAGTCTTCATCCTCTTCATCTTCTCCGTTTTGGGTTCTTGCTGGCCGAATGTAAGAAGAAGAGGGTGTGAGTGTGTTTTATGAAGCCAGCCGAGAGGAGCCAGCCCATCTACCGAGCCCGATCGCACCAACCAAAGCCTCTGCGCGCACCCAAAGCAAGAAGCTCAGATCGCCCGAGATCGCACCACTAAAGAGTACCGAGCCGCCAGACGCCCAGACAGCCCCTGTCACACGCCCAGGCAGCCCCTGCCTCGCCTAGACGCCCGAGCGCTGAAGCACTCATCGCACACTGCTCAAATCCAAGCGCGCGCCGCCGCCGTCCCAGCGCTGCGTCCGCACGCCGTCACCGTCTTTGTTCGCCGCCCGTGTCCAGCTTCGTTCGCCGTGCGCCTACGCTGCGCTGCGCCAGCAGCCGCGCGTCGCGGCGGGCGCGCGCAGCCACTGCGCCCACCAGCGCGCCCAGCGTTCCCAACGTGCCGCCCCTGCCGCCCATCAGCGCCAAGAAGGCCAAAGCCAAGCCCACACTGCACCTGCAACTGTCCGTCCACGTCGGCCGTGCCGCGTGAGTTGCTCCCGAGCCGAGTCCTATTTATTTTATTATATTTAGGCCTATGGATTGTGATTATTATTATGTTTGTTAGGTTCTCGTTAGTTAGCTCGGGATCGATCGCAGCTTAGGATTTTGTGTGTAGTTGCCTCCCGGCCAGGTAAGGATTTCTTATCGGTGTTGTGTGGGCCCTGCGATATTATATGTGATTGTTGTTTGTATGTTTGTTTATGTTTATCAGCATGTTTAGCGATAGGTGCTCTGTTCTGAATTCTCGACTGGCATGATTCCTTATGTTGTTTCTCATGTTAGTCCATGCTAGATTGTTCCGTTCTGGCATGCTCGTATCTGTTCTTGTTTCGTAGTATCATGCTAGGTTCATTGTATCTGTTGAGCACGTATTGGATTGTATTGGATTGTATGTTATTGATATGATAGGTTAGAGTGTAGGTAGGTAGCATCATCCGGGCCCGAATGCATAAAGTATCTTGCACCATGGCAAGGACGTACGAGGTAGTACTTCGTCTCTGGACCCCGTTAGGGTTTAGCTAACCCGACAGGTAGGCCCTGCAATCTTGGGTGAAGGTGGCAGACTGTTAAATGCCCCAACGATCGGGATGATGACTTGGCATTTCCTCGTCCCCGGCAGCCGGCACATCCTCAACGTGTTCGGCAGTAGCCCTTGATTGCCACCTGATAGGGCAAGGACGACTTCCTGGTGTAAGCCTACCACGATCGATTCCTTAGCTTCAAAAAGGTGGTTCAGCCGACATAGTTCACGCGTGTCCGTGTCTCACACCCTTATGTCGCTGACACCGATCCGCAGATTTAGTTAGGCATGGTGATCGGACTCGGGCGACTTGCCACTAGACTCGGCACCCCCGTAGTCTGCAGTAGCATGTGGTGCGCGCATACGCTCATTACAGCACCGACTGGAGAGCTCCTCGGGATCTTGAGCTAGTGCACCTTTCGTATCGACAGTAGACAGGCTGAGGCCGGGACTTGTTCTCGTATAGGGCGTATTGTGTGGTTGATTTTTCCGGACTAATACCCTGAGTTGGCATCCGAGGATTATTTGTGGACTTAAGCTATGTGCTCTATTCTGTGTTTATATTCATAGCTTGCATACATTCATCTAGATGACCATGTATATCGTATTGTACCCCTGGTTGGGGATTCTTATCGAGAGTAATTCGTTACTCACCCTTATTTTGTGGTTTTCCACAGTAACCAAGGTGCGAGACAGGATGGTGAAGGAGGAGGAGCCGTGATCATGGGAACTCTGCTTTGTCATCTCTCGACCTTTTCATATTATGACTCTTGTCTTTTTATTTCCCACGAATGCATGTAGTCGAGCACGAGCCCTAGGATATTTTCTCAATGTTTTTGTGGATTCCAAAGATTGTTGTATCTCGAGAAGGTTTTGAATGATTTTAATAAATCTACGATCGAGTAAACTTTTGGAAATGTATTTGTCTTGAAACAGTGCTTGGAGACAGGGACAATTTTCATGAAACTGCTTTTGATTTCGATTGAATGCCAATGTTTTAATTTTTACTTGGAATCAAAATCATATTTGTATATTGTCTTTACTTTGAATGCATGCATTGGGGTAAAGGCCCATTTAGAGCCCCTTTTGGGTCGGATCTTTACTGATTGGTATCGAGCTCGAGTCATAGATTCTCAGTGACCGACCTTTTGTTGTAGGTCGTTTTCCCCATGATCACCAAAGACTTCGATACCATCAGTGCGCGCTAAGTTTACTGTTTTTAGAAAAGGGTTAATAATTTACAATACTTTTCATCTAGTGTATGCCTTGTTTAGTGTTGTGGAGCGGAGACGAGCAGGTTCTGACTCGTTGTGGTTTGGGTCCTGAGCACCATCATGCCAACTTCCCGCAGTGTAAGATGTATGTTTGCAGCTTGTCAGGGTATCCAGATAGATTCAGATACCGCTAGGACACCGTCCTAGAGAGAGGCAGAGATTAGACTCCCGTAGGCCCTTGTGGTGTGGCCCAGTTGTTAGTTTCGCCTAGAGAGAGGGTGGAGGTGTTTTGCCCTGGAGAACCACTCCAGGAGAGGAGTTAGCTTTGGGTTTGCTCGTGTTGATGCTTGTGGAGTAGGTCCCAGTGTGGACTAGCCTGGGTAGTTCAAGTGTTGATCTTGAACCTTAGCAGATTGTTTGGTTGCCCAGAGAGTAGCTGCAGAGTTAGTAGCCTTCGAGGAAGTTGCTGAGACATCTTTGTTCTGTGTAAGTGTTGTTGTTTTGCAGCCAGTAAGTCGGAACCCTGTAGTTAAGGGTGCAACGAGAAGTGTTCCCATCGGACGTGATCCGTTGGTGGTTTCCCCAGTTGTCTGGTAGAGTTGAGCACTCTTCTTATGGTGAGCCCCTAGAGTAGGGCTAGCTGCTGCATGTTGAGAGAGCCGGCCAGAGTTTTGTTGAGCATCATGTGGAGATGCAAGAGTAGGCAGTGAGACTTCGGTTTGATGAGATGCCTTAGGCATGGTTGTTTGAGTTGAGCTCTTATATGCCTCGCCATAGTTTTTGTCACTTGAGGTTGTGACCTTGCTGGCCCCATTTTGTAGTAAGATGTGGATTTGGTAGTAGTGGCACTTGAGGTGCATTGGTTGGTGTGCTGCTTTGGCTCAAAGTCTGGTTCAGGCCTGAGTTTGGCATGGGTATAGCAGATGGTTCTATGACCCGTCCGGAGTTCAGCTCACTCCTTTAGCCTGTAGATCTGTTGTGGCAGTTGCACCTGTTTAGGTCGTGCAAGAGGGCTAGTTCAGTGGTAGTGGGGCCGGAGAAGGACTACAAGCGAAAGGATGTTCGAGAGGAGCCGTAGCCTCTTCCCAGTGTTACTGGGGGTTGAGTAAGTCAGCAGGTTATCGATTGGTAAGTGTTAGTATGCGTGAGTCTCACGCTAGTGTTAAGGCCAAGAGATCTTTGTTGTTGGTAGTGCGGTCAACTACCTTGGAGTGCCTAAATCTGAGGAGAGTTGAGCATTGTAGATGCGAGTTTGGTCCAACAGAGGGGCCATGAGTTGGATGCTTATGAGATGAGTTGGATGCTTATGAGATGAGTTGGATGCCTATGAGATGAGCAGGATGCCTTATGAGAGGAGTTGGACGCCTTATGGGTATGCTCCCTTGGTAGAGCCTTGGTATAAAGTAAGTTCGGTTTGGCATTGTTATGCTTTAGTAGAGCAAGGTTGCCACAGCTTCGAGTATCGTGTGGAGATGGAACTTTTGGTGTTTCTTGGGTTGATTGTATCTCTGCCAGAAGTTAGTGTTGCTTTTTGGAAAAGCGCCTGTTAGTCTTGGATCTCTAAAGGAAGGTTGAGAGTTGTGCACACAAGTGTGTTTTGTGTGGTTCGTTCTGTGGCGAGAGTTTTAGAACCATGAAGGGTTTGCATTGGAAAACTGGTGCTCAAGTCTTGGAGAAGTTGGACTCCAGGTGGATGTTGTAAGGCTTTAGTTGAGGTTGTAAGGATACCGTGCTCGTAGTCGGGTTGTTGCTTAGGCAAGTTTGTTAAGTTGAACCTAAGCTTGGTTGGTGGAACCTCTTGTGTTCATGGTTGGAGTTCAGATGGTACTGAACAAATGGTGGTTGTAATGAAGCCGCGTGGTTCCTGACCGTAGTTGCTAAGGGTGTTGCTCGGAATCCTTACCCTGGGTGGAAGCTACGATGTGGCTGATGCTTTGAGTAGGAGGATGACACATTCGAGCGTTTACGGTCTTTTTTGGTTTTGAGGTTCGGAGCGAGCCAAATGGTTGTGATGCTTTGGAAAAGGAGTTGTTTGTTCAGCGGTTGGGTCATTAGGCCGTTAGACGACAAGCAGTGTGTCGAGGGTTGCCAAGAACCCTAGTTGTGGAGAGCCTCACCGAGCTTAGTCGAGGCCAGTAGTGAGTTTCAGTTGGCAAAGCCGAGTCGTGTAGGTTGTAGACCTCGGGTGAGTTCTTTGGCGATTTGGTAGGCTAGCAAGTCGAGTTTGTTTGGAGTAGAGTCCGGATTGGTTCCGGTGTGGTGGCAAGTTGGTGCTTGGTGTTGACCAAGGTGTGGTTTTTGAGTTGCTAGAAGTTAGCTTTGCTCGTGGGGGAAGTGGTTTTACCTTGGCGGATGTCCTTCCTGTTTCCAGAGTTTGAGAGTTGCCCTTATTTGGTGTTTGGGGGTGAGTCTTCTCTTGCCCATGGTTGGCGGTCCAGTCTGTGGTGGACCCCTTGTTGTTGCCTCTGGGAGAGTTGGATGTTGTGCTTAGCTGAGCAAGACAGCGAGCGGTTGTGAAGCTCTCTGTCCTTCGGATGTTTGCTTGTAAGGATCTGTTTCTCCTTGGGAGTTGTCAGGTTATTCCTTGGTCTTGGAATTGGTGGTAGTGGTGCTAGTAGGAGGAAAAGTTTGTTGGCTGCTTGGAAGCAGTTGTTTGTCCAAGTTAAGCGGACTCTTGAGTGGTGTTCTAGAAGTTGCGGTAAGGGTTGTTCTGCCTCCTATGAGTGTTTGGCCTAGTTGGTTAAGGTTTTTGTAAGAACCCGACCCAAAATACGGTCCTAAACCTAGGTTCTCACTCAGCATGCAAGTTAAATATTTCATTGAGCGGTTTAGTGCTCATATTTAAAACCTTCAAAACATTTAGAACGGGGAATGCTTAAAACATAATCAACAATTTTGTTTAAGAAAAACCAACGAAGTAAAACAAGCCTGGCCAGTATATATAAAAACATTCAAAACAGTTCAAACAACTTTTAATAATGTTTCCCCTAGGACTCCTGTCCATCTACATGCTGAACAAATATGCAAACAATAAAGACAGAGTGCTTGGCGGCTCCATGATCAATCGGCTCCCTCGCTAGCCGTCCCAGTCTTGTCCCAAAGTTACAGTGGAAAACCACAGAAATAAGGGTGAGTATAAACATACTCAATAAGAATCCCCAACCGGGGTACAATACGATGCATCAATCATCTAGCACCCTAGTATACATGCAAACGGTTACCAACACAGATCATAGCTCAACGAGCTTACAAGGCAAGATCTGGAATCCTCGGAAGTCTCCTACTTCCGGCCTAATGATTGGCTCTCATAACCAATCCCGGGACATCTCCGAGGGTCTATCTCCCTCGGCCAATTGATTAGCTCAAAAGCCAATCCCAAAGATGTCCGACACCCTCGAGGGTCTTTCTCCCTAGACCAAATGATTAGCTCAAAAGCCAATCCCAATGGGTGTCTTCAAGGGCCTCTTGCCCTTGCTAATAAATCTAGACTAACGGGAGAGTACCCGAAGTCTGGCTCTAAAAAGGAAGGAACTGGTGTACCCACGAACATTAGCCCGGGGGAGCTCTTCGAACTGGCGACTAACGCGTGTGCGCGCACACCGCATGCTGCTGCAACCTTCGTAAATGTGGGGGCCTAAGTACAAACTACGCGGGCCAGGTACGCATGCCTAAAGACTCGGAAACGGTGTCACTGAACACAGTAGTGCGAGGCCCTCGGCACTCATCTGTGCGGCTGTACCACCGACTGAAGCTAAGAACCGCCAAGGCAGCTTGCACCGCTGGCGGTGGTTCCGCTCTAGCAGCTACAAACTAGGCTTATGCCGGCGAGGTAGCTAATTCTCATTGGCTGCACGGAGGGGGAAATAGCAATGTACGTTATGCTTAGCTTTACTTCCAATCGGTGGGGACAAAGTACGTTATGTCCGCCTCAACCCCAAGCAATGTACGTTATGCTTCGCTTTACTCCCGACCGGTGGGGACAAGGTACGTTATGTCCGCTCTCAGCCTCTGGATGATGACAAACCCTACTATACTAGCTAAGAGTACAGAGTAACTGATTCCTGGCTAACATACATAATAATCATCAATCATACATAACCTAGCATGATACTACGAACTTAAAGCAGGAATCTCAAGCATGCTGGAAGAACAATCCTAGCATGGCACTAACATGTACAAACAGGCAAACATGCTAGCAAGAATGCAATCACAGGCTGTCCTATCCACTAATCATGTTCATAAAAGTAAACATGCATATAAGGCACAATCAAGAAAGCATCGCAGGGTCCACACAACCACGGTAAGAAATCCTTACCTGGAAACGAGCAGAAATCACTTTCACAATCAAATAATGACCCTCGAGCTTTAAAGCGAAACCGAGCAACCTAAGCATTTTAATAAAAACAACCTAATTAAATAAACAGCAGCCAACAGCCTAGGGCCCGAGGGAGAAAAGTCTCGAGAATTACCGATCGAGAGGACACAAGGCCACGCTCCAACCCTGTAAGAGCCCAACCCATAATACGGTCCTAAACCTAGGTTCTCACTCAGCATGCAAGTTAAATATTTCACCGAGCGGTTTAGTGCTCATATTTAAAACCTTTCAAAACATTTATAACGGGGAATGCTTAAAACATAAACAACAACTTTGTTTAAGAAAACCAACGAAGTAAAATAAGCTCACAGAGATATATATAAAACATTCAAAACAGTTCAAACAACCTTTAATAATGTTTCCCCTAGGACTCCTGTCCATCTACATGCTGAACAAATATGCAAACAATAAAGACAGAGTGCCGGCGGCTCCCATGATCAATCAGCTCCCTCCGCTAGCCGTCCCTGGCTTGTCCCAAGTTACCCGTGGAAAACCACGAAATAAGGGTGAGTATAAACATACTCGGTGAAGAATCTCAACCGGGTACAATACGATACTTCAATCATCTAGCACCCTAGTATACATGCAAACAATTACCAACACGCATCATAGCTCAACGAGCTTACAAGGCGAATCTGGAATCCTCAAGAAGTCTCCTACTTCCGGCCTAATGATTGGCTCTCATAACCAATCCCGGGACATCTCCGAGGGTCTTTCTCCTCGGCCAATTGATCACCTCAAAACCGATCCCAAAGATGTCCGACATCCTCGAGGGTCTTTCTCCTCGACCATATGATCACTCAAAAGCCAATCCCAATGGGTGTCCTCAAGGGCCTCTTACCCTCGCTATAACTGGACTATCGGGAGAGTACCCAAGTCCGGCTCTAAACAGAAGGAACTGGTGTACTCACGAACATTAGCCTGGGAGCTCTCTCGAACCGGCGACTAAAGCGTGTCGCGCACACCGCATGCTCTTCGCAACCGAACCGGCGTAAATGCGGGGGCCTAAGGGCAAACTACGCGGGCCAGTGCGCATGCCTAAGACTCGAAACGGTGTCACCGAACACGAGTGGTGCGAGGCCCTCGGCACTCATCTGCAGGCGGCTGTACCACCGACTGGAAGCTAAGAACCGCCAAGGCGGGCTTGCACCGCTGGCGGGGTTCCGCTCTAGCGGGCTACAAACTAGGCTTATGCCGATGTGGTAGCTACATCCACATCGGTGTCGGGGGAAGCAATGTGCGTTATGCTACGCTCTACTCCCGACCGGGTGGGGACAAGGTGCGTTATGTCCGCTCTCACCTCTAGATGATGACAAACCTAACACACTAGCTAGAGTATAGTGTAAACGATTCTGGCTAAACATACATAATCATCATCAATCATACATAACCTAGCATGATACTACGAACTTAAAGCGAGAATCTCAAGCATGCCGAAGAACAATCCTAGCATGGCACTAACATGTACAAACAAGCAAACATGCTAGCAGAATGCAATCACAAGTCATCCTATCCACTAATCATGTCCATAAAAGTAAACATGCATATAAGGCACATTCAAGAAAGCATCGCAGGTCCACACAACCACGGTAAGGAATCCTTACACGAAAACAAGTGGAGAATGGCTATTACAACCAAAAAGAGACCCTCGAGCTTAATACGAACTCGAGCAACCTAGGCATAAGTAAAGCATCCTAAGTAAATATACAAAGAGCCACTTAAAAAAAAAAACGAAAGGGAAAAGGCTCGAGAATTACCAACCGAGAGGACACGAGCTCTCGGCAGCAAGGCAGCAGCTGGGCGCCGCTGTGAGCAGTGCGAAGCTGGGCGCTGGCTCGGCGCGCGCAAGGCGAAAGGACGCTGGCGCTGGCGAGGCAGGCGCGGCGCTGGCGTCTTTGCGGGCAGACGAGCGCGCCGCGTCAGCGCGCGGCGCGCGCAACAACGCTCGCTGCGGCGGGGCGACGCGCGAGCGAAGCGGGCTCGGCTGGGTTGGCGCGCGGCGCGACGTCTGAACTAACTGTCGCGCGTGACGTGCTGCAGCGACGGCGGCTGGCGCCGAGCGGCGTCGGCGATGATGGTGTCGCGGCGGTGGGGCTTCGGTCGGCAGCGTCGCGGTGGTTGGCGGCGCGTAGGCCGGCGGGCGGTCAGGCGTGGCTCGGCGGGTGTGGTGCAGTGTGCGCGCAGGGCGCGCGGCGGTGTGTGTGCGCGGGCTGTGCGGGCAGGTGTGGTGCGATGGACGGTGCGCGCGGGCTGGGTGGCTCGGTGGGTGGTTCGATGGTGTGGCTAGGGCTGCTCGGCTAGGGTTTTAGGAGAGAGAGAGAGAGAGAGAGAGAGAGAGAGAGAGACGGCCAACAAGGGGAAAAATAGGGGTTTCTTGATTTTTCCTTCTCTTCCTTATTTTAAATAGGGTTAGGAAACCTAAAATTCCCTTCCCAAGGATTTTTCCCTTGCGGGTCCCGGCTAAAGAAATTCTTTTCTCTTTTTACTTCAAATTCTTCTTTAAAACTCCAATTCCACCATCTAGGGCAAGGGTTCAAATCCCAAAGGATCCAATTAATTCCCAATTAATTTTGCTATTAACCGGGAAGGGAAACGGGGCCGTTACAATACTCCCCCCTTAAAAGACTTTCGTCCCCGAAAGTCCTAAGACGAAAACAACTCTAGAAAAACTCCACTGGTTCTTAACCAACCAAGCTCTTGAAAAAGACAACACAAATCCTTCTTTGAAACCGATCCCTCTTGGGTTCCCAAAGGCTCCAAGCCCAACAGACGCCGAGTCTGCCACGAACTATCTCAACCAAAACTGAACTAGCACTGAGCTTCGAAGAAAACATGCGATAACTAGTTGGTGAGCCACATCCTCTGACTCGCACCAACTCTCAAACGGTCTTACGACTCTAGGGCTCACTTATCCATGCTAACCTAACTCGGAACGCCTCTCTACGGTGCTACTCTCAAAGAAACTCGTGAACGGGTCACAAGCTCTAAAACTCAACGCCACGCTCGGCGTAATCTCTCTCGAATGCTCATAGTTGTTATCAAACAAATTTCGACCCTTCACCATGCCGACCAAACAACAATCAACCTCCTGTGTTTAAGAAACTAAACGGCCTACTCATACTTCGCAAGAGGCCTGCGAACCCCACCGTAAGAACCCCCACCGGTTGCCTACAATCCTTAACGAAATCCAATTCGAACCACCAACCGGTGATCGATCCCTAGGCAACCTTCTCCAACTAGCATGCGTCCACAACACTAAAGCAACCATCTTACGAGAAATCAAAGCACCAAAGCCAAGGGCACTTTTCTGGTTCACCAAACGGCTACCACCACACACACTAGCTGATACTTCACCTTCTTCACCACCCCGAACGACGGTGGTCCAAGAACGAGCTCCACTCACCCAAACTAATAACCCGAGCCCTCATCGGCCGACAAAGAAACTTTCCAATGCAATCCGATCAGCCACGGGCCTAGGTGAACATCGCCAGACAGGAAAACAAACAACATTCCTCTCACGGAAACCTCGAGCAACAAGGAATAAAACGTTACGTGGCTACTAGCAACACGATAGCTGGAGGATCGAAACTCAAGGGCTTTACCACCCAATGCCACGACACCTGCGTGCCAACTCACTCAACCGTGGCTCACCTAAAATGCCAACTACGAATGCACAAATCGACTAAAAGAAAAGCCCGAGAAAGGCTTGCTTAGCGTAAACTCAAACCAAGCTCATAACGAGCAAAGCTCGCCTCAAGCCGCCACTCAACTCTTAAGCCCATCCGGCGCTCCAAGGACTTCCTCCTTATAGCTTAGACCTAACTCTTCTTCCAATCCAGAAACTCCACCCACGGAACATCGCGAGGGATAAGGATAGCGACGACCACAAGCTTGCGGATCCTGAACAACACGAGTCGGCAAGACTACCTTAAAAGTTAAAACTCGAGGCCGGTATCCACGGTGCAACTCAACTACCCAAGAACTAAGGGGTTCCACAAACTCCAAAGATCCAACAACCTTCCGCCAACAACTCAAGCCCTGAACTGGCCGGCTTTACCCTCGCGGAACAAACACTTTCCGCTTGCTATCAAACAGACGCAGGACACACTCGCTAGGTGACCACCAACGCGCTACTCTCATCAACTACAAAACTCGAGCTAAGTCGACTCTTCCTTTACGAGAACGATTTCCTAGCAAGCGGACTTCGGCGACAAAGCGAATTTCACACACGCTGCTGTCTTGCTCAAACTCAACAAGAATAACCACCAACTCTTCTCGGAGGAAACATCCAAGGGTTCCTCAATTGCTTGAACCACCAACTAAACACTAGCGGTACTTACTCAACACGGCGGGGGAGGCCAACTCCCAAAACTACCTGACTAGGAACAAGTCCTCATGGCAACGCCCGCTTGCTCGAACCGAGCTAGCTCACGAAACAACAAGGGAACCAAACCTTGGTCAACACCAAGCACCACCTCGCTAAGAATTCCGAAAATCAACGTGGAGGTTACCAAGAACAACTCTAGCTTGTTAACCGACAAAGAAGCATCCAAAGAACTCAACCGAGGAACACTGCCTTGGTTCTGACTGAGCTCTGGTGAGGCTCTCCACAACTTAGGGTTCCACCGATCGCCCTCCGACACACACTGGTTGTCAAACGGTCTAACAGACACCGCTACACGAGCACATCTCCCTCCAAGGATCTCAACTATGCTGGCCAAAAGCTCTTCCTTGCCACATCCGTAAGCAAGCACGCGCGATGCTCCACACAATCTGAAAAGTGCCTTACCACACTTGATGCAATGAGCGGCCGCTCGCCCCGCCTGCGACGATTCTCGAGCTCTAACTCATGGTCGGCGCTGATCGCGACCCCTAGACTTGCCCTATCAGCGAGTCTGCTATCCACCTGAGCGGGAAAAACTGGAAGACCCAAACTTCCTCTTGCTCAAAGCATCAGCCACATCGTAGCTTCTATCCAGGGTAAGGATCCGAACAACTCTCTTAGCCATGGCGGCCAGAATTACGCGATTATGCTACCATCGCCCTTGTTCGCCTCCAACCAACTCCAACCATCGATCAACAAGAAATGCCTCTACCTGTGTCAAGGGCCAACTAGCATAACTTTCCTATGCAACAACCCGCTACCGCACGGTGAGCCTCTCAACCCAAGGGCACTTGCCAAGAACTAAAGTCCTAACTCCTCGAATCCGAGCACTGGTTTCACAACCCGAAACCCCTCGTGGTTCTTGAAAAATACACCACTTTAACGAGCTACACAAAAGTACATTGGCGTGTATGCGGCTCAACTTGGTTCCTTAAGATCCAAACCAACAAGTATTCTCACACAAGGCAACTTTTGCCTCCCAATAGAGCCACTTCTAGCAAAGGAGCAACAAGAGTTCAACCCACTCAGGGTCAACTCACCACGGAATGCCACGTTGGTCGACTCACTCTTACAAGAGCATAGCCACACCAAGCTAACTTACCTCCTACCGATGGTCCACTAAACGTGCTCCGATCAACCATCCAACTCATGGCTCTAACAGTGGATCAACCACGCATCATCGATGCCAACCCTACCCATATTAGGGTAACTCCAGGGTAATCGAATCACACTACCATCCAACTGGCTCACAAGCCCACAACACAGGCGCGAGATCTCGGACGCGCTAGCCCTTAACAACCAACAGTATCCTTTGTACCCAACTCTCGGTGACCCTGAAAGGCTCCTACTTATCCCTCGAACGACCTCAAACTTGTAGTTCTCTAGCTACCACCGAGCTAGATCTCTTATGCAACCCAAATAGGTGAAATCTCAAGAATGGGTACAAGACTAGTGGGGATGCTAAACTCCGGGCGGGTCCTGGAACCACCTGCACAAAAATGCCAACTGGCCTGAATCTAGGCCTCCTCTCAAAGCTTGGTGCCAACAGGCACTACTTCCTTTACAACACAAACATCCCTTTACGGGCTTCAAGCCACTCTGAGGGTAGGGAAGGTCACACTCCAGGTGACAGGGCAATGGCACTCAACACAAGAGTCTCAAGAATCGAGTAGACTACTCTCTGACATCACGTTCAACAGACAAGCCAAGGCCCACTCCCGCATCCCACTCGATGCTCAACGAATACTCAGGCCAACCCTCGGGTGGCAGCACCTAGCTCCACACCTGGAACATGCTAACAGAAGGTGCTTCTCTCTAATGGCCAGCTGAAAACCACGAACGGATTAAGTCCTGACAAGCAAACTCCACACTACCCCCTGGCTACGAGGGTACTAAAAGAACTGGCTGCAGAACGACTGTAGGCTTGCAAGAGGACAAGATGTCTCTACATCTTCCTCAAAAGCTACTAACTTGGCAGCTTGCCAATCGACCGGGTGGCTGGTGGAGACTCTGCTGGTCCGCCTCTCACAGGGGACTTCCACCACCACACTGCTGCATCAAACAACACGAACGGCGCGCGCTCGACCTTTAAACATCCGGTCATCGGCCTCAACACTAGGTCATCGCAACACTTGGATGATAAACTCGATCCTGGCCAACCACCTTGCCGCTAGCGATGGGTCTCAAAACATCCAAATCTCTGAGGCTTCCACTTGCCAAACTCGGCGGCTCGATCAACGCCAACTATCTTATCGATAAACTCTGCTGATCAAGCCCTCCCGGAACCTCCGGCTACTGGAACTACAAGGAGGGGTGTCCCCTAAATAAACTCTACCACCTGGGCTATCTATGCCCAAGACTCCTCACTACGCGCTACAAATCGCGCCGGGTCTCCGCTCTCTAGCTAAAAGACTCGCCATCAACTCCTCATGGTCGGAGCACACTCGCTCAAGGAGTCTCACTGAGGCGTGCTAGCCTCTACCCCCCTCTAGGCAACTCAACCGCCAGGGGCCAACTCGCCAAGCGGGCTAAACAACCCTGCGCGCGCCTCAACATCCATACAAACGGTCCAACTCCTCGGTCGGACATGCCAAGCGTCTTGCTCCTCGAGTCAGTGCGATCCACGCACTAGCGATCCGCACGAGCACCTCCACCCTCTCACTGGGGAGAACCACAATCCGGGCCACAAATGGCCTACGGAGTCTAAGCTCTACCTCTCCTGCGGGTGCGATCGACACACCGCGATCTCGCACAAAGCATAAAACCTAGCCCACGCTGGGCTCTCACCGCCAAACAAGGGTAACACATGTATACTAGATGCGATTGTTGTAAAATAAAACCCTTAGCTTAATGAACTCGCATAAAACTCGACGGCCGCATGAGTACCGATGATCATGGGGGCAACAACCTGCAAAGCAGGTTAGTCTACAGAATCTATGACTCTGTGCTCTGATACCAACTGTAAGAGCCCAACCCATAATACGGTCCTAAACCTAGGTTCTCACTCAAAGATGCAAGTTAAATATTTCACCGAGCGGTTTAGTGCTCATATTTAAAACCTTTCAAAACATTTATAACGGGAATGCTTAAAACATAAACAACAACTTTGTTTAAGAAAACCAACAAAGTAAAATAAGCCTGGCCAGTATATATATAAAACATTCAAAACAGTTCAAACAACCTTTAATAATGTTTCCCCTAGGACTCCTGTCCATCTACATGCTGAACAAATATGCAAACAATAAAGACAGAGTGCCATGGCGGCTCCATGATCAATCGCCTCCTCCGCTAGCCGTCCGGTCTTTGTCCCAAGTTACCCGTGGAAAACCACAGAAATAAGGGTGAGTATAAACATACTCAAGAAGAATCCCAAACCAGTGTACAATACGATACTTCAATCATCTAGCACCCTAGTATACATGCAAACAGATTACTAACACGCATCATAGCTCAACGAGCTTACAAGGCGAGAATCTGAATCCTCTGGAAGTCTCCTACTTCCGGCCTAATGATTGGCTCTCATAACCAATCCCGGGACATCTCCGAGGTCTTTCTCCCTCGGCCAATTGATCACCTCAAAACCGATCCCAAAGATGTCCGACATCCTCGAGGGTCTTTCTCCCTCGACCATATGATCACCTCAAAAGCCAATCCCAATGGGTGTCCTCAAGGGCCTCTTACCCTCGCTTATAAATCTGGACTATCGGGAGAGTACCCAAGTCCGCTCTAAACAGAAGGAGGCGTGTACTCACGAACATTAGCCCGGGAGCTCTCCGAACCGGCGACTAAAGCGTGTCTTGCGCGCACACCGCATGCTCTTCTCTCGCAACCGGCGTAAATGCGGGGCCTAAGGGCAAACTACGCGGGCACGCATGCCTAAGACTCGGAAACGGGTGTCACCGAACACGAGGTGCGAGGCCCTCGGCACTCATCTGTGCGCACTGTACCACCGACTGAAGCTAAGAACCGCCAAGGCGGGCTTGCACCGCTGGCGGTGGTTCCGCTCTAGCAGTGCTACAAACTAGGCTTATGCCGATGTGGTAGCTACATCCACATCGGTGCTTCGGGGAAGCAATGTACGTTATGCTACGCTCTACTCCCGACCGGGTGGGGACAAGGTACGTTATGTCCGCTCTCGACCTCTAGATGATGACAAATTTCTAACACACTAGCTAGAGTATAGTGTAAACGATTCTGGCTAAACATACATAATCATCATCAATCATACATAACCTAGCATGATACTACGAACTTAAAGCGAGAATCTCAAGCATGCTGGAAGAACAATCCTAGCATGGCACTAACATGTACAAACAAGCAAACATGCTAGCAGAATGCAATCACAAGTCATCCTATCCACTAATCATGTCCATAAAAGTAAACATGCATATAAGGCACATTCAAGAAAGCATCGCAGGTCCACACAACCACGGTAAGGAATCCTTACACGAAACAAGTGGAGAATGGCTATTACAACCAAAAAGAGACCTCGAGCTTAATACGAACTCGAGCAACCTAGGCATAAGTAAAGCATCCTAAGTAAATATACAAAGAGCCAACAGCAGCTTTAAAAAACGAAAGGGAAAAGGCTCGAGAATTACCAACCGAGAGGACACGAGCTCTCGCAGCAAGGGGGCGGTGGGGCGCCGCTGGTGCGGCAGGAGCCGGGCGCTGCTCGGGCGCGCAAGCGCGAAAAGGACGCTGCGCTGGGCGCTGGCGCGCGGGCGGCGGCACGAGCGATCGTGCGAGTGCGGCGCACGCAACGCTGCTCGCCGCGGGGGCGACGCGCGAGCGAGCGGGCTCGCTGGGTTGGCGCGCGGGCGAACGTCTGAACTGCTGGGCGTGACGTGCTGCAGGCGACGGGGCTGGGCGTCAGCGAGCGGCGTCGGGCAGTGATGGGTGTGCGACGGTGGGGCTTCTGGTCGGCAGCGTCGCGGTGGTGGGGCGCGCGTAGGCCGGGCGGTCAGGCGTGGCTCGGGCGGGTGTGGTCTCGTGCGCGCAGGGCCGTGGCGCGGCGGTGTGTGGTGCGGTGCGTGCGGGCGGTGTGGTGCGATGGACGGTGCGTGCGGGCTGGGTGGCTCGGTGGGTGGTTCGATGGTGTGGCTAGGGCTGCTCGGCTAGGGTTTTAGGAGAGAGAGAGAGAGAGAGAGAGAGAGAGAGACGGCCAACAAGGGGAAAAATAGGGGTTTCTTGATTTTTCCTTCTCTTCCTTATTTTAAATAGGGTTAGGAAACCTAAAATTCCCTTCCCAAGGATTTTTCTCATGGGTCCCGCTAAAGAAATTCTTTTCTCTTTTTACTTCAAATTCTTCTTTAAAACTCCAATTCCACCATCTAGGGCAAGGGTTCAAATCCCAAAGGATCCAATTAATTCCCAATTAATTTTGCTATTAACCGAAGGGGAAACGGGCCGTTACAAACCCGCACGGGCAGGCAGCCCGTCCCGCCAAGAAGGATAAGCGGGCGCTACTGCGCGCTGGCGCTGGCACCGGGCGCTGCATCTGGGCTCTCTGGCGCTGCTGGCGCGCTCGCGCGCTTCTTGGGTGCGGACGGGGACGGCTGCGCTGGCGCTGGCTGCGCGCGATCGCGACAGGAGCAGCGCGGCTGGCGCTAAGTGGCCGCGACGAAGCAGCACGGGCACGCAGACGCAGCTGCCGCAAGCGAGCGAACACGCTGGTCCGGGCGCGCGGCGACTTTGGGTTCGCGAGGATAAGACGAGGGCGACGCGGCTGGCGGCGAAGCGTGAGCGCGCGCGCGCGCTCGGGGCGGTTCGTGCGTAACGGCGCGCGGCGCGTGGGGCGGTCGCAGTGCGCAACGGCGCTGCTGCTCTGGCTGGCGAGCGCGCGATCGGGCGCTGTCTGGGCATGGGCGGCGCAGTAGGCGTCTCGGGTTGCTCGGCATGGGCCATCTTTGCCGGCAGTCTGTGCGGGCGTGGGCCGGCGGGCTGGTGCGATCTGGTGTGGGGATGGGCTGAGCGGCTAGGGCTGGGCATGGGCTGAGCGGCTAGGGTTTGGTTTCTTGGTGAGGGGCTCGACAAGGAGAGAGAGAGAGAGAGAGAGAGAGAGAGAGAGAGATTTTGCAAAACAAGGGGAATGGGATTTTCTTGATTTTTTTTCCTTTTCCCTAACTTAAATGGGCCTAAAATCCCTTCCCAAGGCTTCCTCTTACAATACCCGGCCCAAGCGAACTTAATTTAAATAAAACTCTTTTCCCTACAAACTCCCAAAACCAAAAGAGGGCAAGGGTTCAAATCCCAATGGAAGCACTCAAAATCCATTAAATTACCAAAATCTAAATTACCTCCAAACCTCCAACAAATTGCCCAAACTACTTGGGTCTCGCAACCAACAACTACCAAGCCTTGCTAAAGACAGGAATGGCTTTGAAATCCTGAAAATCCACAAAACCCTGACCGAGGGAAAAAAGACCAAAATACCCCTAAGGGTTAAAATAGCACTAACGACCCATCCCAACATCCGAATAATAAACCGAAAACACCTGGGAAACAAAAATAGAAAACTGGGCCGTTACAATACTCCCTCCTTTTAAGACTTTCGCCCTCGAAAGTCCTAAGACGAAAACATCTCTAGGAAAACTCCTCTGATCCTTCACCAACCAAGCTCCTCGGTTAAGACGAACACAAAACCTTCCTCGAAAATCGAACCCTCTAGGGTTTCCAAAGGCTCCATGCTCTAAACACACCGAGTCTGCCACAAACTATCTCCGTCAAAACTGAACTAACACCGAGCTATGAAGAAAAACATGCGATAGCGCTAATCGGAGAGTCACATCCTCTGACTCGCACCAACTCTCAAATGGTCTTACGACTCTAGGGCTCACTTATCCCTGCTATCCCAACTCAGAACGCCTCTCTACGGCGCTACTCTCAGCAAACTCTCAGACTGGTCACAAGCTCTAAACTTACCGCCGCGCTCCGGCGGTACATCTTTGGCTCACAGCTATTAACAAACAGCCTCAACTCTACACCATGCTGACCAAACAACTTAACCTCCCGGGTTCCCGAAACTAATCGCCTAATCCTACTTCGCAAGAGACCTGCGAACCCCAAAGGTTGTCTATAAGCCTTAATAAAATCAAATCGAACCACCACCTGGTGGCCGATCCTAAAGGCAAACTTCTCCATCTACCACGCGTCCACAACACTTAAGCAACCATCTTGAAGAGCATCCACACACTCAAGCCAGGGGCACAAATTTGGTTCACCAGACGACTAACACCACTCACCCTAGCTGAAACTTCAGCTACGGCCACCTCAGAACAACAAGGTCCAGGAACAGGCTCCACTCAGCCAAACTAATAAATTGGAGCCCCTCATCGGCCGAACACAAACTTTTCCAATCTACCAGCAACGGGCCTAAGAGAACATTGCCAGGCAAGGAAACAACCAACATTCCTCTCAAGGAAAACTCGGGCTGCAAGGACCAAACCATCACGCAGCTACTTGCAACACAACAGCTTGAGGAGAACAGCTCAAAGGCTGACCAACCAATGCCACGGCACCTCTGTGCCTATCCTCTCAAATGTGGCTCAACTATAACGCCAACTGCAAACGCACATCAACTAGGGACCAAGCCCGAGAAGGGCTTGCTCTGCAGAAACTCAACCCAAATCTTACAACGAGCGAACCTCGTCTCCAAACTGCCACTCAACTCTTAAGTCCATCTGGCTGCTCTATGGACTTCCTCCTTTAAGCATAGACCCATCTCATCTTCCAACCAGGAACTTCACACACGAAACAACGCGTGGGATAAGGATAGCGTCGACCTCAAGCTGGCGGATCAAGAACGATACGAGTCAGCAAGACTACCTCAAAAGTTAAAACTCAAGACCGGCATCCACGGTGCAACTCAACCACCCGAGAACTAAGGGGGGTCTACAAGCTCCAAAGATCCAACAACCATCCGGCAACAACTCAAACCCTTGAACTGGCTGGCCTTCGCCCTCGCGGGAGCAAACAACTTTCCGCTTGCTAATAAACAGACGCAGGGACGCTCTCGCTGGGCTGACCGCTGCGCTACTCTGAACAACTACACAGTTCAGGAGCTAAGCTGACTCCTCCTCTACAGAAATGATTCCCTAGCAAGCGGACTTTCGAAGGACAGCGAACTTCACACACGCTCGCTGTCTTGCTCAAACTGAGGGGCAACAACAACCAACTCTCCCGAAAGCAACAGCCGAGGACTCCACAAATGCTTGAACCACCAACTCAAAACTAGCGTACTTCCTCAACCGCTGAGGGAGGGGTCAACTCCCAAAACTTCCTGACTAGGAACAAGTCCTCAGGGCAACGCCAGCTTGGTTGAACCAAGCTAGCCCTAGAAAACAGCAAGGGAACCAAACCTTGACCAACGCCAAGCACCACCTTGCTAAGAATTCTGAAAACCAACGCGGAGGATACTAATATTAACTCTAGCTTGTCAACCGACTACAAGCATCCAGCAACTCAACCGAGGAACACTGCCTGGGTCTGACCGAGCTCTGGTGAGGCTCTCCACAACTTAGGGTTCCTCCGATCACCCTCCAACACATACTGTCGACAAACGGTCTAACAGACATCTGGCTACACGAGCACAACTCCCTTCAGCATCTCAACTATGCTAGCCAAAAGCTCTTCCTTGCCACACCTGAAGCGAGCATGGGGTGATGCTCCACACAATCCGGAATGCGCCTTACCACACTTGATGCAATGAGCCTGCTGCCTGGCCCCGCCCTGCTGACGATCCAGAGCTCTGACCTGCGGTCGGCGCTGATCCCGACCCCTAGACTGGCCCTGTCGGCGAGTCCGCTATCCACCTGAGCGGGAACCACCGGAAGACACAATCTTCCTCAAGCCCAAAGCATCAGCCACAACGTAGCTTCTACCCAGGTCAAGGGCCAACTAGCGTAACTTGCCTAAGCAACAACCCGGCTACAGGCACGGTAGCCTCACAACCAAGGTTAGGGCGCTTGCCAAGAACTAAAGCCTTAACACCTCAAGAACTGAGAACTTGTTACTCAACACGAACCTCTAGTGGTTCCTGCAAAATACACCACGGAATGAGCTACACAAAAGTACACCGGCGTGTACAGCTCCAACTTGGTTCCTTAAGATCCAAACCAACAAGAACTCTCACACCAGGCAACGTTTGCCTCCCAATAGAGCCACAACTAGCAAGGAGCAACAAGAGTTCAAACCACTCGGGGTCAACTCACCACGAAAAGCTACATTGGTCAACACACTCTTACAAGAGCATAACCACACCAAGCTGACATACCTCATACCAATGTGCCCACTAAATGCTCCGCTCAACCATCCAATTCATGGCTCTAACACTGGATCAACCTCGCATCCTCGATGCCAACTCTACCCATATTAGGGTAACTCCAAGGGTAGTCGAAACACACCACCAACAAGCTAGCTCACAAGCCCGCACACAAGCGCGAGAACTCGGACGCACTAGCCCTCACCAACCTACAACATCCTTTGTACCCAACTCTCGGTGACCCTGAAAAGCTGCTATTTTTCCCTCGAATGACCTCACGCTTGTAGTTCTCTGACTACCGCCGAGCTAGATCTCTTAAGCAATCCAAACAGATGCAACCTCAGGAAAACGGGTACAAGGCTAGTGGGGATGCTATACTCCGGGCGGGTCATGGAACCACCTGCACCAAAAAGGTGCCAACTGGCCTGAAAGTAAGCCTCCTCTCAAGCTTGGTGCCAATAGGCACTACATCCTGCACAACGCAAAATAACCAAATACGAGCCTAATGCCCCTCTGAGGGTAGGGAAGGTCACACTCCAAGTGACGGGGCCTTGGCACTTAACACAAGAGTCTCAACACTCGAGCAGTCTAATCTCTGGCATCTTGTCTAACAGACATGCCACGGCCTACTCTTGCATCCCACTCGATGCTCAACAATAGCTTAGGCCAACTCCTGCATCTCACTCGATGCTCAACAAAAGCTCAGGCCAACTCCTCAGGTGGCAGCACCTAGCTCCACATCTGGAACATGCCAACACAAGGTGCTTCTCTCTACTAGCCAACTAGAATCCACGGATGGGTTAAGTCCTGACAAGCAACCTCCACACTACACCCTGGCTACGAGGGTACTAAAGAACTGGCTGCAAAACGACTGCAGGCTTGCAGGAGGACAAGATGTCTCTACATCTTCCTCAAAAGCTACTAACCTGGCAGCTTGCCAATCGACCGGGTGGCTGGTGGAGACTCTGTTGGTCCGCCTCTCACAGGGGACCTCCACCACCACACTGCTGCATCAAACAACACCTGAACGGCACGCCTCGGCCTCTGAACAACAGAGCATCCCAACACTCGGATGATAAGCTCGAACCTGGTCAACCACCTCACTGCTACCAGCAGGATCCCTAAATCATCAAGCTTTACAGGCTTCCACTTGCCAAACTCGGCGGCTCCATCAATGCTAATTATCTCATCAGCATACACCTGCTGATCCTGCCCTTCCGGAAACCTCCAGGGCTACTAGAGCTACTAGGAGGGCCTCATAACTAAACTCTGTCAGCTGGGCCATCAGTGCCCAGGACTCCTCACTATGCGCTACAGTCTGCGCCTGGGTCTCCGCTCTCTAATAGCTAAAAGACCTGCCATCAATTCCCTCATGGCTGGAGCACACTCTGCTCAAGGAGTCTCACTCTGAGGCGTGCTAGCCTCTAACCCCCTTCTCTTGGAAACTCATCTGCTAGGGCCAACGGTGGCCTACGGGTCTAAACAACCCTGGACGTGGTCTCATCATCAACATGAACAGTCCAACTCCTCGGTTGGAAATACCAAACGTCCCTGCTCCTCTATGAGCAAACAACAAACTGGCGATCTACGCAAAGCATAAAAGCTAGCCCACGCTGGGGCTCTCACTGCCAAACATGGGTAACACATGTATACTAGATGCAACATTGTAAAATAAAACCCTTAGCTTAATGAACTCAGACAAACCTGACGGCCGCGGACTGCTGATGATCATGGGGCAACAACCTACAAAGCAGAATAGTCTACAGAATCTATGACTCTGTGCTCTGATACCAACTGTAAGAACCCGACCCAAAATACGGTCCTAAACCTAGGTTCTCACTCAGCATGCAAGTTAAATATTTCATTGAGCGGTTTAGTGCTCATATTTAAAACCTTCAAAACATTTAGAACGGGGAATGCTTAAAACATAATCAACAATGTTTTTTAAGAAAAACCAACGAAGTAAAACAAGCCTGGCCAGTATATATAAAAACATTCAAAACAGTTCAAACAACTTTTAATAATGTTTCCCCTAGGACTCCTGTCCATCTACATGCCAACAAATATGCAAACAATAAAGACAGAGTGCCTGGGCAGCTCCATGATCAATCGGCTCCTCCGCTAGCCGTCCGTCCTTGTCCCAAGTTACTCGTGGAAAACCACAGAAATAAGGGTGAGTATAAACATACTCAATAAGAATCCCCAACCGGGGTACAATACGATGCATCAATCATCTAGCACCCTAGTATACATGCAAACGGTTACCAACACAGATCATAGCTCAACGAGCTTACAAGGCAAGATCTGGAATCCTCGGAAGTCTCCTACTTCCGGCCTAATGATTGGATCTCATAACCAATCCCGGGACATCTCCGAGGGTCTATCTCCCTCGGCTAGTTGATTAGCTCAAAAGCCAATCCCAAAGATGTCCGACACCCTCGAGGGTCTTTCTCCCTCGACCAAATGATTAGCTCAAAAGCCAATCCCAATGGGTGTCCTCAAGGGCCTCTTGCCCTTGCTAATAAATCTGGACTAACGGGAGAGTACCCGAAGTCTGGCTCTAAACAGGAAGGAACTGGTGTACTCACGAACATTAGCCCGGGGGAGCTCTCCGAACCGGCGACTAACGCGTGTGCGCGCACACCGCATGCTGCTGCAACCGGCGTAAATGTGGGGGCCTAAGTACAAACTACGCGGGCCAGGTACGCATGCCTAAAGACTCGAAAATGATGTCACTGAACACAGTAGTGCGAGGCCCTCGGCACTCATCTGTGCAGCTTGTACCACCGACCTGAAGCTAAGAACCGGCCAAGGCAGGCTTGCACCGCTAGCGTGGTTTCGCTCTAGCGAGCTACAAACTAGGCTTATGCCGATGAGGTAGCTAATTCTCATTGGTCACGCTGGGAGGGGGAAATAGCAATGTACGTTATGCTTAGCTTTACTTCCAATCAGTGGGGAAAAAGTACGTTATGTCCGCCCTCAACCCCTGAAGCAATGTACGTGATGCTTCGCTTTACTCCCGACCGGTGGGGACAAGGTACGTTATGTCCGCTCTCAGCCTCTGGATGATGACAAACACTACTATACTAGCTAAGAGTACAGAGTAACTGATTCCTGGCTAACATACATAATAATCATCAATCATACATAACCTAGCATGATACTACGAACTTAAAGCAGGAATCTCAAGCATGCTGGAAGAACAATCCTAGCATGGCACTAACATGTACAAACAGGCAAACATGCTAGCAAGAATGCAATCACAGGCTGTCCTATCCACTAATCATGTTCATAAAAGTAAACATGCATATAAGGCACAATCAAGAAAGCATCGCAGGGTCCACACAACCACGGTAAGAAATCCTTACCTGGAAACGAGCAGAAATCACTTTCACAATCAAATAATGACCCTCGAGCTTTAATGCGAAACCGAGCAACCTAAGCATTTTAATAAAAACAACCTAATTAAATAAACAGCAGCAAACAGCCTAGGGCCCAAGGGAGAAAAGTCTCGAGAATTACCGACCGAGAAGACACAAGGCCACGCCCCAACCCGCACGGTAAGGTAGGCTGTCCGCCAGCAAGGATAAGCGTGGAGCGCCGCGCTGGCGCTGCACTGGCGCTGCATCGGGCGCTGGCGCTTCTTTGGCGCGGGCAGGGGGCGGGCGCTGGCGCTGGCCGCGCGCGACTACGATAGGGAGCGTGCGCGCTGGCGGCGGGCGTGGACGAAGCGAGCGGCACGCAGACGCGGTTGCCGCCGCAGCAGCGCGAACACGCTGGGTCGGCGCGCGGCGGACGCTGGTTCGCGAGAGATACATGGCGCGCGACGCGCCGGGCAAGCGCGGAAGCGAAGCGCGCGGCGCGCGCGTCTTTTGCGGTTCGGTGCGGAACGGCGCGCGCGGCTCTGGGCGGTCTGGTGTGGAACGGTGCGGCGCGTCTGCTTGGCGGCAGGCAGCGACCGAGCGCGCTGGGCATGGGCGATGGCGGCGCCTGGGCGCGCTGGGCATGGGTCAGGCGTCTTCTTGCAGCCAGTGCGACATGGTGGGCGAGTGGTGTGGTGCGATCTGGTGTCTGGATGGGCCGAAATTTAGGGCTGGGCATGGGCTGAGCGGCTAGGGTTTGGTTTCTTGGTGAGGGGCTTGACAAGGAGAGAGAGAGAGAGAGAGAGAGAGAGAGAGAGAGAGAGAGAGAGAGAGAGAGAGAGAGAGAGAGAGAGAGAGAGAGATTTTGCAAAACAAGGGGAATGGGATTTTCTTGATTTTCTTTCCTTTTCCCTAACTTAAATGGGCCTAAAATCCCTTCCCAAGGCTTCCTCTTACAAAACCCGGCCCAAGCGAACTTTATTTTAAATAAAACTCTTTTCCCTACAAACTCCCAAAACCAAAAGAGGGCAAGGGTTCAAATCCCAATGGAAGCACTCAAAATCCATTAAATTACCAAAATCTAAATTACCTCCAAACCTCCAACAAATTACCCAAACTACTTGGGTCTCGCAACCAACAACTACCAAGCCTTGCTAAAGGCAGGAATGGCTTTGAAATCCTGAAAATCCACAAAACCCTGACCGAGGGCAAAAAGACCAAAATACCCCTAAGGGTTAAAATAGCTCTAACGACCCATCCGAACATCCGAATAATAAACCGGAAACACCTGGGAAACCAAAATAGAAAACTGGGCCGTTACAGTTTTTGTGTGTTGGCATGGAAGCTGTTGCACCTTTGTAGTTGAAGAACTCCTTTGTATCAGTTGTGGGTTGAGGTTGCACCATTGTGGTTGGATTAGGGTCTTGACCTTTCGAGGGATCCTTGCTGGTTAGTGTGGCTTGTGCTCTGCCAGCCATTATTGGTAATCTGGTTCTTGGTAGTTGGTGTTAACCGAGTAGTGGAGTTCCGTTTATGAAGTTTCGGTGGGAAGGTGCAATAAGCTTAAGCTAGAGGGTTAAGCCTGTATGTGTTATCGTTTGGACTTGTGAGATGCTTTTCATATTTGAGGCGAGCTTCGTTCCGTTGCTTGCATGGAGGTAAGTTTGGTGGAGGGAGCCCTCTAGGGCCCTGGTTGTTGGCGGTGACTTGTCCAAACAAAGATTTGAGTCGAGCTAGAGTTGAGTGGATTGGCATAGCTATGCGGTTTGTAGTTGTTTGGGCATCCGAGTCCAGTAGCACTCAAGTTGTTGGATTGTAAGTTTTCCGTGTGGGAGCCGCTGCTTAGTTGAGGTTGTTGTGTGAGATTAGATTCTTGGAGGATTGGTTTCATGGTGAGAGCTCGCACCTCGCCTGTGTGTGCGATGCCATTTCTATGGAGTAGAGGCATGTCGGGCCAGTCGGAGTTGTTGTCACCAGGTGTGTGGCAACGAAGGTTTATTCTAGGCGGGCGTTGATGAACCGTGGTTCGAGAGCGTTGTTAAGAGGCATATGAGCCGAGTGCGCTTTCTCTATAGTGTTTTCACCCTCTGACCGATGGTCTTTTGGGAAGAGTGAGCCGCATCCTTCGTAACTTGTTGTGAGATGGTGTTTCCGTGATTAGGCAATGGAGGACTAGTGTGGTTTTATGAGGTTGCCTTGGGTTGCGCTTCTGAGTCGATTCTTGTGGTTCCATTGAGGCATTGCAAGGTAAGTATTGCGGATTCGGTGTTCTGGGAAAAGGTTGGTGGCCATCAATTTTGTTTTGGGTCCCGAGTTGCTGCATTTGACCAGAGGTGATGTGCGGGAGTTTAGAGCTAGTGTTGTCACCAAAGCAGTAAAAGTTACGCCGATGTTCTGGCGTCCGAGTTTTAGAGTTTGAGGTTGGGCGGTCATGTAGTTTTAAGGTTGTGCCGCTGTGAGTTGTGTTGAGGTTTGGTAAGCGGGAGAAGTGGAGTCTCCTGTTGTTGGACCATTTGAGATTCTCGAGAGGATTGGCGAGTTGCATATTGGTTAGCTTTTTCTCATCATTGTCGGCCGTGTGCGGTGTTCTCATGTATCGGTGTGAGGCAGTATGTGTCGGACCCATCGCTCATTGTGGACTTTGAGCCTTTGCAGCTGATTGAGGATTTGAGCTTCGAGGGGAAGCCTGTGAGTATTCTGGTCTTTGAGACGAAGATGTTGCGTAATCGTGAGACCTGTTTGGTAAGAGTTCAGTGGAGGAGTTAGAGTTTAGAGGAGGCCGCTCGTGAGCGGGGAAGACGGGATGAGATTGCAGTATCCTGTGCTGTTTCAGCCTTAAGGACTTTCGAGGACGAAAGTCATAAAAAGGAGGGAATATTGTAACGGCCCAGGTTTTCATCCCGGTCTTCCAGGTATGCCCTAGGGGTATTTTGGTAATTTGTCCGCCGTCCGGGGCCGTTTATGTCTTTTTTCAACTAAAATTATTGGATGGATTTATGTAAGTTTTTGAAGCTTTGTGGATGAGTTTGAGCAAGGATAGATGCAAAAGTTAAAATATAGGAAAATTGTGTTGCAGCCGGGGTTCGAACCAGGGTGGCCTTGTGTGCTAGAGGAGAGCCTTGCCAAGTTAGCCACCAGGTGTTATTGTTACTCTTTCCGCATCATATCTTAGTTACCCTTGGATCTTTGGAGTTTTGGTGCATTTGGTTAATGAAAAAGAAATTAGGTTTTTATTCCTTCTTCTCCAAAACTCTCTTTGCCGCCCAAGCCAAGCTCTCCCAAGCCCCAAGCCGAATTTCTTCTTCTTTGCAGCCCCAAGATTTGATCGTCATTCCGGGTAAGTCTTCATCCTCTTCATCTTCTCCGTTTTGGGTTCTTGCTGGCCGAATGTAAGAAGAAGAGGGTGTGAGTGTGTGTGTGTGTTTTATGAAGCCACCGAGAGGAGCCACCCATCCGCCGAGCCCGACGGACCAACCAAAGAAATTGTCGCGCACCAAAGAGAAGAAGCCCCGCATCGCCAGATCGCACCAAAGAGTACCCGTGCCGCCCAGACAGCCCTTGTCGCACGGCAAGACAGCCCTTGTCGCACGCCCAGGCAGCCCCTGCCTCGCCCAGACGACCAAGAGCCGAGCAGCTCGTCGCACAGGCCGTCCCAGCGCGTCCGCGCGCCCGTGCCGTGCCGCTTGCCCGCCCGTGTCTAGCTTCGTCTCCCGTGGCGCTGTGTGGCGCCGATCCGTCCTCGCGCGCGCGCAGCCTATCACGACCACCACTGGCACGCCAATGCGTTCCCAGCCATGGCGGCCCCTCGCCTCAGAATAACCCGATTTCCTATTCCGCTGAGGTGCCTTCGGGTCAAGATTCGGTTGTTTGGTTGGGCCGTTAGAGAGGTTTTGATCCTTGGGGGTATTTTGGTCTTTTGGCTCTCCGGGCAGGATTTGTGGTTTTCAAGGCTTCGAGGTAGCTCCTGCCTTTGTCGAGGCTTGTTTGTTGGTGGCTGCGAGTCCCGTGGTGTTTGGGCTAGTCGATTGGATGCTCGGTTGTGGTTTGGGCTTTGGCAAAGTGTTGTTTGTTTGGTGTTTCCTTTGGGATTCGAGCTCGGGCCCTTAGTGTTGCTTTGGGAGTTGGATTTAAGTGAGTTTGATTTATTGGAAAAGATTACTTCGGTCGGGTCTCGAAGGAGGAAGCCGGGAAATGGGATTTTGAGGTTTTAAAAGTGGATAAGGATGGAAAATGGAATTAAAAATCCCATTTTTCCTATTTTTCCCATTTTCCTTTTTATTTCCTATTTTCTTTTATTTTTTCCCCAAAATCAATTTTCTCTCTCTCTCTCTCTCTCTCTCTCTATCTCTCTCCCCGACCTAGCCCCCCTAGCCCAGCCCCTTAGCTCGCCCAGCCCCAGCCCGAGCAGCCCCAGCCCGAGCCTAGGCCAGCCCCAGCTTGCCCAGGTCGCCCAACGCCCGCGCGCCCCTACCTCGCCCAGCCCGAGCCCCTGCCTCGCCACAAGAGTCGCCACCGCCGAAGGCCGCGCCACGGTCGCCCTCGCCGTGTCGCGCCGCGCCTGCGCCAATCGCCACCCTTGCTCGCGTCGCCCGAGCCTCGTCCGCACTCGAGTCGCCCAACCTCGAGCAGCGTCGCCCTGTGCCGAGCCCAGCTCGAGTCGCGTGTCCCAGCGCCAGATCGCGCTTCCCCGCGCCGTGCGCGCGCGCGCTCGCCTCAGAAGCTTCTTGAGCGCGCGCGCGCCAGCGCCAGGCCCGAAGCTAGCGCGCCGCGCCAGCGCCCACAACCAATGTCTCCCAAGCGCTCGTCCGCAGCGCGCGAGCCAGCCAGCGCCGCCCAGCGCCCAGCCAAGCTGTCTGCGCTAGCTACCTTTCTAGCCCGTGGCAAATGCTCGTTCGGCGTGTCGGCCAGCGCCTCGTGAGTTGCTCCCAGAGCGAGCCCTGCTTATTTTATTATTATTTAGGCCTATTGTGTGATTATTGATGTGTTTGTTTGGCTCGTTATAGGTTGCTCGGGTTCGATCGCAGTTATTTTATTGTGTGTTTTTGCCTTCCGACCAGGTAAGGATTTCTTACCGGAGTTGTGTGGGCCCTGCGATATTTTCATGATTATGCCTTGCTTGTTTGCTAACTGTTATGAGCATGATAATAATAGAGTAGCTTTGATTGATTTCTTGCTAGCATGTTTGCTTGATTTTACATGTTAGTGCCATGCTAGGTTTGTTCTGCCAGCATGCTTGTGATTCATGCTTAAGCTCGTAGTATCATGCTAGGTAGTGTGATTGATGTCGGTCTTTGCTTGCTAGCCAGGAATCATTGCTTTTTGCTCTGTACTCTTAGATAGAGTTGTAGGGTTTGTCATCATCCAGAGGCTGAGCGGACATAACGGACTTTGTCCCCACTGATCGGGAGTAAAGTTTGCGAAGCATAACGTATCTTGCTACCCCCGTGTCACCAAGGTGGATTTAGCTCGTGTCGGGAGTAAAGTGTGCGAAGCATAACGTATCTTGCTACCCCGACCCGCCGGTCGTGGAGTTAGCTACCCACTTCGACATAGCCTAGTTTGTAGCTCCGCTAGAGCGGAACCCCGCCATCGGTGTAAGCCCGCCTCTGCCGGTTCTTAGCTTCAGGTCGGTGGATCATGCTGCATAGATGAGCGCCGAGGGCCTCGCGCTACTGTGATCAGTGACACCGCTTCCGAGTCATAAGCATGTGCACCTGGCCCGCGTAGTTTGCCCTTAGGCCCCCGCATTTACGCCGGGTTGCAGAGAGAGCATGCGGTGCGCACGCCAAGCGTTAGTTGCTTGTTCGGAGAGCTCCCCTGGGCTAATGTCGTGAGTACACCATTCCTTCATTAGAGCGACTTCTGTACTCTCCGTAAGTCCAGATAGTGCAAGGGCAAGGAGGCCCTTGAGGACATTCTAGGGATCAGTGTATTCCCCCCGAGTGACAGATACCTCGGTGATGTCTAGGATTGGTCAGTGTATCCAATCCCAGTTAGGCCAGAAGTAGGATACTTCCGATGACTCTAGATCTTGTTTTATGAGCTCGTTGAGCCATGATCTATGTTGGTAGCTGTTTGCTTGCATGCTTTGGTACTAGATGACTGATTATATCGTATTGTACCCCGGTTGGGGATTCTTACTGAGTAATTCGTTACTCACCCTTACTTATCTTTCAGGAAACCATGGCGTGAGGCAGGATGGCTGGAGGAGGAGCTGTGATCATGGAAAACCCGTTGTTCAACTCTGAGTTTTATGTTTATGTTTTAAATGTTCTCTGAATGCATGTAGTTGGGCACGGAGCCCTAGGGTGTTTTCTGAATGTATTTTCGGATTCTAGCATTGTTGTAAAGTTTGTATGTTTTAAATAAATCTCTAATCAGAGTAAGCTTTGTAAATGTATTTGTCTTGGAGCAGTGCTTGGAAACCGGACAGTTTCGTGGAATTAATGTTGATTTTAAATGGATGTTTTATGTTTGAGTTTTTACTTAGAATCCAAACACCATCTTGCAAATTTTCTCATAGATTTGTATGCATGCATTGAGGTAACGGCCTATTTAGAACCCCATTCGGGTCAAGTCGCATACAGGTTGGTATCGAGCTCTCCAGTCTTAGATTCTCAGAGACCGACCTTTGTTGTAGGTCATTTTTCCATGATCATCAAAGATCCGGCGGACATCAGTACGCCTAAGTTTTTTGTTTTAAAGAAAGGGTAAGAATTTACAATACTTTTCATCTAGTGTAAGCCTTGTGTAGAGTTGTGGAGCGGAGACGAGCAGGTTCTGACTCGTTGTTGGTTTGGGCTTAGAGAGCCATCATGCCAACTTTCCCGCAGTGCTAGCAGTTTGTTTAGCAGCTTGTTGAGGTATCTAGATAGAATCAGATGCCCTGGGACGTCGTCCCCGAGGGAGGCGAGCTTAGACTCCCATTGGCCATTTGTGGCCCGAAATGGTTGCTTTTCCCCTAGTGAGAAGTCGAGGTGCTTTGTGCGAGATCGCCGGTGTGTTGATCGCACCTGCAGGAGCAGACGCTTGGCATGTCCGACCGAGGAGTTGGACCGATCGTGTTGATGTTGAGGCCGCGTCCCGTGGTTGTTAGGCCCGTTGGCCGAGTTGGCCTCGCGCTTGAGTTGCCTAGAGGAGGGGGTAGAGGCTAGCACGCCTCGAGTGAGATCGCTGAGCGAGAGTGTGCTTCACCATGAGAGATTTGGATATGGCGAGTTTTTCACTATCGAGAGTGGAGACCCAGCGCAGCTTTGTAGCGCGTAGTGAGGAGTCCCGGCAAAGATAGCCCAAATTGATGAGTTTGTTTCAGCATTTTCCCCAAAGAGCTCTTGTAGCCCCAGAGGTTCCCGAGAGGGCATGATCAGCAGGTTTATTCAGATGAGTTTGTTGGCGTTGATGAAGCCGCCCAGTTTGGCAAATGGATGCATGTAGAGCTCGATGTTTTAGTAAGTCCTGCTGCTAGTAGTAAAGCAGTTGGCCAGTTTGAGTTTAGCATCCATGTGTTGGGATGCCTGCTGCTCAGAGGCCGAGGTGTGCTGCCTTCTGTCTTTATTTGTACAACAGAGATGGTGGTGGAAGTCCCTTGTGAGAGGTGGACTAGCGAGTCTCCACCAGCTTGCCCGATTGATTGGCAAGTTGCCGTGTTAGTGGCTTGAGGCGTATGTAGAGACATATTTGCCCCCTGCAAGCTGGTCTGCTTGTTTAACAACCCCTTCCTCGTGATGTTTGGTAGAGTTGAGCACTTTTCCTTGGTGAGCTCCTAGAGAGGAGCTAGCTGCTGCATGTTGAGAGATCTGGCCAGAGCTTTGTTGAGCATCATGAGGAGATGCTAGTGTAGGCCGTGGGCCTTAGGTTTGATGAGATGCCATAGGCATGGCTGTTTGAGTTGAGCCCTCGTATGCCTAGCCAGAGTTGTTGTCACTTGAGATAGTGACCTTGTTGGCCCCATCTGTAGTATGATGTAGATTTGGTAGTAATAGCACTTGAGGTGCATTGGTTGGTGTGCCACTTTAGCACTAAGTCTGGTTCAGGCTTGAGTTTGGCTTGGGCATAGCAGATGGTTCTATGCCGTCGAGTTCAAATGCACTCCTTTAGCCTTGGATCTATTTATGGCAGTTGCACCTGTTTAGGTCGTGCCAGAGGGCTAGTTCAGTGGTAGTCGATGGACTACAAGTGAAAGGATGCTCGAGAGGAGCCGGAGCCTCTTCCCAGTGTTTCTGGAGGTTGAGCCAGCCAGCAGGTTATCGGTTGGAAAGTGGTTGTGCGCGTGAGTCTCGCGCTAGTGTTAAGGCCAAGAGATTCGTTGTGGTTGGTAGTGCGGTCAACTACCTTCGAGGGCCTTATCTGAGGAGAGTTGAGCATCATAGATGCGAGTTTGGTCCAGCAGAGGGACCCTGAGTTGGATGCTCATGAGATGAGCTAGATGCCTATGATGCCTATGAGGCGAGCAGAGGGACCCCGGTCACCAAGGTGGATTTAGCTCAGGTCGGGAGTAAAGTGTGCGAAGCATAACGTATCTTGCTACCCCCCCCCCCGACCCGTCGGTCGTGGAGTTAGCTACCCACTTCAGCATAGCCTAGTTTGTAGCCTGCTAGAGCGGAACCCTGCCATCGGTGTAGGCCTGCCCTAGCCGGTTCTTAGCTTCAGGTCGGTGGATCATGCTGCACAGATGAGCGTCGAGGGCCTCGCGCTACTGTGATCAGTGACACCGCTTCCGAGTCATAGGCATGTGCACCTGGCCCGCGTAGTTTGCCCTTAGGCCCCCGCATTTACGCCGGTTGCAGAGAGCATGCGGTGTGCACGCACACGCGTTAGTTGCCGGTTCGGAGAGCTCCCCCGGGCTAATGTCGTGAGTACACCATTCCTTCCGTTAGAGCCTGACTTCGGGTACTCTCCCGTAAGTCCAGATTAGTGCAAGGGCAAGGAGGCCCTTGAGGACATTCTAGGGATCAGTGTATTCCCCCCGAGTGACAGATACCTCGGTGATGTTCAGGATTGGTCAGTGTATCCAATCCTAGTTAGGCCAGAAGTAGGAGACTTCCGATGACTCCAGATCTTGTTTTATGAGCTCGTTGAGCCATGATCTGTGTTGGTAGCTGTTTGCTTGCATGCTTTGGTACTAGATGACTGATTATATCGTATTGTACCCCGGTTGGGGATTCTTACTGAGTAATTCGTTACTCACCCTTACTTATCTTTTAGGAAACCATGGCGCGAGGCAGGATGGCTGGAGGAGGGGCTGTGATCATGGAAAACCCGTTGTTCAATTCTGAGTTTTATGTTTATGTTTTAAATGTTCTCTGAATGCATGTAGTTGGGCACGGAGCCCTAGGGTGTTTTCTGAATGTATTTCCGGATTCTAGCATTGTTGTAAAGTTTGTATGTTTTAAATAAATCTCTGATCAGAGTAAGCTTTGTAAATGTATTTGTCTTGGAACAGGTGCTTGGAAACAGGGACAGGTTTCAGGAATTAATGTTGATTTTAAATGGATGTTTTATGTTTGAGTTTTTACTTAGAATCCGAACACCATCTTGCAAATTTTCTGTAGATTTGTATGCATGCATTGAGGTAACGGCCTATTTAGAACCCCATTCGGTCGTCGTTACAACCGCCGCCATCGCCGCCACCAACGCCAAAGCAGACCCACACACTGCAACTCGTCCCTCCGCCGCGTCACCGTGTGCTGCGTGAGTTGCTCCCAAGTCGAGTCCTATTTATTTTATTATATTTAGGCCTATGGATTGTGATTATTATTATGTTTGTTAGGTTCTCGTTAGCTAGCTCGGTATCGATCGCAGCTTAGGATTTTGTGTGTAGTTGACTCCCAGCTAGGTAAGGATTTCTTACCGGTGTTGTGTGGGCCCTGCGATATTATATGTGATTGTTGTTTGTATGTTTGTTTGTGTTTATCAGCATGTTTAGCGATAGGTGCTCTGTTCTGAATTCCCGACTGGCATGATTCCTTATGTTGTTTCTCATGTTAGTCCATGCTAGGTTGTTCCGTTCTGGCATGCTCGTATCTGTTCTTGTTTCGTAGTATCATGCTAGGTTCGTTGTATCTGTTGAGCACGTATTGGATTGTATTGGATTGTATGTTATTGATATGATAGGTTAGAGTGTAGGTAGGTAGCATCATCCGTGCCCTAATGCATAAAGTATCTTGCATCCATGGCAGGGACGTACGAGGTAGTACTCCGTCCCTAGACCCCGTTAGGGTTTAGCTAACCCGACCGGTAGGCCCTGCAATCTTGGGTGAGGGTGGCACACTGTTAAATGCCCCAACGGTCGGGATGATGACTTGGCATTGCCTCGTCCCGGCCGGCACGTCCTCGGCGTGTTCGGCAAGAGCCCTTGATTGCCACCGATAGGGCAAGGACGGCTTCACGGTGTAAGCCTACCACGACCGATTCCTTAGCCTCAAAGTGCGGTGGTTCAGCCGACATAGTTCACGTGTCCAGTGTCTCACACCCTATGTCGGTGACACCGATCCGTAGATTTAGTTAGGCATGGTGACTAGACACGGGCGAATTTGCCACTAGACCCGCACCCGTAGTCTGCAGTAGCATGCGGTGCGCGCATATGCTCATTACAGCGCCGACTGGAGAGCTCCTCGGGATCTTGAGCTAGTGCACCTTTCGTATCGATAGTAGACAGGCTGAGGCCTGGACTTATTCTCGTATAGGGCATATTGTGTGGTGGATTTTTCCGGACTAAAACCTTGAGTTGGCATCCGAGGATTATTTGTGGACTTAAGCTATGTGCTCTATTCTGTGTTTATATTCATAGCTTGCATACATTCATCTAGATGACCATGTATATCGTATTGTACCCCGGTTGGGGATTCTTACTGAGTAATTCGTTACTCACCCTTATTTTGTGGTTTTCCACAGGTAACCAAGGTGCGAGACAGGATGGCTGAAGGAGGAACTGTGATCATGGGAACCTGTTGTCATCTCTTACCTTTTCATATTATGACTCTTGTCTTTTTCTTTCCCCTGAATGCATGTAGTCGGGCACGGAGCCCTAGGATGTTTTCTCAATGTTTTTGTGGATTCCAACATTGTTGTATCTGAGAAGGTTTTGAATGATTTGAATAAATCTCTGATCAGAGTAAACTTTTGGAAATGTATTTGTCTTGAAACAGGTGCTTGGAGACAGGACAGTTTGATGAAACTGCTTTTGATTTCTGATTGAATGCTGAATGTTTTAATTTTTACTTGGAATTCGAAATCATATTTGTATATTGTCTCTACTTTGAATGCATGCATTGGGGTAAAGGCCCATTTAGAGCCCCTTTTGGGTCGGGTCTTTACATACACCTCCAACTCAGTGATGCCCATCGGGGACTTACACACCTAGGATGCCCATCGGGGTCCTACACCTCCAACTCAGTGATGCCCATCGGGGACTTACACACCTAGGATGCCCATCGGGGTCCTACACCTCCAACTCAGTGATGCCCATCGGGGACTTACACACCTAGGATGCCCATTGGGGTCTTACACCTCCAACTCAGTGATGCCCATCGGGGCTTACACACCTAGGATGTCCATCGGGGTCTTACACCTCCAACTCAGTGATGCCCATCGGGGACTTACAAATCTAGGATGCCCATCGGGGTTTTACACCTCCAACTCAGTGATGCCCATCGGGGACTTACACACCTAGGATGCCCATCGGGGTCTTACACCTCCAACTCAGTGATGCCCATCGGGGACTTACACACCTAGGATGCCTATCGGGGTCTTACACCTCCAACTCAGTGATATCCATCGGGGATTTATACACCTAGGATGCCCATCGGGGTCTTACACCTCCGGATGTCCATCGGGGTCGTACCCGAGCGGGACCTAAACTAGTTACCCCTACAATCTTCTGCACCTTACATCACCTGTCTAACCCTAGCATGGATCTAACAGCATACAACGGGTAACATGGATAGCCAGGATGGAAGAACCTAGCATGGAATTAATAGAATACAACATAAAGCATGGATATGTCAGGATAGGAGAACCCTAGCATGGAACTAACGGAATGCAAACATAACACGAACACGAAATCAAAAGCAAGCATGAATCCTATCCACTAGAAACTCATACAGTTACAAAGATCAATATGCTATCAAGTATTCGTAGGGTCCACACAACCCCGGGTAAGAAATCCTTACCTGGAAACAAGTGGGAAATGACTATCACGAGTTAATTAACGACCCTCGAGCTTAATGTGAACCCGAGCAACCTAGGCATACAATAAAAACATCCTAAATAAATAAACAGCAGCCAGAAACTTTAAGTCTAAAAGCTGACAGGCTCGGGAATTACCAACCGAGAAGACACGCGGCCTCGGCAGCAAGGGGGCAGGATTGGGAGCTGCTGGTGCGACAGGGGGGCTGGGCGCTGGCGCTGGCTCGGGCGCGCGGCAAGGCGACGGGACGGCGGGGCAACGTGAGGGCGACCTGGGATGCGGAGAAGGGGCGCGGACGTGTGGTCTCGCTGGGACGGGGCGTGGGCAAGCAGAGCGACGTGGACGGACGGGGCGACGCAGCCGGTGCGCTGGAGCGCGGGCAATGCAGACGTGACGACGCTGGACGCTGTCGTGCGGGCGCGGCCACGGGCGGCAGTGGGCGATGCAGGGCGTGCGACCTGGTGGGGGCGGCCTGGGTTGGGCAACCTGGTGAGGCGCGGAGGCTGGGCTGGTGTGGTGCGGCTTGGTGCGACGGCGGCGATGGCGTGGCTGGGGTGCAGCTGGGGTGAGGGTTTGCGTGAGAGTGGAGCTTTTCTTTTTCTTTTTTTTTTTGTTTTCCTTCCTTCCCTAAGTTAAATAGGCTTTGGGAATCTCAAATTCCCTTCCCAAGGCTTCCCCCCTTCGAGCCCTGGCTGACGCGCTATTTTTTCCTTATTTAAATCCAAGCTTCCAAACCTCTTTTTAGGCCAAGGGTTCGAGTCCTCCAAATAACACCCTTCAAAAAAATAAAATTTATAAAAACCCTATTTTTCATTTAGCTGAAAACCGGGCTGTTACAATACTCCCTCCTTAGAAGACTTCCGTCCCTGGAAGTCGCTGTACTAAAAAAACTCCGGGTAGCTCCTCCTCATCTCCCCTTCCAACTCCCAAGTAGCTTCCTCAATTCCCTGATTCCGCCACTGCACTTTCACTAACTCAATAGCTCGGATCCTCAAGACTTTCTTCTCAAATGCTAAGATCTTTATGGGTTTTTCCTCAAAGCTCAGGTCACGGTTCAGTTGCAAAGGCTCAAAATCTATGACATGCGAAGGGTCTGCCACATACTGGCGGAGCATCAAAACATGAAACACGCTATGCACTGGAGCCAAGGGTGGCGGAAATGCTAATCGGTAAGCTACGGCCCCAATCCTCTCGAGGATCTTAAATGGTCCAACAAACCTGGGGCTCAGCTTCCCCTTCATACCAAACCTCAGAACTCCACGCATCAGAGCTACCTTAAGGAACACATGCTGGCCAACCTCAAACTCCAACTCTCTACGCCTGACATCGGCGTAGCTCTTCTGCCTGCTCTGGGCAGTCAACATACGGGCTCTAATTTTCTGGACAACTGGAGCAACTCCGGACCCAATACCTGCCTGTCTCCAACCTCTTTCCAGAATACCGGGGATCTGCAGCGCTTACCATACAACGCTTCAAACGGTGCCATCTGAATGGTCGACTGGAAACTATTGTTGTAGGAAAACTCCATCAAATATAAGTACTGGTCCCAACTACCCGGGAAATCCAACACACAAGCTCGCAACATATCTTCTAAGATCTGATTTACCCGCTCCGTCTTGCCATCGGTCTGTGGGTGGAAGGCTGTACTGTAGCTGCACTCTATGCCCAAACTTGCCTGAAGGGCTTTCCAAAACCGTGATGTAAAACGGGAATCTCGGTCGGAGATAATTTTAACTGGCACTCCGTGGTACCTAACTATCTGCTCAAGGAACAACTGTGCCCACTGCTCCACGGTATAGCTTATCCTGCCGGGAATGAAGTGTGCACACTTGGTCAACCTGTCAACGATCACCCAAATCTGTGCATACCCTCTAGGAGTCCTGGGCAAACCCGAAATAAAGTCCATGGTAACCTCCTCCCACTTCCACTGTGGCACCCCGAGCGGATGCAACAAACCTGCTGGTTTCTGCCTAGGCGCCTTCACTTGCTGACAAATGAGACACCGACTGACAAATTGGGCAATCTCTCTCTTCATCCCCATCCACCAAAAAGTCTGCTTAAGATCTTGGTACATCTTGTTACCCCCTGGGTGCCATGCAAAAGGCGAGGTGTGAGCCTCGGTCAACAACTCTGTGCGAATACCGGCATCGGCTGGGACACATAGCCGACCCTTGTATCTCAAGCCACCATCTGCAAATATCACAAAATCGAAGTCACTATCAGCCTGAACCCTCTCATACAAACTCTTTAACTTAGGATAGTTCAACTGGCCGTCGATAATCCTTTGCCTTATCGAAGGCTGGATGGTCAACTGAGCTACCCTGGCGGTAACATCCCCTAACAACACTGCTATTTTCGCTCTCTCGAGGTCTTTCCTTATGATACTGTTGGGATTTGCCAACATTGCTAGATGTGAGGTCTTTCTACTTAGTGCATCTGCCACAACGTTTGCCTTTTCAGGGTGATACAGGATCTCACAGTCGTAATCCTTTACAAGCTCCAACCACCTCCTCTGTCTCATGTTCAGGTCCGTCTGTGTGAAGAAATACTTGAGGCTTTTGTGGTCCGAGAAAATTTCAATCTTTTCCCCATACAAGTAGTGCCTCCAGATCTTAAGTGCAAAGACGACCGCTGCCAACTCCATATCATGAGTCGGATAGTTCTGCTCGTGCAGTTTCAACTGCCTCGAGGCGTACGCTATCACTTTACCGTGTTGCATCAAAACGCAACCCAAACCAAACTTGTTGGCATCACTGTACACCACGAACCCCCCTGTTCCTTCTGGAACTGCCAACACTGGCGTGAACGTCAAACTGCTCTTCAGCTTAGCAAAACTCTCATCGCACTTCTCATAACAAACAAAATCGATGCCCTTCCTCGTCAACCGAGTAAGCGGTGCTGCTATAGCAGAAAAATTCTGAACGAAGCGACGGTAATATCCGGCCAGACCCAGAAAGCTACGAATTTCTAACACAGTCGTCGGTCTGGCCCACGAACTAACAGCCTCTATCTTTGAAGGGTCCACAGTGACTCCTTCCTTAGACACAACGTGTCCTAGAAAAGCTACCTCCTCAAGCCAAAAGTCACACTTCAAAAACTTTGCATAGAGCTGGTTCTCGCGCAAGGCTGACAAAATCTGCCTTAGGTGCGAAGCATGGTCCTCCTTAGACTTAGAGTACACAAGAATGTCATCTATGAATACGATGACAAAGCGGTCCAAGAATGCCTTGAACACTATGTCCATCATGTCCATGAATGCTGCTGGGGCGTTCGTCAGTCCAAAGGACATGACTACGAACTCATAGTGACCATACCTCGACCTGAAAGCTATTTTAGGGATATCTGCATCCCGGATCCTTAACTGGTGGTAGCCTGACCTCAAGTCAATCTTCGAAAACACACAAGCTCCCTAGAGCTGGTCAAACAGGTCATCAATACGTGGAAGTGGATACTTGTTCTTGATAGTCACCTTGTTCAGTTCCCTGTAATCGATGCATAGACGCATCGAGCCATCCTTTTTCTTAACAAATAGCACGCGTGCTCCCCACGAGGACACACTCAGCCTAATAAATCCTCTGTCAAGCAAATCTTGCACATGCTCATTTAACTCTTTCAGTTCAGCTGGCACCATATGATAAGGAGCTTTCGAAATAGGACGAGTCCCTGGCTCAAGCTCTATTGAGAAATCCACCTCCCTCTTTGGCGGCAGACCAGGCAACTCTTCAGGAAAAACATCTGCAAACTCTTGCACAATGGGCACTTGCTCAACAGATAACTAACTGATCACGGTTCTCTCCGGTCAACTTAGCTAAAAAACCCCAAGCTCCTCGAGCTAGCAAACGGTGAGCTTTAACTACCGAAATCACTGGCAGACACACCCCACTCTAGGTGCCCCAAAATTTAAAGCTAGGCCTACCCGGCGGCCCGAACACTACCTCCTTCCGGCGGCAGTCAATCATAGCGTAGTTATCAGCTAACCAATCCATACCGAGGATCACATCAAAACCACTCATAGCTAACACTATGAGCGTAACCTGCAGAGACTTATCGGATACCTGTATCCGACCATCCCTTACCTTCTGGCTAGCCAACATACTAACTCCCGAGGGAGTAGCAACATATAACTCAAATCCTAGAGGCTCTAAAATCATGCAAGCATGCTCAGCAAACACAGCAGAAATAAAAGAATGTGTGGAACCCGAATCAAACAATACAAAGGCAAGGTGGTCAAGAACTAGGAGCGTACCTGCCACTGCTGCCCCGGCTTTCTCAGCCTCCTAGCGAGTCATAGCATACACTCTCCTCGCTCTTTGAAGCCGGCCGCCACCTCTCTTTCTCGATTGCAATGCCGGGCCTGATGCCCCTCCTTACCACAGTTATAGCAAGCTCTAGGGTTACCACCACAAGGTCCCCAATGCTGCTTCCCACAGGGTCTACAATACGGTGGCGGCCTCCCAACGACCTGTTGGCGAGGCTGATCACGGTTACGGTCCCGATGCTGGTCTCTACCATAATAAGTACCCTGGCGGCGCTGACCGCCCCCACGACCGTTACTTCCCGAGTCAAACTTATGCTTCTGGCCCGAGTACACTGGGGCCTTCTGCACAACGGTACTAGCTACCTGCTCTAGAGGATACTTCCCATCATAAATCGTTGCCAACTGTACTGCCTTGGCAAAAGTCTCTGGGGGCTGTGCCCTAACATCCTGAGACACTCCATGTCTCAAACCCGCAATAAACTTCCTGATCTTCAGCTCAGGGGTAGCAATCAACTGCGGCGCGAAGTACCCATACTCCGAAAACTTTTTCTCATACACCTCGATCGAGTTAGACCCCTACTTAAGGTTTGAAAACAGTCAATCATCTTTTCTTGGGCTTCTTCACTAATAAATTTTTCCTTGAACTCAGCCTTGAAGAATTCCCAGGTGGCAGGTGGAGACCCAGCCGGTCTCTCACTCAAAGTGGAATCCCACCACCACTTAGCTGTACTAGCTAACACGTGAGCCGCACATCGAGCTCGCTGCACCTCTGGACAAGCCATCACCATAAATGTATATTCTAACTCAGCAATCCACCTGGCAGCTACCAACGGTTCTCCAGGGGCACTAAACTTCTCGGGCTTCCATTTGACAAAATCCTTCAGCCACTTGCCCAGATCCTCAGCACCTTTCGCCACAACGGCCTAGTTCACAATTGGCTCTCGCTGAGGCGGCAGATCGTGGCACTGCGATCCTCTCTGAACCAACTCGGTCACCGCTCTATCTCGATTCGGGACTCCTCCTCGGTCACGGCTAACAAAGCCTGCGTCTCAGCTCTTTGCTCGGCCCTCTGGTCAGCCAGCAACCCAACCATAAGAGCCCTCATGGACTCCACAAAAGCAACTCCCGGTGTAGCCTCCCGAGGCTCAGTTGCCTCCACGCCCTCTCCGGGCAACACAACATAAGGGCCTGTAGGTAGCCTAACATCAGCATCAGCTTGGGACGACGTCCCTCCCGTGTCAGAATCAATACGAATGCCACTGGTGGTCGGCCTCGAGCCTCCCCGCCCCTACGAGTGGACCGCATCTTGACAATCTACACCCAAACCAACAATGAGTCAGAACCTGTTTTCCCTGCTCTACAACAACAAGTCATGTACATGCAAGGTGCAAACGGTATTGTAATTCTTAACCCTTAACCTTAAACTTACGGACATACCTGATGGCTGGCGGAGCGCTGATGATCATGGAAAACAACCTACAAGCTGCAGTCGGTCTCTACGAACCTATAACTCGAGCTCGATACCAATCAGAAAGACCCGGCAGAAACGGTCTCTAACCTAGATCCTTACTCTGCATGCATGATTAAGAATGTAAAACATCATTCAGAGTTCCAAATTTAAATCTTTGCAATCAACACATTTAAAACAAAAACCGTAATTCCAATAAATAAAACCAATAAGTAAGTGACTGATCAGTACTTTCTTAAAACAAATCAAAGGGAACGGTTCGAGAAACATAAAATAGTTTTTTAGCGCTTTCCTAGGGACTCAAGTCCCACTACATGCTAATTCATAAAAACAATAAAAGAACGTGCAACTCAGAGTCAGCCATCCATGATCATCCAGCAGCCTCCTCCTAGCCATCTAGCCTCTGTCCCAAGTTACCTGGTGGAAAACCACAGAAAAATAAGGGTGAGCAACAAGTTACTCAGTAAGAATCTCCAACCGGGGTACAATACGAAAACATCTCATTTAGCACAAGAACATGCAACCATACAATGACTTAGAGCAAACAGTTGGGTTAAACCATACGCCCCTCCTGGAGCTTGCCTATTCGAAGGCTTACAGCTATAAACTACCCTAGGTTCTACACCTGGATGCCCTTCGGGCCTTACTCAACCTAGGACTCAGTGCTGCCCATCGGGGACTTACACACCTAGGATGCCCATCGGGGTCTTACACCTCCAACTCAGTGATGCCCATCGGGGACTTACACACCTAGGATGACCATCGGGGTCTTACACCTCCAACTCAGTGATGCCCATCGGGGACTTACACACCTAGGATGCCCATCGGGGTCTTACACCTCCAACTCAGTGATGCCCATCGGGGACTGTAAGGACCCGACCAAAATAACGGTCTCTAACCTAGATCCTTACTTAGCATGCACAAATAAAAATATGAAATCACTCATAGAGAGTACCAATTTAAAACTTTTCATTCAACACAACTAAATTCAAGCATAAAATCCATTAAGCAAAACCCACAAGTAAAGTGACTGATCGGTACCTTCAAAAATCAAGGAAACAGTCCGAGAAGTCTTAAACAAGTTTTTGCATGAATGATATTCTAATGACTCAAGTCCAACTACATGCTAAACCAAAAATCATATAAAGGTGAAACAGTCTCAGAGTTGGGTCGTCCATGATCATCCAGCAGCCTCCTCCTAGCCATCCTGCCTCTGTCCCAAGTTACCTGGTGGAAGGACAAAGAAAATAAGGGTGAGCAACGTATTACTCAGTAAGAATCCCCAACCGGGGTACAATACGCAAACATAGCATTTAGCACACCGACATGCAACCATACAATGACTTAGAACAAACCAGTTGTTTAGGCTAAGAGCTAACACTAGAGCTGGCCTATCAAGGGCTTACAATTACAACCTGCTCTAGGTCCTACATCTGGATGCCCATCGGGGTCTTACACATACGGATGCCCATCGGGGTCTTACACCTCAAACAATGATGCCCATCGGGGTCTTACACATACGGATGCCCATCGGGGTCTTACACCTCAATCAATGATGCCCATCGGGGTCTTACACATACGGATGCCTATCGGGGTCTTACACCTCAATCAATGATGCCCATCGGGGTCTTACACATACGGATGCCCATCGGGGTCTTACACCTCTAGCCATCAATGCTGCCCGACGGGGTCTTATACTCTCCAGCTACATACGGAATCAGTGCAGTGCCCATCGGGGACTTACCTACTTTATAGATCACCTGCCAAGCACTAACATGGATCTAACAGATTATAATAGGAACACCAGCACAACAAAAACCTGGAAGCAAGAGGAAATATGTAACCTTGCCTATAACGGCCCAGTTTTCTGTTTCGGTTACCCAGGTGATTTCGGGTCATTATTCGGATGTTCGGATGGGCCGTTAGAGCTGTTTTAACCCTTAGGGGCATTTTGGTCTTTTGCCTCCGGTCAGGGTTTTGAGGATTTTCAAGATTTCAGGGCCATTCCTGCCTTTTGCGAAGCTTGGTGGTTTTTGGTTGCAAGACCCAAGAAATTTGAGCAAGTTGTTTGGAAGTTTGGAGGTATTTTAGATTTTGTCTAATTAATGGGTTTTTGAGTGCTTCCATTGGGATTTGAACCCTTGCCCTCTTTTGGTTTTGGGAGTTTGTAGGAAAAAGAGTTTTATTAAAAATAAAGTTTGCTTGGGCCGGGTTTTGTAAGAGGAAGCCTTGGGAAGGGATTTTAGGCCCATTTAAATTAGAGAAAAGGAAAGAAAATCCCATTCCCCTTATTTTGCAAAATCTCTCTCTCTCTCTCCTTGCCGACCTCACCAAGAAAGCCTAGCCGCCCAGCCATGCCCTAGCCGCACCACACCATGGCCGCACTGCACCGCTCAGCCGCCCCACCACGCCGCACGAGGACAAAGCGGCACGGCCCATGCCCAGCGCGCCCGGACGCGCAGACGCATCGCCCACCAGCGCGCCTAGACGCCACGCTTCGCCCGCCAGCGCGCCCGATCCAGACGCGCGCGCTCCGCTCACTCCGTTGCCGCCCCGACGCGCGTCGCCCGCGCGTTGTCCTTGCAGACCCAACGTCTCGCCCGCGCGCCCGACCCACTGTGTTCGCTCGCTTGCGACAGCCCGCGTCTGCACGTCTCCTGTCTCGCTAGCACCAGCGCCCGGTGCAGCGCGGCGCCAGCGCCAGCCAGATGCCCGGCTTGTCATCGCTGGCGGCGGACGGACTGCCTTTGCCGTGCGGGTTGGGGCGTGACCTTGTGTCTTCTCGGTCGATAATTCCCGAGTCTTTTCTCCTTTGGGTCCAAGGGTGTTGGCTGCTGTTTATTTAATTAGGTTGTTTTTATTAAAATGCTTAGTTAGCTCGGTTTCGCTTTAAAGCTCGAGGGTCATTATTTGATTGTGAAAGTTATTTCTGCTCGTTTCCAGGTAAGGATTTCTTACCGTGGTTGTGTGGACCCTGCGATGCTTTCTTGATTGTGCCTTATATGCATGTTTACTCTTATGAACATCATTAGTGGATAGGACAGCTTGTGATTGCATTCTTGCTAGCATGTTTGCTTGTTTGTACATGTTAGTGCCATGCTAGGATTGTTCATGTAACGACCAAGGTTTTTCATCCCGGTCTTCCAGGTATGCCCTAGGGGTAATTTGGTAATTTGGTCGGGCCGTCAGGGCCGTTTGTGTCTTTTCCAGTTACTAAAATTATTGGATGAATTTATGTAGGTTTTTGGAGGGATTTGTGGTTTGGTTTGAGCAAGGTTTGATGCAAAAGTAAAAATAAAGGAAATTGTGCTGCAGCTGGGGTTTGAACCTGGGTCTCCTGGAAAGCTTGTGGGGATGTGTGCCAATTAAGCCATTAGTTGCTCTTGTTGCTCATTCTGCATCACATCTTAGTTAACCTTGGATCTTTGGTGTTTGGTGCATTTGGTTAAATGAAATAGAAATTAGGTTTGTCCATCTTCTTCTCCAAAGTGTGTGGCCGCCCAAGCTTTGCTCTCCATTGCCTTGCCGAATTCTTCATCCTTGCAGCTCCCTTGGATCGTTCATCATCATTCCGGGTAGGTATCGATCTCCCTCTTCTTCTTCTCAACCGTTTGGTGTGATGTTTGGCCAAGTGAATAGAGGAGTGTTGTGTGTGTTTGTGTTGATTGCAGCCAGCCGAGAGAAGCCCCAGCCAGCAGCCATCGTCGCGACGCGTCCAACCGCCGGCTTCAGCCGCGCCCGATCGCGCGCAGCAATTTCCCACGCCCCTGCCGCCGCACCAGATCGCCCTTGCCGTCCACAAACCCGCCGCGTCTAGATCTCGCACGACAACGGCCCCACCGCTGCGGCCATCGCCACCCGACGTCCACGCCCGGTCGCGCGCAGCAGCAGACGCTGACGCCCGCGCGCCTTCACTCGTGTCGCTTGCCGAGCCGCTCGCCCGCACGCCCAGACGTTCGCCCGCGCGCGCGTCCCTGCCGAGCAGCTCGCCGTGTCCGCATCGCACGCCAGCGCCCGTGCGCCCGTGCCGTGCCGCTCGCCTGCCGAGTCCCGTCTGTCCGTGCGCACAGCCGCGCCCCAGCGCCCATCCGCCGCCGACGACAGCGCAGCAGCGCCCGTGCCAGGCGCGCGGCTAAGCGCCCGCCACCGCCGCGGCCGCCAAAGAACTCCAAGTTCGTGTCGCCGTGCCGCGTGAGTGCCCCGAGCCGAGCTTGCTGTTCTATTGTTGTTTAGACGTTTTAGAGGCTGATTATTATTGGTTTGCTAGGTTCCCGCTCGCTAGCTCGAGATTGTTCCGCAGCTTAGGATTTGTGTGTAGAAGCCTCCCGACCAAGGTAAGGATTTCTTACCGGAGTTGTGTGGGCCCTGCGGTATATTTGTGATTGTTGTTTTGTATGCCTGTGTATGATTATTAGCATGTTTAGCCCTAGGTGCTCTGTTCTGAATTCCTGACTGGCATGAACTCTTGTATTGTTTCTCATGTTAGCCCATGCTAGGTTGTTCCATTCTGGCATGTTCGATATCTGTTCTTGCTTTGTAGTATCATGCTAGGTTCCTTGTATCTGTTGAGCACGTATTGGACTGCATCGAATGAATTGTTATTATTGCTATGGTTTAGAGTTCAGGTAGGTAGCATCATCCGGGCGGATGCATAACTTAACTTGCATCCCCGGCGTGGACGCATGCGAGATGGTACTCCGTCCTCGATCCCGTTAGGGTTTAGCTAACCCTAACTACCGCCCCGCAATCTTGGGTGAGGGTGGCGGTGTTAAATGCCCCAACGGTCGGGATGATGACTTGGCATTGCCTCGTCCCGGCGATCGGCGCGTCCTCGGCGTGTTCGGCCGTAGCCCTTGATTGCCACTGTTAGGGCAAGGACCGCTTCGGTGTAAGCCTACCACGACCAGCCTCCTTAGCCTCAAAGTGCGGTGGTACAGTGACATAGTTCACGTGTCCGTGTCTCACACCCTATGTCGGTGACACCGATCCGGAGAGATTTAGTTAGGCATGGTGATCAACTCGGGCGGCTTGCCACTAGACCCGGCACCCCCGAGTTTGTAGTAGCATGCGGTGCGCGCTTACGCTCATTCTGGCGCCCGATCGGAGAGCTCCTCGGGATCTTGAGCCGTGCACCTTTCGTATCGACGATGAGACAGTGGCCGGACTTGTTCCCGTATAGGGCGTATAGTGTGTTGTGGTATTTCCGGACTAAGACCACGAGTTGGCATCCGAGGTCCAAGTGTGGACTTAGCTATGTGCTCCGCTCTGTGTTTATATTCATAGCTTGCATACATTCTTCTAGATGATCATGTATATCGTATTGTACCCCCGGTTGGGGATTCTTCTTGAGTAATTCGTTACTCACCCTTATTCTGTGGTTTTCCACAGTAACCAAGGCGCGAGACAGATGGTGAAGGAGGAGGCTGTGATCATGGAATCCTGCTTTCATCTCTCGACCATTTTATTATATCATGACTCTTGACTTTTGCTATTCCCCAATGCATGTAGACGGGGGCGGAGCCCTAGAATGTTTTCTCACGTTTTATGGATTCCAAAGATATTTGTACTTGTGGAATGTTTAAATGGTTTAAATAAATCTCTGATCGAGTATCCTTTTAGAAATGTATGTTTTGATTGTTGAATGTTTCTGTTTTTACTTGGGATCCAAACTTATTTTTCATAATGTTTTTATTTTGAATACATGCATTGGGGTAAAGGCCCATTTAGAGCCCCTTTTGGGTCGGGTCTTTACTGATTGGTATCGAGCTCGAGTCATAGATTCTGTAGACTGACCTTTTGTTGTAGGTCGTCCTTCCATGATCACCAAGACTCTCAAGCGATCATCAGTGCGCCTAGGTTTATTGTTTTAGAAAGAAAAAAAAAAAGGGTTAAGAATTTACAATACCTTTCATCTAGTGTATGCCTTGTTTGGTGTTGTGGAGTGGTGACAGTGTGTTTTGATTCGTTGTTGGTTTGGATGTAGATCGCCAAAGATGCTACCACCCGCATCGAGAGGAGGTTCGAGAGCGTGGTCGAGGTATCGTGGATCGGATCGTCATCGCGGGGACATCGTCCCAAGCCGAGATCGATGGCATTCCACCAAAGAGCTCCTCCTGTTACGCCTAGAGCGGGCGTTGAGGCGATCGAGCGCCGTGAGATCGCTCCTGGAGCGAGAATTGCTTTGAGTCTATGAGGGCTTTTATGGTCGCATGTTGAGTGACCAGAGGCGAGAGACCAGTGCCTTGTTGGCGTAGCAAGCGGGAAGAGTCCCGAGCCCAGTTGAGCGGTGACTCGATTGGTTCAAAGAGAGCACGAGTAGCACCTCCGGCTCCATTAGAGCAAGTAGCCCCAAAGGCGGATATGGCGGAGGTGCCGAGGAGTTGGGTAGGTGGTGAAGGATTTTGTGAAGTGGAAGCTCGAGAAGTTTGATGCCACCGGTGATGCGTTAGCGGCGGCCAGTGTGGATTGCCCATTTGGAGTACACCTTCCCGATCATGGTGTGCCCCGATATTCAGAGGCCGAGGTGTGCGGCTCATGTGCTAGGAGGCACAATGAGATGGTGGTGGGAGTCCACCTTGAGCGAGAGACCACCGGGTCTCCACCCGCTACTTGGGAGTTCTTCAAGGCCGAGTTCAAGGTAAAGTTCATCGGTGATGAGGCTCAAGAGAAGATGGTGGAGCTCTTCCGAACCTCAAGCGAGGTTACGATTCCATTGAGGAATATGAGAGGAAGTTCTCGGAGTATGGATATTTTGCTCCTCAGTTGATAGCCACCCCAGAGCTGAAGATTCGGAAATTCATATCTGGATTGAGGCAGGGTGTTTCTCAGGATGTCATGTAACGGCCCAGTTTTCTATTTCGGTTTCCCAGGAGTTTTCGGGACATTATGCGGATGTTCGGATGGGCCGTTAGAGCTTTTTAACCTTTAAGGGTATTTTTGTATTTTGCTCCCGGTCGAGAGGTTGAGGATTTTCGTGGCTTGTGGTCATTTCGGCCTTCGTTGAGACTTGATTAATGTTGGTTGCAAGACCCAAGGAGTTTGGGTTGGTTGATTAGAAGTTCGGAGACATTCCGGTTGATAGCAAAATTAATTGGAATCTAATTGGTCCCATTGAGATTTGAACCCTTGCCCTAATGGTGAAATTGGAGTTTTTAGAAAAAGAAGATTTAGTTAAAAAGAAAAGAATTTCTTTAGCCGGGACCCGCAAGAGAAAGCCTTGGGAAGGGATTTTAGACCCATTTAAATTAGGAAAAGGAAAAGAAAATCCTATTCCCCTTGTTTTGGAAAAATCTCTCTCTCTCTCTCTCTCTCTCTCTCTCTCTCTCTCTCTCTCTCATGCAGAGACCCTCACCAAGAAACCAAACCCTAGCCGCTCAGCCCATCCTCGCACTGCAGATCGCGCGCGCCACTGCCAAGCCACGCCGCCAGATCGCACCAGCCACCGCCCCACGCCGCACTGCACCGCAAAGATGCCCATGCCCAGCGCGCCCGATGCTCTGCATCGCCCATGCGGCGCGCCCGGTCGCCTTGCCTCGCCTCGAATAAGCCAGACAGCGTCGCGCCCGTTCCGCACCCAGCCGCCCAGACGCGCCGCGCTCGCTCCGCTGCTGCTGCGCCCGGCCGCGTCGCCAGCGCCGCTTCACTGCCGCCGCCAGACGCGTCGCCGCGCATTGTCCTCGCGAACCCGACGTCTCGCCTTGCAGCATACCCGAGCAGCGCCGGTGCAGCCTCGCCCGGCCTCACCAAGACACCAAGCGCCCAAACCTTGCCCCCTTGCTGCGAGACCCCGTGCCTTCTCGGTTGGTAATTCCCGAACCTATCCCTTGTAGATTTTTAAGTCTGCTGGTCTGTATATTTATTTAGGATGCTTTTAAAATGCTTAGGTTGCTCGGTTTTGCTTTAAAGCTCGAGGGTCATTATTTGATTGTGAAGGTTATTTCGCTCGTTTCGGTGTAAGGATTCCTTATCGTGGTTGTGTGGACCTGCGATGCTTTCTTGATTGTGCCTTATATGCATGTTTACTTTTATGGACATGATTAGTGGATAGGACGACTTGTGATTGCATTCCCGCTAGCATGTTTGCTTGTTTGTACATGTTAGTGCCATGCTAGGATTGTTCTTCCAAATACTTGAGATTCTGCTTTAAGTTCGTAGTATCATGCTAGGTTATGTATGATTGATGATGATTATGTATGTTTAGCCAGAATCGTTTACTCTATACTCTAGCTAGTGTGTTAGAAATTTGTCATCATCTAGAGGCCGAGAGCGGACATAACGTACCTTGTCCCCACCGGTCGGGAGTAGAGCGAAGCATAACGTACATTGCTTCCCCGGCGGCCGATGTGGATTTAGCTACCACATCGGCATAAGCCTGGTTTGTAGCTGCTAGAGCGGAACCACCCAACGGTGCAAGCTGCCTTGGCCGGTTCTTAGCTTCGTGTCGGTGGTACAGCCGCAGGATGAGTGCCGAGGGCCTCGCACTCATCGTGTTCGGTGACACCGCTTCGAGTCTTTAGGCATGCATACCGCCCGCAGTGTAGTTTGCACTTAGGCCCCCATATTTACGCCGGTTGCGGCGGCATGCGGTGTGCGCAAGCGCCTGCGACACGCGTTAGTCGCCGGTTCGAGAGCTCCCGGGCTAATGTTCGTGAGTACACCAGTTCCTTCTGTTTAGAGCCGGACTTCGGGTACTCTCCCGATAGTCCAGTTATAAGCGAGGGTAAGAGGCCCTTGAGGACACCCATTGGGATTGGCTTTTGAGTGATCATATGGTCGAGGGAGAAAGACCCTCGAGGGTGTCGGACATCTTTGGGATCGGTTTTTGAGTGATCAATTGGCCGAGGAGAAAGACCTCGGAGATGTCCCGGGATTGGTTATGAGAGCCAATCATTAGGCCGGAAGAAGGAGACTTCCGAGGATTCCAGATTCTGCCTTGTAAGCTCGTTGAGCTATGATCTGTGTTGGTAACCTTTTTGCATGTATACTAGGGTGCTAGATGATTGATGTGTCGTATTGTACCCCGGTTGGGGATTCTTACTGAGTATGTTTATACTCACCCTTATTTCTGTGGTTTTCCACCAGGTAACTTGGGGCAGCACCGGGACGGCTAGCGGAGGGAGTTGAATGATCATGGAGCCGCCCAGCACTCTGTCTTTATTGTTTGCATATTTGTTCAAAGCATGTAGATGGACAGAGTCCTAGGGGAAACATTATAAAAAGTTGTTTGAACTGTTTTGAATGTTTTTATATACTGGCCAGGCTTGTTTTACTTCGTTGGTCTTTCTTAAACAAAATTGTTGATTATGTTTTAAGCATTCCCCGTTTCTAAATGTTTTGAAAGGTTTTAAATATGAGCACTAAACCGCTTGATGAAGTATTTTAACTTGCATGCTGAGTGAGAACCTAGGTTTAGGACCGTATCTTGGGTCGGGTTCTTACGCTTGGTATCGAGCACGAGTCATAGATTCTCAGAGACTAACTCGCTTTGCTGGGTTGTTGCCCCATGATCATCAAGACTCCGCGGCCGTCGAGGTTTGTGCGAGTTCATTAAGCTAAGGGTTTTATTTTACAATCACCGCATCTAGTATACATGTGTTACCCTTGTTTGGCGGTGAGAGCCAGCGTGGGCTAGCTTTTATGCTTGTGTGGATCGCTAGTAGGTTGATTGCACTTAGAGGAGCGCGGGACGTTTGGTATTTCCAACCGAGGAGTTGGACTGTTCATGTTGATCATGAGACCACGTCTAGGGTCGTCTAGACCCGTAGGCCACCTTTGGCCCCGGCATGAGTTGCCCAGAGTAGGGGGTTGAGGCTAGCACGCCTCGTAGTAAGACTCCTTGAGCAGAGTGTGCTCCACCATGAGGGAGTTGATGGAAGGTCTTTTAGCTAACAGTGCGGAGACCAGTGCGATTTGTAGTAGCGCGAAGTGAGGAGTCTTGGGCATAGATAGCCCACCGGTAGAGTTTATTTAGGAGACACCCCTCCTTGTAGTTCCAGTAGCCGGGAGGTTCCCGGAGGACTTGATCAGCAGGTTTATCTTTGATAAGATAGTTGGCGTTGATCGAGTCACCGAGTTTGGCAAGTGGAAGCTTCAGAGAGTGGATGTTTTGAGACCCACGCTAGTAGCAAGGTGGTTGGCCAGATCGAGTTTATCATCCAAGTGTTGGGATGACTCGGTGTTCGAGAGGCCGATGACCCGATGTTCGAGGTTGTGGCGTGCCGTTCTTGTGTTGTTTGATGCGATGGTGTGGTGGTGGAAGTCCCCGTGAGAGGCGGACCAGCGAGAGTCTCCACCGACCACCCGGTCGATTGGCAAGCTGCCAAGTTAGTAGCTTTTGAGGAAGATGTAGAGACACCTTGTCCTCCCGCAAGCTGCAATCGTTTTGCACCAGCTTCTTTTAGTACCCTCGTAGCGAGCGGTAGTGTGGAGTTTGCTTGTCGTGACTTAATCCGTCCGTGGTTTTCAAATGGCTATTAGAGAGAAGCACCTTCTCATTAGCATGTTCCGGTGTGGAGCTAGGTGCACGCCACCGAGGGTTGGCTTGAGTATTCATTGAGCATCGAGTGGGATGTAGGAGTAGGCCGTGGCATGTCCATTAGGCGAGATGCTAGAGTTTAGGCCGCTTTCGAGTGTTTGGACTCTTGTGTTGAGTGCCTTTGCCGTCACTTGGAGTGTGACCTTCCCTATCCTTAGAGGGGCATAAAACTTGTTTTGGGCTGATTTGTGTTGTAAAGGATGTTGTGCTGTTGGCACCAAGCTTTGAGAGGAGGCCTAGATTCGGGCGGTTGGCACTTCAGTGCAGATGGTTCCATGCCCGCTTTGAGTATAGCACCCCCACCACCTTGTACCCATTTTTCCAAGTTGCATCTGTTGGATTGCTTAAGAAATCTAGCTCGGTGGTAGTCGAGAACTACAAGTGTGAAGTCGTTCGAGGGAAAAGTAGGAGCTTTTCAGGTCACCGAGAGATGGGTGCAAAGGATGTTGTAGGTTGGTGAGGGCTAGCGCGTCCGAGTTCGCGCTTGTGTGTGGGCTTGTGAGCCAGCTTGATGGTAGTGTGTTTCGACTACCCTTGGAGTTACCCTAATATGAGTAGGGTTGGCATCGATGATGCGTGGTTGATCCAGTGTTAGAGCCATGAGTTGGATGGTTGAGTGGAGCATTTAGTGGGCACATTGGTATGAGGTATGTCAGATTGGTGTAGTTATGCTCTGGTAAGAGTGAGTTGACCAATGTAGCTTTTCGTGGTGAGTTGACCTCGAGTGGTTTGAACTCTTGTTGCTCCGGTGCTAGTTGTGGCTCTATTGGGAGGCAAAAGTTGCCTTGTGTGAGTGTACTTGTTGGTTTGGATCTTAAGGAACCAAGTTGGAGTTGTACACGCCGGTGTACGTTTGTGTAGCTCGTTCCGTGGTGTATTTTTCAAGAACCACGAGGGGTTTCGGGTTGTGAAACCAGTGCTCAGTTCTGAGGAGTTAGGACTTTAGTTCTTGGCAAGTGCCCTAACTTGGGTCGAGAGGTACTGCGTCTTGAGCCTGCTTGGTTGTTGCGTAGGCAAGTTATGCTAGTTGGCCCTTGACCTGGGTAGAGGCATTTCTTGTTGATCGATGGGTGGAGTTCAGTTGGAACTGATCCAGGGCAATGGTAGTAAAAATCGCGGAGTTTCTGGCCGCCATGGCAAAGAGTGTTGTTCAGATCCTTACCATGGGTAGAAGCTACGATGTGGCTGATGCTTTGAGCAAGAGGAAGGTTGGGTCTTCCGGTGGTTCCCACTCTGGTGGATAGCAGACTCGCCGATAGGGCTAGTCTAGGGTCGGGATCGGCGCCACCGCAGCGCAGTTAGAGCTCGAGATCGTCGCCAGGTGGGGCCAGGTTGCCGACTCATTGCATCAAGTGTGGTAAGGCGCTTTTCGGATTGTGTGGAGCATCGCCCGTGCTTGCTACAGATGTGGCAAGGAAGAGCTTTTGGCTAGCATAGTTGAGATGCTGAAGGGAGTTGTGCTAGTGTAGCCGGATGTCCATTGGACCGTTTGTCGGCGGTATGTGTTGAAGGGTGATCGGAGGAACCCTAAGTTGTGGAGAGCCTCACCAGAGCTCGGTCAGACCCAGGCAGTGTTCCTCGGTTGAATTGCTGGATGCTTATAGACGGTTGACAAGCTAGAGTTGTTCTTAGTAACCTCCGCGTTGGTTTTTTTTAGAATTCTTAGCAAGGAGGTGCTTGGCGTTGGCCAAGGTTTGGTTCCTTGTTTGTTTTTCTAGAGCTAGCTTGGTTCGACCAAGTGGCGTTATACTGAGGACTTGTTCCTAGTCGGTAGTTTTGGGAGTTGGCCTCCCCTCGTGGTTGAGTAGTACCGCTAGTGCTTAGTTGGTGGTTCAAGCGATTGAGGAATCCTTGGATGTTTCTTCTGAGAGAGTTGATGGTTGTTACCGTTGAGTTTGAGCAAGACAGCAAGTGTGTGTGAAATTCGCTGTCCTTCGGAAGTTCGCTTGCTAGGAAATCGTTCCTGTAGAGGAGGAGTCAGCTTAGCTCCTGAGTTGTGTAGTTGATCAGAGTAGCGCAGCGGTCAGCCCAGGAGAGAGTGTCCTGCGTCTGCTTGTTAGCAAGCGAAAAGTTGTTTGTTCCGCGGCGAAGGCGGCAGCCAGTTCAAAGGCTTGAGTTGTTGGCGGATGGTTGTTGGATCTTTGGGCGTGTAGACCCCTTAGTTCTTTGGTGGTTGAGCTGCACCGTGGATGCCGGTCTCGAGTTTTAACTTTTGAGGTAGTCTTGCTGACTCGTTTTGTTCTTGATCCACCAGCTTGAGGTCGACGCTATCCTTATCCCTCGCGCCGTTTCGTGTGTGAAGTTCCTAGTTGGAAGATGAGATGGGTCTAAGCTATAAGGAGGAAGTCCTTGGAGCAGCCAGATGGGCTTAAGAGTTGTGTGGCAGCTTGGAGGCGAGCCTTGCTCGTTATAAGCTTGGGTTGAGTTTCTGCAAAGCAAGCCTTCTCGGGCTTTGTTCCTAGTTGATGTGCGTTCGCGATTGGCGTTATAATTGAGCCACGCTTGAGTGGGTTGGCACAGAGATCTTTGTGGCATTGGTTGGAAACCTTTGAGTTGTATCCTCCAAATATTGTGTTGCTAGTAGCCAGCGTAATGTTTTATTCCTTGTTGCCCGAGATTTCCGTAAGAGGAATGTTGTTTGTTTTTCTGTCTCAGCGATGTTCTCCTAGGGCGGTGGCTGATCGGATTGCATTGGAAAGTTTGTTGTCGGCCGTTGAGGGCTCCAGGTTTATTAGTTTGGCCGAGTAGAGCCCGTGGCACGACCTTGTCTTCTAAAGGTGGCCAAGCCGAAGTATCGGCTAGTGTGAATGGTGGTAGCCGTTTGGTGAACTGAAAAGTGCCCTTGGCTTTGGTGCTTCGATTTCTCGTAAGATGGTTGCTTTAGTGTTGTGGACGCATGCTAGTTGGAGAAGGTTGCCTTGGGATCGATCACCAGGTTGGTGGTTCGAATTGGATTTCGTTAAGGATTGTAGGCAACCAGGTGGGGTTCGCAGATCTCTTGCGAAGTAAGAGTAGGCCGTTTAGTTTCAAAACACGGGAGGTTCAGTTGTTTGGTCAACATGGTGAAGGGTCGAGGTTTGTTTGATAACACTATGAGCATTCGGAGAAGTTCTGCCGAGCGTGGCGTTGAGTTTTAGAGCTTGTGACCCGTCCATGAGTTTGCAGAGTAGCACCGTAGAGAGCGTTAGAGTTGGGTTAGCGAGGATAAGTGAGCCCTAGAGTCGTAAGACCGTTTGAGAGTTGGTACGAATCAGAGGATGTGGCTCACCGACTAGTTATCGCATGTTTTCTTCGAAGCTCAGTGTTAGTTCAGTTTTGGTTGAGATAGTTCGTGGCAGACTCGGTGTCTTTTGGGCTTGGAGCCTCTGGGAAACCAAGAGGGTTCGGTTTCGAAGAAGGTTTTGTGTGGCCTTAATCAGGAGATTGGTTGGTTAAGAATCAGTGGAGTTTCATAGAGTTGTTTTTGTCTTAGGACTTTCGAGGACGAAAGTCTTAAAAGGAGGGAGTATTGTAACGGCCCAGTTTTCTATTTCGGTTTCCCAGGAGTTTTCGGGACATTATGCGGATGTGCGGATGGGCCGTTAGAGCTTTTTAACCTTTAAGGGTATTTTGGTATTTTGCTCCCCGGTCAGAGGTTGAGGATTTTCAGGGCTTCAGGGTCATTTCGGCCTTCGTTGAGACTTGATTAATGTTGGTTGCAAGACCCAAAGAGTTTGGGTTGGTTGATTAGAAGTTCGGAGACATTCCGGTTGATAGCAAAATTAATTAGAATCTAATTGGTCCCATTGAGATTTGAACCCTTGCCCTAATGGTGAAATTGGAGTTTTTAAAAAAAGAAGATTTAGTTAAAAAGAAAAGAATTTCTTTAGCCGGGATCCGCAAGAGAAAGCCTTGGGAAGGGATTTTAGACCCATTTAAATTAGGAAAAGGAAAAGAAAATCCTATGCCCCTTGTTTTGGAAAAATCTCTCTCTCTCTCTCTCTCTCTCTCTCTCTCTCTCTCTCTCTCTCTCTCTCTCTCTCTCTCTCCTGAGCCCCTCACCAAGAAACCAAACCCTAGCCGCTCAGCCCCATCCCCACACCAGATCGCGCCCGGCCACTGCCAAGCCACGCCGCCCGGATCGCACCAGCCACCTTGACCACGCCGCACGAGCCGCGGCAGACAACCCATGCCCAGGCGCGCCCAGATGCTCTGCATCGCCCATGCCAGGCGCGCCCAGTCGCCCTGCCTCGCCCAGCCCAGACGCGTCGCGCCGTTCCGCACCAGCCGCCCAGACGCGCCGCGCGCTCCTCCTGCTTCTTTGCGCCCGACGCGTCGCCAGCAACCGCTGCTTTGCGCCTGAGATGTATGGGCCCCATTTTCCTTCCCGGTTAAAAACAAAATTAATTGGAAAATTAATTGAATCTTTTGGGATTTGAACCTTGCCCTAAATGGTGAATTTGGAGTTATAAGAAAAGAGTCTTAATTAAAAAGAAAAAAAAAAAAAGAAAGGTTGCTTTAGCTGGACCCGCAAGAGAAAAGCCTTGGGAAGGGAATTTAGGTCTCTAACCTATTTAAAAATAAGGAAAAGAAGGAAAATCAAGAAAACCCCTAATTTTCCCCTCATAGCCGCATTCTCTCTCTCTCTCTCTCTCTCTCTCTCTCCTAAAACCCTAGCCGAGCGGCCTAGCCACACCATCGAACCACCCCCGAGCCACCTGCCCGCACGGCCCTGCGCGCGCTCGGCCCTGCGCCGCACTGACCACGCCGCCCACCTGCGCCCGCCCGACCATCGCGACGCTGGCAGACGAAGCCCACCGCGCACACCCATCGCCACCGAGCGTCGCTCGTGGTCGCCGCGACAGTGCCGCAACGCAGCCCAGACGCGCCGCCCGCGCGCGCTTCCCGCCGCTCTGGGTGCGACCCCTCGCCACGCCAACCTGGGGCCGAGCTTCGCTCGCTCGTCGCGTCGCCTTGCGCCCGCACACGCGCCTTGCTGCCCTGCCCGCGTCCGCCCGCGTGACGTGCCACGCGCGCAGCCACCAGCCGCCGCCGCTCCCTAACTGCTGCGAGGCCGTGTCCTCTCGGTGGTAATTCCCGAACCAATCCCTTTGTGTTTTCTAAGCTTCGCCGTCTTTGTATGTATTTACTTAGGATGCTTTATTTATGCCTAGGTTGCTCGAGTTCGTATTAAGCTCGAGGGTCTTTTGGTTGTGATAGCTATTCTCCACTTGTTTCCGGTGTAAGGACTTCCTACCGTGGTTGTGTGGACCTGCTATGCTTTCTTAATTGTGCCTTGTATGCTTGTTTACCTTTATGAGCATGTTAGTGGATAGGATAGCTAGTGATTGAATTCTTGCTAGCATGTTTTGCTTTTTTGTACATGTTAGTGCCATGCTAGGTTTGTTCTTCCAAAGATGCTTGAGATTCTGCGCTAAGCTCGTAGTATCATGCTAGGCTATGTATGACAGATGTCTTTGTGAATGTTAGCCAGAATCACGTACTTGGTAGTCTAAGCTAGTATGATAGGGTTTGTCATCATCTAGAGGCCGAGAGCGGACATAACGTACCTTGTCCCCACCGGGTCGGGAGTAGAGAGAAGCATAACGTGCCTTGCTTCCCAGGCGGCCGGTGAGGATTAGCTACCTCATTGGCATAAGCCTAGTTTGTAGCCTAGAGCGGAACCACGCCAACGGTGCAAGCCTACCTTGGCGGGTTCTTAGCTTCGTCGGTGGTACAGTGCCGCACTGAGATGAGTGCCGAGGGCCTCGCACTCACCGTGTTCGGTGACACCGTTTCCGAGTCTTAGGCATGCGTACTGGCCCGCGTAGTTTGCCCTTAGGCCCCTTGTGATTTACGCCGGTTGCGAGAAGAGCATGCGGTGTCGCGCGCACGCCAGCGTTAGTAGCCGGCCTGAGAGCTCCCCGGGCTAATGTTCATCAAGACACGGTTCCTTCCGTTTAGAGCCGGACTTGGGTACTCTCCCGATAGTCCAGTTATAAGCGAGGGTAAAGAGGCCCTTGAGGACACCCATTGGGATTGACTTTAGAGTTAATCAATTGGTCGAGGAGAAAGACCTCGAGGGTGTCGGACATCTTGGGATCGGTTTTGAGCCGATCAATTGGCCGTGGGAGAAAGACCCTCGGAGATGTCCCGGGATTGGTTTGAGAGCCAATTATTAGGCCAGAAGTAGGAGACTTCCGAGGATTCCGGATTTTCCTTGTGAGCTCGTTGAGCTAAGATCCGTGTTGATATTTGTGGCATGTGTACTAGGTTGCTAGATGATAGATTGCATCGTATCGTACCCCGGTCGGGGTTCTTCTTGAGTATGTTTATACTCACCCTTATCGTGGTTTCTTCCACGGGTAACTTGGGACAAACACCGAGGTGGCTAGCGGAGAGAGGCGGGAGATCATGGATCTTTCTTGACACTCTATCGTGTCTTATTTTATTTTTGTTTTTGGATTTGACATGTAGTTGGACTTAGATCCGTAGGGAAAACTATGATTTGAACTATTTTATGTTTTTAAGGAAAGTACTGATCAGTCACTGTTTTAATTTGAAAGGTTCGTTTTTGCCTAATGAATGTTTACTTTGTTTTTAGTGTTTTCCACTCTATAATTGAAAAGTTTTACAAACCGGCCCTAGCTGGGTCCTTTTAAGCTTTTCACTGGCATGCTGAGTAAAGGCCTAGATTTAGTTCCATTTTCGGGTTGGGTCTTTACTGGTTGGTATCGAGCACGAGTCATAGATTCACGTAGACTAACTGTTTGTAGGTTGTGTTCCCATGATCTCCAAAGACTCCAAGGCCGCGCCAGTTTGTCTAACTTCAATAAGCTAAGGGTTTTGTTTATGATACTATATGCAGTACACATGTGTTATCTTTGTTGGCGAGAGAAAGTCCGAGCGGACTAACCCGTTGTGGTTCCGTGTAGATCGCTAGTATGTCGGTTACACGTAGTGGAGCAGTCCGTCTAGAATGCAAATAGAGATCTTTGTAGAGCCAGCGGCCGGGGTATATCGTGCTCGTGAGGCCGCCCGTGGCACCAGAGGTTAACTTGCCCGAAAAGGCGGAGAGGCGCTATGCCTCAAGGTGCAGCTCCAGTGGAGATATTTCTCGCTATGAGAGACATGATGATGGGCCTAATGGCCGAGCAGAGAGCTGAAACTCAAAGCGCGGCTAGCGGCCACCAGAGAGAGGAGTCTAGGGCACGATAGCCCAATTGACACGGCTCATGCAAAGAGCACCCCAGCGACTCTCCAGTAGCCCCGTAGCTCAACCGGAGGGGCGAGTCATCGAGACCGGTCGGACTCACTTGATAGTGCAGAGGGGGCCGAGTTTGGCAAGTGGTTGAAAGATTTCACCAAGTGGAAGCCAAGAGAATTTGATGCTTCAGAGAACCCACTTGTGGCGATCGGTGGTTGGCAAGAATGGAGTACATCTTTAGAGTTATGGGATGCCCAGGATGTACAGAGGCCGAGATGTGCGGCCCATGTTCTCTCCGACACACCGTGAGTGGTGGTGGGAGTCCACAGATAGAGCTAGACCACCTGGTCTTCTCCACCCACTGGGAGTTCTTTAGAACGAAGTTCGAGCTAAGTATGTTAATGACGAGGCTCAGCAGGAGATGGCAGAGGCCTTCTCAAATCAAACAGGATCGAGATAGTATTGCTTTGCCTATGAGAAGAAGTTCTCTGAGTATAGCTATTTCGCACCTGAGCTCATTGCCACCGAGGAGCTCAAGACTAAGAAGTTCATTTGTGGGCTGAGGAAGGAGGTTGCTCGGATGTTCGAGCACTCGCTCCGAGAGTTATGATCGAGCGATAGAGTTGGCCACGATTTATAACCCAAGTATCCGCCAATCACGAGGATTCTCGCTGCGCCACGGCTCGGTCATTTAGCTTTGCCAGCAGATATTCCGGCGTAAGAGGAAGTCAGGACTTCTAGTGGTTTCGCTCAAGTGGTCGGCCAGACTCGCGCGGCGGCCGCGATCTAGTGGTCGAGATCGGCGCCGACCTCGGTAGAGCCCGTGATCGCCACAGGCGGGGGCGAGCGGCGGCTCATTGCAACAAGTGCGGAAAGGCACATTATGGTCTCGTGTGGAGCATCGCCCGTGCTTGCTCTGAGATGTGGCAAGGAGGGGCATTTGGCCAGATTCTCGCACTCGTGATTTAGCAAAGAGGGACCGGCCCAACAAAGGGGCGGGTGTTTGCCACTACTCGCCAGAGGCGGAGCGTCATCGATGATGCGATTCGCGGTCGTTGCTTGTCTTACAACACTATGCATTTGTATTGTTTGATTCGGGTTCGACCCATTCCTTTGTTTCGATGCATTCGTTAGACAAGCTTGTGTGGAGCTCGAACCTCTAGGGTTTGAGTACGGTGTTGCCACTCCTTCTGGTGTGAGTATGTTAGCTAGCGGTAGAGTTAAGCATGGCGGATCACGATATCTCGATGAGATTTTAGAGGCTACCCTCATAGTGCTGTCTATGAGCGGTTTCGATGTGATCCTTGGCATGGATTGGTTGGCGAGAGAACCATGCATTGATAGATCGCCACTGAAAGAAGTGGTGTTTAGGCCGCCTCGAGGCCGAGCTTCAAGTTTCGCGGTGTCGGGCGGAACTTGCCCGCCATTGATCTCAAAAAAAATGAAAGCCCATAGATTGTTGGCTCGAGGAGCTTGGGGCTTCTTGGCAAAGCCGAGGAGATAGTAGTCTGCGTTGGATCGCTGACATGGTCCTGTGGTGCAAGAGTTTGCGGATGTTTTCCTGAAGAGTTGCTGGGTTTACCCAGAAGCGGGAGTTGGACTTCACCATTGAGCCGGAGCCGTACTCTTCCCATTTCCAAAGCCCCGTGTCGTATGGCGCCACCGAGTTGAGAGAACTCAAAGTGCGCTTGCAAGAGATCTTTGGATCGAGGTTTCATCCGTCCGAGTGTGTCCCCGTGGGGAGCACTCCATCTGCTTGTTAAGAAGAAGGATGGATCCATGCGCTTGTGTATAGACTATAGAGAATCTGAATAAAGTCACGGTGAAGAATAAGTATCCCCGCCACGCGTATAGATGATCTGCTTGATCACCTTCAGGAGCCTCGAGTGTTTTCTAAGATTGATTTGAGGTCGTGGTACCATCACCGAGGATTCGAGATGCGGATATCCCAAGACCGCGTTCAGATCGAGGTATGGTCATTATGAGTTCGTGGTCATGTCTTTCGGACTCACGAACGCCCCTGCAGCGTTTATGGACATGATGGACAGAGTGTTCAAGGCATTCTTGGATAACTTTGTCATCGTATTCATAGACGACATTTTGATTTATTCCAAGACCAAGGAGGACCATGCTTCGCATTTGAGGCAAGTTTTGACAGCATTGTGTGAGAACCAGCTGTTCGCAAAGTTCTCCAAGTGTGAGTTTTGGCTAGAGAAAGTAGCCTTCCTTGGACATATCGTGTCGGCAGATGGTATAGCGGTGGACCCCGCGAAGATAGAGGTAGTTAGCTCGTGGGCCAGGCCGACGACGGTCGCCGAGATACGCAGCTTTCTGGGTCTGGCAGGATATTACCGGCGTTTCGTGAAAGACTTTTCCGCTAAGGCAAAGACCCCCTAAACCCGTCGACCAAGAAGGGTGTTGACTTTGTTTGGGATGCTAGATGTGAGAAAGTTTTGCCAACTTTAAGCTCACTTTGACGACAAAGACTGTGTTGGCGGCGCTTCGGAAGGAAACAGGAGGTTTCGTAGTTTATAGTGATGCTTCCAAGTATGGTTTAGGTTGTGTGTTGATGCAAAGATGGGAAGGTGATAGCTTATGCTTCCCTGCGAGCTTGAAGCCTTATGAGAAGAACTATCCAACTCATGATATGGAGTTGGCTGCAGCTTGTTTTTGCTCTAAAGATTTGGAGGCACTACTTATATGGTGAGAGGATTCATTGTTCACGGACCACCAGAGCCTCAAATATTTCTTCACTCGTAAGGAGTTGAACATGAGGCGCAGGAGGTGGCTCGAGTTAGTAAAGGACTACGATCGTGAGATTTTGTATCATCCCTAAAAGCCAATGTTGTGGCTGATGCACCGAGTAGGAAGACGTCGCATTCAAAGACTTTCTTTGAGCTCCCAAGTTGAGTTGCGGAAAGAGTTTGAGCGAACCGGTATTGCGATCTTGTTGGGAGAGGTTACCGCCGTGGTAGCCCAACTATCGATTCACCGTCGCTTAGCAGAGGATCATCGGCGATCACCGAGTGATCCCAAGTTGAGAGATTGCTCGAGAGGGTTGAGGCTGATGGCGATTTCGACTTTGTTGTGGCACCGCATTTAAGGCTTGAGGTACCGAGAGTCGATTGTGCGTCCCGATGACGCAGAGGTTCGAGCAGAGTTGCTCGCCGAGGCACATAGTTCCCCATTCACTTGGCACCCGTGAGGTACCAAGATGTACCGAGATCTCAAGCGACGTTACTCGTGGATGGGCATGAAGCGAGATATAGCGGAGTTTGTTAGCCGGTGTCTCACTTGTCAACAAGTGAAGGCCCTGAGACAAAACCCGCAGGTTTATTACAACCATTAAGTGTTCCACAAAGGAAATGGGATGAGATTTCGATGGATTTTATCTGCTGGTTGCCGAGAACACCGAGAGGGTTTACGCAGATCCGGGTAGTAGTGGACCGGGCCACCAAGAGTGCACACTTTATTCCCGGGAGGATTAGTTATACTGCGTGGAACAGTGGAGCACGCTTGTTCCTTGAGCGATTATGCGCGTACCACGGGTACCCGCAAAGATAGTATCGGATCGGGATTCTCGGTTCACATCTCGCTTATGGAGAGCGCTCGTAAGGGTTTGGGAATCGAGTGCGGCTTTCAAGATCGCCTTCCACCTCAAACCGATGGTCGATCGAGAGGGTGAATCAGATTCGAAAGACATGTTGAGAGCTCGTGTCTTGGACTTCCTGTGCGATTGGGACCGATGACTGTGATTTGATGGAGTTCGCTTACAACAACGGCTATCGGCGACTATTCAAATGGCCCCATTCGAGGCGTTGTATGGTAAGCGCCGCAGATCCCGGTGTTCGGGAGGAGGTTGAGGATAGGCGTGTTCTGGGACCCGAGTTCTCGCAGATGACGAACAACGCAGCTGCGAGAAGATAAGGGCTCGCATGTTGACAAAGACAGAGTAGGCAAAAACGTTACGCCGATGTGAGGCGTAGAGACTTGGAGTTTGAGGTGGGCCAACATGTTTTCCTCGAAGGTAGCACCTATGCGTGGGGTGTTAAGGTTTGGAAAGCGAGGCAAAGTGAGCCCCAGTTTGTAGGGCCTTTTGAGATCCTTGAGCGGATCGGAGCAAAGGGCCTATCGGTTAGCTTTACCCCGTCTTTGTCACGCGGTGCATAATGTGTTCCACGTTTCGATGTTGAGAAAGTACGTGGCAGATCCTTCGCATGTGCTAGAGCATGAGCCCCTAAAGTTGAGTAAAGACTTATCCTTCGAGGAGAAGCCCGTGCAAATTTTGGCTTATGAGCGCAAGGTATTGCGCAACCGAGAGATAAGTTTAGTAAAGGTTCTTTGGAGGCATCAGAGGGCAGAGGAAGCGACGTGGGAGCTAGAGGATGAGATGAGGACTCATTACCCGGAGTTGTTCCAGTCTTAGGACTTTCGGGGGCGAAAGTCTTTAAGAGGGAGTATTGTAACGGCCCCCTGCTTTTCTTCCCTGATTAAAAACAAAATTAATTGGAAAATTAATTGAATCTTTTGGGATTTGAACCTTGCCCTAAATGGTGAATTTGGAGTTTTAAGAAAAGAGTCTTAATTAAAAAGAAAAAAAAAAAGAAAAGAAGGTTGCTTTAGCCGGGACCCGCAAGAGAAAAGCCTTGGGAAGGGAATTTAGGTCTCCTAACCTATTTAAAAATAAGGAAAAGAAGGAAAATGAAGAAAACCCTAATTTTCCCCTCATAGCCGCATTCTCTCTCTCTCTCTCTCTCTCTCTCTCTCTCTCTCTCTCTCTCTCTCCTAAAACCCTAGCCGAGCAAATTTCTAGCCACACCATCGAACCACCCCAGAGCCACCCACGCTCACGACACTGCGCGCTCTCACCCTGCGCGCACTGCACCACGCCGCCCGACCTGCGCTTCGCCCGACCCATCGCACTCTGCAGACTGTGGTTCCCACCGCCACACACCCATCGCTGGCGTCGACGTCGCTGCGTGGTCGCCAAAGGCCGCAACACGCCAGACGAGACGCGCCGCGCCGCAGCTGCCCGCCGCTCCAGCGCGACCCCTCGCCCGCCAACCCAACCCGAGCCGAGCTGTTCGCTGTGCGTCGCCTTGCAGCCGCACACTACCGCGCGCTGCCTGCGTCGTCGACGCCCGCGCGCTGCGCCCAGCGCCAGCGCGCCCAGCGCCAGCGCCCCAGCCGCACCAGCAGCGCCAAGCCACCCTCCTTGCTGCCGAGGCCCGTGTCCTCTCGGTGGTAATTCCCGAACCAATCCCTTTGTGTTTTCTAAGCTTCCAGTCTTGTATGTATTTACTTAGGATGCTTTATTTATGCCTAGGTTGCTCGAGTTCGTATTAAGCTCGAGGGTCTTTTTGGTTGTGATAGCTATTCTCCACTTGTTTCCAGGTAAGGACTTCCTACCGTGGTTGTGTGGACCCTGCTATGCTTTCTTAATTGTGCCTTGTATGCTTGTTTACCTTTATGAGCATGTTAGTGGATAGGATAGCTAGTGATTGAATTCTTGCTAGCATGTTTTGCCTTTTTGTACATGTTAGTGCCATGCTAGGTTTGTTCTTCCAAAGATGCTTGAGATTCCTGCTTTAAGCTCGTAGTATCATGCTAGGCTATGTATGACAGATGTCTTTGTGAATGTTAGCCAGGAATCACGTACTTGGTAGTCTAAGCTAGTATGATAGGGTTTGTCATCATCTAGAGGCTGAGAGCGGACATAACGTACCTTGTCCCCACCGGTCGGGAGTAGAGCGAAGCATAACGTACCTTGCTTCCCCGCGACCCGGTGAGGATTAGCTACCTCATTGGCATAAGCCTAGTTTGTAGCTCGCTAGAGCGGAACCACGCCAACGGTGCAAGCCTACCTTGGCCGGTTCTTAGCTTCAGTGTCGGTGTGGTACAGCCGCACAGATGAGTGCCGAGGGCCTCGCACTCACCGTGTTCGCGACACCGTTTCCGAGTCTTAGGCATGCGTGCACTGCCCGCGAGTTTGCCCTTAGGCCCCGCATTTACGCCGGTTGCGAGAAGAGCATGCGGTGTCTTGCACACGCGCGCGTTAGCCGGTTCGAGAGCTCCCGGGCTAATGTTCGTGAGTACACCGATTCCTTCCCGTTTAGAGCCGGACTTGGGTACTCTCCCGATAGTCCAGTTTATAGCGAGGGTAAAGAGGCCCTTGAGGACACCCATTGGGATTGACTTTAGAGTTAATCAATTGGTCGAGGAGAAAGACCCTCGAGGGTGTCGGACATCTTGGGATCGGTTTTTGAGCCGATCAATTGGCCGTGGGAGAAAGACCCTCGGAGATGTCCCGGATTGGTTTGAGAGCCAATCATTAGGCGGAAGTAGGAGACTTCCGAGGATTCATGATTTTCCTTGTGAGCTCGTTGAGCTAAGATCCGTGTTGATATTTGTGGCATGTGTACTAGGTTGCTAGATGATAGATTGCATCGTATCGTACTCCGGGCGGGGTTCTTCACCGAGTATGTTTATACTCACCCTTATCGTGGTTTCTTCCACGGTAACTTGGGACAAAGACCGAGGTGGCTAGCGGAGAGAGCCGAGATCATGGATCTCGACACTCTGTCGTGTCTTATTTTCTTGCTTTTGGATTTCAGACATGTAGTTGGACTTAGATCAAGTAGGGAAAACTATGATTTGAACTATTTTATGTTTTTAAGGAAAGTATCGATCACCATTGCTTTAATTTGAAAGGTTCGTTTTTTCCTAATGAATGTTTACTTTGTTTTTAGTGTTTTCCACTCTTATAATTGAAAAGTTTTACAAACCGGCCCTAGCTGGGTCCTTTTAAGCTTTTCACTGGCATGCTGAGTAAAGGCCTAGATTTAGTTCCATTTTCGGGTTGGGTCTTTACAACGCGTCGCCCATGTGTTGTCCTCGCAGACCCGACGTCTCGCCTTGCCGCGCTGCCCGAGCAGCGCCACAAATGACTCTCGCCAGCGCCAGCGCCCAGCACTGACCAGCGGCCCACTGACCTTGCCCCCTTGCTGCGAGACCCGTGCCTTCTCGGTTGGTAATTCCCGAACCTATCCCTTGTAGATTTTTAAGTCTGGGTTTCTGCTGTATATTTATTTAGGATGCTTTTAAAATGCTTAGGTTGCTCGGTTTCGCTTTAATGCTCGAGGGTCATTATTTGATTGTGAAGGTTATTTCGCTCGCTTCCGTGTAAGGATTCCTTACCGTGGTTGTGTGGACCTCGCGATGCTTTCTTGATTGTGCCTTATATGCATGTTTACTTTTATGGACATGATTAGTGGATAGGATGACTTGTGATTGCATTCCCGCTAGCATGTTTGCTTGTTTGTACATGTTAGTGCCATGCTAGGATTGTTCTTCCAAAGATACTTGAGATTCCTCGCTTAAGTTCGTAGTATCATGCTAGGTTATGTATGATTGATGATGATTATGTATGTTTAGCCAGAATCGCTTACTCTATACTCTAGCTAGTGTGTTAGGGCATCCTCATCTAGAGGCCGAGGCGGACATAACGTACCTTGTCCCCACCGGTCGGGAGTAGAGCGAAGCATAACGTACATTGCTTCCCCGGCGAAATGATGTGGATTTAGCTACCACATCGGCATAAGCCTAGTTTGTAGCTCGCTAGAGCGGAACCCTCGCTAAGCGGTGCAAGCTCGCTTGGCGGTTCTTAGCTTCAGTGTCGGTGGTACAGTGCCGCACATGAGTGCCGAGGGCCTCGCCACTCGTGTTCGGTGACACCGCTTCCGAGTCTTTAGGCATGCATACACGGCCCGCGCGTAGTTTGTACTTAGGCCCCCACATTTACGCCGGTTGCAAGCGGCATGCGGTGTGCGCGCGCACACGCGCGTCGCCGGCTCGGAGAGCTCCCGGGCTAATGTTCGTCGAAGACACCGCTTCCTTCCTGTTTAGAGCGGACTTGGGTACTCTCCCGATAGTCCAGATTTATAAGCGAGGGTAAGAGGCCCTTGAGGACACCCATTGGGATTGGCTTTTGAGTGATCATATGGTCGAGGAGAAAGACCCTCGAGGTGCTCTGGACATCTTTGGGATCGGTTTTTGAGTCGATCAATTGGCCGAGGAGAAAGACCCTCGGAGATGTCCCGGATTGGTTATGAGAGCCAATCATTAGGCCTAAGAAGGAGACTTCCGAGGATTCCAGATTCTCGCTTTGTAAGCTCGTTGAGCTATGATCCGTGTTGGTAAATCGCTTGCATGTATACTAGGGTGCTAGATGATTGATGTGTCGTATTGTACCCGGTTGGGGATTCTTCTTACCGGTATGTTTATACTCACCCTTATATCTGTGGTTTTCCACTAGGTAACTTGGGGCGGCAAGACCGACGGCTAGCGGAGGGAGTTGAATGATCATGGGAGCCGCCGACACTCTGCCTTTATTGTTTGCATATTTGTTCAAAGATGTAGATGGACAGAGTCCTAGGGGAAACATTATAAAAAGTTGTTTGAACTGCTTTTGAATGTTTTTATATACTGCCAGAGCTTGTTTTACTTCGTTGGTCTTTCTTAAACAAAATTGTTGATTATGTTTTAAGCATTCCCGTTTCTAAATGTTTTGAAAGGTTTTAAATATGAGCACTAAACCGCTTGATGAAGTATTTTAACTTGCATGCTGAGTGAGAACCTAGGTTTAGGACCGTATCTTGGGTCGGGTTCTTACATGTCAGGGCTCAGGCCCCTGACACTTATGCTAGGGCTGTCCAGTTAGCCACGATCTATAATGGGAAGTATCTCGCCGAGCGGGTTGTTGCCGCTCTGTTCGGCGTCTGTCCCAAAGAATCGTAGGCGAAGAGGAAGTTTGATTTTCGGGGGCGGCCGGCGCGCCGCCAAGGGCGCTTCGAAACGAGATCGGCGGAGAGCTTGATCTGCTTTTCAGGCCCACAGCAGGAGGACCCAGCGAGTTCTCGCATGTGCTACTTGTGGGAAAGTCCACGCTGGAGCTTGTCGACTAGACCTAGATTGTGCTTTCGTTGTGGTAGAGAGGGGCACATGGCCCGTTTTTGTGATCAGCCGGCTTATGGCGGCTCGGCCAATACAGCAGCAGCGGTCGAGTGTTTGCTACGACCGTCAGAGGCCGAGCGTCACGGATGCCGCTGCAAGCGGTGCACTTTCTTGTTTTAGATCAACGCGCATTTGTCTTGTTTGATTCTGTTCTACGCATTCATTTGTATCTGTGTTGTTTGGCCGAGCATGCTAAGTTAAGACTAGAGCCTCTAGGTTTCGAGTTATCTGTTGCAACTCCTTCGGGAGTTAATATGTTGGCTAGAGATAAGATTAGGGATGGCCGGATCGAGATATCCGGAGAGTTGCTTGTGGCTACGCTCATAGTTACGCCTATGAGCGGTTTTGATGTGATTCTTGGTATGGAGTGGTTAGTCGCTAACCACGCGTTGATTGATCGCCACCGGAAAGAAGTAGTGTTCAGGCCGCCAGTCGTCCCCAGCTTTTAAGTTTCGTGGAGTCCAAGGTGGAGTCCGCCCGCCAATGGTGTCACCGTGAAAGCTCGTCGTTTGCTAGCTCATGGAGCTTGGGGTTACCTCGCCAAGTTGTGCGTGGAGAGCCGTCCCTGCCGATCGTTGATCAGTGCCGGTCGTGCGTGCAGAGTTTGCGGATGTGTTTCTGAGGAGTTACGGGGTTGCCCGAAGAGAGAGGTTGACTTCACTATTGAGCTCGAGCCGGACCCTCCTATCTCGAAGGCTCCGTGATCGCATGGCGCCATCGGAGTTAAAGGAATTGAAGATTCGATTGCGGAGATGTTAGATCGAGGGTTCATCCGTCCGAGTGTGTCCCCGTGGGGCACCACGATTCCGCTTGTGAAAAAGAAGGATGGTTCTATGCGCTTATGTATTGATTATCGCGAGCTTAATAAGGTGACAAAGTGAAGAATAAGTACCCGTTGCCCCGTATCGATGATTTGTTCGATCGGCTTCAGGGGAGCTTCGTGTTCTCCAAGATAGATCCGAGATCCGGTTACCATCGATTGCGGATCGGGGATGCCGACATTCCTAAGACAGACTTTTCAGTCCGGATATGGTCACTATGAGTTTGTGGTTATGTCGTTTGGGTTTACCAATGCCCCCCACTGCGTTCATGGACATGATGGATAGGGTGTTCAAATCATTTTTGGACAGCTTTCGTCATTGTGTTCATTGACGATATTCGATTTATTCAAGGTCTAAGGAGGACCATGCAAAGCATTTGAGGCGAGTATTGGCGGCTTTGAGGGAAAACCACTTTATGCGAAGTTTTCCAAATGTGATTTCTGGTTGGAGCGGTGGCCTTCCTAGGCCACGTGGTTTCGAGAGATGGTATAGCCGTGGACCCCGCGAAGATTGAGGCCGTGAGTTCGTGGGCCAAGCCGACTTTAGTTGTCGAGATTCGCAGACTTTACGGGTTTGGCGAGTTACTACCGCTCGGTTCGTTAAGACTTTTCCGCCATAGCCTCGCCTCCTCACTCGTCCCGACGAGGAAGGGTGTCGAGTTCGTTTGGAAACGATAGCGTGTGATGAGAGCTTTGCCGTGCTCAAGCGTAGTTTGACGTCGGCACCGTGTTGGCGATCCGGAGGGGACAGTGGTTTCGTAGTCTCTGATGATGCTTCCAAGTTTGGTTTAGGTTGTGTGTTGATGCAAAGACGGGGGAAGGTCATTGCCTATGCTTCCCGTCCACCGGCCGTATGAAGAGCGTAACTACCCGACTCACGATATGGAGTTGGCGGCGGTGGTGTTTGCACCAAGATCCGGAGGCATTACCGTATGGTGAGCGGATTCGAGATGTTTACCGATCACCGTGAGCCTCAAGTATCTCGCTTACTCGAAGGAGTTGAATATGAGGCGAGGAGATGGTTAGAGTTGGTAAAGGATTATGATCGCGAGATTTTGTACCATCCGGGTAAAGCCAATGTAGTGGCCGATGATTTGAGTAGAAAGACGTCGCACTCCGCGGGCGTTGTTGAGTTCCTCAAACCTCAGTTTGCGGAGAGATTTTGAGCGGGCGAGGTTGCGATGTTGTTGGGTGAGGTTACCGCCGTGAAATAGCTCATTGGATTGCTCACCCGTCGATTAGGCGTGGATTATAGACGACCAGTTAGGTGACCCCACACTTAAGAGATTGGTTGACAGAGTTAGTGCCGACGGAGACTTTGACTTTGTATATTCACGAGCATGGGGTTGACTTATAGAGGCGGTTGTGTGTTCCGGACATTGCGGGATTGCGAGCGAGTTGCTCTTAGAGGCCCACAGCTCCCCATTTGCTTGGCACCCCGGGTACCAAGATGTATCAGACCTTAAGCGCACCTTACGTGGATGGGAATGAAGAGAGATGTGGGCGAGTTTGTCGGCCGGTGTCTCACTTGTCGCCAAGTGAAGGCACCCAGCAGAGGCCACCGGTTTGTTGCAAATGCACCGAGTGTGCCCCAGTGGAAATGGGAAGAGATCTCCATGGACTTTATCTCTGGTTTGCCAAGGACTCCGAGGAAGTTCTCTCAGATTTGGGTGATAGTCGACCGTTTGACCAAGAGCGCACACTTCATTCCCGGTAGAGACACTTATACCGTGGAACAGTGGGCGCAATTGTTTTTGGAGCAGATCATCTGTTACCATGGTGTGCCTGTGAGGATTGTGTCTGACCGAGACTCGCGGTTCACTTCTCGTTTCTGGAGAGCGCTCCGAGAAGGGTTTGGGCACAGAGTGCGCCAAAGAGACATGCCTTTTCACCCTCGAGACGGATGGTCGATCCGAGAGAGTGAATCGATTCTCGAGGATATGTTGAGGGCTTGTGTGTTGGATTTCCCGAGCGCTTGGGACCATGATCAGATTTCTGATGGAGTTTGCCTATAACAACGATTATCGATCGACGATCTGAGATGGCTCCATTCGAGGCTTTGTATGGTAAGCGTTGTCCGGTCCCCGTGTTCGGGAAGAGGTTGGTGATAGACGTGTTTTGGGTCCCGAGTTCTGCGATTGACCAATGGTGCGAAGGCGAGAAGATTAGAGCTCGTATGTTGACAAACAGGCGCGGTGAAGAGTTACGCCGATGTTCGCGTCGGGATTTGGAGTTTGAGGTTGGTCGGCATGTGTTCCTTAAGGTTGCTCCGATCACGAGGTGTTTTGAGGTTTGGTAAGCGTGGGAAGTTGAGTCCCCGCTTTGTTGGTCCATTTGAGATCCTAGAGAGGGTTGGCGAGTTGCTTACCGTTAGCCCTACCTCCGTCACTATCGGTGGTGCATAGTGTTTTTCATGTATCGATGTTGAGGCGGTATGTGCCGGACCCGTCGCACATTGTGGACTTTGAGCCTTTGCGGCTAAATGAGGATTTGAGCTTCGAGGAGATGCCAGGTGAGGATCCTTGCCTTTGAGACCAAGACGTTGCGTAATCGCGAGATTCGTTTAGTAAAGGTTCATGGAAGAGTCGGGGTTACGAGGAAGCCACTTGGGAGCGGGAAGACGAGATGAGATTGCATTATCCTGAGTATTTTGATCTTAAGGACTTTCGAGGACGAAAGTCATAAAAAGGAGGGAATATTGTAACGACCAGTTTTTCATCCCGGTCTTCCGGTATGCCCTAGGGGTAATTTGGTAATTTAGTCGGGCCGTCGGGGCCGTTTGTATCTTTCCATTACTAAAATTATTGGATGAATTTATGTAGGTTTTTGAGGGATTTGTGGTTTGGTTTGAGCAAGGTTTGATGCAAAAGTAAAAATAAAGGAAATTGTCTTTGCAAATGGGGTTTGAACCACGGTCTCCTGAAAGCTTGTGGGGATGTGTGCCAATTGAGCCATTAGTTGCTCTTGTTGCTCTTTCTGCATCACATCTTAGTTAACATTGGATCTTTGGTGTTTGGTGCATTTGGTTAAATGAAATAGAAATTAGGTTTGTCCATCTTCTTCTCCAAAGTGTGTGGCCGCCAAGCTTTGCTCTCCATTGCCTTGCCGAATTCTTCATCCTTGTAGCTCCTTGGATCGCTCATCATCATTCCGGTAGGTATCGATCTCCCTCTTCTTCTTCTCATCCGTTTGGTGTCTTTGTTTGGCCAAGTAAATAGAGGAGTGTTGTGTGTGTTTGTGTTGATTGCGACCACCGAGAGAAGCCCCCAACCAGCCATCGTCGCCGACGCCCAGCGGCCACCAGCCGCGCCCGGATCGCGCCAAGAAGAATTTCCAGATCGCTCGCTGCCGCACGCACGATCGCCCTTGCCGTCCACAAACCCACCGCTGCGCCCGATCTCGCACAACAACCGCCCACCACTCGCCGCTATCCGCGCCACCAGACGTCCACGCCCGGTCGCGCGCGCAGCAGCGAGCGCGCGCCGACGCCCGCGCGCTTTCACGTGTCGCTTGCCGAAAGCCGCTCGCCCGCGACGCCCGAGACGTTCGCTTCGCGCGCGTCGCTCTTGCCGAGCGGCTTCGCAGAAATTCGATCGCGACGCCACGCCCGTGCGCGCGTGCGCGCCGCCGGCCGCTGCTGAGTCCTGTCGTCTGTCTCGTCGCACAAAGCGCTCCAGCGCCAGCGCCAGCGCCGCAACAACGCAACAGCGCCAGCCACTGCCGTGCCCCGCCAAAGAACTCCAAGTTCGTGTCGCGTGTGCCTCGTGAGTGCCCCGAGCCGAGCTTGTCGTTTCTATTGTTGTTTAGACGTTTTAGAGGCTGATTATTATTGGTTTGCTAGGTTCCCGCTCGCTAGCTCGGGATTGTTCCATGACTTAGGATTTGTGTGTAGAAGCCTCCCGACCAAGGTAAGGATTTCTTACCGGAGTTGTGTGGGCCTGCGGTATATTTGTGATTGTTGTTTTGTATGCCTGTGTATGATTATTAGCAAGTTTAGCCCTAGGTGCTCGCTTCAATTCTGATGGCATGAACTCTTGTATTGTTTCTCATGTTAGCCCATTCTAGGTTGTTCCATTCTCGCTTGTTCGATATCTCTGTTCTTGCTTTGTAGTATCATGCTAGGTTCCTTGTATCTGTTGAGCACGTATTGGACCGCATCGAATGAATTGTTATTATTACTATGGTTTAGAGTTCGTAGGTAGCATCATCCGGCCGGATGCATAACGTAACTTGCATCCCCGATGCGACGCGTGCGAGATGGTACTCCGTCCCCGATCCCATTAGGGTTTAGCTAACCCTAACGGTCGCCCTGCAATCTTGGGTGAGGGTGGCGATCGTTAAATGCCCCAACGGTCGGGATGATGACTTGGCATTGCCTCGTCCCTCGGCGATCGGCGCACGTCCTCGGCGTGTTCGGCAGTAGCCCTTGATTGCCACCGTTAGGGCAAGGATCGCTTCTGGTGTAAGCCTACCACGATCGGTTCCTTAGCCTCAAAAAGTGGTACAGTGACATAGTTCACGTGTCCGTGTCTCACACCCTATGTCGGTGACACCGATCCGTAGATTTAGTTAGGCATGGTAATCGAACTCGGGCGACTTGCCACTAGACCCGGCACCCTCGAGTTTGCGGTGAGCATGCGGTGCGCGCTTACGCTCATTACAGCCACCGATCGAGAGCTCCTCGGGATCTTGAGCGAGTGCACCTTTCGTATCGGCGATGAGATGTGCCGAGGCCGGACTTGTTCCCGTATAGGGCGTATAGTGTGTTGTGTATTTCCGGACTAAGACCACGAGTTGGCATCCGAGGTCCAAGTGTGGACTTAGCTATGTGCTCCGCTCTGTGTTTATATTCATAGCTTGCATACATTCTTCTAGATGATCATGTATATCGTATTGTACCGGTTGGGGATTCTTACCGAGTAATTCGTTACTCACCCTTATTCTCGTGGTTTTCCACAGAGTAACCAAGGCGCGAGACAGATGGTCAAGGAAGAGCTGTGATCATGGAATCCTGCTGTCATCTCTGACCATTTTATTATATCATGACTCTTGACTTTTGCTATTCCCCTGAATGCATGTAGACGGGCACGGAGCCCTAGGATGTTTTCTCACGTTTTATGGATTCCAGCATATTTGTACTTGTGGAATGTTTAAATGGTTTAAATAAATCTCTGATCAGAGTATGCTCTTAGAAATGTATGTTTTGATTGTTGAATGTTTCTGTTTTTACTTGGGATCCGAAACTTATTTTTCATAATGTTTTTTATTTTGAATACATGCATTGGGGTAAAGGCCCATTTAGAGCCCCTTTTGGGTCGGGTCTTTACAGTTCATGCTCGAGATTCCTGCTTTAAGTTCATAGTATCATGCTAGGTTATGTATGATTGATGATTATATGTATGTTTAGCCAGGAATCAGTTACTCTGTACTCTTAGCTAGTATAGTAGGGTTTGTCATCATCCAGAGGCTTAGAGCGGACATAACGTACTTTGTCCCCACCGGTCGGGAGTTAGAGCGAAGCATAACGTACATTGCTTCCCCCCGGCAGACAATGAGGATTAGCTACCTCATTGGCATAAGCCTAGTTTGTAGCCTGCTAGAGCGGAACCCCGCCAATGGTGCAAGCTCGCCTTGGCGGTTCTTAGCTTTAGGTCGGTGGTGGTACAAGCCGCATGAGATGAGTGCCGAGGGCCTCGCACTCTCGTGTTCAGTGACACCGTTTCCGAGTCTTTAGGCATGCGTACCTTGCCCGCGTAGTTTGTACTTAGGCCCCCACATTTACGCCGGTTGCGGCGAAAGATGCGGTGTGCGCGCGCACACGCGCAAGTTAGTCGACGGTTGGAGAGCTCCCGGCTAATGTTCGTGAGTACACCAGCTCCATCCAGTTTAGAGCCAGACTTCGGGTACTCTCCCGTTAGTCCAAATTTATTAGCGAGGGTAAGAGGCCCTTGAGGACACCCATTGGGATTGGCTTTTGAGCTAATCATTTGGTCGAGGAGAAAGACCTCGAGGTGTGTCGGACATCTTTGGGATTGGCTTTTGAGCTAATCAATTGGCCGAGGAGAATGACCCTGAGATGTCCCGGATTGGTTATGAGAACCAATCATTAGGCCGTAAGTAAGAGACTTCCGAGGATTCCAGATTCGCGCCTGTAAGCTCGTTGGGCTATGATCCGTGTTGGTAACCGCTTGCATGTATACTAGGGTGCAAGATGATTGATGCATCGTGATTGTACCCCCGGTTGGGGATTCTTCTTGAGTATGTTTATACTCACCCTTATTTCTGTGGTTTTCCACCAGTAACTTGGACAAAGACCGGGACGGCTAGCGGAGGGAGCCGATTGATCATGGACTGCACAGACTCTGTCTTTATTGTTTGCATATTTGTTCAAAGATGTAGATGGACAGAGTCCTAGGGGAAACATTATTAAAAGTTGTTTGAACTGTTTTGAATGTTTTTATATATACTGGCCAGGCTTGTTTTACTTCGTTAGTTTTTCTTAAACAAAATTGTTGATTATGTTTTAAGCATTCCCCGTTCTAAATGTTTTGAAAGGTTTTAAATATGAGCACTAAACTGCTCGATGAAATATTTAACTTGCATGCTGAGTGAGAACATAGGTTTAGGATCGTATTTTGGGTCGGGTTCTTACAGTTGGTAGTAGAGCACAGAGTCATAGATTCTGTAGACTAACCTGCTTGCAGGTTGTTGCCCCATGATCATCGGACTCCAGCGTCGTCGGCCGTTTTGTCTCGAGTTCATTAAGCTAAGGGTTTTATTTTACAATACTGCATCTAGTATACATGTGTTACCCTTGTTTGGCAGTGAGAGCCCCAGCGTGGGCTAACTTCTATGCTTTGTGTAGATTGCCAGTATGTTGATTTCACATAGAGTAGCAGGGACGTTTGGTATTTCCAACCGAGGAGTTGGACTGTTCATGTTGATGATGAGACCACGTCCAGGGTTGTCTAGACCCGTAGGCCACCGTTGGCCCTGGCAGATGAGTTGCCAAGAGAAGGGGGTTAGAGGCTAGCACGCCTCAGAGTGAGACTCCTTGAGTAGAGTGTGCTCTAGCCATGAGGGAATTGATGGCAGGTCTTTTAGCTATCAGAGAGCGGAGACCCAGGCGCAGACTGTAGCGCGTAGTGAGGAGTCCCGGGCACAGATAGCCCAGCTGACAGAGTTTATTTAGGAGGCCCCCCTAGTAGCTCCAGTAGCCCAGGATGTTTCCGGAAGGGCAGGATCAGCAGGTTTATGTTGATGAGTTAGTTAGCATTGATGGAGCCGCCGAGTTTGGCAAGTGGAAGCCTGTAGAGCTTGATGCTTTAGAGAACCTGCTGGTAGCAGCGAGGTGGTTGACCAGGTTCGAGCTTATCATCCGAGTGTTGGGATGATCTGATGTTTAGAGGCCGAGGCTTGCCGTTCTTGTGCTGTTTGATACAGCAGTTTGGTGGTGGAAGTCCCCTGAGAGAGGCGGACCAGCAGAGTCTCCACCAGCCACCCGATCGATTGGCAAGTTACCAAGTTAGTAGCTTTTGAGGAAGATGTAGGGACATCTTGACGTCCTGCAAGCCTGCAGTTGTTTTGCAGCCAGTCCTGTTAGTCCCTGTGGCCAGAGTGCGGTGCGAGGTTTGCTTGTCAGGACTTAATCCGTCATGGATTTCAGTTCGCTAGTAGAGTGGAGCACTCTTTTATTTGCATGTCCCTAGTGTGGAACAAGTTGTTGCTGCCAGAGGGTCGGCCTGAGTATTTGTTGAGCATCGAGTGGGATGCAAGAGCAGGTCGTGGCATATCTGTAGACGAGATGCCAGAGATTAGACTGCCCGAGTGTTGAGACTCTTATGAGATGAGTTGGATGCCTATGAGATGAGCAGGATGCCTTATGAGAGGAGTTGGACGCCTTATGGGTATGCTCCCTTGGTAGAGCCTTGGTATAAAGTAAGTTCGGTTTGGCATTGTTATGCTTTAGTAGAGCAAGGTTGCCACAGCTTCGAGTATCGTGTGGAGATGAAACTTTTGGTGTTTCTTGGGTTGATTGTATCTCTGCCAGAAGTTAGTGTTGCTTTTTGGAAAAGCGCCTGTTAGTCTTGGATCTCTAAAGGAAGGTTGAGAGTTGTGCACACAAGTGTGTTTTGTGTGGTTCGTTCTGTGGCGAGAGTTTTAGAACCATGAAGGGTTTGCATTGGAGAACTGGTGCTCAGTTCTTGGAGAAGTTGGACTCCAGGTGGATGTTGTAAGGCTTTAGTTGAGGTTGTAAGGATACCGTGCTCGTAGTCGGGTTGTTGCTTAGGCAAGTTTGTTAAGTTGAACCTAAGCTTGGTTGGTGGAACCTCTTGTGTTCATGGTTGGAGTTCAGATGGTACTGAACAAATGGTGGTTGTAATGAAGCCGCGTGGTTCCTGACCGTAGTTGCTAAGGGTGTTGCTCGGAATCCTTACCCTGGGTGGAAGCTACGATGTGGCTGATGCTTTGACTAGGAGGATGACACATTCTGAAGCATTTCTGGTCTTTTTGGTTTTGAGGTTCGGAGCAGGCCAGCATGGTTGTGATGCTGGAAAAAGGAGTTGTTTGTTCAGCAGGTTGGTCGTTAGACCGCTAGACGACAAGCAGTGTGTCGAGGGTTGCCAAGAACCCTAGTTGTGGAGAGCCTCACGAGCTCGGGCCAAGCGCCGAGTCGTGTAGGTTGTAGACCTCTGTGAGTTCTTTGGCGCATTTGGTAGGCTAGCAAGTCGAGTTTGTTTGGAGTAGAGTCCGGATTGGTTCCGTGTGTGTGGCAAGTTGGTGCTTGGTGTTGACCAAGGTGTGGTTTTTGAGTTGCTAGAAGTTAGCTTTGCTCGTGGGGAAGTGGTTTTACCTTGGCGGATGTCCTTCCCTGCTTTCCAGAGTTTGAGAGTTGCCCTTATTTGGTGTTTGGGGTGAGTCTTCTCTTGCCCATGGTTGGCGGTCCACCTGTGGTGGACCCCTTGTTGTTGCCTCCGGGAGAGTTGGATGTTGTGCTTAGCTGAGCAAGACAAATGAGTGGTTGTGAAGCTCTCTCATCCTTCTGATGTTCGCTTGTAAGGATCTGCTTCTCCTTGGGAGTTGTCGTTATTCCTTGGTCTTGGAATTGGTGGTAGTGGTGCTAGTAGGAGGAAAAGTTTGTTGGTCGCTTGGAAGCGCTTGTTTGTCCAAGTTAAGCGGACTCTTGAGTGGTGTTCTAGAAGTTGCGGTAAGGGGTTGTTCGCCTCCTATAAGTGTTTGGCCTAGTTGGTTAAGGTTTTTGTGTGTTGGCATGGAAGTCGTTTGCACCTTTGTAGTTGAAGAACTCCTTTGTATCGCTTGTGGGTTGAGGTTGCACCATTGTGGTTGGATTAGGGTCTTGACCTTTCGAGGGATCCTTGCTGGTTAGTGTGGCTTGTGCTCTGCCAGCCATTATTGGTAATCTGGTTCTTGGTAGATGGTGTCAATCGAGTAGTGGAGTTCCGTTTATGAAGTTTCGGTGGGAAGGTGCAATAAGCTTAAGCTAGAGGGTTAAGCCTGTATGTGTTATCGTTTGGACTTGTGAGATGCGTTTCATATTTGAGGCGAGCTTCGTTCAGTTGCTTGCATGGAGGTAAGTTTGGTGGAGGGAGCCCTCCGGGCCCTGGTTGTTGGCAGTGACTTGTCCAAACAAGGATTTGAGTCGAGCTAGAGTTGAGTGGATTGGCATAGCTATGCAGTTTGTAGTTGTTTGGGCATCCGAGTCCGTAGCACTCAAGTTGTTGGATTGTAAGTTTTCCGTGTGGGAGCTGTCAGTTAGTTGAGGTTGTTGTGTGAGATTAGATTCTTGGAGGATTGGTTTCAGTAGTGAGAGCTCGCACCTCGTTCCGTGTGCAGATGCCATTTCTATGGAGTAGAGGCATGTCGGTTTCAGGCTGGAGTTGTTGTCACCAGGGTGTGGCAACGAAGGTTTGTTCTAGGCAGTGCGTTGATGAACTGTGGTTCTGGAGAGCGTTGTTAAGAGGCATATGAGCCGAGTGCAGTTTCTATAGTGTTTTCACCCTCTGACCGATGGTCTTTTGGGAAGAGTGAGCCAGAACCTTCAAAACTTGTTGTGAGTTGGTGTTTCCGTGATTAGGCAGCGGGGGACTAGTGTGGTTTTATGAGGTTGCCTTGGGTTGCGCTTCTCGTGATCGGCTTCTTGTGGTTCCATTGAGGCATTGCAAGGTAAGTATTGCGTGATTCTAGTGTTCGGGGAAAAGGTTGGTGGCCATCAATTTTGTTTTGGGTCCCGAAAGTTCTTTGCATTTGACCGCAGGTGATGTGCGGGAGTTTAGAGCTAGTGTTGTCACCAGAGCAGCAGTAGAAAAGTTACGCCCGATGTTCTGGCGTCGCCGAGTTTTAGAGTTTGAGGTTGGACAAAGGCGTAGTTTTAAGGTTGTGCCGCTGTGAGTTGTGTTGAGGTTTGGTAAAGCGGGAGAAGTGGAGTCTCCTGTTGTTGGACCATTTGAGATTCTCGAGAGGATTGGCAGAGTTGCATATTGGTTAGCTTTTTCTCATCATTGTCACCGTGTGTGCGATGTTCTCATGTATCGGTGAGAGCAAGATGTGTCGACCCATCGCTCATTGTGGACTTTGAGCCTTTGCAGCTGATTGAGGATTTGAGCTTCGAGGGGAAGCCTGTGAGTATTCTGGTCTTTGAGAAGAAGACGTTGCGTAATCGTGAGACCCGTTTGGTAAGAGTTCAGTGGAGGAGTTAGAGTTCAGAGGAGGCCGCTCGTGAGCGGGGAAGACGGGATGAGATTGCAGTATCCTGTGCTATTTCAGTCTTAAGGACTTTCGAGGACGAAAGTCATAAAAAGGAGGGAATATTGTAACGGCCCAGGTTTTCATCCCGGTCTTCCAGGTATGCCCTAAGGGTATTTTGGTAATTTGGTCTGGCCGTCAGGGCCGTTTATGTCTTTTTTCAGTTGCTAAAATTATTGGATGGATTTATGTAAGTTTTTGAAGCTTTGTGGATGAGTTTGAGCAAGGATAGATGCAAAAGTTAAAATATAGGAAAATTGTGTTGCAGCCGGGGTTCGAGCCAGGGTGGCCTTGTGTGCTAGAGGAGAGCCTTGCCAAGTGAGCCACTAGGTGTTATTGTTACTCTTTCCGCGTCATATCTTAGTTACCCTTGCATCTTTGGAGTTTTGGTGCATTTGGTTAATGAAAAAGAAATTATGTTTGTGTTCCTTCTTCTCCAAAACTCTCTTTGCCACCCAAGCCAAGCTCTCCCAAGCCCCAAGCCGAATTTCTTCTTCTTTGTAGCCCCAAGATTCGATCGTCATTCCGGGTAAGTCTTCATCCTCTTCATCTTCTCCGTTTTGGGTTCTTGCTGGCCGAATGTAAGAAGAAGAGGGTGTGAGTGTGTGTGTGTTTTATGAAGCCAGCCGAGAGGAGCAAGCCCATCTGCCGAGCCCGATCGCACCAACCAGCAGCCTCTGTCGCACCTAGCAGGAAGCCCAAATCGCCAGATCGCACCAAAGAGCACCAAAGCCGCCTGCAGACAGCCCCTCGCCGCACGCCCGAGCAGCCCCGCCTCACCTGCACGACCAAGCACCGAGCAGCTCGTCGCACAGCCCGTCCCAGCGCGCCCGTCGCCGTCCCCCAGCAAGGCCCATACGCCGTCGCCGTGCCCGCTTGCCCGCTTCGTGTCCAGCTTCGTCCCGCGCCTGCGGCGCTGTGCGCGCCATCCGCCCACGCTACAAGACACACCTATCAGGGCCACCACCAGCGCCTAACGTTCCCAGCGTCGCCCCCGCTGTAATAGCCCAGTTTCCTATTCCAATTTTCGAGGTGCCTTTGGGTCAAGATTTGGTTGTTTGGTTGGGCCGTTAGAGCAGTTTTGACCCTTGGGGGTATTTTGGTCTTTTGGCTCTCCAGGCAGGATTTGTGGTTTTCAGAGCTTCGAGGTAGCTCCTGCCTTTGTCGAGGCTGGTTTGTTGGTGGCTGCGAGTCCCGTGGTGTTTGGGCTAGTCGATTGGATGCTCGGTTGTGGTTTGGGCTTTGGCAAAGTGTTGTTTGTTGGGTGTTTCCTTTGGGATTCGAGCTCGGGCCCTTAGTGTTGCTTTGGGAGTTGGATTTAAGTGAGTTTAATTTATTGGAAAAGGTTGCTTCGGTCGGGTCTCGAAGGAGGAAGCCGGGAAATTGGATTTTGAGGTTTTAAAAGTGGATAAGGATGGAAAATGGAATTAAAAATCCCATTTTTCCTTTTTTTCCCATTTTCCTTTTTATTTCCTATTTTCTTTTATTTTTTCCCCAAAATCAATTTTCTCTCTCTCTCTCTCTCTATCTCTCTCCCCGGCCTAGCCGCCCTAGCCCAGCCCCTTGGCTCGCCCACCCACCAGAGCAAATTTCCCAGCCTAGCCCGGCTCAGCTACTCACCGCGCAGCTGCTGCCTACCGCCTCATTGTAAGAACCCGACCCAAGATACGGTCCTAAACCTAGGTTCTCACTCAGCATGCAAGTTAAAATACTTCATCAAGCGGTTTAGTGCTCATATTTAAAACCTTTCAAAACATTTAGAAACGGGGAATGCTTAAAACATAATCAACAATTTTGTTTAAGAAAGACCAACGAAGTAAAACAAGCTCGCCAAGATATATAAAAACATTCAAAAATAGTTCAAACAACTTTTATAATGTTTCCCTAGGACTCTGTCCATCTACATGCCGAACAAATATGCAAACAATAAAGACAGAGTGCTTGGCAGCTCCCATGATCATTCAACTCCCTCCGCTTAGCCGTCCGGTCTTTGTCCCAAGTTACCCGGTGGAAAACCACGAGAAAATAAGGGTGAGTATAAACATACTCGTGAAGAATCCCCAACCGGGGTACAATACGATACATCAATCATCTAGCACCCTAGTATACATGCAAATAGTTACCAACATGGATCATAGCTCAACGAGCTTACAAGGCAGAATCTGAAATCCTCGAAGTCTCCTTCTTCCTACCTAATGATTGGCTCTCATAACCAATCCCGGACATCTCCGAGGGTCTTTCTCCTCGGCCAATTGATCACTCAAAAACCGATCCCAAAGATGTCCGACACCTCGAGGGTCTTTCTCCCTCGACCATATGATCACCTCAAAAGCCAATCCCAATGGGTGTCCTCAAGGGCCTCTTACCCTCGCTATATAACTGGACTATCGGAGAGTACCCCAAGTCCGGCTCTAAACAGAAGGAACTGGTGTACTCACGAACATTAGCCCGGGAGCTCTCCGAACCGGCGACTAAGGCGTGTCTTGCGCACACACCGCATGCTTTCTGCAACCGGCGTAAATGTGGGGCCTAAGTACAAACTACGCGGGCGTAAGCATGCCTAAAGACTCGAAGCGGTGTCACCGAACACGAGAGTGCGAGGCCCTCGGCACTCATCCGCGACTGTACCACACCACCGACTGCTAAGAACCGCCAAGCTAGGCTTGCACCGCTGGCGGGTGGTTCCGCTCTAGCAGCTACAAACTAGGCTTATGCCGATGTGGTAGCTAAATCCACATCATTTGCCGGGGGAAGCAATGTACGTTATGCTTCGCTCTACTCCCGACCGGTGGGGACAAGGTACGTTATGTCCGCTCTCGACCTCTAGATGATGACAAATACTAACACACTAGCTAGAGTATAGAGTAAACGATTCCTGGCTAAACATACACAATCATCATCAATCATACATAACCTAGCATGATACTACGAACTTAAAGCAAGAATCTCAAGCATGATGGAAGAACAATCCTAGCATGGCACTAACATGTACAAACAAGCAAACATGCTAGCGTAAATGCAATCACAAGTCATCCCTATCCACTAATCATGTTCATAAAAGTAAACATGCATATAAGGCACAATCAAGAAAGCATCGCAGGTCCACACAACCACGGTAAGGGAATCCTTACCGAAACGAGCGAGAAATAACCTTCACAATCAAATAATGACCCTCGAGCTTTAAAGCGAAACCGAGCAACCTAAGCATTTTAAAAGCATCCTAAATAAATATACAAGCAGCTGACCAGCCTTAAAAATCTACAAGGGATAGGTTCGGGAATTACCAACCGAGAAGGCACGGGTCTCGCAGCAAAGGGGCGCTTTTGGCGCCTTTGGTGCGGGCTGGGCGCTGGGCGCTGCTCGGCGCTTAACGGGCGCTGCTGGTCGCGCCGGGCGCGGGCAGGGGACGGCGCTGGCGCTGGCCGCGCGCGGATCGCGATGCCGGCAGCGCGCGCTGGCGGGCGGACGCGACGAAGCGGCGACGCACGCAGACGCGACGGTGCAGGGGCACGGCGCGCGGGGGGCGACGCGGCGGCGCGCGCGCAGTGGCGGCTCGGTGCAAGACGGCGCTGGCGCGCCTTGGCGACCGATCGTAGTCGGCGGTGCGCGCTGCGCGCTGGTCTCGGGCGAGAGCGACTGGGCTGCTCGTGCGCGCTGGCCGGATTGGCCTGGCCGCTGGTGCGCTGGGTGTGGTGTGGTGTGAGCGGGGGTGCGGCTAGGGCGGCTAGGGTTTCTTGGTGAGATCGGCTAGAGAGAGAGAGAGAGAGAGAGAGAGAGAGAGAGAGAGAGATTGCAAAACAAGGGGAAAAGGGATTTTCTTGATTTTCTTTCCTTTTTCTCTAATTAAATAGGTCTAAAAATCCTTCCCAAAGCTTCCTCTTTCCAAACCCTACTAAGCAAACTTATTTTAAAAAATAAAACTCTCTTTTCCTACTGAACTCCCCAAGACCATTTAGGGCAAGGCTCAAACCAATGGGAGCACCAAAATTACAATTAATTTTGCCATTTTCTAAAACACCTCCAAACTTCCAAACAACTTGCCCAAACCTCTCTGGGTCTTGCAACCAACAACCATTACGCTTTGACAAAGGCGGGAATGGCCCCAAATCTTGAAAATCCGAAAATCCTCAACCTCCGTCCGTAGGAGCAGAAAGACCAAAATACCCTTAAAGGTTATAAAGCTTTAACGCCCAAACCGATTGCCCCAATACTTAACCGAGTACACAGAAACTGGAATGGAAAATCGGGCGTTATAATACTCCCTCCTTTTAAGACTTTCGTCCTCGAAAGTCCTAAGACGAAAACAACTCTAGGAAATCTCCACCGATCCTTAACCAACCAAACTCCCTGGTCGAGACAACACTAAAGCTTCTTCAAATCTAAACCCCCTTGGGTTCCCAAAGGCTCAAGCCACAAGCCATCCAGTCTGCCACAAACTATCTCAACCAAGGCTGGGCATACACCGAACTTTGAAGAAATAGATGTGATAGTGCTAATGGTAATACACATCCTCAAACTCGCACTAGCTCTCAAACGATCTTAAAATCTTAGGGCTCACTTAACCCCGCTAGCCCAACTCGGGCGCCTTTCTACGGCGATACTCTCAAAGAAACTCGTGGATAGGTCACAAGCTCTAAAACTCTACGCCACGCTCCGGCGAACTTCTCCGAATGCTCATAGTCATATCAAACAAACCTCGACCCTTCACCATGCTGACCAAACAACCGAACCTCCTGTGTTTCGAAACTAAACGGCCTACTCATACTTCGCAAGAGACCTGCGAACCCCACTGGTTGCCTACAATCCTTAACGAAATCCAATTCGAACCACCAACTGGAGACTGATCCCTAGGCAACCTTCTCCAACTAGCATGCGTCCACAACACTAAAGCAACCATCTTAAGAGAAATCGAAGCACCAAAGCCAAGGGCACTTTTTTGGTTCACCAAACGGCTACCACCACTCACACTAGCTGATACTTCACCTTCAAACCCCGAACGACGTGGTCAAAGAACAGCTCCACTCAAATAAACTAATAAGTCGGAGCCCTCAACGGCCGACAACAAACTTTCCAATGCAATCCGATCAGCCACCGGCCTAGGTGAACATCGCCGAGACATGAGAATGCATAACATTCCTCTCATGGAAACCTCGAGTAGCAAGGAATAAAACATTACGTGGCTACTAGCAACACGATAGCTGGAGGATCGCAACTCAAGGGCTTTACCACCCAATGCCACGGCACCTCTGTGCCAACTCACTCAACTGTGGCTCAGCTAAAATGCCAATCTGCGAATGCACAACGACTAAAAGAAAAGCCCAAAAGGCTTGCTTAGCGTAAACTCAACTCAAGTCTTACAACGAGCGAACCTCGCTCCAAACCGCCACTCAACTCTTAAGTCCATCCGTCGCTCTATGGACTTCCTCCTTTTAAGCTTAGACCCATCTCAACTTCCACTAGGAACTTCACACGAAAACAAATATGAGGGATAAGGATAGCGTCGACCTCAAGTCAAGGCGGATCAAGAACAATACGAGTCGCCAAGACTACCTCAAAAGTTAAAACTCGAGGCCGGCATCCACTTGTGCAAAATCAACCACCAAAGAACTAAGGGGTTCTACAAACTCCAAAGATCCAACAACAACTCAAGCCCTTGAACTGGCGAGGCCTCGCCCTTGCGAGAACAAACAACTTTCCGCTTGCTAACAAACAATCGCAGCGACACTCTCTCACTGGGTGACCATTGCGCTTACTCGATCAACTACACAACTCAGGAGCTGTTTCGACTCCTCCTCAACAGAACGATTTACCGCAAGCGGAAATCGGAAATCCAAGGACAAATAACTTCACACACGCCTCCCTGTCTTGCCCAAACCCAAGGGCAACAACAACCAACTCTCTCGGAAGCAACATCCGAGGATCCTCAATCGCTTGAACCCCAACTTGGAACTAGCAAAGCCTACTCAATTGCCGAGGGAGGGGTCAACTCCCAAAACTTCCCGACTAGGAACAAGTCCTCGTAGCAACGCCACTTTGCTCGAACCAAGCTAGCTCTAGAAACAATATGGGAACCAAACCTTGGTCAACACCAAGCACCACCTTGCTAAGAATTCCGAAAACCAACGTGGAGGCTACTAAGAACAACTCTAGCTTGTTAACCGGCAACAAGCATCCAAAGAACTCAACCGAGGAACACTCGCTGGTCCGACCGAGCCCCGGTGAGGCTCTCCACAAATTAGGGTTCCTCCGATCTCCCTCCGACACACACCGCTCGTCAAACGGTCTAATCGACAAATCGGCTACACGAGCACATCTCCCCTCTACACATCTCAACCGTGGCCGCCAAAAGCTCTTCCTTGCCACATCTCAGTAGCAAGCACGGGCGATGCTCCACACAATCCGAAAAGTGCCTTACCACACTTGATACAATGAGCCGGCCGCTCGCCTCGCCTCCTGCCGACGATCTCGAGCTCTAACTCGTGGTCGGCGCGCGATCGCGACCCCTAGGATCGCCCTGCTCGGCGAGTCCGCCATCCACGTGAGCGGGAACAACCGTAAGACCCAAACTTCCTCTTGCTCAAAGGATCGACCACATCGTAGCTTCTACCTGGGGTAAGGATCCGAACAACACTCTTAGCCATGGCGCCGAAACTCCGCGATTTTACTACCATCGCCTCGGATCGGGCCTCAAATCGAACTCCAACCATCGATCAACAAGAAATGCCTCTACCTGTGTCAAGGGCCAACTAGCATAACTTGCCTACGCAACAACCAAAGCTACCGCAACACGGTAACCTCTCGACCCAAGTTAGGGCACTTGCCAAGAACTAAAGTCCTAACTCCTCGGAATCGAGCACCGGGTTTCACAACCCGAAACACCTCGTGGTTCTTGAAAAATACCACGGAACGAGCTACACAAAAGTACAATGGCGTGTACAGCTCCAACTTGGTTCCTTAAGATCCAAACCAACAAGTATTCTCACACAAGGCAACTTTTGCCTCCCAATAAAGCCACTTCTAGCAAAGGAGCAACAAGAGTTCAACCCACTCGGGGTCAACTCACCACGGAATGCTACATTGGTCGACTCACTCTTACAAGAGCATAGCCACACCAAGCTAACTTACCTCCTACCGATGGTCCACTAAACGTGCTCCGATCAACCATCCAACTCATGGCTCTAACAGTGGATCAACCACGCATCATCGATGCCAACCCTACTCATATTAGGGTAACTCCAGGGTAGTCGAATCACACTACCATCTAACTGGCTCACAAGCCCACACACAAGAGCGAGAACTCGGACGCGCTAGCCCTCACCAACCTACAACATCCTTTGCACCCATCTCTCGGTGACCCTGGAAAGCTCCTACTTTTCCCTCGAACGACCTCACACTTGTAGTTCTCTGACTACCACCGAGCTAGATTTCTTAAGCAATCCAATAGATGCAACTTCAGAAAAACGGTTACAAGGCTGGTGGGGGTGCTATACTCCAGGCGGGCATGGAACCATCTGCACCAGAAGTGCCATCTGGCCCGAATCTAGGCCTCCTCTCAAAGCTTGGTGCCAACAGGCACAACATCCTTTACAACACAAATCAGCCCAAAACAAGTTTTATGCCCCTCTAAGGATAGGGAAGGTCACACTCCAAGTGACGGGCAAAGGCACTCAACACAAGAGTCCAAACACTCGAGCAGCCTAAACTCTGGCATCTCGCCTAACAGACATGCCACGACCTACTCCTACATCCCACTCAATGCTCAACGAATACTCAAGTCAACCCTCGGGTGGCACACCTAGCTCCACACTGAAACATGCTAATGAAGGTGCTTCTCTCTAATAACCAAATGAAAACCACGGACGGATTAAGTCCCGACAAGCAAACTCCACACTACTACTCGGCTACGAGGGTACTAAAAGAACTGGCTGCAAAACGATCGCAGGCTTGCGGAGGACAAGATGTCTCTACATCTTCCTCAAAAGCTACTAACTTGGCGGCTTGCCAATCGACCGGTGGTCAGGTGGAGACTCTGCTGGTCCGCCTCTCACGGGACTTCCACCACCACACTATCGCATCAAACAACACAAGAACGGCACGCCACAACCTCGAGAACATCGGTCATCGGCCTCACAACACCAGTGTCATCCCAACACTTGGATGATAAACTCGATCTGGCCAACCACCTTGCTACTAGCGATGAGGTCTCAAAACATCCAAATTCTGAGCTTCCACTTGCCAAACTCGGCGGCTCGATCAACGCCAACTATCTCATCAAAGCATAAACCTGCGATCAAGCCCTCCCGGAACTTCCGGTTACTGGAACTACAAGGAGGGGTGTCTCCTAAATAAACTCTACCACCGGGCTATCTATGCCCAAGACTCCTCACTACGCGCTACAAATCTGCGCTGGTCTCCGCTCTCTGTTAGCTAAAAGACTCGCCATCAACTCCTCATGGTCGGAGCACACTCTGCTCAAGGAGTCTCACTGAGGGCGTGCTAGCCTCAACCCCTACTCTTGGTAACTCATCTGCCAAGGCCAAAGGTGGCCTACGGGTCTAGACAACCCTAGACGTGGTCTCATGATCAACATGAACAGTTCCAACTCCTCGGTTGGAAATACCAAACGTCCCTGCTCCTCTAAGTGCAATCAACATACTAGCGATCTACACAGAGCATAAAGGCTAGCCCACGGGCTCTCACCGCCAAACAAGGGTAACACATGTATACTAGATGCGATTGTAAAATAAAACCCTTAGCTTAATGAACTCGCACAAACTCGACGGCCGCGTCTGTGATGATCATGGGGCAACAACACTGCAGCGCGAGTTAGTCTACATAATCTATGACTCGTACCTTACCACCAACCGTAAGAACCCGACCCAAGATACGGTCCTAAACCTAGGTTCTCACTCAGCATGCAAGTTAAAATACTTCATCAAGAGGTTTAGTGCTCATATTTAAAACCTTTCAAAACATTTAGAAACGGGGAATGCTTAAAACATAATCAACAATTTTGTTTAAGAAAGACCAACGAAGTAAAACAAGCTCAAGCGATATATAAAAACATTCAAAAATAGTTCAAACAACTTTTTATAATGTTTCCCCTAGGACTCTGTCCCATCTACATGTTTGAACAAATATGCAAACAATAAAGACAGAGTGCCGGCAGCTCCCATGATCATTCAACTCCCTCCGCTAGCCGTCCCGGTGCTGTCCCAAGTTACCTGGTGGAAAACCACAGAAATAAGGGTGAGTATAAACATACTCAGTAAGAATCCCCAACCGGGGTACAATACGATACATCAATCATCTAGCACCCTAGTATACATGCAAACAGCGATTACCAACACAGATCATAGCTCAACGAGCTTACAAGGCGAGAATCTGGAATCCTCGGAAGTCTCCTTCTTCCGCCTAATGATTGGCTCTCATAACCAATCACGACATCTCCGAGGGTCTTTCTCCCTCGGCCAATTGATCAGCTCAAAAACCGATCCCAAAGATGTCCGACACCCTCGAGGGTCTTTCTCCCTCGACCATATGATCAGCTCAAAAGCCAATCCCAATGGGTGTCCTCAAGGGCCTCTTACCCTCGCTATAAATCTGGACTATCGGGAGAGTACCCGAAGTCTGGCTCTAAACAGAAGGAACGGTGTCTTGATGAACATTAGCCCGGAGCTCTCCGAACCGGCGACTAACGCTAGCGTGTCTTGCGCACACACCGCATCTTTGCAAAGAACCGGCGTAAATGTGGGGCCTAAGTACAAACTACGCGGGCGAGTGCGCATGCCTAAAGACTCCGGCGGTGTCATCGAACACGGAGTCGAGGCCCTCGGCACTCATCTGTGCGGCTGTACCCACCGACACGAAGCTAAGAACCGCCAAGGCGGGCTTGCACCGCTGGCGGGGTTCCGCTCTAGCGAGCTACAAACTAGGCTTATGCCGATGTGGTAGCTAAATCCACATCGTTTTGCCGGGGAAGCAATGTACGTTATGCTTCGCTCTACTCCCGACCGGTGGGGACAAGGTACGTTATGTCCGCTCTCACCCTCTAGATGATGACAAATTTAACACACTAGCTAGAGTATAGAGTAAACGATTCTGGCTAAACATACACAATCATCATCAATCATACATAACCTAGCATGATACTACTGAACTTAAAGCAGAATCTCAAGCATGCCGGAAGAACAATCCTAGCATGGCACTAACATGTACAAACAAGCAAACATGCTAGCGAAATGCAATCACAAGTCGTCCTATCCACTAATCATGTTCATAAAAGTAAACATGCATATAAGGCACAATCAAGAAAGCATCGCGAGGTCCACACAACCACGGTAAGGAATCCTTACCGAAACGAGCGAAATAACCTTCACAATCAAATAATGACCCTCGAGCTTTAAAGCGAAATCGAGCAACCTAAGCATTTTAAAAGAATCCTAAATAAATATACAAAGAACCAGCCACTTAAAAATCTACAAGGGATAGGTTCGGAATTACCAACCGAGAAGGCACGGGGTCTCGCAGCAAGGGGGCGATTTTGGCGCTGGTGCGGTGGCTGGCGCTGCTGCTCGCGCTAATAATGGCGCTTTCTTGGGCGAGTTGCGGGCGAGGGCGGCTGCGGCGCGGGCGCTGGCTTGAATGCGCATGCGCGCGCAGCGCGGGCGGGCGGCGCGACGCGACGAAGCGGCGACGGCACGCAGACGCGAACGGATCTTTGGGAACGGGCGGCGAAGCGGCAGCGTCAGCGGCGCGGTCGCAGCGGCGGCTGGTGCAAGACGGCGCGGCGCGTCTGGGTCGACCGATCTGGTCGGTCTGCGCGCGCTGGCGCTGGTCGTGCGGCGGCGGCTGGCTTGTCTGGTGCGCTGGCTGAACGGTTGGCGCGCTGAGTGCGCTGGGTGTCTGGTAGAAATTTGCTTGTGCGCTGGCTGTGTGGCCGAGCGGTGCGGCTAGGGCGGCTAGGGTTTCTTGGTGAGGTCGGCTAGGAGAGAGAGAGAGAGAGAGAGAGAGAGAGAGATTGCAAAACAAGGGGAAAAGGGATTTTCTTGATTTTCTTTCCTTTTTCTCTAATTGAATAGGTCTAAAAATCCATTCCCAAAGCTTCCTCTTTCCAAACCCGTACTAAAGCAAACTTATTTTAAAAAAATAAAACTCTCTTTTCCTCTGAACTCCCCAAGACCATTTAGGGCAAGGGCTCAAACCCAATGGGAGCACCAAAATTACAATTAATTTTGCCATTTTCTAAAACACCTCCAAACTTCCAAACAACTTGCCCAAACCTCTCGGGTCTTGCAACCAACAACCATTACGCTTTGACAAAGGCAGGAATGGCCCTAAAATCTTGAAAATCCTGAAAATCCTCAACCTCTGGCCGGGGAGCAGAAAGACCAAAATACCCTTAAAGGTTATAAAGCTTTAACGGCCCAACCGATTGCCCCAATACTTAACCGAGAGTACCTGGGAAACTGGAATGGAAAACTGGGCCGTTACACTAGGCCAGCCCGAGCCCCTGCCTCGCACAGTGTCGCCCAGCTCGCCCGAGCGTCGCACAGTGCCCTCGCCCGTGTCGCGCGCCCTCGCCCAACGTAGCCCGAGCCTCGTCCGCGCTCGAGTTGCCCAACCTCGAGCCACGTCGCCCTATGACGAGCCCAGCTCGAGTCGGGCGTCCCATCTCCAGATCGCGCGTCCCCGCGCCCGTGTCGCGCGCCCTCGCCCTGTAGCTTGCCATGCTGCGCCGTGCGCCAGCGCCCAGCCGAGCTAGCGCCCGCGCCGTCCCGTCGTCAGCCGGGACCAGCGCCGAAACAGCGCCCAGCGTGCTCTGCGCCTAGCCTCTTTGCCTAGCCTCGCAAACCGACTTCGTTCGCATGTCAACCGCGCCTCGTGAGTTGCTCCCGAGCCGAGCCCTGTTTATTTTATTATTATTTAGGCCTATTGTGTGATTATTGATGTGTTTGTTTGGCTCGTTATAGGTTGCTCGGGTTCGATCGCAGTTATTTTATTGTGTGTTGTTGCCTTCCGACCAGGTAAGGATTTCTTACCGGAGTTGTGTGGGCCCTACGATATTTTCATGATTATGCCTTGCTTGTTTGCTGACTGTTATGAGCATGATAATAATAGAGTAGCTTTGATTGATTTCTTGCTAGCATGTTTGCTTGATTTTACATGTTAGTGCCATGCTAGGTTTGTTCTGCCAGCATGCTTGTGATTCCTGCTTAAGCTCGTAGTATCATGCTAGGTAGTGTGATTGATGTCGGTCTTTGCTTGCTAGCCAGGAATCATTGCTTTTTTGCTCTGTACTCTTAGATAGAGTTGTAGGGTTTTTCATCATCCAGAGGCTGAACGGACATAACGTACTTTGTCCCCACTGATCGGGAGTAAAGTGTGCGAAGCATAACGTATCTTGCTTCCCCCCCGGTCATCAAGGTGGATTTAGCTCAGGTCGGGAGTAAAGTGTGCGAAGCATAACGTATCTTGCTACCCCCCCCGACCCGCCGGTCGTGGAGTTAGCTACCCACTTCGGCATAGCCTAGTTTGTAGCCTGCTAGAGCGGAACCACGCCATCGGTGTAAGCCCGCTCGCCGGTTCTTAGCTTCGTGTCGGTGGATCATCTTTGCATGCATGGCGCCGAGGGCCTCGCGCTCGCGTGATCGGTGACACCGCTTCCGAAGTCATAGGCATGTGCACTGCCCGCGTAGTTTGCCCTTAGGCCCCGCATTTACGCCGATTCTGAAGAGAGCATGCGGTGTGCGCGCGCACACGCGTTAGTTGCCGGTTCGAGAGCTCCCTAGGCTAATGTCGTGAGTACACCATTCCTTCGATTAGAGCGACTTCGGGTACTCTCCGTAAGTCCAGATTAGTGCAAGGGCAAGGAGGCCCTTGAGGACATTCTAGGGATCGATGTATTCCCCGAGTGACAGATACCTCGGTGATGTCCGAGATTGATCGATGTATCCAATCCCAGTTAGGCCGGAAGTAGGAGACTTCCGATGACTCCAGATCTTGTTTTATGAGCTCGTTGAGCCATGATCTGTGTTGGTAGCTGTTTGCTTGCATGCTTTGGTACTAGATGACTGATTATGTAACGGCCCGGTTCTCCATTCCGGTTTCCCAGGTACTCTCGGTTCAGTATTGGGGCATTCGGTTGGGCCGTTAGAGCTTTATAACCTTTAAGGGTATTTTGGTCTTTCTACTCCCCGGCCAGAGGTTGAGGATTTTCAGGATTTCAGGGTCATTCCGGCCTTCGTTGAGACTTGTTGATGTTGATTTCAAAACCCAAGGAGTTTGGGTTAGTTGTTTAGAAGTTTGGTAGCATTTAGGTTAATGGGAAATTAATTGAAAATTAAATGGTTCCATCGGGAGTTGAACCCTTGCCCTAAATGGAGAGTTTGGAGTTTTCAGAAAAGGAGTCTTAATTAAAAAGAAGAAAAAAAGTTGCTTTAGCCGGGACCCGCAAGAGGAAGCCTTGGGAAGGGAATTTAGGTCTCCTAACCTATTTAAAATAGGGAAAAGAAGGAAAATCAAGAAAACCCCTATTTTTCCCCTCATAGCCTCATTCTCTCTCTCTCTCCTAGATCGAGCCAAGCACCACCCAGCCGAGCCACCCCAGCCAAACCGCACCCACACCGCCCGCACACCCGGCCCACTGCGCGCACTGCACCACACCGCTGCCGAGCCACCCGCACCAGTGCTCATCCCTGCCTAGCCCGGCCCCGCCGCGCTCAGCGATCCAAAAGCCCCACCGTCGCACGCCCAGCACCGCCCGACGTCGCCCGCTGACGCCCAGTCCTGTAGCTTGCCGCGCGACACGCCCAGTAGTCCTGACGCTCGCCCGCGCGCCAATTTAGCGAGCCCGCGCGCTGCCCCGCCGTCCAGACGTCGTGTCGCGCGCCCGCTCCTGCGCGTCCGCTCGCCTTGCCGCGCGCCCGAGCCAGCGCCAGAGCCAGCCTCGCCCAGCGCCCAGCGCCAGGCGCCCTGCACTCAAGCGGCCCCAACTGCCCCTCTTGCTGCGACACACGTGTCTTCTCGGTTGGTAATTCCCGAACCTATCCCTTTTAGATTTTTCAATTTCTTTGGTCTTGTATATTTATTTAGGATGCTTTTAATATGCCTAGGTTGCTCGAGTTCGTTTTAAGGTTCGAGGGTCTTGCTTGACTCGTGATAGCTTTTTCCACTTATTTCCAGGTAAGGATTTCTTACCGTGGTTGTGTGGACCCTGCGATGCTTTCTTGATTGTGCCTTTTTTGCATGTTTGCTTTTATGAACATGATTAGTGGATAGGACAGCTTGTGATTGCATTCCTGCTGGCATGTTTGCTTGTTTGTACATGTTAGTGCCATGCTAGGATTGTTCCTCCAGCATGCTTGAGATTCCTGCTTTAAGTTCGTAGTAGCATGCTAGGTTATGTATGATTGATGATGATTATGTATGTTAGCCAGGAATCGTTTACTCTATACTCTAGCTAGTGTAATAGGGTTGTCATCATCTAGAGGCTGAGAACGGACATAACGTACCTTGTCCCCACCGGTCGGGAGTAGAGCGAAGCATAACATACATTGCTTCCCCCCGGCAGCCAATGAGGATTAGCTACCTCATTGGCATAAGCCTAGTTTGTAGCTCCGCCAGGCGGAACCACCTTAGCGGTGCAAGCCTACCTTGGCCGGTTCTTAGCTTCGTGTCGGTGGTGCAGCCGCAGATGAGTCTGCCGAGGCCTCGCACTCTCGTGTTCGGTGACACCGTTTCCGAGTCTTAGGCATGCGTACCTGGCCCGCGTAGTTTGTACTTAGGCCCCCACATTTACGCCGGTTGCAGCAGCATGCGGTGTGCGCGCACACGCGTTAGTCGCCGGTTCGGAGAGCTCCTCCGGGCTAATGTTCGTGAGTACACCAACTCCTTCTAGTTTAGAGCCAGACTTCGGGTACTCTCCGATAGTAGTCAGTTTATAAGCGAGGGTAAGAGGCCCTTGAGGACACCCATTGGGATTGACTTTAGAGTTAATCAATTGGTCGAGGGAGAAAGACCCTCGAGGGTGTCGGACATCCTTAGGATCGGTTTTTGAGCTGATCAATTGGCCGAGGGAGAAAGACCCTCGAAGATGTCCCGGGATTGGTTTTGAGAGCCAATCATTAGGCCGGAAGTAGGAGACTTCCGAGGATTCTAGATTTTCCTTGTGAGCTCGTTGAGCTAAGATCCGTGTTGATATTTGTGACATGTGTACTAGGTTGCTAGATGATTGACTGCATCGTATCGTACCCCAGTCGGGGATTCTTACTGAGTATGTTTGTACTCACCCTTATTTCTGTGGTTTTCCACCAGGTAACTTGGGACAGCACCGAGGCGGCTAGCGGAGGAAACTGGGAGATCATGGATGCTGCTGACACTCTGTCGTGTCTTATTTTACTACTTTATGATTTCAGCATGTAGTTGGTCCGTAGGGAAAACTTATGTTTTGAACTGCTTTTATGTTTTTAAGGAAAGTACTGATCAGTCACTGCTTTTAGTTTGAATGGTTTTGCTTAATGAATGTTACTTTGTTTTTAATGTTTTCCGCCCTTATGTTTGAAAAGTTTTACACCTCGACCCTGGTCGGGTCCTTTTATACTTTTCACTTGCATGCTGAGTAAAGACCTAGGTTTAGCACCGTTTTCAGGTTGGGTCTTTACAGATTATATCGAATTGTACCCCGGTTGGGGATTCTTACTGAGTAATTCGTTACTCACCCTTACTTATCTTTCAGGAAACCATGGCGCGAGGCAGGATGGCTGGAGGAGGAGCTGTGATCAAGGAAAACCCGTTGTTTAACTTTGAGTTTTATGTTTATGTTTTAAATGTTCTCTGAATGCATGTAGTTGGGCACGGAGCCCTAGGGTGTTTTCGGATTCTAGCATTGTTGTAAAGTTTGTATGTTTTAAATAAATCTCTGATCAGAGTAAGCTTTGTAAATGTATTTGTCTTGGAACAGGTGCTTGGAAACAGGGACAAGTTTCAGGAATTAATGTTGATTTTAAATGGATGTTTTATGTTTGAGTTTTTACTTAGAATCCGAACACCATCTTGCAAATTTTCTGTAGATTTGTTGCATGCATTGAGGTAACGGCCTATTTAGAACCCCATTCGGGTCAGGTCGTTACACTGCCGCCCATCATCGCGCCACTGCGCCAACAAAGACCACACCGTGCAACTTTGTCCGTCGCCACGCGTCGTGCCGCGCGTGAGTTGCTCCCGAGTCGAGTCCTATTTATTTTATTATATTTAGGCCTACGGATTGTGATTATTATTATGTTTGTTAGGTTCTCGTTAGCTAGCTCGGGATCGATCGCAGCTTAGGATTTTGTGTGTAGTTGCCTCCCGGCCAGGTAAGGATTTCTTACCGGTGTTGTGTGGGCCCTGCGATATTATATGTGATTGTTGTTTGTATGTTTGTTTGTGTTTATCAGCATGTTTAGCGATAGGTGCTTTGTTCTGAATTCCCGACTGGCATGATTCCTTATGTTGTTTCTCATGTTAGTCCATGCTAGGTTGTTCCGTTCTAGCATGCTCGTATCTGTTCTTGTTTCGTAGTATCATGCTAGGTTCGTTGTATCTGTTGAGCACGTATTGGATTGTATTGGATTGTATGTTATTGATATGATAGGTTAGAGTGTAGGTAGGTAGCATCATCCGGGCCCGAATGCATAAAGTATCTTGCATCCATGGCAGGGACGTACGAGGTAGTACTCCGTCCCTGGACCCCGTTAGGGTTTAGCTAACCCGACCGGTAGGCCCTGCAATCTTGGGTGAGGGTGGCACACTGTTAAATGCCACAACGGTCGGGATGATGACTTGGCATTGCCTAGTCCCCGGCAGCCAGCACGTCCTCAGCGTGTTCGGCAGTAGCCCTTGATTGCCACCTGATAGGGCAAGGATGGCTTTCTGGTGTAAGCCTACCACGACCGATTCCTTAGCCTCAGGTGTGGTGGTTCAGGCTGACATAGTTCACGTGTCCAGGTCTCACACCCCTATGTCAGTGACACAGATCCAGAGATTTAGTTAGGCATGGTGACTAGACTTGGGCAGCTTGCCACTAGACCCGGCACCCCCGTAGTCTGCGTGAGCATGCGGTGCGCGCGCATACGCTCATTACAAATACGCCCGGAGAGCTCCTCGGGATCTTGAGCTAGTGCACCTTTCGTATCGATAGTAGACAGGCTGAGGCCGAGACTTATTCTCGTATAGGGCATATTGTGTGGTGGATTTTTCCGGACTAAGACCTTGAGTTGGCATCCGAGGATTATTTGTGGACTTAAGCTATGTGCTCTATTCTGTGTTTATATTCATAGCTTGCATACATTCATCTAGATGACCATGTATATCGTATTGTACCCCGTTTGGGGATTCTTACTGAGTAATTCGTTACTCACCCTTATTTTGTGGTTTTCCACAGGTAACCAAGGTGCGAGACAGGATGGCTGAAGGAGGAGCTGTGATCATGGGAACCTGTTGTCATCTCTTACCTTTTCATATTATGACTCTTGTCTTTTTATTTCCCCTGAATGCATGTAGTCGGGCACGGAGCCCTAGGATGTTTTCTCAATGTTTTTGTGGATTCCAACATTGTTGTATCTGAGAAGGTTTTGAATGATTTGAATAAATCTCTGATCAGAGTAAACTTTTGGAAATGTATTTGTCTTGAAACAGGTGCTTGGAGACAGGGACAGGTTTCAGTAAACTGTTTTGATTTCTGATTGAATGCTGAATGTTTTAATTTTTACTTGGAATCGAAATCATATTTGTATATTGTCTTTACTTTGAATGCATGCATTGGGGTAAAGGCCCATTTAGAGCCCCTTTTGGGTCGGGTCTTTACATACACCTCCAACTCAGTGATGCCCATCGGAGACTTACACACCTAGGATGCCCATCGGGGTTTTACACCTCCAACTCAGTGATGCCCATCGGGGACTTACACACCTAGGATGCCCATCGGGGTCTTACACCTCCAACTCAGTGATGCCCATCGGGGCTTACACACCTAGGATGTCCATCGGGGTCTTACACCTCCAACTCAGTGATGCTCATTGGGGACTTACACATCTAGGATGCCCATCGGGGTTTTACACCTCCAACTCAGTGATGCCCATCGGGGACTTACACACCTAGGATGCCCATCGGGGTCTTACACCTCCAACTCAGTGATATCCATCGGGGACTTATACACCTAGGATGCCCATAGGGGTCTTACACCTCTGGATGTCCATCGGGGTCGTACCCAAGCGGGACCTAAACTAGTTACCCCTACAATCTTCTGCACCTTACATCACCTGTCTAACCCTAGCATGGATCTAACAGCATACAACGGGGAACATGGATAGCCAGGATGGAAGAACCTAGCATGGAATTAATAGAATACAACATAAAGCATGGATATGTCAGGATAGGAGAACCCTAGCATGGAACTAACGGAACGCAAACATAACACGAACACGAAATCAAAAGCAAGCATGAATCCTATCCACTAGAAACTCATACAGTTACAAAGATCAATATGCTATCAAGTATTCGTAGGGTCCACACAACCCCGTTTAAGAAATCCTTACCTGGAAACAAGTGGGAAATGACTATCACGAGTCAATTAACGACCCTCGAGCTTAAAGTGAACCCGAGCAACCTAGGCATACAATAAAAATATCTTAAATAAATAAATAGCAGCCAGAAACTTTAAGTCTAAAAGGGGACAGCTTCGGGAATTACCAACCGAGAAGACACGCGGCCTCGGCAGCAAGGGGGCAGGAATGGGCGCTGGCGCTGGCTCGGGCGCGCGGCAAGGCGACGGGACGGTGGGGCAACGTGAGGGCGACCTGGGCTGCGGAGAAGGGGCGCGGACGTGTGGTCTCGCTGGGACGGCGCGTGGGCAAGCGGAGCGACGTGGACTTACGGGGCGACGCAGCCGGTCTTATGGAAGCGCGGGCAATCTGCACGTGGCAGCGCGACGACGCGTCGTCGCTGCGTGCGCGGCGGCGCGGCGATGGGCGATGCGAGCGTCGCGACACGGTGGGGCGGCTGGGTTGGGCGACCTGGTGAGGCGCGGAGGCTGGGCTGGTGTGGTGCGGCTTGGTGCGACGGCGGCGATGGCGTGGCTGGGGTGCGGCTGGGGTGAGGGTTTGCGTGAGAGTAGAGCTTTTTTTTTTTTTTTTCGGTTTCCTTCCTTCCCTAAGTTAAATAGGCTTTGGGAATCTCAAATTCCCTTCCCAAGGCTTCCCCCCTTCGAGCCCTGGCTGACGCACTATTTTTTCCTTATTTAAATCTAAGCTTCCAAACCTCTTTTTAGGCCAAGGGTTCGAGTCCTCCAAATAACACCCTTCAAAAAAATAAAATATATAAAAACCCTATTTTTCATTTAGCTGAAAACCGGGCTGTTACAATACTCCCTCCTTAGAAGACTTCCGTCCCTGGAAGTCGCTGTACTAAAACAACTCTGGGTAGCTCCTCCTCATCTCCCCTTCCAACTCCCAAGTAGCTTCCTCAATTCCCTGATTCCGCCACTGCACTTTCACTAACTCAATAGCACGGTTCCTCAAGACTTTCTTCTCAAATGCTAAGATCTTTATGGGTTTTTCCTCAAAGCTCAGGTCACGGTTCAGCTGCAAAGGCTCAAAATCTATGACATGCGAAGGGTCTGCCACATACTGGCGGAGCATCGAAACATGAAACACGCTATGCATTGCAGCCAAGGGTGGCGGCAATGCTAATCGGTAAGCTACGGCCCCAATCCTCTCGAGGATCTCGAATGGTCCAACAAACCTGGGGCTCAGCTTCCCCTTCATACCAAACCTCAGAACTCCACGTATCAGAGCTACCTTAAGGAACACATGCTGGCCAACCTCAAACTCCAACTCTCTACGCCTGACAACGGCGTAGCTCTTCTGCCTGCTCTGGGCAGTCAACATACGGGCTTTGATTTTCTAGACAACTGGAGCAACTCCGGACCCAATACCTGCCTGTTTCTAACCACTTTCCAGAATACCGGGGATCTGCAGCGCTTACCATACAACGCTTCAAACGGTGCCATCTGAATGGTCGACTGGAAACTATTGTTGTAGGAAAACTCCATCAAATATAAGTCTCGGGTCCCAACTACCCGGAAATCCAACACACAGGCTCGCAACATATCTTCTAAGATCTCGATTTACCCCCCGTCTCGCCATCGGTCCAGCCTCGTGGGTGGAAGGTCATCTTGTAGTTGCACTCTGTGCCCAAACTCGCTCAAGGGCTTTCCAAAACCGTGATGTAAAACGGGAATCTCGGTCGGAGATAATTTTAAGCGGCACTCCGTGGTACCTAACTATCTCGCTCAAGGAACAATCGTGCCTTTCGCTCCACAGTATAGCTTATCTGCCGGGAATGAAGTGTGCACACTTGGTCAACTTTGTCAACGATCACCCAAATCTGTGCATACCTCTAGGAGTCCTGGGCAAACCCGAAATAAAGTCCATGGTAACCTCCTCCCACTTCCACTTTGTGGCACCCGAGCGGATGCAACAAACTCTCGCTGGTTTTACGCTTAGGCGCCTTCACTTGCCGACAAATGAGACACCGATGACACAAATCGGGCAATCTCTCTCTCATCCCCATCCACCAAAAAGTCTGCTTAAGATCTTGGTACATCTTGTTACCCCACGGGTGCCATGCAAAAGCGAGGTGTGAGCCTCGGTCAACAACTCTATGCGAATACCGATCGGCCGGGACACATAGCCGAATTTTTGTATCTCAAGCCACCATCTGGAAATATCACAAAATCGAAGTCACTATCAGCATGAACCCTCTCATACAAACTCTTTAACTTAGGATCGTTCAACTGGCCGTCGATAATCCTTTGCCTTATCGAAGGCTGGATGGTCAATTGAGCTACCCTGGCGGTAACATCCCCTAACAACACTGCTATTTTCGCTCTCTCGAGGTCTTTCCTTATGATACTGTTGGGATTTGCCAACATTGCTAGATGTGAGGTCTTTCTACTTAGTGCATCTGCCACAACGTTTGCCTTTTCAGGGTGATACAGGATCTCACAGTCGTAATCCTTTACAAGCTCCAACCACCTCCTCTGTCTCATGTTCAGGTCCTTCTGTGTGAAGAAATACTTGAGGCTTTGGTGGTCCGAGAAAATTTCAATCTTTTCCCCATACAAGTAGTGCCTCCAGATCTTAAGTGCAAAAGACGACCGCTGCCAACTCCATATCATGAGTCGGATAGTTCTGCTCGTGCGATTTCAACTGCCTCGAGGCGTACGCTATCACTTTACCGTGTTGCATCAAAACGCAACCCAAACCAAACTTGCTGGCATCACTGTACACCACGAACCCCCCTGTTCCTTCTGGAACTGACAACACTGGCGCGGACGTCAAACTGCTCTTCAGCTTAGCAAAACTCTCATCGCACTTCTCATCCCAAACAAAATCGACGCCCTTCCTCGTCAACCGAGTAAGCGGTGCTGCTATAGCAGAAAAATTCTGAACGAAGCGACGGTAATATCCGGCCAGACCAAGAAAGCTACGAATCTCTGACACAGTCGTCGGTCTGGCCCACGAACTAACGACCTCTATCTTTGAAGGGTCCACAACGACTCCTTCCTTAGACACAACGTGTTCTAGAAAAGCTACCTCCTCAAGCCAAAAGTCACACTTCGAAAACTTTGCATAGAGCTGGTTCTCACGCAAGGCTGACAAAATCTGCCTTAGGTGCGAAGCATGGTCCTCCTTAGACTTAGAGTACACAAGAATGTCATCTATGAATACGATGACAAAGCGGTCCAAGAATGCCTTGAACACTCTGTCCATCATGTCCATGAATGTTTCTTTGGGGCGTTAAATCATCCAAGGACATGACTACGAACTCATAGTGACCATACCTCGACCTGAAAGCTGTTTTAGGGATATCTGCATCCCGGATCCTTAACTGGTGGTAGCCTGACCTCAAGTCAATCTTCGAAAACACACAAGCTCCCTGGAGCTGGTCAAACAGGTCATCAATACGTGGAAGTGGATACTTGTTCTTGATAGTCACCTTGTTCAGTTCCCTGTAATCGATGCATAGACGCATCGAGCCATCCTTTTTCTTAACAAATAGCACGCGTGCTCCCCACGAGGACACACTCGGCCTAATAAATCCTCTGTCAAGCAACTCCTGCACATGCTCATTTAACTCTTTCAGTTCAGATGGCGCCATATGATAAGGAGCTTTCGAAATAGGACGAGTCCCTGGCTCAAGCTCTATTGAGAAATCCACCTCCCTCTTTGGCTGCAGACCAGGCAACTCTTCAGGAAAAACATCTGCAAACACTTGCACAATGGGCACTTGCTCAACAGACAACTGATCACGGTTCTCTCCGGTCAACTTAGCTAAAAAACCCCAAGCTCCTCGAGCTAGCAAACGGTGAGCTTTAACTACCGAAATCACTGGCGGACACACCCCACTCTAGGTGCCCCAAAATTTAAAGCTCGGCCTACCCGGCGGCCCGAACACTACCTCCTTCCGGCTGCAGTCAATCATAGCGTGGTTATCAGCTAACCAATCCATACCGAGGATCAAATCAAAACCACTCATAGCTAACACTATGAGCGTAACCTGCAGAGACTTGTCGGATACCTGTATCCGACCATCCCTTACCTTCTGGCTAGCCAACATACTAACTCCCGAGGGAGTAGCAACATATAACTCAAATCCTAGAGGCTCTAAAATCATGCAAGCTTGCTCAGCAAACACAGCAGAAATAAAAGAATGTGTGGAACCCGAATCAAACAATACAAAGGCAAGGTGGTCAAGAACTAGAAGCATACCTGCCACTACGGCCCCGGCTTTCTCAGCCTCCTGGCGGGTCATAGCATACACTCTCCCCTGCTGCTGAGCTGGTTGCGCCACCTCTGCTTTCTGATTGCAATGTCGGGCCTGATGCCCCTCCTTACCATAGTTATAGCAAGCTCTAGGGTTGCCACCACAAGGTCCCCAATGCTGCTTACCACAGGGTCTACAATACGGTGGTGGCCTCCCAACGCCCTGTTGGCGAGGCTGATCACGGTTACGGTCCCGATGCTGGTCTCTACCATGATAAGTACCCTGGCGGCGCTGACCGCCCCCACGGCCGTTACTTCCCGAGTCAAACTTACGCTTCTAGCCCGAGTACACTGGGGCCTTCTGCACAACGGTACTAGCTACCTGCTCTAGAGGATACTTCCCATCATAAATCGTTGCCAACTGTACTGCCTTGGAAAAAGTCTCTAGGGGCTGTGCCCTAACATCCTGAGACACTCCATGTCTCAAACCCGCAATAAACTTCCTGATCTTCAGCTCAGGGGTAGCAATCAACTGCGGCGCGAATTACCCATACTCCGAAAACTTTTTCTCATACACCTCGATCGAGTCAGACCCCTACTTAAGGTTTGAAAACAGCTCAATCATCTTTTCTTGGGCTTCTTCACTAATAAATGTTTCCTTGAACTCAGCCTTGAAGAATTCCCAGGTGGCAGGTGGAGACCCAGCCGGTCTCTCACTCAAAGTGGAATCCCACCACCACTTAGCTGTACTAGCTAACACGTGAGCCGCACATCGAGCTCGCTGCACCTCTGAACAAGCCATCACCATAAATGTATATTCTAACTCAGCAATCCACCTGGCAGCTACCAACGGTTCTCCAGGGGCACTAAACTTCTCGGGCTTCCATTTGACAAAATCCTTCAGCCACTTGCCCAGATCCTCAGCACCTTTCGCCACAACGGCCTAGTTCACAATTGGCTCTGTTTGAGTCAAGGGCGATCGGGTGGCACCTGCAGCCCCTCTTTGAACCAACTCGGTCCAGCCACCGCTCTATCTGAATTCGGGACTCCTCCTCGGTCTGGCTAACAAAGCTGCGTCTCTCGGCTCTTTGCTCGGCCCTCTGTCGACCCCAAGAATCCAACCATAAGAGCCCTCATGGACTCCACAAAAGCAACTCCCGGTGTAGCCTCCCGAGGCTCAGTTGCCTCCACGCCCTCTCCGGGCAACACAACATAAGGGCCTGTAGGCGGCCTAACATCAGCATCAGCTTGGGACGACGTCCCTCCCGTGTCAGAATCAATACGAATTCCCTGGGTGGTCGGCCTCGAGCCTCCCTGCCCTCTACGAGTGACTGGCATACTGATAATCTACACCCAAACCAACAATGAGTCAGAACCTGTTTTCCCTGCTCTACAACAACAAGTCATGTACATGCAAGGTGCAAACGGTATTGTAATTCTTAACCCTTAACCTTAAACTTACGGACATACCGATGGTCAAGCGAGCGCCGATGATCATGGAAAACAACCTACAATCGCAGTCAGTCTCACGTAACCTATAACTCGAGCTCGATACCAATCAGAAAGACCCGACCCGAGAAACGGTCTCTAACCTAGATCCTTACTTAGCATGCATGATTAAGAATGTAAAACATCATTCAGAGTTCCAAATTTAAATCTTTGCAATCAACACATTTAAAACAAAAATCGTAATTCCAATAAATAAAACCAACAAGTAAGTGACTGATCAGTACTTTCTTAAAACAAATCAAAGGGAACGGTTCGAGAAACATAAAATAGTTTTTTAGCGCTTTCCTAGGGACTCAAGTCCCACTACATGCTAATTCATAAAAACAATAAAAGAACGTGCAACTCAGAGTCAGCCATCCATGATCATCCAGCAGCCTTCTCCTAGCCATCTAGCCTCTGTCCCAAGTTACCTGGTGGAAAACCACAGAAAAATGAGGGTGAGCAACAAGTTACTCAGTAAGAATCCCCAACCGGGGTACAATACGAAAACATCTCATTTAGCACCAGAACATGCAACCATACAATGACTTAGAGCAAACAGTTGGGTTAAACCATACGCCCCTCCTGGAGCTTGCCTATTCGAAGGCTTACAGCTATAAACTACCCTAGGTTCTACACCTGGATGCCCTTCGGGCCTTACTCAACCTAGGACTCAGTGCTGCCCATCGGGGACTTACACACCTAGGATGCCCATCGGGGTCTTACACCTCCAACTCAGTGATGCCCATCGGGGACTTACACACCTAGGATGACCATCGGGGTCTTACACCTCCAACTCAGTGATGCCCATCGGGGACTTACACACCTAGGATGCCCATCGGGGTCTTACACCTCCAACTCAGTGATGCCCATTCGGGGACTGTAAGGACCTGACCAAAATAACGGTCTCTAACCTAGATCCTTACTTAGCATGCACAAATAAAAATATGAAATCACTCATAGAGAGTACCAATTTAAAACTTTTCATTCAACACAACTAAATTCAAGCATAAAATCCATTAAGCAAAACCCACAAGTAAAGTGACTGATCGGTACTTTCAAAAATCAAGGAAACAGTCCGAGAAGTCTTAAACAAGTTTTTGCATGAATGATATTTTAATGACTCAAGTCCAACTACATGCTAAACCAAAAATCATATAAAGGTGAAACAGTCTCAGAGTTGGGTCGTCCATGATCATCCAGCAGCCTCCTCCTAGCCATCCTGCCTCTGTCCCAAGTTACCTGGTGGAAGGACAAAGAAAATAAGGGTGAGCAACGTATTACTCAGTAAGAATCCCCAACCGGGGTACAATACGCAAACATAGCATTTAGCACACCGACATGCAACCATACAATGACTTAGAACAAACCAGTTGTTTAGGCTAAGAGCTAACACTAGAGCTGGCCTATCAAGGGCTTACAATTACAACCTGCTCTAGGTCCTACATCTGGATGCCCATCGGGGTCTTACACATACGGATGCCCATCGGGGTCTTACACCTCAAACAATGATGCCCATCGGGGTCTTACACATACGGATGCCCATCGGGGTCTTACACCTCTAGCCATCAATGCTGCCCGACGGGGTCTTACACATCTAAGATGCCCATCGGGGTCTTACTCCAGCTAGGATCACAAAGATGCCCATCGGGGTCTTATACTCTCCAGCTACATACGGAATCAGTGCAGTGCCCATCGGGGACTTACCTACTTTATAGATCACCTGCCAAGCACTAACATGGATCTAACAGATTATAATAGGAACACCAGCACAACAAAAACCTGGAAGCAAGAGGAAATATGTAACCTATCTTGTAACGGCCCAGTTTTCTGTTTCGGTTACCCAGGTGATTTCGGGTCATTATTCGGATGTTCGGATGGGCCGTTAGAGCTGTTTTAACCCTTAGGGGCATTTTGGTCTTTTGCCCCCGGTCAGGGTTTTGAGGATTTTCAAGATTTCAGGGCCATTCCTGCCTTTTGCGAAGCTTGGTGGTTTTTGGTTGCAAGACCCAAGAAATTTGAACAAGTTGTTTGGAAGTTTGGAGGTATTTTAGATTTTGTCTAATTAATGGGTTTTTGAGTGCTTCCATTGGGATTTGAACCCTTGCCCTCTTTTGGTTTTGGGAGTTTGTAGGAAAAAGAGTTTTATTAAAAATAAAGTTTGCTTGGGCCGGGTTTTGTAAGAGGAAGCCTTAGGAAGTGATTTTAGGCCCATTTAAATTAGGGAAAAGGAAGGAAAATCCCATTCCCCTTGTTTTGCAAAATCTCTCTCTCTCTCTCTCTCTCTCTCTCTCTCTCTCTCTCTCTCTCTCTCTTGTCGACCTCACCAAGAAACTCTAGCCGCCCAGCCATGCTCTAGCCGCACCACACCCTGGCCGCACCAGACCGCTCAGCCCTGCCCAGCCACGCCGCACCAGACCGCAGCACAACCCATGTCAAGGCGCGCCCAGACGCCCTGCATCGCCCAGCCCAGACGAGCTTCATCACCCAGCCCAGGCGCGCCCAGACGCCCTGCATCGCCCAGCCCAGGCGCGCCCAGACGCTCTGCATCGCCCAGTCCAGATGCGCCGCGCCGTTCCGCACCAGGCCGCCCAGACGCGCCGCGCCGCTCCGCTCGCTGCCACTCAGACGCATCGCCCGCGCGTTGTCCTCGCAGACCCAACGTCTCGCCCGCGCGCCCGACCCAGCGTGTTCGCTCGCTTGCGACAGCCCGTGTCTGCACGTCCCCTGTCTCGCTAGCACTGGGCGCCCGGTGCAGCGCCCGGCGCCAGTGCTGTGGCGCCACTTGTCCTCTGGCGACGGACACCGCCTTGCCGTATGTTGGGGCGTGACCTTGTGTCTTCTCGGTCGGTAATTCCCGATTCTTTTCTCCTTTGGGTCCTAGGGTGTTGGCTGGTGTTTATTTAATTAGGTTGTTTTTATTAAAATGCTTAGGTTGCTCAGTTTCGCTTTAAAGCTCGAGGGTCATTATTTGATTGTGAAAGTTATTTCTGCTCGTTTCCTGGTAAGGATTTCTTACCGTGGTTGTGTGGACCCTGCGATGCTTTCTTGATTGTGCCTTATATGCATGTTTACACTTATGAACATGATTAGTGGATAGGACAACTTGTGATTGCATTCTTGCTAGCATGTTTGCTTGTTTGTACATGTTAGTGCCATGCTAGGATTGTTCTTCCAGCATGCTCGAGATTCCTGCTTTAAGTTCGTAGTATCATGCTAGGTTATGTATGATTGATGATTATATGTATGTTTAGCCAGGAATCAGTTACTCTGTACTCTTAGCTAGTATAGTAGGGTTTGTCATCATCCAGAGGCTGAGAGCGGACATAACGTACTTTGTCCCCACCGGTCGGGAGTTAGAGCGAAGCATAACGTACATTGCTTCCCCCCGGCAGCCAATGAGGATTAGCTACCTCATTGGCGTAAGCCTAGTTTGTAGCCTGCTAGAGCGGAACCCTGCCAATGGTGCAAGCTTGCCTTGGCCGGTTCTTAGCTTCAGGTCGGTGGTACAGGTTGCACAGATGAGTGCCGAGGGCCTCGCACTACTATGTTCAGTGACACCGTTTCCGAGTCTTTAGGCATGTGTACCTGGCCCGCATAGTTTGTACTTAGGCCCCCACATTTACGCCGGTTGCAGCAGCATGCGGTGTGCGCGCACAAGCGTTATTTGCCGGTTCGGAGAGCTCCCCCGGACTAATGTTCGTGAGTACACCAGTTCCTTCCAGTTTAGAGCCAGACTTCGGGTACTCTCCCGTTAGTCAAGATTTATTAGCGAAGGTAAGAGGCCCTTGAGGACACCCATTGGGATTGGCTTTGAGCTAATCATTTGGTCGAGGGAGAAAGACCCTAGAGGGTGTCAGACATCTTTGTGATTGGCTTTTGAGCTAATCAATTGGCCGAGGGAGAAAGACCCTCGGAGATGTCCTGGGATTGGTTATGAGAACCAATCATTAGGCCGGAAGTAGGAGACTTCCGAGGATTCCAGATTCTGCCTTGTAAGCTCGTTGGGCTATGATCTGTGTTGGTAACCGTTTGCATGTATACTAGGGTGCTAGATGATTGATGCATCCTATTGTACCCCGGTTGGGGATTCTTACTGAGTATGTTTATACTCACCCTTATTTCTGTGGTTTTCCACCAGGTAACTTGGACAACACCAGTGTAACAACCCAACCCGAATGGGGTTCTAAAATGGGCCGTTAACTTAATGCATGCAAAAGGAAAACATAAAAAGACCCAACCTAGGGTCGGATTGAAACTTTTCAAATATAAGAGTGGAAAACATTAAAGCAAACTAATCATTCATTTACAAAATAGTGACTGATCAGTACTTTTCTTGAAATCATCAAAACAGTTCAAACCATAAGTTTTCCATACAGACCAAAATCCATTTACATGCTGTATTCAAAATAAAACAAAATAAGACACGATAGAGTGTCAAGAAGATCCATGATCTCCCACTACCTCCGCTAGCCACCTCGGTCTTTGTCTTGAGTTACCTGAAAGATAAATAAGGGTGAGTATAAAAATACTCAGTAAGAATCCCCAACCGGGGTACGATACGATGCAATCAATCATCTAGCAACCTAGTACACATGCAACAGATATCAACACAGATCTTAGCTTAACGAGCTTAGAAGACAAAATTGGAGTCCTCGGAAGTCTCCTACTTCCGCCTAATGATTGGTTATCCTAACCAATCTCGGGACATCTCTCGAGGGTCTTTCTCCTCGGCCACTTGATCACCAAAAACCGATCCCAAGGATGTCGCCATGGGCCTCTTACCCTTGCTAATAAATCCGGACTATCGGAGAGTACCCAAGTCCGGCTCTAAATCGAAGGAATGGTGTACTCACTAACATTAGCCCGGGAGCACTCCGAACCGGCGACTAACGCTGGCAGGTCGCGCGCACACCGCATGCTCTTCTCGCAACCGGCGTAAATGCGGGGGGCCTAAGGGCAAACTACGCGCCGTGCACGCATGCCTAAAACTTGGAAGCGGTGTCACCGATCACGAGAGCGCGAGGCCCTCGGCGCTCTTCTCGTGCAAACGATCCACCGACTGAAGCTAAGAACCGCCAAGGTAGGCTTACACCGCTAAGGTGGTTCCGCTCTAGCAGGCTACAAACTAGGCTTATGCCGATGAGGTAGCTAATTCTCATTGGCTGCCGGGAGGGGAAGCAATATACGTTATGCCTCGCTCTACCGCCGACCGGTGGGGACAATGTACGTTGTGTCCACTCTCAGCCTCTGGATGATGACAAACCCTATAACACTAGCTAAGAGTACAGAGTGAGAGATTCCTGGCAAACATATATATTAGACATCAATCATACATATCCTATCATGATACTACGAACTTAAAGCAGGAATCTCGAGCATGCTGGAAGAACAAACCTAGCATGGCACTAACATGTACAACAGGCAAACATGCTAGCAAGAATTCAATCACAAGCTATCCTATCCACTAACATGCTCATAAAAGTAAACAGGCATACGAGGCACAATCAAGAAAGCATCGCAGGGTCCACACAACAACGGTAAGAGATCCTTACCTGGAAACAAGCAGAAAATAATAATTATCACGACCAACGAATAATGACCCTCGAGCTTTAATCGAAACCCAAACAACCTGATTATAACAATAAACACCCCAATTAAATACATAAACAGCAGCCAACAACTCGGAGTCCAAAGAGGGAAAAGACTCGGGAATTACCAACCGAGAAGCACAAGGCTCAGCCAAAACAACACACCGGGCAGCCGGGCTCGCAAGCCTAGATGGTCGGGTCAAGCGCAGCAGCGCGCAGGAGGCTTGTCGGGCGCGGGCCGCCTCTGCAGGAAGCTCGCCGGGCTCGTCGGGCGTGGACGAGCTACAGGGACGCGATGGCGCGCGGGCGAGGCTCGGCTAGGCGAAGGCACGCGAGCTGGGAGACGCGACGCTACAGAGACGCGATGGCGCGCGGGCGAGGCTCGGACGACACACCTGGGCGACAGGAAACGCACGCGGCGCTCGCACGAGCGAGCAGTCAGGTCGCGAACTAGGTCCGACTTGGGAGGTGCCGGCACGGGTGGCTCGCACGGTCACCGGCTAGGTGGTCACGAGCAAGGGGCTCGGGTGAGGGCTAGGGGTCGGGTGAGGGTGAGAGAGAGAGAGAGAGAAAAAGGAAATAAAACACATGGGAAAAATGGGGGATTTTCTTATTTTAATAATTTCCTTTTTTTTCTTTTCTTTTTCCTTTTTGTTTTCATCCTTATCCTTTTAAAAATACAACAAAAATCCCATTTTTGGCTTCCTCTTCGAGACCCGGCTGAAGCAAATCTTTCCAATAATAAAACTCACTTATAAATCACTAAGGCAAAGGTTCAAATCCCAAATCCTGACCGGAGAGCAAAAGACCAAAATACCCCTAAGGGTTAAAAGCTCTAACGGCCCAACCGATTGCCCTAATATCGAATCGAGAGTACCGGATAACCTAATGGAAAATCGGGCGTTATAATACTCCTCCTTTAAAGACTTTCGTCCTCGAAAGTCCTAAGATCGAATGCTCCGGTAATGAGTCCTCTTCACATCCTCTAGCTCCCACGTCGCTTCCTCTGCCCTCTGATGCCTCCAAAGAACCTTTACTAAACTTATCTCCCGGTTGCGCAAAACCTTGCGCTCACGAGCCAAAATCTGAACGGGCTTCTCCTCGAAGGATAAATCTTCACTTAACTCTAAGGGCTCATGCTCTAACACATGCGACGGATCTGCCACGTACTGCCTCAGCATCGAAACATGGAACACATTATGCACCGCTGCCAAAGACGGGGGCAAAGCCAACCGATAGGCCACTGCTTCGATCCGCTCAAGGATCTCAAAAGGCCCTACAAACCTTGGGCTCAATTTGCCTCTCTTTCCAAACCTTAACACACCACGCATTGGTGCTACCTTCAGAAAAACATGTTGACCAACCTCAAACTCCAAATATCTACGCCTCACATCGGCGTAACTTTTTCTCTTACTTTGAGCCATTAACATGCGAGCCCCGATCTTCTCGCACATGCGTCGCTTGTCATCCCGAAGTAACTCGGGTCCCAGAACCTGTCTATCACCAACCTCCTCCCAAAACACTGGGGATCTACAACGCCTACCATACAACGCTTCAAAAGGAGCCATCTGAATAGTCGACTGATAGCTGTTATTGTAAGCGAACTCCATCAAATACAGGTACTGGTCCCAACTGCCTGGAAAGTCCAAAACACATGCTCTCAACATATCTTCCAGAATCTGATTCACCCTCTCGGTCTGACCATCGGTTTGAGGGTGAAAGGCAGTGCTGAAGTTGCACTCAGCTCCCAAACCCTTCTGGAACGCTCTCCAGAAGCGGGATGTGAATTGAGAATCCCGATCTGACACTATCTTCGCTGGTACCCCGTGGTACCGAACAATCTGCTCCAAAAATAACTGTGCCCACTGCTCCACGGTATAACTATCCTGCCGGGGATAAAGTGTGCACTCTTAGTCAGTCGGTCCACAATTACCCAGATCTGAGTAAACCCTCTAGGTGTCCTCGGCAACCCTGAGATATAATCCATCGAAATCTCGTCCCACTTCCATTGTGGAACACTCAACGACTGCAACAAACCTGCTGGCTTCTGTCTGGGAGCCTTCACTTGCTGACAAGTGAGACACCGGCTAACAAACTCAGCTATGTCCCTCTTCATACCCATCCACCAAAACGTCTGCTTGAGATCCTGATACATCTTGGTACCTCTTGGGTGCCAAGTGAATGGGGAACTATGCACCTCGGCGAGCAACTCGGCTCGAATCCCTGCGACATCTGGAATGCACAACCGACCTCTGTATCTCAAGCCTCCGTCTGGTGCTACAACAAAGTCAAAATCGCCATCTGCCCTGACTCTCTCAAGCAATCTCTTTAACTTGGGATCACTTAGCTGACTGTCGATGATCCTCTGCTTAAGCGACGGTTGAACTGATAACTGGGCTACCTTGGTCAGAACCTCTCCCAACAAAATCGCGATACCGCTCGCTCAAACTCTTTCCGAAATTCAACTCGAGAGCTCAAAGAAAGCTGCGAATGCGACGCCTTTCCTACTCAAATGCATCGCCCACAACGTTGGCCTTTCGGGATGATACAAGATCTCACAGTCGTAGTCCTTTACCAACTCGAGCCATCTTCTCTGCCTCATGTTCAACTCCTTCTGAGTGAAGAAATACTTAAGGCTCTGGTGGTCCGTGAACAGTTGAATCCTTTCTCCATACAAGTAGTGCCTCCAAATCTTTAGGGCAAAAACAACTGCAGCCAACTCCATATCATGAGTTGGGTAATTCTTCTCATAGGGCTTCAATCACGGAAGCATAAGCTATCACCTTTCCATGCTGCATCAACACACAAATTAAAACCATACTTGGATGCATCATCAGAAACTACGAAACCTCCTGTTACCTCAGGAACTGCCAACACTGGCGCTGTCGTCAAACTGTGCTTAAGTTGGGCAAAACTTTCCTCGCATCTAGCATCCCAACACAAAGTCAACACCCTTCTTGGTCAGACGGGTTAAGGGTGCTGCCTTAGCGGAAAAGTCTTTCACGAAACGCCGATAATAACCTGCCAGACCTAGAAAACTGCGAATCTCGGTGACCGTCGTCGGTCTGGCCCATGAACTGACTGCCTCTATCTTTACGGGGTCCACCGCTATACCATCTACCGAAACAATATGACCAAGAAAAGCTACTTTCTCTAGCCAGAATTCACACTTAGAGAACTTTGCGAACAACTGATTTTCTCGCAATGCTGCCAAAACTTGCCTCAAATGTGAAGCATGGTCCTCTTTTGTCTTGGAATAAATCAAAATGTCGTCTATGAATACGATGACAAAGTTATCCAAGAATGCCTTGAACACTCTGTCCATCATGTCCATAAACGCTGCAGGGGCGTTCGTTAATCCAAAAGACATCACCACAAACTCATAATGACCATACCTCGATCTGAACGCGGTCTTAGGGATATCTGCATCCCGAATCCTCAGTTGATGGTACCCGGACCTCAAATCAATCTTAGAAAATACTGAGGCTCCCTGAAGCTGATCGAATAGATCATCAATACGCGGCAGGGGATACTTATTCGTCACCGTGACTTTATTCAGCTCTCTATAATCTATAAATAAACGCATGGATCCATCCTTCTTTTTAACAAACAGGACAGGTGCTCCCCACGGGGACACACTCGGACGAATGAAACCTCGATCCAGCATTTCCTGCAACTGCACTTTGAGTTCTTTCAACTCAGCTGGCGCCATACGATACGGGGCTTTAGAGATGGGAAGAGTCCCTGGCTCCAACTCAATGGTGAAGTCTAACTCCCTCTTCTGGGTAAACCCAGTAACTCCTCGGGGAAAACATCTCAAAAATTCTTGCACCACAGGGACCATGTTAACAGACAACGCAGTACTATCATCTCCTGACAGCTTTGCCAAGAAACCCAAAGCTCCTCGAGCTAACAGTCTACGGGCTTTCACTGCTGAGATTAATGGCGGGCAAATTCCGCCCTGAACACCGCGAAACTTGAAACTTGGCTTCTGAGGCGGCCTGAACACAACTTCTTTTCGGCGGCAGTCTATCATAGCATGGTTCTACGCCAACCAATCCATACCAAGGATCACATCAAAACCGCTCATAGACAGTAACTAGGAGGGTAGCATCTAGAGTCTTATCGATATCCATGCACTCCTACCACTCTTAACTCTACCATGAAGCTAACAAACTTACTCCCGAGGGAGTGGCAACACACACTCAAACCCTAGAGGTTCGAGTTCCACACAAGCTTGTCTAACAAATGCATCGAGATACAAAAGAATGGGTCGAACCCGAATCAAACAACACAAATGCATAATGCTCTAAGACAAGTAGCGTGCTGCAGAATCGCATTTATCAAGACGCTCCGCCTCCCGCGAGTAGTAGTGGCAAACACCCGCCTTCTACCGCTGACTCTGGCCTCCGCCGCTGCTGCACATCCTCGAGTACAGACCGCCATATGCCCTTCCCGGCCACATCTCGTAGCAAGCCTTGGGCGATGCTCCACATAATCCAAAATGTGTCCTTCCGCACTTGTTGCACCGAGCCGTCCGCTCGCCCGCCCTACCTGCGCGATCCCGGGGCTCTATCTCGAGGTCGGCGCCATCCCGACCTTTAGATTGGCCCGACGGCGAGTCTGCTTGCCCACCGAGTGGAAACCACTAGAAGACCCAAACTTTCTCTTATGTCCGTAATGCCGCTGAGCAGTCGAATCGACCGAGCTGAGCAACAGAATCCTCGCATCGCGGATACTTCGAATTATAGATCGTGGCCAACTCCATCGCTCGGTCATAACTCTCGTGAGCGAGTGCTCGAACATCCCGAGCAACCTCTTTCCTCGCCGCACAAATGAATTTCTTAGTCTTGAGCTCCTCGCTTGCAACGAGCTCCGGGCGAAATAACTATATTCAGAGAACTTCTTTTCATAGGCAATAATCTGCTGTAACCCTGCTTGATTCGAGAAGGCCTCTGCCATCTCCCGCCGAGCCTCGTCATTAACATACTTAGCTCAACTTCGTTCTAAAGAACTCCTGTGTGGTCGGAGAAGACCCATCCGGTCTAGCTCTATTTTTGGACTCCCACCACCACTCAAGAAAGTGTCGGTGAGAACATGGGCCGCACATCTCGGCCTCTCAACATCCGGGCATCCCATAACTCTAAAGATGTACTCCATCCTTGCCAACCACCCGATCGCCACGAGTGGGTTCTCTCAAGCATCAAATTCCTTCTGGCTTCCACTTGGTGAAATCTTTCAACCACTTTCCAAATTCAAAGAGCTCCTCTTCACTATCAAGCGAATCACCGGTCCTCGCTGACCTGTCCCTCCGGTTGAGCTACCGGCCTACCGGAGCTACTGGGCTACTTTGGAGCTACCGGGGTGCCTCGCCAGATAAGCCGGGTCAATTGGGCTATCTCGTGCCCTAGACTCCTCTCTCTGCACACTTGCTAGCTGCGCTCGAGTCTCAGCTCTGCTCGGCCATTAGGCCCATCAACATATCTCTCATAGCGTAAACATCTCCCCTAGAGCTACACCTTGAGGCATAGCAGCCTCCCACCCTACACCGGGCAAGCTAGCATCCGGAGCCACGGGCGACCTACGAGCCCGATAAACCCCGGCCGCTGGCTCTACAAAGATCTGCATTTGCGCCCGGATGGATTTGCTCTCCTCGCGTAACCCATCTACGGCGATCTACACGGAAACCACTACGGGTTAGCAACTCTCGGACTCTCTCTCTCAAACAAGGATAATGCATGTGTACTCGCATAAAGTATCGTAAACAAAACCCTTAGCTTAAAGGACTTAGACAAACTCGGCATGTGTGGAGTGCCGAGATCATGGGAACCCAACCTACAAACAGTTAGTCTACGCAATCTATGACTCGTGCTCGATACCAATCAGAAAAACCCAACCCGAATGGGGTTCTAAAATGGGCCGTTAACTTAATGCATGCAAAAGGAAAACATAAAAAGACCCAACCTAGGGTCGGATTGAAACTTTTCAAACATAAGAGTGGAAAACATTAAAGCAAACTAAACATTCATTTACAAAATAGTGATCGATCACAACTTTTCTTGAAATCATCAAAACAATTCAAACCATAAGTTTTCCATACAGACCAAAATCCATTTACATGCTGTATTCAAAATAAAACAAAATAAGACACGACAGAGTGTCAAGAAGATCCATGATCTCCCAGCTACCTCCGCTAGCCACCTGCGGTCTTTGTCTGAGTTACCTGAAAGATAAATAAGGGTGAGTATAAAAATACTCAGTAAGAATCCCCAACCGGGGTACGATACGATGCAATCAATCATCTAGCAACCTAGTACACATGCAACAGATATCAACACAGATCTTAGCTCAACGAGCTTAGAAGACAAAATTGGAGTCCTCGGAAGTCTCCTACTTCCGGCCTAATGATTGGTTATCTGAACCAATCCTGGGACATCTCTGAGGGTCTTTCTCCCTCAGCCAGTTGATCAGCTCAAAAACCGATCCCAAGGATGTCGTCAAGGGCTTCTTACCCTTGCTAATAACTGACTATCGGAGAGTACCAAGTCCGCTCTAAATTGGAAGGAATGGTGTACTCACGAACATTAGCCCGGGAGCACTCCGAACCGGCGACTAACGCGTGTGCGCGCGACACCGCATGCTCTTCTCGCAACCGGCGTAAATGCGGGGCCTAAGGGCAAACTACGCGGGCAGTGCATGCCTAAAACTTGGAAGCGGTGTCACCGATCACGATGAGCGAGGCCCTCGCGCTCTTCAGTGCACCGATCCACCGACACAAAGCTAAGAACCGCCAAGGTAGGCTTACACCGCTGGCGTGGGGTTCCGCTCTAGCAGAGCTACAAACTAGGCTTATGCCGATGAGGTAGCTAATTCTCATTGGTCACGGAGGGGAAGCAATATACGTTATGCCTCGCTCTACCCCGACCGGTGGGGACAATGTACGTTGTGTCCACTCTCACCTCTCGGATGATGACAAACCCTATAACACTAGCTAAGAGTACAGAGTGAGAGATTCCTGGCAAACATATACATTAGACATCAATCATACATATCCTATCATGATACTACGAACTTAAAGCAGGAATCTCGAGCATGCTGGTAGAACAAACCTAGCATGGCACTAACATGTACAACAGGCAAACATGCTAGCAAGAATTCAATCACAAGCTATCCTATCCACTAACATGCTCATAAAAGTAAACAGGCATACGAGGCACAATCAAGAAAGCATCGCAGGGTCCACACAACCACGGTAAGAGATCCTTACCTGGAAACAAGCAGAAAATAATAATTATCACGACCAACGAATAATGACCCTCGAGCTTTAATAGAAACCCGAACAACCTGATTATAACAATAAACACCCCAATTAAATACATAAACAACAGCCAACAACTCGGAGTCCAAAGAGGGAAAAGACTCGGGAATTACCAACCGAGAAGCACAAGGCTCAGCCAAAACAACACACCGGGCAGCGGGTCGGTACCGCTAGATGGCCGGGTCAAGCCGGGCGGCGCGCAGGGAGGCTCGCTGGGGCATGCTGGCTCGGCAGGGAAGCTCGCTGGGGCGCGTCGGGCGCGGACGAGCTACAGGGACGCGATGGCGCGTGGGCGAGGCTCGGTTAGGCGAAGGCACGCGAGCTGGGAGACGCGACGCTATAGAGACGCGATGGCGCGCGGGCGAGGCTCGGACGACACAACTGGGCGACAGGAAACGCGCGCGGGCGCTCTGCACGGAGCAGGCTGGGGCTGGGCGAACTAGGTCTGACTTGGGCGGTGCTGGCACGGGGTGGCTCGCACGGTGCGGCTGGCTAGGTGGCTGGGGCGAGCAAGGGGCTCGAGTGAGGGCTAGGGGTCGAGTGAGGGTGAGAGAGAGAGAGAGAGAGAAAAAGGAAATAAAACACATGGGAAAAATGGGGGATTTTCTTATTTTAATAATTTCCTTTTTTTTCCTTTTCTTTTTCCTTTTTGTTTTCATCCTTATCCTTTTAAAAATACAACAAAAATCCCATTTTTGGCTTCCTCTTCGAGACCCGGCTGAAGCAAATCTTTCCAATAATAAAACTCACTTATAAATCACTAAGGCAAAGGTTCAAATCCCAAATCCTGACCGGAGAGCAAAATGACCAAAATACCCCTAAGGGTTAAAAAGCTCTAACGGCCCAACCGATTGCCCTAATACTGAACTGAGAGTACTTGGATAATCAGAATGGAAAACTGGGCCGTTACAACCAGGACGGCTAGCGGAGGGAGCTGATTGATCATGCGAGCTGCCGGCACTCTGTCTTTATTGTTTGCATATTTGTTCAGCATGTAGATGGACAGGAGTCCTAGGGGAAACATTATTAAAAGTTGTTTGAACTGTTTTGAATGTTTTTATATATACTAGCCAGGCTTGTTTTACTTCGTTAGTTTTTCTTAAACAAAATTGTTGATTATGTTTTAAGCATTCCCCGTTCTAAATGTTTTGAAAGGTTTTAAATATGAGCACTAAACCGCTCGATGAAATATTTAACTTGCATGCTGAGTGAGAACCTAGGTTTAGGACCGTATTTTGGGTCGGGTTCTTACAGTTGGTATCGTGAGCACGAGTCATAGATTCTCAGTAGACTAACTCGCTTGCGTGTTGTTGCCCCATGATCATCAAAGACTCATGGCCGTCGGAGTTTGTCTCGAGTTCATTAAGCTAAGGGTTTTATTTTACAATACTGCATCTAGTATACATGTGTTACCCTTGTTTGGCAGTGAGAGCCCCAGCGTGGGCTAGCTTCTATGCTTTGTGTATATTGCCAGTATGTTGATTTCACATAGAGTAGCAGGGACGTTTGGTATTTCCAACCGAGGAGTTGGACTGTTCATGTGTAAAGAACCGACCCAAAAGGGGCTCTAAATGGGCCTTTACCCCAATGCATGTATTCAAAATAAAAGACATTATGAAAAATACATTTCGGATCCCAAGTAAAAACAGAAACATTCAACAATCAAAACATACAGTTCTAAAAGCATACTCTGATCAGAGATTTATTTAAAACATTTAAACATTCCACAAGTACAAATATGCTGGAATCCATAAAACGTAAGAAAACATCCTAGGGCTCCGTGCCCGTCTACATGCATTCAGGGGAAATAACAAAAGTCAAGAGTCATGATATAATAAAATGGTTAGAGATGACAGCAGGAATCCATGATCACAGCTCCTCCTTCAGCCATCCTGTCTCGCACCTTGGTTACCTGTGGAAAACCACAAAATAAGGGTGAGTAACGAATTACTCAGTAAGAATCCCCAGCCGGGGTACAATACGATGCACATGGTCATCTAGGTGAGTGTATGCAAGCTATGAATATAAACACAGAATAGAGCACATAACTTAAGTCCCCACTTGGACCTCGGATGCCAACTCAGGGTCTTAGTCCAGAAATAAATCCACCACACAATACGCCCTATACGAGAAACGAGTCCCGGCCTCAGCCTGTCTAATGTCGATACGAAAGGTGAACTAGCTCAAGATCCCGAGGAGCTCTCCGGTCGGCACTGTAATGAGCGTAAGCGCGCATCCGCGTGCTACTACGCACTATGGGGGTGCCGGGTCTAGTGGCAAGCGCCCATGTCCAAATACCACGCCTAACTAAATCTCCGGATCGGTGTCACCGACATAGGGGTGAGACTGGACACGTGAACTATGTCACCTGAACCACCGCACCGAGGCTAAGGAATCGGTCGTGGTAGGCTTACACCAGAAGTCGCCCTTGCCCTATCGGTGGCAATCAAGGGCTACGGCCGAACACGCCGAGGACGTGTCGATCGCCGGGATGAGGCAATGCCAAGTCATCATCCCGACCGCTGGGGCATTTAACGATCCGCCACCCTCACCCAAGATTGCAGGGCCTACCGGTCGGGTTAGCTAAACCCTCACGGGGTCCAGGGACGGAGTATTACCTCGTACGTCCCTGCCATGGATGCAAGATACTTTATGCATCGGGCCCGATGATGCTACCTACCTACACTCTAACATATCATTTCAATAGCATATAATCCAATACAATCCAAATCGTGCTCAATGGATACAACGAACCTAGCATGGTACTACGAAGCAAGAACAGATATGAGCATGCCGAACGGAACAACCTAGCATGGACTAACATGAGAGAACAACATACGAAGTCATGCTAGTCGAGAATTCGAATGAGAGCACCTAAACTATACATGCCGATAATCACAAACAAACATACAAACAACAATCACATAGAACATCGCAGGTCCACACAACTCCGTAAGAAATCCTTACAGCCGGCAACTACACACAAAACCTAAGCTGCGATCGAACCCGAGCTAGCTACGAGAACCTAACAAAAACAATGATAATCATAATCCATAAGCCTAAATATAATAAAATAAACAAGGCTCGCTCGGGAGCAACTCACGCGGCTCGGTGACACGCTGGACGGGCAGGCGCAAAGACGGCGAAGTTGCTTTGCTGGGCGCCGACGGCGCAGAAGGGGGCTGATGGGCGGCGGGGACCGCACACCGGCGCCGACGCGGCGCGAAGGGGGCTGATGGGCGGCAGGACCGCACACCGGGCGCCGACGGCGGCAGAGGCGGCGGGCGCGCTGCTGCAGCGGCGACGGCGGCTGGCTGGCGCAGCGCATGGGCGCGGCAAGCGGACGGAGCGAGCGCGCTGGCGCGAGGCGCGACGACGCGATGCGGCGCGGCGCGCGCGCGGAGCGGGCGCGCGGCGCGCGCGACGCGCGCGCGCGGCTGCCGCCACCGGTGCGCGCGACGGCCGCGCGACGGGCCGGCGGTCCGGGCGGCTCAGTGCTGCGCTGCTTCTGCGATCCGGGCAAGCTGGGCTTCTTTGCGCTAGGCGATCTGGGCGGCCTGGGCTTGCTGCTGGGCAGCCTGCAACAAACACACACACACACAAGCTCTTCTCCTTACCTTCGGCCAACAAGAACACCCAATCGAGAAGATGAAGAGGATGAAGACTTACCCGGAATGATGATTGAACCAAGGGAGCTGCAAGGATGAAGAACTCGGCAAGGCAATGGAGAGAAAAGCTTGGGCGGCCACACACTTTGGAGAAGAAGATGAGACAAACCTAATTTCTATTTCATTTAACCAAATGCTCCAAAACTCCCAAAATGCAAGGCTAACCATAAAATGATGCAGGAAGAGCAACAAGAGCACCTAATGGCTCAATTGGTACACATCCCCACAAGCTTCCCAGGAGACTCGGGTTCAAAACCCAACTGCAACACAATTTCCTTTATTTTTACTTTTGCACCAAACCTTGCTCAAACCAACCCACCAATCCTTCCAAAAACCTACATAAATCCATCCAATAATTTTAGCAACTGGAAAAAGACATAAACGGCCCTGACGGCCCGACCAAATTACCAAAATACCCCTAGGGCATACTTGGAAGACCGGGATGAAAACCTGGGTCGTTACATCATGTTGATGATGAGACCACGTCCAGGGTTGTCTAGACCCGTAGGCCACCGTTGGCCCTGGCAGATGAGTTGCCAAGAGAAGGGGGTTAGAGGCTAGCACGCCTCAGAGTGAGACTCCTTGAGCAGAGTGTGCTCTAGCCATGAGGGAATTGATGGCAGGTCTTTTAGCTATCAGAGAGTGGAGACCCAGGCGCAGACTGTAGCGCGTAGTGAGGAGTCCCGGGCACAGATAGCCCAGCTGACAGAGTTTATTTAGGAGGCCTCCCTAGTAGCTCCAGAGTCTCCGGAGGTTTCCTGAAGGGCGTGATCGATGAGGTTTATGCTGATGAGTTAGTTAGCATTGATGGAGCCGCCGAGTTTGGCAAGTGGAAGCCTATAGAGCTTGATGCTTTAGAGAACCTGCTGGTAGCAGCGAGGTGGTTGACCAGGTTCGAGCTTATCATCCGAGTGTTGGGATGATCTGATGTTTAGAGGCCGAGGCTTGCCGTTCTTGTGCTGTTTGATACAGCAGTTTGGTGGTGGAAGTCCCCTGAGAGAGGCGGACCAGCAGAGTCTCCACCAGCCACCCGATCGATTGGCAAGTTGCCAAGTTAGTAGCTTTTGAGGAAGATGTAGGGACATCTTGACCTCCTGCAAGCCTGCAGTTGTTTTGCAGCCAGTCCTGTTAGTCCCTGTGGCCCGAGTGCGGTGCGAGGTTTGCTTGTCAGGACTTAATCCGTCATGGATTTCAGTTCGCTAGTAGAGTGGAGCACTCTTTTATTTGCATGTCCCTAGTGTGGAACAAGTTGTTGCCTCCAAAGGGTCGGCCTGAGTATTTGTTGAGCATCGAGTGCGATGCAAGAGCAGGCCGTGGCATATCTGTAGACGAGATGCCAGAGATTAGACTGCCCGAGTGTTGAGACTCTTGTGTTAAGTGCCAAAGCCCCGTCACTTGGAGTGTGACCTTCCCTACCCTCAGAGGGGCATTAGGCTCGTATTTGGTTATTTTGTGTTGTGCAGGATGTAGTGCCTGTTGGCACCAAGCTTGAGAGGAGGCCTAGTTTCAGGCCAGTTGGCACCTTTTTGGTGCAGGTGGTTCCATGACCCGCCCGGAGTATAGCATCCCCACTAGCCTTGTACCCGTTTTTCTGAAGTTGCATCTGTTTGGATTGCTTAAGAGATCTAGCTCGGTGGTAGTCAGAGAACTACAAGTGTGAGGTCGTTTGAGGGAAAGGTAGGAGCTTTTCAGGGTCACCGAGAGTTGGGTACAAAGGATGCTGTAGGTTGGTGAGGGCTAGGGCGTCCGAGTTCTCGCGCTTGTGTGTGGGCTTGTGAGCCAGCTTGTTGGTAGTGTGTTTCGACTACCCTTGGAGTTACCCTAATATGGGTAGAGTTGGCATCGAGGATGCGTGGTTGATCCAGTGTTAGAGCCGTGAGTTGGATGGTTGAGCTGAGCATTTAGTGGGCACATTGGTATGAGGTATGTCAGCTTGGTGTGGTTATGCTCTTGTAAGAGTGAGTTGACCAATGTAGCTTTTCGTGGTGAGTTGACCCCGAGTGGTTTGAACTCTTGTTGCTCCTTTTCTAGTTGTGGCTCTATTGGGAGGCAAAAGTTGCCTTGTGTGAGAGTACTTGTTGGTTTGGATCTTAAGGAACCAAGTTGGAGCTATACACGCCGGTGTACTTTTGTGTAGCTCGTTCCGTGGTGTATTTTGCAGGAACCACTAGAGGATCGTGTTGAGTAGCAAGTGCTCAGTTATTGAGGTGTTAGGGCTTTAGTTCTTGGCAGGTGCCCTAACCTTGGTTGTGAGGATACCGTGCCTATAGCCGGGTTGTTGTTTAGGAAAGTTATGCTAGTTGGCCCTTGACCTGGGTAGAGGCTTTTCTTGTTGATCGATGGTTGGAGTTCAGTTGGAACTGAACAAGGGCGATGGTAGCAAAATCGCGTAGTGGCTGGCCGTCATGGTTAAGAGAGTGTTGTTCGGATCCTTACCCTGGGTAGAAGCTACGTTGTGGCTGATGCTTTGAGCAAGAGGAAGATTGGGCCTTCCGGTGGTTCCCGCTCAGGTCGATAGCAGACTTGCCGACAGGGCCAGTCTAGGGGTCGGGATCAGCGCCAACCGCAGGTCAGAGCTCTGGATCGTCGCAGGGCAGGGCCAGGCAGCAGGCTCATTGCATCAAGTGTGGTAAGGCACATTCTGGATTGTGTGGAGCATCGCCCCATGCTCGCTTCAGGTGTGGCAAGGAAGAGCTTTTGGCTAGCATAGTTGAGATGCTGAAGGGAGTTGTGCTCGTGTGGCCAGATGTCTATTAGACCGTTTGTCGATAGTGTGTGTTGGAGGGTGATCGGAGGAACCCTAAGTTGTGGAGAGCCTCACCAGAGCTCGGTCAGACCCAGGCAGTGTTCCTCGGTTGAGTTGCTGGATGCTTGTAGACCGTTGACAAGCTAGAGTTGTTCTTAGTATCCTCCGCGTTGGTTTTCAGAATTCTTAGCAAGGTGGTGCTTGGCATTGGCCAAGGTTTGGTTCCCTTGGTGTTTTCTAGAGCTAGCTTGGTTCGACCAAGCTGGCGTTGCTCTGAGGACTTGTTCCTAGTCAGGAAGTTTTGAGAGTTGACCCCTCCCTCAGCGGTTGAGAAAGTACTGCTAGTTTTGAGTTGGTGGTTCAAGCATTTGTGGAATCCTTGGATGTTTCTTCCGAGAGAGTTGGTGGTTGTTACCGTTGAGTTTGAGCAAGACAGCGAGCGTGTATGAAATTCGCTGTCCTTCGGAAGTCCTCTTGCTAGGAAATCATTCCTGTAGAGGAGGAGTCAGCTTAGCTCCTGAGTTGTGTAGTTGATCGTAGTAAGCGCAAAATTGTCAAATGCCACGAGAGTGTCCCTGCGTCTGTTTGTTAGCAAGCGGAAAGTTGTTTGTTCCCGTGAGGGCGAAGGCCAGCTAGTTCAAGGGCTTGAGTTGTTGGCGGATGGTTGTTGGATCTTTGGAGCTTGTAGACCCCCCTTAGTTCTTTGGTGGTTGAGTTGCACCGTGGATGCCGGTCTCGAGTTTTAACTTTTGAGGTAGTCTTGCTGACTCGTATTGTTCTTGATCCGCCAGCTTGAGGTCGACGCTATCCTTATCCCTCGCGCTGTTTCGTGTGTGAAGTTCCTAGTTGGAAGATGAGATGGGTCTAAGCTTAAAAGGAGGAAGTCCATAGAGCAGCCAGATGGACTTAAGAGTTGAGTGGCAGTTTGGAGACGAGGTTCGCTTGTTGTAAGACTTGGGTTGAGTTTCTGCAGAGCAAGCCCTTCTCGGGCTTTGTCCCTAGTTGATGTGCGTTCGGAGTTGGCGTTATAGCTGAGCCACAGTTGAGTGGGTTGGCACAGAGGTGCCGTGGCATTGGTGGGTAAAACCTTTGAGTTGTTATCCTCCAGCTATTGTGTTGCTAGTAGCCGCGTGATGTTTTATTCTTTGCTGCTCGAGGTTTCCGTGAGAGGAATGTTGTTGTTTTCCTGTTTGGCGATGTTCCCTTAGACCAGTGGCTAATCAGATTGCATTAGAAAGTTTGTTGTCGGCCGATGAGGGGCTCCAGTTTATTAGTTTGGTTGAGTGGAGCTTGCTCCTGGACCTTGTCATTCAGAGGTGGCCGTAGCTGAAGTTCAGCTAGTGTGAGTGGGTTAGCCGTCTGGTCAACCAGGTATGTGCCCCTGGCTTGAGTGCGTCGTTGCTCTTCAAGATGGTTGCTTAGTGTTGTGGACGCGTGCTAGTTGGAGAAGTTTGCCTTCAAGATCAGTCACCAGTTGTGGTTCGATTTGGATCTCGTTAAGGATTGTAGGCAATCATTGGGGTTCGTAGATCTCTTGTGAAGTAGGAGGAGGCCGATTAGTTCCAGAAACCCGAGAGGTTCAGTTGTTTGGTTAGCATGGTGTAGAGTTAAGGCTGTTGTTAACAGCTGTGAGCCAGAGAAGTTATGCCAGTGCTCGGCGAAGAGTTTAGAGCTTGTGACCAGTCCTCGAGTTTGCTGTGAGTGGCGCCGTAGAGAGGCGTTCCGAGTTGGGTTAGCAGGGATAAGAGAGCCCTAGAGTCGTAAGACAGTCTGAGAGTTGGTGCGAGTCAGAAGATGTGACTCACCGACTAGCTATCGCATGATTTCTTCAAAGCTCAGTGTTAGTTCAGTTTTGGTTGAGATAGTTTGTGGCAGACTCGGTGTCTTTTGGGCTTGGAGCCTTTGGGAAACCAAGAGGGTTCGGTTTCGAAGAAGGATTTGTGTTGTCTTAATCGGGAGCTTGGTTGGTTAAGAATCAGTGGAGTTTTCCTAGAGTTATTTTCGTCTTAGGACTTTCGAGGACGAAAGTCTTAAAAGGAGGGAGTATTGTAACGGCCCGATTTTACTGCTTTGCTTACCTGTGATTTCGGGTCATTATTCGGATGTTCGGATGGGCCGTTAGATCTTTTTTAACCCTTAGGGGCATTTTGGTCTTTTGCCCCCGGTCAGGGTTTTGAGGATTTTCAAGATTTCAGGGCCATTCCTGCCTTTTGCGAAGCTTGGTGGTTTTTGGTTGCAAGACCCAAGAAATTTGAGCAAGTAGTTTGGAAGTTTGGAGGTATTTTAGATTTTGTCTAATTAATGGGTTTTTGAGTGCTTCCATTGGGATTTGAACCCTTGCCCTCTTTTGGTTTTGGGAGTTTGTAGGAAAAAGAGTTTTATTAAAAATAAAGTTTGCTTGGGCCGGGTTTTGCAAGAGGAAACCTTGGGAAGGGATTTTAGGCCCATTTAAATTAGGGAAAAGGAAAGAAAATCCCATTCCCCTTGTTTTGCAAAATCTCTCTCTCTCTCTCTCTCTCTCTCTCTCTCTCTCTCTCTCTCCTTGCCGACCTCACCAAGAAACCCTAGCCGCCCAGCCATGCCCTAGCCGCACCACACCCTGGCCGCACAAGACCGCTCAGCCCTGCCCAGCCACGCCGCACCAGACCGCAGCACAGCAGATGCCAAGGCGCGCCCAGCGCCAGCGCGCCCTGCTTGTCCTTGCTGACGGACAGCCTGCCTTGCCGTGCGGGTTGGGGCGTGACCTTGTGTCTTCTCGGTCGGGAATTCTCGAGTCTTTTCTCCTTTGGGTCCTAGGGTGTTGGCTGCTGTTTATTTAATTAGGTTGTTTTTATTAAAATGCTTAGGTTGCTCGGTTTCGCTTTAAAGCTCGAGGGTCATTATTTGATTGTGAAAGTTATTTCTGCTCGTTTCCTGGTAAGGATTTCTTATCGTGGTTGTGTGGACCCTTCGATGCTTTCTTGATTGTGCCTTATATGCATGTTTACTCTTATGAACATGATTAGTGGATAGGATAGCTTGTGATTGCATTCTTGCTAGCATGTTTGCTTGTTTGTACATGTTAGTGCCATGCTAGGATTGTTCTTCCAGCATGCTCGAGATTCCTGCTTTAAGTTCGTAGTATCCTGCTAGGTTATGTATGATTGATGATTATATGTATGTTTAGCCAGGAATCAGTTACTCTGTACTCTTAGCTAGTATAGTAGGGTTTGTCATCATCCAGAGGCTGAGAGCGGCCATAACGTACTTTGTCCCCATCGGTCGGGAGTTAGAGCGAAGCATAACGTCCATTGCTTCCCCCCGGCAGCCAATGAGGATTAGCTACCTCATTGGAATAAGCCTAGTTTGTAGCCTGCTAGAGCGGAACCCTGCCAATGGTGCAAGCCCGCTTTGCCTTGGCGGTTCTTAGCTTCAGTGTCGGTGGTACAGTGCCGCACAGATGAGTGCCGAGGGCCTCGCACTCATCGTGTTCGGTGACACCGCTTCCGAGTCTTTAGGCATGCGTGCACTGCCCGCGTAGTTTGTACTTAGGCCCCACATTTACGCCGGTTGCAGCGGCGGCATGCGGTGTGCGCGCACACGCGTTAGTCGCCGGTTCGGAGAACTCCCTCGGGCTAATGTTCGTGAGTACACCAGTTCCTTCCAGTTTAGAGGCAGACTTCGGGTACTCTCCCGTTAGTCCAGATTTATTAGCGAGGGTAAGAGGCCCTTGAGGACACCCATTGGGATTGGCTTTTGAGCTAATCATTTGGTCGAGAGAGAAAGACCCTCGAGGGTGTCGGACATCTTTGGGATTGGCTTTTGAGCTAATAAATTGGCCGAGGGAGAAAGACCCTCGGAGATGTCCCGGGATTGGTTATGAGAACCAATCATTAGGCCAGAAGTAGGAGACTTCCAAGGATTCCAGATTCTGCCTTGTAAGCTCGTTGGGCTATGATCTGTGTTGGTAACCGTTTGCATGTATACTAGGGTGCTAGATGATTGATGCATCGTATTGTACCCCGGTTGGGGATTCTTACTGAGTATGTTTATACTCACCCTTATTTATGTGGTTTTCCACTGAGTAACTTGGATAACACTGGGGACGGCTAAGCGGAGGGAGCCACAAGACTCTGTCTTTATTGTTTGCATATTTGTTCAGCATGTAGATGGACAGGAGTCCTAGGGGAAACATTATTAAAAGTTGTTTGAACTGTTTTGAATGTTTTTATATATACTGGCCAGGCTTGTTTTACTTCGTTAATTTTTCTTAAACAAAATTGTTGATTATGTTTTAAGCATTCCCCGTTCTAAATGTTTTGAAAGGTTTTAAATATGAGCACTAAACCGCTCGATGAAATATTTAACTTGCATGCTGAGTGAGAACCTAGGTTTAGGACCGTATTTTGGGTTGGGTTCTTACATATCCACTAGAAATTTATACAATCACATAGTAAGACATGATAGTAATTATACGCAGGACCCACACACCCTCGGTAAGGAACCCTTACCTGGAAGTAAGCAGAGAAATATCAATCACACCCAACAAGTGACCCTCGAGCTTCTATGTGAACCCAAGCAACCTAAGCAAGTAATAAAATCACCCTAATTAAACAATCAGCAGCTATTATCTCAAGGTCTAAAAGAGCGGAGGCTCGAGAATTACCAACCGAGAAGACAACAGGCTCGGCACCAAGCTATCACGGCCAGCGAGCTCGCGGCAAGCGGCGTCGCGCGAGCAAGCGTAGAGGGGCTCTATGGGGCGCTGGGCGCTGTCTCTGGCACCGGGCGCAATCGCGCAGACACGACGGCGCTGGGCGCTGGCACTGGGCGCAATCGCGCAGACGCGACGGCGCTGGGGCGCTGGCGTACGGACGCAGGCGAACGGAGTGTCGCAGCGAGCTCGCGCTGGGACGGCACGAAGGACGAACTGGGCGACGCGGCGAGATCACGCTGGGACGGTGCGAAGGACGGGCTGGGCGACGCGGCGAGATCACGCTGGGACGGTGCGAAGGACGGCTGGGTTACGCGGGCTGGCTGCGACCGCTGCGATGGAGCTACTGTAGGGCTGCTTGATGCGGCCTTGGCTGGCGGTCGCCGCGCACGCAAGCGGCGAGCGCTTGACGCGTCGCGCGCGCGACGCGAGCGGCGACGGCGGAAATGGCGCGCGGCAGGCGGGGGCACACGCTAAGGTTTTTCTCTCCTCCTTTCTCCTTCTTTTCTTTTTTTCTTTTCTAAATTTAAATAAGCTTTTGGAAAAATCCCCAAAATCCCTTCCCAAGGCTTCGAATTTCCCTAAGTCTAGGGCTCGAATCTCCCAAGCCACCCTTAAAGAAATTTCCTATTTTACCCCCGACCAATAAACCTCCAAAAACCTTAACAATCCAACTGCTCCTGGAAACAATGATACAAAAACCTTATTTCACAATTAATAGAAATCCGGGCTGTTACAATACTCCCTCCTTAGAAGACTTCCGTCCTCGGAAGTCGCTGTACTAGAATAACTCCGGGTAGTTTCTCCTCATCTCCCCTTCCAACTCCCAAGTAGCTTCCTCAACTCCCTGATTCCGCCACTGCACTTTCACTAAATCAATGGCTCGGTTCCTCAGAACTTTTTTCTCGAATGCTAAGATCTCTATGGGTTTTTCCTCAAAGCTCAGGTCACTGTTCAACTGCAAAGGCTCAAAATCTATGATGTGCGAAGGATCTGCCACATACTGGCAGAGCATCGAAACATGGAACACACTATGCACTGCAGCCAAGGACGGTGGCAGTGCTAACCGGTAAGCTACAACCCCAACTCTCTCAAGAATCTCGAAAGGTTTTTCATCCCGGTCTTCCAGGTATGCCCTAGGGGTAATTTGGTAATTTGGTCGGGCCGTCAGGGCGCTTGTGTTTTTTCTTTCAGCTTATTAAAATTATTGGATGGATTTATGTAGGTTTTGGAGGGATTTGTGGTTTGGTTTGAGCAAGGTTTGATGCAAAAGTAAAAATAAAGGAAATTGTCTTTGCAAATGGGTTTGAACCCGGTCTCCCGAAAGCTTGTGGGGATGTGTGCCAATTGAGCCATTAGTTGCTCTTGTTGCTCTTTCTGCATCACATCTTAGTTAACCTTGGATCTTTGGTGTTTGGTGCATTTGGTTAAATGAAATAGAAATTAGGTTTGTCCATCTTCTTCTCCAAAGTGTGTGGCGCCCAAGCTTTGCTCTCCATTGCCTTGCCGAATTCTTCATCCTTGCGGCTCCTTTGGATCGATCATCATCATTCCGGTAGGTATCGATCTTCCTCTTCTTCTTCTCATCATTCGTTTGGTGTCTTTGTTGGGCCAAGTGTGTTTGTGTTGATTGCAAACCACCGAGAGAAGCCCACCACCACCGCAATCGTCGCGCGCCCCAGCCGCCAACTCGCCGCGCTGATCCGCCTAGCGGCCTTGCCGTTAGTCGGCCAAAGAAACACCTAGCCTTGTCGTCGCGGCCGGTCCCCACGCCCAGATCTGGCGGCGGCTGCCGCCACGCGCGGATCGCCAAGAGCGAACAGCCAGATCGCCGTTCGTCCTCGCTGATCGATCGCCGCGACGCCCGAGAGGCCTCGCGCCGCGCCCGCGCCTTGGCCGCGTCGCGTCGCCGCCTATCGCGCCGCCAGCGCGCGCAGCGCATTCGCTCGAAGCCGCTCGCGCCGCGCCCGACGCCTTCGCCGCGTCGCGCGCGCGCTTCCTGCGCCCGTCCGTCGTGCCGTGCCTTGCTTGCCGTCGCCGCGCGCCGCGCGAATGCGCCAGCGCCGCAGCTAAGCGCGCAGCGCAGCGCCACACCGCCGCCGTGATAGCTCGCCAAAGAACTCCAAGTTCGTGTCGCCGTGCGCGTGAGTGCCCTTGCCCGAGCTTGCCGTTCTATTGTTTTTTAGAAGTTTTAGATGCCGATTATTATTGGTTTGCTAGGTTCCCGCCGCTAGCTCGAGATTGTTCCGCAGACTTAGGATTTGTGTGTAGAAGCCTCAGAGCAAGGTAAGGATTTCTTACCGGAGTTGTGTGGGCCTCTGCAGTATATTGGTGATTGTTGTTTTGTATGCTGTGTATGATTATTAGCATGTTTAGCCCTAGGTGCTCTGTTCTAAATTCTGATGGCATGAACTCTTGTATTGTTTCTCATGTTAGCCCATGCTAGGTTGTTCCATTCTCGCATGTTCGATATCCGTTCTTACTTCGTAGTATCATGCTAGGTTCCTTGTATCTCATGGAGCACGTATTGGACCGCATTGAATGAATTGTTATTATTGCTATGGTTTAGAGTTCGTAGGTAGCATCATCCGGCGGATGCATAACGTAACTTGCATCCCCGATGTGGGACGTATTTAGATGGTACTCGTCCCTAATCCCGTTAGGGTTTAGCTAACCCTAACGGCCGGCCTCGCATTCTTGGGTGAGGGTGGCGGTATCGTTAAATGCCCCAATGGTCGGGATGATGACTTGGCATTGCCTCGCCCCTCGATCGGCACGTCCTCGGCGTGTTCGGCCGTAGCCCTTGATTGCCACTGTTAGGGCATGGACCGCTTCTGGTGTAAGCCTACCACGACCGGTTCCTTAGCCTCAAAGTGCGGTGGTGCAGCCGACATAGTTCACGTGTCCGTGTCTCACACCCCTATGTCGGTGACACCGATCCGAGATTTAGTTAGGCATGGTGGCATCGAACACAGGCGACTTGCCACTAGACCCGGCACCCCCGAGTTTGCGGTAGCATGCGGTGCGCGCTTACGCTCATTACAAATACCGACTAGAGAGCTCCTCGGGATCTTGAGCGCTGTACCTTTCGTGCTCGATGATAGACGGTGAGGCCGGACTTGTTCCCGTATAGGGCGTATAGTGTGTTGTGGTATTTCCGACTAAGACCACGAGTTGGCATCCGAGGTCCAAGTGTGGACTTAGCTATGTGCTCCGCTCTGTGTTTGTACTCATAGCTTGCATACATTCTTCTAGATGATCATGTATATCGTATTGTACCCCTGCTGGGGATTCTTCTTGAGTAATTCGTTACTCACCCTTATTCCGTGGTTTTCCACAGTAACCAAGGCGCGAGACAGGATGGTGAAGGAGGAGCTGTGATCATGGAATCCTGCTTTGTCATCTCTAACCATTTTATTATATCATGACTCTTGACTTTTGTTATTTCCCTGAATGCATGTAGACGGGCACGAGCCCTAGGATGTTTTCTTACGCTTTATGGATTCCAAAGATATTTGTACTTGTGGAATGTTTAAATGGTTTAAATAAATCTCTGATCAGTATGCTTTTAGAAATGTATGTTTTGATTGTTGAATGTTTCTGCTTTTTACTTGGGATCCAAATTTATTTTTCATAATGTCTTTTATTTTGAATACATGCATTGGGGTAAAGGCCCATTTAGAGCCCCTTTTGGGTCTGGTCTTTATGATTGGTATCAAAGCTCGAGTCATAGATTCTGTAGATCGACCTTTTGTTGTAGGTCGTCCTTCCATGATCACCAAAGAGCTGGTCACCATCAGTGTACGCCTAGGTTTATTGTTTTAGAAAGAAAAAGGGTTAAGAATTTACAATACCTTTCATCTAGTGTATGCCTTGTTTGGTGTTGTGGAGTGGTGACAGTGTGTTTTGATTCGTTGTTGGTTTGGATTTAGATCGCCAAAGATGCTACCACCCGCATCGGAGAGGAGGTTCGAGAGCGTGTCGAGGTATCGTGGATCGGATCTCGACATCGCAGGACATCGTCCCAAGCCGAGATCGATGGCATTCCACCAGCGAGCTCCTCCCGCGCCTAGAGCGGGCGTTGAGGCGATCGAGCGCGTGAGATCGCTCCCCGGAGCGAATTTGCCGAGTCTATGAGGGCTTTTATGGTCGCATGTTGAGTGACCGGAGGGCGTAGACCCGTGCCTTGTTGGCGCGCAGCAATGGAAGAGTCCCGAGCCCAGATTGAGCAAACTGACTCGATTGGTTCAAAGAGCACGCAAGAGCACCTCCACTCCACAGAGGAGCAAGTAGCCCCAGAGGCGGATATGGCGGAGGGTGCCGAGGAGTTGGGTAGGTGGTGAAGGATTTTGTGAAGTGGAAGCCCGAGAAGTTTGATGCCACCGGTGATGCGTTAGCGGCAGCCAGTGTGGATTGCCCATTTGGAGTACACCTTCCCGATCATGGTGTGCCCCGATATTCGAGAGGTCGAGGTGTGCGGCTCATGTGCTAGGAGGCACAACGAGATGGTGGTGGGAGTCCACCTTGAGCGAGAGACCACCGGGTCTCCACCCGCTACTTGGGAGTTCTTCAAGGCCGAAGTTCAAGGTAAAGTTCATCGGTGATGAGGCTCAAGAGAAGATGGTGGAGCTCTTCCGGAACCCTCAAGCGTGGTTCTGATTCCATTGAGGAATATGAGAGGAAGTTCTCGGAGTATGGATATTTTGCTCGCCAGCTTGATAGCCACCCCAGAGTGAAGATTCGGAAGTTCATATCCGGATTGAGGCGGGGCGTTTCTCGAGATGTCGGGCTCTCGTGCCCCCGACACTTATGCTAGGGTCATCCGATTAGCCACGATCTATAATGGGAAGTATCCTGCTGGCGGGTTGTTGCCGCCTCTGTTCGGCGTCCCGTCCCAGCAGCCTATGGGGCGTAAGAGGAAGTTTGATTTTTCGGGAGGCGGCAGCGCCGCCAAGCGATTTCTGCAACAGAGATCACGGAGAGCTCCAGTCCGTTTCCAGCCTCGATGGCAGGGAGGACCCAGCGAGTTCCTGCATGTGCTACTTGTGGGAAAGTCCACGCTGGAGCTTGTCGACCGACCTAGATTGTGCTTTCGTTGTGGTAGAGAGGGCACATGGCACATTTTTTGTGATCGGCCCGATTATGGCAGCTCATCCAAATTTCAAAGAGCAGGTCGAGTGTTTGCTACGACCCGTCAGAGGCCGAGCGTCACGGATGCCGCTGTGGCGGTGTACGCTTCTTGTTTTAGATAATCTGCGCATTTGTCTTGTTTGATTCTGTTCTCACGCATTCATTTGTATTTGTGTTGTTTGGCTGAGCATGCTAAGTTAAGACTAGAGACTCTAGGTTTCGAGTTATCTCATTGCAACTCCTTCGGGAGTTAATATGTTGTCTAGAGATAAGATTAGGGATGGCCGGATCGAGATATCCGGAGTTGCTTAGGCTACGCTCATAGTTCCGCCTATGAGCGGTTTTGATGTGATTCTTGGTATGGAGTGGTTAGTCGCTAACCACGCGTTGATTGATCGCCACCGAAAAAGAAGTAGTGTTCAGCCGCCGTGTCGGCCCGGCTTTTAAGTTTCGTGGAGTCCAGGTGGAGTTTGCCCGCCGATGGTGTCACCGTGAAAGCTCGTCGCTTGCTAGCTCATGGAGCTTGGGGCTATCTAGCCAAGTTGTCCGGGAGCCGCCCCTCGTGTCTGCTGATCGTGTACCGGCCGTCGTGCGGAGTTTGCGGGCGTGTTTCTGAGGAGTTACCGGGGTTGCCCCGAAGAGAGAGTTGACTTCACAATTGAGCTCGAGCCGTGGACCCTCCCTATCTCGAAGGCTCCGTGTCGTATGGCGCCAGTGAGTTAAAGGCCAAGATTGATTCAGGGAGATGTTAGATCGAGGGTTCATCCGTCCCGAGTGTGTCCCCGTGGGGAGCACCGATTCTGTTTGTGAAAAAGAAGGATGGTTCTATGCGCTTATGTATTGATTGCGCGAGCTTAATAAGGTGACAATGAAGAATAAGTATCCGTTGCCCGTATTGACGATTTGTTCGATCCGCCTGAGGAGCTTCCGTGTTCTCCAAGATAGATCTCGAGATCCGGTTACCATCGATTCTGGATCGTGGATGCCGACATTCCTAAGACAGCGTTCGTGTCTAGATATGGTCACTATGAGTTTGTGGTCATGTCGTTTGGATTGACCAATGCCCCACCGCATTCATGGACATGATGGATAGGGTGTTCAAATCATTTTTGGACAAAACTTCGTCATCGTGTTCATTGACGATATTCTGATTTTTTCGAGGTCTAAAGAAGACCATGCGAGCATTTGAGGCGAGTATTGGCGGCTTTGAGGAAAACCACTTTATGCGAAGTTTTCCAAATGTGATTTCTGGTTGGAGCGGTGGCCTTCCTAGGCCACGTAGTTTCGAGAGATGGTATAGCCGTGGACCCCGCGAAGATTGAGGCCGTGAGTTCATGGGCCAAGCCGACTTCAGCTGATTCGAGATTCGTAGCTTTGCAGGTTTGGCGAGTTACTACCGTCGGTTCGTCAAGGACTTTTCTGCTATAGCCTCGCCCCTCACTCGTCCGACGAGGAAGGGTGTCGAGTTTGTTTGGGACAAAGAGTGTGATGAGAGCTTTGCGAGCTCAAGCGCGCTTTGACTTCAAGACTGATGTTGGCGATCCGGAGGGGACAGTGGTTTCGTGGTCTCACGATGATGCTTCCAAGTTTGGATTAGGTTGTGTGTTGATGCGGCCACGGGAAGGTCATTGCCTATGCTTCCCGTCACCAAGCCGTATGAGCGAGAACTACCCAACTCATGATATGGAGTTGGCGTGCAGTGGTGTTTGCACCGAAGATTTGGAGGCATTACACTGTATGGTGAGCGGATTCGGATGTTTACCGATCACCGAGCCTCAAGTATCTGCTTACTCAAAAGGAGTTGAATATGAGGCGAGAGGAGATGGTTGGAGTTGGTAAAGGATTATGATCATGAGATTTTGTACCATCCGGTAAAGCCAATGTAGTGGCCGATGCTTTGAGTAGAAAGACGTCGCACTCCATGGCGTTGTTGAGTTCCCACCAGTTTGCGGAGAGAGTTCGAGCGGGCCGAGGTTGCTTTGTGTTGTTGGGTGAGGTTACCTCGGTGGTAGCTCGATTGGACTGCTCACCGTCGATTAGGCAAATGGATTATAGATAAACAGTTGGGTGACCCCGCACTTAAGAGATTGGTTGATGAGTTAGTGCTTGACGAGAGACTTTGACTTTGTATATTCACGAGATGGTGGGTTGACTTATAGAGGCCGGTTGTGTGTTCCGGACATTGCGAGATTGCGAGCAGAGTTGCTCTCGAGAGGCCCACAGTTCCCCATTTGCTTGGCACCCCGGGTACCAAGATGTATCAGACCTTAAGCGCACCTTCCGGTGGATGGGAATGAAGAGAGATGTGACAGAGTTTGTCACCGGGTGTCTCACTTGTCGCCAAGTGAAGGCACCTGTAGAGGCCACTGGTTTTGTTGCAATGCACCGAGTGTGCCCAGTGGAAATGGGAAGAGATCTCCATGGACTTTATCTCTGGTTTGCCAAGGACTCCGAGGAAGTTCTCTCGATTTGGGTGATAGTCGACCGTTTGACCAAGAGCGCACACTTCATTCCGGTAGAGACACTTATACCGTGGAACAATGGGCGCGCGATTGTTTTTGGAACAGATCATCCGTTATCATGGTGTGCCGGTGAGGATTGTGTCCGATCGTGACTCGCGGTTCACTTCTCGTTTCTCGAGAGCGCTCGTATGGGTTTGGGCACGAGTGCGCCAAAGATGACTTTTCACCCTCGGACGGATGGTCGACCGAGAGAGTGAATCGATTCTCGAGGATATGTTGAGGGCTTGTGTGTTGGATTTTCCGAGCGATTTGGGACCAGATTCAGATGCTTGATGGAGTTTGCCTATAACAACGATTATCGATCGACGATTGAGATGGCTCCATTCGAGGCTTTGTATGGTAAGCGTTGTCGGTCCCCGTGTTCGGGAAGAGGTTGGTGATAGACAGTTTTGGGTCCCGAAAGTTCTGCAGCTTGACCAATGGTGCGAAGCTGAGAAGATTAGAGCTCGTATGTTGACAAACAGAGCAAAGTGAAGAGTTACGCCGATGTTCGGCGTCGGGATTTGGAGTTTGAGGTTGGTCGGCATGTGTTCCTTAAGGTTGCTCCGATCGCGAGGTGTTTTGAGGTTTGGTAAGCGTGGGAAGTTGAGTCCCCATTTTGTTGGTCCATTTGAGATCGTAGAGAGGATTGGCAGAGTTGCTTACCGTTAGCCCTACCTCCGTCACTATCGGTGCATAGTGTTTTTCATGTATCGATGTTGAGGCGGTATGTGCCGGACCCGTCGCACATTGTGGACTTTGAGCCCTTGCACCGAATGAGGATTTGAACTTCGAGGAGAAGCCAAAGAGGATCCTTGCCTTTTAGACCAAGACGTTGCGTGTCGCGAGATTCGTTTGGTAAAGGTTCGATGGAACAATCGGGGTTTACGAGGAAGCCACTTGGGAGGCGCGAAAGACGAGATGAGATTGCATTATCCCGAAATGTTTGAGCTCTTAAGGACTTTCGAGGACGAAAGTCATAAAAAGGAGGGAATATTGTAACGACCTGTGTTTTTCATCCCGGTCTTCCGTATGCCCTAGGGGTAATTTGGTAATTTGGTCGGGCCGTCGGGGCCGCTTGTGTCTCTTTTCGATTATTAAAATTATTGGATGGATTTATGTAGGTTTTGGAGGGATTTGTGGTTTGGTTTGAGCAAGGTTTGATGCAAAAGTAAAAATAAAGGAAATTGTCTTTGCAAATGGGGTTTGAACCCGGTCTCCCCGAAAGCTTGTGGGGATGTGTGCCAATTGAGCCATTAGTTGCTCTTGTTGCTCTTTCTGCATCACATCTTAGTTAACCTTGGATCTTTGGTGTTTGGTGCATTTGGTTAAATGAAATAGAAATTAGGTTTGTCCATCTTCTTCTCCAAAGTGTGTGGCCGCCCAAGCTTTGCTCTCCATTGCCTTGCCGAATTCTTCATCCTTGCGGCTCCTTTGGATCGATCATCATCATTCCGGTAGGTATCGATCTTCCTCTTCTTCTTCTCATTCGTTTGGTGTCTTTGTTTGGCCAAGTGTGTTTGTGTTGATTGCAGCCACCGAGAAGCCCAACGGCAAGAAGAATCGTCGCGCGGCCCACCGGCCACCATCGCACGCCCGATCCGCTTAGCGACCTTGCCGTCGTCCAAAGAAAGCAGCTAGCCTTGTCGCCGGCGAGCCAATCCACACGCCCAGATCTGCCGGCGCAGCCTGCCGCCGCCCGGATCGCGCCAGCAAAGCCTCAGTCGCCGTTCGTCCTCGCTGATCGCCGCGACGCCAGAGGCCTCGCCAGCTCGCGCCGCGCCCCGGCCGCGTCCGCGTCGCCATCGCCGCGCCAGCGCCCGGCGCGATTCGCTCCGAAGCCGCCGCCCGCACGCCAGACGCCGCTCGCCGCGCGCGCCCTCGCCGTGCGTCCATGCCGTGCCTTGCTTGCCGCCGCGCGCCACCGCGCCCCAGCGCCATCTGCACGCCGCAGCGCGCGCGCCCAGCGCATTAGCGCGTGCCAGCGCCCAGCCACTGCTGCCGTGATACCGCCAAAGAACTCCAAGTTCGTGTCGCCGCGTGCGCGCGAGTGCCCTTGAGCCGAGCTTGCTGTTCTATTGTTTTTTAGACTTTTTAGATGCTGATTATTATTGGTTTGCTAGGTTCCAGCTCGCTAGCTCGGGATTGTTCCGCAGCTTAGGATTTGTGTGTAGAAGCCTCCCGACCAAGGTAAGGATTTCTTACCGGAGTTGTGTGGGACCTGCGGTATATTGGTGATTGTTGTTTTGTATGCCTGATACGATTATTAGCATGTTTAGCCCTAGGTGCTCTGTTCTAAATTCCTGACTGGCATGAACTCTTGTATTGTTTCTCATGTTAGCCCATGCTAGGTTGTTCCATTCTGGCATGTTCGATATCTGTTCTTGCTTCGTAGTATCATGCTAGGTTCCTTGTATTTGTTGAGCACGTATTGGACTGCATTGAATGAATTGTTATTATTGCTATGGTTTAGAGTTCAGGTAGGTAGCATCATCCGGGCCGGATGCATAACGTAACTTGCATCCCCGACAGGGACGTGCGAGATGGTACTCGTCTCGATCCCGTTAGGGTTTAGCTAACCCCAACGGTGGCCCCGCAATCTTGGGTGAGGGTGGTCATCATTAAATGCCCCAATGGTCGGGATGATGACTTGGCATTGCCTCGTCCCGGCGATCGGCACGTCCTCGGCGTGTTCGGTCGTAGCCCTTGATTGCCACTGTTAGGGCAAGGACCGCTTCTCGGTGTAAGCCTACCACGACCGGTTCCTTAGCCTCAAAGTGCGGTGACAGCCGGTGACATAGTTCACGTGTCCAGTCTCACACCCTATGTCGGTGACACCGATCCGGAGATTTAGTTAGGCATGGTGGATCAACCTAGGCGACTTGCCACTAGACCCGGCACCCCGAGTTTGCGGTAGCATGCGGTGCGCGCTTACGCTCATTACAAGCCGATGGAGAGCTCCTCGGGATCTTGAGCCAGTGCACCTTTCGTATCGACAGAGAGATGTGCCGAGGCCGGGACTTGTTCCCGTATATAGGCGTATAGTGTGTTGTGGTATTTCCGGACTAAGACCCTGAGTTGGCATCCGAGGTCCAAGTGTGGACTTAGCTATGTGCTCCGCTCTGTGTTTGTACTCATAGCTTGCATACATTCTTCTAGATGATCATGTATATCGTATTGTACCCCGGTTGGGGATTCTTACTGAGTAATTCGTTACTCACCCTTATTCTGTGGTTTTCCACAGGTAACCAAGGCGCGAGACAGGATGGCTGAAGGAGGAGCTGTGATCATGGAATCTTGCTGTTATCTCTGACCATTTTATTTTATCATGACTCTTGACTTTTGTTATTTCCCCTGAATGCATGTAGACGGGCATGGAGCCCTAGGATGTTTTCTTACGTTTTATGGATTCCAGCATATTTGTACTTGTGGAATGTTTAAATGGTTTAAATAAATCTCTTATCAGAGTATGCTTTTAGAAATGTATGTTTTGATTGTTGAATGTTTCTGTTTTACTTGGGATCCGAAATTTATTTTTCATAATGTCTTTTATTTTGAATACATGCATTGGGGTAAAGGCCCATTTAGAGCCCCTTTTGGGTCGAGTCTTTACATGAAGGGACTTCCAAAAACGGGACGTAAAAGGGGAGTCTCGATCAAAGATAATCTTAACTGGCACTCCGTGGTACCTAACTATCTGCTCCAGGAACAACTGTGCCCACTGCTCCACGGTATAATTTATCCTGCCAGGAATGAAGTGTGCACACTTGGTCAACCTGTCGACGATCACCCAAATTTGTGCATAACCTTTGGGTGTCTCGGGCGCACTTCGAGATAAAGTCCATGGTAATCTCCTCCCACTTCCATCTGCGGCACCCCAAGTGACTCGCAATAATCTCGCTTTGTTTTACGCTTAGGCGCCTTCACTTGCTGACAAGTGAGACATCGACTGACAAACTGGGCAATCTCCAGCTTCATTCCCATCCACCAAAAAGTTTGCTTAAGATCTTGGTACATTTTGTTACCCCCTGGGTGCCATGAAAAAGGCGAGGTGTGAGCCTCAGTCAACAACTCTGTGTGAATACCGGCCTCGGCTGGGACACATAGTCGACCCTTATATCTCAAGCCACCATCTGCAGATACTACAAAATCGAAGTCACCATCGGCCCAACCCCTTCGCGTACAAAAACTTTAACTTTGGGTCATTCACCGCCATCGATAATCCTTTGCCTTATCGAAGGCTGGATGGTCAACTGGGCTACCCTGGCGGCAACTTCTCCTAACAACACTGCTATTCCTGCCCTCTCAAGGTCTTTCCTTATACTACTTCTGGGGTTTGTCAGCGTTGCTAAACGTGAGGTCTTTCTACTCAGTGCATCTGCTACAACATTAGCCTTCCCAGGGTGATACAGGATTTCACAGTCGTAATCCTTTACAAGCTCCAACCACCTTCTCTGCCTCATGTTCAGGTCTTTCTAGGTAAAGAAGTATTTGAGGCTCTGGTGGTCCGAGAAAATTTGAATCTTTTCCCCATATAGGTAATGCCTCCAAATCTTAAGAGCGAAGACGACAGCTACCAACTCCATATCATGGGTCGGATAATTCTGCTCATGTGGTTTCAACTGCCTCGAGGCATACGCTATTACTTTACCGTGCTGCATCAGAACGCAGCCCAAACCAAACTTGCTGGCATCACTGTACACCACGAAACCCTTTGTTCCCCTCGGAACTGCCAACACCGGCGCGGACGTCAAACTGCTCTTCACCTTAGCGAAACTCTCGTCGCACTTCTCATCCCAAACGAAATCGACGCCCTTCCTCGTCAACCGAGTAAGCGGTGAAGCTATTGCAGAAAAGTTCTGAACGAAGCGGCGGTAATATCCGGCGAGACAGACCCAGAAAACTACGAATCTCTGACACGGTTGTCGGTCTAGCCCACGAACTAACTGCCTCTATCTTTGAAGGGTCCACAGCCACTCCCTCCTTGGACACAACGTGCCCTAGAAAAGCTACCTCCTCAAGCCAAAAGTCACACTTAGAAAACTTCGCATAAAGCTGGTTCTCGCGCAAGGCTGTTAAAATCTGCCTCAGATACGAAGCATGATCCTCCTTAGACTTAGAGTACACAAGAATGTCATCTATGAACACGATGACAATGCGGTCCAAGGACGCCTTGAACACTCTGTCCATCATGTCCATGAATGCAGCTGGGGCGTTCGTCAGCCCGAAAGACATGACTACGAACTCATAGTGATCATACCTCGACCTGAAAGCTGACTTAGGGATATCTGCATCCCGGATCCTTAACTGGTGGTAGCCCGACCTCAAGTCAATCTTTGAAAACACACGTGCTCCCTGAAGCTGGTCAAATAGATCATCAATACGTGGCAGAGGATACTTGTTCTTGATGGTTACCTTATTCAATTCCCTGTAATCAATGCATAGACGCATCGAGCCATCATTTTTCTTAACAAACAGCACGGGTGCTCCCCACGAGGACACACTCGGTCTGATAAATCCTCTGTCAAGCAACTCCTGTAATTGCTCATTTAACTCTTTCAGTTCAGCTGGCGCCATACGATAGGGAGCTTTCGAGATAAGACGAGTTCCTTGCTCAAGCTCTATTGAGAAATCTACCTCCCTCTTTGGAGGCAGACCAGGCAACTCTTCAGGAAAAACATCTGCAAACTCTTGCACAATGGGCACTGGCTCAACAGATAACTGATCACGACTTACTCCGAACAACTTAGCTACAAAGCCCCAAGCTCCTCGAGCTAGCAAACGGTGAGTTTTAACTACCGAAATCACTGGCGAACACAACCCGCTCTGAGTGCCACGAAATTTAAAGCTAGGCCTGCTCGGCGGCCTGAACACTACCTCCTTTCGGCGACAGTCAATCATCGCGTGGTTATCAGCTAACCAATCCATGCCGAGGATTACATCAAAATCACTCATAGCTAGTACTATGAGCGTAACTTGCAGAGACTCGTCGGAGACCTGTATCCGACCGTCCTTTACTTTCTGACTGGCCAACATACTAGCTCTCGAAGGGGTAGCCACAGATAACTCAAAACCTAGAGGTTCTAAAATCATGCAAGCATGCTCAGCAAAAACAGCAGAAACAAAAGAATGTGTGGAACCTGAATCAAACAACACAAAGGCAAAGTGATCAAGAACTAGGAGCGTACACCGCCACCATGGCCCGGCTTGCTCAAATTTCTCCGACGGGTTGTAGCATACACTCGCCCCGCTGTTGAGCCGGCCGCGCAACAACATCGCTCGTTGCAATACGGGCTCGATGCCCTTTCTTACCACAGTTATAGCAAGCCCTAGGGTTACCTCCACAAGGACCCCAATGCGGCTTCCACAAGGTTTACAAAATGGTGGCGGCCTCCCTACTCCCTGTTGGCGAGGCTGATCACGATTGCAGTTCCGCTGCTGGTCTCGGCCCTGATAAGAACCCTGGTGGCGCTGACCGCCCACACGACCATTGCCTCCGGAGTCAAACTTACGCTTCTGGCCCGAGTACACTAGGGCCTTCTGCACAGCAGCACTAGCAACCTGATCTGGAGGATACTTTCCATCATAAATCGTTGCCAGCTGCACGGCCTTGGCAAAAGTCTCTGGGGCCTGGGCCTTAACGTCCTGAGACACTCCCTGTCTCAAGCCTGCAATAAACTTCCTGATCTTCAGCTCAAGGGTAGCAATCAACTACGGCGCGAAGTACCCATACTCCGAAAACTTTTTCTCATAAACCTCGATCGAATCAGAACCTTGCTTAAGGTTTGAAAATAGCTCAATTATCTTCTCTTGGGCTTCTTCACTGATAAATTTTGCCTTGAACTCAGCCTTGAAGAACTCCCAGGTGGCCGGTGGGGACCCAGCCGGTCTTTCACTCAAAGTGGAATCCCACCACCACTTAGTCAGCATCACAAACAACACATGAGCCGCATAACGAGCTCACTGCACCTCAGACAAGCCATCACCATGAAGGTGTACTCTAGCTCAGCTATCCATCTAGCTGCTACCAACGGTTCTCCAGGGCCACTAAACTTCTCGGGCTTCCATTTGACAAAATCCTTCAGCCACTTGCCCAGATCCTCAGCACCTTCAGCCACAACGGCCTCATTCACAATCGGTTCCTCGCTGAGTCAAGGCGGTCTTGGTGTGGCGATAGATCCTCTCTTGAACCAACTCGGGCCACCGCTTCTATCCGAACTCGGGACTCTTCCCTCACAAGCAGCTAGCAAAGCCTCGCGTTTCACTCTCTCTCTCGCCCCCTCTCGTCAGCTAGCAACCCGACCATAAGAGCCCTCATGGACTCCACAAAAGCTACTCCCAGTGCAGCCTGTAACGACCCAGTTTTCCATTTCGGTTTCCCAGGTACTCTCGGTTCAGTATCGGGGCAATCGGTTTGGGCCATTAGAGCTTGTTAACCTTTAGGGGTATTTTGGTCTTTTTGCTTCCCGGTCTGAGGTTGAGGTTTTTCAAGATTTCAGGGTCATTCCGGCCTTCGTTGTGACTTGTTGATGTTGATTTCAAAACCCAAGGAGTTTGGGTTAGTTGTTTAGAAGTTTGGTAGCATTTAGGTTAATGGGAAATTAATTGAAAATTAAATGGTTCCATTGGGATTTGAACCCTTGCCCTAAATGGAGAATTTGGAGTTTTTAGAAAAGGAGCCTTAATTAAAAAGAAAAAGGTTGCTTCAGCCGGGACCCGCAAGAGGAAGCCTTGGGAAGGGAACTTAGGTCTCCTAACCTATTTAAAATAGGGAAAAGAAGGAAAATCAAGAAAACCCCTATCTTTTCCCCTTGCTTAGCCGCACCCCATCTCTCTCTCTCTCTCTCTCTCTCCTAAAATCGAGCCAAGCACCCTAACCGAGCCACCCAACCGCACCACACAGCCGAGCCACCCCGAGCCACACCTGCAGATAAAGACAAATAGGTCGCCGCACTCAGATCAGATCGCCACCCAGATCGCCTGCAGCCGCTCCGCTTTGCCTTGCCCGATCGCCCGCCGCGTGCAGCCCCGAAGCCCCACCGCCGCGACGCCCAAAGACCGCCCGACGACGCCCGCTGACGCCTGGGCCCCGCCTGGCCGGCCGCGACACGCCTAATACCCAGACGCTGCGTCGTCGCATGCGCCAACCTGGGCCGAGCTCTCGCTCGCGCTAGCGCGCCTACGCAGCTGATCGCTCGCGCTGCCGCCCGCCCGGCCCAGACGCTGCGGTGCGCGCCCCACCTCCTGGCGCCCCAAACTCGCTTCCTCACGCGAGACACCGTGTCTTCTCGGTTGGTAATTCCCGAACCTATCCCTTTTAGATTTTTCAGCTGCTGGCTGCTGTATATTTATTTAGGATGCTTTTAATATGCCTAGGTTGCTCGAGTTCGTTTTAAGGTTCGAGGGTCTTGCTTGACTCGTGATAGCTTTTTCCACTTATTTCCAGGTAAGGATTTCTTACCGTGGTTGTGTGGACCCTGCGATGCTTTCTTGATTGTGCCTTATATGCATGTTTGCTTTTATGAACATGATTAGTGGATAGGACAGCTTGTGATTGCATTCCTGCTAGCATGTTTGCTTGTTTGTACATGTTAGTGCCATGCTAGGATTGTTCCTCCAGCATGCTTGAGATTCCTACTTTAAGTTCGTAGTATCATGCTAGGTTATGTATGATTGATGATGATTATGTATGTTAGCCAGGAATCGTTTACTCTATACTCTAGCTAGTGTAGTAGGATTGTCATCATCTAGAGGCTGAGAGCGGACATAACGTACCTTGTCCCCACCGGTCGGGAGTAGAGCGAAGCATAACGTACATTGCTTCCCAACAAACCAATGAGGATTAGCTACCTCATTGGCATAAGCCTAGTTTGTAGCTCTGCTAGAGCGGAACCACGCCAACGGTGCAAGCCTACCTTGGCCGGTTCTTAGCTTCGTCGGTGGTACAGTGCCGCATGGATGATCTTTGCCGAGGGCCTCGCACTCACCGTGTTCGATGACACCGCTTTCAGTCTTAGGCATGCGTACTGCCCCGCGTAGTTTGTACTTAGGCCCCCACATTTACGCCGGTTGCAGCAGCATGTGGTGTGCGCACACACGGGTTAATCGCCGGTTCGGAGAGCTCCCCCGGGCTAATGTTCGTGAGTACACCAACTCCTTCCAGTTTAGAGCCAGACTTCGGGTATTCTCCCGATAGTCCAGTTTTATAGCGAGGGTAAGAGGCCCTTGAGGACACCCATTGGGATTGACTTTAGAGTTAATCAATTGGTCGAGGAGAAAGACCTCGAGGGTGTCTGGACATCCTTGGGATCGGTTTTGAGCCGATCAATTGGCCGAGGAGAAAGACCCTCGGAGATGTCCCGGATTGGTTTTGAGAGCCAATCATTAGGCCTAAGTAGGAGACTTCCGAGGATTCTGGATTTGCCTTGTGAGCTCGTTGAGCTAAGATCCGTGTTGATATTTGTGGCATGTGTACTAGGTTGCTAGATGATTGACTGCATCGTATCGTACCCCGGTCGGGGATTCTTACTGTGTATGTTTGTACTCACCCTTATTTTTGTGGTTTTCCACTGTAACTTGGGGACAAAGACCGAGGTGGCTAGCGGAGGAGCCGGGAGATCATGGATGCCGCCGACACTGGCCGTGTCTTATTTTACTACTTTATGATTTCAGCATGTAGTTGGACATTGGTCCGTAGGGAAAACTTATGTTTTGAACTGCTTTTATGTTTTTAAGGAAAGTACTGATCAGTCACTGCTTTTAGTTTGAATGATTTTGCTTAATGAATGTTTACTTTGTTTTTAATGTTTTCCACTCTTATATTTGAAAAGTTTTACAAACCGACCCTGGCTGGGTCCTTTTATGCTTTTCACTTGCATGCTGAGTAAAGACCTAGGTTTAGCACCGTTTTCGGGTCGGGTCTTTAGAGTTGGTATCAGAGCACAGAGTCATAGATTCTGTAGACTAACCTGTTTGTAGGTTGTGTTCCCATGATCTCCAGCACTCCACGACCGCCAGGTTTGTCTAAGTTCTTTAAGTTAAGGGTTTTGTTTATGGTACTTTGTGTGGTACACATGTGTTATTTTGTTGGCAGAGAAGGTCCGAGAGTGGACTAACCCGTCGTGGTTTCTGTGTAGATCGCTTTGTGCATGCCGGCACACGATGCAGCGGAGTCCAGTCCATCTGGAATCGCAAATAGAGATGCCGCAGAGCCAGCAGCCTGGGCATCATCGAGCTCGTAGAGGCGCCTGTGGCACCGCAGGCTAACTTGTCCAGAGAAGGGGTGGAGGCCGCTATGCCTCAAGGTACAGCTCCAGGAGGAGATATTTCTGCTATGAGAGACATGATGATGGGCCTAATGGCCGAGCAGAGAGCCGAGACTCAAAGCGCGGCTAGCAAAAGCGAGAGAGGAGTCTAGGGCACAGAGTAGCCCAGGCTTGACACACCATGCAAAGAGCACCCCAGCAGCTCCAAAGAGCCCAAAGAGCTCCCGTAGCTCAACCGAGGGGCAGGTCATCGGGACCAGCCGGACTCACTTGATAGTGCGAGAGGAGTGCTGAGTTTGGAAAGTGGTTGAAAGATTTCACCAAGTGGAAGCCGAGGGAATTTGATGCTTGAGAGAACCCTCTTGTGGCGATCAGTGGTTGGCAAGAATGGAGTACATCTTTAGAGTTATGGGATGCCCAGATGTACAGAGGCCGAGATGTGCGGCCCATGTTCTCTCGACACACCGAGTGGTGGTGGGAGTCCACAGATAGAGCTAGACCAGACTGGGTCTTCTCCGACCACACAGGAGTTCTTTAGAACGAAGTTCAAAGCTAAGTATGTTAATGACGAGGCTCGGCGAGAGATGGCAGAGGCCTTCTCGAATGCGAGACAGGGATCGAGATAGTATTGCCGCTATGAAAAGAAGTTCTCTGAGTATAGCTATTTCACCCCTGAGCTCATTGCCACTAAGGAGCTCAAGACTAAGAAGTTCATTTGTGGGCCGAGGAAGGAGGTTGCTCAGATGTTCGAGCACTCGCCTCCCGAGAGTTATGATCGAGCAAAGAGAGTTGGCCACGATTTATAATCAAGTATCCGCCAAAGTCAGGATTTTGTTGCACCACCTCAATCGATTCACTTTGCCAGCAGATTTCAGGCGTAAGAGGAAGTGCAGGACTTCTAGTGGTTTCCGCTCACTGGTCAAAGAGACTCGCCGTCGAGGCGATCTAGAGGTCGAGACCAGCGCCACCACCACGAGGAGAGCCCAGATCGCCAAAGCAGGCGGGGGGCGAACGGCCACTCATTGCGGCAAGTGTGGAAAGGCACACTTTGGTTTGTGTGGAGCGTCGCCTCGTGCTTGCTGGGAGATGTGGCAAAGAAGGGCATTTGGCCGATTCTGTACTCGGGGTTTAGCAAAGAGCAGGACCGGCCAAAGAAGCTAGTGGTCGGGTGTTTGCCACCACTCGCCAGAGGCGAGCATACTAATGATGTCAAGGCAGTACGCGCTTGTCTTACAAAGATTATGCATTTGTATTGTTTGATTCGGGTTCGACCCATTCCTTTGTTTCGATGCATTCGTTAGACAAGCTTGTGTGGAACTCGAACCTCTAGGGTTTGAGTGTGTGTTGTCACTCCTTCGGGAGTGAGTATGTTAGCAAAGCGTAAGAGTTAAGAGTGGCGGATACGATATCTCGATGTGATTTTAGAGGCTACCCTCATAGTTCTGTCTATGAGCGGTTTCGATGTGATCCTTGGCATGGATTGGTTGGCGAGAACCATGCTTTGATAGATCGCCACGGAAAGAAGTGGTGTTTAGGCCGCCTCGGTCGTCGAGCTTCAAGTTTTATGCGTCTGTCGGAATTTGCCCGCCATTGATCTCAGCAGTGAAAGCCCGTAGATTGTTTGCTCGAGGAGCTTGGGGCTTCTTAGCAAAGCTGTCCGGAGATAGTAGTACTGCTTTGTCTGTTGACATGGTCCCCGTGGTGCAAGAGTTTGCAGATGTTTTTCCTGAAGAGTTGTCGGGTTTACCCCCGAAGAGGGAGTTAGACTTCACCATCGAGCTGGAGCCAGGGACTCTTCCCATTTCTAAAGCCCCGTATCGTATGGCGCCAGCTGAGTTGAGAGAACTCAAAGTGCAGTTGCAAGAGATGCTGGATCGAGGTTTCATCCGTCCGAGTGTGTCCCCGGGGAGCACACATCTCTGCTTGTTAAGAAGAAGGATGGATCCATGCGTTTGTGTATAGACTACAGAGAGCTGAATAAAGTCACGGTGAAGAATAAGTATCCCCTGCCGCGTATTGATGATCTGTTCGATCAGCTTTAGGGAGCCTCAGTGTTTTCTAAGATTGACTTGAGGTCGGGGTACCATCAACTGAGGATTCGAGATGCAGATATCCCAAAGACCGCATTTAGGTCGAGGTATGGTCATTATGAGTTCGTAGTCATGTCTTTTGGACTAACGAACGCCCCTGCAGCGTTTATGGACATGATGGACAGAGTGTTCAAGGCATTCTTGGACAACTTTGTCATCGTATTCATAGACGACATTTTGATTTATTCCAGGACAAAGGAGGACCATGCTTCGCATTTGAGGCAAGTTTTGACAGCATTGCGTGAGAACCAGTTGTTCGCAAAGTTCTCTAAGTGCGAATTTTGGCTAGAGAGAGTAGCCTTCCTTGGACATATCGTGTCCGCAGATGGTATAGCGGTGGACCCCGCAAAGATAGAGGCAGTTAGCTCGTGGGCCAGACCGACGACGGTCACCGAGATACCCAGCTTTCTGGGTCTGGCAAGTTATTACCGGTGTTTCGTGAAAGACTTTTCCGCTAAGGCAGCACCCCTAACCCGTCTGACCGAGAAGGGTGTTGACTTTGTTTGGGATGCTAGATGTGAGGAAAGTTTTGCCCAAATTAAGCTCGGTTTGACGAAAACACTGTGTTAGTAGTTCCTAAGGAACAGGAGGTTTCGTAGTTTATAGTGATGCTTCCAAGTATGGTTTAGGTCAGTGTGTTGATGCAAAGATGGGAAGGTGATAGCTTATGCTTCCCGGCAGATTGAAGCCTTATGAGAAGAACTATCCAACTCATGATATGGAGTTGGCTCACAGCTTGTTTTTGCTCTAAAGATTTGGAGGCACTACTTAAATGGTGAGAGGATTCAGTTGTTCACGGACCACCAGAGCCTCAAATATTTCTTCACTCAGAAGGAGTTGAACATGAGGCAGAGGAGGTGGCTCGAGCTGGTGAAGGACTACGACTGTGAGATCTTGTATCATCCCGGAAAAGCCAACGTGGTGGCTGATGCGCTGAGTAGGAAGACGTCGCATTCAGCAGCTTTGTTGAGTTCCCAGGTAGATTTGCGGAAAGAGTTTGTGCGAGCCGGTATCGCAGTTTTGTTGGGAGAGGTTACCGCCAGGGTAGCCCAGTTATCAGTTCAGCCGTCGCTTAAGCAGAGGATCATCGACAGCCAGCTGAGTGATCCCAAGATAAAGAGATTGCTCGAGAGAGTTGAGGCTGATGGCGATTTCGACTTTGTGGTTGCACCGGACGGAGGCTTGAGATATAGAGGTCGGTTGTGCGTCCCGGACGACGCAGAGATTCGAGCTGAGTTGCTCACCGAGGCACATAGTTCCCCATTCACTTGGCACCCAGGAGGTACCAAGATGTATCAGGATCTCAAGCAGACGTTTTGGTGGATGGGCATGAAGCGGGATATAGCTGAGTTTGTTAGCCGGTGTCTCACTTGTCAGCAAGTGAAGGCTCCCAGACAGAAGCCTGCAAGTTTATTGGAGCCATTAAGTGTTCCACAGTGGAAGTGGGACGAGATTTCGATGGATTATGTCTCTGGGTTGTCGAGGACACCGAGAGGGTTTACTCAGATCTGGGTAGTAGTGGACCGGCTGACCAAGAGTGCACACTTTATTCCCGGGAGGATTAGTTATACCGTGGAACAGTGGGCACAGTTATTCCTGGAGCAGATTGTGCGGTACCATGAGGTACCAGCGAAGATAGTGTCAGATCGGGTTTCTCGGTTCACATCTCGCTTCTGGAGAGCGCTCTAGAAGGGTTTGGGAACCGAGTGCGATTCAAAGATCGCCTTCCACCCTCAAACCGATGGTCGATCGAGAGGGTGAATCGGTCTGGAAGATATGTTGAGAGCACCCGTGTTTTGGACTTTCCAGCAATTTGGGACCAATGACTGTGATTTGATGGAGTTCGCTTACAACAACATCTATCGAGCGACTATTCGAGATGGCCCCATTCGAGGCGTTGTATGGTAAGCGTTGCGATTCCCGGTGTTTTGGGAGGAGGTTGGTGATAGATGTGTGTTACTGGGACCCGAAGTTACTTCATATGACGAACGTCGCAGTCACGTAAGATCGGGGCTCGCATGTTGACAAAGACAAAGTAGGCGAGAAAAGTTACGCCGATGTGAGGCGTAGAGATTTGGAGTTTGAGGTGGGTCAAGATGTTTTTCTCAAGGTAGCACCTATGCGTGGGGTGTTAAGGTTTGGAAAGCCGTGCAAGTTGAGCCCCAGTTTGTAGGGCCTTTTGAGATCCTTGAGCGGATCGGAGCAAAGGTGGCCTATCGGTTAGCTTTGCCCCGTCTTTGGCGGTGCAGCATAATGTGTTCCACGTTTCGATCTTGAGAAAGTACGTGGCGTATCCGTCGCATGTGCTAGAGCATGAGCCTTTAGAGTTGAGTAAAGATTTATCCTTCGAGGAGAAGCCCGCGATTTTGGCTTATGGCGCAAGGTATTGCGCAACCGGGAGATAAGTTTAGTAAAGGTTCTTTGGAGGCATCGAGGGCGAGGAAGCGACGTGGGAGCTAGAGGATGAGATGAGGACTCATTACCCGGAGCTGTTCCAGTCTTAGGACTTTCGGGGACGAAAGTCTTTTAAGGGGGGAGTATAGTAACGGCCCAGTTTTCCATTCCGGTTTCCCAGGTACTCTCGGTTCAGTATCGGGGCAATCGGTTTGGGCGGTTAGAGCTTGTTAACCTTTAGGGGTATTTTGGTCTTTTTGCTTCCCGGTCTGAGGTTGAGGTTTTTCAAGATTTCAGGGTCATTCCGGCCTTCGTTGTGACTTGTTGATGTTGATTTCAAAACCCAAGGAGTTTGGGTTAGTTGTTTAGAAGTTTGGTAGCATTTAGGTTAATGGGAAATTAATTGAAAATTAAATGGTTCCATTGGGATTTGAACCCTTGCCCTAAATGGAGAATTTGTAGTTTTTAGAAAAGGAGCCTTAATTAAAAAGAAAAAGGTTGCTTCAGCCGGGACCCGCAAGAGGAAGCCTTGGGAAGGGAACTTAGGTCTCCTAACCTATTTAAAATAGGGAAAAGAAGGAAAATCAAGAAAACCCCTATCTTTTCCCCTTGCTTAGCCGCACCCCATCTCTCTCTCTCTCTCTCTCTCTCTCTCTCTCTCTCTCTCTCTCTCTCTCTCTCTCTCTCTCTCTCTCTCTCTCTCTCTCTCTCCTAAAATCGAGGCAAGCACCCTAACCGAGCCACCCAGCCGCACCACACAGCCGAGCCACCCCACCCACACCGCATCAAGACACCAGGCGGCACGCGCACTCAGATCGCATCGCCCGGCCCCTGCCTCAGCCGCCTAGCTCGCTTCTCGCCCCTGCCTTGCCCGATCGCGCCGCGTCTGCGATCCGAAGCCCCACCATCGCGACGCCCCAAGACTGCCGCCCGACGTCGCCTCACTGACGCCGCCTTGATCCCCCGCTTTGCCGCGCGCGACACGCCCAAGATCCCAGACGCTGCGTCCGCGCGCCAACCTGGCCGAGCCCGCTGCTCGCTGCGTCGCCTACGCAGCCGATCGCCATACTGCTTTGCCCGCCCGACGACGCGGTGCCGCGCGCGCTCTCTGGCGCCCAAACCTGCCCCCTTGTTGCCGAGACACCGTGTCTTCTCGGTTGGTAATTCCCGAACCTATCCCTTTTAGATTTTTCAGCTGCTGGCTGCTGTATATTTATTTAGGATGCTTTTAATATGCCTAGGTTGCTCGAGTTCGTTTTAAGGTTCGAGGGTCTTGCTTGACTCGTGATAGCTTTTTCCACTTATTTTCAGGTAAGGATTTCTTACCGTGGTTGTGTGGACCCTGCGATGCTTTCTTGATTGTGCCTTATATGCATGTTTGCTTTTATGAACATGATTAGTGGATAGGACAGCTTGTGATTGCATTCCTGCTAGCATGTTTGCTTGTTTGTACATGTTAGTGCCATGCTAGGATTGTTCCTCCAGCATGCTTGAGATTCCTGCTTTAAGTTCGTAGTATCATGCTAGGTTATGTATGATTGATGATGATTATGTATGTTAGCCAGGAATCGTTTACTCTATACTCTAGCTAGTGTAGTAGGATTGTCATCATCTAGAGGCTGAGAGCGGACATAACGTACCTTGTCCCCACCGGTCGAGAGTAGAGCGAAGCATAACGTACATTGCTTCCCCCCTGCAGCCAATGAGGATTAGCTACCTCATTGGCATAAGCCTAGTTTGTAGCCTGCTAGAGCGGAACCCTACCAATGGTGCAAGCCTACCTTGGCCTGGTTCTTAGCTTCAGTCGGTGGTGGTACAGCCGCAAAGATGAGTGCTGAGGGCCTCGCACTACTGTGTTCAGTGACACCATTTCAGAGTCTTAGGCATGCGTACCTGGCCCGCGTAGTTTGTACTTAGGCCCCCACATTTACACCGGTTGCAGCAGCATGTGGTGTGCGCGCACACGCGTTAGTCGCCGGTTCGGAGAGCTCCCCCGGGCTAATGTTCGTGAGTACACCAACTCCTTCCAGTTTAGAGCCAGACTTCGGGTACTCTCCCGATAGTCCAGATTTATAGCGAGGGTAAGAGGCCCTTGAGGACACCCATTGGGATTGACTTTAGAGTTAATCAATTGGTCGAGGGAGAAATACCCTCGAGGGTGTCGGACATCCTTGGGATCGGTTTTTGAGCTGATCAATTGGCCGAGGGAGAAAGACCCTCGGAGATGTCCCGGGATTGGTTTTGAGAGCCAATCATTAGGCCGGAAGTAGGAGACTTCCGATGTAATAACCCAAAATTTCACTAGTTAAATGGCTGTTTGGTTATTAATGTTGAGATATTTAAATGAAGGATTAGGCATGTTTGTTTGTTGGATTATGGTCATTCAATTATGGTTTATGGGCTGTTTGTTTGCACGTTTATGACTATTCAAGTGGTGATTTAAAGCTGTTTGTTTCTTGGGTTATGAATATTCAAGAAATGGATTAATGTTGTTTGGCTTCTAGTTTAAAGTTAGTTTAAGGGTGGATTAAGCTTGTTTGGTTTGTGGCATAAAACCATTCAAGTAGTGATTTATGCTTGTTTGGCTAGTGCTTTAAAATCATTCAGGTAATGAATTAAAGGTGTTTGGTTTGGAGTTTTGAGTTATCCCAAATGTGAAATTAAGGTTTGCTTGGATTGTGGTTTAAAGGCTGTTTGGCTAGTAGTATAATGCATGTTGGGTATTGAGTTTAATGGGTGTTTGGCTTGGGTAAAATGATGAATTTTGACCCGTTGACTGTTATTGACCAGATTTGACCCGAACCACTCTTTGTTCGTCGAGCCGAGTTCGCAAGGCACGTGTAGCCCGGGTGTCTCTGGGACACGTTTTTCGAGGTTCTTCCCTGTTTGATAAATTCGATATTCTGGATCCAATTTTGATGGTCTAAGGTGCTAGTTTTGACCGATTTGTTCGTTTCGTGGCTCGAGTTTTATTTGGCTAGTTGGAGCATCCAATGGATTCTTGGAGAGTCATTAGTGGATTGGTCAAGGTAAGGGACCCTTTACCCCTTCTCGAGGACCTCGTGGTTAATACATGTCTTTGGTTTACTTGCATTAGTTGATTTGTCTGATTGTGGCATGACCATGTGTATTGTATGTTGCATTTGATTGCATCGAGAGCATATACATTTCATGTTTATCTGTTGTATGACTAGTGATGCATGAATCATGTACGTATGCCTGATATGGTCGAGTTGCACATGGTTGCATGATTGTCCTGATATGGACTTGCATGATGTTTGATGCACGACTTTATGCCTTGTTTGGACCCAAACGAGTCATAAAGATCGGATAGAGGAGACTAGTAGGTGGGTGTGGACGAAGAGATTCGGGCGCACACCCTAGCTTGAGGTGATATTCTCTCGCTCCGCAGGACTTCCGTGGATGGTCGGCGGCCAGCTCACGGCCGGATGGTTTCTACTAGTAGCCTAGGCTCTCTCCAGGTAGGTGGTATGGGCCTGATATGGTTCCTTGGTGAGTGGTGTGGCACCACCTCTCGCCGTGAGTACGAGGCCTAGGGCCAATAGGTTGCTCGACTCACCAGTTCCCTCTGGAGTAGGATGCCAGATTGCTCTCGAGTCAAAGGACTCTTGTGAGCTTTTGGTCTTGGGGTCTACGACCTCTAGACTGCTCTGCGAGGTGCTCGTCAAGGACGAGGTTTCTTGACTTAGCATCCAGGAGCTTGGGTTATGTACACCCTTCGATTATGTTGCTTGATCATACTTGTTTGCTAATGTTTGTATTCTTGTGCATGTCTCATGTCCCCGAGTGGGGAAGCCTTATCGAGTTTGCGAAAACTCACCCTTTCCAATCGTGGAATCCCCACAGTACTACTAGACTGCATGCCGAGATGGATGATCGATGGAGCCGAGATGACCATGGGACTCTTTGCATTATTCTATTTAGAGTCTTTTGAATTCTTCCTTCTGCATGAACTATTTATGGGCATGATAAGTGAGGTTTTACCGCGATTTCATGTTTTGTCTATTGGGTACCCGAACGACTGTGTTAAATGAATTTATAGTTTTTATAAACTTGATCTTCTGAGTTGTTTAAAAGGAGTTTTGTTTTAAATTTATATGCCCGGGACGTCGAGTATAATTTCATGCATTTAGAGTTAAGGACTTAGGTTTAGACCACGATTTGGGTCGGGTCCTTCTGATTGGTATCGAGCTCGAGTCATAGATTCTCAGTGAGACTAGCTTACATCGTAAGCTGTTGTTTTGGTCTCCATGGTCTTCAGCTGCCGATCGACATCAGGTATTCTAGTAGGGAGGTTAAGGTTTTGTAGCATGTTTAGTATGATCAGCTATGTTGTATTGCATTGCATTTTATTGCATTATGCCACTTACTTGCTAGCATGAAGTTTGTGGACGAGACTGAAATGTCCACGAGACTGTTGTACAGTGTGGAGATACCTAGTAGAGTTACTAGAAGTGATGTTAAAAGTGCAAGATCTGTTGAGCAGAGTGAGCTTTAAGCTCAAGAGGTGCACCAATCCTTAGGTGCAACCTAGAGTTGGGGTAGTAGAGACACCTGTAGTTGTTGTGAACTTTTCCCATTTGCAAGAGTCAAATGGAAGTTGAGTTATTGGCTGATTTGCATGCTGAGTAGCAGTTGAATGATGCTCTTCAGATCGGGCAAGATGTTGCTCAGGTTCCTTCACCAGTTGCAAATGCTCAGGTTAGGCGCAATGATGGGAATTGCATAATTTTCAAAAATCTTAGAAGAGTTTAAGGAGTGGGATTCGTACCACTTTGTTGGATTATCTAAAATCTCCTTAGTAGCTGAGGCGTGGTTGTCACTGTTCGAGATGGTCTGTAATCGCCAAGTTTTCCTAGAGGGGCAGAAGATTCAACATGATGGTTCACTTGAGATATATGGTTTTAACTTTCAAGGTGTGCCAAGATTTGATCGATATTGTTTGGCAAACGAGAAAGTTGGGACTATCAGATCGTATAGGTCTGAGAGTCAGCAGCAATGTTGCAAGCGTTCCAAAAAGTCAAATTCGAGTTGTATCTTAAGTTTGTTGAGTTTAAGATTGAGGCCAGCTAGCGGGTTGTGCTTGGGGGATCATCAGATGTTGCCCATGGTTGCCTACGAGCGAGCCAGATTTGATTCTTTGCTTTGAGTGATTCTCAGATAATCAAGTTGCCATTACTAGCAGCGTAAGATAGTGATCTTCAGGCATCTCAGAAAGTTAAGCTGTTAGTTCGAAGGTAAGAAGAAAGAGAGAGTCTCTTGTCGATTTTGTTCTAGAAGGTGAGGAAGCAGTTAGCTAAGGAAGTATGGGCTTTCTTACCTCACTATTAGGAGCATAAAGTTTTGAGTGGGTTGTCAGTTCAATTCCAGTAGTGATAGAGTTCGCTTATGTGTTTCTAGAGGATCTGACAAGATTGCCTCCGCCCCGAGTAATGTTCTTTTTGGGCAAGTTTGAGCTGGGGAATGACCTTACCTCGAGGCTCATGCTTATGGATACCTGATGGAGTTAAAAGAACTTGAAGGTTCAGTTGCAGGAATCATTTGGTTGTGGCCTCGTGCGTCCTAGTGTATAGTTGTGGAAGCACCTGTGTTGCTTCTTAGGGGGAGGATGGACCTATGAGTTTTGTGTTGGCCATGGAAAGCTTGCTAAGGTAGCATTTGAGATCAAACACTCGTTTGATCGTCTTCAGAGTGTCGTAATGTTCACTAAGATTGTTTTGTTATGGTTTCCATCAATGGAGGATCAGGGAAGAGGACAACTCTAAGACAGCTTTTAGATCCTGTTTCGGTCACTGATAGTTCTTGATGACATCATTCGATTTGTCAATTATCGTGCAGCGGTTGTGGACTTGATGGATAGAGTGTTAAGGATTTCCTGAGCAAGTATGTGTTTGCACATGGATGATATCTTGGTTTTCTTAGTTGCAGTCATATCATGAGGAGGTGATAGAAGTTTGTTAGCACTTTGGGAAAATGGTTTGTGTGCTGAGTTTCTAAGTGTGAGTTTTGATTGGATTCAATGGCCTTCCTTAAGGCCATGTGGTTTCTCGTTAAGGAATTTTGGTGGATCTTACTATGACCAAGGGAGTGAGCAGTTAGGACCAGGTTGACATAGGTTGTAGAGGACCAATGACATGGTTCGCCAGAGAAAGTCGGGCGTTGTGAGATCAGTTGGATGTGAGACTGATTCAGTATTTTTGAGAAGAGGTTTGATTTCATCATTGTTTGGTTAGGACCTGAGAGGTCAGATGGGTTTGTGATTTGTAGTGATGCTTATTAGAGGGTTTATGTTGTGCTCTTGCTAAGAAAAACGTTGATGTTAGCATGAGGCCCGCAGACCTTAAGCGGTATGAGCAGATCTCCGATTCATGTTTTGAGCTACCAGTCGTGGTGTGTGCTTGGGGATCCTAGAGGCGTTGTTGTTTGAAGAGGAGTAGTAGTTTTTCGTGGTTCAAAGAGATTTGAAGTATTGTTTCGTCCAGAGCGAGCTGTTATGAGGTAGCACTAGTTGTTTGAGCTTGTAAGACTATGATTGCAAGGATCTTTACCACCATGGTAAAGCTTTTGTTGTTGGTCTTGCACTGAGTAGAGAAGTTCATTTTCAGCGGCGTTTTTTATTTCTATGTTTATTGCTTTAGTTCGATCAGGCAGAGTTATGTTGTTCGAAAAGTTTTAGCTCAGTTGGTTCAATTATCAGCATAGTTGTTATTGGGCGAGATTTGTAGTGAGTCAGCATGGTGACAGTAGTTGTTGGGTCTGGGAGTTGTAGTTAGAAGAGGACAACTAGTTGTCAATTTCTTCTGTTGTTGAGTTGCAGTTCAGTCACAGACTCTATGTGCGTGTCGATGCTGAAATCATAGTTGAGTTGTCGTTGATGCTCTTAGTTTGTTGTTCGCTTGGCTCCCGAAGGTACCAAGATGTATGAAGATCTAAGGATTCTGTGACTATGGAGTATCGAGCAGCAAGATTGCTGGATTACCAGTTTGGATTAGATTGTTAGCATGTGAGTTTGCACTGTTGTGGCAGCTCCTTGGTTTCCTTGAATGGAAGTAGATCGAGGTCTCTATGAGTTTCATTTCAGGACTCCCTAGGCACCAAGAGGTTCACCATGTAATTGGTGATTGTTGATCGACTTACCCAGTGCTTTCACTTTACTCTAGGGAAGCTGGACTGTTCTATTGATAGGTGAGCACAGTCGTACTTGGGAGAGATTTGCAGGTAGCATGGGGTTCCTGTGAGTATCGTTGTAGATAGAGACATTCGGTCCACTTCGCACTTTTGGAAGAGCCTTCGAAAGGTCATGGTGTTGTTGGTGAGTTCAATTCAGCTTTTCATCCATAGACAGATGGTCAGATTGAGAGAGAGTTGGCTAGATTTGGAGGATAGGTTGAGTGTTGGTGGCTTGTGCTCCGTGTAGCTGAGATGAGTGGATGCATCTGTGGCAGTTGCTTGTTATCAGTCATCAGTCTATTGTCCAGTTGGCACCGTTCGAGGCATTGTTTAGGAAAGATGTTGTTCACTTGTCCATTGGGATGAAGTGAAGAGAGAATGTAGTTGGCCAGTAATGCAGTTCATAAGATTAGTGTCAGGGTGCTTTCAGCTCATGGCCATTAGAAAAGTTGTGCAGATGATCAGCACAGAGATAAAGAATTGAAGGTTAGCAGTCTTGTGTTTCTGAAAGTGGCATCGATCGGGGAATGCAGAGAATTGAGATCAAAGAAAAGTTGAGTCTGAGTTGTTTGTTGTTTATGATTATCGAGTGAGCTGAAGCAGTAGCATGTTGTTAGCTTTGCTTTTGTCGTTGTGCTTAGTGTTTTTGTGTCTCTTGTTTCAGTGCTTTGTCCATTTATGCATGATCCATCACCTGTTGTTGGTAACGAGCCTTTGGCAGTAAATGAGGGATTACTTCATGTTGAAAAGCTTGTTGAGATTTTGGAGCGAGATCGTAAAGTTTTGAGCAGCTTTAAGACTGATCTCGTTAAATGTGGTGGAGGTGGTTATGCAATTTTGTTGTTCAGGGTTGTTTGAGCCTTAGTCAACTTTCGAGGACGAAAGTTTTCTAAGGGGGGAATATTGTAATAACCCAAAATTTCACTAGTTAAATGGCTGTTTGGTTATTAATGTTGAGATATTTAAATGAAGGATTAGGCATGTTTGTTTGTTGGATTATGGTCATTCAATTATGGTTTATGGGCTGTTTGTTTGCACGTTTATGACTATTCAAGTGGTGATTTAAAGCTGTTTGTTTCTTGGGTTATGAATATTCAAGAAATGGATTAATGTTGTTTGGCTTCTAGTTTAAAGTTAGTTTAAGGGTGGATTAAGCTTGTTTGGTTTGTGGCATAAAACCATTCAAGTAGTGATTTATGCTTGTTTGGCTAGTGCTTTAAAATCATTCAGGTAATGAATTAAAGGTGTTTGGTTTGGAGTTTTGAGTTATCCCAAATGTGAAATTAAGGTTTGCTTGGATTGTGGTTTAAAGGCTGTTTTGCTAGTAGTATAATGCATGTTGGGTATTGAGTTTAATGGGTGTTTGGCTTGGGTAAAATGATGAATTTTGACCCGTTGACTGTTATTGACCAGATTTGACCCGAACCACTCTTTGTTAAATCGAGCCGAGTTCGCAAGGCACGTGTAGCCCGTGTCTCTGGGACACGTTTTTCGAGGTTCTTCCCTGTTTGATAAATTCGATATTCTGGATCCAATTTTGATGGTCTAAGGTGCTAGTTTTGACCGATTTGTTCGTTTCAGGGCTCGAGTTTTATTTGGCTAGTTGGAGCATCCAATGGATTCTTGGAGAGTCATTAGTGGATTGGTCAAGGTAAGGGACCTTTTACCCCTTCTCGAGGACCTGTGGTTAATACATGTGCTGGTTTACTTGCATTAGTTGATTTGTCTGATTGTGGCATGACCATGTGTATTGTATGTTGCATTTGATTGCATCGAGAGCATATACATTTCATGTTTATCTCATTGTATGACTAGTGATGCATGAATCATGTACGTATGCCCGATATGGTCGAGTTGCACATGGTTGCATGATTGTCCCGATATGGACTTGCATGATGTTTGATGCACGACTTTATGCCTTGTTTGGACCCAAACGAGTCATAAAGATCGGATAGAGGAGACTAGTAGGTGGGTGTGGACGAAGAGATTCGGGCGCACACCCTAGCTTGAGGTGATATTCTCTCGCTCCGCAGGACTTCCGTGGATGGTCGGCCGGCCAGGCTCACGGCCCTGGATGGTTTCTACTAGTAGCCTAGGCTCTCTCCAGGTAGGTGGTATGGGCCTGATATGGTTCCTTGGTGAGTGGTGTGGCACCACCTCTCGCCGTGAGTACGAGGCCTAGGGCCAATAGGTTGCTCGACTCACCGCCCCTCTGGAGTAGGATGCCAGATTGCTCTCGAGTCAGAGGACTCTTGTGAGCTTTTGGTCTTGGGGTCTACGACCTCTAGACTGCTCTGCGAGGTGCTCGTCAAGGACGAGGTTTCTTGACTTAGCATCCAGGAGCTTGGGTTATGTACACCCTTCGATTATGTTGCTGATCATACTTGTTTGCTAATGTTTGTATTCTTGTGCATGTCCACCCCCCGAGTGGGAAGCCTTCTCGAGTTTGCGAAAACTCACCCTTTCCACTGTGGAATCCCCACAGGTACTACTAGACTGTACCGAGATGGATGATCGATGGAGCTGGAGATGACCATGGGACCTGCTGCATTATTCTATTTAGAGTCTTTTGAATTCTTCCTTCTGCATGAACTATTTATGGGCATGATAAGTGAGGTTTTACCGCGATTTCATGTTTTGTCTATTGGGTACCCGAACGACTGTGTTAAATGAATTTATAGTTTTTATAAACTTGATCTTCTGAGTTGTTTAAAAGGAGTTTTGTTTTAAATTTATATGCCCGGGACGTCGAGTATAATTTCATGCATTTAGAGTTAAGGACTTAGGTTTAGACCCTGATTTGGGTCGGGTCCTTACAGTGGATTCCAGATTTTCCTTGTGAGCTCGTTGAGCTAAGATCCGTGTTGATATTTGTGGCATGTGTACTAGGTTGCTAGATGATTGACTGCATCGTATCGTACCCCGGTCGGGGATTCTTACTGAGTATGTTTGTACTCACTCTTATTTCTGTAGTTTTCCACCAGGTAACTTGGGACAGCACCGAGGCGGCTAGCGGAGGGAGCTGGGAGACCATGGATGCTGCTGACACTCTGTCGTGTCTTATTTTACTACTTTATGATTTCAGCATGTAGTTGGACATTGGTCCGTAGGGAAAACTTATGTTTTGAACTGCTTTTATGTTTTTAAGGAAAGTACTGATCAGTCATTGCTTTTAGTTTGAATGGTTTTGCTTAATGAATGTTTACTTTGTTTTTAATGTTTCCACTCTTATATTTGAAAAGTTTTACAAACCGACCCTGGCTGGGTCCTTTTATGCTTTTCACTTGCATGCTGAGTAAAGACCTAGGTTTAGCACCGTTTTCGGGTCGGGTCTTTACACAGCCTCTCGAGGCTCAGATGCCTCCACGCCCTCCCCGGGCAACACAACAGAAGGGCCTGCAGGTGGCCTAACATCTGCTTCAGCTTGGGACGACATCCCTCCAGTGTCAGAATCAATACGAATGCCCTGAGCGGTCGGCCTCGAGCCTCCCCGCCCTCTACGGCTAACTGGCATGCTGACAATCTACACTCAAACTAACAATGAGTCAGAACCGGTTTTCCTGCCCTAAAACAACAAATCATGGTCATGTAATTCTTAACCCTTAACCTTAAACTTATGGACAAACCTGATGGCTGTCGGAGCGCTGATGATCATGGAAAACAACCTACAATTGCAGGTCAGTCTACAGAACCTATGACTCTGGGCTCTGATACCAACTGTAAGGACCCGACCAAAATAACGGTCTCTAACCTTGATCCTTACTTAGCATGCATAAATAAAAATATGAAATCACTCATAGAGAGTACCAATTTAAAACTTTTCATTCAACACAACTAAATTCAAGCATAAAATCCATTAAGCAAAACCCACAAGTAAAGTGATTGAACGGTACTTTCAAAAATCAATGAAACAGTCCGAGAAGTCTTAAACAAGTTTTTGCATGAATGATATTCTAATGACTCAAGTCCAACTACATGCTAAACCAAAAATCATATAAAGGTGAAACAGTCTCAGAGTTGGGCCGTCCATGATCATCCAACAGCCTCCTCCTAGCCATCCTGCCTCTGTCCCAAGTTACCTGGTGGAAGGACACAGAAAATAAGGGTGAGCAACGTATTACTCAGTAAGAATCCCCCAACCGGGGTACAATACGCAAACATAGCATTTAGCACACTGACATGCAACCATACAATGACTTAGAACAAACCAGTTGTTTAGGCTAAGAGCTAACACTAGAGCTGGCCTATCAAGGGCTTACAATTACAACCTGCCCTAGGTCCTACATCTGGATGCCCATCGGGGTCTTACACATATGGATGCCCATCGGGGTCTTACACCTCAAACAATGATGCCCATCGGGGTCTTACACATACGGATGCCCATCGGGGTCTTACACCTCAAACAATGATGCCCATCGAGGTCTTACACATACAGATGCCCATCGGGGTCTTACACATACGGATGCCCATCGGGGTCTTACACCTCAACCAATGATGCCCATCAGGGTCTTACACATACGGATGCCCATCGGGGTCTTACACATACGGATGCCCATCGGGGTCTTACACCTCTAACCATCAATGCTGCCCGACGGGGTCTTACACATCTAAGATGCCCATCGGGGTCTTACTCCAGCTAGGATCACAGAGATGCCCATCCGGGTCTTATACTCTCCAGCTACATACGGAATCAGTGCAGTGCCCATCGGGGACTTACCTACTTTATAGATCACCTGCCAAGCACTAACATGGAACTAACAGATTATAATAGGAACACTAGCACAACACAAACCTGGAAGCAAGAGGAAATATGTAACCTATCCACTAGAAATTTATACAATCACATAGTAAGACATGCTAGCAATTATACGCAGGACCCACACACCCTCGGTAAGGAACCTTTACCTGGAAGTAAGCAGAGAAATATCAATCACACCCAACAAGTGACCCTCGAGCTTCTATGTGAACCCAAGCAACCTAAGCAAGTAATAAAATCACCCTAATTAAACAATCAACAGCTATTATCTCAAGGTCCAAAAGAGCGGAGGCTCGAGAATTACCAACCGAGAAGACAACAGGCTCGGCACCAAGCTATCACGGCCAGCAGAGCTCTGCAGCAAGCGTCGCGGCGAGAGGCAAGCGCATTGGGGCTCTGTTGGGGCGCCCCAGCGTTGTCGCTGGACACCGCATCGCCGGCACACCGCGCATCGTGCGAACACGACGGTCTTTGGCGCGCGCTGCACTGGGCGCAATCGCAGCAGACACGGCGGCGGCCCGGGAGCCGGGCGTCTGGACGCGGGCGGACGGAGTGTCGCGGCGAGCTTGCGCTGGGACGACGCGAAGGACGGGCTGGGCGACGCGGCGAGATCACGCTGGGACGGTGCGAAGGACAGGCTAGGCGACGCGGCGAGATCACGCTGGGACGGTGCGAAGGACGGGCTGGGCGACGCGGCAAGATCACGCTGGGACGGTGCGAAGGACGGGCTGGGTGATGCCCATCGGGGACTTACACACCTAGGATGCCCATCGGGGTCTTACACCTCCAACTCAGTGATGCTTATCGAGGACTTACACGCCTAGTATGCCCATCGGGGTCTTACACCTCCAACTCAGTGATGCCCATTGGGGCTTACACACCTAGGATGCCCATCGGGGTCTTACACCTCTAACTCAGTGATGCCCATCGGGGACTTACACACCTAGGATGCCCATCGGGGTCTTACACCTCCAACTCAGTGATGCCTATCGGGGACTTACACACCTAGGATGCCCATCGGGGTCTTACACCTCCAACTCAGTGATGCCCATCGGGGACTTACACACCTAGGATGCCCATCGGGGTCTTACACCTCCAACTGAGTGATGCCCATCGGGGACTTATACACCTAGGATGCCCATCGGGGCTTTACTCCTCCAACTCAGTGATGCCCATCGGGGACTTATACACCTAGGATGCCCATCGTTGTCTTACACCTTCGGATGTCCATCGGGGTCGTACCCGAGCGGGACCTAAACTAGTTACCCCTATAATCTTCTGCACCTTACATCACCTGTCTAACCCTAGCATGGATCTAACAGCAGACAACGGGGAACATGGATATGCCAGGATGGAAGAACCTAGCATGGAATTAATAGAATACAACATAAAGCATGGATATGTCAGGATAGGAGAACCCTAGCATGGAACTAACGGAACGCAAACATAACACAACACGAAATCAAAAGCAAGCATGAATCATGTCCACTAGAAACTCATACAGTTACAAAGATCAATATGCTATCAAGTATTCGCAGGGTCCACACAACCCCGGGTAAGAAATCCTTACCTGGAAACAAGTGGGAAATGACTATCACGAGTCAATTAACGACCCTCGAGCTTAAAGAAAACCCGAACAACCTAGGCATACAATAAAAAAATCTTTAATAAATAAACAGCAGCTAGCAACTTTAAGTCTAAAAGAGGACAGGCTCGGGAATTACCAACCGAGAAGACACGCGGCCTCGGCAGCAAAGGGGCAGGAATGGGCGCTGCTGGTGCGGCAGGGGCGCTATCGCTGGCTCGGGCGCGCGGCAAGACGAGCAGATGCGCTGGGGCGGGCGCACGGCAAGGCGACGGGACAGCGTGGCAACGTGCGGTCGACCTGGGCTGCGGAAACGGCGCGCGGACGTGCGGTCTCGCTGGGACGGCGCGCGGGCGAGCGGAGCGACGCGAATGGATGGGGCGACGCGGCCGGTACTCTAGGCGCGGCGAGCGTCTGAGTGACGCGCTGGACGCTGTCATCATGCGTCGCGCGGCGGCGGGCGCGGCGATGGCGTCTGAGGCGTCCGACTGCGCGGCGGCTCGGGTTGGGTGACTCGTGCGCGCGGAGGTGGGGGCCGGTGTGGTGCGGCTTGGTGCGACGGCGACGAGGGCATGGCTGGGGTGCGGCTGGGGTGAGGGTTTGCGTGAGAGTGGAGCTTTTCTTTTTCTTTTTTTTTTGTTTTCCTTCCTTCCCTAAGTTAAATAGGCTCTGGGAATCTCAAATTCCCTTCCCAAGGCTTCCCCCCTTCGAGCCCTGGCTGACGCCCTATTTTTTCCTTATTTAAATCCAAGCTTCCAAACCTCTTTTTAGGCAAAGGGTTCGAGTCCTCCAAATAACACCCTTCAAAAATATAAAATATAGAAAAACCCTATTTTTCATTTAGCTGAAAACCGGGCTGTTACATTAGGACCACTTTTGGGTCGGGTTCTTACATAGTCCACGCTCGAACCCTCACTACCAACAACCAGAAAAAAACATGTAAGCTAGATGCAAGTACTCTAGCAAAACCCTTAAAACAATTAACTTTCGACATACCTGATGGTCCTTGGAGTGCTGATGATCATGGGGACAACGACCTAACTCAGTAGGTCAGTCTACAAAATCTATGACACCTGCCTTTAATATCATCTGTAAGAACCCGACAGTCCTGCAAGTAGTTCTTACTCAACATGCATGAATTTAAACCATTCAAATAAATTTAATCATGAAAGTTACTCAATCATTATAAGGAAAGTAAACAGTCTAAAAACCATAAGTAAAACCTATGCAATTTTGATCCTCTAGCTAGAGATTATTTAAACAGGTTCAAAACATTAACCATAAAAAGAAACGGGAACTCAGTTCTGGACAACATGCTGAAACAAATAACAATAAATAAGAAAACTTGACAGTAGACTCCCATGATCCATCAGCTCCTCCTTTAGCCGTGCCGTGTTGTCCCAAGTTACATGGTGGAAAAACCACAGAAATAAGGGTGAGTAGAAAAGCACTCAAGAGGAATCCCCAGCCGGGGTATAGTACGTAAACAACACATCATCTAGCATACATGCAATACAGCTTACCAACCAGTTATTGAAACTTAAGTTATCAAGATAACTTCCAATCCTCAAGAGTCTCTAACTCTCGGCTAGGTGATCAGTTGTCTAACTGATCCTAGACACTTGGGTGAGTCCCCGAGTATATAACTCTAACAGGAAAGGAATGGTGTACCAACGACATTAGCCCAAGGGAGCCGTCCTTTCGGCATTTAATGTGTATGCGCGTACACCGCATGCTGCTGCAAATCGGGTAAATGTAGGCTTGCACAAACTACACCGATCTAGGTACGCATGCCTAACTAGACTCAAAATGGTGTGCACTGATCCACAACAGATAGGAGGACCTCAACACCCAATTATGGCAGCCTATTCACACCAACGCCTGAAGCTAATGGTCATCCTAAGGTGTAATGACCCAGATTTCCGTTCCGATTCCCAAGGTAAGTTCAGTTAGTTTTCGGGTGGGTCGTTAGGGTTGTTTAAGTCTTATGGTTGAGCTTGGCGAATTATTTCGATTGTAGGATCCTTGCCCCGGAGGTGTGTTGGGGAAGTTTTGTGGCCTTGGTTTCAAAAGAGAAAATAAAAAGAAAAAGATGTTCGAGCCAGGGTTCAAACCCGAGTTGGAAAGATTGCAGCTGTTGGCAAAAAGGAAGTAGCTCCGATTGATCCGGGAACGAAAGGTATGCCCTTTTTTGTTTGTTAATTACCTTGTTCCTCGATTGTTCTGAGTTAAGAGTTAAATGAAAAAAAGAATTTCTTTTCTTTTGGCCTTGTTTCTTTCGTACAGATTAGAGCAGAGAAAGGATTGGCGATCTCCCCTGCGATCTCCCAATCTCCCCTTCGCAAAAATCATCCACGTAGTCTCCTCCATCGCCAGCCCCTCGATCAGCCACACCACCTGTAACGGCCCAGGTTTTCATCCCGGTCTTCCAGGTATGCCCTAGGGGTATTTTGGTAATTTGGTCGGGCCGACAGGGCCGTTTATGTCTTTTTCCAGTTGCTAAAATTATTGGATGGGTTTATGTAAGTTTTTGAGGCTTTGTGGATGGGTTGAGCAAGGATAGATGCAAAAGTAAAAATAAAGGAAAATTGTGTTGCAGCCGGGGTTCGAGCCAGGGTGGCCTTGTGTGCTAGAGGAGAGCCTTGCCAAGTGAGCCATTAGGTGTTATTGTTACTCTTTCCGCGTCATATCTTAGTTACCCTTGGATCCTTGGAGTTTGGTGCATTTGGTTAAATGAAAAGAAATTAGGTTTTTGTTCTTTCTTCTCCAAAACCCTCCTAGCCGTCCAAGCTTGTTCTCCCTAGCTCCCAAGCCGATTTTCATCCCCTTTGCAGCCCGAGGTTCAATCATCATTCCGGGTAAGTCTTCATCCTCTTCATCTTCTCGATTGGGTGTTCTTGTTGGCCAAAGGTAAGGAGAAGAGCTTGTGTGTGTGTGTGTTTGTTGCAGTCGCCCAAAGATGCCCAAAGAAGAAGCCCAGGCCGCCCGATCGCGCAACAGCAGAGCACCACTGTGCCGCCCGGACCGCCAAATTTCGTCGCAGCCCGTTACGCGCACCAGGCGAGCAGCCCGCGCGCCCGCGTCTCGCGCCGGCATGCCCGCTCCTCGCCTGCGCCCGTGCACCGCATCGCGTCGCCTACCTCGCGCCAGCGCGCTCGTATCGTCCGCGCGCCTCGCCGTCGCCGCTGCTTGCGCGCGCGCTGCGCTGCGCCCGCCCAGCCAGCCGTCGCGCTGCAGCAACCACGCCTCGCGCCCCGTAAGCGCCCGGTGTGCGGCCCCCCGCCCATCAACCCCTTACTGCGCCCGTCTGCGCCAAGAAGCCAGCTTCCCGCCGTCTTTGCCGCCCGTCACGTGTCACCGAGCCGCGTGAGTTACTCCCGAGCCGATCCTTATTTATTTTATTATATTTAGGCTTATGGATTATGATTATCATTGTTTTGTTAGGTTCTCGGTAGCTAGCTCGGGTTTGATCGCAGCTTAGGTTTTGTGTGTAGTTGCCCCAGCCAGGTAAGGATTTCTTACCGGAGTTGTGTGGGCCCTGCAGTATTATAGGTGATTGTTGTTTGTATGCTTGTTTGTGATTATCAGCATGTTTAGTGTTAGGTGCTCTGTTCTGAATTCCCGACTGGCATGATTTCTTATGTTGTTTCTCATGTTAGTCCATGCTAGGTTGTTCCGTTCTGGCATGCTCATATATGTTCTTGCTTCGTAGTACCATGCTAGGTTCGTTGTATCTGTTGAGCACGTTTTGGATTGTATTGGATTGTATGTTATTGATATGATAGGTTAGAGTGTAGGTAGGTAGCATCATCCGGGCCTGATGCATAAAGTATCTTGCATCCATGGCAGGGACGTACGAGGTAGTACTCAGTCCCTGGACCCCGTGAGGGTTTAGCTAACCCAACCGGTAGGCCCTGCAATCTTGGGTGAGGGTGGCAGATTGTTAAATGCCCCAACGGTCGGGATGATGACTTGGCATTGCCTCATCCCCGGCAGTCGGCACGTCCTCAGCGTGTTCGGCCGTAGCCTTTGATTGCCACCTGTTAGGGCAAGGACGGCTTCCTGGTGTAAGCCTACCACGACCGATTCATTAGCCTCAGGTGCGGTGGTTCAGGTTGACATAGTTCACGTGTCCAGGTCTCACACCCCTATGTCAGTGACACCGATCCAGAGATTTAGTTAGGCATGGTGACTGGACCTGGGCCGCTTGCCTCTAGACCCGACAACCCTCCAGAGTCTGCAGTAGCATGCGGTGCGCACTTACGCTCATTACAGCGCCGACCGGAGAGCTCCTTGGGATCTTGAGCTAGTGCACCTTTCGTATCGACAATAGACAGGCTGAGGCCGAGACTTGTTTCTCGTATAGGGCGTATTGTGTGATGTGGATTATTCCAGACTAAGACCCTGAGTTGGCATCCGAAGATCATATGTGGATTTAAGCTATGTGCTCTGTTCTGTGTTTATATTCATAGCTTGCATACATTCATCTAGATGACCATGTATACCGTATTGTACCCCGGTTGGGGATTCTTACTGAGTAATTCGTTACTTACCCTTATTTTGTGGTTTTCCACAGGTAACCAAGGTGCGAGATAGGATGGCTGAAGGAGGAGCTGTGATCATAGGAACCTGCTGTCGTCTCTGATTTTATTTCTATGACTCTTGTCTTTTATTTTCCCCTGATTGCATGTAGTCGGGCACGGAGCCCTAGAATGTTTTTCTGAATGTTTTTATGGATTCCAACTTTGCTGTATTTGAGGATATTTCAAATGTTTTAATAAATCTCTGATCAGAGTATGCGTTTGGAAATGTATTTGCCTTGAAACAGGTGCTTGGAAACAGGGACAGGTTTCAGCAATCTGTTTTGATTTCTGTTTGAATCTCTTTTGTTTTGTTTTAATTGGGAATCCGAAAACTTATTTGCATATTGCCCTTTACTTTGAATGCATGCATTGGGGTAAAGGCCTATTTAGAGCCCTTTTGGGTCGGGTCTTTACACCACCCTTGGCCGAGACTCCATCGTAGTTCCAAACTCACGCATCATTGTGCAAGCCCTCACCGTTCGGACCAGCGCAACAACCTAATCACGCGAGCCACTACTCCGACTCGTTCCAACTCTCAAATGGTCCTACAACCCTGGGGCTCACCTATCCCCGCCTACCAAGCTCATAACGCCCCACCACGGTGCTATTTTTGACAACCACACTGAATGTTCACAAGCTCTAAAACACTACGACACGCACCAACGTAACTTCCCTGAATACTCGCAGCTGTTAACAAACAACCTCAACCCCACACCACGTCGACAATCAACTAAACCTCTCGGGTCCCCGAAACCAGTCAACCTCCACTAGCTTCACAGTTCACCAGCGAACTCCCATACTTGCCAACAAACCTCAACGGAACAATCTAAACCACCGGCTGGTGACTGATCCTAAAGGCAAACTTCACCAACTGGTACTGGTCCCAAATGCTTGAAAAAATTAAAATGTCGACATGCAACAAGTCCTCAAAAATCTTATTCACCCTCTCAAACTGACCAACGGTCTGGGGGGTGTGTCGTACTAAAACTGGCCTCAGCTCCCAAACTCAGTCGGCTCCTGCACGGCTTCTTCACAAGCTAACCTCACACACTTGCTGAAACTTCAGCTACGACCACACTAAACAACAAGGTCGGGGCATAGGCCCAACATGAAAAAACCAACAAACTGGGGCCCCTCAACGGCCGACCACTATCATTCCAACGCAAAACTCTACCAGTAACTGGCCTAAAAGAAAACACCGCCAGACCAGGAATCAACCAAAATCCTTTCATTGAACTCTAGAGTAACAAGGGAGATAACACCACGCGGCTACTCGCAAACACAACAACTTGGGGAACAAACTAAAAGGTCTAACCAACCAAGGGAACTGAACAACTATTCCAACCCACTCAACTCTAACTTAGCTATAACATCAACTGAGAACGTGCAACAACTAGGAACAAGACCCGAGAAGGGCTTGCTCTACTAAACCCAAATCCAAGCATACAATGGGGCGGAGCTCGCCTTAAAGGTGACACATAACTCACAAGTCCAACTGGTTACTCAAAAAGGACTCCCTCCTTTTAACTTAGGCTTAAAGCATCTTCCAACAAGAAACTCCACAAATGGGACATCGCAAGGAACACGAATAACAACAACAACAATGGCTGGAGGATCGCAAGCAACTCGAACCAGCAAGACTACCTCAAAGGTTAAGACTCAAGGCTTGCAACCACGGTGCAACTCGACAACCTCGGAAACTAGGGATTTCTCAAACTCCAAAGATCCAATAAATTTCCAGCAACAACACAAACTCTTGAACTGGACTGACCACTGCCCTCGCGTGGTCGAACAACTTGCAACTTGCTAGCAACACAAAGCAGGAATCGTTTAACTGGGCTGGCCATTGCCCTCAAGCGGCCGAACAACTTTACAACTTGCTAACACCACTCCAACCAACTCCACAACACAGGAGCTAACATGTAAAGACCCGACCCAAAGGGGCTCTAAATAGGCCTTTACCCCAATGCATGCATTCAAAGGAAAGGATAATATGCAAATAAGTTTTCAGATTCCCAATTAAAACAAAACAATCAAGGTTCAATCAGAAATCAATATAGTTTGCTGAAACCTGTCCCTGTCTCCAAGCACCTGTTTCAAGGCAAATACATTTCCAAAACGTACACTCTGATCAGAGATTTATTAAAACATTTGAAACATCCTCAAATTCAATAAAGCGGGAATCCACAAAATCATTCGAGAAAACATCCTAGGGCTCGTGCCTTGCCACATGCATTCAGGGGAAAATGAAAGACAAGAGTCATAGAAATAAAAAGTCGAGACGACAAAGACGTTCCCATGATCATAGCTCCTTCTTCACCATCCCGCCTCGCGCCATGGTTACTCGAAAGATAAGTAAGGGTGAGTAACGAATTACTCAAGAAGAATCCCGACCGGGGTACAATACGATGCACATGGTCATCTAGATGAGTGTATGCAAGCTATGAACATAAACACATAATAGAGCACATAGCTTAAGTCCACACTTGGACCTCGGATGCCAACTCAGGGTCTTAGTCCGGAAATAAATCCACCACACAATACGCCCTATACGAGAAACGAGTCTCGGCCTCACTGCTCTCATCGACGATACGAAAGGTGCACTAGCTCAAGATCCCGAGGAGCTCTCCGGTCGGCTCTGTAATGAGCGTAAGCATGCACCGCGTGCTACTGCAGAGACTATGGGGTGCCGGGTCTAGTGGCAAGCTGCCCATGTCCAGTCACCACGCCTAACTAAATCTCTCGGATCGGTGTCACCGACATAGGGTGTGAGACTGGACACGTGAACTATGTCACCTGAACCACCGCACTGAGGCTAAGGAACCGGTCGTGGTAGGCTTACACCGTAGCGCGGTCCTTGCCCTAACAGTGGCAATCAAGGGCTACGGCCGAACACGCCGAGGACGTGCCGATCGCCGGGGACGAGGCAATGCCAAGTCATCATCCCGACCGTTGGGGCATTTAACACCGCCACCCTCACCCAAGATTGCGGGGCCTACCGGGTGGGGTTAGCTAAACCCTAACGAGGTCCAGGGACGAGAACTGCCTCGACGCCCCTGCCATGGATGCAAGATACTTTATGCATCAGGCCCGGATGATGCTACCTACCTACACTTTAACCTATCATATCAATAACATACAATCCAATACAATCCAAAGCGTGCTCAACAGATACAACGAACCTAGCATGGTACTACGAAGCAAGAACAGATATGAGCATGCTAGAACGGAACAACCTAGCATGGGCTAACATGAGAGAACAACATACGAAGTCATGCTAGTCAGGAATTCAGAACAGAGCACCTAAACTATACATGCTGATAATCACAAACAAACATACAAACAACAATCACATAGAACATCGCAGGGTCCACACAACTCCGGTAAGAAATCCTTACCTTGGCCGGGAGGCAACTACACACAAAATCCTACGCTGCGATCGTTCCCGAGCTAGCTAACGAGAACCTAACAAACACAATAGAAATCACCATCATAGCCCTAAAATATAATAAAACAAGCAGGCTCGGCTCGGGGCACTCACACGGCACGACGACACGGCCGAGTGCCGCTGCAATCTGGTGCGGCTGGCCGGCCGGGCGCTGGCAGGCGCTGGGCGCGGCTGGCTGTGCGGACACCCCGCCGGAGCACGACACGGGCGAAGGCGCGCGGCGCGCGCTGGCGAAGCGGCCGAGCACGAAGCGAAGCGTCTGGGCGTGCGGCGCGGCGGCTCGGAGCGGCGGCGCGCGACACGGCGATCTGCTGCTGCTTGAATCGTGCGACGCGCGGCTCGCTGCGAAATCGGCGTGCGATGGACGGATCTGGCGGCTGCTTTGGTGTGCGACGGCGAGCAGGCTAACCGACGCGCTTCGGGCGTTGCTCGCCGGCAGATCTCGAACGGCTGGCTGGCGCGCGCGACGGCTCATCGTGCGATCTGGCGATGGCTTCCTCGGCCGCGACTGGGCGTCGCGACAAGCGATCTGGCGATCCTCGGCCGGATCTCGTGTACCGGCTGGTCGAGGGCGTCATGGGGCGGCAAGGCAGGGCTGCGACAGCCGCTCTGTGCGGGTGGGGCGTCTTTGCCGCCGGCCGGTTGGGCGACGGTGGATCTGCTGGTGCCGGGCGGATCTACTGGCTGGGGAGGCTGGCTTGTGCGGCAAAGAGAGGTGTTGGAGAAGAAATGCAAACCTAGCTTCCTTTCTCTTTTAACCAAATACAACAAAACTCCAAAACCCAAGGCTAACCATAAAATGACCCTAAGGAGCAACAAGAGCTCTCAATAGCTCAACTGCCACACCACCCACCGACTTCTCGGACCACCCGGTTCAAACCCACCAAACACACTTTTAACACACCATTTTCCTTTTGCATCTCCCCATGCCCAAACACATCCACAAAGCCTCAAAAGCTTACATAAATCCATCCAATAATTTTAGCAACTGGAAAAAGACATAAACGGTCCTTACGGCCCGACCAAATTACTAAAATACCCTAGGGCATACCTCAAGACCGGGATGAAAACTCAGGCCGTTACAATATTCCTCCTTTTTATGACTTTCGTCCTCGAAAGTCCTTAAGACTCAAACAAAGACAGATACTGCAATCTCATCCGTCTTCCCCGCTCACAAGCGGCCTCCTCTGAACTCGACTCCTCCACCGAACTTTTACCAACGGATCTCACTTCTACGCAACGCCTTCGACTCAAGACCGAGAATACTCATAGGCTTCTCCTCGAAGCCCAAACCCTCAATCACCGTAGGGCTCAAAGTCCACAATGAACAATGGGTCCGGCACATGCCGCCCCAACATCGCTACATAAAAAAAAAAAAACATCACACACAAATGTCAACAAACAAACTCAACCCTACAACAAATCAAGCAAACAATCAACCTTCCAGATTCCAAAACTAAACGGCCTACTCTTACTTCACAAAAGACCAACAAACCTCAAACCTTGACTACAAATTTCTTAACGAGATACAAACGAACCACCAATCGGCGATCGATCCAAAAGACAAACTTCTCCAACTAGAACACGACCACAACACTTAAGCAACCATCTTAAGGAGAAAATCGCCAGGCAAGGAACATCCAACATTCCTCTCAAGGAAAACTCGGGAAGCAAGGACTAAACCATCACGCAGCTATCTGCGACACAACACCTTGAGGAAAACAGCTCAACAGCTTACCAACCAATGCCACGGCACCTCTGTGCCAACTCACTCAAACGCGCTCTACTAACGCCAACCGGAACTCACAACAACTAGGAACAAAGCCCGAGAAGGGCTTGCTCGCAGAACTCAACCCAAACTTATAACGAGCAACGCTGCCTCAAGCTACTACTCAACTCTTAAAATCCAACTGGCTACTCAAAGGACTTCCCTTTAAGCCTAAGCCTAACTCATCTTCCAACCAGAAGCTCCACTCCCAAAACCTCACAAGGAAAACGGATAACGACAACCTCAAAGCTTACGGATCCTGGGCCACACGAATCCGCAAGACTACCTCGCAAGCTATCACTCGAGGCTCGCATCCAAGGAGCAACTCAACCACCACAGAGGCTAGAGGGAAAGGAAATCTTCAATCCCCAAAGAACCAACAACTTGCCAGAACAACTCAACTCTTCTTGGCTAGCCTCCGCCGCTTGCGGAACAAACAACTCTTGCTTGCTAACAACACAAAGCAGGGACCCTCTCATTGGGCTGACCATTGCGCGCTACTCGATCGACTACACAACTCAGGAGCTAAGTCGACTCTGCCAAACGGAAACGACTTCCCAGCAAGCAAACTCTGAAGGGCAAATGAACTCCACACACGCTCGTGACTTGCTCAAACCCAAGGCAACAAGAACCAACTCTCTTGGAAGCAACACCCAAGAGAAAACTCAACCAATCGGACCACCAAAACAAACAAACAAAGACTTGCTCAATCACTGAGGAGGGGTCAACTCCCAAAACTTACTTGACTAGGAACAAGACCTTAGGGCAACGCCTCCAGCCTAGAACCGAACTAGCTCACAAAACAACAAACGAACCAAATCTTGGCCAAACACTCACAAGAGGCGCAGAACAACCTTTATCGCAAAATCTCTAGAACACCATCCAAGAATCCGCTTAATCGGACAAACGACTACTTCCAAGCGACCAACAAACTTTTCCTTCAAGCTAGCGCTTCCACCATTAACTCCAAGACCAAGGGAGTAACGACAACTCCCGAAGGAAACGGCTCTTACAAGCGGACAACCAACGGACAGAGAACTCCACATACGCCACCGCCTTGCTCCACCAGAGCAACAACATCTAATCTCACGGCGCAACAAGGGTCCATCTCAGATTGAACCTCCAAATGCCAAACGGGGCAACTCAACATCCTGAAACAGAAAAACAACCAACATGGTACAAACCACTGCGCCCCACGAGCAAAACTAAACTCTAACAACTCCAATCCACACCTTGGTCAACACCAAGCATCAACTTGCCACCACACCGAAACCACTCCGGACTTTACTCCAAATAAACACTAGCTTGCTAGTCTACCAAGATCGCTAGCAACTCCACCGAGGCTACAAACTACACGCCTCCAACTAGCCAACTGAAACTCACTAGCCGGGCTCGATCGAGCTCCGGAGAGGCTCTCCACAACCTAGGGTTCTTCGGCAACCTCGACACACACACCTGCCAGGCATACGATCTAACAGCACAACCGCTCAACAAACAACTCCAATTGCCAAGATCCCAACCATGTTTGGCAACTCCAACACCTTGGGAACCTTGGGGACCCGGCGCTACTGCAATCGCCATCTTCCTACTCGGACATTAACCACAACATAACTCCTATCCAAGGAAGGATCCGAACAACTCTCTCACCATGACGATCGAAACCACGCGGCTTAGCTACCACAGCTCTTGTTCAGTTTCCAACTGAACTCCAACCAACGATCAACAAAAGATCCACCAACCAAGCTTAGGTCCAACTTAACAAATCTTGCCTAAGCAACAACTTGATACCACGAGCACGGTATCCTTACCACCTCAACCAAAGCCTTACAACATCCATCCGAGTCCAACTTCTTCAGAACCGAGCACTAGATCCCCAAAGCAAACCCCGCATGGATCTCAAACTCTCGCCACTTAACGAACCACACAAAACACACTTGTGTGCACAACTCTCAACCTTCCTTTAGAGATCCAAGACTAACAAGCGCTTTTCCCAAAAAGCAACACTAGCTCTCGGCGAGAGATACAAATGTACCAAGGAACACCAAAAGTTCCATCTCCACACGATACTGGTCGAGGCCACCTTGCTCTACCAAAGCATAATCATGCCAAACCAAACTTACTTTGTACCAAGCCTCAACCAAGGGTGCTTACCCCTAAGGCATCCAAAACCTCTCGCAAGGCATCACTCATCTCGCCTCATAGGCATCCAAATCATCTCATGAGCATCCAACTCGAGATCCCTCTCGCTGGACCAAACTCGCATATACGATGCTCAACTCTCCTCAGATTAGGCCCTCGAAGGTAGTTGACCGCACTACCAACCACAAAGAAAATCTCTTGGCCTTAACACTAGCGCGAGACTCACGCGCACCAACACTTACCAACCGGCAACCTGCTGACTTACTCAACCTCCAGAAACACTGGGAAGAGGCTCCAGCTCCTCTCGAACATCCTTTCACTTGTGGTCCTTCGACTACCACTGAACTAGCCCTCTTGCACGACCTAAACAAGTGCATTTTCCATAAATGGATCCAATGGCTAAAGAAGTGTGCTGAACTTCGGACGGGTCATAGAACCATCTGCTTATACCCATGCCACACTCAGTCCGAACCAGGACTTAGAGCCAAAGCGGCACACCAACCATTGCACCTCAAGTGCCACTACTACCAAATCCACATCTTACTACAAATGGGGCCAGCAAGGTCACAACCTCAAGTGACAAAAACTATGGCGAGGCATACAAGAGCTCAACTCAAACAACCATGCCTAAGGCATCTCATCAAACCGAAGTCTCACTGCCTACTCTTGCATCTCCACATGATGCTCAACAAAACTCGGCCAGCTCTCTCAACATGCGAGCCTAGCCCTACTCTAGGGGCTCACCATAAGAAGAGTGCTCAACTCTACCAGACAACTGGGGAAACCACCAACGGATCACGTCCGATGGGAACACTGCTCGCTGCACCCTTAACCACAGGGTTCCGACTTACTAGCTGCAAAACAACAACACTTACAGGAGAACAAGGATGTCTCAGCAACCACCTCGAAGGCTACCAACTCTGCAGCTACTCACTGGGCAATCAACCATCTGCTAAGGTTCAAGATCAACACCTGAACTACCCAGGCTAGTCCACACTAGGACCTGCTCCACAAGCATCAACATGAGCAAAAGCCAAAGCTAACTCCTCTCCTGGAGTGGTACTCCAGGGCAAAACACCTCCACCCTCTCACTAGGGGAAATAACAGCTGGGCCACACGTGGCCTACGGGAGTCTAACCTCTGCCTCCATTTGGAACGATGTCCCAGCGGTATCCGAATCTATCTGGATATCTCAACAAACCACAACATACAGCTCACACTGAGGGAAGTTGGCATGATGGCGCTCTAAACCCAAACCAACGACGAGTCAGAACCTGCTCGTCTCCGCTCCACAACACAAAACAAGGCATACACTAGATGAAAGGTATTGTAAATTCTTAACCCTTTTCTAAAAACAGAAACTTAGGCGTACTGATGACCACGCCTGAGTGCGGTGATCATGGGAAAGACGACCTACAACAAAAGGTCGGTCTACAAAGTCTATGACTCGAGCTCGATACCAATCAGAAAGACCCGACCCAAAGGGGCTCTAAATAGGCCTTTACCCCAATGCATGCATTCAAAGGAAAGGATAATATGCAAATAAGTTTTCAGATTCCCAATTAAAACAAAACAATCAAGGTTCAATCGAAATCAATATAGTTTGTTTGAAACTCCGTCCCCGTCTCCAAGCACTGCTTTCAAGGCAAATACATTTCCAAAACGTACACTCGATCGAGATTTATTAAAACATTTGAAACATCCTCAAATTCAATAAAGCGGAATCCACAAAATCATTCAAAAACATCCTAGGGCTCCGTGTCTCGCTACATGCATTCAGGGGAAAATGAAAGACAAGAGTCATAGAAATAAAAAGTCGAGACGACAAAGACGCGTCCCATGATCATAGCTCCTCCTTCACCATCCCGCCTCGCGCCATGGTTACTCGAAAGATAAGTAAGGGTGAGTAACGAATTACTCAGTAAGAATCCCCGACCGGGGTACAATACGATGCACATGGTCATCTAGATGAGTGTATGCAAGCTATGAACATAAACACATAATAGATGTAACGGCCCAGTTTTCTATTTCGGTTACCCAGGTGATTTCGGGTCATTATTCGGATGTTCGGATGGGCCGTTAGAGCTATTTTAACCCTTAGGGGCATTTTGGTCTTTTGCCCCTGGGTCGTGGTTTTGTGGATTTTCGTGATTCCGTGGTCATTCCCGCTTTTTCAAGCTTAATGGTTGTTGGTTGCAAGACCCGAGAGGTTTGGGCAAGTTGTTTGGAAGTTTGGAGGTGTTTTAGAAAATGGCAAAATTAATTGTAATTTTGGTGCTTCCATTGGGTTTTGAGCCCTTGCCCTAAATGGTCTTAGGGAGTTTGTAGGAAAAGTGAGTCTTATTTTTAAATAAGTTTGTTTGGGCCGGGACTCGAAGGAGGAAGCCTGGGGAAGGGATTTAGGTCACCAAGACCTATTTAAATTAGGAAAAGGAAAGAAAATCAAGAAAATCCAATTCCCTTGTTTTACCACTTTTCTCTCTCTCTCTCTCTCTCTCTCTCCTCTCTCTCTGGCCGACCTCACCAAGAAACCCAACCGAGCCTCACCGAGCCGTCCCGCCCAGCCAAGCAACCCCAACCAGCAAAGCGGCCAGATCAGCAATTTCACCAGATCGCACCAAAGAAATTCATCGTCGTGCGAGACCCAACCCAAAGAAGAGATCGGTCAGCGGCAAGCAACCAGCGCCCAGACGCCAAAGCCAGCGCGCCGCGCCTGCGCGTTACCCGTCCACACGCCCGTCGCGCGCACTGCACGCCATCGCCCAATCGATTCGCGCCCAGCAAGCCCGCGCCAGCGCCCGTGTCACTGGGCTTTCGTCCCCCCACACCTACAGCGCCTTGGCGCCAGCGCCAGCGCGCCACCAGCGCCAGCCAGCGCCAAAGAAGCGCCCGCCAGCGCCAGCTTTGCTCGCGCCCGTACCACGTCCCGCCGCCCACTTGCCGCCGAGTGCTGCTTTGCCGAGATAGATGGGACCGAGATCTAGTGCCTTCTCGGTTGGTAAATTCCCGAGCCTCCACTCTTTTGGACCCTAAGTTGTTTGGTCATTGTTATTTAATTAGGATATTTTTATTAAATGCTTAGGTTGCTCGGGTTCACTTAGAAGCTCGGGAGTCGCTTTGGTTGGCTTATGGTAGTTATTTTCTGCTTGTTTCCAGGTAAGGATTTCTTACCGTGGTTGTGTGGACCCTGCGATGCTATCATGATTGTGCTTTGTATGCTTGGTTGTTGTTATGAGTATGTTAGCTATTGAACAGCTTGTGTTTGAAATCTTGCTAGCATGCTTGCTTGTTGTTCATGTTAGTTCCATGCTAGGTTGTTCTTCCAAAGATGCCATGTCTTGTGATTGTATGAAAATTTCCAGGTGGATAGGTTACATGTTTTCTCTTGCTTCCATATCGTGTTGCTCTTGTGTCCCCGATATATTCTCATTAGTTCCATGCAAGGGGTTTAATTATCTTGGCATACCTTGTTCTATTTTATCCTGTTAGTTCCATGCCAGGCATGGGCAGGTAATTTATAGTGTAGAAGACTGTAGGGGTAACTAGTTTAGGTCCCGCTCGGGTAGGACCCCGATGGACATCTGGAGGTGTAAGACCCCGATGGGCATCCTAGGTGTGTAAGTCCCCGATGGGCATCACTGAGTTGGAGGTGTAAGACCGATGGGCATCCTAGGTGTGTAAGTCCCGATGGGCATCACCGAGTTGGAGGTGTAAGACCACGATGGGCATCCTAGGTGTGTAAGACCCCGATGGGCATCACTGAGTTGGAGGTGTAAGACCCTGATGGGCATCCTAGGTGTGTAAGACCCCGATGGGCATCACTGAGTTGGAGGTGTAAGACCCCGATGGGCATCCTAGGTGTGTAAGACCCCAGATGGGCATCACCGAGTTGGAGGTGTAAGACCCGATGGGCATCCTAGGTGTGTAAGTCCTCGATGGGCATCACCGAGTTGGAGGTGTAAGACCACGATGGGCATCCTAGGTGTGTAAGACCCGATGGGCATCACCGAGTTGGAGGTGTAAGTCCCCGATCGACAAAGACCGAGTCCTAGGTTGTGTAAGGCCCGAAGGGCATCCAAGTGTAAAACCTAGGATAGGGAGTAGATGAAAGCCCTTGAATAGGCTCGCTCTAGAAGTAGCTCATAGCCTAACTCAACCGTTTTGCTCTAAGTCATTGTTTTATTTGCATGTATACTAGGGTGCTAGATGACTGATGTATCGTGTTGTACCCCGGTTGGGGATTCTTCTTGAGTATGTTTATACTCACCCTTATTTCTGTGGTTTTTCCACCAGGTAACTTGGGACATCGGCGGGATGGCTAGGAGGAGGCGGGCTGGATGATCATGGAAAGTCGACTGGGGATGCATGTTCTTTTATTGTTTTCTTTATGATTTAGCATGTAGTGGGACTTGAGTCCCTAGGGAAAACACTCAAACTATTTTATGGTTCTCGTCTGAGTACTCTTGTTTTGTTTTTAAGAAAAGCACCGATCAGTCAATTACTCTTGATTTTTACATTGGCTTCGTGGTTTGTTTAAAGTTCATTAATTGCAAAAGTTTTAAACTGTAGAATGGATGGTGTTTTACATTCCTAGGCATGCATGCTAAGTAAGGATCTAGGTTAGAGACCGCTTCTTTTGGGTCGGGTCTTTACAGATTGGTATCGAGCTCGAGTTATAGGTTCTGTGGACTCGACTCGCAGCTTGTAGGTTGTTTTCCATGATCATCAGCTCGCTCACGCCACCATCAGTATGTCAGTAAGTTTAAAGTTAAGGGTTAAGAATTACAATCTGCATCTAGTATACATGTGTTACCCTTGTTGGGCGGTGAGAGCCCAGCGTGGGCTAGTTTTTATGTTTTGTGTAGACCGCCAGCTTGTTGATTACACATTGAGGAGCGAGGACGTTTGGTATCTCCAACCGAGGAGTTGGACCGTTCATGTTGATGATGAGACCTCGTCCAGTGTCGTTTAGACCCGTAGGCCACCTTTGGCCCCTGGCGGATGAGTTGCCAAGAGTAAGGGGTAGAGTCTAGCACGCCTCGAGTGAGACTCCTTGAGCAGAGTGTGCTCCACCATGCGAGAATTGATGGCGAGTCTTTTAGCTAACAGAGAGCGGAGACCCAGCGCAATTTGTAGCGCGTAATGGAAGTCTTGGGCGCAGATAGCCCAAATGGCGAGTTTATTTAGAGACACCCCTCCTTGTAGCTCCAGCTTGCCGGAGAGGCTCCGGAGGATCGATCAACGAGTTATCTTGATAAGTTAGTTGGCGTTGATCGAGCCGCGAGTTTGGCTAGTGGAACCTCAGTAGAGCCGATGTTTTGAGACCCATCGCGGCGGCGAGGTAGTTGTCCAGATCGAGTTTATCATCCGTGTTGGGATGACTCGTGTTCAAAGGCCGATGACCGATGTTCGAGAGGTCGAGGCGTGCCGCTTCGTGTCTTTGTTTGATGCAAAGAAGGTGTGGTGGTGGAAGTCCCCTATGAGAGGCGGACCAGCGAGTCTCCACCACCACCCCGGCGATTGGCAAGTGCTAAGTTAGTAGCTTTTGAGGAAGATGTAGAGACATCTTGTCCTCCTACAAGCCTCGCACTGCGATCGTTTGTAGCCACTTAGTTTAGTACCCTCGTAGCTGGGGGTAGTGTGGAGTTTACTTGTCAAGACTTAATCCGTCCGTGGTTTTCACCGGCTATTAGAGAGAAGCACCTTCATTAGCATGTTCCCAGTGGTTGCAGTCTTTGCCACCCTAGGGTTGGCCTCGAGTATTTGTTGAGCATCGAGTGGGATGCAGGAGTGGGCCGTGGCTTGTCTCATTAGTCGTGATGTCGAGAAAATAATCTACTCGAGTGTTGAGACCCTTGTGTTGAGTGCCATTGCCTGTCACACAGAGTGTGACCTTCCCTTCCCTCGAGAGGACTTAAAGCCCGTAAAGAGATGTTTGTGTTGTTAAGGATGTAGTGCTGTTGGCACCAAGCTTTGAGAGGAGGCCTAGAGTCGAGGCCGGTTGGTACTTTAGTGCGAGATGGTTCCAAGACCCGCCAAGTTTGGCATCCCCACTAGTCTTGTACCCACTTCCTGAGATTGCACCTGTTTGGGTTGCATAAGAGATCTAGCTCGGTGGTAGTAAGAGAACTACAAGAGTGAGGTTGTTCGAGGGATAAGTAGGAGCCTTCCAGGGTCACCGAGAGCTAGGTACAAAGGATGTGTTGGTTGTTAAGGGCTAGCGCGTCCGAGTTCTCGCTTTGTGTTGTGGGGGCTTGTGAGCCGGTTGGATGGTAGTGTGACTCGACTACCACGGAGTTACCCTAATATGAGTAGGGTTGGCATCGATGATGCGTGGTTGATCCATGTTAGAGCCATGAGTTGGAAGGTTGATCGAGCACGTTTAGTGGACCATTGGTATGAGGTAAGTTAGCTTGGTGTGGCTATGCTCTTGTAAGAGTAAGTGGACCAATGTGGCGTTAAAGTGGTGAGTTGACCACGAGTGGGTTGAACTCTTGTTGCTCCTTTGCTAGTTGTGGCTCTATTGGGAGGCAAAAGTTGCCTTGTGTGAGAGTACTTATTGGTTTGGATCTTAAGGAATCAAGTTGGAGTTGTACACGCGTCGGTGTACTTTTGGTGTAGCTCGTTCCGTGGTGTATGTTTTGGGAACCACGAAAGGTTCGTGTTGAGGAACCGGAGCTCGGTCACTCCAAGCGGTGTCCCTCGGTTGAGTTGTTGGATGCTTGTAGTCGTTTGGCAAGCTAGAGTTGTTCTTAGTAGCCTCTGCGTTGGTTTTCGAAATTCTTAGCAAGGTGGTGCTTGGCGTTGACCAAGGTTTGGTTCCCATGTGGTTTCTAGAGCTAGCTTCGTTCGAGCAAGTCTGGGGTTGCCACGAGGACTTGTTCCTAGTCGGGGAAGTTTTGGGAGTTGACCCCTCCCTCGGAGGTTGAGTAAGTACTGCTAGTTCTAAGTTGGTGGTTCAAGCGATTGTGGAATCCCTCGATTGTTGCTTTCAAGGGAATTGGTTGTTGTTGCCTTCGATGAGTAGGACAACTAGCGTGTGTGAAGTTCATTGTCCTTCGTAAGTCCGCTTGCTTTGGAAATCGTCCCCTGAAGAGGAGGAGTCACCTTAGCTCCCGAGTTGTGTAGTTGATTTGAGTGGCGTAGCCGTCACCCCAGCCGAGTGTCCTCGCGTTGGCTTGTTAGCAAGCGGAAAGTTGTTTGTCCGCGAGGCGGAGGCCACCAGTTCAAGGGCTTGAGTTGTTGTTGGAAGGTTGTTGGGTCCTTGGAGTTTGTAGAACCCCTAGTTCCTTGGTCGTTGAGTTGCACCGTGGATGCCGCTTTTGAGTATTAACTTTTGAGGTAGTCTTGCCGGCCCGAGTTGCTCATGATCCGCAAGCTTGTGGTCGTCGCTATCCTTATTCCTCGCGATGTTTCGTGGGTGGAGTTTCTGGATCGGAAGGAGAGCTAGGTCTAGCTATAAGGAGGAAGTCCTTAGAGCGGCGGATGGACTTAAGGGTTGAGTGGCGGCTTGGAGGGCTTCGCTCGTTGTAAGACTTGGTTTGAGTTTCTGCAGAGTCACCCTTCTCGAGACTCTGCTCCTAGTTGGTGTGCGTTCGCGATTGGCGTTATAGCCGAGCCACGCTTGAGTGGGTTGGCACAGAGGTGCCGTGGAAATGGTTGGTAAAACCTTTGAGTCGTTATCCTCGAGGTGTTGTGTTGCAAGTAGCCGCGTGTTGTTTTATTCCTTGTCTTTGCTCGAGATTTTTTTAGAAAGGTATGTTGTTTGTTTCCTTATTTGGCGATATTCTCTTAGGCGATGGTGGTCGGATTGCATTGGAAAGTTGTTGTCGGCCAAGAGGGCTCCGGTTTATTAGTTTGGTTGAGTGGAGCCTATTCCTGGACCTTGTCGTTCATGGGTGGCCGTGGTGAAGTTTCACTAGTGTGAGTGGCGTTAGCCGTCCCGTGAACTGGTATGTGCCCCGGCTTCAAAGTAGTGCGTCGGTGCTCTTCAAGATGGTTGTTTAAGTGTTGTGGTCGTGTTCTAGTGAGTCAAGTTTGCTTTGTGAGTAGCGCCAGAGAGAGGCGTTAGAGTTGGGTTAGCGGGGCTAAGTGAGCCCTAAGATTTTAAGACCGTTGAGAGTTCGTGCGAGTCGGAGGGTGTGACTCACCGACTAGCTATCGCATGATTTCTTGAAGCTTCGATGTTAGTTCGGTTTTGGTTGAGATAGTTTGTGGCGGACTCGGTGTCTTTTGGGCTTGGAGCCTTTGGGAAACCAAGAGGGTTCGGTTTCAAGAAGGATTTGTGTTGTCTTAACCGGAGCTTGGTTGGTTAAGAATCGGTGGAGTTTTTCCTAGAGTTTGTGTCGTCTTAGGACTTTCGAGGACGAAAATCTTAAAAGGAGGGAGTATTATAACGGCCCAGATTTTCTATTTCCGGTTACCCAGTGATTTCGGGTCATTATTCGGATGTTCGGATGGGCCGTTAGAGCTATTTTAACCCTTAGGGGCATTTTGGTCTTTTGCCCCGGTCGTGGTTTTGTGGATTTTCGAGATTCCAGGTCATTCTGCCTTTTTCAAGCTTAATGGTTGTTGGTTGCAAGACCCGAGAGGTTTGGGCAAGTTGTTTGGAAGTTTGGAGGTGTTTTAGAAAATGGCAAAATTAATTGTAATTTTGGTGCTTCCATTGGGTTTGAGCCCTTGCCTAAATGGTCTTAGGGAGTTTGTAGGAAAAGTGAGTCTTATTTTTAAATAAGTTTGTTTGGGCGGGACTCGAAGGAGGAAGCCTGGGAAGGGATTTAGGTCACCAAGACCTATTTAAATTAGGAAAAGGAAAGAAAATCAAGAAAATCCAATTCCCTTGTTTTACCACTTTTCTCTCTCTCTCTCTCTCTCTCTCTCCTCTCTCTCTCTGGCCGACCTCACCAAGAAACCCAACCGAGCCTCACCGAGCCGTCCCGGCCAGCCAAGCAACCAGTGAGCAGCCCAGTCGGCAACCAGCGAATCGCACAGCACCAAAGACCCCATCGTCGTGAAGCAGACCCACCCAAAGAAATAGATCGGTCGCGGCCAAGAAATTTCAGCGCCAGACGCCAGCAGCGCCGCCGCCCCGCGTTACCCGTCCGCGCGCCGTCGCGCACCACTGCACGCCATCGCCCAATCGATTCCGCGCCCAGCGCGCCGCGCCAGCGCCCGTGTCACTCTGGCCTGCTCGTCCCAGCCTACAAGCGCCAAGCGCCAGCGCCAGCACCAGCCAGCGCCAGCGCCAGCGCCCGCCGCCAGCGCCAACTTTGCTCTTTCGCCCGGTGCACGTCCCGCCGCCCACTTGCCGCCGAGTGCTGCTTTGCCGAGATAGATGGGACCGAGATCTAGTGCCTTCTCGGTTGGTAAATTCCCGAGCCTCCACTCTTTTGGACCCTAAGTTGTTTGGTCATTGTTATTTAATTAGGATATTTTTATTAAATGCTTAGGTTGCTCGGGTTCACTTAGAAGCTCGGGAGTCGTTTGGTTGGCTTATGGTAGTTATTTTCTACTTGTTTCGTGTAAGGATTTCTTACCGTGGTTGTGTGGACCTGCGATGCTATCATGATTGTGCTTTGTATGCTTGGTTGTTGTTATGAGTATGTTAGCTATTGAACGACTTGTGTTTGAAATCTTGCTAGCATCTTTGCTTGTTGTTCATGTTAGTTCCATGCTAGGTTGTTCTTCCAAAGATGCCATGTCTTGTGATTGTATGAAAATTTCCAGTGGATAGGTTACATGTTTTCTCTTGCTTCCATATCGTGTTGCTCTTGTGTCCCCGATATATTCTCATTTAGTTCCATGCAAGGGGTTTAATTATCTTGGCATACCTTGTTCTATTTTATCTGTTAGTTCCATGCCGGGCATGGGCGGGTAATTTATAGTGTAGAAGACTCAGAGGGGTAACTAGTTTAGGTCCCGCTCGGGTAGGACCCCGATGGACATCCGGAGGTGTAAGACCCGATGGGCATCCTAGGTGTGTAAGTCCCGATGGGCATCACCGAGTTGGAGGTGTAAGACCACGATGGGCATCCTAGGTGTGTAAGTCCCCGATGGGCATCACCGAGTTGGAGGTGTAAGACCACGATGGGCATCCTAGGTGTGTAAGACCCCGATGGGCATCACCGAGTTGGAGGTGTAAGACCACGATGGGCATCCTAGGTGTGTAAGACCCGATGGGCATCACCGAGTTGGAGGTGTAAGACCACGATGGGCATCCTAGGTGTGTAAGACCGATGGGCATCACCGAGTTGGAGGTGTAAGACCCCGATGGGCATCCTAGGTGTGTAAGTCCTCGATGGGCATCACCGAGTTGGAGGTGTAAGACCACGATGGGCATCCTAGGTGTGTAAGACCCGATGGGCATCACCGAGTTGGAGGTGTAAGTCCCCGATCGGACAACAGCACCGAGTCCTAGGTTGTGTAAGGCCCGAAGGGCATCCAAGTGTAAAACCTAGGATAGGGAGTAGATGAAAGCCCTTGAATAGGCTCGCTCTAGAAGTAGCTCATAGCCTAACTCAACCGTTTTGCTCTAAGTCATTGTTTTATTTGCATGTATACTAGGGTGCTAGATGACTGATGTATCGTATTGTACCCGGTTGGGGATTCTTCTTGAGTATGTTTATACTCACCCTTATTTCTGTGGTTTTTCCACCGTAACTTGGGACATCGGCAGGATGGCTAGGAGGAGGCGGCCGGATGATCATGGAAAGTCGACTGGGGATGCATGTTCTTTTATTGTTTTCTTTATGATTTAGCATGTAGTGGGACTTGAGTCCCTAGGAAAACACTCAAACTATTTTATGGTTCTCGTCTCGCACTCTTGTTTTGTTTTTAAGAAAAGCAATCGATCAGTCAATTACTCTTGATTTTTACATTGGCTTCTGTGGTTTGTTTAAAGTTCTGTTAATTGCAAAAGTTTTAAACCTGTAGAATGGATGGTGTTTTACATTCCTAGGCATGCATGCTAAGTAAGGATCTAGGTTAGAGACCGCTTCTTTTGGGTCGGATCTAGGTTCCAACTCTCAAATGGTCCTACAACCCTGGGGCTCACCTATCCCCGCCTACCAAGCTCATAACGCCCCACCACGGTGCTATTTTTGACAACCACACTGAATGTTCACAAGCTCTAAAACACTACGACACGCACCAACGTAACTTCCCTGAATACTCGCAGCTGTTAACAAACAACCTCAACCCCACACCACGTCGACAATCAACTAAACCTCTCGGGTCCCCGAAACCAGTCAACCTCCACTAGCTTCACAGTTCACCAGCGAACTCCCATACTTGCCAACAAACCTCAACGGAACAATCTAAACCACCGGCTGGTGACTGATCCTAAAGGCAAACTTCACCAACTGGTACTGGTCCCAAATGCTTGAAAAAATTAAAATGTCGACATGCAACAAGTCCTCAAAAATCTTATTCACCCTCTCAAACTGACCAACGGTCTGGGGGGTGTGTCGTACTAAAACTGGCCTCAGCTCCCAAACTCAGTCGGCTCCTGCACGGCTTCTTCACAAGCTAACCTCACACACTTGCTGAAACTTCAGCTACGACCACACTAAACAACAAGGTCGGGGCATAGGCCCAACATGAAAAAACCAACAAACTGGGGCCCCTCAACGGCCGACCACTATCATTCCAACGCAAAACTCTACCAGTAACTGGCCTAAAAGAAAACACCGCTGGACAGAGAATCAACCAAAATCCTTTCATTGAACTCTAGAGTAACAAGGAGATAACACCACGCGCTACTACTCGCAAAACACAACAACTTGGGAACAAACTAAAAGGTCTAACCAACCAAGGGAATGAACAACTATTCCAACCCACTCAACTCTAACTTAGCTATAACATCAACTGAGAACGTGCAACAACTAGGAACAAGACCCGAGAAGGGCTTGCTCTACTAAACCCAAATCCAAGCATACAATGGGGCGGAGCTCGCCTTAAAGGTGACACATAACTCACAAGTCCAACTGGTTACTCAAAAAGGACTCCCTCCTTTTAACTTAGGCTTAAAGCATCTTCCAACAAGAAACTCCACAAATGGGACATCGCAAGGAACACGAATAACAACAACAACAATGGCTGGAGGATCGCAAGCAACTCGAACCAGCAAGACTACCTCAAAGGTTAAGACTCAAGGCTTGCAACCACGGTGCAACTCGACAACCTCGGAAACTAGGGATTTCTCAAACTCCAAAGATCCAATAAATTTCCAGCAACAACACAAACTCTTGAACTGGACTGACCACTGCCCTCGCGTGGTCGAACAACTTGCAACTTGCTAGCAACACAAAGCAGGAATCGTTTAACTGGGCTGGCCATTGCCCTCAAGCGGCCGAACAACTTTACAACTTGCTAACACCACTCCAACCAACTCCACAACACAGGAGCTAACATGTAAAGACCCGACCCAAAGGGGCTCTAAATAGGCCTTTACCCCAATGCATGCATTCAAAGGAAAGGATAATATGCAAATAAGTTTTCAGATTCCCAATTAAAACAAAACAATCAAGGTTCAATCGTAAATCAATATAGTTTGTTGAAACTCATCCCTCGTCTCCAAGCACTGTTTCAAGGCAAATACATTTCCAAAACGTACACTCGATCGAGAGATTTATTAAAACATTTGAAACATCCTCAAATTCAATAAAGCGGAATCCACAAAATCATTCGAAAAACATCCTAGGGCTCAGTGCGCTACACATGCATTCAGGGGAAAATGAAAGACACAAGAGTCATAGAAATAAAAAGTCGAGACGACAAAGACGCGTCCCATGATCATAGCTCCTTCTTCACCATCTCGCCTCGCGCCATGGTTACCCGAAAGATAAGTAAGGGTGAGTAACGAATTACTCAAGAAGAATCCCCGATCGGGGTACAATCGATGCACATGGTCATCTAGATGAGTGTATGCAAGCTATGAACATAAACACATAATAGAGCACATAGCTTAAGTCCACACTTGGACCTCGGATGCCAACTCGTGGTCTTAGTCCGGAAATAAATCCACCACACAATACGCCCTATACGAAAACGAGTCTCGGCCTCACTTTGTCTCATCGACGATACGAAAGGTGCACTAGCTCAAGATCCCGAGGAGCTCTCCGGTCGGCTCAGTAATGAGCGTAAGCATGCACCGCGTGCTCTGCAGAACTATGGGGTGCCGGGTCTAGTGGCAAGTCAAAATTGCCCATGTCCAATACCACGCCTAACTAAATCTCCGGATCGGTGTCACCGACATAGGGGTGTGAGACACGGACACGTGAACTATGTCACCTGAACCACCGCACTGAGGCTAAGGAACCGGCCGTGGTAGGCTTACACCGTAGCGGTCCTTGCCCTAACAGTGGCAATCAAGGGCTACGGCCGAACACGCCGAGGACGTGCCGATCGCCGGGGCGAGGCAATGCCAAGTCATCATCCCGACCGTTGGGGCATTTAACGATCGCCACCCTCACCCAAGATTGCGGGGCCTACCGGTCGGGTTAGCTAAACCCTAACGGGGTCCGGGACGGAGAATCGTCTCGACGTCCCCGCGCCATGGATGCAAGATACTTTATGCATCGAGCCCGGATGATGCTACCTACCTACACTTTAACCTATCATATCAATAACATACAATCCAATACAATCCAAAGCGTGCTCAACGGATACAACGAACCTAGCATGGTACTACGAAGCAAGAATGATATGAGCATGCTAGAACGGAACAACCTAGCATGGGCTAACATGAGAGAACAACATACGAAGTCATGCTAGTCGAGGAATTGAACGAGCACCTAAACTATACATGCCGATAATCACAAACAAACATACAAACAACAATCACATAGAACATCGCAGGGTCCACACAACTCCTGTAAGAAATCCTTACCTTGGCGGGAGGCAACTACACACAAAATCCTACGCTGCGATCGTTCCCGAGCTAGCTAACGAGAACCTAACAAACACAATAGAAATCACCATCATAGCCCTAAAATATAATAAAACAAGCGGGCTCGGCTCGGGGCACTCACACGCACGACGACACACACGGCCGAAATCTTCTTGCAGGCAGTGCGCTGGCTGGCGCTGGGCGGCGCGCTGGCGCGCGCGGCATACGCGACACTACACCGAGCACGACACGGGCGAAGGCGCGCGCGGCGCTGGGCGAAGCGGCCGAGCACGAGCGAAGCGTCTGGGCGTCGCGGCGGCGCGCGGCTTTCGGGAGCGGCGCGCGCGACACGGCGATCTGCTGCTGCCGCGGCGAATCGTGCGACGGCGGGCTCGCGCGAAGCCGGGCGTCATGATGGACGGATCTGGCGGCCTGCTGGTGTGCGACGGCGCGCAGGGCCGACCGACGCGTTTCGGGCGTCTTTGCTCGGCAGAATCTGAACGGTTGGCGCGCGCGACGGGCTCATCGGTGCGATCGGGCGATGGCTTCCTCGGCCGCGACCGGCGTGCGACAAAGCGATCTGCGATCCTCGGCCGGATCTGGTGCGTTGCTTGTCGAGGGCGTCATGGCGGCAAGGCGGTGCGAGCGACAGCCGCTTCAGTGCGGGCTGGGCGTTGCGCTTTCGGCCGGTTGGGCGACGGTGGATCTGCTGGTGCCGGGCGGATCTCACCGGGCCGGAGGTCGGGCTTGTGCGGCAAAGAGAGGTGTTGGAGAAGAAATGCAAACCTAGCTTCCTTTCTCTTTTAACCAAATACAACAAAACTCCAAAACCCAAGGCTAACCATAAAATGACCCGGAAGGAGCAACAAGAGCTCTCAATAGCTCAACTGGCCACACCACCCACCTGACTTCTCAGACCACCTGGGTTCGAAACCCACCAAACACACTTTTAACACACCATTTTCCTTTTGCATCTCCCCATGCCCAAACACATCCACAAAGCCTCAAAAGCTTACATAAATCCATCCAATAATTTTAGCAACTGGAAAAAGACATAAACGGTCCTGACGGCCCGACCAAATTACTAAAATACCCCTAGGGCATACCTCGAAGACCGGGATGAAAACCTGGGCCGTTACATAACATAACTTCTCCTATGCGGAAATAGTTTCTAACAAGCGGACTTCTGAAGGACAGCAAACTCCACACACGCTCATTGTTTTGCTCAACAAAAATGACAACAACCAACTCTCTAGGGAACAACAGCAGAGGGATTTCACAACAAACTGAACCACCAACCTAGAACTGGAAGTACTCACCCAAACGTCGAAGGAAGGGTCAACTCCCGAAATTCCCCGAACAGGAACAAGTTCTTAGGGCAACGCCCGCTTGCTCTAACCAAGCTAGCTCTTGAAACAACACGGAAACCACACTTTGGTCAACACCAAGCACCATCTTGCTGACAACTCTAAAACCAATGCAGAGGTTACTATGAACAACTCTAGCTTGTTAACCGACCACAGAACTTCCAGCAACTCAATCGAGGTCCTTTGTCTGGGTCTGACTGAGCTCTGGTGAGGCTCTCTACAACTTAGGGTTCCTCCAACAATCCTCGGACACACACTGTTGTCAAGCGGTCTAACAGTCAACTGACTACACGGGCAACAACTCCCTCCAGCATCTCAACTATGTTGTCTAGCTCCAACTCCTCGAAAACCAAGAGGACCAGAAACTCTACAGAATGTGTCATCCTCCTACTCAAAGCATCAGCTACATCGTAGCTTCTACCCAGGGTAAGGATCTGAGCAACAATCTTAGCAGCGACGGTCAAAAAATTCGCGGCTTCGCTACAATCACTCTTTGTTCAATTCCATCTGAAGTCCAACCATCAAACGACAAGAAGTTTCTCTAACCAGGTCGAGGTCCAACTAACAAAACTTGCCTAAAGCAACAACCCGGCTACGAGCACAGTATCCTTACAACCTAACCTGGGGCAATTTGACATCGAACTAAAGTCCCAACACCTCAAGGATTGATCACCGGCTTCTCAATACGAACCACACGTGGTTCCCAAACTTACACCACGAAACGAGCTACACAAAAATACACCTGCGTGTATGTAACGGCCCAGGTTTTCATCCCGGTCTTCCAGGTATGCCTTAGGGGTATTTTGGTAATTTGGTCGGGCCGTCAGGGTCGTTTATGTCTTTTTCCAGTTGCTAAAAGTATTGGATGGGTTTATGTAGGTTTTTTAGGCTTTGTGGATGGGTTTGAGCATGGTTAGATGCAAAAGTAAAAATAAAGGATAATTGTGTTGCAATTGGGATTCGAACCCACGGTGCTAGGAAGTCAGGTGGGTGGTGTGGCCAGTTGAGCCACCAAGTGATCTTGTTTCTCTTTCCGCAGCATGTCTTAATTAACCTTGGATCTTTGGAGTTTGGGTGCATTTGGTTAAATGAAAAAGAAATTAGGTTTTTGTAATTCTTCTCCAAAACTCCCTTTTGCCGTCCAAGCTTGTCTCCCTAGCCCTCCAAGCCGATTTTCATCCTCTTTGCAGCTCCGAGATTCGATCCATCCAATAATTTTAGCAACTGGAAAAAGACATAAACGGCCCTGACGGCCTGACAAATTACCAAAATGCCCCTAGGGCACACCTGGAAGACCGGGATGAAAACCTGGGCCGTTACAATATTCCCTCCTTTTTATGACTTTCGTCCTCGAAAGTCCTTAAGACTGGAACAACACAGGATACTGCAATCTCATCCCGTCCTTCCCGCTCACTAGCGGCCTCCTCCGAACTCAGACTCCTCCACTAAACTTTTACCAACGGATCTCACTGCTACGCAACGTCTTCGACTCAAGACCAGAATACTCATAGGCTTCTCCTCAAGCCCAAACCTCAATCACCGCAAAGGCTCAAAGTCCACAATGAGCAATGGGTCCGGCACATACTGCCCCAACATCGATACATAAAAACACTGTATACAGCTGTCAATGACAGGGAAAAGCTAACCGATAAGCAACTCTGCCAATCTTCTCGAGAATCTCAAAATGTACTCAACAACAGGGGGACTCAACTTCCCTCGCTTACAAAACCCCAACACTACTTACAAACCTCAACACACCTAGCATCGATGCATCCTTAAAACATGAGCAGTCCAACCTCAAACTCTAAAACTCGACGCCGAAAATCGGCGTAACTTTTCTGCCTGCTCTGAACTAACCACAAACGAGCTCAAACTCCTGCACAACACCTCGGTCAACCTGCAGCAACTCAGACCCAAAACAAAACTGACGGCCACCAACCTTTTCTCTCACAAAGACTAGAGACTCGCAACATTTACCTTACCATGCTTCAACAGAAACAAAAAGAACTAGCGGCCAGAACGCTATCCGAGGCGACCTCATAAAATCCAACACTTTGGTTTTCATTGCCTAACCACGGAAACACCAACTCACAACAAGCTCCAACGGATCGGCTCCTCTCTCCCAAAATACCATCGGTCGAGGGTGAAAACACTCTGTAAACTCGCACTCGGCTCATAAGCATCTTAACCACGCTCTCCAGAACCACAACTCATCCACGCACTGCCTAGAACAAACCTTTGTTGCCACACCCTGGTGACAACAACTCCAGCCTGAAACTGACATGACTCTACTCCATAGAAATGGCAACTGCACACGAAACGAGGTGATAGCTCTAGCTACTGAAACCAATCTTCCAAAAATCTATTCTCGCACAACAACCTCAACTAACTGACAGCTCCCACACGGAAACTTACAATCCAACAGCTTGAGTGCTACGAACTCGGAAGCTCAAACAACTACAAACTGCATAGCTATGCCAATCCACTCATCTCTAGCTCGACTCAAATCACTAGCTGGGCAAGACAACCCGCAAACAACCAGGCCCCAGAGGGCTCCATCCACTAAACTTACCTCCATGCAAACAACGGAACAAAGCTCGCCTCAAATATGAAACAAATCTCACAAGTCCAAACGATAACACATACAGGCTTAACCCTCAAGCTTAGGATTAATGCACCTTCCCACCGAAACTTCATAAACTGAACTCCACTACCTGGTCAACACCAACTACCAAGAACAAGAATACCAACAATGGCTGGCAGAGTGCAAGCTACACTAACCAGCAAGGATCCTTCAATAGGTGTAGACCCTAATCCAGCCACAAAGGTGCAACCTCATCCACAACTGAAACAAAGGGGCCTTCAACTACAAAGGTGCAACAGCTTCCAAGCCAACACACAAAACCTTAACCAACTAGGCCAAACACTCATAGGAGGCAGAACAACCCTTACTGCAACTTCCAGAACACCACTCACGAGTCCGCTTAACTGGACAAACAAATGCTTCCAAGCAACCAACAAACTTTCCCTCCTACTAGCACCACTACCACCAACTCCAAGACCAAGGGATAACCTGACAACTCCAAAAGAGAAACAGTCCCATACAAGCGGACAACCGAAGGACAGAGAGCTCCACACACGCTCGCTGCCATGCTCAGCTAAAGCCACAACATCTGTAACGGCCCAGGTTTTCATCCCGGTCTTCCAGGTATGCCCTAGGGGTATTTTGGTAATTTGGTTGGGCCGTCAGGGCCGTTTATGTCTTTTTCCAGTTGCTAAAATTATTAGATGGTCTTATGTAAGTTTTCGAGGCTTTGTGGTGGTGTTTGGGCATGGGGAGATGCAAAAATAAAATTAGGAGTTAAAGATGTGTTTGGTGGGTTTCGAACCCAGGTGGTCTGGGAAGTCAGGTGGGTGGTGTGGCCAATTGAGCCACCAGGTGTTTTTGTTATTCTCTCCGCAGCATATCTTGGTTAGCCTTGCGTTCTTCGGGTTTGGGTGCATTTGAATAAATGAAAGAAAATTAGGTTTTGTTATGTCTTCTTCTCCAAACCCCCATGGCCGCCCAACCCTTTTTCTCTCTAGCCATCTTGCGTGAGTCTTCTCCCTAGAGTCCTCCGAGTGTCGTTCCGGCCAGCCAAGCAATCCACCCAGCAAATGGTCGAGCAGCCCAAACAGATCGCACCAGCGAAATTCAGCGCCAAAGAAGACGCAGCCCAGCGCCAAAGCGATCCGCACTTGCCAGCCAGCGCCAATGAGCGTCGCGCACGAGACTGCATCATGAGCCCGTCGCGTCGCGATCGCCGCCGCGCGCTGCCGCTTAGCGCGCCTAGCGCCGCGCCATCGCCAAATGAGCCCGCTGTCCGCCTCGCGCGCGCGCGCTTTCTACGTCTCAAGGCGGTGCTGTCGCTCACAAGGCTGTCCGAGCCTAGCGCGCTATCCGCGCCCAGCGCCACTGTCGTCTGTATGCAGCCAGCGCCAGTGTGCGCCCATTTGCCACCCATCAGCGCCATCGCTAACAAGCAGCCCAATTTCCCAGCCGTCTTGTTGCCCGTCCACGCGTGTCACCGCGTCGCGTGAGTTGCTCCCAGTGAGCCCCTATTTATTTTATTATATTTAAGCCTTTAGAGTGTGATTATCATTGTTTTTGTTAGGTTCTCGGTAGCTAGCTCGGGTTCGATCGCAGCTTAGGTTTTGTGTGTAGTTGCCTCCCGGCAAGTTAAGGATTTCTTACCGGAGTTGTGTGGGCCCTGCGGTATTATATGCGATTGTTGTTTGTATGCCTGTTTATGAATATTAGCATGTTTAGCATTAGGTGCTCTATTCTGAATTCCTGACTGGCATGAACTCTTGTGTTATTTCTCATGTTAGTCCATGCTAGGTTGTTCCGTTCTGGCATGCTCGATATCTGTTCTTGTTTCGTAGTATCATGCTAGGTTCGTTGTATCTGTTGAGCACGTATTGGATTGTGTTGGACTGTATGTTATTGATATGTTATGTTAGGGTGTAGGTAGGTAGTATCATCCGGGCCTGATGCATAAAGTATCTTGCATCCATGGCAGGGACATACGAGGTAACACTCCGTCCCTGGACCCCGTGAGGGTTTAGCTAACCCGACCGGTAGGCCCTGCAATCTTGGGTGAGGGTGGCAGGCTGTTAAATGCCCCAACGGTCGGGATGATGACTTGGCATTGCCTCGTCCCCGGCAGTCGGCACGTCCTCAGCGTGTTCGGCCGTAGCCCTTGATTGCCACCGATAGGGCAAGGACGGTTTCTGGTGTAAGCCTACCACGACCGATTCCTTAGCCTCAAAGCGGTGGTTCAGCCGACATAGTTCACGTGTCCGTGTCTCACACCCCTATGTCGGTGACACCGATCCGAGATTTAGTTACGCGTGGTGGATCGGACATGGGCGGCTTGCCACTAGACCTCGCACCCCATAGTTCTGCAGAGCACGCGGTGCGCGCGCTTACGCTCATTACAACGCCCACCGAGAGCTCCTCGGGATCTTGAGCTAGTGCACCTTTCGTGATCGACAGTAGACAGGCTGAGGCCGGACTTGTTTCTCGTATAGGGCGTATTGTGTGGTGTGGATTATTCCGGACTAAGACCCTGAGTTGGCATCCTAAGATCATATGTGGATTTAAGCTATGTGCTCGATTCTGTGTTTATATTCATAGCTTGCATACATTTCTGCTAGATGACCATGTTTACCGTATTGTACCCCGGTTGGGGATTCTTACTGAGTAATTCGTTACTCACCCTTATTTTGTGGTTTTCCACAGGTAACCAAGGTGCGAGACAAGATGGCTGAAGGAGGAGCTGTGATCATGGGAACCTGCTGTCGTCTCTGATTTTATTTCTATGACTCTTGTCTTTTGCTTTCCCTTGAATGCATGTAGACGGGCACGGAGCCCTAGGATGTTTTTCTGAATGTTTTATGGATTCCAACTTTGTTGTATTTGAGGATGTTTCAAATGTTTTAAATAAATCTCTGATCAGAGTATATATTTGGAAATGTATTTGCCTTGAGACAGGTGCTTGGAAACAGGGACAGGTTTCGGCAGTCTATTTGATTTCTGATTGAATCTCTTTTGTTTTGTTTTAATTGGGAATCCTAAAAAAATTATATGCATATTGTCTTTACTTTGATTGCATGCATTGGGGTAAAGGCCTATTTAGAGCCCTTTTTGGGTCGGGTCTTTACAGTTGGTATCAGAGCTAAGAGTCATAGATTCTGTGGATTGACCTTTTGTTGTAGGTCGTTTTCCCATGATCACTTGCACTCCGACAGTCATCAGGTACGCCTAAGTTTACTATTTGTTGTTGAAAAAGGGTTAAGAATTTACAATACCTGTCATCTAGTGTATGCCTTGTGTAGTGTTGTGTAGCGGAGACGAGCAGGTTCTGACTCGTTGTTGGTTTGGGTTTAGAGCGCCATCATGCCAACTTCCCGCAGTGTGTGATGTATGTTGTGGCTTGTTGTGGTATCCAGATAGATTCAGATGCCCTGGGACGTCGTCCCCGAGGGAGGTAGAGCTTGGACTCCCGTAGGCCATTTGTGGCCCAGTTGTTGGTTTTCCCCTAGTGAGAGGGTGGAGGTGCTTTGCCTTGGAGTGCCACTCCAAGAGAGGAGTTAACTATGGCTGTGCTTATGTGGATGTTTGTGGTGCAGGTCCCCGTGTGGACTAGCCTAGGTAGCTCAAGTGTTGATCTTGAGCCTTAGCAGATTGTTTGATTGCCTAGTGAATAGCTGCAGAGTTGGCAGCCTTCGAGGAGTTTGTTGAGGCATCTTTGTGCTCCCGTAGTCGTCTTTGTTGTTGTTGTTTTGCACCAGATGGCCAACCACGTGGTTAAGGGTGCAGCGAGCAGTGTTCCCTTCGGATTGGATCCGTTGGTGTTTTCCTCAGATGTTTGGTAGAGTTGAGCACTCTTCTTTTGGTGAGCTCCTAGTGTGGAGCTAGCTGCTGCATGTTGAGAGAGCCGGCCAGAGTTTTTGTGGAGCATCATGTGGAGATGCAAGAGTAGGCCGTGAGCCTTCGGTTTGATGAGATGCCTTAGGCATGGTTTTTGAGTTGAGCCCTTGTATGCCTAGCCAGAGTTCGTGTCACTTGAGGTTGTGACCTTGTTGGCCCCATTGGTAGTAAGATGTGGATTTGGTAGTGGTGGCACTTGAGGTGCATTGGTTGGTGTGCTACTTTGGCACTAAGTCTGGTTCAGGCCTGAGTTTTTCATGGGCATAGTAGATGGTTATATGCCATCCGGAGTTTAGCGCACTCCTTTAGCCTTGGATCCGTTTATGGCAGTGGCACCTGTGTAGGTCATGCCAGAGGGCTAGTTCAGTGATAGTCGATGGACTACAAGCGAAGGGATGCTCGAGAGGAGCCGGAGCCTCTTCCTAGTGTTTCTGGGGGTTGAGTTAGTCAGCAGGTTGTCGATTGGTAAGTGTTGGTGTGCGTGAGCCTCACGCTAGTGTTAAGGCCAAGAGATTTCTTTGTGTTGGTAGTGCGGTCAACTACCTTCGAGTGCCTTAATCTGAGGAGAGTTGAGCATCGTAGATGCGAGTTTGGTCCAGCAGAGGGACCCTGAGTTGGATGCTCATGAGATGAGCTGGATGCCTATGGGGGCGAGTTGGATGTCTATCAGGCGAGATGAGTTAATGCCTTGCGAGAGGTTTTGGATGCTTTAGGGGTAAGCACCCTTGGTAAAGGCTTGGTATAAAGTAAATTCGGTGTGGTTGATTAGGCCTTGGTAGAGCAAGGTTGCCTCAGCTTCGAGTATCGTGTGGAGATGGAACTTTTGGTGTTCCTTGGATTGTTTGTATCTCTGCCAAGGGTTAGCGTTGCTTTTTTGGAAAAGCGCTTGTTAGTCGTGGATCTCTAAAGGAAGGTTGGGAGTGTGCACGCAAGTGTGTTTTGTGTGGTTCGTTCTGTGGCGAGAGTTTCAGATCCATGTAAGGTTTGCTTTGGAGATCGGGTGCTCAGTTCCTGGAGAAGTTGAACTCCAGGTGGTTGTTGTAAGGCTTAAGTTGAGGTGGTAAGGATACCGTGCTCGTGGTATCAGGTTGTTGCTTAGGCAAGATTTGTTAAGTTGAACCTAAGCTTTGTTGATGGATCTTCTTGTTGATCGTTGGTTGGAGTTCAGTTGGAAACTGAACAAGAGCGGTGGTAGCTAGCCGTGTGGTTTTGATCGTCATGGCTAAGAGAGTTGTTCGGATCCTTCCTTGGGTAGAAGTTATGTTGTGGCTGATGATTGAGTAGGAGGATGACGCATTCTGTAGCGTTTCGGGTCCTCTTGGTTCCCAAGGAGTTGGAGTTGGCCAGCATGGTTGTGATGCTGGAAAATGGAGTTGTTTGTTCAGCAATGTGTCATTAGATCGCTTGCCTAGCGGTGTGTGTGTCGAGGGTTGTCGGAGAACCCTAGGTTGTGGAGAGCCTCTCCGCAGCTCGGTCAGCCCCGTAGTGAGTTTAGTTGGCCACCGAGGAGCGTGTGGTTTGTAGCCTCGGTGGAGTTGCTAGCAGTCTTGGTAGACTAGCAAGCTAGTGTTTGTTTGGAGTAAAGTCCGGATTGGTTCCGGTGTGGTGGCAAGTTGATGCTTGGTGTCGACCAAGGTGTGGATTGGAGTTGCTAGAGATTAGTTATGCTCGTGGGGCGAGTGGTTTGTGCCCTGTTGGTTGTTTTCCTGTTTACAGGATGTTGAGTTGCCCCGTTTGGCATTTGAAGGTTCAGTCTGTGTTGGCCCCCTATTGTTGCCCCGAGAGATTTAGATGTTGTTGCTCTAGTGGAGCAAGACAGTGAGCGTATGTGTAGCTCTCTGTCCTTTGGTAGTCTGCTTGTAAGAGCCGTTTCCTTTGGGGAGTTGTCAGATTACTCCTTTGGTCTTGGAATTGATGGTAGTGGTGCTAGCAAGAGGGATAAGTTTGTTGGCTGCTTGGAAGCAGTCGTTTGTCCAGTTAAGCGGATTCGTGGATGGTGTTCTAGAGGCTGCAGTAAAGGTTGTTCTGCCTCTTGTGAATGTTTGGCCAAGGTTTGGTTCTTTTGTTGTTTCGAGAGCTAGTTCGGTTCTAGCTGGAGGGCGTTGCCCTGAGGTCTTGTTCCTAGTCAGGAAGTTTTGGGAGTTGACCCCTCCCTCGGCAGTTGAGCAAGTGCTATTAGTTTCGGATTGGTGGTCCGATTGGTTGAGTTTTCCCTTGGGTGTTGCTTCCAAGAGAGTCGGTTGCTGTTGCCTTGGGTTTGAGCAAGTCAGCGAGCGTGTGTGGAGTTCGCCGCCCTTCGAGAGTTTGCTTGCTTTGGAAGTCGTTTCCGCTTTGGCGTGAGTCGCCTTAGCTCCCGAGTTGTGTAGTTGATCGAGTAGCGCAGCTAATCACCTTCAAATGAGAGGTCCTGCTTTGTGTTGTTAGCAAGCGAGAGTTGTTTGTTCCCGCAAGGGCGGAGGCCAGCCAGTAAGAGTTGAGTTGTTCTGGCAAGTTGTTGGTTCTTTGGGGATTGAAGATTTCCTTTCCCCCTAGCCTCTGTGGTGGTTGAGTTGCTCCTTGGATGCCAACCTCGAGTGTTAGCTTTTGAGGTAGTCTTGCAGATTCGTGTGGCTCAGGATCCGTAAGCTTTGAGGTTGTCGTTATCCGTCTTCCTTGTGAGGTTTCGGGAGTGGAGCTTCTGGTTGGAAGTTGAGTTAGGCCTAAGCTTAAAGGAGAAGTCTTTTAAGTAGCCAGTTGGATTTTAAGAGTTGAGTGGTAGCTTGGAGGCGAGCGTTGCTCGTTATAAGATTGGGTTGAGTTCTGCTAAGCAAGCCCTTCTCGGGTTTTGTTCCTAGTTGTTGTGCGTTCGCAGTTGGCGTTAGCAGAGCTGCGTCTGAGTGAGTTGGCACAGAGCTGCCGTGGCATTGGTTGGTAAGCTGTGAGCTGTTTTCCTCAAGGTGTTGTGCCGCAGAGAGCTGCGTGATGGTTTAGTCCTTGCTTCCTGAGATCTTGAGAGGAATGTTGGTTGTTTCCTTGCCTGGCAATGTTCTCCTTGGCCAGTTGCTGGTAGGTTTTCTTTGGAAAGTTTGCGTTCGGCCGATGAGGAGTTATAGTTTGTTGGTTTGGCCGAGTGGAGTCTGTGCTTGGCCCTGGTCTTTTAAAGGTGGCCGTAGCTGAAGTTTCAGCTGGTGTGAGTGTTGTTAGCCATCGGGTGTACCAGGATGGTGCCCCTTGCCTTTGGTTCGACGTTTTCTTCTTAAGATGTTTGCGTTAATGTTGTGGTCGCGTTCTGGTTGGAGAAGTTTGCCGTTTGGATCAATCGCCAGTTGGTGATTAGTTTGTATCTCGTTAAGGCTGTAGGCAAGTTTTGAGGTTCGCTGGTCTCTTGTGAAGTAAGAGTAGGCCGTTTGGTTTTGGAATCTGGAAGGTTCAGTTGTTTGGCCAGTTTGTTGTAGAGTTTCAGAGTGTGTGGCCAGTCCTCGAGTTTGCTGAGAGTAGCACCCTTTTAGAGTTGGTGCGAGTTGAGGACGTGGTTTGCCGTCTGGTTTTTTTTCGCATTCGTTTTCCTTCGGAGTTCAGTGTTTGGCTGTCTGGATGGCATTGTGGCCTTGATTTTTTTTTTGAGAACCCAAGAGGGTTTGGTTTTCGGAGTAGGTTGGTGCTGTTTTAGCCGAGAAGTTCAGTTGGTTTGGTTTCGGTGGAGTTTTCCTGGAGCTGTTTCAGTCTTAAGGACTTTCGAGGACGAAAGTCATAAAAAGGAGGGAATATTGTAATGGCCCAGGTTTTCATCCCGGTCTTCCAGGTATGCCCTAGGGGTATTTTGGTAATTTGGTTGGGCCGTCAGGGCCATTTATGTCTTTTTCCAGTTGCTAAAATTATTAGATGGTCTTATGTAAGTTTTCGAGGCTTTGTGGTGGTGTTTGGGCATGGGGAGATGCAAAAATAAAATTAGGAGTTAAAGATGTGTTTGGTGGGTTTCGAACCCAGGTGGTCTGGGAAGTCAGGTGGGTGGTGTGGCCAGTTGAGCCACCCGGTGTTTTTGTTACTCTCTCCGCAGCATATCTTGGTTAGCCTTGCGTTCTTCGGGTTTTGGTGCATTTGATTAAATGAAAGAAAATTAGGTTTTGTTACGTCTTCTTCTCCAAACCCCCATGGCCGCCCAACCCTTTTTCTCTCTAGCCATCTTGGGTGAGTCTTCTCCCGAGAGTCCTCCGAGTGTCGCTTCGGCACCAAACCAACCACCAGCAGCGCCCGGCCGAGCATTTCACCAGATCGCACCAAAGAATTTCTGCGCCAAAGAAGACGCAGCCTCAGCGCCCAGCCGCCGCAGCCGCCCAGCGCGCCAAGCAGAGGCGTCGCAGCAGAATAGACCGCGCGCCGTCGCTGCGCAGCGCGGCCGCGCGCTCGCGCCGCTTCGCCGCGCCTGGGCCAGCCGCTATCGCCACCGAGCCCGCTCGCCCACGCCTCGCCTCGCCGCGCTTCTCTCGCTCAAGGCGGGCACACATCGCTGCAGCGCCCGCGCCAAATGCTGTTCGTAGCGCACAGCCACGCCTAGTGTGCGCCCATTTGCCGCCCATCAGCTTATCATCCAGCGCCAAGAAGAAATTTCCGCGTCTGCCGCCGCCTGTCCAGCGTGTCACCCCAGATCGCGTGAGTTGCTCCAGTGAGCCCTATTTATTTTATTATATTTAAGCCTTTAGAGAGTGATTATCATTGTTTTTGTTAGGTTCTCGGTAGCTAGCTCTGGTTTGATCGCAGCTTAGGTTTTGTGTGTAGTTGCCTCCCGGCTGTAAGGATTTCTTACGGAGTTGTGTGGGCCCTGCGGTATTATATGCGATTGTTGTTTGTATGCCTGTTTATGAATATTAGCATGTTTAGCATTAGGTGCTCTATTCTGAATTCCTGACTGGCATGAACTCTTGTGTTATTTCTCATGTTAGTCCATGCTAGGTTGTTCCGCTCGCATGCTCGATATCTGCTTCTTGTTTCGTAGTATCATGCTAGGTTCGTTGTATCTGTTGAGCACGTATTGGATTGTGTTGGACTGTATGTTATTGATATGTTATGTTAGGGTGTAGGTAGGTAGTATCATCCGGGCCTGATGTATAAAGTATCTTGCATCCATGGCGGGACATACGAGGTAATACTCCGCCCCCGGACCCGTGTGAGGTTTAGCTAACCCGACCGGTAGGCCCCGCAATCTTGGGTGAGGGTGGCGATCGTTAAATGCCCCAACGGTCGGGATGATGACTTGGCATTGCCTCGCCCCTGGCAGCTCGGCACGCGTCTTGGCTGTTCGCCGTAGCCCTTGATTGCCACCGATAGGGCAAGGACGGTTTCTGGTGTAAGCCTACCACGACCGATTCCTTAGCCTCGGTGCCGTGGTTCCGGTGACATATAGTTCACGTGTCCGTGTCTCACACCCCTATGTCGGTGACACCGATCCGCAGATTTAGTTAGGCGTGGTGATCGGACATGGGCAACTTGCCACTAGACTGCACCCCATAATAGTTCGCATGAGCACGCGGTGGCGCGCTACGCTCATTACAAACGCCCGACCGAGAGCTCCTCGGGTCTTGAGCTAGTGCACCTTTCGTATTGATGATGAGACAGCCGAGGCCGGGACTTGTTTCTCGTATAGGGCGTATTGTGTGGTGTGGATTATTCCGGACTAAGACCCTGAGTTGGCATCCGAAGATCATATGTGGATTTAAGCTATGTGCTCGATTCTGTGTTTATATTCATAGCTTGCATACATTTCTGCTAGATGACCATGTTTACCGTATTGTACCCCGGTTGGGGATTCTTACTGAGTAATTCGTTACTCACCCTTATTTTGTGGTTTTCCACAGGTAACCAAGGTGCGAGACAAGATGGCTGAAGGAGGAGCTGTGATCATGGGAACCTGCTGTCGTCTCTGATTTTATTTCTATGACTCTTGTCTTTTGTTTTCCCCTGAATGCATGTAGACGGGCACGGAGCCCTAGGATGTTTTTCTGAATGTTTTATGGATTCCAACTTTGTTGTATTTGAGGATGTTTCAAATGTTTTAAATAAATCTCTGATCAGAGTATATGTTTGGAAATGTATTTGCCTTGAGACAGGTGCTTGGAAACAGGGACAGGTTTCAGCAGTCTATTTGATTTCTGATTGAATCTCTTTTGTTTTGTTTTAATTGGGAATCCTATAAAAATTATATGCATATTGTCTTTACTTTGATTGCATGCATTGGGGTAAAGGCCTATTTAGAGCCCTTTTTGGGTCGGGTCTTTATAACATCTAACTCTCACGGAGGCAACAACAGGGGGGGTTCCACCATTGACAGAACCGCCAACCACAAAATAGCCAAGACTCACCTCCAAACACTAAAGGAGGGCAACTCTCAACATCCTGGAAACAGGAGAAACAACCGACAGGGCACGAACCACTCGCCCCACGAGCAACTAACTTCTGGCACCTCAAAACCACACCTTGATCAACACCAAACACCAACTTGCCACCACACCGGAACCAATTGCTAGCCTACCAAATCTGCCAGCAACTCACCCGAGGTCTACAACCTACATGACTCCGGCTTGCCAACCGAAACTCACTACCGGGCCTCGACCGAGCTGCGTGAGAGGCTCTCCACAACTAGGGTTCTTCGGCAACCTCGACACACACTGCTTGTCGTCAAACGGTCCTAACACCCAACCGCTCAACAAACAACTCCTTTTTCCAAAGATCACAATCATGCCGGCCTCGCTCAACCTCGAAACCAAAAAGACCGAAACGCTTGAAATGTGTCATCCTCCTACTCAAAGCATCGGCCACAATGTAGCTTCCACCTGTGGTAAGGATTCTCGAGCAACACTCTTAGCAACTACGATCGTGAACTACGTGGCTTCACTACAACCACCATTTGTTCAAGCACCATCCAACTCCAACCAAGAGCCACAAGAGGTTACACCAACCAAGCTTAGGTCCAACCTAACCAAACTTGCCTAGCGGCAAAGAACCCGATTACGAGCACGGTATCCTTACAACCTCCACTAAAGCCTTACAACATCCATCTGGAGTCCAACTCCTCCAAGAACTGAGCACCAGTTCTCCAATGCAAATCCTATATGGTTCTGAAACTCTCGCCACCAGAACGAACTACACAAAAACACACTTATGAGCACAACTCTCAAGCTTCCTTAAGAGATCCAAGACTAACAGGTGCTTCCCAAAAAGGCAACACTAACTTCTGGCAGAGATACAATCAACCAAAGGAACACCAAAAGTTCCATCTCCACACGAAACACGAAGCAGTGGCAACCTTGCTCTGCTAAAACATAACGATGCCAAAATGAACTTACTTTATACCAAGACTCTACCAAGTGTGCTTTACACATAAGGCAACCTACTCATCTCATAAGGCATCCAACTCATCTCATAAGCACCAAACTCATCTCATAAGCATCCAACTCACGGCCCCTTAGCTGGGCCAACTCGCATCCACGATGTTCAACACTCCTCAGATTTAGGCACTCCAAGGTAGTTGACCGCACTACCAACCACAAAGATCTCTTGGCCTCAGCCCTAGCGTGAGACTCACACGCACTAACACTTATCAACTTCAACCTGCTGACAAACTCATCTTTTGGTAACACCAGGAAGAGGCTCCGTCTCCTCTCGCACGACCTAAACAAGTGCAACTGCCACAAACGAGTCCAAAGACTAAAGAAGTGTGCTAAACTCCGGGCAAGTTATAGAACCATCCATCCTACTCATGCCCAACTCAGGCCTGAACCAGACTTAGTGCCCAAGCGGCACACCAACCAATTCACCTCAAGTGCCGCTACTATCAATTCCACATCTTACTACAAATGGGGCCAGCAAGGTCACAACCTCAAGTGACAAAAACTAAGGCTAGGCATACAAGGCTCAAAACTCAAACAACCCTGCCTATGGCATCTCATCTAACTGAAGTCTCACGGCCTACTCTTGCATCTCCACCTGATGCTCACCAAAACTCTAGCCGGCTCTCTCAACACGCAACAGCTAGCCCTACTTTAGGGCTCACCAAAATAAGAGTGCTCAACTCTACTAAACAACTGGGAAACCACCAACGGATCAAGTCCGATGGGTACACTGCTCGCTGCACCCTTAACCATAGGGTTCCGACTTACTGGCTGCAAAACAACAGCAAATTACAAGAGAACAACGATGTCTCTACCTCCTCCACGAAGGCCACTAACTCTGCAGCTACTCTCTGGGCAATCAAACAATCTGCTAAGGCTCAAGATCAACACTTGAGCTACCCAAGCTAGTCCACACGGAGACCTGCTCCACAAGCATCCACATAAGCAAAGCCATAGCTAACTCCTCTCCTGGAGTGGTACTCCAGGGCAAATCACCTCCACCCTCTCACTAGGGGAAACTAACAACCGGGCCACACGTGGCCTACGGAGTCTAACCTCTCGCCTCCATCCGAACGATGTCCCGGTATATCCGAATCTATCTCGGATATCTCAACAAACCACAACATATAACTCACATCATGCGGAAGTGGGCATGATGGCGCTCTAAACCCAAACCAACGACGAGTCGTAACTCGCTGCTCTCGCTCCACAACACAAAACAAGGCATACACTAGATGAAAGGTATTGTAAATTCTTAACCTTTTTCTAAAAACAAGAACTTAGGCGCACTGATGACCGCCGGAGGCTTTGGTGATCATGGGGAAAATGACCTACAACAAAAGTCGGTCTACACAGATCTATGACTCGAGCTCGATACCAATCAGAAAGACCCAACCCAAAAGGGGCTCTAAATAGGCCTTTACCCCAATGCATGCATTCAAAGTAAAGGACAATATGAAAATAAGTTTTTTGGATTCCCAATTAAAACAAACAATCAAGATTCAATCAGAAATCAAAATAGTTTGCTGAAACCTGTCCCTGTCTCCAAGCACCTGTTTCAAGGCAAATACATTTCCAAACGCATACTCTGATCAGAGATTTATTAAAACATTTGAAACATCCTCAAATACAACAAAGCGGGAATCCACAAAAACATTCAGAAAACATCCTAGGGCTTCGTGCCCGGCTGCATGCATTCAGGGGAAAATAAAGGACAAGAGTCATAGATATAAAAAGTCAGAGACGACAGCAGGTTCCCATGATCACAACTCCTCCTTCAGCCATCCTGTCTCGCACCTTGGTTACCTGTGGAAAACCACAAAATAAGGGTGAGTAACGAATTACTCAGTAAGAATCCCCAACCGGGGTACAATACGATATACATGGTCATCTAGGAGAAATGTATACAAGCTATGAATATAAACACAGAATAGAGCACATCGCTTAAATCCACATATAACTTCGGATGCCAACTCAGGGTCTTAGTCTGGAAAATCCACACCACACAATACGCCCTATACGAGAAACAAGTCTCGGCCTCAGCCTATCTACTGTCGATACGAAAGGTGCACTAGCTCAAGATCCCGAGGAGCTCTCCTGGCCGGCGCCAGTAATGAGCGTAAGCGCACCGCATGCTACTCGCAGCACTGGGGGTGCCGGGTCAGTGGCAAGCCGCCTGTGTCTAGTCACCATGCCTAACTAAATCTCCGGATCGGTGTCACCGACATAGGGTGTGAGACTGGACACGTGAACTATGTCACCGTACCACCGCACTTTGAGGCTAAGAAATCGGTCGTGGTAGGCTTACACCAGAAGTCGCCCCGCCTAACAGTGGCAATCAAGGGCTACGGCCGAACACGCCGAGGACGTGCCGATCGCCGGACGAGGCAATGCCAAGTCATCATCCCAACCGCTGGGGCATTTAACACCGCCACCTACACCCAAGATTGCGGGGCCTACGGGTCGGGTTAGCTAAACCCTCACGGGGTCCAGTGGACGGAGTACTACCTCGTGACGCCCCCGCCATGGATGCAAGATACTTTATGCATCGACCCTTGATGATGCTACCTACCTACACTCTAACCTATCATATCAATAACATACAATCCAATACAATCCAAAACGTGCTCAACAGATACAACGAACCTAGCATGGTACTACGAAGCAAGAACAGATATGAGCATGCCAGAACGGAACAACCTAGCATGGACTAACATGAGAAACAACATAGGAAATCATGCCACGGAATTCGAATGCAGAGCACCTAACACTAAACATGCTGATAATCACAAACAAGCATACAAACAACAATCACATATAATACCGCAGGGCCCACACAACTCCGATAAGAAATCCTTACCTGATCGAGAGGAAACTACACACAAAAACCTACCGAGCTAGCTACCTCGAACCCGAGCTAGCTACCGAGAACCTAACAAAAACAATGATGATCACAATTCATATGCCTAAATATAATAAAATAAACAAGGCTCGGCTCGGGAGCAACTCACGCAGCTTTCTACCGACACGCGACAGAGCAGCAAAGACGGCTGGGCTTTGGCGGCGGCGCTGACGGGCGCAGATGGGCGGCAGATCTTGGCGCCGCACGCTACTGGGTGCGAATGGGCGCGCCACGCGGCCTGGCGCGACGCGCGCAGTACGCAGATTTCGGACACGCGCGGGCGGGCTGGGACGACGACGGGCGCATGGGCGCTGGGACGGCGACGGGCGAACGTGGGCGCGCGGGGTGACGAGCGTCTGGCGCGAGCGACACGGATGGGCTGCGATGCGATGTGGCGACGACGAGCGCTCGGACGTGCGACGGCGGCTGCCAGAGGGCGCGCGTAGGGGCGCATCTCGCTGGGAGATCTGGGCGCGATAGGGCCGGCCGGGCGTGCTTCTGGCCGCGCGAGGGCTGTCTGCCGCCTTCTTTGAGGCTGGCCGCGATAGGGCTGTCTGGGCGTCTTCTTGAGCCGCGCGGTAGGGTGTCTCAGGCGCACTGGCGGCCTACAACAAACACACACACACGAGCTCTTCTCCTTACCTTCGGCCAACAAGAACACCCAATCGAGAAGATGAAGAGGATGAAGACTTACCCGGAATGATGATTGAACCTCGGGGCTACAAAGGGGATGAAAATCGGCTTGGGAGCTAGGGAGAATACGCTTGGACGGCAAGGAGGGTTTTGGAGAAGAAAGAACAAAAACCTAATTTCTTTTTCATTTAACCAAATGCACCAAAACACCAAGATGCAAGGCTAACCATAATATGACGCATAAAGAGCAACAAGAGCTCTCCATAGCTCAACTGGCACGCATCCTCACAGGCTTTCCCGGAGACTCGGGTTCGAATCTGTAAAGACCCGACCCAAAAAGGGGCTCTAAATAGGCCTTTACCCCAATGCATGCATTCAAAGTAAAGGACTATATGCAAATAAGTTTTTGGATTCCCAATTAAAACTTAAAACATTCAAATATTCAAACAGAAATCAATTCAGTTTGCTGAAACCTGTCCCTGTCTCCAAGCACCTGCTTCAAGGCAAATACATTTCCAAACGCATACTCTGATCAGAGATTTATTAAAACATTTGAAACATCCTCAAATACAACAAAGCGGGAATCCACAAAAACATTCAGAAAACATCCTAGGGCTCCGTGCCCGGCTACATGCATTTAGGGGAAAATAAAGGACAAGAGTCATAAAAATAAAAAGTCAGAGACGACAGCAGGTTCCCATGATCACATCTCCCTCTTCAGCCATCCTGTCTCGCACCTTGGTTACCTGTGGAAAACCACAAAATAAGGGTGAGTAACGAATTACTCAGTAAGAATCCCCAACCGGGGTACAATACGATATACATGGTCATCTAGCAGAAATGTATGCAAGCTATGAATATAAACACGGAATAGAGCACATCGCTTAAATCCACATATAACTTCGGATGCCAACTCAGGGTCTTAGTCCGGAAAATCCACACCACACAATACGCCCTATACGAGAAACAAGTCTCGGCCTCAGCCTGTCTACTGTCGATACGAACGGTGCACTAGCTCAAGATCCCGAGGAGCTCTCGTGGCGGGCGCCAGAATGAGCATAAGCGCGCACCGCATGCTACTGCAGACTCTAGGGGTGCTGGGTCTAGTGGCAAACCGCCTGTGTCCAATCCACCATGCCTAACTAAATCTCTAGATCGGTGTCACCGACATAGGGTGTGAGACCGGACACGTGAACTATGTCAGCTTGTACCACCGCACCTGAGGCTAAGGAATCGGTCGTGGTAGGCTTACACCAGGAAGCCGTCCTTGCCCTAACAGGTGGGAATCAAGGGCTACGGCCGAACACGCTGAGAACGTGCCGACTGCCGGTGACGAGGCAATGCCAAGATTGCAGGGCCTACTGGTTGGGTTAGCTAAACCCTCACGGGGTCCAGGGACGGAGTACTACCTCGTACGTCCCTGCCATGGATGCAAGATACTTTATGCATCAGGCCCGGATGATGCTACCTACCTACACTCTAACCTATCATATCAATAACATACAATCCAATACAATCCAAAACGTGCTCAACGTATACAACGAACCTAGCATGGTACTACGAAGCAAGAATGATATGAGCATGCCGAACGGAACAACCTAGCATGGACTAACATGAGAAACAACATAAGAAATCATGCCACTCGAATTGCAATGTAACACCTATCGCTAAACATGCTGATAAACACAAACAAACATACAAACAACAATCACATATAATACCGCAGGGCCCACACAACTTCGGTAAGAAATCCTTACCTGGCCGGGAGGCAACTACACACAAAACCTAAGCTGCGATCGAACCCGAGCTAGCTACCGAGAACCTAACAAAAATAATGATAATCACAATCCATATGCCTAAATATAATAAAATAGACAAGGCTCGGCTCGGGAGCAACTCACTCGGCTCGGCTGACACGCGGACGGGCAGTGCAAAGACGGCGGGTCATGGCTTGGCACCGACGGCGCGCAGATGGGGCAGAGCTGGCGCCGCACGGCATACTGGGCACAGATGGCGCTGGCTGGCGCCTTTGGCTGCACGACGGCGAGACATGGCGGCGTCGGCGGCGCTGGGAGTGCGACGCAGACACGGGAGAGGACGCGCGGGCGAGCGGCTCGGAGCCAGGGCGCACGGGCGCTGGGCAACCTGCTGCGACGGTGAACTTGCGATCAGGGCGACTCGGCTGCTGGGTGTGCGACGGGCGATCTGGGCGTGACATGGGCTACCGACGATGGTGCGGGCTGGGCTGCTGGGCGAGCGGCAGGGCAATCTAGGCGTCTGCTGCTGCGCGCGACGAGGAGCGACGGATCGGGCGGCTCCGCGGTCCGCACTGGCTGGCTGGGCGTGCGACTGCATCGTCTCTGGCGTGGTCCGCCGGGCCGAGAGCTGCGATCAGGGGTCGCCGGCTGGGGGCCTCCTCTCGGCTGGCTGCAACCTAACACAACACACACACACACCAATTTACACAGCCAAACAGCACCCTAAACGGAGGAGAAGAAGAAGAAGAGACGATCGATACCTACCCGGATTTATGATTGATCCACGGGGATGCAAAGAGGATGAAACTTGGCTTGGAGAGCTAGGGAGAATAGCTTGGGCGGCCACAAAGCTTTTGGAGAAGAAGACATAACAAAACCTAATTTCTTTTCATTTAACCAAATGCACCAAACTCCAAAGATCTAAGGCTAACCATAATATAACGCAGAAAGAGCAACAAGAGCACCCAATGGCTCAACTGGCACACATCACCACAGGCTTTCCCGGAGACCCGGGCTCGAATCCCAGCTGCAACACAAATACCTTTATTTTTACTTTTGCACCAACTCAAGCTCAAACCAATCCACAAGGCCTCAAGAAACTTGCATAAATCCATCCAATAATTTTAGCAACTGGAAAAAGACATAAACGGCCCTGACGGCCTGACCAAATTACCAAAATGCCCCTAGGGCATACCTGGAAGACCGGGATGAAAACCTGGGCCGTTACAATATTCCCTCCTTTTTATGACTTTCGCCCTTGAAAGTCCTTAAGACTGAAACAGCTCAGGATACTGCAACCTCATCCCGTCCTCCCCGCTCACGAGCGACTTTCTCTGAACTCTAACTCCTCCATTGAACTGTTACCGAACGGATCTAACAGCTACGCAACGTCTTCGCCTCAAGGACCAGAATACTCACATGCTTCCCCTCGAAGCTCAAACCCTCACTCAGCTGCAAAGGCTCAACGTCCTCAATAACCAAAGGGTCCGGCACATACTGCCCCAACATCAATACATAAAAACACTGTGCACAGCTGTCAATGACAGGGAAAAGCTAACCGATAAGCAGCTCTACCAATCTTCTCGAGAATCTCAAAACGGACCAACAACCGGGGGCTCAACTTCCCTCGCTTACAAAACCTCAACACTGCTTATAAAACCTCAACACACCTAGCATCGATGCAACCTTAAAACATGAGCTGACCAACCTCAAACCCTAAAACTCGGCGCCGAACATCGGCGTAAATTTTCTGCCTGCTCTGAGCTTTCAACATACGAGCTCAAAACTCCTGCACAACACCTCTGGTCAAATGCAGCAACTCAGGACCCCAAAACAAACTAATGGCCACCAACCTTTTCCTAGAACATTGGGAACCTGCAATACTTACCATACTACGCTTCAACGAAACCAAAAGAACTAGCAGCCGGGAACTGCTATCCGAGGCAACCTCATAAAATCCATCACTGGTTTTCGCTGCCTAACCAGGAAACACCAACTCACAACAAGCTCCAAAGGATCTGGCTCACTCCTCCCAAAAAGACCATCGGTCAGAGGGTGAGAACACTACAGGAACTGCACTCGGCTCATAAGCCTCGAAAACACTCTCCAGAACCACGGTTCGTCAACGCACTGCCTGGAACAAACCTTTGTTGCCACACCCTGGTGACAACAACTCCAGCCTGAAACTGACATGCCTCTACTCCATAGAAATGGCATCTGCACGCGAAACGAGGTGCGAGCTCTAACTACTGAAACCAATCCTCCAAAAATCCAAACTCACACAACAACCTTAACTAGCTGACAACTCCCACACGGAAACTTACAAACCAACAACTTCAGTGCTACGCACCCGGAAGCTCAACCAACTACAAATTGCTTAGTTATGCCAATCCACTCAACCCTAGCTCGACTTAAATCACTGACTGGGCAAGTCAACCCGCTAACAACAGGGCCCTAGAGGGCTCCCTCCACCAAACTTACCTCCATGCAAGAAACGGAACAAAGCTTGCCTCAAATATGAAACACATCTCACAAGTCCAAATGATAACACAACCAGGCTTAACCCTCTAGGTTAGGCTCACTGCACCTAGCCACCGAACTTCATAAACGGAACACCACTACCCGGTTAACACCAACTACCAAGAACAAGGATGCCAACAATGGCAGGCAGAGCACAAGCTACACTAACCAGCAAGGATCCCTCAATAGGTCTAGACCCTAATCCAGCCACAAAGGTGCAACCTCATCCACAACTGAAACAAAGGGGCCTTCAACTACAAAGGTGCAACAGCTTCCAAGCCAACACACAAAACCTTAACCAACTAGGCCAAACACTCATAGGAGCAGCTCAACTCTTCCAACAACTTCCGGAAAGCCACTCAAGAGTCCGCTTAACTGGACAAACAACTGCTTTCAGGTGGCCAACAGACTTTCCACCTACTAACACCACTACCTCCAAGTCCAAGACCAAGGGATAATCCGACAACTCCAAAAAGGAAACAGATCCTTACAAGCAGACATCCGAAGAACAGGGAGCTCCACAAACGCTCGCTGTCTTGCTCAGCTAAGCACAACATCCAACTCTCTCACTGAGGCAACAACAGGGGGGTCCACCACAGACTGGTCCGCCGACCACGAACAAGCAAAGACTCACCCTCCAACACCAAATGAGGGCACTCTCAAACTCTGGGAATAGGAGAGACATCCTACAAGGCAAACCACTTGCCCACGAGCAAGGCTAACTCCTTAGCAACTCGAAAACCACACCCTAGTCAACACCAAGCACCAACTTGCCACCACACCGGAACCAATTGCTAGCCTACCAAATCTGCCAGCAACTCACCCGAGGTCTACAACCTACACGACTCCGGCTTGCCAACTGAAACTCACTACTTGGGCCTGACCGAGCTCTGGTGAGGCTCTCCACAACTAGGGTTCTTCGACAACCCTCGACACACACTGTCGTCTAACGGTCTAACAACCAACTGCCTGAACAAACAACTCCTTTTCCCAGCATCACAACCATGCTGGCCTGCTCCGAACCTCGAAACCAAAAAGACCAGAAACGCTTCAGAATGTGTCATCCTCCTACTCAAAGCATCAGCCACAACGTAGCTTCCATTCAGGGTAAGGATTCCGAGCAACACTCTTAGCAACAACGATCAGGAACTACACGGCTTTGCTACAACCACCATTTGTTCAGTACCATCTGAACTCCAACCATGAACAACAAGAGGTTCCACCAACCAAGCTTAGGTCCAACCTAAACAAACATGCCTAAGCAACAACCCGACTACGAGCACGGTGTCCTTACAATCTCAACAAGCCTTACAACATCCACCTGGAGTCCACCTTCTCCAAGAACTGAGCACCAGTTCTCCAATGCAAACCCTTCATGGTTCAGAAACTCTCGCCAACAGAACGAACTACACAAAAGCACACCTGTGTGCACAACTCCCAACCTTCCTTTAGGGATCCAAGGCTAACAGGCGCTTTCTAAAGAAAACCAACAACAACCTTCCAGCAGGGATACAACCAATCAAAGGAACACCCAAGGGTTCCATCTCCACACGATACTCGAAGCTGTGGCAACCTGCTCTACTAAAGCATAATAATGCCAACCGAACTTATCTCATACCAAAGGGGATTACACACAAGGCAGCCCACTCATCTCATAAGCATCCAACTCACCTCATGAGCGTCCAACTCACCTCATGAGCATCCAACTCATCTCATGAGCATCCAACACACCTCCTGGACATCCAACTCATCTCATGAGCATCCAACTCACCTCATGAGCATCAAACTCACCTCATGAACAACCAACTCATCTCGTGAGTATCCAACTCATGGTCCATCTGCTAGACCAAACTCGCATCTACAATGCTCACTCAACTCAGGTTTAGGCACTCGAAGGTAGTGGACCGCACTACCAACCACAAAGATCTCTTGGCCTTAACACTAGCGTGAGACTCACACACACTAACACTGATCAACCTTCAACCTGTTGACAAACTCATCCCCTAGTAACACCATTAAGAGGCTCCGACTCCTCTCGAACATCCTTTCGCTTGTAGTCCTACGACTACCTCTGAACTAGCTCTCTTGCACGACCTAAACAGGTGCAACTGCCACAACCGGAACCAAAGGCTAAAGGAGTGTGCTGAACTCTGGATGGGTCATAGAACCATCTGCTTATACCCATGCCAAACTCAGGCCTGAACCAGACTTAGTGCCAAAGCGGCACACCAACCAATGCACCTCAAGTGCCACTACTACCAATTCCACATCTTACTACAAATGGGGCCAGCAAGGTCACAACCACAAGTGACAAATCTATGGCTAAGCATACCAAGCTCAACACTCAAACAACCCTGCCTATGGCATCTCATCCAACTGAAGTCTCATGGCCTACTCTCGCATCTCCACATGATGCTAACCAAAACCCTGATCGGCTCTCCCAACATGCAGCAGCTAGCTCTACTCTAGGAGCTCACCAAAGAAGAGTGACCACTGAGGAAACCACCAACGGATCCAGTCCGGTGGGAACACTGCTTGCTGCACCCTTAACCACAGGGTTCCGACTTACTAGATGCAAAAAAAGAACACTTACAAGAGAACAAGGATGTCTTAGCAACCTCCTCGAAGGCTACCAACTCTGCAGCTACTCACTGGGCAATCATCCATCTACTAAGGTTCAAGATCAATACCTGAACTACCCAGGCTAGTCCACACTAGGACCTGCTCCACAAGCATCATCATAAGCAAAGCCGAAGCTAACTCCTCTCCTGGAGTGGTACTCCAGGGCAAATCACCTCCACCCTCTCACTAGGGGAAAACCAACAACTGGGCCACACGTGGCCTACGGGAGTCTAACCTCTGCCTCCATCTGGAACGATGTCCCAGCGGTATCCGAATCTATCTGGATATCTCAACAAACCACAACATACAACTCACACTGCGGGAAGTTGGCATGATGGCGCTCTACACCCAAACCAACGACGAGTCAGAACCTGCTCGTCTCCGCTCCACAACACAAAACACGGCATACACTAGATGAAAGTATTGTAAATTCTTAACCCTTTTCTAAAAACAGAAATCTTAGGCGTACCTGATGACTGTCGGAGTGCTGGTGATCATGGGAAAGACGACCTACAACAAAAGGTCAGTCTACAAAGTCTATGACTCTGAGCTTTGATACCAACTGTAAAGACCCGACCCAAAAAGGGGCTCTAAATAGGCCTTTACCCCAATGCATGCATTCAAAGTAAAGGACTATATGCAAATAAGTTTTTGGATTCCAAATTAAAACTTAAAACATTCAAATATTCAAACAGAAATCAATTCAGTTTGCTGAAACCTGTCCCTGTCTCCAAGCACCTGTTTCAAGGCAAATACATTTCCAAACGCATACTCTAATCAGAGATTTATTAAAACATTTGAAACATCCTCAAATACAACAAAGCGGGAATCCACAAAAACATTTAGAAAACATCCTAGGGCTCCGTGCCAGGCTACATGCATTCAGGGGAAAATAAAAGACAAGAGTCATAGAAATAAAAAGTCAGAGACGACAGCAGGTTCCCATGATCACAGCTCCTCCTTCAGCCATCCTGTCTCGCACCTTGGTTACCTGTGGAAAACCACAAAATAAGGGTGAGTAACGAATTACTCAGTAAGAATCCCCAACCGGGGTACAATACGGTATACATGGTCATCTAGATGAATGTATGCAAGCTATAAATATAAACACAGAACAGAGCACATAGCTTAAATCCACATATGATCTTCGGATGCCAACTCAGGGTCTTAGTCCGGAATAATCCACATCACACAATACGCCCCATACAAGAAACAAGTCCCGACCTCAGCCTGTCTACTGTCGATACGAAAGGTGCACTAGCTCAAGATCCCGAGGAGCCCTCCGGTCGGCGCTGTAATGAGCGTAAGCGCGCACCGCATGCTACTACTGCACTACGGGGTACGGGTCTAGTGGCAAGCCGCCCGTGTCCAAATACCATGCCTAACTAAATCTTTGGATCGGTGTCACCGACATAGGGTGCGAGACCGACACGTGAACTACCCGACACGTGAACTATGTCACTGTACATCACCGCACCGAGGCTAAGAATCGGTCGTGGTAGGCTTACACGAGAAGCCGCCCTTGCCCTAACAGTGGCAATCAAGGGGCTACGGCCGAATATGCCGAGGACGCAGCCGATCGCGGGGACGAGGCAATGCCAAGTCATCATCTCGACCGTTGGGCCATTTAACAGTCTGCCACCCTCACCCAAGATTGTAGGGCCTACCGGTCGGGTTAGCTAAACCCTCACAGGGTCTAGGGACGGAGTACTACCTCGTACGTCCCTGCCATGGATGCAAGATACATTATGCATCAGGCCGGGATGATGCTACCTACCTACACTCTAACCTATCATATCAATAACATACAATCCAATACAATCCAAAACGTGCTCAACAGATACAACGAACCTAGCATGGTACTACGAAGCAAGAACAGATATGAGCATGCCAGAGCGAAACAAACTAGCATGGAATAACATGAGAAACAACATAAGAAATCATGCCAGTCGGGAATTCAGAACAGAACACCTATCGCTAAACATGCTGATAAACACAAACAAACATACAAACAGCAATCACATATAATACCGCAGGGCCCACACAACTCCGGTAAGAAATCCTTACCTGGCCGGGAGGTAACTACACACAAAAACTTAAGCTGCGATCAAACCCGAGCTAGCTACCGAGAACATAAAAAAAACAATGATAATCACAATCCATATGCCTAAATATAATAAAATAGACAAGGCACGGCTCGGGAGCAACTCACGCAGCTCGACTGACACGCGGACGGGCAGCAAAGACAATGGGGCTGGCTGGCGCCGACGGCGCGCGATGGGCAAGCAGAGCTGGCGCCGCACGTCATTGGGCACGGATGGCGCGCACGGCACGACGCTAGGTGCGGCTGCGCGCGCGGACGGCAGGACACGACAGGCGAGCGGTGCGGCACGGGCGTGTGGCGCTGGGAGTGCGACGCAGACACGGGCGAGGACGCGCGGGCGAGCGGCTCTGAGAGAGGGCGCACGGGCGCTGGGCTACCTGCTGCAACGGCGAGCTGGCGATCTAGGCGACTCAGCTGCTGGGCGTGCGACGGGCGATCTGGGCGTGACAGGGGCTGCCGACGATGGTGATGGCTGGGCTGTTGGGCGAGCGGTAGGGCAATCTAGGCGTCTCGCCGCTACGCGGCGACGGAGCGACGGATCGGCGGCTCCGCGGTCTAGCACTGGCTGGCAGGCGTCGCGACCAGACGGTCCGCCGGGTGGGAGTTGCAATCGTAGGGCCGCCGGTGAGGGGCCTCCTCTCGGCTGGCTGCAACAAACACAACACACACACCAATTTACACAGCCAAACAGCACCCTAAACGGAGGAGAAGAAGAAGAAGAGACGATCGATACCTACCCGAATTGATGATTGATCCTCGGGGCTTGTAGCGACCCAGGTTTTTCATCCCGGTCTTCCAGGTATGCCCTAGGGGTAATTTGGTAATTTGGTCGGGCCGTCAGGGCCGTTTGTGTCTTTTCCAGTTATTAAAATTATTGGATGGATTTATGTAGGTTTTTGGGGGTCTTTGTGGTTTGGTTTGAGCAAGGTTTGATGCAAAAGTAAATATAAAGGAAATTGTCTTTGCCCTGGGTTTGAACTCTGGGTCTCTGAAAGCTTGTGGGGATGTGTGCCAATTGAGCCATTAGTTGCTCTTGTTGCTCTTTCTGCATCACATCTTAGTTAACCTTGGATCTTTGGTGTTTGGTGCATTTGGTTAAATGAAATAGAAATTAGGTTTGTCCATCTTCTTCTCCAAAGTGTGTGGCCGCCCAAGCTTTGCTCTCCATTGCCTTGCCGAATTCTTCATCCTTGCAGCTCCTTTGGATCGATCATCATCATTCCGGGTAGGTATCGATCTTCCTCTTCTTCTTCTCATCCGTTTGATGTGCTGTTTGGCCAAGTGTGTTTGTGTTGATTGCACCAATGAGAGAAGCCCACCAAAGAAGAATCGTCGCGTCAGCCGCCGGCTACCGCCACGCCGATCCGCCTAGCAGCTTTGCCGTTCGTCCAGCGAAGAACATTAGCCTAGCCTTGTCGTCGCGGCGCGCCAGTCCACGCCCAGATCTGCCGGCAGCCACTGCCGCCGACGCCGATCGCGCCCGATGCGCCCGGATCGCCGCTTCGTCCCTTCGCCGATCGCTCGCCGACGCCATGAGGCCCTCGCGGCGCCCGCCAGCGCCGCGCCCGCGCCGCCCGCCCGCCACGCCAGCGCCCTCGCGCGTCGCTCCGAAGCCGCTCGCCAAGACGCCAGACGCGCTTCGCGCGCGTGCGCGCTCGCCCTGCCGCGTCCGTCCGTCCGTGCCTTGCTTGCCGCGCGCACACCGCGCGCCCAGCGCCCATCCGCGTGCTGACGCGCCGGCGCCGCTGCCCGCGCCAGCCACTGCCGTGGCGATACCGCAAGAACTCCAAGTTCGTGTCGCCGTGCCGCGTGAGTGCCCCGAGCCGAGCTTGCTGTTCTATTGTTTTTTAGACGTTTTAGATGTTGATTATTATTGGTTTGCTAGGTTCCCGCTCGCTAGCTCGGGATTGTTCCGCAGCTTAGGATTTGTGTGTAGAAGCCTCCAAACCAAGGTAAGGATTTCTTCTACGGAGTTGTGTGGGCCTGCGGTATATTTGTGATTGTTGTTTTGTATGCCTGTGTATGATTATTAGCATGTTTAGCCCTAGGTGCTCTGTTCTAAATTCCTGACTGGCATGAACTCTTGTATTGTTTCTCATGTTAGCCCATGCTAGGTTGTTCCATTCTGGCATGTTCGATATCTGTTCTTGCTTCGTAGTATCATGCTAGGTTCCTTGTATCCGTTGAGCACGTATTGGACCGCATTAAATGAATTGTTATTATTGCTATGGTTTAGAGTTCGTAGTGGTAGCATCATCCGGGCCGGATGCATAACGTAACTTGCATCCCCGATGCGTGGACGTCATGCGAGATGGTACTCGTCCCGATCCCGTTAGGGTTTAGCTAACCCTAACGGTGGCCCCCGCAATCTTGGGTGAGGTGGCGGTCGTTAAATGCCCCAATGGTCGGGATGATGACTTGGCATTGCCTCTTCCCGGCGATCGGCACGTCCTCAACGTGTTCGCCGTAGCCCTTGATTGCCACTGTTAGGGCAAGGACCGCTTCTCGGTGTAAGCCTACCACGACCGGTTCCTTAGCCTCGGTGCGGTGGTACAGTGGCGACATAGTTCACGTGTCCGTCTCTCACACCCTATGTCGCGACACCGATCCGTAGATTTAGTTAGGCATGGTGATCGAACTCGGGCGGCTTGCCACAAGACCGGCACTTCCGAGTTTGCGGTAGCATGCGGTGCGAGCTTACGCTCATTACACGCCGATCGAGAGCTCCTCGGGATCTTGAGCGAGTGCACCTTTCGTGACGACGGTGAGATGAAGCCGAGGCCGGGACTTGTTCCCGTATAGGGAGTATAGTGTGTTGTGGTATTTCCGGACTAAGACCACGAGTTGGCATCCGAGGTCCAAGTGTGGACTTAGCTATGTGCTCCGCTCTGTTTTATATTCATAGCTTGCATACATTCTTCTAGATGATCATGTATATCGTATTGTACCCCGGCTGGGGATTCTTCTTCGAGTAATTCGTTACTCACCCTTATTCGTGGTTTTCCACAGTAACCAAGGCGCGAGACAGATGGTGAAGGAGGAGCCGTGATCATGGAATCCTCACTGTCATCTCGACCATTTTATTATATCATGACTCTTGACTTTTGTTATTCCCCGAATGCATGTAGACGGGCACGGAGCCCTAGGATGTTTTCTCACGTTTTATGGATTTCACATATTTGTACTTGTGGAATGTTTAAATGGTTTAAATAAATCTCTCGATCGTAGTATGCTTTTAGAAATGTATGTTTTGATTGTTGAATGTTTCATTTTTACTTGGGATCCAAACTTATTTTTCATAATGTCTTTTATTTTGAATACATGCATTGGGGTAAAGGCCCATTTAGAGCCCCTTTGGGTGGGTCTTTACAGATTGGTATCGAGCTCGAGTCATAGATTCTCAGAGACCGACCTTTTGTTGTAGGTCGTCCTTCCATGATCACCAAAGACTGACACCATCATCAGTGCGCCTAGGTTTATTGTTTTAGAAAGAAAAAAAAAAAAGGGCTAAGAATTTACAATACACTGCCATCTAGTGTATGCCTTGTGTAGTGTTGTGTAGCGAGACGAGCAGTGTTTCGACTCGTTGTTGGTTTGGGCTTAGTGAGCCATCATGCCAACTTTCTCAGCGAGTCGCGCAGCTTGTTTAGCGGCTTGTTGAGGTATCCAGATAGATTCGGATGCCCACGGGACATCGTTCGAGGGAGGCGAGCTTAGACTCCCGCTGGCCATTTGTGGCCCGATTCTTGTCGCTTTCCCCTAGTGAGAGGGTGGAGGTGCTTCGTGCGGATCGCAATTATGTTGATCGCACCTGCAGGAGCGGGCGCTTGGCATGTCCGACCGAGGAGTTGGACCGATCGTGTTGATGTTGAGGCCGCGTCCGTGGTTGTTAGGCCCGCATGCCGACGGCCCCGTGAGTTGAGTTGCCTAGAGGAGGGGGTAGAGGCTAGCAGCGCCTCAGTGAGACTCCTTGAGCAGAGTGTGCTCCACCCATGAGAGATTTGATGGCGTGTCTTTAGCTATCGAGAGCGAGACCCAGTGCGCAGCTTGTAGCGCGTAGTGAGGAGTCCCGGCACGAGATAGCCCCCAATGACAGAGTTTGTTTCAAATTTTTTCCCCCAAAGCTCTTGTAACCCCGAGAGGTTCCCTGGAGGGCATGATCATCAGTGTTTTTTTCAGATGAGTTTGTTGGCGTTGATGGAGACGCCTGTGTTGGCAAATGGATGCCAGAGAGCTCGATGTTTTAGTAAGTCCCTCTTGCTAGTAGTAAAGTAGTTGGCCGGTTTGAGTTTAGCATCCGTGTGTGGGATGCCCCGCTGCTCGAGGCCGAGGTGTGCTGTTGTTCTGTGCCGTTTGGTTCATCGGATGGTGGTGGAAGTCCCCTGTGAGAGGTGGACTAGCGAGTCTCCACCACGCGCCCGATTGTTTGGCAAGTTGCCGTGTTAGTGGCTTGAGGCGGATGAAGGGTCATCTTTGCCCCCTTGCGAGCTCACTTTGTTGTTTAACGACCCGGCTTCCTCGAGATGTGGATTTGGTAGTAGTAGCACTTGAGGTGCGTTGGTTGGTGTGCCACTTTGGCACTAAGTCTGGTTCAGGCTTGAGTTTGGCTTGGGTATAGCAGATGGTTCTATGCCGTTCGGAGTTCAGCGTACTCATTTAGCCTTGGATCTGCTTATGGCGGCGCTTGCACCCGCTTAGGTCGTGCCAGAGGGCTAGTTCGGTGGTAGTCGATGGACTACAAGCGAAAAGGATACTCGAGAGGAGCCGAGCGGAGCCTTTTCGTGTTACGGGAGGTTGAGTAAGTCAGCGAGTTGGCGGTTAGTAATTGTTTGTGGGCGTGATTCTCACGCTAGTGTTAAGGCCAAGAGATTTTCTTTGTGGTTGGCAATCACGGTAAACTACCTTCGAGTGCCTTAACTGAGGAGAGTTGAGCATTGTAGATGCGAGTTTGGTCCAAAGAGAGGACCCTAAGTTGGATGCTCATGAGATGAGTTGGATGCCATGAGGCGAGTTGAATGCTTTTTAGGCGAGATGAGTGATGCCTTGCGAGAGGATTTGGATGCCTTATGGGTAAGCACCCTTGGTAGCGGCTTGGTATAAAGTGAGTTCGGTTTGGCATGGTTATGCCTTGATAAAGCAAGGTTGCCTCACTTTGAGCATCGTGTGTGAGTTGGAACTTTTGGTGTTCCTTCGTTTGGAGTTCATTTGAAACCGATTAAGAGCGGTGGTAGCAAAGCCGCGCAGCTTTTTGTTCGCCTTGGTTAAGAGAGTTGTTTGGATCCTTTCCTTGGGTAGAAGCCTTGTTGAGAGGCGATGTTTGAGTAGGAGGACGACGCATTCGGTAGCGTTTCGGGTCCTCTTGGTTTCCAAGGTATTGGAGTTGGCCCGCATGGTTGAGATGTCGAGAGAGTTGTGCCTGCTCGTGCAGTTAGGCTGTTAGCTCGTTTGTCGGCGGTGTGTGTCGAGGGTTGCCAAAGAACCCTAGGTTGTGGAGAGCCTCTCGAGCTCGGTCCAGCCCCGTGTAGTGAGTTTCAGCTGGCAAGTCGGGCGCGTGTGGTTCGTAGCCTCGGTTGAGTTGCTAGCGCCTTGGTAGGCTAGCGTGCCGCTGGTTGTTTGGAGTAGAGTCCGGATTGGTTCCGTGTGGTGGCAAGTTGATGCTTGGTGTTGACCAAGGTGTGGATTGGAGTTGCTAGAGATTAGTTTTGCTCGTGGGGTGAGTGGTTTGTGCCCTGTTGGTTGTTTTCCTGTTTCCAGGATGTTGAGTTGCCCTTGTTGTGGCCCCGTGAGATTTAGATGTTGTTGCTTTAGTGGAGCAAGACAGTGAGCGTTTGTGGAGCTCTCTGTCCTTCGGTTGTTGTCTGCTTGTAAGAGCCGCTTCCTTACGGGAGTCGTCGATTCCTCCCGTAGCCATGGGTTAATGGTAGAGGTGTTAGCTTGAAGGAAAAGTTTGTTGGCTGCTTGGAAGCAGTCGTTTGTCCAGTTAAGCAGACTCTTGGATGGTGTTCTAGAGGCTGCAGTAAGGGTTGTTCTGCCTCTTATGAGTGTTTGGCTAAGATTGGGTTCTCTTGTTGTTTCGAGTGCTAGATCGGTTCTAGCTGGAAGGCGTTGCCCTGAGGTCGTGTTCTTAGTCAGTAAGTTGTGGGAGTTGACCCCTCCCTCGGCAGTTGAGCAAGTGCTGTTTGTTTCGGATTGGAGATCCGATTGGTTGAGATATTCCTTGGGTGTTGCTTCCAAGAGAGTTGGTTGTTGTTGCCTTGGGTTTGAGCAAGTCAGCGAGCTTGTGTGAAGTCCGTTGCCCTTCAGAGTTTGCTTGCTGGGAAATTCGTTTCCTATTTTTGTAGGAGTCGACTTAGCTCCGAGTTGTGTATTTGATCGTAGTAGCGCAATGGTCACCCAAATGAGAGGGTCCCTACTTTGTGTTGTTAGCAAGCAAGAGTTGTTTGTCCTGCAAGAGAGCGGTGGCTCGCCAAGAAGAGTTGTTTCTCGCAAGTTGTTGGTTCTTTGGGGATTGAAGATTTCCCTTTCCCTAGTCTCTGTGGTGGTTGAGTTGCTCCTGGATGTCACCTCGAGAGTTAGCTTTGAGGTTGTCGTTATCCGCTTTCCTCGTGAGGTTTCGGGAGTGGAGCTTACGGTTGGAAGTTGAGTTAGGCTTAAGCTTAAAGGAGAAGTCCTCTGAGTAGTCAGTTGGATTTTAAGAGTTGAGAGGTAGCTTGGAGGCGAGTGTCGCTCGTTATAAGTTTGGGTTGAGTTCTGCGAGCAAGCCCTTCTCGGCTTTGACCCTTGTTGTGCGCTCGCGAGTTGGAGTAGTAGAGCCGTTTGAGTGGGTTGTACGAGGTGCCATGGCTTTGGTTGGTAAAGCCATTGAGTATTTTCCTCAAGGTGTTGTGCCGTAGAGAGTCTGCGTGATGGTTTAGTCCTTGCGGCCCGAGTTTTCCTTGAGAGGAATTTTGGTGGTTTCCTTGGCAGCGGTGTTTTCTTTGGCCATTGCTAGTTGATTTGAATGGAAAAGTTTGCTTTCGGCCGTTTGGTTTCTGAAATCTGGAAGGTTCATTGTTTGGCCAGATTTGTTGAAGGGTGAGTTTGTTTGTTGTCACCGTGAGCTTCCAGAGGAGTTTAGCCGAGCGTGGTGTAAAGTTTCGAGCTTTTGGCCACCTCGAGTTCTTGTGGAGTAGCACCGCTTTTAGAGTTGGTGCGAGTTGAGGACGTGGTTTGCCGTCTGCTCCCTTGTAGTTCAAAGTGTATGCCCATCTGGTTGGCATTGTGGCCTTGAGTTTTTGAGAACCCAAGAGAGTTTTGGATCTCGAAGAGGGCTTGTGTGTTGGATTTCCCAGCAGCTTGGGACCAAATGCTCAGATTTGATGGAGTTTGCCTATAACAACAATTATCGATCGACGATCTCGCATGGCTCCATTCGAGGCTTTGTATGGTAAGCGTTGTCGGTCCCCCGTGTTATGGGAAGAGGTTGGTGATAGACGTGTTTTGGGTCCCGAGTTCTCGCAGATTGACCAATGGTGCAAGTCGTAAGTTTAGAGTTCGTATGTTGACACTTCGGAGCAGCAGAGAGAGAGTTACGCCGATGTTCGCGTCGGGATTTAGAGTTTGAGGTTGGTCGACATGTGTTCCTTAAGGTTGCTCGATGCGAGGTGTTTTGAGGTTTGGTAAGCGTGGGAAGTTGAGTCCCCGTTTTGTTGGTCCATTTGAGATCCTAGAGAGGATTGGCAGAGTTGCTTACCTGCTAGCCCTACCTCCGTCACTATCCGCGGTGCTTAGTGTTTTTCATGTATCGATGTTGAGGCGGATGTGCCGGACCCGTCGCGCACATTGTGGACTTTGAGCCCTTGCGGTGAATGAGGATTTGAACTTCGAGGAGAAGCGGTGAGGATCCTTGCCTTTGAGACCAAGACGTTGCGTGTCGCGAGATTCGTTTCGTAAAGGTTCAGTGGAAGAATCGTGGTTCGAGGAAGCCACTTGGGAGCGGGAAGACGAGATGAGATTGCATTATCTGGAAATGTTTGATCTTAAGGACTTTCGAGGACGAAAGTCATAAAAAGGAGGGAATATTGTAGCGACCCAGGTTTTTCATCCCGGTCTTCCAGGTATGCCCTAGGGGTAATTTGGTCGGGCCGTCAGGGCCGTTTGTGTCTTTTCCAGTTATTAAAATTAGTGGATGGATTTATGTAGGTTTTGGAGGGATTTGTGGTTTGGTTTGAGCAAGGCTTGATGCAAAAGTAAAAATAAAGGAAATTGTCTTTGCTTGGGGTTTGAACCCGGGTCTCTTGAAAGCTTGTGGGGATGTGTGCCAATTGAGCCATTAGTTGCTCTTGTTGCTCTTTTTCGCATCACATCTTAGTTAACCTTGGATCTTTGGTGTTTGGTGCATTTGGTTAAATGAAATAGAAATTAGGTTTGTCCATCTTCTTCTCCAAAGTGTGTGGCCGCCCAAGCTTTGCTCTCCATTGCCTTGCCGAATTCTTCATCCTTGCGGCTCCTTTGGATCGATCATCATCATTCCGGGTAGGTATCGATCTTCCTCTTCTTCTTCTCATTCGTTTGGTGTCTTTGTTTGGCCAAGTGTGTTTGTGTTGATTGCAACACCGAGAGAAGCCGGCCAAGAAGAATCGTCGCGCGCGTCCGGTACCGCCAGCTCGACGCCGCGCAGATCCGCCTTAGCGGCCTTGCCGTTATTCGTCAGCGGCAGCTAGCCTTTGTCGTCGGCGGCCATCCCCACGCCAGAATCTGCCGGCGGCTCACGCCGCCAACGCGCCGGATCGCGCCCAAAGAAGCAGATTTCAGATCGCCGTTCGTCCTCGCCGATCGCTTTCGCACGCCGAGAGGCCCTCGCCAGCGCCGCGCCGCCAGCCGCGTCTGCGTACGCCGCATCGCCGCGCGCCAGCGCGCGCGCGCGCGCTCTCGAGCCGCTCGCGCGCGCGCATTCGCTTCGCCGCTCGAAGCCGCCGCCAGCGCGCGCGCGTCCGTGTTGCGTGCGTCCGTGTTGCGCCTTGCTTGCCGCGGCGCGCACAGCGCCGTGCCGCACAGCAACGCGCCCAGCGCCCAGCCTGCTGCCGTGATATACCTGCCAAAGAACTCCAAGTTCGTGGTCGCCGCTGCGCGTAGTGCCCCGGCCAGCCGAGCTTGCCGTTCTATTGTTTTTTAGACGTTTTAGATGCTGATTATTATTGGTTTGCTAGGTTCCCGCCGCTAGCTCGGGATTGTTCCGCAACTTAGGATTTGTGTGTAGAAGCCTCCCAACCAAGGTAAGGATTTCTTACCGGAGTTGTGTGGGCCTCACTTGATATATTTGTGATTGTTGTTTTGTATGCCATGTATGATTATTAGCATGTTTAGCCCTAGGTGCTCTGTTCTAAATTCTGACCGGCATGAACTCTTGTATTGTTTCTCATGTTAGCCCATGCTAGGTTGTTCCATTCTCGCATGTTCGATATCTGCTCTTGCTTCGTAGTATCATGCTAGGTTCCTTGTATCTGCTTGAGCACGTATTGGACCGCATTGAATGAGTTGTTATTATTGCTATGGTTTAGAGTTCGTAGGTAGCATCATCCGTGCCGGATGCATAACGTAACTTGCATCCCCGGCAGCGGGCGTCACGAGATGGTACTCCGTCCCCCGATCCCGTTAGGGTTTAGCTAACCCTAACGGCCGGCCCCGCAATCTTGGGTGAGGGTGGCATCGTTAAATGCCCCAATGGTCGGGATGATGACTTGGCATTGCCTCGTCTCGGCGATCGGCACGTCCTCGGCGTTTCGCCGTAGCCCTTGATTGCCACTGTTAGGGCAAGGACCGCTTCTGGTGTAAGCCTACCACGACCGGTTCCTTAGCCTCAAAGTGCGGTGGTACAGTGACATAGTTCACGTGTCCAGTCTCACACACTATGTGTCGCTGACACCGATCCGAGAGATTTAGTTAGGCATGGTGATCGAACACGGGCGACTTGCCACTGGACCCTGCACCCCGAGTTTGCGGTAGCATGCGGTGCGAGCTTACGCTCATTACAAATACATTGAGAGCTCCTCGGGATCTTGAGCGATGCACCTTTCATATCGATAAAGTAGACAGCCGAGGCCGGACTTGTTCCCGTATAGGGCGTATAGTGTGTTGTGGTATTTCCTGACTAAGACCCTGAGTTGGCATCCGAGGTCCAAGTGTGGACTTAGCTATGTGCTCCGCTCTGTATTTATATTCATAGCTTGCATACATTCTTCTAGATGATCATGTATATCGTATTGTACCCGGTTGGGGATTCTTATTGAGTAATTCGTTACTCACCCTTTATTCTGTGGTTTTCCACGGGTAACCAAGGCGCCAAACAGATGGTCAAGGAAGGAGGAGCTGTGATCATGGAATCCTCGCTGTCATCTCGACCATTTTATTATATCATGACTCTTGACTTTTGTTATTCCCCTGAATGCATGTAGACGGGCACGGAGCCCTAGGATGTTTTCTCACGTTTTATGGATTCCAAAGATATTTGTACTTGTGGAATGTTTAAATGGTTTAAATAAATCTCTTATCGTGAGTATGCTTTTAGAAATGTATGTTTTGATTGTTGAATGTTTCTGTTTTTACTTGGGATCCGAAACTTATTTTTCATAATGTCTTTTATTTTGAATACATGCATTAGGTTAAAGGCCCATTTAGAACCCCTTTTGGGTCGGGTCTTTACAGGGCTGCAAAGAGGATGAAACTCGGCTTGGAGAGCTAGGGAGAATAGCTTTGGCGGCCACAAAGCTTTTGGAGAAGAAGACATAACAAAACCTAATTTCTTTTCATTTAACCAAATGCACCAAACTCCAAAGATCTAAGGCTAACCATAATATAACGCAAAAAGAGCAACAAGAGCACCCAATGGCTCAACTAGCACACATCCCCATAGGCTTTCCCAGAGACTCGGGCTCGAATCCCAGCTTCAACACAAATACCTTTATTTTTACTTTTGCACCAACTCAAGCTCAAACCAATCCACAAGGCCTCAAGAAACTTACATAAATCCATCCAATAATTTTAGCAACTGGAAAAAGACATAAACGGCCCTGACGGCCTGACCAAATTACCAAAATGCCCATAGGGCATACCTGGAAGACCAGGATGAAAACCAGGGCCGTTACAGAATCCCAGCTGCAACATAATTTCCTTTATTTTTACTTTTGCATCTATCCATGCTCAAACCCATCCACAAAGCCTAAAAAACTTACATAAATCCATCCAATAATTTTAGCAAATCGAAAAAGACATAAACGACCACGACGGCTTTGACCAAATTACCAAAATGCCCTAGGGCACACCGAAGAGCTGGATGAAAACTCAGGCTACATTACTGATCGACACCGATCCAAAGATTTAGTTAGGCATGGTGATGGACTGGCGGCTTGCCTCTAGACCCGCAATCCCGTGAGTCTGCAGCAGAGCATGCGGTGCGCGCGCATACGCTCATTATAGCGCCGATCGAGAGCTCCTCGGGATCGTGAGCGATGCACCTTTCGTGTCGGCGGTGAGCAGTGAGGTCGAGACTTGTTTCTCGTATAGGGCGTTCTGTGTGATGGATTTTCCGGACTAAGACCCTGAGTTGGCATCCGAGGATTATTTATGGATTTAAGCTATGTGCTCTATTCTGTGTTTATATTCATAGCTTGCATACATTCATCTAGATGACCATGTATATCGTATTGTACCCCCTGAGATTCTTACTGAGTAATTCGTTACTCACCCTTATTTTGTGGTTTTCCACAGGTAACCAAGGTGCGAGACAGGATGACTGAATGAGGAGTTGTGATCATGGGAATCCTGCTGTCGTCTCTCACTTTTTATATTATGACTCTTGTCTTTTATTTTTCCCTGAATGCATGTAGCCGGGCATGGAGCCCTAGGATGTTTTCTAAATGTTTTGTGGATTCCAGCATTGTTGTATCTGGGAAGGTTTTGAATGATTTTAATAAATCTCTTATCAGAGTAAACTTTGGAAATGTATTTGTCCTGAAACAGGTGCTTGGAGACAGGAACAGGTTTCAGCAAACTGTAATGATTTGTGTTTGAATGTTGAATGTTTTAAGTTTTAATTGGAATCCGAAATCATATTTCCATATTGTCCTTTACTTTGAATGCATGCATTGGGGTAAAGGCCCATTTAGAGCCCCTTTTTGGGTCGGGTCTTTACAGTTGGTATCAGAGCTCAGAGTCATAGATTATGTAGACTGACCTGTTGTTGTAGGTCGTTTTCCCCATGATCACCAAAGACTGGCATGATCATCAGTGCACTTTGAGTTTATCGCTTTTTAAAAAAAGGGTTAAGAATTTACAATACTTTTCATCTAGTGTATGCCTTGTTTAGTGTTGTGGAGCGGAGACGAGCAGGTTCTGGCTCGTTGTTGGTTTGGGTCCTGAGCACCATCATGCCAACTTCCCGCAGTGTAAAGATGTATGTTTGCGACTTGTCGTCGGGGTATCCAGATAGATTCAGATACCGCTGGGACATCCTCCCAGAGGGAGGTAGAGATTAGACTACCGTAGGCCCTTGCGGTGTGGCCCAGCTGTTAATTTTCCCTAGAGAGAGGGTGGAGGTGTTTTGCCCTGGAGTACCACTCCAGGAGAGGAGTTAGCTTTGGCTTTTGCTAGTGTTGATGTTTGTGGAGCAGGTCCCAGTGGGGACTAGCCTGGGTAGCTCAAGTGTTGATCTTGAGCCTTAGCAGATTGTTTGGTTGCCCAGAGAGTAGCTGCAGAGTTAGTAGCCTTCGAGGAAGTTGCTGAGACATCTTTGTTCTCTTGTAAAGTGTTGTTGTTTTGCAGCCAGTAAGTCGGAACCCTGTGGTTAAGGATGCAGCGAGCAGTGTACCCATCGGACGTGATCCGTTGGTGGTTTCCCCAGTTGTCTGGTAGAGTTGAGCACTCTTCTTATTGTGAGCTCCTAGAGTAGAGCTAGCTGCTGTATGTTGAGAGATCCGGCCAGGGTATTGTTGAGCATCATGTGGAGATGCAAGAGTAGGTCGTGAGACTTCAGTTAGATGAGATGCCATAGGCAGGGTTGTTTGAGTTTTGAGCCCTTGTATGCCTAGCCATAGTTTTTGTCACTTGAGGTTGTGACCTTGCGGGCCCCATTTGTAGTAAGATGTGGATTTGGTAGTAGTGGCACTTGAGGTGCATTGGTTGGTGTGCCGCTTTGGCACTAAGTCTGGTTCAGGCCTGAGTTTGGCATGGGTATAGCAGATGGTTCTATGACCCGTCCGGAGTTCAGCACACTTCTTTAGCCGTTGGATCCGTTTATGGCAGTTGCACTTGTTTAGGTCGTGCAAGAGGGCTAGTTCAGTGGTAGTCGAAGGACTACAAGTGAAAGGATGTTCGAGAGGAGCTGGAGCCTCTTCCCAGTGTTACTGGGGGTTGAGTAAGCCAGCAGGTTGACGGTTGGTAAGTGTTAGTGCGAGCGAGTCTCACGCTAGGGCTGAGGCCAAGAGATCTTTGTGGTTGGTACTATGGTCCACTACCTTCGGGTGCCTAAACCTGAGTTGAGTGAGCATTGTAGATGCGAGTTTGGTCCAGCAGGGGAACCATGAGTTGGATGCCCGTGAGATGAGTTGGATGCTCATGAGATGAGTTGGATGCGAGTGAGATGAGTTGGATGCTTATGAGATGAGGTTGATGCCTATGAGATGAGTAGGATGCCTTATGAGAGGAGTTGGACGCCTTATGTGTAAGCACACTTGGTATAAAGTAAGTTCGGTTTGACATTGTTATGCTTTAGTAGAGCAAGGTTGCCGCAGCTTCGAGTATCATGTGGAGATGGAACTTTTGGTGTTCCTTTGGTTGATTGTATCTCTGCCAGAAGTTAGTGTTGCCTTTTGGAATGCACCTGTTAGCCTTGGATCTCTGAAGGAAGGTTGAGAGTTGTGCACACAAGTGTGTCTTGTGTAGTTCGTTCTGGTGGCGAGAGTTTCAGAACCATGTAGGGTTTGCATTGGATAACTGGTGCTCAGTTCTTGGAGAAGTTGGACTCCAGGTGGATGTTGTAAGGCTTTAGTTGAGGTTGTAAGGATACCGTGCTCGTAGTCGGGTTGTTGTTTAGGCAAGTTTGTTAAGTTGAACCTAAGCTTGGTTGGTGGAACCTCTTGTGTTCATGGTTGGAGTTCAGATGGTACTGAACAAATGGTGGTTGTAGTGAAGCCGCGTAGTTCCTGACCGTAGTTGCTAAGGGTGTTGCTCAGAATCCTTACCCTGGGTGGAAGCTATGATGTGGTTGATGCGTTGAGTAGGAGGATGACACATTCTGAAGTGTTTCTAGTCTTTTTGGTTTCGAAGAACGGAGCAGGCCAGCATGGTTGTGATGCTGGAAAAAGGAGTTGTTTGTTCAGGCAGTTGGCTGTTAGACCGTTAGACGACAGTGTGTGTCGAGGGTTGCCGAAGAACCCTAGTTGTGGAGAGCCTCACCAGAGCTCAGTCAGGCCTAGGTAGTGAGTTTCAGTTGGCAAGCCGGAGTCGTGTAGGTTGTAGACCTCAGGTGAGTTGCTGGCAGATTATGTAGGCTAGCAAGCTGTAGTTTGTTTGGAGTAGAGTCCGTATTGGTTCTGGTGTGGTGGCAAGTTGGTGCTTGGTGTTGACCAAGGTGTGGTTTTTGAGTTGCTAGAAGTTAGCCTTGCTCGTGGGGCAAGTGGTTTTGCCCTAGAGGATGTCCTTCCTGTTTCCAGAGTTTGAGAGTTGCCCTTATTTGGTGTTTGGGGGTGAGTCTTCTCTTGCCCATGCTTGGCGGTCCAGTCTGTGGTGGACCCCTTGTTGTTGCCTCTGGGAGAGTTGGATGTTGTGCTTAGCTGAGCAAGACAACGAGCAGTTGTGAAGCTCTCTGTCCTTCGGATGTTCGCTTGTAAGGATCTGTTTCTCCTTGCGAGTTGTCAGCTTATTCCTTGGTCTTGGAATTGGTGGTAGTGGTGCTAGTAGGAGGAAACGTTTGTTGGCTGCTTGGAAGCAGTTGTTTGTCTAAGTTAAGCGGACTCTTGAGTGGTGTTCTGGAAGTTGCGGTAAGGGTTGTTCTGCCTCCTATGAGTGTTTGGCCTAGTTGGTTAAGGTTTTTGTGTGTTGGCTTGGAAGCTGTTGCACCTTTGTAGTTGAAGAACTCCTTTGTATCAGTGGTGGGTTGAGGTTGCACCATTGTGGTTGGATTAGGGTCTTGACCTTTTGAGGGATCCTTGCTGGTTAGTGTGGCTTGTGCTCTGCCAGACATTATTGGTAATCTGGTTCTTGGTAGTTGGTGTTAACCGAGTAGTGGAGTTCCGTTTATGAAGTTTTGGTGGGAAGGTGAAATAAGTCTAAGCTGGAGGGTTAAGCCTGTATGTGTTATCGTTCGGACTTGTGAGATGCGGTTCATATTTGAGGCAAGCTTCGTTCCGTTGCTTGCATGGAGGTAAGTTTGGTGGAGGAGCCCTCAGGGGGCCCGGTTGTTGGCGGTGACTTGTCCACCAAAGGATTTGAGTCAAGCTAGAGTTGTGTGGATTGGCATAGCTATGCAGTTTGTAGTTGTGTGAGCTTCTGGGTGCGTAGCACTCAAGTTGTTGGTTGTAGGAGTCCGTGTGGAAGCTGGCAGCTGGTTGAGGTTGTTGTGTGAGTTCGGATTTGGAGGATTGGTTTCAGTAGCTAGAGCTCGCACCTCGTTTTGTGTGCAGAGGCCATTTCTATGGAGTAGAAGCATGTCAGTTTCAGGCCGGAGTTGTTGTCACCAGGGTGTGGCAACAAAGGTTATTCTAGGCAGTGCGTTGACGAACCGTGATTCTGGAGAGCGTTTTCGAGGCTTATGAGCCGAGTGCAATTCCTGTAGTGTTTTCACCCTCTAACCGATGGTTTTTGGAGGAGTGAGCCAGATCCTTTAGGAGCTTGTGGTGAGTTGGTGTTTCCATGGTTAGGCAGCAGGAACCAGTGTTGGATTTTATGAGGTTGCCTCAGATAGCAGTTCCCAGCTGTTAGTTCATTTGGTTTCGTTGAAGCGTTGTATGGTAAGTATTGCAGGATTCCAGTGTTCTGAGAAAAGGTTGGTGGCCATCAGTTTTGTTTTGGGGTCCTGAGTTGCTGCATTTGACAAGAGGTGATGTGTAGGAGTTTTGAGCTTGTATGTTGATAGCTCAGAGGAGGCAGAAAAGTTACGCCGATGTACGGCGTCGAGTTTTAGAGTTTGAGGTTGGACAGTGCGTGTTTTTAAGGTTGCACCGTTGCGAGTTGTGTTGAGGTTTGGTAAGCGGGAGAAGTGGAGTCTCCTGTTGTTGGACCATTTGAGATGCTTGAGAGGATTGGCAGAGTTGCATATTGGTTAGCTTTTTCTGTCATTGTCAGCTGTGCACAGTGTTTCGATGTATCGATGTTGGGGCAGTATGTGTCGGACCCATCGCTCATTGTGGACCTTGAGCCTTTGCAGCTGATTGAGAATTTGAGCTTCGAGGGGAAGCCTGTGAGTATTCTGCTTTTTGAGTGGAAGACGTTGCGTAATCGTGAGATCCGTTTGGTAAAAGTTCAGTGGAGGAGTTGGAGTTCTGAGGAAGCCGCTCGTGAGCGGGGAGGTCGGGTTGAGATTGCAGATCTCTGTCTTTGTTTTGATCTTAAGGACTTTCGAGGACGAAAGTCATAAAAAGGAGGAATATTGTAACGCCCGTGTTTTCATCCCTGTCTTCCGTATGCCCTAGGTGTATTTTGGTAATTTGAGTCCGCCGTCGTAAATGTTTATGTCTTTTTCCAGTTGCTAAAATTATTGGATGGGTTTATGTAGGTTTTTTAGGCTTTGTGGATGGGTTTGAGCATGGTTAGATGCAAAAGTAAGGATAATTGTGTTGCAGGTGGGATTCGAACCCGGGGTGCTAGGAAGTCAGGTGGGTGGTGTGGCCAGTTGAGCCACCAAGTGATCTTGTTTGTCTTTCCGCAGCATGTCGTAGTTAACCTTGGATCTTTGGAGTTTGGGTGCATTTGGTTAAATGAAAAAGAAATTAGGTTTTTGTTCTTCTTCTCCAAAACTCCCTTTTGCAGTCCAAGCTTGTCTCCCTAGCCCTCCAAGCCAATTTTCATCCTCTTTGCAGCTCCGAGATTCGATCGTTATTCTGGGTAAGTCTTCATCTTCTTCATCTTCTCGTTTTGGTGTCCTTGCTGGCCGAGTGTAAAGGAAGAGGTGGTGTGTGTGTGTGTTTTGTTGTAGGATGCCCAACACGCCCGGCTCGCCTCCAAAGAGCCGGCCTCGCAGCGACCAGCCGCCAAAGAAGACGCCCAGACAGCCTGCCGCGGCCTCGTGCCGCCCGGATCGCCACCGGCCGATCTCGCCCCGATAGAGCTGCGTCCCGCGCGCGCTACCAGTGCAAATGTCGCCGTGCAGGCCGTGTCGCGCGCCAGACAACATCGCCCGCGCGCGCGTCACCGTCCCAACGCCCGTTTGCCCGTCGTCGTCCCCAGTCGCCGCGCGCGCCCGGCGCAGCTGCCGCCAAGACGCCCATCCGCGCATACAGCGGCCACGCATGCGGCGTCACGCCTGCGCCAAGAAGTGTTCAGCAGCAGCCGCCCCGCCCGTCTTTGTCTATCCGTCCGCGCATCAGCCGTGCCGTGTGAGTTACTCTCGAGCCGAGTCCTATTTATTTTATTATATTTATGCCTATGGGTTATGATTATTATTATGTTTGTTAGGTTCTCGTTAGCTAGCTCGGGATCGATCACAGCTTAGGATTTTGTTTGTAGTTGCCTCCCGACCAAGGTAAGGATTTCTTATCGGAGTTGTGTGGGCCCTGCGATATTATATGTGATTGTTATTTGTATGTTTGTTTGTGACTATCAGCATGTATAGTGTTAGGTGCTCTGTTCTGAATTCCCGACTGGCATGATTTCTTATGTTGTTTTCTCATGTTAGTCCATGCTAGGTTGTTCCTTTCTGGCATGCTCGTATTCTTTCTTGCTTCGTAGTATCATGCTAGGTTCGTTGTATCTGTTGAGCACGTAATGGATTGTATTGGATTGCTTGCTGTTGATATGATAGGTTAGAGTTCAGGTAGATAGCATCATTCGGGCCAGTATGCATAAAGTATCTTGCATCCATGGCAGGGATGCACGAGGTAATACTCCGTCCCTGGACCCCGCTAGGGTTTAGCTAACCCTACCGATAGGCCCTGCAATCTTGGGTGAGGGTGGTAGTCTGCACGATGCCCCAACGGTCGGGATGATGACTTGGCAGTGCCTAGTCCCCGGCAGTCGGCACGTCCTCAGCGTGTTCGGTAATAGCCCTTGATTGCCACCTGTTAGGGCAAGGATGGCTTCCTGGTGTAAGCCTACCACGACCGATTCCTTATCCTCAGGTGCGGTGGTTCAGGCTAACATATTTCACGTGTCCAGGTCTCACACCCCTATGTCAGTGACAACGATCCAGAGATTTAGTTAGGCATGGTGACTGGACCTGGGCAGCTTGCCTCTAGACCCGGCAATCCACGAGTCTGCGAGAGCATGCGGTGCGCGCATACGCTCATTATAGCGCCGATCGGAGAGCTCCTCGATCATGAGCCAGCACACCTTTCGTGACGGCGATGAGACAGCCGAGGCCGAGACTTGTTTCTCGTATAGGGCGTTACGTGTGATGGATTTTCCGATTAAGACCCCGAGTTGGCATCCGGGATTATTTGTGGATTTAAGCTATGTGCTCTATTACGTGTTTATATTCATAGCTTGCATACATTCATCTAGATGACCATGTATATCGTATTGTACCCCGGTTGGGGATTCTTACTGAGTAATTCGTTACTCACCCTTATTTTGTGGTTTTCCACAGGTAACCAAGGTGCGAGACAGGATGACTGAAGGTGGAGTTTTGATCATGGGAATCCTGCTGTCGTCTCTGACTTTTTATATTATGACTCTTGTCTTTTATTTTCCCCTGAATGCATGTAGCCGGGCACGGAGCCCTAGGATGTTTTCTAAATGTTTTGTGGATTCCAAAGATTGTTGTATCTCGGGAAGGTTTTGAATGATTTTAATAAATCTCTTATCGACTAAACTTTGGAAATGTATTTGTCCTCAAAGCAGTGCTTGAGACAGAGAACAGAGTTTCAAAGAAATCAGAATGATTTGTGTTTGAATGTTGAATGTTTTAAGTTTTAATTGGAATCCGAAATCATATTTGCATATTGTCCTTTACTTTGAATGCATGCATTGGGGTAAAGGCCCATTTAGAGCCCCTTTTTGGGTCGGGTCTTTACAGTGTACAGCTTTCTCTTGTTTCCTTAAGATCCACCTCCAAAAAATACTCAGACGCAAAGGCAACACTCGCCTCCTAGTAGAGCCACAGCTAACAAAGAGCACCAAATGTCCAAATTCCACACGAGGTCAACTCACAACGAAACACAACATTTACCAACTTACTCTAAAATAGCATAACAACATCAAACTAACATACCTCGTACCAATGTGTCCACTAGATGTGCTCCGCACGAACCAACCAACTCATGGCTCCATTGTTGGATCAATCTCGCATCATCGATGCTAACTCTACTCCGACTAATATAACTCAAGGGTAGTGGAATTTCACTACCAACAAATTGGCTCACTTGTCCACAACACAAGCGCCAGAACTCGGACACGCTAGCCCTTAAGAACCTTCAACATCCTTCGTACCCAACTCTCGGTAATCCTGGAAAAGCTCCTGCTTTCCCTTCCACATCCTTACACTTGTAGTCATCTGACTACCACCGAGCTAGATCTCTCAAGCAACCTCAAATAGGTGCAACCACAATAAATGGATACAACGACTAAACGGGTACAACAACTAGTAGGGATTCTAAACTCCAGGTGGGTCATAGAACCACCTGCACAACTGGTGCGGACTGACCTGAATCTAGGCCTCCTCGTAAATCTTGGTGTCAACAAGCACTACATCCTTTACAACACAAAATAGCTACAAACGAGCTCCACGTCCTACTGTAGGTAGGACCGGGAAGGTCACATCTCTAGGTGACACGAACACTGGCACTACAAACAAGAATCTGGACACTCGAGCAATCTAGTCTCTGGCATCTCGTCTAACAGACGTGCTACGGCCTACATTTGCATCTCCACTCGATGCTAAGCAAATACTTCAACCGACTCTGGGAACGCAGCAACTAACTCCACTTTAAGAACTCGCTAATAGAAGAGTGCTCCACTCTAGTAGCCAACTGGAAGCCACCGACGGATCAAGTCCCGACAAGTAAACTTCACTCTGCACTCTGGCTACGGGTACTAACGGAACTGGTTGTAAAACAACAAGAGGCTTGCAAGTGCTCAAAGATGTCTCTACACCTTCCTCAAAAGCTACTAACTCGGTAGCTGCTCTCTAGGTAACTTGTCAATCAACTAAGGTTCACGATTTACATTTGAACCACCCAGGCTAGTCCACACTTGGACCTACTCTACTAGCAACCAAACACAAGCAAAGCCAAAACAAACTCCACTACGGGAGTTACACTTCGAGGCAAAGTGGCTTCCACCTCCTCCATAGGGGAGTTAACAACTGGGCCAAACTTGGCCTTCGGGTCGGGACAACCCTGGAAGCGGTCTCGAACAAAACTGGCTCAATGCCAACTCCTCGGCTGGCAGTACTAGGAGTCTCTGCTCTACTACGTGTAACCGACACACTAGCGGTCTACACCCAAACCTTAAGGGTCAGTCACCTCTCGGACTTTCGCTGCCACAAAAAAGAAATAACAAACCATGCATGTATACCAGATGCGGTACTGTAACAAAACCCTTAAAAAACAAACTTGGACGTACCTGACTGATGTGGAGTGTTCATAATCATGGGACAAACAACAACCTACAAAAGCAGGTTAGTCTACAAAATCCATGACTCTGCGCTCTGATACCAACTGTAAGAACCCGACCTAAAACATGGTACTAAATGGATTCTTACTCAGCATGCATACGAAAACAGTAAAGAATTTAAAACAAACATCACATAGTTCCTGTATAAATAGGTAAAAAAACCTGGAACCTGTTCAAAAGCATTTATTCAACCCGTAAAACATAAAGCAACCCTGGCCAGAGTTGATTTCAAATTCAACATCTTTGAAAACATAAACATTCCAAGCATTTAAAGACAAGTCCAGAAAACACAACAATGATTTAATAGGTTCCAAACAGTGTAGCATGCTGATAACAAATAAACAAAAAAAAAACAAGGAAAGTAGAGTTGCCGGTGGAGTCCCATGATTGAACAGCCACTTCTTTAGCTGTCCAGTCGTTGTACCAAGTTACCTGGTGGAAAACCACAAAAATAAGGGTGAGTATAAACATACTCAGTAAGAATCCCCAACCGAGGTATAGTACGAATATCAATCATATAGCATACTAGTATACATACAACCACTACCAACACGGATCAAACCTCTGAGTCAACCATGCGACTCCTGAATCATCGGGGTCTCTTACCACCAGCCTAATAATCAGCTCAACAATTGATCCTGAAACTGGGATAAAAATGTCCAACATCTGGGACTCGAAGGTCCAAACATCTGGGACACAAATGTCTAATCACTAGGATAAGGTACGTTATGTCCAAACTGCTATCCAGCTCTTCAAACTGGTCCTGGACATACGGGAGAGTACCCGATGTCTGGCTCTAGACTCGAAAAGGAAATGGTGTATTGTAAGCATTATCCCGAAGGAGCTCTCCTCCCGGTACCTAATGGCCCTGATCGCACACCGCATGCTGCTGCAAACCGTGTAGGAACGTGGGACCTAAACGTGCTACACCGGTCCAGGTACGCATGCCTACGACTCGGAGTAGTGTCACTGAACGAACAGTAGTGCGAGGTCCTCGACACTCCACTGTAAGCAGCATAAGACCACCGCACACCTGAAGCTAAGAACCGGCCACGACAAGCTTACACCGTCTGCTGGGTTTCACTTTAGCAGGCTACAAACTAGGCTTATGCTGATACGAGAGCTAATCTGTACCGACTACCGGGGCAGAAGCATCATACGTCATGTAACTCGCGAACCCGGCCCGTGGGGACAAATTACGTTATGTCCACTCTCAGCCTCTGGATGAAGACAAACCCTAACAAGTCTATCTAAGAGTCCCGCCTAGTGCCTTATCAGGCCAAACATGCTCAACAGATACAAAACAATGCATGCCAGAGAACAACCTAGCATCGTACTAACATGTCATGGGAATATAATACATGCTAGTAGAACAGGACAGGAAAGTAATCACACATGCTCAATCACAAACAAGCAACCTATCCACTACATGCTCATAACAGTCATATATATAATAAACAGCAGTCAAGATGAACGCAGGGCCCACACAACCCTCGATAAGGAATCCTTACCTGGAAATAAGCAGTAAAACCATAATAGAATCTAAGTGCTCCTTGAGTTGTAGGATACCAACAAAGCACAACACACCTAACAATAACATTAAGCTAATCAATACACCTGCATGCCTCTAACTTAACCAAGGAACGCAAGAGAAACAGAGGTTACCCAAATCGAGAACCGAACCATAACTCGAGAAGATGGTTTACCGGCCTCGGGGGTTCGCTAGGGCGAAGCTGTGCCTGGCGAAGAAGCACGTTCAGTAGGACACGAGCGAAGGCTGTGGCTGCAAGACTGCTGGAGAAAGAGATCGGCGGAGGCCCTCGCAGCTGCAAGTGCGAGCGAGCGAACAAGGGTGTCCTCTGTGCTGGTGCGAGCAAGAAGCTACGAGGATCGGCTGCACGCGGATGGGGCTTGCGAGGTGAGGCGCGCGGCTTCTGCTAGGCACGCGATCGCGAAGGGCTGCTACGCTGGTGCTCGAGGCTCGCTAAGGCAATGAGGTCTGCAGCTGCGGGACGACGAAAAGGATTTGGCATGAGCGATTACAAGGGTGAAGTGGCTCAGAGAGGATCGATGCTGCGCATTGATTGGCGAGGGCTCCCGTGTGCGTGTGGCTAAGTTCGCGGCTGCGAACGGTGATACTATCGACTAAGGGGCTGCGGATCCAATGCTTGCGAAGGGGTTGTTTGATGATGGCGATGTGGATCTCTCGGCTGCAAGGACTTATTTGCTTAGGGTGGTGAGGCACAAAGAGTTCAACTAGAGTTTGACATACACAACAACAAACCTTTGGTTAGGGCACAACCAACCAACAATGAAAGATCTCAGCTAGGGGAAGAAGTTTACCTCACAGATTGGCTGCAAACACACCTTCGGCAAAGGAAATCTCTCAGCCAACCAAGGTCCGTGCAAGGGAATGAAAGGCAAGGTTTCCTCTCAGAAACAGCAACAAATCCAAGGAGAAGACGGGGGGATTTCGATAATGGGAAGGGAAAAAAAACGAATGAAATTTGCGGAAGAGGCAGAGAGAAATTACCTTGAAGAAGAGGAAATCGCAAAAAGCCTCTGGAGGAATCAATCGACAAACTTCATTTCCCGTCACTTGAATTGTACAACCACTCCTCTCACGCCACGTGTCGCTTTTGATTTAACGATTCCAACCCTGGCCATTTCCCCTTCGAGTTCCAGCTCCAATGCATTTTCCTTTTTTTTTTAACTCAGCTCCATAACTCCAAAACAACCAAGGTTTGAGCCTTGGTAAGAGCATTCTTATTTTCTCCTTAATAAATACTTAATCAAAAGCTCCCTAAATCCACCCAGGTTCGAACCCTAGCAAAGACACGAATTCCACCCTTTATTCTCCTTTTTCCAAACAAGCTTCCAAGCTTAGCTGGTCACAGGTTCGAGTCCTAGCAGCAACACTAATTAATTATTAATTTAAACAACAACCAACTCCAACTCCTAGCCACCTGAGTTCGAGTCCTGGCTCGAACACTTTTCTTTTAAATTTTTCTTTTTCATTCCAAGCCACCAAAACACAAGGATAGACTCCAATTTCAAGAACTTGAAACTGAATAAAATCTCCGAGCTCAACGAAAGACTAAAAATAGCCCTAACGGCCCAACCGAACAACCAAAATATTAACCGAACATACAAAGGGAAACAGAACAGAAATCTGGGTCGTTACAATCCAGGATTGTAAGTGTTAGAATAAGGATTGTTCTGGCAATTCACTATTTGACCATTAGCAATGTTTATATAACCAGTGTTGTGGGGGCAATCTTTGTAAGAATGTGCGTTGCCACACATAGTACATGATTCAGTCAACGATACTTGGGATGAGATGATGCTTTGTACCGTTGTGTTGGTGTTGTTCGCATTTTTCATATTTGATTGCATAGCGCGTACTTCAACCGATTTTTGCCTTAGTACAAGATCACTTCCTGTCTCAGTTTGTGATTTGACCTTCCAATTTTTTCTCACATCATTCCTCCATTGGCTTGTGTTAAGAGCTACTCGTTCCACTATCTCTAAGATTTCATTATAAGTCTTATACAGGAGTGCTCCATTCGCGGATGCATCAAGCACCAATTGTACAACATCACTCAGACCATCATAAAAATATTCCATCTGCACACACACAAGAAATTCCACTATGCGGGTATCTTCGCTCAATTGCCTTAAAAAGCTCCCAAGCTTCAACAAGGGGTTCACCTGTTTCATGTCTGAATGACATAATTTCATCACAAAGTTTCATCAACTTCTTGGGTGGAAAATATTTTAACAAAAAATGCTTCGCTAATTCTTCCCAAGTGATGTTTTCTAACCCTTCCACCATACTTACCCATTCATTCGCCTTGCCTTGTAGCGAATGCGGGAATAAATGCAATCGCAGATTGTCTTTGGTGACGTCCGGAATGATAAAAAAGTCACAAACACTCATGAACTCTCACAAATGAGTATGTGGATCTTCGTTGGCCATTCCATGAAACTGTGCTTTCTGTTGCAATAATGTATTCATCATTGACTTAAAATCAAACGCTTGAGCCCAAATATCTGATCTTATCATGTCTCTTTGCAGTTCTGCGACATCAGGTGCAGCGTAGGCTTTTACAGCCACATCCTTATTATTTGCCATCATAATAGGATTAGCAACCTGTGGATCAGCTTGTTCATCATGTCTCAGAGGTTGTTGACATTCATTCACATCATCGATCACAACATTGTAAGGATTCATAGTTTTTATTCTTCTCTCTCGGATCTGGCGATGTATAGTTTGCTAGGGTTTTGGATCTAATGGAACCGTTAGTAACCTGCGCATACACAACTGACTTTACTTGTAAAATTATTATCAAAATTTGACAAAAAACAAACAAATTAGTAAATTCCCCGACAACATTGCTAAAAACTTGTTGTACAAAAAGAGGTTTAAGAGTTAGCATGTAGTTCGCGAACAGTGATAATTCCTTTCGCTACTATCGAGTGCAAGTGTACACAGATTCGTTATAGCAAGTTTTAATAGGTAAAGATCATCTCCACAGGGAATTACAGGTCGTTCGTTCTTGTTAAAATGTGAGAATTGTAAAGAGTAAAAGGTGGGTTAATTAGTGTCGAAGTCTGGGGAATCTAAGTGAGTAAAATCGATAACCTAAATGGTCAAAAGTTTGCTAAGGTCATTCCCAACCGATTCTACGGATTAAAACAATACTACGGTTAACTTAACTAAACCTTCTCTCGAATGTCTTCGTCTTCCATTAATTGTAGACTAAGTTACTAGTAAACCTTATCTCTAAGTGAATGTGAATTGTGAACGCTAGTTGACAAAACATAATAAGCATGTAGAGATGTTTACGACCTTCTCTCAAAGTGAAGTAATCTGAAGAGGAATTTCTTAACTCTCCCAACATACAAATTTACATGTAAATATGTTTAGCTAATTTTGTTTTACTCGTACGCATCAACGAACATTTAACACTTAACTACTTTTGAACAGGAAATTAGACAGACATGCTGATAAATAGAACTCTCGACGTTGTAGAAAGAATTGCCATAAAAAGAAAAATAAAGTCACTACAAATTTGAGCAACTACGTGCAAATAGCAACAATGAAAAAGAATAGAAAAAAACAAACAAAAGTAAAGAAATACTGAAACTGCTAGGTAAAGGGTGGCTAGCCCCGACAATACTCCAGAATTACTTATGCAGCCGTATACAATCAATACACCAAGAACTATAACTTCGATCTCTCAATCGTCGACCCCCTTCTTAGTGGCAAATGCTGGTTTATAAAGGACGAGTTGCTATGTCCGCAATTTCTGCAATCACCCCACGATCTATCCACATAACATAATTTTCGCTTGTCGGCACGTCTTGTGGTTATGATCAGTTCTCGATTCTACTTCTGATTTCTGCCACTCGTTCATGTCTATGACCCGATCTTACCACTTGGCTTCCCTTGTTTGACACCACTTCAACGAATATTTCTTACATACACAACAAACATTAAAAAGCTCCAATTCGCACTAAATACAACAAAAACACTTTACCGTACTCAGAAAACTATAAGGCTGCTATATTCGTTTAAGTTCGTGGTTAGCGAATCATTCTTCTCAAATTTTACATGAAATGTCGCATAAATGCATCTATACTTACTCAATTCACTTACAATTCTTGCGAGTTATCATAAACTCTTTACTCATATTAAATGGTACTTGTCAATAGTAATGTTGTAATAATGTAAATGGGCATTTACCAACAATAATGTTAAAATAGCATCACTCCAAACTAAACAACTCACGCTACTTATTAGTACCACACTTCCTTACCTTGGTCGAGTCCAAAGGTTCCACAATTTCAAGCCTAGAATGTTTCGCCTAAGCTTAACCACTTTTGAAACCTAAAGGAACAATCTGGTCAATGATCCAACTGGTCAACAGTCAATGCTGATGTGGCTGGTCAAAATGGGTCAACATTTGCAATGGTCAACAAAATTTCAATTGAAACAAGGGTTAAAGATCCATGGAAAGCAAGAGTCAAGGTCAACAACCATACCCACTACATGGTCAGAATTCGCCATCATAAGCGGCGGTAACTCATGCGGACGGCTGCGTCGGACGGCTCCGACGGGCTGTGCGGCGGTGATATGCGCGAGTGGAGTTCTTGCGTGCAGGCTGGTTCGCGGCGGCTAGTCGAGTGTGAGGCGGGGTCGGTGTTGTGCGCATGGTTTCGGTGTCAACGGCGACGATGGGCTGGTGGAGGCGATGTGGGTAGCAGAAAATGTAACAGATTGGAGGAGGGGGTGTTGGCGTGCGTGAGGAAGAGAGGGGAAGAGAGAGAAGAAAAAAAAAGAAACTTATGACTGCTCCATTTTGAGTTTGTCAAAAGTAAAATATATATATATATATTAACTAGGCCAACATGGGCCTTTCTCTCTCTTTCTTTTTTTAAATATAAATATTACAAAAAGGGAAAAGATCTTACACAACCTTTGAAATATGGGATTCCATAAGTTACTATTAAAAAGAAATTTCTCTTTAAATTAATCTACCAATTTAGCGGCTCTCGAGCATAAAAAAAAACATTTCCATTAAATGAAATAACCATCACTTAATTCAATATAGGGCTTTTTTCATAAATAGACCCTATTTGAAAAGTATTTGCAAATATATATATCTACAAAAATATTAGCAAAAGTAGATTTTGTTTTAATACATTATATAATCCGAAAATAATGAATTACAATCATACCCTCATATTGGTTGTTTTTTAATTTTGGAAGAAAAATTTCAAAAAAGGAAAACTATTTCACATTCCAAAACCATAAATCGCAAATTTATGGGCATTAATTGTAGAAAAATATATCATTCGAAATCACATTTATTAGAGACGTTTCATCTTCCTTTTTTAATACCTTATAAATTTAAAAAATAACGATCAAATTATTGGTTTTTCATTTGGGGAGTAAAATTTTAAAAAGGAAATTGCCTCACATTCCAAACTGTAATCGCCAATTTATGGTGCATTAATTGTAGGACGAGAGTGGCGACAATACATTGTTAGATGTACTGTGTTGTGATTTACATACAGTATAGTTCGTAATGTACATGTTATTTGATTCTAGTAAGTTTATTTATAAATAAACCGTATGAGCTACTGAACGCTCAATTCAATTTCGTTGATTAAAACTAGAACACGTTTGATAACCACACAGTATTGAAACAACTTAGTATATACGGTACAACCATAATATATCGTGTATCATACCGTATTTTTAAAACTTTGTGTTTTTTTTTAAAGTGTTTACTTTGCTGATATGGATACTTGTAGTGTGATTTAATATGTTTGCGACAGTGAACAAGTAATTTTGAATGTACAATACCGTATAGTAAAACATTGAGAAATAACATATGTAATATTTGTGAATTGATAGAGATTCGTACTGTTGGAACAACTTCACACAAAATTACTATTCAAAGTGAGATCAATAGTAAATAAAAAAGGTCTCATGGGTAACAAAATTGAAATTGAAAGCATTAGACATAAAAAAAAGACTGTAATGTAAAATCATCATTGAGTGAATGCGTTCCTCAATATTTATGCGACGCTCTTCAGCTACTTCATGATTATGGTACATCTCATTTTCATCCTACTGACCATTATGTGCAATACAGATTGGAATGCTTGTTGAACCTATAAGGAAAAGTTGCATAGTATTACAAAAATGTCCAAATAATATTGCTCTATATTATAAGTCGTATAATATACATGTATAAACAATACCGTATTGCGGAATGAAAATTTAATGAATAGTAATATGAGTACGAAAAATGTATTATACATGAATCAAAAAGAATAATAAACCATAAATGTATTGTGTAACTTATACAATATGTATAATGAAATAATGAAACATATAGAGTTTTGTATAGTTTATACAGTAATATAACGTACGGTACATGGAAAACTATAGTAGAAAATACTCAAGTATACAGGACTTGAACATTTTAGTATGTAGATAATACTGTTCTACATATGATTTAAATACATTTCTAAACAGAAATATTGACATTGTAAATAACACTATGTGCAATTTCAAATGGAATGATTAATAAACCTATAAGGAAAAGATGTACAATATAACTAACCTAAAAATATAGTATGAACATACGGTATATAGTCAATTATACAATTTCTTTAACTATATAGAAATCGAGGACGTGTGAATATACGGTATATACTCAATTATACAGTTTTGTAGATGTATATACAGTCAATTATACCACAATATGAATTGGAAAGTACGAAGATACTACTGTTCTACATATGATTTTACTACATTTTCTAAACATGATTTTTGACATTCTAAAGATTGGAATATAAATGAATTAAATGTACAAAATTGACATAAATAGAAATAAAACATATCATACTAAACAATCTGAGACATATCGAATCACGACTATACTGAAAATGAACAGTAACATGCTAATGGTGATGGATAAGTAACAAAAACGTGATACAAATACTGTGAAAAATGGAGATTATTGAGAGAAGATGACTTAACTCGTATGATTATACCATCCGATCGGAGCTTTGTGGTTGAAGAAAATTTACATTTTACATGGCGGCCGGAATGTGAAAAGAGAGAATGAATAGAGCTGAATAAACGAAAATGGAGGAATGGAGAATGGAGGAAGAAGAGTGAAACAGAAAAGGAAAAGGAAGAAAGATGGAAGATAAATGAGAAAAGGAATTAAAATCTTTTGCATTAAAAGAGTTGACAATTAAATATGGTATGTTTTAAAAAAATGGAAAATATGTTTAAATGGGTGTTTTAATTCAAAAATTTAGTATTAAATGTGATAAAGGGCAAAATGGTATTAATGAAAAATTAATAATTACGAATTTTAATAAAAAAAATTAACTTTGCAAAAAAAACTTGGGCGCCTATATTTGCAAATACTTTTCGGATGTGGTCTAGTTACTATAATTTATCTTCAATATATCGACCATAAATCTAATTTAAATTATGGGTAACAATATCAATTAATTAGGGACTCACGTAAACGTTAAGTTGGAAATGATCGGGGCATTCACACATATTTAGCTCAACTTAACTCAAAAGAGAATTAACTCAATTAATTCTAAAAAAATAAATTATTTCTAATGTCACACATGTAAATCAACTTATAGATCTAATCAAAGTATACCTAATAGCTAAAAGTTGTGAAACAAAGAAAAATGCTCAATTTTATCCTTCTTAAGGTAACTTTGAAACAAATGCCCAAATGAAACAAACATGAAAATGACATTTATCACAAGAAACTCAAATGCACAAATTTGTACATATATGGAAAAATTACAACATGCATTTGTTAAGAAATGAGCTAAAAAGAGTTACCAAAACCAACAAATTTAAACAAACTTGTCAATATATGGAAAGATTACCACATAAAAAAGTTAAAAGTTACCCAATTTGTGAAGAAATTTTGAAATTTGTTAGCTAAACCCTTACCTCCAAAGTGGCCGAAAATGGAAAAATGAGAGGTTGAAAATGGCAAAAATTTAAGAAACCTGACTTTGTGAGCTTCAAAGTGGCCGAAAATCGGAAGGGAAATGAAAACTCTAGACCTTGTGAGCTTGAAAATGGCCAAAAATGAGAAGAAAAGGAAAGGAGAAGAGAAATGGGTGAAGCTTGGGTAGAGAGAGTGTGGAAAATTTGGTAAAGTTGGAAAGAGAAAGAAGAGGAGAAGAGTTCTGAAAAACACAGAAGATAAGATGACGGGCGTTCATGCCCGCCATCAAAGCCATTTGTTCCGTGTTCACTTGTCCGCCACCATTTGTTTCATTTTTTTCAAATGCTTTTTCCCAGCTTTTCCCTGATTTCTACTAGTGGATGTTAGTAAATCTAGTAAACATTTCAGTAATAAATTCATTCTCATTCATCTTGAACAATTCATAAAACAAAGCATGCTAATTTTGTTTCCTTAACTTAACTTTTTCTTTCATATGTCACTTCAAGAATATTCCAAATTTCTTTAGCCGAAGAACACATAGATACTCTATTGAATTCATCACAACTTAAAGCACAATACAAATAGTTCATATTTCTAGCATTAAAAGCAAGTTTTTCAATTCATCTTCATCACATTCATCTTTTAATTTAGGCACATCTTTATCATTAACGATTTTCATGGGAATATTGGGACCCTTAATAACATTAAACAATAAATTATAGTCAATGGATTTAAAATATATCATCATTCTAAATTTTCAATAACCATAATTTGATTCACCAAAGTAAGGAGGCCTATATAGAGGATGATTGTCCTTCATTAATACCACTTCCTACAAGGTTTGCCAATTGTTGGCTGTGATACCAATTGTTGGATCGGTATGACAACCCTACTATTAGTATTATTCTATATTTAGTGAGTTGTTAGGATTTGCATCATTCTTAGTATTATTCTATATTTAGTGAGTTGTTAGGATTTGCATCATTCTTAGTATTATTCTATATTTAGTGAGTTGTTAGGATTTGCATCATTCTCCTTGTATATATATATGGACATAGTTATATCAATAAAAAAGCACGACTTCTTTGAGTCCCAAAATATTGCGTAACATGGTATCAGAGCCATGTTTAGGGTTTTAAAATATTGAATTTTAGGGTATGGGTGTGTGCTTCTCGGGGTATTCGAATAGTACTCTTGCTGTTTGAGATAGCCGTCAGAAACTGAGTCAGGACCGCCAGAATCTGTCAGAACCGCTGCCGCGCCTTACCGAAGTTGGTCGTCACTGCCACCGTCATTCGAAAGTCCGCCAGTCGATTTACCTGCATCTAGAAGATCGCCGCCGCACGATGAACAATGACCTCACACGCGCCGCAGGAAGTTCTAGATTGCCGCCACAGCCGGAGGCGCGTCAGAGCCCGTGGAGGGGTTTTTCGACGAGATTTTTCCTGGGCTTTGAGCTCGACAAGCCTCTCTTCGTGTCTGTGTGGTTTTATTTTTGGTTTTCTGCAATATTTGGTCTCAGGATTGAGGTTTAGAGTGTTTTTGTTTTTTGGTAATTTTCTGCTGTGTTTTGTTTAATTCGACGTTGATTCTCTGATTTCCAGAATTTAGATTGGTGTTTTACGCTTGGAAGAATATATGGCTGATTCTAAGCACACGAGTGTTATTTCTCACTCGTCGGAAATCACGAAGCGTAAGTTGAATGGCCTCAATTATCGCTATTGGAATAAAATAATTCGGTTTCATCTTCTGAGCATGGAGATGGAGAGTCATATTAAGGATGATGCACCAGCGGATGAGTCAGAGAAAAGAATATGGCTTAGAGATGATGCTCGACTATATAATCAGATTCAAAACTCAATAGAAGATGATGTGGTCGCCCTGGTGACTCATTGTAATAGCGTCAAGGAACTGATGAAATTTCTGGAGGTCTTATATTCAGGAAAGGAGCAGGTGACAAGAATATATGATGTTTGCACATCCTACTTTCATGCTGATCGAAAGGGACAATCCATAACGGCGTACTATATGCAGCACAAGAGGAACAGTGCCGAGCTCACGACTCTTATGCCTTTTGAGGCAGATATAAAAGTTCAACAGAGTCAAAGAGAGAAGATGGGTGTTATTAGTTTTCTACAGGGTTTATGTAACGACCCAGGTTTTTCATCCCGATCTTCCAGGTATGCCCTAGGGGTATTTTGGTAACTTGGTCGGGCCGTCAGGGCCGTTTATGTCTTTTTCCAGTTGCTAAAATTATTGGATGGATTTATGTAAGTTTTTGAGGCTTTGTGGATGGGCTTGAGCATGGATAGATGCAAAAGGAAAAATAAAGGAAATTATGTTGCAGCTGGGATTCGAACCCGGGTCTCCGGGAAAGCCTGTGGGGATGCGTGCCAGTTGAGCCATGGAGAGCTCTTGTTGCTCTTCCTGCATCATTTTATGGTTAGCCTTGGATTTTGGAGTTTTGGTGCATTTGGTTAAATGAAATAGAAATTAGGTTTGTTCCATCTTCTTCTCCAAAGTGTGTGGCCGCCCAAGCTATTCTCTCCATTGCCTTGCCGAGTTCTTCATCCTTGCAGCTCCCTTGGATCGATCATCATCATTCCGGGTAGGTATCGATCTTCCTCTTCTTCTTCTCATCCGTTTGGTGTGCTGTTTGGCCAAGTGAATAGAAGAGTGTTGTGTGTGTTTGTGTTGATTGCAGCCAGCCGAGAGAAGCCCCAGCCAGCAGCCATCGTCGCACGCCCAGTAGCCACTTCGCCGCGCCGGATCGCGCCAGCAGCGGCCCGATCGCTCGAAGTCGCCAGCCCTCCGTCCGTCGCGCCTGCACAAAGCAGAAAGATCGCAGACGCCCAAGGTTGCTCGCGGGTCGCAGCCATCGCCGCCAGATCGCCGGTCGTCCTCGCTTTGATCGCTCGACGCCAGAGGCCCTCGCGGCGCCCTGCGCGCGTCCGCGTCGCCATCGCCGCGCGCCGACGCCGCGCGCCTTCGCTCGCGAGCCGCCGCCCGCATGCCCAGACGCTGCTCGCCGCGCGCTGCGCGTGTGCGTGCAAGCGTCCGTGCGCGTGCCTTGCTGCGCTTCACGCAGCCGCGCGCCCGCGCCCATCCGCCGCCGCAGCAAGCGCCAAAGACCGTGCTAGCGCGCACCTGCCGCGTGCCCGCACTGCCAAAGAACTCCAAGTTCGTGTCGCCGTGCCGCGTGAGTGCCTCGAGCCGAGCTTGCTGTTCTATTATTTTTAGACTTTTTAGATATTGATTATTATTGGTTTGCTAGGTTCCCGCTCGCTAGCTCGGGATTGTTCCATGACTTAGGATTTGTGTGTAGAAGCCTCCCACCACCAAGGTAAGGATTTCTTCACCGGAGTTGTGTGGGCCTGCGGTATATTTGTGATTGTTGTTTTGTATGCCTGTGTATGATTATTAGCATGTTTATCCCTAGGTGCTCTATTCTGAATTCCTGACTGGCATGAACTCTTGTATTGTTTCTCATGTTAGCCCATGCTAGGTTGTTCCATTCTGGCATGTTCGATATCTGTTCTTGCTTCGTAGTATCATGCTAGGTTCCTTGTATCTGTTGAGCACGTATTGGACTGCATCGAATGATTGTTATTATTGCTATGGTTTAGAGTTCAGGTAGGTAGCATCATCCGGCCGGATGCATAACGTAACTTGCATCCCCGATGAGGACGCATTTGAGATGGTACTCCGTCCCCGATCCCGTTATGGTTTAGCTAACCCTAACGGCCGCCCCGCAATCTTGGGTGAGGGTGGCGGTCGTTAAATGCCCCAACGGTCGGGATGATGACTTGGCATTGCCTCGTCCCGGCGATCGGCACGCCCTCGGCGTGTTCGGCCGTAGCCCTTGATTGCCACTGTTAGGGCAAGGACCGCTTCTGGTGTAAGCCTACCACGACCGGTTCCTAGCCTCAAAGTGCGGTGATGCAGAGCTTACATAGTTCACGTGTCCGTGTCTCACACCCCTATGTCGGTGACACCGATCCGGAGATTTAGTTAGGCATGGTGATCGAACACGGCGCTTTGCCACTAGACCCGGCACCCCGAGTTTGCGGTAGCATGCGGTGCGCGCTTACGCTCATTACAGCGCCGGCCGGAGAGCTCCTCGGGATCTTGAGCTAGTGCACCTTTCGTATTGACAGATGAGATGAGCAGTGGCCGGGACTTGTTTCCGTATAGGGCGTATAGTGTGTTGTGGTATTTCCGGACTAAGACCACGAGTTGGCATCCGAGGTCCAAGTGTGGACTTAGCTATGTGCTCCGCTCTGTGTTTATATTCATAGCTTGCATACATTCTTCTAGATGATCATGTATATCGTATTGTACCCCGGTTGGGGATTATTACTGAGTAATTCGTTACTCACCCTTATTTTGTGGTTTTCCACAGGTAACCAAGGCGCGAGGCAAGATGGCTGAAGGAGGAGCTGTGATCATGGAATCCTGCTGTCATCTCTGACTTTTCTTATGTTATGACTCTTATCGTTATTTTTCCCCGAATGCATGTGGCACGAGCCCCTAGGATGTTTTTCTGAATGAATTGTGGATTCCAGCTTTGTTGAATTTGAGGATGTTTTAAATGTTTTTAATAAAATCTCTGATCAGAGTAAACTGTTGGAAATGTATTTGTCTGTGAAACGGGTGCTTGGAGACAGGGACAGGTTTCAGTAGACTTTATCGTTCTGAATTAATCTTGAATGTTTTGTTTTAATGGGAATCCGAAAACTTTATTTGCATTTTGTCTTTTACTTTGAATACATGCATTGGGGTAAAGGCCTATTTAGAGCCCCTTTTGGGTCGGGTCTTTACAGTTGGTATCAGAGCTCAGAGTCATAGATTCTGTAGACTGACCTTTTGTTGTAGGTCGTTTTTCCATGATCATCAGCACTCCGACAGTCATCAGGTACGCCTAGGTTTATTGTTTTAGAAAGAAAAAGGGTTAAGAATTTACAATACTTGTCATCTAGTGTATGCCTTGTGTAGTGTTGTGGAGCGGAGACGAGCAGGTTCTGACTCGTTGTTGGTTTGGGTTTAGAGTGCCATCATGCCAACTTTCCGCAGTGTGTGATGTTTGTTGTGGCTTGTTGAGGTATCCAGATAGATTCGGATGCCCTGGGACGTCGTCCCCGAGGGAGGTAGAGCTTAGACTCCCGTAGGCCAATTGTGGCCCAGTTGTTGGTTTTCCCCTAGTGAGAGGGTGGAGGTGCTTTGCCTTGGAGTGCCACTCCAAGAGAGGAGTTAGCTATGGCTGTGCTTATGTGGATGTTTGTGGAGCAGGTCCCCGTGTGGACTAGCCTGGGTAGCTCAAGTGTTGATCTTGAGCCTTAGCAGATTGTTTGATTGCCCAGTGAGTAGCTGCAGAGTTGGCAGCCTCCGAGGAGATTGTTGATGCATCTTTGTGCTCCTGTAAAGTGTTGTTGTTGTTGTTTTGCAGCCAGTAAGCCGGAACCCTGTGGTTAAGGGTGCAGCGAGCAGTGTTCCCTTCGGATTGGATCCGTTGGTGTTTTCCTCAGATGTTTGGTAGAGTTGAGCACTCTTCTTTTGGTGAGCTTCTAGTGTGGAGCTAGCTGCTGCATGTTGAGAGAGCCGGCCAGAGTTTTGTGGAGCATCATGTGGAGATGCAAGAGTAGGCCGTGAGCCTTCGGTTTGATGAGATGCCTTAGGCATGGTTTTTGAGTTGAGCCCTTGTATGCCTCGCCATAGTTTTTGTCACTTGAGGTTGTGACCTTGCTGGCCTCATTTGTAGTAAGATGTGGATTTGGTAGTAGTAGCACTTGAGGTGCATTGGTTGGTGTGCCACTTTGGCACTAAGTCTGGTTCAGGTTTGAGTTTGGCTTGGGCATAGCAGATGGTTCTATGCCGTTCGGAGTTCAGTGCACTCCTTTAGCCTTGGGTCCGTTTATGGCAGTGGCACCTGTTTAGGTCGTGCCAGAGGGCTAGTTCAGTGGTAGTCGATGGACTACAAGCGAAAGGATGTTCGAAAGGAGCCGGAGCCTTTTTCCAGTGTTACTGGAGGTTGAGTAAGTCAGCAGGTTGGCAGTTGGTAAGTGTTGGTGCGCGTGAGTCTAGCGCTAGTGTTAAGGCCAAGAGATTTCTTTGTAGTTGGTAGTGCGGTCAACTACCTTCGAGTGCCTTAATCTGAGGAGAGTTGAGCATTGTAGATGCGAGTTTGGTCCAATGAGAGGGACCACGAGTTGGATGCTCATGAGATGAGATGAGCCGGATGCCTATGAGGCGAGTTGAGCTGATGCCTTGCGAGAGGTTTTGGATGCCTTAGGGGTAAGCACCCTTGGTAGAGGCTTGGTATAAAGTAAGTTCGGTTTGGCATTGTTATGCTTTGGTAGAGCAAGGTTGCCTCAGCTTCGAGTATCGTGTGGAGATGGAACTTTTGGTGTTCCTTGGATTGTTTGTATCTCTGCCAGGAGCTAGTGTTGCTTTTTGGGAAAAGCGCTTGTTAGTCTTGGATCTCTAAAGGTAGGTTGAGAGTTGTGCACACAAGTGTGTTTTGTGTGGTTCGTTCCGTGGCGAGAGTTTCAGATCCATGTTGGGTTTGCTTTTGAGATCTAGTGCTCAGTTCCTGGAGAAGTTGGACTCCAGGTGGTTGTTGCAAGGCTTTAGTCGAGGTGGTTAGGATACCGTGCTCGTGGTATCAGGTTGTTGCTTAGGCAAGATTTGTTAAGTTGGGCCTAAGCTTGGTTGGCGGATCTTCTTGTTGATCGTTGGTTGGAGTTCAGTTGGAAACTGAACAAGAGCGGTGGTAGCTAAGCCGCGTGGTTTCTGTTCGTCATGGCTAAGAGAGTTGTTCGGATCCTTCCTTGGGTAGAAGCTGTGTTGTGGCCGAAGCTTTGAGTAGGAGGATGACGCATTCTGTAGCGTTTCGGGTCCTCTTGGTTCCCAAGGAGTTGGAGTTGGCCAGCATGGTTGTGATGCTGGAAAATGGAGTTGTTTGTTCAGCGGTTATGCATTAGATCGTTTCTTGCAGCAGTGTGTGTGAGAGGTTGTCGAGAACCCTAGGTTGTGGAGAGCCTCCCCAGAGCTCAGTCAGGCCCAAGTAGTGAGTTTAGTTGGCCAGCTGGAGGCGTGTAGTTTGTAGCCTCGGTGAGTTGCTAGCAGTCTTGGTAGACTAGCAAGCTAGTGTTGGTTTGGAGTAAAGTCCGGATTGGTTCCGGTGTGGTGGCAAGTTGATGCTTGGTGTTGACCAAGGTGTGGATTGGAATTGCTAGAGATTAGTTTTGCTCGTGGGGCGAGTGGTTTGTGCCCTGTTGGTTGTGTTCCTGTATTCAGGATGTTGAGTTGCCCCGTTTGGCATTTGGAGGTTCAGTCTGAGATGGACCCTTGTTGCCCCGTGAGATTAGATGTTGTTGCTCTAGTGGAGCAAGACAGTGAGCGTATGTGGAGCTCTCTGTCCTTTGGTTGTCTGCTGGTAAGAGCCATTTCCTTAGGGGAGTTGTCAGGTTCTTCCTTGGTCTTGGAATTGATGGTAGTGGTGCTTGCATGCGGGATTAGTTTGTTGGCTGCTTGGAGCAGTCGTTTGTCCAGTTAAGCGGATTCTTGGATGGTGTTCTAGAGGCTGTAGTAAAGGTTGCTCTGCCTCTTGTGAGTGTTTGGCCAAGATTTGGTTCTTTTGTTGTTTCGAGAGCTAGTTCGGTTCTAGCTGGAGGGCGTTGCCCTGAGGTCCTGTTCCTAGTCAGGAAGTTTTGGGAGTTGACCCCTCCCTCGGCAGTTGAGCAAGTAATGTTAGTTTCGGATTGGTGGTCCGATTGGTTGAGTTTTCCCTTGGGTGTTGCTTCCGAGAGAGTTGGTTGTTGTTGCCTTGGGTTTGAGCTAGTCAGCGAGCACGTGTGGAGTTCGCTGCCCTTCTGGAGTTTGCTTGCTGGGAAGTCGTTTTCCGTTTGGCAGGAGTCAGCTTAGCTCTTGAGTTGTGGAGTTTATCAGAGTAGCGCAGCGGTCAGCCCAGCGGGAGGGTCCCTGCTTTGTGTTGTTAGCCAGCAAGAGTTGTTTGTCCCCGCAAGGGCGGTGGCCAGCCAGTAAGAGTTGAGTTGTTCTGGCAAGTTGTTGGTTCTTTGGGGATTGAAGATTTCCTTTCCCCCTAGCCTCTGTGGTGGTTGAGTTGCTCCATGGATGCCAGTCTCGAGTGTTAGCTTCCGAGGTAGTCTTGCGGATTCGTGTGGCTCAGGATCCGTAAGCTTGGAGGTTGTCGTCATCCGTTTTCCTTGTGAGGTTTCGGGAGTGGAGCTTCTGGTTGGAAGTTGAGTTAGGCCTAAGCTTAAAGGAGAAGTCCTTTGAGTAGCCAGTTGGATGGTTGGAGTTGAGTGGTAGCTTGGAGGCGAGCGTTGCTCGTTATAAGTTTGGGTTGAGTTCTGCTGAGCAAGCCCTTCTAGGGCTTTGTTCCTCGTGGTTGTGCGTTCGCAGTTGGCGTTAGCAGAGCTGCGTTTGAGTGAGTTGGCTCAGAGGTGCCGTGGCATTGGTTGGTTAGCTGTTGAGCTGTTTTCCTCAAGGTGTTGTGCCGCAGAGAGCTGCGTGATGGTTTAGTCCTTGCTTCCTGAGACCTTGAGAGGAATGTTGGTTGTTTCCTTGCCTGGCAATGTTCTCCTTGGCCAGTTGCTGGTAGGTTTTCGTTGGAAAGTTTGCGTTCGGCCGATGAGAAGTTCTAGTTTGTTGGCTTGGCCGAGTGGAGTCTGTGCTTGGCCCTTGTCTTTTTAAGGTGGTCGTAGCTGAAGTTTCAGCTGGTGTGATTGTTGTTAGCCGTCTGGTGTACCAGGATGGTGCCCCTTGCCTTTAGTTCGGCGATTTCTCCTTAAGATGGTTGCTTAAGTGTTGTGGTCGTGTTCTAGTTGGAGAAGTTTGTCTTTTTGGATCAGTCGCCAGTTGGTGGTTCGTTTGTATCTCATTAAGGTGTAGTCAAGGTTTGAGGTTTGTTGGTCTCTTGTGAAGTAAGAGTAGGCCGTTTAGTTTTGGAATCTGGAAGGTTCAGTTGTTTGGCCAGGTTCGTTGTAGGGTTGAGTTTGTTTGTTGTCAGCTGTGAGCTTCCAGAGGAGTTTTGCCAGTGCGTGGTGTAGAGTTTCAGAGCTTGTGGCCAGTCCTCGAGTTTTCCAAGAGTAGCACCGTTTGAGAGTTGGTGCGAGTTGAGGATGTGGTTTGCCGTCTATTTCCTTTTGGAGTTCAGTGCATGCCCAGTCTTGGTTGAGATAGTTTGTGCCCAGTCTGGATGGCATTGTGGCCTTGAGTTTTTGAGAACCCAAGAGGGTTTGGTTCTCGAAAAAGGTTGGTGTTGTTTTAGCCTAGAAGTTCGGTTGGTTTGGATTCAGTGCAGTTTTCCTGGAGCTGTTTCGTCTTAGGACTTTCGAGGACGAAAGTCATAAAAAGGAGGGAATATTGTAACGGCCCAGGTTTTTCATCCCGGTCTTCCAAGTATGCCCTAGGGGTATTTTGGTAACTTGGTCGGGCCGTCAGGGCCGTTTATGTCTTTTTCCAGTTGCTAAAATTATTGGATGGATTTATGTAAGTTTTTGAGGCTTTGTGGATGGGCTTGAGCATGGATAGATGCAAAAGGAAAAATAAAGGAAATTATGTTGCAGCTGGGATTCGAACCCGGGTCTCCGGGAAAGCCTGTGGGGATGCGTGCCAATTGAGTCATGGAGAGCTCTTATTGCTCTTCCTGCATCATTTTATGGTTAGCCTTGGATTTTGGAGTTTTGGTGCATTTGGTTAAATGAAATAGAAATTAGGTTTGTTCCATCTTCTTCTCCAAAGTGTGTGGCCGCCCAAGCTATTCTCTCCATTGCCTTGCCGAGTTCTTCATCCTTGCGGCTCCTTGGATCGATCATCATCATTCCGGTAGGTATCGATCTTCCTCTTCTTCTTCTCATCCGCTTGGTGTCTTTGTTTGGCCAAGTGAATAGAAGAGTGTTGTGTGTGTTTGTGTTGATTGCGACCAACGGTAGAGAGAAGCCCCACCAGCCCATCGTCGCCGCGCCCGGTAGCCCAGCTCGCCGCGCCGGATCGAGCCAGCGAACAACCCCGATCGCCCGAAGTCGCCAGACCCCGTCCGTCAGCGCCGCAATGCGCCCGAATCGCCCAGGTCGCTCGCTCGCGGCGCAGCTTATCGCCGACGCCAGATCGCCGGTCGTCCTCGCTGATCGCTCGCGCGCGCGAGAGGCCCTCGCCCGGCGATGCGCGCCACCAATGCGCGTCCGTGTCGCCCATCGCCGCGCGCCGCCGCGCGCCGCCGCTCTGCCGCTCGCCGCATGCCCAGAGCCGCTCGCGCCGCGCGCGCGTCCTCGCCGTGCGTCCTGCCGTGCCTTGCTGCGCGTGCGCGGCACCCGCACCCAGCGCCATCATCCATCAGCGCGCAGCGCGCCATCGAAGACTGCCGCCATCATAAGCCGCCGCCCGACCTGCCGTGCCCACTGCGCGGCAACTCCAAGTTCGTGTCGTGTGCCGTGTGAGTGCCCCGAGCCGAACTTGCTGTTCTATTGTTTTTAGACTTTTTAGATATTGATTATTATTGGTTTGCTAGGTTCCCGCTCATAAGCTCGGGGATTGTTCCGCAGACTTAGGATTTGTGTGTAGAAGCCTCCCACCCAGGTAAGGATTTCTTACCGGAGTTGTGTGGGCCTGCGGTATATTTGTGATTGTTGTTTTGTATGCACCGTGTATGATTATTAGCATGTTTAGCCCTAGGTGCTCTGCTTACGAATTCTGGATCGCATGAACTCTTGTATTGTTTCTCATGTTAGCCCATGCTTGGTTGTTCCATTCGGCATGTTCGATATCTGTTCTTGCTTCGTAGTATCATGCTAGGTTCCTTGTATCTGTTGAGCACGTATTTGATCGCATTGAATGATTGTTATTATTGCTATGGTTTAGAGTTCGTGTAGGTAGCATCATCCGGCCGGATGCATAACGTAACTTGCATCCCCGACAGCGGACGTATGCGAGATGGTACTCCGTCCCCGATCCCGTTAGGGGTTTAGCTAACCCAAACGGTGGCCTCCGCAATCTTGGGTGAGGTGGCAAATCGTTAAATGCCCCAACGATCGGGATGATGACTTGGCATTGCCTCGTCCCCGGCGATCGGCACGTCCTCGGCGTGTTCGGCGTAGCCTTTGATTGCCACATGTTAGGGCAAGGACCGCTTCTGGTGTAAGCCTACCACGGCCGGTTCCTTAGCCTCAAAAGTGCGGTGGTACAGTGACATAGTTCCGCGTGTCCGTGTCTCACACCCTATGTCGGTGACACCGATCCAGAGATTTAGTTAGGCATGGTGGCCCGGACTGGGCGGCTTGCCACTAGACCCGCACCCCGAGTTTGCGGTGGCATGCGGTGCGCGCTTACGCTCATTACTGGCGCCGGCCAGGAGAGCTCCTCGGGATCTTGAGCTAGTGCACCTTTTCGTATCGGCGATGAGACGCCGAGGCGGGACTTGTTTCCCGTATAGGGCGTATAGTGTGTTGTGGTATTTCCGGACTAAGACCCTGAGTTGGCATCCGAGGTCCAAGTGTGGACTTAGCTATGTGCTCCGCTCTGTGTTTATATTCATAGCTTGCATACATTCTTCTAGATGATCATGTATATCGTATTGTACCCCGGTTGGGGATTATTACTGAGTAATTCGTTACTCACCCTTATTTTGTGGTTTTCCACAGGTAACCAAGGCGCGAGGCAGGATGGCTGAAGGAGGAGCTGTGATCATGGAATCCTGCTGTCATCTCTGACTTTTCTTATGTTATGACTCTTATCGTTATTTTTCCCCTGAATGCATGTAGCCGGGCACGGAGCCCTAGGATGTTTTTCTGAATGAATTGTGGATTCCAGCTTTGTTGAATTTGAGGATGTTTTAAATGTTTTTAATAAAATCTCTGATCAGAGTAAACTGTTGGAAATGTATTTGTCTGTGAAACGGGTGCTTAGAGACAGGGACAGGTTTCAGTAGACTTTATCGTTCTGAATTAATCTTGAATGTTTTGTTTTAATGGGAATCCGAAAACTTTATTTGCATTTTGTCTTTTACTTTGAATACATGCATTGGGGTAAAGGCCTATTTAGAGCCCCTTTTGGGTCGGGTCTTTACAGTTTAGGTCCTGTGTTTGAAATGGCAAGGTCACAAATTCTCTCTAGGACTGAGGTGCCTAGTTTAGATGAGGTTTACAGGAGGCTTCTTCGTATTGAGGGTCATCCTCAAGACCTGTTAGGATCACAGCCTAACAATGCACTTGTAGGGAGACAAGATTCGCGTTCTGGGATAGGTATGAGTTCTTACGCACCTAAAATCAATTATGATTGGTGACAAGAGCATGGTGGAGATAGCAGACGACCAGATTCGAAAGGTGTTATGGTATGCTATTATTGTCAGAAACCAGGGCACATGAAGAGGGATTGTAGGAAGCTACAGTATCATAATCAAAAATTTCAAGCAGCCCATGTTGTGTCATCCGATGACCCTGAACGTTCAGTTTATGCTTCCGCAGATGGGTTTGCTAGCCTCTAAGTGTCACAGTCATCTTCCTCGATGCCTCCTACTGCAACATTTGCTGAGGCAGGTAATAAAAATTGATGCCTCCTTACCTCCTCTCTGAAATGGGTCATCGTGTAACGGCCCAGGTTTTCATCCCAGACTTCTAGGTATGCCCTAGGAGTATTTTGGTAATTTGGTCCGGCCGTCAGGGCCGTTTATGTCTTTTTCAGTTGTTAAAATTATTGGATGGACTTAAGTAGGATTTTGATGCTTTGTGGATGTATTTGGGCATGATGAGATGCAAAAGGAAAATTGAGAATTAAAGTATGAGTGTGGGGTTTTGAACCCGGGGTGTTAGGAAGTCAGGTGGGTGGAGTGGCCAGTTGAGCCACAGAAGGCTCTTGTTACTCTTTCCGCGACATATCTTGGTTAGCCTTGAGTCCTTTGGATTTTGGTGCATTTGTTTAAATGAAAAGAAATTCGGTTTTTTTGAGTTTCTTCTTCAAACTCCATGGCTGCCCAACCCTTTTCCTCAAGCTCCATTGCAGTGATTTTCTTCCCCGTGCCAAGCTTCGTCCATCGACCTTCGTCCCGGCCAGCCAAACAACTCGGTGGCGGCGTAGATCGGCGAAAGCAATTTTCAAACAGATCGCACTAGCGGCCCCATCATCGCAGCGAGCGGCCAAACAGGCCAGTGAGATGTCGCGCGCCCAGCGACCAGCGCGCACAAACTCCCAAAGAGCGTTGCTCGAACTGTCGCATGCCCAGCAGTGCCGCATGCCCATCGTCGCGGCTCGTGCACGCAGCGCGCGCTGCGTTCGCCTCGCGCGCGCCCGCGCGCGCACTGAACGCCATTGCCCAGCCGAGCTCGCGCTGCTGCGCCCGGCGTTGCCGTCGCGTCTGCGCGGCGCCGCACGCGCCTTTGTCTCTTGTCTGCGCTAAATCGTCTGCGCGGCGCCGTTCCATGTAAAGACCCGACCCAAAAGGGGCTCTAAATAGGCCTTTACCCCAATGCATGCATTCAAAGTACAGGACAATATGCAAATAAATTTTCGGATTCCCAATTAAAACAAAACAAAAGAGATTCAAACAGAAATCAAAACAGATTGTTGAAACCTGTCCCTGTTTCCAAGCACCTGTTCCAAGGCAAATACATTTCCAAACGTATACTCTGATCAGAGATTTATTAAAACATTTGAAACATCCTCAAATACAGCAAAGTTGGAATCCATAAAAGCATTCAGAAAACATCCTAGGGCTCCGTGCCCGACTACATGCATTCTGGGGAAAATAAAAGACAAGAGTCATAGAAATAAAATAAAGTCAGAGACGACAGCAGGTTCCCATGATCACAGCTCCTCCTTCAGCCATCATGTCTCGCACCTTGGTTACCTGTGGAAAACCACAAAATAAGGGTGAGTAACGAATTACTCAGTAAGAATCCCCAACCGGGGTACAATACGGTATACATGGTCATCTAGCAGAAATGTATGCAAGCTATGAATATAAACACAGAATCGAGCACATAGCTTAAATCCACAAATGATCCTCGGATGCCAACTCAGGGTCTTAGTCCGGAATAATCCACATCACACAATACGCCCTATACGAGAAACAAGTCTCGGCCTCAGCCTGTCTACAGTCGATACGAAAGGTGCACTGGCTCACAATCCCGAGGAGCTCTCCCGTCGGCGCTGTAATGAGAGTATGCGCGCACCGCATGCTACTGCAACTCTGGGGGTTGCCGGGTCTAGTGGCAGCGCCCGTGTCCAGATCTCCATGCCTAACTAAATCTGCGGATCGGTGTCACCGACATAGGGGTGTGAGACACGGACACGTGAACTATGTCGGCTGAACCACCGCACTGAGGCTAAGGAATCGGTCGTGGTAGGCTTACACCAGAAGCCGCCCTTGCCCTAACAGGTGGCAATCGGGCTCTTCGCCGAACACGCCGAGGACGCGTTGCGCGCCGAGGGGGCGAGGCAATGCCAAGTCATCATCCCGGCCGTTGGGGCATCGCGCAGACTACCACCCTCACCCAAGATTGCAGGGCCTACCGGTCGGGTTAGCTAAACCCTCACGGGGTCCAGGGACGGAGTGTTACCTCGTATGTCCCTGCCATGGATGCAAGATACTTTATGCATCAGGCCCGGATGATACTACCTACCTACGCCCTAACATAACATATCAATAACATACAATCCAATACAATCCAATACGTGCTCAACAGATACAACGAACCTAGCATGATACTACGAAAACAAGAATGTATATCGAGCATGCCGTAACGGAACAACCTAGCATGGACTAACATGAGAAATAACACAAGAGTTCATGCCAGTCAGGAATTCAGAATAGAGCACCTAATGCTAAACATGCTAATAATCATAAACAGGCATACAAACAACAATCACATATAATACCGCAGGGCCCACACAACTCCGGTAAGAAATCCTTACAGCCGGGCAACTACACACAAAACCTAAGTGCGCGATCGAACCCGAGCTAGCTACCGAGAACCTAACAAAACAATGATAATCATAATCCATAAGCCTAAATATAATAAAATAAATGAGGCTCGGCTCGGGAGCAACTCACGCAGCGCGGCTGACACGCGGACGGGCAGGCAAAATGGAGGGTCTGGCTGGGAGCCGACGGTGCGAGATGGGGGCTGATGGCGCGGCGGGCCGCACACTGGGCGCCGACAGACGCAGCAGAGGGCGGCGAGGCGGCGGCTGCGCGCGCGCGCGCGACGACGCTTGGTTGCAGCGCAGCGCACGCGCGCGGCAAGCGGAAGGCGCGAGGCGCGCGGGACAATACGAGTGCCCCGCGCGAGGCAGCGGACGCGATGCGGCGCGACGGCGCAGGCGAGGAGCAACGCGAGCGAGGCGCGCGCGGCTGCGCGGCCGGTGGTGCGCGCGACGGTCGCGACGGCAAGTGGCGATGCAGGCGGCCTAGTGCTCGCTGCCGCGCGCGATCTGGGCGCTGGGGCTTGCCGCTAGGCGATCCGGGCGCTGGGCTTGCTCTTTGGGGCGTATGTAACGACCAGTGCTTTTCATCCCGGTCTTCCGTATGCCCTAGGGTATTTTGGTAATTTGGTCGGGCCGTCAGGGTCGTTTGTGTCTTTTCCAGTTTACTAAAATTATTGGATGGTTTTTGAGGGTTTTGGAGGGGTTTGTGGTTTGGTTTGAGCAAGGTTTGATGCAAAATTAAAAATAAAGGAAATTGTCTTTGCAGTAGGGTTTGAACCCGGTCTCCGGGAAGCTTGTAGAGATGTGTGCCAATTGAGCCATTAGGTGCTCTTGTTGCTCTTTCTGCATCACATCTTAGTTAACCTTGGATTTTGGAGTTTTGGTGCATTTGGTTAAATGAAATAGAATTAGGTTTATTCTATCTTCTTCTCCAAATCTCCTCTTGGCCGCACAAGCTCTCCCTCTCCATAGCCATTGCCGATTCTTCACTCCCTTGCATCTCCTTGGGTTCGATCATCATCATTCCGGTAAGTCTTCATCTTCTTCATCTCCTCATTTGGTTTTGATCTTTGGCCGAAAGGTAAGAAGTAGAGTGTTGTGTGTGTTGTGTTGATTGCAACCACCGAGAGAAGCAAAGCAAAGATAGATCACCTGCGCTGTCGCACCAGATCGCCAGCCGGACAAAGACTGCCGCCAGAGGCGTCCGCCGACGCCATCGCGCACGGATCGCTTCGAGATCCGTTGAGCAGCCCCTGCCGTCGCACCAGGTCGCCCAGATCTGTTGAAGCAGCCCTCCCGCGCGCCATCGCTCGCCAGATCGTGCCCGATCGCGCCCAGCAGCAGACGCCAGATCGTGCCAGATCGCGCCAGCGAGCGAGACGCCAGACGCCCGCGCGCCGCCGCCTTGAGCGCTTCGCCGCAGCGCCAGCCGCCAGCGTCCCTACCGTGCATCCATCCAGTCCAGTGCGGTAGCAGCCGCAGCAGCCCGGCCTGCCGTGCAGCGCGCGGCCCGCCACTTCTGCTGCGGTGCCGCTGGCCCAGCTCCAAGCTCGTGTCACCGAGCCGCGTGAGTTGCTCCCGAGCCGAGCCTTGTTTATTTTATTATATTTAGGCTTATGGATTATGATTATCATTGTTTTGTTAGGTTCTCGGTAGCTAGCTCGGGTTTGTTCCATGCCTTAGGATTTGTGTGTAGAAGCCTCCCACCAAGGTAAGGATTTCTTACCGGAGTTGTGTGGGCCTTCGCGGTATATTTGTGATTGTTGTTTTGTATGCCTGTATGATTATTAGCATGTTTAGCCCTAGGTGCTCTGTTTGCAATTCCTGGATCGCATGAACTCTTGTATTGTTTCTCATGTTAGCCCATGCTAGGTTGTTCCATTCTCGGCATGTTCGATATCTGTTCTTGCTTCGTAGTATCATGCTAGGTTCCTTGTATCTGCGGAGCACGTATTGGACCGCATTGATTGAATTGTTATTATTGCTTGTGGTTTAGAGTTCGTAGGTAGCATCATCCGGCCGGATGCATAACGTAACTTGCATCCCCGACAGGGACGCGTGCGAGATGGTACTCCGTCCCGATCCCGTTAGGGTTTAGCTAACCCTAACGGTTGGCCCCGCAATCTTGGGTGAGGTGTGGCGATCGTTAAATGCCTCAACGGTCGGGATGATGACTTGGCATTGCCTCGTCCCGGCGATCGGCGCGTCCTCGGCGTGTTCGGCGTAGCCCTTGATTGCCACTGTTAGGGCAAGGACCGCTTCACGGTGTAAGCCTACCACGACCGGTTCCTTAGCCTCAGTGCGCGGTGGTACAGTGACATAGTTCACGTGTCGTGTCTCACACCCCTATGTCGGTGACACCGATCCGTAGATTTAGTTAGGCATGGTGATCGAACACAGGCGGCTTGCCACTAGACCGCACACCCCGAGTTTGCGGTAGCATGCGGTGCGCTTACGCTCATTACAAAGCCGGCCGGAGAGCTCCTCGGGATCTTGAGCGATGCACCTTTCGTATCGACGATGAGAGAAGGTGAGGCCGGACTTGTTCCCGTATAAGCGGCGTATAGTGTGTTGTGGTATTTTCCGGACTAAGACCATGAGTTGGCATCCGAGGTCCAAGTGTGGACTTAGCTATGTGCTCCGCTCTGTGTTTGTACTCATAGCTTGCATACATTCTTCTAGATGATCATGTATATCGTATTGTACCCCGGTTGGGGATTCTTCTACTGGGTAATTCGTTACTCACCCTTATTAGGTGGTTTTCCACGAGTAACCAAGGCGCGAGAGAGGATGGTGAAGGAGGAGCTGTGATCATGGAATCTGCTTTGTCATCTCGACCATTTTATTATATCATGACTCTTGACTTTTGTTATTTCCCCGACGATGCATGTAGACGGGCACGGAGCCCTAGGATGTTTTCTTACGTTTTATGGATTCCAAAGATATTTGTACTTGTGGAATGTTTAAATGGTTTAAATAAATCTCTCGATCAGTATGCTTTTAGAAATGTATGTTTTGGTTGTTGAATGTTTCGCTTTTTACTTGGGATCCAAATGTATTTTTTTCATAATGTCTTTTATTTTCAATACATGCATTGGGGTAAAGGCCTATTTAGAGCCCCTTTTGGGTCGGGTCTTTACATTGATTGGTATCGAGCTCTCGAGTCATAGATTCTGTAGAGACTGACCTTTTGTTGTAGGTCGTTTTTCCATGATCATCAAGACTCAAGACGGTCATCAGTACGCGCTAAGTTTACTATTTGTTGTTGAAAAAGGGTTAAGAATTTACAATACCTATCATCTTGTGTATGCCTTGTGTAGTGTTGTGGAGCGGAGACGAGCGAGTTCTCGACTCATTGTTGGTTTGGGTTTAGTGAGCCATCATGCCAACTTTCACAGATGCGCAGCGATTTGTTTAGCGGCTTGTTGAGGTATCCAGATAGATTCGGATGCCCCAGGACATCGTTCGAGAGGGAGGCGAGAGCTTAGACTCCCGTTGGCCATTTGTGGCCCGATTCTTTCCCCTAGTAGTGAGAGGGTGGTGGTGCTTCGTGCGCAATCGCCAAGTATGTTGATCGCACCCGAGAGGAGCGAGGCGTTTGGCATGTCCGGCCGAGAAGTTGGACCGATCGTGTTGATGTTGAGGCCGCGTCCGGGGTTGTTAGGCCCGCATGCCGATTTGCCCCGGCGCTTGAGTTGCACTGGAGGAGGGGTAGAGGCTAGCGGCGCCTCAGTGAGTCTCCTTGAGCAGAGTGTGCTCCACCATGAGAGATTTGATGGCGGTCTTTTTAGCTATCGTGAGCGGAGACCCAGCGCGAGTTGTAGCGCGTAGTGAGGAGTCCCGGCACGAGATAGCCCAAATTGTCGAGTTTGTTTCAACATTTTTCCCCGGTAGCTCTTGTAGCCGGAGGTTCCCGGAGAGGCATGATCAGCAGTTTTATTCGGATGAGTTTGTTGGCGTTGATGGAGACGCCACTTGGCAAATGGATGCTGTAGAGCTCTATGTTTTAGTAAGTCCTACTGCTAGTAGTAAAGTAGTTGGCCGAGTTTGAGTTTAGCATCCGTGTGTGGGATGCCCTGCTGCTCGAGGCCGAGGTGTGCCGTTCTGTCTTTGTTTGGTTCATCGGATGGTGGTGGAAGTCCCTTGTGAGAGGTGGACTAGCGAGTCTCCACCAGATCGCCCGATTGTTTGGCAAGTTGCCGTGTTAGTGGCTTGAGGCGGATGAAGGGTCATCTTTGCCCCCTGCGAGCTCTCTTTGTTGTTTAACACATTGACTTTCCTCGAGATGTGGATTTGGTAGTAGTAGCACTTGAGGTGCATTGGTTGGTGTGCCACTTTGGCACTAAGTCCGGTTCAGCTTGAGTTTGGCTTGGGCATAGCGGATGGTTCTATGCCGTTCGGAGTTTAGCGTACTCCTTTAGCCTTGGATCTGTTTATGGCGGCGGTTGCACCCGTTTAGGTCGTGCCGCAGGGCTAGTTCGGTGGTAGTCGATGGACTACAAGCGAAAGGATGCTCGAGAGGAGCCGGCGCCTCTTCCCATGTTTACGGAGGTTGAGTAAGTCGGCGAGGTTGCGGTTGGTAAATGTTGGTGCGCGTGAGTCTCGCGCTAGTGTTAAGGCCAAGAGATTTCCTTTGTGGTTGGTAGTGCGGTCAACTACCTTCGAGTGCCTTAACGAGGAGAGTTGAGCATTGTAGATGCGAGTTTGGTCCAGCAGAGGGACCCTAAGTTGGATGCTCATGAGATGAGCTGGATGCCATGAGGCGAGTTGAATGCTTTTGAGGCGAGATGAGCTGATGCCTTGCGAGAGGATTTGGATGCCTTATGGGTAAGCACCCTTGGTAGAGGCTTGGTATAAGTGAGTCGGTTTGGCATGGTTATGCCTTGATAAAGCAAGGTTGCCTCAGCTTTGAGCATCGTGTGGAGTTGGAACTTTTGGTGTTCCTTGGATTGTTTGTATCATTGCCGGAGTTAACGTTGCTTTGTGGAAAAGCGCTTGTTAGTCTTGGATCTCTAAAGGAAGGTTGGGAGTTGTGCACACAAGTGTGTTTTGTGTGGTTCTTTCCGTGGCGAGTTTTCGAGATCCATGTAGGGTTTGCTTTGGAGATCTCGTGCTCGGTTCCTTGAGATGTTGGACTCGGTGGTTGTTGTAAGGCTTTGGTTGAGGTGGTAAGGATACCGTGCTCGTGGTATCAAGTTGTTGCTTATGCAAGATTTGTTAAGTTGGGCCTAAGCTTGGTTGGCGGATCTTCTTGTTGATCGTTGGTTGGAGTTCATTGGAAACCGAACAAGAGCGTGGTAGCTAAGCGCGTGGTTTCGATCGTCATGGCTAAGAGAGTTGTTCGGCTCCTTCCTTGGGTAGAAGTTATGTTGTGGCCGATGTTTTGAGTAGGAGGATGACGCGTCGTGCATAGCGTTCGGGTCCTCTAGGTTCCCAAGGAGTTGGAGTTGGCCAAAGCATGGTTGGGATCTTTGAAATTGGAGTTGTTTGTTCAGCAAAGGTGCATTAGATCGTATGCCAAGGCGGTGTGTGTGTCGAGGGTTGCCGAAGAACCCTAGGTTGTGGAGTGCCTCTCGAGCTCAATCGAGCCCAGCTAGTGAGTTTCGGTTGGCTAGGCGGGAGGCGTGTAGTTGTAGCCTCGGTGGAGTTGCTAGCAGTCTTGGTAGACTAGCAAGCTAGTGTTTGTTTGGAGTAAAGTCCAGAGTGGTTTTGGTGTGGTGGCAAGTTGATGCTTGGTGTTGACCAAGGTGTGGATTGGAGTTGTTAGAGTTTAGTTTTGCTCGTGGGGCGAGTGGTTTGTACCATGTTGGTTGTTTTTCCTGTTTCCGGGATGTTGAGTTGCCCCGTTTGGCATTTGGAGGTTCATGCGAGATGGACCCTTGTTGTGCCCGGTGAGATTGGTTGTTGTTGCTCACGGTGGAGCAAGGCGGTGGCGTATGTGGAGTTCTTTGTCCGTTGGTTGTGCGCTTGTAAGAGCCGTTTCCTTCGAGGAGTTGTCGAGTTACTCCCTGGTCTTGGAGTTAATGGTGGAGCGCTAGCTTGAAGGAAAAGTTTGTTGGTTTGCTTGGAAGTAGTCGTTTGTCCGATTAAGCGGATTCTTGGATGGTGCTCTAGAGGCCGCGATAAAGGTTGTTCTGCCTCTTGTGAGTGTTTGGCCAAGATTTGGTTCGTTTGTTGTTTGAGAGCTAGTTCGGTTCTAGCCGAGGGCGTTGCCACGAGGTCTTGTTCCTAGTCGATGAAAGTTTTGGGAGTTGACCCCTCCTCGCGATTGAGCAAGTCTTTGTTTGTTTCCTGTTTGGTGGTCCGATTGGTTGAGTTTTCTCTTGGGTGTTGCTTCCAAGAGAGTTGGTTGCTTTGTTGCCTTGGGTTTGAGCAAGTCGGCGGCGTGTGTGGAGTTCACCGCCCTTCCGAGTTTGCTTGCCGGGAAGTCGTTTCCCGCTTAAGAGGAGTCGGCTTAGCTCCCGAGTTGTGTAGTCGATCAAGTAGCGCAGCGGTCACCAAATGAGAGGGTCCTGCTTTGTGTTGTTAGCAAGCAAGAGTTGTTTGTTCCCGCAAGGAAGCGAGGCCACCACCAGTAAGAGTTGAGTTGTTCGGCAAGTTGTTGGTTCTTTGGGGATTGAAGATTTCCTTTCCCTCTAGCCTCTGTGGTGGTTGATTTGCTCCTTGGATGCCAGCCTCGAGTGATAGCTTGCGAGGTAGTCTTGCGGATTCGTGTGGCTCGGGATCCGTAAGCTTTGAGGTTGTCGTTATCCGTTTTCCTTGTGAGGTTTTGGGAGTGGAGCTTCTGGTTGGAAGATGAGTTAGGCTTAGGCTTAAAGGGGAAGTCCTTTGAGTAGCCAGTTGGATTTTAAGAGTTGAGTAGTAGCTTAGAGGCGAGCATTGCTCGTTATAAGTTTGGGTTGAGTTCTCACGAGCAAGCCCTTCTCGGGCTTTGTTCCTAGTTGTTGTGAGTTCCCGGTTGGCGTTAGCGAGCCGCGTTTGAGTGAGTTGGCACGGAGGTGCCGTGGCATTGGTTGGTAAGTCGTTGAGCTTTTATTTTCCTCAAGGTGTTGTGTCGCAGATAGTTTGCGTGATGGTTTAGTCCTTGCTTCCCGAGTTTTCCTTGAGAGGAATGTTGGATGTTCCTTGCTGGCGATGTTCTCCTTGGTCGGTTCTTTGGTAGGTGTTCGTTGGAAAGTTGCGTTCGGTCGATGAGTAGTTCTAGTTTGTTGGCTTGGCCGAGTGGAGTCTGTGCTTGGCCCTTATTTTTTTTTTTTAAGGTGGCCGTGGCTGAAGTTTTTCAAATGGTGTGAGTGTTGTTAGCCGTCCGTGTACCGGGATGGTGCCCCTTGCCTTTGGTTCGGCGATTTCTCCTTAAGATGGTTGCTTAAGTGTTGTGGACGTGCTCTAGTTGGAGAAGTTTGTCTTTTGGATCGATCGCGATTGGTGGTTCGTTTGTATCTCGTTAAGGTGTGTAGTCAAGGTTTGAGGTTTGTTGGTCTCTTGTGAAGTAAGAGTAGGCCGTTTAGTTTTGGAATCTGGAAGGTTCGAGTTGTTTGGCCGATTTGTTGTAGGGTTGAGTTTGTTTGTTGACAATTTGTGCACGAGTGTTTTTATGTATCGATGTTGGGGCGCATGTGTGCCTGACCCATTGCTCATTGTGGACTTTGAGCCCTTGCTTGCTTGATTGAGGTTTAGGGCTTGAGGAGAAGCCTATGAGTATTCTGTCTTGAGTCGAAGGCGTTGCGTAGAAGTGAGATCCGTTGGTAAAAGTTTAGTGAAGGAGTCTGAGTTCGGAGGAGGCCGCTCGTGAGCGGGAAGGTCAGGATGAGAATGCAGTATCCTTTGTTGTTTCAGTCTTAAGGACTTTCGAGGACGAAAGTCATAAAAGGAGGGAATATTGTAACGACCCAGGTTTTCATCCCGGTCTTCCAGGTATGCCCTAGGGGTATTTTGGTAATTTGGTCGGGCCGTCAGGTCGTTTGTGTCTTTTCGAGCTTACTAAAATTATTGGATGGTTTTGTAGGTTTTGGAGGGTTTGTGGTTTGGTTTGAGCAAGGTTTGATGCAAAATTAAAAATAAAGGAAATTGTCTTTGCAGTGGGGTTTGAACCCGGTCTCTGGGAAGCTTGTAGAGATGTGTGCCAATTGAGCCATTAGGTGCTCTTGTTGCTCTTTCTGCATCACATCTTAGTTAACCTTGGATTTTGGAGTTTTGGTGCATTTGGTTAAATGAAATAGAATTAGGTTTATTCTATCTTCTTCTCCAAATCTCCTCTTGGCCGCACAAGCTCTCCCTCTCCATAGCCATTGCCGATTCTTCACTCCCTTGCATCTCCTTGGGTTCGATCATCATCATTCCGGGTAAGTCTTCATCTTCTTCATCTCCTCATTTGGTTTTTGATGCTGGCCGAAGGTAAGAAGTAGAGTGTTGTGTGTGTTGTGTTGATTGCAGCCAGCCAAGAGAAGCGGCGCGGCATAGATCGCCCCCTATCGCACGCACGCGCGCCAGTCGGACAAAGCAGCGTCGCCAGACCGTCCGCACGCCATCGCGCACCAGATCGCCCAGATCCGTTGAGCAGCCCCTGCCGTCGCACCAGATCGCCCACATCTGTTGAAGCAGCCCTCCCGCGCGCCATCGCTCGCCAGATCGTGCCCGATCGCGCCCAGCAGCAGACGCCAGATCGTGCGAATCGCGCCGCCAGCCGAGCGCGACGCCAGCGCTACGCCGCATCGCGCCCCGGCTTTTCGCCGCGCGCCAATTCGCGTCCGCGTCGCTGTCGTCGCCGCGCCAGGCGCCAGCGCGCCGCCGCCAGAGCGCTCGCCGCGCGCGCGTGCGTCCCTACCGTGCATCCATCCGTGCCCGTGCGGTGCAAGCTGCAGCAGCGCGGCGCCACCCTACCGTGCCCGCACAGCAGCCAGCGCCCGCCTGCCGTGCCCGCCTCGCCACCGCCTCAAGCTCGTGTCGGTAGAGCCGCGTGAGTTGCTCCCCGAGCCGAGCCTTGTTTATTTTATTATATTTAGGCTTATGGATTATGATTATCATTTTTGTTAGGTTCTCGGTAGCTAGCTCGGGTTTGTTCCAGACTTAGGATTTGTGTGTAGAAGCCTCCCGACCAAGGTAAGGATTTCTTACCGGAGTTGTGTGGGCCTGCGGTATATTTGTGATTGTTGTTTTGTATGCCTGTGTATGATTATTAGCATGTTTAGCCCTAGGTGCTCTGTTTCAATTCATGGATCGCATGAACTCTTGTATTGTTTCTCATGTTAGCCCATGCTAGGTTGTTCCATTCTCGCATGTTCGATATCTCTGTTCTTGCTTCGTAGTATCATGCTAGGTTCCTTGTATCTGTTGAGCACGTATTGGACCGCATTGATTGAATTGTTATTATTGCTTTGTGGTTTAGAGTTCGTAGGTAGCATCATCCGGGCCGGATGCATAACGTAACTTGCATCCCGGCGAGGGACGTGCGAGATGGTACTCAGTCCACGATCCCGTTAGGGTTTAGCTAACCCTAACGGCCGGCCCCCGCAATCTTGGGTGAGGTGGCGGTCGTTAAATGCCCCAACGGTCGGGATGATGACTTGGCATTGCCTCGCGTCCTCGGCGATCGGCACGTCCTCGGCGTGTTCGGCCGTAGCCCTTGATTGCCACTGTTAGGGCAAGGACCGCTTCTGGGTGTAAGCCTACCACGACCGGTTCCTTAGCCTCGGTGCGGTGGTACAGTGACATAGTTCACGTGTCCGTGTCTCACACCCCTATGTCGGTGACACCGATCCGTAGATTTAGTTAGGCATGGTGGCCCAACACGGGCGGCTTGCCACTAGACCCAGCACACCCCGAGTTTGCGGTAGCATGCGGTGCGCGCTTACGCTCATTACGGCAGCACGACCGAGAGAGCTCCTCGGGATCTTGAGCGGTGCACCTTTCGTATCGACGATGACAGCGCCGAGGCCGGGACTTGTTCCCGTATAGCGCGTATAGTGTGTTGTGGTATTTTCCTGACTAAGACCATGAGTTGGCATCCGAGGTCCAAGTGTGGACTTAGCTATGTGCTCCGCTCTGTGTTTGTACTCATAGCTTGCATACATTCTTCTAGATGATCATGTATATCGTATTGTACCCCTGCTTGGATTCTTACTGGTAATTCGTTACTCACCCTTATTAGGTGGTTTTCCACAGGTAACCAAGGCGCGAGACAGGATGGCTGAAGGAGGAGCTGTGATCATGGAATCTGCTGTCATCTCTGACCATTTTATTATATCATGACTCTTGACTTTTGTTATTTCCCACGAATGCATGTAGGCGGGCACGGAGCCCTAGGATGTTTTCTTACGTTTTATGGATTCCAAAGATATTTGTACTTGTGGAATGTTTAAATGGTTTAAATAAATCTCTGATCAGAGTATGCTTTTAGAAATGTATGTTTTGGTTGTTGAATGTTTCTGTTTTTACTTGGGATCCGAAATGTATTTTTTTTCATAATGTCTTTTATTTTCAATACATGCATTGGGGTAAAGGCCTATTTAGAGCCCCTTTTGGGTCGGGTCTTTACAGCAGATCTGGGCATGCTGGGCAGCCTGCAACAAACACACACACACACAAGCTCTTCTCCTTACCTTCGGCCAACAAGAACACCCAATCGAGAAGATGAAGAGGATGAAGACTTACCCGGAATGATGATTGTACCTCGGGGCTGCAAAGGGGATGAAAAACGGCTTGGGAGCTAGGGAGAACAAGCTTGGACGGCTAGGAGGGTTTTGAAGAAGAAAGAACAAAAACCTAATTTCTTTTCATTTAACCAAATGCACCAAACTCCAAGGATCCAAGGGTAACTAAGATATGACGCGGAAAGAGTAACAATAACACCTAATGGCTTACTTGGCAAGGCTCTCCTCTAGCACACAAGGCCACCCTGGCTCGAACCCCGGCTACAACACAATTTTCCATTATTTTTACTTTTGCATCTATCCTTGCTCAACCCATCCACAAAGCCTAAAAAACCTACATAAACCCATCCAATAATTTTAGCAACTGGAAAAAGACATAAACGGCCCGGCCAATTTACCAAAATACCCCTAGGGCATACCTGGAAGACCGGGATGAAAACCTGGGCCGTTACATGCCAAAGACGCTCACCACAGAGTAGCCCAGCGCCGCGCGCGTGCAAGACGCCCAATACAGCAGCACTTTCCTACCGCCAACCACGCCAGCGGTGGCTTCGATGTCGTCATGACCTATCCGTCCGTCGCGTCGGCCGTCTTTATGTGAGTTGCTCCCGAGCTGAGCCCTGTTTATTTTATTATATTTAGGCCTATGGATTGTGATAATTATTGTGCTTGTTAGGTTCGCTTTAGCTAGCTTGGGATCGATCGCAGCTTAGGATTCTTGTGTGTAGTTGCCTTCCGACCAGGTAAGGATTTCTTATCGGAGTTGTGTGAGCCCTGCGATATATTATGTGATTGCTGTTTGTATGCTTGTTTGTGTTTATCAGCATGTTAAGTGATAGGTGTTCTGCTCTGAATTCCCGACTAGCATGATTTCTTATGTTGTTTCTCATGTTAGTCCATGCTAGGTTGTTCCGTTCTGGCATGCTCGTTATCTGTTCTTGCTTCGTAGTATCATGCTAGGTTCGTTGTATCTGTTGAGCACGTATTGAATTGTTTGCTATATCTGTTTTTAGGTTTGAGATATGGTAGGTAGCATCATCCGGGCCAGGATGCATAACGTAACTTGAATCCACGATAGGGATGTACGAGGCGGTACTCCATCCCTGATCCACCGTTAGGGTTTAGCTAACCCTAACGGCAGGCCCTGCAATCTTGGGTGAGGGTGGCAGACTGTTAAATGCCCCAACGGTCGGGATGATAACATGGCATTGCCTTGTCCCCGGCAGTCGGCACGTCCTCAGAGTGTTCGGCTGTAGCCCTTGATTGCCACCTGTTAGGGCAAGGACGACTTCCTGGTGTAAGCCTACCACGACTGGTTCCTTAGCCTCAGGTGCGGTGGTTCAGGCTGACATAGTTCACGTGTCCAGGTCTCACACCCCTATGTCAGTGACATCGATCCAAAAATTTAGTTAGGCATGGTGACTAGACCTAGGCAGCTTGCCACTAGACCCGACACCCCCCATGGTTTGCAGTAGCATGCGTTGCGCGCGCACGCTCATTACAGCGCCGACCGAAGAGCTCCTCGGGATCTTGAGTTCAGTGCACCTTTCGTATCGACAGTAGACAGGCTGAAGCAGGGACTTGTTTCTCGTATAGGATCGTATCGTGTGGTGGATTTTTCCGTGTAAGACCCTGAGATGGCATCCGAGGTTTATGTGTGGATTTAAGCTATGTGCTCTCTTCTGTGTTTATATTCATAGCTTGCATACCTTTCTGCTAGATGACCATGTATATCGTATTGTACCCCGGTTGGGGATTCTTACTGAGTAATTCGTTACTCACCCTTATTTTGTGGTTTTCCACAGGTAACCATGGTGCGAGACAGGATGGCTGGAGGAGGAGCTGTGATCATGGAAACCCGTTGTTCGAACTCTGAGTTTATGTCTATGATTCTTTGTGTTTTATTTTCCTCTGAATGCATGTAGTTGGGCACGGAGCCCTAGGTTGTTTTCTGACTGTTTTTCCGGATTCTAGCACTGTTGTAACTATTGGAAAGTTTGAATGTTTTAAATAAATCTCTGATCAGAGTGAGTTTTGGAAATGTATTTGTCTTGTGCTTGGAAACAGGGACAGGTTTCAGGAATTTTATGTTGACTTTTCAAATGGTTGTTTGTATGTTTTAGTTTTCATTTAGAATCCGAAAACCATTCTTGCATATTGTCTTTAACTTTTGATTGCATGCATTGAGGTAAAGGCCTATTTTAGAACCCCATTCGGGTCGGGTCTTTACACATCGACTCTGGGGCTACATCACATATGACAGGTAATCGTAATTTGTTTGTAAATCCATTATCCCCGGCCCCGTTCCCAGCTGTCACCTTGGCAGATGGGTCATCATCTTCGGTTTAAGGGTGTAACGGCCCAGGTTTTCATCCCGCCTTTCAGTGCATACAGGGTATTTTTGGTAATTTGGTCGGGCCATCAGGGCCGTTTATGTCTTTCCAGCTTGCTAAAATTATTGGATGGATTTATGAAGGTTTTGAGGCTTTGTGGTTTGGTTTGAGCATGGGTAGATGCAAAAGTAAAAATAAAGGAATTTGTGTTGCACTGGATTCGAACCGGGTCTCCGAGAAAAGCTTTGTGCGGATGCGTGCGCTTGAGCTATGGAGAGCTCTTGTTACTCTTTCCGCGTCATATCTTAGTTACCCTTGGATCTTTGGAGTTTTGTGCATTTGGTTAAATGAAAAGAAATTAGGTTTTGTGTTTTCTTTCCCAAAACTCCATGGCCGCCCAACCCTCTTCTCTCCCAAGCCCCTTGCGCGATTCTTCATCCTTGCAGCTCCTTGGATCGTTCATCATCATTCCGGTAAGTCTTCATCCTCTTCATCTTCTCGATTGGGTGTTCTTGTTGGCCAAGGTAAGGAGAAGAGCTTGTGTGTGTGTGTGTTTGTAGCAGTCGCCCAAAGATGCCCAGATCTGCCAAAGAGCAAGCCCAGCCGCCCAGATCGCCCAAAGCAGAAGCCCAGATCGCCTGAGTCGCCCAGCTCCATCGCCCCTGTTGTGCCATCGCGCACTGTCGCTCAGCCCAATGAGCGCTTTCAAGCGACGCCTATCGCGGCCAGCCGCACTCTCAGACGACAGACACCTGCGCCGCGGCCAAGACGCTCGAGCGGCCCGCATTCGCGGCCAGATGACGCTCAGACAGCCTCTCGCGGCCAAGACGCCCGAGCAGCCCCCGCTGCAGCCAGATCTCGCCAGCCGAGATCGCCTGCCGAGCCCTCGCAGCAGCGAAATCGCGCGCGTCGACGCTGCTACCACCGGCCAGCGCGCCGTAGCGTGTCCGTCCGCTTCCAGCTTGTCGCGCCCGTGCGCGCTGCGCCGGCCACGTCATATCAAGGCAGCGCGCGCCAGCTCTGCGCCCATCTGCGCTGCTGTCGGCGCCCAGCGCCCGACCTCGCGCCCATCCAGCGCCCGCCGCCGCCAGCAGCGGCCTCGCCATCTTTGTCGCCCGTCCAGCGTGTCGGCCGCGCCGCGTGAGTTGCTCCCCAGCCAAGCCTTGTTTATTTTATTATGTTTAGGCCTATGGATTGTGATTATTATTGTGTTTGTTAGGTTCTCGTTAGCTAGCTCTGGATCGATCGCGACTTAGGATTTTTGTGTGTAATTGCCTCCCGGCCCGGTAAGGATCTCTTCACCGGGAGTTGTGTGGACCATGCGATGTTCTTTGTGATTGTTGTTTGTATGTTTGTTTGTGATTATCAGCATGTATAGTTTAGGTGCTCTGTGCAAATTCCGACTAGCATGACTTCGTATGTTGTTCTCTCATGTTAGCCCATGCTAGGTTGTTCCGTTCTAGCATGCTCATATCTGTTCTTGCTTCGTAGTACCATGCTAGGTTCGTTGTATCTGTTGAGCACGTTTTGGATTGTATTGGATTGTATGTTATTGATATGATAGGTTAAAGTGTAGGTAGGTAGCATCATCCGGCCCGATGCATAAAGTATCTTGCATCCATGGCGGGGGCGTCGAGACGATCCTCCGTCCCTGGACCCCGTTAGGGTTTAGCTAACCCGACCGGTGAGGCCACCGCAATCTTGGGTGAGGTGGCGGATCATTAAATGCCCCAACGGTCGGGATGATGACTTGGCATTGCCTCGTCCCGGCAGCGATCGGCACGTCCTCGCCAGAAAACCGGCGTAGCCCTTGATTGCCACTGTTAGGGCAAGGACCGCTTCTGGTGTAAGCCTACCACGACGGTTCCTTAGCCTCGGTGCGGTGGTTCAGCCGACATAGTTCACGTGTCCGGTCTCACACCCCTATGTCGGTGACACCGATCCGTAGATTTAGTTAGGCGTGGTGATCGGACATGGGCGACTTGCCACTAGACCCGCACCCCCATAGTCCGCAGAGCACGCGGTGCATGCTTACGCTCATTCAACGCCGACCGGAGAGCTCCTCGGGATCTTGAGCTAGTGCACCTTTCGTGACGACGATGAGAGGCAGTGAGGCCGAGACTTGGTTCTCGATATAGGGCGTATTGTGTAGTGTGGATTATTCCGGACTAAGACCACGAGTTGGCATCCGAGGTCCAAGTGTGGACTTAAGCTATGTGCTCTATTCTCGTGTTTATATTCATAGCTTGCATACACTCATCTAGATGACCATGTGCATCGTGATTGTACCCCGGTTGGGGATTCTTCTTGAGTAATTCGTTACTCACCCTTACTTATCTTTCAGTAACCATGGCGCGAGGCGGATGATGGTCAAGGAGGAGCTATGATCATGGGAACGTCTTTATGTCGTCTCGACTTTTTATTTCTATGACTCTTGTCTTTCATTTTCCCACTGAATGCATGTGGCAGACACGAGCCCTAGGATGTTTTCTCAATGATTTTGTGGATTCCCGCTTTATTGAATTTGAGGATGTTTCAAATGTTTTAATAAATCTCTGATCGAGTGTACGTTTTGGAAATGTATTTGCCTTGAAACAGGTGCTTGGAGACAGGGACGGGTTTCAAAGAAACTATATTGATTTACGATTGAACCTTGATTGTTTTGTTTTAATTGGGGATCTCGAAAACTTATTTGCATATTATCCTTTCCTTTGAATGCATGCATTGGGGTAAAGGCCTATTTAGAGCCCCTTTTGGGTCGGGTCTTTACAGTTGGTATCAGAGCTCAGAGTCATAGACTTTGTAGACTGACCTTTTTGTTGTAGGTCGTCTTTCCCATGATCACCAAAGACCGACGATCCATCAGTACGCCTAAGTTCTTATTTTTTTTTTGAAAAGGGTTAAGAATTTACAATACCTTTCATCTAGTGTATGCCTTGAGTAGTGTTGTGGAGCGGAGACGAGCAGGTTCTGACTCGTTGTTGGTTTGGGCTTAGTGAGCCATCATGCCAACTTTCCCGTAGTGCGAGCAGTTTGTTTAGCAGCTTGTTGAGGTATCCAGATAGATTCGGATGCCCTGGGACATCGTTCCAGAGGGAGGTAGAGCTTAGACTCCCGTAGGCCACGTGTGGCCCAGCTGTTAATTCCCCTAGTGAGAGGGTGGAGGTGTTTTTCCCTGGAGTACCACACCAGGAGAGGAGTTAGCTTTGGCTTTTGCTTATGATGATGTTTGTAGAGCAGGTCCTAGTGTGGACTAGTCTGGGTAGTTCAGGTGTGTAACTTGAACCTTAGCAGATTGTTTGATTGCCCAGAGAGTAGCTGCAGAGTTAGTGGCCTTCGTGGAGGAGGTAGAGACATCTTTGTTCTCTTATAAGTGTTGTTGTTTGCAGCCAGTAAGTCGGAACCCTATAGTTAAGGGTGCAGCGAGCAGTGTTCCCATCGGACTTGATCCGTTGGTAGTTCCTCAGTTGTTTAGTAGAGTTGAGCACTCTTCTTTTGGAAAGCCCTAGAGTAGGGCTAGCTGCTGCAGGTTGAGAGAGCCGGCTAGAGTTTTGTTGAGCATCATGTAGAGATGCAAGAGTGGGCCGTGAGTCTTCGGTTTGATGAAATGCCTTAGGCATGGTTGTTTGAGTTGAGCTCTTGTATGCCTCGTCATAGTTTTTGTCACTTGAGGTTGTGACCTTGCCGCCCCATTTGTAGTAAGGTGTGGATTTGGTTTAGTGGCACTTGAGGTGCAATGGTTGGTGTGCCGCTTTGGCTCTACGTCTGGTTCAGGCTTGAGATTGGCATGGGTATAGCAGATGGTTCTATGACCGTTCGGAGTTCAGCACACTTCTTTAGCCATTGGATCCATTTATGGAAAATGCACTTGTTTAGGTCGTGCAAGAGGGCTAGTTCAGTGGTAGTAGAAGGACCACAAGTGAAAGGATGTTCGAGAGGAGCTGAGCCTCTTCCCGATGTTCTTGGGGGTTGAGTAAGTCAAAGGTTGGCGGTTGGTAAGTGTTAGTGCGTGTGAGTCTCACGCTAGTGCTAAGGCCAAGAGATCTTTGTGGTTGGTAGTGCGGTCCACTACCTTCGGGTGCCTAAACCTGAGTTGAGTGAGCATTGTAGATGCGAGTTCGGTCCAGCAGGGGAACCATGAGTTGGATGCCCGTGAGATGAGTTGGATGCTCATGAGATGAGTTGGATGCCCGTGAGATGAGTTGGATGCTCTCGAGATGAGTTGGATGCTTATGAGATGAGTTGGATGCCTATGAGATGAGTAGGACGCCTTATGTGTAAGCGCACTTGGTAGAGTCTTGGTATAAAGTAAGTTCGGTTTGGCAACGTTATGTTTTAGCAGAGCAAGGTTGCCACTCCTTCGAGTATCGTGTGGAGATGGAACTTTTGGTGTTCCTTTGGTTGATTGTATCTCTGCCAGAAGTTAGTGTTGCCTTTTGGAAAGCACCTGTTAGTCTTGGATCTCTGAAGGAAGGTTGAGAGTTGTGCACACAAGTGTGTTTCGTGGAGTTCGTTCTGGTGGCGAGAGTTCCAGAACCATGTAGGGTTTGCATTGGAGAACTGGTGCTTAGTTCCTGGAGAAGTTGGACTCCAGGTGGATGTTGTAAGGCTTTAGTTGAGGTTGTAAGGATACCGTGCTCGTAGTTGGGTTGTTGCTTAGGCAAGTTTGTTAAGTTGAACCTAAGCTTGGTGGGTGGAACCTCTTGTGGCTCTTGGTTGGAGTTCAGATGGTACTGAACAAATGGTGGTTGTAGTGAAGCCGCGTAGTTCCCGCGTCAGAGTTGCTAAGAGTGTTGCTCAAATCCTTACCACAGGTGGAAGCTACGTTGTGGCTGATGCTTTGAGTAGGAGGATGACACATTCAGCGCGTTTCGGTCTTTTTGGTTTCGAGGTTCGGAGCGGGCCAGCGTGGTTGTGATCTTTGGGAAAAGGAGTTGTTTGTTCGGTAGTTGGTTGTTAGACCGTTAGAGGACAAAGGTGTGTGTCGAGGGTTGTCGAAGAACCCTAGTTGTGGAGAGCCTCACCAGAGCTCACCACACCAGTGTAGTGAGTTTAGTTGGCAAGCCGCAGTCGAGTAGTTTGTAGCCTCGGGTGAGTTCTTTGGCGATTTTGGTAGGCTAGCAAGCCGAGTTTGTTTGGAGTAGAGTCCGGATTTGGTTTCGTGTGTGGCAAGTTGGTGCTTGATGTTGGCCAAGGTGTGGTTTCCGAGTTGCCAAGGAGTTAGCCTTGTTCGTGGGTAAGTGGTTTGCCACAGAGGATGTCTCTCCTTCTCCGAGTTTGAGAGTGCCCTTATTTGTTGTTTGGGGGTGAGTCTTCTCTTGCTCGTGGTTGGCGGTCCATCTGTGGTGGACCCCTTGTGGTTGCCTCTCGAGAGTTGGATGTTGTGCTTAGTGAGCAAGGCAATGAGCGCTTGTGAAGCTCTCTGTCCTTCCGATGTCCGCTTGTAAGGACCTGTTTCTCCTTGGGAGTTGTCGAGGTTATTCCTTGGTCTTGGAATTGGTGGTAGTGGTGCTAGTAGGAGGAAAAGTTTGTTGGCCGCTTGGAAGCGCTTGTTTGTCTAGCTAAAGCGGACTCGTGAGTGGTGTTCTGGAAGTTGCAAGAAGGGGTTGTTCTCGCCTCCCATGAGTGTTTGGCCTAGTTGGTTAAGGTTTTGAGTGTTGGCTTGGAAGTCGTTGCACCTTTGTAGTTGAAGGCCCCTTTGTTTCATTGTGGATGAGGTTGCACTTTGTGGCTGGATTAGGTCCGGGCTTATTGAGGATCCTTGCTTTGGCTAGTGTAGCTTGCACTCTGCCACCATTGTTGGTATTCTTGTTCTTGGTAGTTGGTGTTGACCAGGTAGTGGAGTTCCGTTATGAAGTTTCGGTGGGAAGGTGCATTAAGCCTAAGCTTGAGGGTTAAGCTCAGTATGTGTTATCGTTTGGACTTGTGAGATGTGTTTCATATTTGAGGCGAGCTTTGTTCCGTTGTTTGCATGGAGGTAAGTTTAGTGGATGGAGCCCTCTGGGCCAGGTTGTTTGCAAGTTGTCTTGCCCGGCTAGTGATTTGAGTCGAGCTAGAGATGAGTGGATTGGCATAGCTATGCGATTGTAGTTGTTTGAGCTTCCTAGTTCGTAGCACTCAAGTTGTTGGATTGTAAGTTTCCGTGTGGGAGCCGTCGGCTAGTTGAGGTTGTTGTGTGAGTTCGGATTTTTGGAGTATTGACTTGAGTGGCTAGAGCTCGCACCTCGGTTGGTGTGCGAGATGTCATTTCTATGGAGTAGAGGCATGTCGGTTTCAGTTGGAGATGTTGCCATTAGGGTGTGGCAACAAAGGTTTGTTCTAGGCGGTGCGTGGGGCGAACCGTGGTTCGGAGAGTGTTCTTAGAGGCTTATGAGCCGAGTGCGATTCTGTAGTGTTTTCACCCTTTTTGTCCGATGGTCTTTTGGGAGGAGTGAGCCAGATCCTTCTGAGCTTGTTGCGAGTTGGTGTTTCCGTGATTAGGCAAATGGGAGACCAGTGTGGTTTTAGGAGGTTGCCTTGGGTAGCAGTTCTCAACGGTCAGTTCTTGTGGTTCCATTGAGGCATTGTATGGTAAGTGTTGCAGGTCTCTAGTGCTGTGAGAAAAGGTTGGTGGCCGTCAGTGTTGTTTTGGGTCCTGTGTTGCTGCAGTTGACCAGAGGTGTTGTGCAAGAGGTTGAGCTCGTTTGTGGTTAGCTTCAGAGCGAGCATGAAAGTTTCACGATGTTCGGCGTTGAGTTTTAGAGTTTGAGGTTGGACAAAGGCGTGCTTTTAAGGTTGTGCCGTTGTGAGTTGTGTTGAGGTTTGGTAAGCGGGAGAAGTGGAGTCTCCTGTTGTTGGACCATTTGAGATTCTCGAGAGGATTGGCAGAGTTGCATATTGGTTAGCTTTTCTGTCATTGTCAGCCGTGTGCAGTATTCTCATGTATCGATGTGAGGCGGTGTGTGCCGGACCCATCGCTCGGTGTGGACTTTGAGCCTTTGCACTGATTATGGATTTGAGCTTCGAGAGGAAGCCTGTGGAGTATTCTCGTCCTTGAGACGAAGACGTTGCATAATCGTGAGATCCGTTTGGTAAAAGTTCGGTGGAGGAGTTAGAGTTCAGAGGAGGCCGCTTGTGAGCGGGAAGACGGGATGAGATTGCGGATCTCCGTGTCTTTGTTTGGTCTTAAGGACTTTCGAGGACGAAAGTCATAAAAAGGAGGGAATATTGTAACGCCCGTTTTCATCCCGCCTTCCAGTACGCCTGGGGGTTTTTGGTAATTTGGTCGGGCCGCGTCGGGCCGTTTATATCTTTTTCCAGCTTGCTAAAATTATTGGATGGATTTATGAAGGTTTTTGAGGCTTTGTGGTTTGGTTTGAGCATGGGTAGATGCAAAAGTAAAAATAAAGGAATTTGTGTTGCAGCTGGGATTCGAACCCGGGTCTCCGAAAAAGCTCAATGCGGATGCGTGCGATTGAGCTATGGAGAGCTCTTGTTACTCTTTCCGCGTCATATCTTAGTTACCCTTGGATCTTTGGAGTTTTGTGCATTTGGTTAAATGAAAAGAAATTAGGTTTTGTGTTTTCTTTCCCAAAACTCCATGGCCGCCCAACCCTCTTCTCTCCCAAGCCCCTTGCCGCGATTCTTCATCCTTGCAGCTCCCTTGGATCGTTCATCATCATTCCGGGTAAGTCTTCATCCTCTTCATCTTCTCGATTGGGTGTTCTTGTTGGCCAAGGTAAGGAGAAGAGCTTGTGTGTGTGTGTGTTTGTAGCAGTGCCCGAAGATGCCCAGATCTGCCCAAAGAAGAAGCCCAGCCGCCCGGACGCCCAAAGCCAGCAGCCCAGATCGCCTGAGTCGCCCGGCTCCATCGCCCCTGCTTGTGCCATCGAGCGGCTTGTCGCTCAGCGGCCAGCAAGAGACGCTCAGATACCCTGCTCGCAGCTTCAATGACGCTCAGATACCTATCGCGGCCAATGACCGCTTCAGACGGCCCTGTCGCAGCCAATGAGACGCCAGATAAGCCTGCCGCGCAGCCAAAGACGCCTGTGCCCCCTCGCGGCCTTCAGATCTCGCCAGCCGGATGCGCCTGCCGAGCCTGCGCAGGCGAGCAGAGATCGCGCGTCGAGCGCTCGTCGGCCAAGGCGCCCGTCGTCGCCGCGCGCCGCGCGTGTCCGTCCGCTTCCAGCTTGTCGCGCCCGTGCGCTGCGCCGCCCGGCCGGTCGTCACATACAGCGCGCTTCAGCTCTGCTGCGCGCCATCTGCGCTGTCGGCGCGCGTGCGCCCAGCTCTGCGCCCATCTGCGCGCTGCTATAGCCAGCGCCCGACCCTGCCGCCCATCGCTCGCCCAGAAGGCCGACCTCGCCATGCCGTCGCCCGTCCAGCGTGTCACTGCGCGCGCGTGAGTTGCTCCTGAGCCAAGCCTTGTTTATTTTATTATGTTTAGGCCTATGGATTGTGATTATTATTGTGTTTGTTAGGTTCTCGTTAGCTAGCTCGGGATCGATCGCAGCTTAGGATTTTTGTGTGTAATTGCCTCCCAGCCAGGTAAGGATCTCTTACCGGAGTTGTGTGGACCCTGCGATGTTCTTTGTGATTGTTGTTTGTATGTTTGTTTGTGATTATCAGCATGTATAGTTTAGGTGCTCTGTTCTGAATTCCTGACTAGCATGACTTCGTATGTTGTTCTCTCATGTTAGCCCATGCTAGGTTGTTCCGTTCTAGCATGCTCATATCTGTTCTTGCTTCGTAGTACCATGCTAGGTTCGTTGTATCTGTTGAGCACGTTTTGGATTGTATTGGATTGTATGTTATTGATATGATAGGTTAAAGTGTAGGTAGGTAGCATCATCCGGCTGATGCATAAAGTATCTTGCATCCATGGCGGGGGACGCCGAGACGATCCTCCGTCCCGGACCCCGTTAGGGTTTAGCTAACCCGACCGGTGTAGGCCCCGCAATCTTGGGTGAGGGTGGCAGATCGTTAAATGCCCCAACGGTCGGGATGATGACTTGGCATTGCCTCGCCCCCGACGATCGGCACGCGTCCTCGGCGTGTTCGGCCGTAGCCCTTGATTGCCACTGTTAGGGCAAGGACCGCTTCTCGGTGTAAGCCTACCACGACCGGTTCCTTAGCCTCAAAGTGCGGTGGTTCAGCCGACATAGTTCACGTGTCCGTGTCTCACACCCCTATGTCGGTGACACCGATCCAGAGATTTAGTTAGGCGTGGTGGATCGGACATGGGCGACTTGCCACTAGACCCGGCACCCCCATAGTCTCGCAGAGAGCACGCGGTGCATGCTTACGCTCATTACAACACGACCGGAGAGCTCCTCGAGATCTTGAGCTAGTGCACCTTTCGTGATCGACAGAGAGCAGCCGAGGCCGAGACTTGGTTCTCGTATAGGGCGTATTGTGTGGTGTGGATTATTCCGGACTAAGACCACGAGTTGGCATCCGAGGTCCAAGTGTGGACTTAAGCTATGTGCTCTATTCTGTTTATATTCATAGCTTGCATACACTCATCTAGATGACCATGTGCATCGTATTGTACCCGGTTGGGGATTCTTCTTGAGTAATTCGTTACTCACCCTTACTTATCTTCGGAGTAACCATGGCGCGAGGCGGATGATGGTGAAGGAGGAGCTATGATCATGGGAACGTCTTTGTCGTCTCGACTTTTATTTCTATGACTCTTGTCTTTCATTTTCCCCTGAATGCATGTAGCGGACACGAGCCCTAGGATGTTTTCTCTCAATGATTTTGTGGATTCCCGCTTTATTGAATTTGAGGATGTTTCAAATGTTTTAATAAATCTCTGATCAGAGTGTACGTTTTGGAAATGTATTTGCCTTGAAACAGGTGCTTGGAGACAGGGACAGGTTTCAGCAAACTATATTGATTTCTGATTGAACCTTGATTGTTTTGTTTTAATTGGGGATCTGAAAACTTATTTGCATATTATCCTTTCCTTTGAATGCATGCATTGGGGTAAAGGCCTATTTAGAGCCCCTTTTGGGTCGGGTCTTTACAAAGGGTCTGGTCCGATAAATGTCATGCCCACAATGTCTTTATCTTCAGTATTATGTCTACCAAATCTTGCATTTAATCTTATCTCAATTAGCAAACTTACCCATGATCTAAATTGCTTTGTGTCTTTCTTTCTTGGCTACTCCTTGTTTCAGGATCATATGACGAAGAGGATTATTGGTAGAGGATATGAGTCTGGCGGTCTCTACATACTCGATCAACAACCAGGGAATGAGGTTGCATGTTCGAGCACTGAGTCTTTATTTGACATTTATTGTCGGCTAGGTCATCCGTCCTTGTCAGTTTTGAAGAAACTTTATCCAGCTTTCAGTACTTTGTCATCTTTAGATTGTGAGTCTTGTCAATTTTCTAAATTTCATCGTCTTAGTTCGAGTCCTAGGGTTCATAAAAGAGTTGATGCTCCCTTTGATTTGGTTCATTCTGACATTTGGGGTCCGAGTCCTGTAACATCTAAAACAGGATTTTTGGTATTTTGTAACCTTTGTGGATGATTTTTCCCGTCTGACGTGGGTTTATCTAATGAAAAATCGTTCTGAGTTATTTTCAATTTTTTGTACATTCAATGCTGAAATTCGAAATCAGTTTAAAACTTCTATTAAGATTTTACGCACTGATAATTGGGGAAAATACTTCTCTAATCTCCTCGGATCTTACTTACGTGACAAAGGAATCCTTCATCAGTCGTCTTGTGCTGATACTCCATCTCAAAATGGAGTAGCAGAACGGAAGAATCGACATTTACTGGAAACTGCAAGGGCATTGTCGTTTCAAATGAATGTTCCAAAACACTTTTGGGTAGATGCGGTATCTACAAACTTGTTTTTATCAATAGAATGCCTTCTTACAGACTCGGTGGTAAAACTCTGTTTCATGTCTTGTTTCCTACAAAGGAACTGTTCCCAATTGCACCCAAGATTTTTGGTTGCACTTGTTTTGTTCGTGATATAAACCCTCATCGCACAAAGTTAGACCCAAAATCGTTGAAGTGTATCTTCCTAGGTTATTCTCGTGTTGAGAAGGGTTATCGGTGTTATTGTCCAAGCTCGAATCGATATCTTGTGTCATTAGATTTTCAGTTCTTTGAGAATGTACCTTTCACTCCAGTGTCGTCCACTTCGAGTCTGGAAGATGATAACTTGTTCATCTACGAAGTTGTTTCCTTCCCGACTCCTAGTTTGCCTCCAACGGAGCCTCCTTCGTCTTGTCCTCTGATTACTCAAGTTTATTCCAGACGGGTACAACAACAGCCTGCTGACTCATGTCCTCCACCAGAAAATGTTTCGTCATCTGAACCGCAAGCAGCTAGTGACCTAGACCTGCCTATTGCCCTTCGCAAAGGTAAGCGTTCATGTACTTATCCCATTTCTTCTTATGTTTCTTACTCTCATTTGTTGCCCTCCACTAACTCTCTCCTTACATCTCTTGATTCTGTACCTATTCCTAAGAATACTCATGAAGCCTTGTCTCATTCTGCTTGGCGCCAGGCAATGATTGAAGAAATGACTACTTTAGATGCTAATGACACTTGGGAGCTAGTGGCTCGTCCTACAGGTAAGAATGTAATTGGGTGTAAGTGGGTATTTGCAGTTAAAGTTAACTCGGATGGGTCCGTGGCTCGTTTGAAAGCTCGTCTCGTGGCCAAGGGCTATGCTCAGTCATATGGCATCGATTATTGTGATACTTTTTCTCCTGTGGCCAAGATGACGTCGATTCGATTGTTTATCTCGATGGAAACTTCTCGAGAATGGTCGTTACACCAGCTCGATATTAAGAATGCGTTCCTTCATGGCAATCTTCAAGAAGAAGTGTATCTTGAGCAACCACCTGGGTTTGTTGCTCAAGGGGAGAATGGCAAGGTTTTTCGGCTTCGTAAATCCTTATATGGCCTGAAATAGAGTCCGAGAGCGTGGTTTGGGAAATTTAGTCAAGCCCTTGAAAAGTTTGGATTGAAGAAGAGTTCGTCTGACCACTCGGTGTTTTACAGGAGATTCAATAATAACATTCTTTTGTTGGTGGTATATGTTGATGATATTATAATCACTGGCGATGACACAACCGGTATAGTTTTGCTGAAATAATTCCTTCACAACGAGTTTCATACTAAAGATCTGGGAACTCTCAAATATTTTTTAGGTATCGAGGTGATGCGAAACAAGAAAGGTATCTTTTTTTCCCAACGAAAGTATGTCCTTGACCTGTTATCTGAAGCCGGAAAGTTGGGGGTGAAACCTTGCAAGATTTCCGATGATACCAAACGCATACAACTTGTCAAAGAAGGAGAACCTTTTAAAGATCCTGAACGATACGTGTGAAAGAATGGTTGGGAAATTAAATTATCCGATCATTCATGAGGCCGGATATAGCATACTCTGTAAGTGTAGTAAGTCAATATATGTCATCTCCTACTGTGGATCATTGGGTGGTCAGGGAACAGATATCGAAGTTACTTGAAATCTGCTCCTAGTCGAGGAATAGTGTATGAGAGTCATGGTCATATGAGGGTGGAATGTTATTCGGATGCTGATTGGGTAGGGTCAAAAGAGGACAGGAGATCTATTTCGGGATATTGTGTATTTGTGGGAGGGAACTTGGTGTCTTGGAAGAGCAAGAAACAGAATGTCGTTTCCCGTTCCTCAAGCGAGTCGGAATACGGGGCTATGGCTCAAGCCACATGTGAGATAGTGTGGTTGCTCCAATTGTTGATGAACTTGGGATAGAAAATGTTATACCCGCTAGATTATGGTGTGATAACCAAGCAGCTATTCACATAGCATCGAATCCAGTGTTTCATGAGAGAACTAAACACATCGAAGTGGACTGCCATTTCATTCGAGAAAAGATACATCGAGGGTTAATCTCTACAAGTTATGTAAAGACCGGAGAACAGTTGGGAGATATCTTCACGAAGGCACTGAATGGAACAAGAATACATTATCTTTGTAGCAAGCTGGGCATGATAGATATCTTTGCTCCAGCTTGAGGGGGAATGTTAGTATTATTCTATATTTAGTGAGTTGTCAGGATTTGCATCATTCTTAGTATTATTCTATATTTAGTGAGTTGTTAGGATTTCCATCATTCTCCTTGTATATATATATGGGCATAGTTATATCAATAAAAAAGCACGACTTCTCTGAGTCCCAAAATATTGCGTAACACCTACAAGTAATTAAAAAGTAACAATAATGCACCACACAAGATTGATAAAGATTATATAAAACCACTTTGATTTAACATAATAACGATTAAGTATAAATTAAAGCATGAAACACAATACTAAAAATTATTTCAAAAGTAAATAGGAAAGAGTTAGAGAAGATGACACCATAATTTATAGTGATTCGGCAAGCCTACTCCACTACCCAAGCGCCTCTTGGGATTTTGAAAAACATTTTTGCTGAACTCTTTCCACGGATTAGAGTCCAATAGTACAACACTACTTTTACGAATTCAAGAGCAAACTCGATCTTTTCCACGGATCAAGATCAAACCATTACAAAGTATGAAATTTTGGACAACCCACTTTACAACTCTCTCTATAAAATAGATATACAAGTTTTTCTCACACAACAAAATCCCTACAATACAATATGTCTCTCAAGAATAATTTTTTTAAAAAAATGGAGAGCTTGGAGAGAGCAACAATGGAGCTTTTGATTTTTAGAAGATTGAATAAAAAAGTTGTGTTAAAATTTTGGAGAAGAATATTGGGTTTAAAAAGAGAAGGAAATGGAGCAAAAGATAAATTTTAATTTTTTCCATTGGATGTTGAAATAGTAAAATGAATGGTGGGGATTAAAAGTTAAAAGAAGTAAAAAGATAAAAGGTAAAAGGTAAAAGTAAAAAAGTTAAAAGTTAAAATATATAATATAATATATTATTATTATTATTATTTTTACACACACACATTTTAAATTCCTTTTTCTTTTCTTTTTCATTTTCTTTACAAAAAAACCAAAAGCCACCATTTGTCACTCATCCAAAGCTCCATATGTCAACTTTTAAATGATCCACAATGCACACTCACCTGCCACGTCGCCGTCTCGTGACTTTCTCATTCAAACTTGTTTCGATCATAAATTCTTCATTTCAACTCCGATTTGAGTAATTGAAATTGCATTTGAATCCTTGTTTCGAGCACTACACTATTGAAATCTTAAAATATCAAAATTGTTAGTAAATAGGATCAGGTTTTTTATCATTAAAATATTAATTAATTAATTAAGTAAAATTAATTAATTTAAGATAGGGCTAAATAGCCAACACTCCATTCTTAGAACAGAGCGACACAAGTATAGTAAGGTTATTCCTAACACTCTAAATAGTGTACAAACGTTTACACAACCTAATGTAGCATACTTGGTCAACATGTGGCTCCTCTTAAGACTTGCCACAAGGTACATGCGTGGGTAGCTAATTGACGCATATATATATATATACCCTAGACCCTATATATATATATATATATATATATATATATATTAACATGCAGCAGTGTAAAACTCAATGACCTACGCTCTTAACATACTTTACTCATGATTAGGAAACATAAACTCCTATAACGCAGCCATAGAAATGAACATCAAATAGAAGTTAAACCAGACGATTTTATTGCATCTAAGAAACGTTTAAATCTACAAGCTACTCCTAATAAAAACAGTAAAATGGAATTGGCATGGCTAAAGATGTGTAGTCCCCTTGTCTTCAGTTTCTACGACATCGCCATTTGCTGCTCTCCACGATAGGCTTCATGACCAACTGACTAGCTCACCTATCTCAGCTCCCTAACTTGGTATTTATAGATTTGAATACTTGGCCGACAAGTCGAGGTGAGCTGTGCAATCTTCATAAATATAGGATTCCTTGATTTCCATCTGGATTTATTTGATTGACGCTGCCTTGATTCCTTGATTGATTCTACAATTATTTTCTTGTTGACGTGTGTTTTTTAACGTGTTTTCCTTTTTGCGTTTGGCGCCTTTTTGCGCTGCTTGGTCACCATTAGCACTGTTATCCTTCCCGTGTTATTGCTGAATTGTCCAGCCAATAGCATTGATTAGGCACAGTTTACTCAAGATTTATGCTAAAACCGCGAACCTGTGCTTCTGATGCTACTTTATGAATGCATGCTGACTTTGTAAGTTATTACATCACATTTCTTCCATTAGCGCTTGTTTTTCCCTTTTAATTCTAAAAGTTGATTTGAATGGTTTTAAATTCATGCATGTTGAGTAAGAACTACTTTTAGGAATGTTTTAGAGTCGGGTCACTAGTACAATTTTCACTATAGATGGCGGGCACAAGCCCGCCATCAATGCCCCTGCCATCGTAACGTTTCGGTGGCGGGCAGGGAAAAGATGGCGGGCACACCCGCCACCAATAGGGACCAATACAAAGGCCTACAAAGGCGGGCCTTGCCCGCCATTAAAACGTTTCAAAGGCGGGCATTCTTGCCCGCCATTAATAATTTTTTATGGCGGGCTTTTATGCCCGCCACCGTTAATTTTTTTTTTTTTTTTTAAACCCCATTTATGCCCGCCACCTTTAATTTTTAATTTTTTTTTAAAACACCCCAACAAAAGGGGTTCGGGCTGTTTTTAAAGAATGGTCAATTATCGAGAATTTGATGGTCAATCATCAGGTGCCCGCCATTAAAAGACATTATATTTATAAAAAAAACAAAAAGATCAGAAAAATGCCGTGCCCGCCATTAAAAGACACTATAGATATAATTTATTAAAAATGATATATATTACGCCCGCCATTAAAAGTTATTATACTTTATAAAAAAAAAAAAAGGAATATAGAGGCAGTCAATTCTAAACTATCTAATAACTATCCAATCCCCTATTAAACTCTAGTTTTTAATGAAATCAATCACCCCACACACTAACTTATATGAAATTCTAACTTCTAAACATATATGCATGTGTTCTTAACACAATAATAGATATGCACACGAAATTTCGGCAGCATGACGGGGCAATAATGCGATCCCAAAAAATTTCACCTGTTATATAACAAAACTCTCCACCTGTATATGAACATAATGAAAAATCCAATACACACCAAATGAGACTTTTATCCTTCCAGAATCTATTAACATGCATGTAGCTATTCAATTAACATTTAAACTACAACTAATTCATTCCTCCATACATAAACACTAATTTTCTATCAAATGTCTACCTATGTACTTTGCCCATTCAACTCGTACCTCATCAATATCCGCTTGAGTGAATGTATTTGGGCCAGTCTTGAACTACAAAGTATTAAGACATAAATAAAAACACCAAATTAGTATATGTTCTATATGATGCTATTTAACATATAAATAAAACTTACAAGTCTCAATACGTGCGTGGATGTAAAGACCCGACCCAAAAGGGGCTCTAAATAGGCCTTTACCCCAATGCATGCATTCAAAGCAAAGGACAATATGAAAATAAGTTTTCGGATTCCCAATTAAAACAAACAATCAAGATGCAATCAGAAATCAAAATAGTTTGCTGAAACCTGTCCCTATCTCCAAGCACCTGTTTCAAGGTAAATACATTTCCAAACGCATACTCTGATCAGAGATTTATTAAAACATTTGAAACATCCTCAAATACAACAAAGCTGGAATCCACAAAAACGTTCAGAAAACATCCTAGGGCTCCGTGCCCGGCTACATGCATTCAGGGGAAAATAAAAGACAAGAGTCATAGAAATAAAAGGTCAGAGACGACAGCAGGTTCCCATGATCACAGCTCCTCCTTCAGCCATCCTGTCTCGCACCTTGGTTACCTGTGGGAATCCCCAACCGGGGTACAATACGATATACAAAAATAAGGGTGAGTAACGAATTACTCAGTGAGAATCCCCAACCGGGGTACAATACGATATACATGGACATCTAGATGATTGTATGCAAGCTATGAATATAAACACAGAATAGAGCACATAGCTTAAATCCACATATAATCTTCGGATGCCAACTCATGGTCTTAGTCCGGAATAATCCACACCACCCAATAAGCCCTATACGAGAAACAAGTCTCGGCCTCAGCCTGTCTACTGTCGATACGAAAGATGTACTAGATCAAGATCCCGAGGAGCTCTCCGGTCGGCGCTGTAATGAGCGTAAGCGTACACCGCATGCTACTGCAGACCATGGGGGGTGCCGGGTCAAGTGGCAAGCTGCCCATGTCCAGTCACCATGCCTAACTAAATCTCTGGATCGGTGTCACTGACATAGGGGTTTGAGACCTGGACACGTGAACTATGTCAGCCTGAACCACCGCACCTGAGGCTAAGGAATCGGTCGTGGTAGGCTTACACCAGGAAGCCGTCCTTGCCCTAACAGGTGGCAATCAGGGGCTACTACCAAACACGCTGAGGACGTGCCGGCTGTCGGGGACGAGGCAATGCCAAGTCATCATCCCGACCGTTGGGGCATTTAACAGTCTGCCACCCTCACCCAAGATTGCAGGGCCTACCGGTCGGGTTAGCTAAACCCTAATGGGGTCCAGGGACGGAGTACTACCTCGTACGTCCCTGCCAAGGATGCAAGATACTTTATGCATCGGGCCCGGATGATGCTACCTACCTACACTCTAACCTATCATATCAATAACATACAATCCAAAACGTGCTCAACACATACAACAAACCTAGCATGGTACTACGAAGCAAGAACAGATATGAGCATGCCAGAACGGAACAACCTAGCATGGACTAACATGAGAAACAACATAAGAAATCATGCCAGTCGAAAATTCAGAACAGAGCACCTATCACTATACATGCTGATAATCACAAACAAGCATATAAACAGCAATCACATGTAATATCGCAGGGCCCACACAACACCGGTAAGAAATCCTTACCTGGCCGGGAGGCAACTACACACAAAAACCTAAGCTGCGATCGAACCCGAGCTAGCTACCGAGAACCTAACAAAAACAATGATAATCACAATCCATATGCCTAAACATAATAAAATAAACAAGGCTCGGCTCGGGAGCAACTCACGCGGCTCGGCTGACACGCAGACGGGCAGCGGACGGCGGCGGCTGCTTCTTTGGCGCCGACGGGCGCAGATGGCGCGCAGAGCTGGCGCAACACGGCACAGGCACGCAGCGCTAGGCGCGGACGCGCGCTGCGCAGACAGCGCGAAGAAGCGGCACAACAAGCTTCTTGCTGGGCGCGGAAGCGCTGGGACGGCAACGGGCGTTGGGGCTGTCGACGCGGATGTAGGCGCGCGATCGTGAGCTCGGCTGGGCAATAGCTTCTGGCGCGCGGACGGGCTGGGCGCGCGTGGGCGAGCAACGCGATGCTGCGGCTGCGACGGCGACGGGCACGCGGTGCGTCTGCGCGACGGCGACTGCTTTGGGCACACAGGCACTGGCGCGGCGACGCTGGGCGCTGAGGCTGCGTCTTTGTTGGGCGCTGGGCGTCTGGCGACTCTTCTTTGGGCGCTGGGACCTTTGAGTGCGATCTGGCTGGGCTGCTCGACCGGGCTGCTCGACTGGGTTGCTTGGCTGGCCAGAATGACACTTGGAGGACTCTCGGGAGAAGACTCACGCAAGATGGCTAGAGAGAAGAAGGTTGGGCGGCCATGGGGGGTTTGGAGAATAAAACACAAAAACCTAAATTTCCTTTCATTTAATCAAATGCACCAAAACCCGAAGAACTCAAGGCTAACTAGTATATGCTGCGGAGAGAGGAACAAAAACACCTGGTGGCTCAACTGGCCACACCACCCACCTGACTTCCCAGACCACCTGGGTTCGAAATCCACCAAACACATCTTTACTCCACCATTTTTCTTTTGCATCTCACCATGCCTAAACACAACCACAAAGCCTAAAAAACTTACAAAAATCCATCCAATAATTTTAGCAACTGGAAAAGACATAAACGGCCCTGACGGCCCGACCAAATTACCAAAATACCCCTAGGGCCTTCCTGGAAGACCGGGATGAAAACCTGGGCCGTTACAATATTCCCTCCTTTTTATGACTTTCGTCCTCGAAAGTCCTTAAGACTGAAACAACACAAGATACTGCAACCTCATCCCGTCTTCCCCGCTCACAAGCGGCTTACTCTGAACTCTGACTCCTCCACTGATCTGTTACCGAACGGATCTCACGGCCACGCAACGTCTTCGCCTCAAAGACCAGAATACTCACATGCTTCCCCTCGAAGCTCAAACACTCACTCAGCTGCGAAGGCTCAACGTCCATAATGAGCGATGGGTCCGACACATACTGCCCCCAACATCGATACATAAAAACACTGCACACGGTTGACAATGACTGGGAAAAGTTAACCAATAAGCAACTCTGCCAATCCTCTCGAGAATCTCCAAACGGACCAACAAACTGGGACTCAACTTCCCTGGCTTACAAAACCTCAACACACCTAGCATCGATGCAACCTTAAAACATGAGCTATCCAACCTCAAACTCTAAAGCTCGACGTCGAACATCGGAGTAACTTTTCAGCCTGCTCTGAGCTATCAACCTACTAGCTCGATACTCCTGCACATCACCTCTGGTCACATGCAGCAACTCAGGACCCCAACACAAAACTGATGGCCACCAACCTTTTCCCAGAACACTGAAAACCTACAACACTTACCAAACCACGCTTCAACGAAACCAAAAGAACTAGCGGCTGAATCGCTACTGCAGAGGCAACCTCATAAAATCCAACACTGGTTTCACGCCTAACTACGAAAAACACCAACTCACAACAAGCTCCAACGGATCTGGCTCACTCCTCCCGAAGACCATCGGTCGAGAGGGTGAAAACACTCTGAAATCGCACACGGCGCGCATAAGCCTCTTAACAACGCTCTCGGAACCACGCCAGTTCATCCATGCACTACCTAGAACAAACCTTTGTTGCCACACCGTGACAACAACTCCACTGGCCCGAAACTGACATGACTCTACTCCATAAAAATGGCCTCTACACACGAAACGAGGTGCGAGCTCTAGCTACTGAAACCAATCCTCCAAGAATTTGAACTCACACAACAACCTCAACTAGCTGACAGCTCCCACACGGAAACTTACGATCCAACAACTTGAGTGCTACAAACTCGGAAGCTCAAACAACTACAAACTGCATAGCTATGCCAATCCACTCAACTCTAGCTCGACTCAAATCACTAGCTAGGCAAGACAAATTCATAAAAACAACCAGGCCCTAGAGGGCTCCCTCCACTAAGCTTACCTCCATGCAAACAACGAAACCAAGTTCGTCCCCTTAAGAGACACATCTCACAAGTCCAAATGATAACACATACAGGCTTATACCCTCTAGATTAAGCTCATTGCTCCTACCCACTGAACTTCATAAACGAAACTCCACTACCTGGTCAACACCAACTACCAAGAACAAGAATACCAACAGTGGTTGGCAGAGCACAAGCTACACTAACTAGCAAGGATCCCTCAATAGGTCAAGACCCTAATCCAGCCACAATGGTGCAACAGCTTCCAAGCCAACACACAAAACCTTAACCGACTAGGCCAAACACTCATAGGAGCATAACAACCCTTACTACAACTTCCAGAACACCACTCAAGAGTCCGCTTAACTGGACAAACAACTGCTTCCAAGCAACCAACAACTTTTCCTTCTTGCTAGCACCACTACCACCAACTCCAAGACCAAGGAATAAGCTGACAACTCATAAGAGGAAACAGATCCTTACAAGCGGGCATCCGAAGGACAGAGACCTCCACACACGCTCGCTGCCATGCTCAGCTAAAGCCACAACATCTAACTCTCACGGAGGCAACAACAAGGGGGGGTCCACCACTGACAGAACCGCCAACCACAAACTAGCCAAGACACACCTCCACACCAAAGGAGGGCAACTCTCTACATCCTGGAAGTAGGAAACAACCGACAAGGACGAACCACTCGATCCACGAGCAAAACTAACTTCTAGCAACACAAAAACCACACCTTGGTCAACATCAAGCACCAACTTGCCACCACACCGGAACCAATCCGGACTCTACATGAAACAAACTCTGGCTTGCTAGCCTACCAAAACTGCCAGCAACTCACCTGAAGCCTACAACCTACTCGACTCCGGCTTGCCAACTGAAACTCACTACCTGGGCCTGACTGAGCTCTGGTGAGGCTCTCCACAACTAGGGTTCTTCGGCAACCCTCGACACACACTGTCGTCTAACGGTTTAACAGCCAACTGCCTGAACCAACAACTCCTTTTTCCAGCATCACAACCATGCTGGCCTGCTCCGAACCTCGAAACCAAAAGACCAGAAAAGCTTCAGAATGTGTCATCCTCCTACTCAAAGCATCAGGCACATCGTAGCTTCCACCCAGGGTAAGGATTCGGAGCAACACCCTTAGCAACTACGGTCAGGAACTACGCGGCTTCACTACAACCACCATTTGTTCAGTACCATCTGAACTCCAACCATGAACACAAGAGGTTCCACCAACCAAGCTTAGGTTCAACTTAACAAACTTGCCTAAGCAACAACACAACTACGAGCACGGTATCCTTACAACCTCAACTAAAGCCTTACAACATCCACCGAGTCCAACTACCCAAGAACCGAGCGAAAGAGCTTCTCCAATGCAAGCCCTACATGGTTCTAAAACTCTGCACCACGAACGAACTACACAAAACAAACTTGTGTGCACAACACTCAACCTTCCTTGAGATCCAAGACTAACGAGTGCTTTCCAAAGGCAACACTAACTTCTCCGCAGAGATACAATCAACCAAAGGAACACCAAAAGTTCCATCTCCACACGATACTTGAAGCTGCGGCAACCTTGCTCTACTAAAGCATAACAATGCCAAACCGAACTTACTTTATACCAAGCCCCTACCAAGTGTGCTTACACATAAGGCGTCCAACTCCTCTCATAAGGCATCCTACTCATCTCATAGGCATCCAACTCGCCTCATAGGCATCCAACTCATCTCATAGGCATCCAACTCGCCTCATAGGCATCCAGCTCATCTCATAGGCATCCAACTCGCCTCATAGGCATCTAGCTCATCTCATAGGCATCCAACTCATCTCATAAGCATCCAACTCATCTCAAAAGCATCCAACTCACGGTCTCTCAGCTGGGTCAACTCGCATCTACGATGCTCAACACTCCTCAGATTTAGGCACTCCAAGGTAGTTGACCGCACTACCAACCACAAAGATCTCTTGGCCTTAGCACTAGCGTGAGACTCACACGCACTAACACTTACCAACCGACAACCTGCTGACTTACTCAACCCCCAATAACACTGGGAAGAGGCTCCGGCTCCTCTAGAACATCATTTCGCTTGTAGTCCTTCGACTACCACTGAACTAGCCCTTTTGCACGACCTAAACAGGTGCAACTGCCATAAACGGATCCAAGGCTAAAGGAGTGCGCTGAACTCCGGACGGGATAGAATCGTCTGCTATACCCATGCCAAACTCGGGCTCGAACTGGACTTAGTGCCAAAGCGGCACACCAACCAATGCACCTCAAGTGCCACTACTACCAAATCCACCTCTTACCACAAATGGGGCCAACAAGGTCACAACCTCAAGTGACAAAAACTAAGGCTAGGCATTCAAGGGCTCAAAACTCGAGATAAACCCGACTATGACATCTCATCTAATCGAAGTTTCACGGCCTACTCTTGCATCTCCACCGATGCTCACCAAAACTCGGCGGCTCTCTCAACATGCAGCAGCTAGCCCTACTCTAGGGCTCACCAAAAAAGAAGAGTGCTCAACTCTATTAAACAACTGGGAAACCACCAACGGATCAAGTCCGATGGGTACACTGCTCGCTGCACCCTTGACCACAGAGTTCCGACTTACTGGCTATAAAACAACAACAAATACAAGGGCACAAAGATGTCTCTACCTCCTCCACGAAGGCCACTAACTCTGCAACTACTCTCTGGGCGATCAAACAATGCTAAGGTTCAAGATCCACACTGAACCACCTGGCTAGCCCCCCACTGGGACCTGCTCCACAAGCATCAACATGAGCAAAAGCCAAAGCTAACTCCTCTCTTGGAGTGGTACTCCAGGGCAAATCACCTCCACCCTCTCACTAGGGGAAAACCAACAACTGGGCCACACGTGGCCTACGGGACTCTAACCTCTGCCTCCGTCTGGAACGATGTCCCAGCGGTATCCAAATCTATCTGGATATCTCAACAAACCATAACATACAGCTCACACTGCGGGAAGTTGGCATGATGGCGCTCTAAACCCAAACCAACAACAACGAGTCGTAACTCCTTTCGTCTCCGATCCACAACACTACACAAGGCATACACTAGATGAAAAGTATTGTAAATTCTTAACCCTTTTCTAAAAACAAGAAAACTTAGGCGTGCACTGATGGTCAGAGGCCGTGATCATGGGGAAAATGACCTACAACAAAGGTCGGTCTCACAGAATCTATGACTCAGAGCTCGATACCAATCAGAAGAACCCGACCCAAAAGGGGCTCTAAATAGGCCTTTACCCCAATGCATGCATTCAAAGCAAAGGACAATATGAAAATAAGTTTTCGGATTCCCAATTAAAACAAACAATCAAGATGCAATCAGAAATCAAAATAGTTTGCTGAAACCTGTCCCTGTCTCCAAGCACCTGTTTCAAGGCAAATACATTTCCAAACGCATACTCGATCGTGAGATTTATTAAAACATTTGAAACATCCTCAAATACAACAAAGCCGAATCCACAAAAACGTTCGAGAAAACATCCTAGGGCTCAGTGCGTCATGCATTCAGGGGAAAATAAAAGACAAGAGTCATAGAAATAAAAGGTCAGAGACGACAGCAGGTTCCCATGATCACAGCTCCTCCTTCAGCCATCATGTCTCGCACCTTGGTTACCTATGGAAAACCACAAAAATAAGGGTGAGTAATGAATTACTCAGTGAGAATCCCCAACCGGGGTACAATACGATATACATCGTTATCTAGATGATTGTATGCAAGCTATGAATATAAACACAGAATAGAGCACATAGCTTAAATCCACATATAATCTTCGGATGCCAACTCAAGGTCTTAGTCTGGAATAATCCACACCACACAATAAGCCCTATACGAGAAAAAAGTCTCGGCCTCGGCTTCACTCGTCGATCACGAAAGATGTACTAGCTCAAGATCCCGAGGAGCTTTCGGTCGTGGCGTAAGAATGAGCGTGGCGCGCACACGCATGCTACTCGCAGACCATGGGTCTGCAGGGTCTAGTGGCAAGCTCCCCATGTCCAATCACCATGCCTAACTAAATCTCTGGATCGGTGTCACTGACATAGGGGTGTGAGACCTGAACACGTGAACTATGTCAGCCTGAACCACCGCACTTGAGGCTAAGGAATCGGTCGTGGTAGGCTTACACCAGGAAGCCATCCTTGCCCTAACAGGTGTCAATCAGGGGCTACTGCCGAACATGCTGAGGACGTGCCGACTGTCGGGGACGAGGCAATGCCAAGTCATCATCCTGACCGTTGGGGCATTTAACAGTCTGCCACCCTCACCCAAGATTGCAGGGCCTACCGGTCGGGTTAGCTAAACCCTAACGGGGTCCAGGGACAGAGCACCTATCACTATACATGCTGATAATCACAAACAAGCATACAAACAACAATCACATGTAATATCGCAGGGCCCACACAACACCGTAAGAAATCCTTACACCGGGAGGGAACTACTACACAAAAACCTAAGCTGCGATCGAACCCGAGCTAGCTACCGAGAATCTAACAAAAACAATGATAATCACAATCCATATGCCTAAACATAATAAAATAAACAAGGCTCGGCTCGGGAGCAACTCACGCGGCTCGGCTGACACGCGGACGGCAAGCAAAGACGGCGGGGGAAGTTTGGCGCTGGCGAGCGCAGCGCAGAGATGGGCGATGTAGCTGAGCTAGCGGCGGCATTGGGCACGGATGGGCACGCCGCACGCACTGCCCAGCCCGAACGCGCGCCAGCGACAGTGGCGAAGCGCGATACAAAGACGCCAGCGCGCTGGGGCGGCGGCGCTGGCGCGCGCGCAGCAGCGCGGGCGCGCGGGCGTGAGCTCGTCTGGGCGATGGCATCTGGCGCGCGGATGGGCTGGGGGCGGGTGGGCGAGCAACGCGATGCGGCGGCTGCGACGGCGACGCACGCGATGCGTGCGTCGGCGACGGCCTCTTTGGGCGCTGGGGCGGCTGCGACGGCACTGGCGCTGGGCTGCGTCTTCTTTGGGCGCTGGGCGTCTGGGCGGCCTCTTTGCTGGCGCTTGAGGCTGCTGCAGTGCGATCTGGCCGGGCCGCTCGCCGGCCGCTTCTGCTGGGTTTCTTGGCTGGCCGGAATGACACTCCGAGGACTTTCTGGAGAAGACTCACGCAAGATGGCTAGAGAGAAGAGGGTTGGGCGGCCATGTGGGGTTTGGAGAATAAAACACAAAAACCTAAATTTCCTTTCATTTAATCAAATGCACCAAAACCCGAAGAACTCAAGGCTAACTAGGATATGCTGCGGAGAGAGGAACTAAAACACCTGGTTGCTCAACTGGTCACACCACCCACCTGACTTCCTAGACAGACCACTTGGGTTCGAAACCCACCAAACACATCTTTACTCCACCATTTTTCTTTTGCATCTCACCATGCCCAAACACAACCACAAAGCCTAAAAAACTTACAAAAATCCATCCAATAATTTTAGCAACTGGAAAAGACATAAACGGCCCTGACGGCCGGACCAAATTACCAAAATACCCCTAGGGCCTTCCTGGAAGACCGGGATGAAAACCTGGGCCGTTACAGTGGATGTGTTGTATATCATCTTCCGTATGAATATTTGGACGTAAAATCCACATACTATTGATCCAATTTGTGAGGGCACTGGGAAAAAAAATAGTTACATATACTTAGTAAACGATAATTGATCAGCATCACAAAAAAAAAAGACTATAAACAAACGAATTTGATTTAACTTTACCTTCACCTATTTCCAAAATAATTGTTTCGGCCTCAAATTGTGTCTTAAATGCCAAACTCGGTAAGCACTATATTAATAATGCTATACATTAGGATGATTAAATATAAATTCAAAGTCCAAAAGTTTTCTATTTAGAAACTTACGAAGTTATGATTTGGTATAAACTCTCATGGACCGGATTTTCGCCCAACGAGTTGAAAATGTATGCCGTATGTTCCGCAAGAATGATGACGACCAAAATCCAATGGTGTCTATAGAAATTAATTAACCAATATTGAGTTTGATATAAACATAATCATAAGTATTAAAAATCCAAAATGTAGAACACATACCCAGTATTGAAGGGGAAAAATATTCGCTGATTCATATCAACCAACGTGTTGAACTTATCAACTACACGTTCAACCCGTTCTTCTAGATTTTGTTTCGTCGAAACCATTGCAAAATCGCCACCGTCTACTAGTATGTAGTTAGCCAAGATCTCTTTATCGCAAATTTCCCATATGTAAATGAAATAAAATATGGAAACGTTATTAAAGTGGTATGCGAATATAATATTTGAGGAAGAAAACAGTTTACTTACCCGATGTAACAAAGTATGGAAGTATATCCAATTTCTTACATATTACAATATTCCAAAATCTCGTCTTGTGCAATATAACAATCGGGAAGAAAACCGGTTATGGTAAGTGGGATACGTACTAGTCCACCAACACCCGCTGATCTCTAGCGTGAGTTACGCACTAAGCTTGATCATAATTGGAATGGTCGTGTTTGATTGATGGGATTGCGAATCAAAAGCGTCTTCTTACTAGTAGCTGATATAGACTTCTTAGTAGTCATTGTTTTGGGTTTAGATGGCTGACAATAAACATTTTCGATTATTAGTAAAATAAATGTGTTACATATTAAATTATTATAATGTATGATTATATATACCTCCGTTGTTGTAGTATGTGTCTTAATTAATGATTTTGGCCATGGCACGAAAGTGTTTCAAGCTTGTCTGAGGTATTGCATCTCCTCATTTAAAGGGATGGGCAAGTATAGGTCCTCGTTGCCTTCAAGTATCAAATCGATCGTGACACGCGCATTGAATTTCCCCAAAGGAATACCATGTATCCTATCAGATAGGTCGTTCGATTCATACAATGTACCAATGGCAACAATGTCACCTCCGTGTTCAACGGCTAGTTTACATGCCGTACCCTTTAAAAAAAGAAAAAAAAAATCATAATTAACATACAATGATTCAACTATATTATTAAAGTTCAATAATATAATACTTACTCAACTGAAATCAACTGGGACATCATTAGGATGATCAATTTGTTCTTCAACGATGTTGACCCCTTGAAGAATTTGATTTTCTTCCCTTATGCCATCTCTATTGCTTCCCTCACACGGAGAGTTAAATCGTTGAGAGAAATCTACTTGAGGGTCTGGTTGAGTTGGTCGTTCACCCATCTTCGACTTCGGATGAGATATCTTAAAGAAAACTGATGGAGTTACAAAGCGACCAGCTCCCCTTACACGCCCACGATGTTCTGGCGTTCCCAATGCTTCAGCCAAAATATTTTGACCTTCATTTGTATGTTCCAAGTTATCCTGTTGAAAAAATATTTTAGATTCACATTCAAAGAGTTGAACCCAAACAATATACAAAAGAAATGAAACAACAACTTACATTTTTTTTCAGACTGCTTCAATTGTGTCTTCGTCAACGTACTCTTTATTCTTCCCTTTCGAGTTGCTTTCCATAATTCAAAGATACCTGAGGGATTACTTTTGATATCTATATGCTACAATTAAAATTAACAGCACATGAAATTTAGTAAAGTAGAAAATACATGATAAGAAACATAAATTCTTAGGGTAGATAGTTTCTTACTAGTTCATGACCGAGTTGAGCATATCCTTTTTTAGCCGCATCTGATGATGATACTTTTGTTTAGCTTGCAATGCTTTTTTCCCGTCACTTTCTTTCTGTATAACATATAATTATATGAATATATTGAAGGTTATAGACATTACACTCATAAAAAAATAGTTACCTTGAAGTTTTCTGACAATCTGATGTCTACAAACTGATCCCATTGCTTTTGTGTGATCGCCGTGTATTTAACAGGTGGTGTTCTTAATCTCTCGGGTTGGTCTAGAAATGGTTGGACGTACTTCTTGTTTAAATTGTATCTAAACGTTCGGAACGCCGTCGACATACACATCATGACATTATGTTTGGACATATGATCAACTTGAAACGTCATCTGCTAACAATAGAATAAGTTACCTAATAATTTAGTATTGAAATACATAATGAAATTTAGATGATATGTAGTTACCTCTATAGAATCCCAGATCAACTCTTTTAGTGCATCAGGAACAGCATACCAATCTTCGTATGTGATAGGTATTTGGGCCCTAACACACATACCAATATAACTACATAACTTGGTTGAAGACTCACCGGTATCTTGGCCCATGGAGTTGTATTGTACAGTGCGACGCTCTCCTACCATCCGGTCTTGAGCAAGCTCGCGTAATACTGTAACTCCTCTGGTATTTCGATTTCGAGAAGTCCGTCTGGCATTGGGAACATCATCGGCATGATCGCTATCCGACTGAGACATAATGTAAACCTGCATAAGAAAGAATTTATGTTAATTACAAATAGAAAAGATTATATACAGAATATGAGTTAAATAATCACAAAAATAATATCACAAACCTATTTATTAATCCATATACCATCACAATCAGTTCTAACATAGGTGTCTGAGTCATCATCAACAATATTGGGTAGGGATTCTATGATTCCATACCCACAATCTTGGCTAATATCAACTTCATCATGACCGTGTTCTACAACTATTCTCTGTGAAGGCATTAGCACCACTGACCAACGAGGGTTAATTGGATCTTTTATGTAGAATACTTGTTTGGCTTGAGTGGCTAAAATGAAGGAGTCGGATTTATGTCCAATGCGATTAAGGTCTATGGTCGTAAATCCCATGTCGTCTACTTTAATTCCACCATTGTTTTCAACCCAATCACATTTGAATAAGACGACTTGAAAACTATTGTAATCAAGCTCCCAAATTTCTTGTACTATGCCATAAAAGGTCATGTCTGACATGATTGGATTTTTGTCTTTCGAACTAGAAATTTGCATAGTTTGAGCTGTTATCATAACTCCACTGTTTTGCACACTTCTAAGATCATCGCGTTTTTTTGTGTGATATTGAATACCATTAACCATATAACTTTCATAAGTGGTAACTTCTGAACGAGGTCCATGTGATATCCACCTTAATGTAGATGATATAGAATGTATTCGAACTCCTATAGCCAACCCAACACGTTCACGCAACCAACTGCTAAAGGTACGATTATGTTCATCTTGAAGCCATTTTTTATTTTTAGACTTAGTAGGATTCACTTTAGCCAACATTTCCATATGTTGATCTATATATGGAAGCACTTCATCTACATTATGAAGTATATACATATGTGCTTGATCAATCATATCTTTAGTTGGTGTTTTATAATTGGAGGCAGATAATGGTCGATCGATATTTGAATCTATCATTTTGTTCGATGTTCCCAACCCTACTGATTCAACTCCTTGTAAGAATTCAGAACAAAACTCTATCGACTCTTCCAATATATAATTTTCTCCAATGTATCCCTCTGGACGATTTCTATTTCGAACATAACCTTTCAAAACTTTCATATACCTTTCAAATGGATACATCCACCTCAAATAAACTGGTCCACAAAATTGAATCTCTCTTACAAGATGCACCACAAGGTGAACCATGATTGTGAAAAATGCTGGTGGAAAATACTTTTCTAATAGGCATAAAGTGATCACTACATCATCCTGCAATCCCTTCAACTTAGATGAATCGATCGACTTACTACATATAGCTTTGAAAAAGAAACATAGCCGAATGATCGCATATCTAACGTGTTTAGGCAAAACACCCCGAATTGCTACAAGTAGCAATTGTTGCATCAAAACGTGATGGTCATGCGATTTAAGCCCGTAAAGTTTCAAATCAGTAAGCGAAACTAATTTACTTATGTTGGATGAATAACCGTCAGGCACTTTAAGTTCAGATAAGCTTTTACACACACTCATCTTCTCTTTTCTCGATAGTGTGTAACATGCTGGAGGCAGGAATGTCTTTTATCTCCATTCTTAATTGGGGCTAACTCGAGTCTTAATTTAGCCAAGTCTTCATGAGTTTTATTCCATCTTTTGTTTTTCGGGAATATGAAGCAGAGTTCCGATAATATTCGAACAAACATTTTTCTCAATGTGCATGACATCTAAACAATGTCGCACGTGAAAATACTTCCAATACTCCAATTCGAAAAAGATCGATTTCTTCTTCCAATAAGATTCTGTAGGTTGTTGTCCTTTGCCATACGTAAATTGAAGACTATTCAATTGTGCAAGAATCTCTTCACCACTTAGAGGTTCAGGGTGTATTCCATATTCTTGTTCTCCATTAAATGTTTTTTTCTGTCTTCTAAATGAGTGCTCGATTGGTAAATATTTTCGATGTCCGAGATACACATTCTTTTTTCCGCTAGGTAAATAAATTGATGATGTTTTGTCTCCACAAATAGGACATGCTTTATAACCTTTTGTAGTACACCCACACACAGTTACCATATCTTTGGAAAATCATTAATGGTCCACAACAAAATAACTTTGAGCGTGAAGTGTTCTTGCCGATGGGCATCAAAACATTGAATGCCCGTGTTCCATAACATCTTTAGATCGTCGACTAACGGAGCTAAATAAACATCAATGTCATTTCCAGGTTGTTTGGGTCCTGAGATTAATGAATTTAACATTAAGAATTTACGCTTCATGCACAACCATGGGGGTAGATTGTAAGTAACCAACATAATTAGCCAACAGCTATATCTAGTACTTTGGTCACCATGTGGATTAACTCCATCTGTTGATAGGGCTAGGCGAAGGTTTCTCGTTTCTCCACTGAAATCAGACCACCTTTCATCTATTTCTTTCCATGAAATTGTGTCGGCTGGATGTCGTATGCACCCATCTCATTGCTTGTCCGTTGCATGCCACGTCAACAAGCTCGCGATTTCTTTACTTGAAACATTCGTTGAAATCTTGGAATCGGAGAGAAATACCACATGACTTTTCTTTGGAATATTTTTCACTCCTTCTTTCTTATTCTTCTTAACCTTCCATCTCGATATTCCACAAGTAGGACACAGTTCTGCATCGACAAGTTCTTTTCGATACAAACAACAATCATTGATGCATGCGTGGATCTTTTCATACTTCATCCCTAAGGTACTTAAAATCTTTTTAGCATAATAGGCGGATATCGGAATTTCATTAGGACTAGGAAACAACATACACAATAATTCTAACAACTCTGAGAAACTTTTATCGCTCCACCCATACTTTGCTTTCAAATTATAAAGCTTAATCGGTGTTGATATCTTCGTAAAAATCTTTACAATTTGGGTACAATGGTTTCTTGGCATCCTCTAATGCTTCCTCAAATAAAGGTGATTTGTCATTAAAATAATTTTGTGCAGCCTCAAACATCCCTATTGGGTCATCCGGGTCATCCACATTCTCATCTACAACTTGATCTATTGGAACACTTTCACTATTTCTTTTTCTTGAAACTGATTCTCCATGCCAAATCCATGTGTTATAACTTTGATCGATACCATTACAAAATAAATGGTCTCTTATTACATTCACATTTTGGTACTTGGCATTCACACATTTCAAACATGGACAACAAACGACATTCAATCCTTTCGAATGTCGTATGGCGTGTTTATAAATATCTCAACACCCAATCCGTATTCCGGTGACAATCGATCCTTAAACATCCATGACTTATCCATAGTCATTTTAGTAATTCTAGTCAATTATAGAAACTTAACCTACAAATTGTTTCCAAAAAGGTAAAGTTGAGTCACACATCTCACTCGTATTGCATTGTTTATATGTTATCTCAACACCCAACACATGCATGGAAATTTTTTTCATCATGCATTAATAATACAAAACTAACCTAATACAAAAGGCATAATGAAAATTTAAGTTTCTTAAACTAACTTTGGAAACAAAAGTTTCATAAGTATATCAAAAATTTAAGTTTCTTAAACTAACTTTGGAAACAAAAGTTTCTTAAATTATATAAAAAATGTCCATATATGAAACAAACAAATTTGAAGCACATCTTGAGACATAGATGAGATTTGAAGCACATTATCACAAATTTGAGACATATATGAGATTTGAAGCACAAATGAACAAATTTGAAACATATATGGAAAGATTACAAAAATGCATCCATGAAAAATTTCCTTGAAAAAAAAAACTCTTTCTTTAGAAAATGAAAATGGACTAGAAATTACCTAGTTTTTGGGAAGAAAATACACAAATTTGAGAACGGGAAACGAAGCGGCGGCGGCGGCGTTGATGGTCGAAAAATGGCCGGGAAATGACCGGAGAAGTGGCGGCGGCGGCGTGAGGGTAGGGTTTGGTTGAAGAGAAGAGAAGAGAGAAAAAAGGAAAAATGGCTCGGGTAGAGAGAGAAAAGGAAAGAAAGGAAAAGAAAAAGGAGGAAAAGAAAAAGGTGGCGGGCGGCCCATGCCCGCCACCAATTCCTTTCTGAGGCGGGCTTGGGCCCGCCACCAAAAGCTAAAGGAGGCAGGCGTCCTTGCCCGCCACCAAAAGCCTTTAATGGCGGGCTTGGGCCCGCCACAAAAAAAAAACAAGGCAGGCCCAATTTCGCCAGCCATCAATCCTCACGCCCGCCATCTTTCATCCATGTTTTTTAAACCTCTTCTTTTTAGCCCGCCACCTATAGGGGAATTTCTACTAGTGGGTTCTTACACATCTCCTGCAAACTCCACTCGATCTCAATAGTGAGAGTCTTCAAGATAGGGAGAGTCCCCAGCTCGATCTCAATAGTGGAGTAAACCTCTCTCCACGAGGGAAAATCAGGTAGGTACTCTAAGGAACACATTTGTCAACTCCTGAACTACCGGTACCTGATTAACAGTCAACGAAGAACAACCTTCCCCGAACATCCTTGCCAAATAACCCAAGCTCCACGAGCTAGTAAACGACGATCTTTCAGTACAGAAATCAAAGGCAGGCAAACTCCACTCTAGACACCGCGAAACTTAAAGCTCTACTTCTTGGGTGGCCTAAACACAACTTCTTTCTAGCAACAATAAATAAACGTGTGGATCTTAGTTAACCACTCAATGCCAAGTATAACATTCAACCCATTTATAGACATAACTACAAGGGTAGCTGTTAACAACCCTCTAGATACCAGGATTTGATCGTCTCAGGGATGGAGTACTGCCTCGCACGTCCCTGCCACGGATGCAAGTTACGTTCTGCATCCTCGCACGGATGATGCTACCTATCAGAACTCTAAACTATAAACAGCTAACAGCAAACATACTAACACATGCTCAGCAGAAACAATGAACCTAGCATGATACTACAAAACAAGAACAGATAACGAACATGCAAGAACAGAACAACCTAGCATGGAACTAACATGAGAAATAACATGAGAATCATGCCAGTCGGAATTTAGAACAGAGCACCTATCCACTAACAAGCTGATAAACATAAGCAGACATACAATCAACAATCACAGAAATATCGCAGGGCCCACACAACTCCGGTAAGAAATCCTTACCCGGGTCGGAAGGCAAACAACACACAAGAAGATCCTAAGCTGCAACCGAACCCGAGCTAGCTATCGGGAACCTAACAAACAAACAACAAACATCATAACCTATAGGCCTTAGATGAAATACAAACAGAACTCGGCTCGGTTAGAAGCAACTCACACGGCACGGGGCTGGCGCGCAGAAGGACAGGCTGCAAGGCACATAGCTCGGTGAAAGCATGCGGACAGGCTGCTCGGTGTGCGTGCGGCAGGGGCTGCAACGGGCGTTGGGGCGCTGCAGGGCGCAGTCGTGCGGCTGGGTTTGCAGAAGTGTGGCTCGGGCGCTGGGCGTGCGGTGTGCGTGCGGTTGGGCGTGCAGACGTGCGGCTCGGGCGCTGGGGCTGCGCTTGCTGAGACAGAGGCTGCTATCGGTCCATTTGGGCGATCTTGCCGCTATAAATTTGGCGAGCAAAGAAATTGCACAGTCTGGTGGCGGCGAGGGGCCGCTCGGTTGCGCAACAAACACACAACCAACAATAACAATTCCCTTATCTCGGCCAGCAAGAACAACACCCAAAAAGAAAAGAAAAAGAGATCAAGGAACGAGGAATGCTTACCCGGAACGAACGAAACGACGGAGCTCCCGGGTAGGAATAGCACAGCAAGAGAGCTTGGAGAGGATGGATGCGGAAAAGTGATTTGGAGAAGGAGAAAAGAGAAAACCTATTTCTTTTCTTTTTAATCAAATCCACTTAAGTCCCGAAAACCAAGGCAACCAAGATAACCTGCGGAATGAGCATCAATAACCACCTGAAGCTTGACTGGCAGAACCTCACCACTATCTTCCTAGCCACCCAGGCTCGAATCCCAGTTTTTGCCTTTTTAAACCGGCAAAACCCCTATTTTTATTTTTGCAATTCTCAACACCCAAACTCAACCAAAAGCAACCAAACCCTAAATTTGAATCATCCAAGAATATAAACAGTTGAGAAAGACAGAAACGGCCCTAACGGCCCGACCAAATTACCAAAATACCCTTAGGACATACCTGAAAGACCGGGATGAAAACCTGGGCCGTTACAATATTCCCTTCTTTTTATGACTTTCGTCCCCGAAAGTTCTTAAGACTGAAATAGCTCAGGATAGTGCAATCTCATCTCGTCCTCCCTCTCCCAAGTAGCTTCCTCAGAACTCTGACTCCTGCATTGAACCTTTACCAAACGGATCTCTCGATTACGCAACGTCTTAGTCTCAAATGCTAGAATCCTCACAGGCTTCTCTTCGAAGCTCAAATCCTCATTCAACTGCAAAGGCTCAAAGTCTACAATGTGCTATGGGTCCGGCACATACTGCCTCAACATCGATACATGAAAGACACTGTGCACTGCTGACAACGACGGAGGTAAGGCTAACCGATATGCAACTCTGCCAATTCTCTCAAGAATCTCAAACGAACCAACAAAACGGGGACACAACATCCCTCGCTTACCAAACCTCAACACACCACACATCGGTGCAACCATTAAAAACACGTGTTGTCCAACCTCAAACTCCAAGTCTCGGCGCCTCACATCGGAGTAACGTTTCTGCCTACTCTGAGCTGTCAACATACGAGCTCTAATCTTCTGTACTGCACTGTTGGTCAACTGTAGCAACTCAGGACCCAAAACCTGCCTATCACCAACCTCTTCCCAGAACGCAAGAGACCGACAACGCTTACCATACAAGGCCTCGAATGGAACCATCTGGATCGTCGACTGATAACTGTTATTATAAGCAAACTCTATCAGATACAGATACTGGTCCCAACTGCCCGGGAAGTCTAACACGCAAGCTCTCAGCATATCCTCAAGCGGTCTACAATCACCCAGATCTGAGAAAACTTCCTTCGAGTCCTCGGCAAACCAGAAATAAAGTCCATGGAGATCTCTTCCCATTTCCACTGAGACACACTCAGCGGCTGCAACAAACCGGCTGGCCTCTGCCTAGGTACCTTCACTTGCTGACAAGTGAAGCACCGACTAACAAACTCTGCAACATCTCTCTTCATGCCCATCCACCAGAACGTCTGCTTAAGATCCTGATACATCTTGGTACCCCCAGGGTGCCAAGCAAACGATGAACTGTGGGGCTCTGAAATTAACTCAGCTCGCAATCCTGCAACCTCTGGAACACACAATCGAGCTCTGTAAGTCAACCCACTGTCTGGTGAATACATGAAGTCAAAGTCTTCGTCAGCACTAACTCTATCAATCAATCTCTTAAGTGTGGGAACACTCAGCTGGCTATCAATAACCCGTTGTCTGATCGAAGGCTGAACTGTCAACTGAGCTACTCTAGCGAAAACCTCACCCAACAACACTGTAACCTCGGCCCGCTCGAACTCTTTCCGCAATCTGTGCTGGGAACTCAACAACGTCGCGGAGTGCGACGTCTTCCTACTCAAAGCATCAACCACAACATTGGTGTAAAGACCCGACCCAAAAGGGGCTCTAAATGGGCCTTTACCCCAATGCATGTATTGAAAAATAAAAGACATTATGAAAAATATATTTCGGATCCCAAGTAAAAACAGAAACATTCAACAACCAAAACATACATTTCTAAAAGCATACTGATCGAGATTTATTTAAACCATTTAAACAATCCACAAGTACAAATATCTTTGGAATCCATAAAGCGTAAGAAAACATCCTAGGGCTCCGTGCCCGTCTACATGCATTCGGAAATAACAAAAGTCAAGAGTCAAGATATAATAAAATGGTCGGAGATGACAAAGCGATTCCATGATCACGGCTCCTCCTTGACCATCCTGTCTCCCGCCTTGATTACACGTGGAAAACCACGGAATAAGGGGTGAGTAACGAATTACTCAAGAAGAATCCCCAACCGGGTACAATACGATATACATGATCATCTAGAAGAATGTATGCTAGCTATGAGTACAAACACAGAGCGAAGCACATAGCTAAGTCCACACTTGGACCTCGGATGCCAACTCGGGGGTCTTAGTCCGAAATACCACAACACACTATACGCCCTATACGGGAACAAGTCCCGCCTCGGCTGTCAACCGCCGATCGAAAGGTGCACTGCTCAAGATCCCGAGGAGCTCTCCGATCGTGCGCTGTAATGGCGTAAGCGCGCGCACCGCATGCTCTGCAAACTCGGGGTGCCGGGTCTAGTGGCAAGTCGCCCGAGTTCGAGTCACCATGCCTAACTAAATCTCTCGGATCGGTGTCAGCGACATAGGGTGTGAGACACAGACACGTGAACTATGTCGGCTGTACCACCGCACTGAGGCTAAGGAACCGGTCGTGGTAGGCTTACACCGAGAAGCGGTCCTTGCCCTAACGGTGGCAATCAAGGGCTACGGCCGAACACGCCGAGGACGTGCCGACTACCGGACGAGGCAATGCCAAGTCATCATCCCGACCGTTGGGGCATTTAACGATCCGCCACCCTCACCCAAGATTGCGGGGGCCACCGTTAGGGTTAGCTAAACCCTAACGGGATCGAAGACGAGAGTACCATCTCGTCGCGTCCTGTCGGGGATGCAAGTTACGTTATGCATCCGCCCGGATGATGCTACCTACGAACTCTAAACCATAGTAATAATAACAATTCAATCAATGCAGTCAATACGTGCTCAATGAGATACAAGGAACCTAGCATGATACTACGAAGCAAAACGGATATCGAACATGCGAGAATGGAACAACCTAGCATGGGCTAACATGAGAAACAATACAAGAGTTCATGCGATCGAGAATTGAAGCGAGCACCTAGGGCTAAACATGCTAGTAATCATACACGGCATACAAAACAACAATCACAAATATACCGCAGGAGGCCCACACAACTCCGGTAAGAAATCCTTACCTTGGTGGGAGGCTTCTACACACAAATCCTAAGGCTGCGGAACAATCCCGAGCTAGCGGCGGGAACCTAGCAAACCAATAATAATCGGCATCTAAAACGTCTAAACAACAAAAGAACAAAGCAAGCTCGGCTCGGGGAACTCACGCGGCACGACGACACGAGCTTGGAGGCTGCTGCGCGGCTAACTGCAGCGGTGAGGCGAGCTACTGTGCATTAGCGGCAGCGAGCAGGCTGCTGCGCGCTGGCCGCGGCCGCAACAACGGCACGCACGGATGCACGGCGAGGGGACGCGGCGCAGCGAAGCGTCTGGGGCGCGCGGGCGGCGGCTCGAAGCGAAGGCGCGCGTAGTCTTTGGCGTCACGACGGCGACGCGGACGCCGGCTGGCGCGCGCGGCGGCAAGCAGCTTCGAGCGGCGGCGCGCGGGCGCCGGTGTCTCTTCTTCTGTGCGCGATCTCGCACGACGACGACGGCGATGGCGTCGCGGGAGGGCTGCGACGGTGGATCTGGCGCGACCGCGGCGGCGATGGCGTGGCGTCGCAGGCGGCTTCAACAGTCTGGGCGACACAGGTGAGCGATGGCGTCACGGCGGGGGTGCTCAACGGTGCGCGATCTGGTGCGACGGCGGGCGATCTGGTGTCGCGATCTGCCGGTGGACGTCGCGACGATGGTCTGCTGGTGGGGCTTCTCTCGGTGGCGCAATCAACACAAACACACACAACACACCTCTTTTCACTCGGCCAAAAGCACACCAAACGGATGAGAAGAAGAAGAGGAAGATCGATACCTACCCGGAATGATGATGAACGATCCAAGGGAGCTGCAAGGATGAAGAATCGGCAAGGGCTATGGAGAGGAGAGCTTGTGCGGCCAAGAGGAGATTTGGAGAAGAAGATGGAATAAACCTAATTCTATTTCATTTAACCAAATGCACCAAAACTCCAAAATCCAAGGTTAACTAAGATGTGATGCGAGAAAGAGCAACAAGAGCACCTAATGGCTCAATTGGCACACATCTCTACAAGCTTCCCAGAGACCGGGTTCAAACCCCACTGCTGCGACAAATTCCTTTATTTTTACTTTTGCATCAAACCTTGCTCAAACCAAACCACAAACCCCTCCAAAAACTACAAAAACCATCCAATAATTTTAGTAATGGAAAAGACACAAACGACCACGACGGCCCGACCAAATTACCAAATTACCCCTAGGGCATACCGAAGACCGGAAAGAAAAACACAGGTCGTTACAATATTCCCTCCTTTTATGACTTTCGTCCTCGAAAGTCCTTAAAACAGCTTATTTCGGGGTAATGCAACCTCATCTCGTCTTCCCCGCTCCCAAGTGGCTTCCTCGAACCCCGATTCTTCCACTTGACCTTTACCAAACGAATCTCGCGATTACGCAACGTCTTGGTCTCAAAGGCAAGGATCCTCACCGCTTCTCCTCGACGTTCAAATCCTCATTCACCGCAAAGGCTCAAAGTCCACAATGTGCGGCGGGTCCGCACATCTTGCCTCAACATCGATACATGAAAAACACTATGCACTGCGATAGTGACGGAGGAAGGGCTAACCGGTAAGCAACTCTGCCAATCCTCTCTAGGATCTCAAATGGACCAACAAAGCGGGGACTCAACTTCCCACGCTTACCAAACCTCGGAACACCTCGCGCATCGGAGCAACCTTAAGGAACACATGCTTGACCAACCTCAAACTCCAAATCTCGGCGCTGAACATCGGCGTAACTCTTCTCGCTGCTCGAAATTTGTCAAACATACGAGCTCTAATCTTCTACACTTGCACCATTGGTCAAGCTGCGGTAACTCGGGACCCAAAACTTGTCTATCACCAACCTCTTCCCGAACACGGGGGACCGACAAACGCTTACCATACAATGCCTCGAATGGAGCCATCTCAGATCGTCGATCGGTAAATCGCTTTGTTATAGGCAAACTCCATCAAATACTGAATCTGGTCCCAATCTGCACGGGAAATCCAACACACAAGCCCTCAACATATCCTCGAGAATCTGATTCACTCTCTCGGTCGACCATCCGTCGAGGGGTGAAAAGTCATCTTTGAAACTGCACTCGTGCCCAAACCCTTCTCGGGCGCTCTCTAGAAACGAGAAGTGAACCGCGAGTCACGATCGGACATAATCCTCACCGGCACACCATGATAACGGATGATCTGCTCCAAAAACAATCTGCGCCTTGTTCCACGGTATAAGTGTCTCTACCAGGGAATGAAGTGTGCGCTCTTGATCAAACAATCGACTATCACCCAAATCAGAGAGAACTTCCTCGAGTCCTCGGCAAACCCGAGATAAAGTCCATGGAGATCTCTTCCCATTTCCATCAGGGCACACTCGATGGTCGCAACAAACCAGTGGCCTCTGCACAGGTGCCTTCACTTGGCGACAAGTGAGACACCGGTGACAAACTCTGCCACATCTCTCTTCATTCCCATCCACGGAAGGTCTGCATGCAGGTCTGATACATCTTGGTACCCCCGGTGCCAAGCAAAAGGGGGCTGTGGGCCTCAGAGAGCAACTCGCTCATGACACGCAATATTCGGAACGCACAACCGCCTCTATAAGTCAACCCACCGTCGGTGAATAAACAAAGTCAAAGTCACCGTCGGCACTAACTCATCAACCAATCTCTTAAGTGCGGGGTCACCCAAGCGGGTACGTCTATAATCCATTTGCCTAATCGACGGTGAGCAGTCCAATCGAGCTACCACGGCGGTAACCTCACCCAACAACACTCGCAACCTCGGCCCGCTCGAACTCTCTCATAAACCGGGTGCTGGGAACTCAACAACGCCGCAGAGTGCGGCGTCTTTCTACTCAAAGCATCGGCCACTACATTGGCTTTACCGGATGGTACAAAATCTCGCAGATCATAATCCTTTACCGGCTCTAACCATCTCCTCTCGCCTCATATTCAACTCCTTCGAGTAAACAGATACTTGAGGCTCGGTGATCGGTAAACATCCGAATCCGCTCACCATACAAGTAATGCCTCCAAATCTTGAGCAAACACCACTGCTTTGCCAACTCCATATCATGAGTCGGGTAGTTCTGCTCATACGGCTTGGTGACGGGGAAGCATAGGCAATGACCTTCCCGTCTTTGCATCAACACACAACCTAATCCAAACTTGGAAGCATCACTCAGAGACCACGAAACCACTGTCCCCTCCGGGATCGCCAACAGTCTTTGAAGTCAAAGCTGCGCTTGAGCACGGCAAAGCTCTCATCACACTGCTTTGTCCCAAACAAACTCGACACCCTTCCTCGTCGACGAGTGAGGGGCGAGGCTAAAGCGAGAAAAGTCCTTGACGAACCGACGGTAGTAACACGCCAAACCAGAAAAGCTGCGAATCTCGGCAGAATCGAAGTCGGCTTGGCCCATGAACTCACGGCCTCAATCTTCGCGGGGTCCACGGCTATGCCATCTCTCGAAACCACGTGGCCTAGGAAGGCCACTGCTCCAACCAGAAATCACATTTGGAAAACTTCGCATAAAGTTGGTTTTCCCTCAAAGCCGCCAATACTCGCCTCAAATGCTCTGCATGGTCTTCTTTAGACCTCGAATAAATCGAATATCGTCAATGAACACGATGACGAAGCTGTCCAAAAATGATTTGAACACCCTATCCATCATGTCCATGAACGCAACGGGGCATTGGTCAATCCAAACGACATGACTACAAACTCATAGTGACCATATCTAGACTGAATTTGTGTCTTAGGAATGTCGGCATCCCCGATCCGCAATCGATGGTAACCGGATCTCGGATCTATCTTGGAGAACACGAAGCTCCACTGAAGGCGATCGAACAAATCATCGATACGGGGCAACGGATACTTATTCTTCAACATCACACCTTATTAAGCTCGCGATAATCAATACATAAGCGCATAGAACCATCCTTCTTTTTCACAAACAAAATGGTGCTCCCCACGGGGACACACTCGGACGGATGAACCCTCGATCTAACATCTCCCGCAAATCTTGGTTCCTTTAACTCACTGGCGCCATACGATCACGGAGCCTTCGAGATAGGGAGGGTCCTCGGCTCGAGCTCAATTGTGAAGTCAACCTCTCTCTTTGGGGCAACCCGGTAACTCCTCGGAAACACGTCCGCAAACTCCTGCACGGCCGGTGCACGATCAGCAGACAACGAGGGGCTCTTCCCGATACAACTTGGCTAGATAGCCCCAAGCTCCATGAGCTAGCAACCGACGAGCTTTCACGGTGACACCATCGGCGGGCAAACTCCACCACTGGACTCCACGAAACTTAAAGGCTGGGCCGACTGGCGGCTGAACACTACTTCTTTCGGTGGCGGTCAATCAACGCGTGGTTAGCGACTAACCACTCCATACCAAGAATCACATCAAAACCGCTCATAGGCGGAACTATGAGCGTAGCCACTAGCAACTCTCCGGATATCTCGATCCGGCCATCCCTAATCTTATCTCTAGCCAACATATCAACTCCCGAAGGAGTTGCAACAGAATAACTCGAAACCTAGAGGCTCTAGTCTTAACTTAGCATGCTCGGCCAAACAACACGATACAAATGAATCGCGTAGGAACGAGAATCAAACAAGGCAAATGCGCAGTGATCTAAAACAAGAAGCGTGCACCGCCACGGCATCCGTCGCTCGGCCTCTGACGGTCGTAGCAAACACTGACCTGTTTCTGCTGCATTGCTTGGCCGAGCCGCCATAGCCGGGTGATCACAAAAAGCGGGCCATGTGCCCCTCTCTACCACAACGGAAGCACAATCTAGGTCCAGTGACAAGCTCGCGTGGACTTTCCCACAAGTAGCACAAGCGGGAACTCCGCACTGGTCCTCCTCGCTGCTGGGCTGGAAACGGTTTGGAGCTCTCCACGGATCTCCGTTCGAAGCGCCCTTATGCGGCGCCGCCGCCTCCCGAAAATCAAACTTCCTCTTACGCCCCATTTCTTTGGGACGGGACGCCAACAGGCAGGCGGCAACAACCCGCTCAAAGCAGGATACTTCCCATTATAGATCGTGGCTAAGCTGGGATGACCCTAGCATAAGTGTCGGGAGCACGAGCCACGACATCTGGGAAACACCACGCCTCAATCCAGATATATGAACTTCCGAATCTTGACTCGGGGTGGCAATCAAGCGAGGAGCAAAATACCCATACTCGAGAACTTGCGCTCATATTCCTCAATGGAATCGAGAACCTGCTTTAGGTTACGGAAGAGCTCCACCATCTTCTCTTGAGCCTCATCACCGATGAACTTTACCTTGAACTCGGCCTTGAAGAACTCCCAAGTAGCGGGTGGAGACCCAGGTGGTCTCTCGCTCAAGGTGGACTCCCACCACCATCTCGTGTGCCTCCTAGCACATGAGCCGCACACCTCGGCCTCTGAATATCGGGGCACACCATGATCGGGAAGGTGTACTCCAAATGGGCAATCCACACAGGCTGCCGCTAACGCATCACCGGTGGCATCAAACTTCTCGAGCTTCCACTTCATAAAATCCTTGACCACCTACCCAATTCCTCGGCACCTCTCCGCCATATCGCCTCTGGGCTACTTGCTCCTGTGGAGCTGGAGGTGCTCTTGAGCTCTGCTGAACCAATCGAGTCACCGCTCGATCTCGGCTCGGGACTCTTCCCGCTGCGCCGCCAACAAGGCTCGGGTCTCTACCCTCTGGTCACTCAACATGCGACCATAAAAGCCCTCATAGACTCGGCAAAACTCTGCTCCGGGAGCAGCGATCTCACGGCGCTTCGATCGCCTCAACGCCCGCTCTAGGCATAACGGGAGGAGGCTGGCTGGTGGAATGCCATCGATCTCGGCTTGGGGCGATGTCCTGCGCAGATCGGATCCGATCCACGATACCTCGACCGCTCTCGAACCTCCTCTCCGATGCGGGTGGTAGCATCTTGGGCGATCTACATCCAAACCAACAACGAATCAAAACACACTGTCACACCACTCCACAACACCAAACAAGGCATACACTAGATGATAGGTATTGTAAATTCTTAACCCTTTTTTTCTTTCTAAAACAATAAACCTAGGCGCACTGATGATATCGAGGTCTTTGGTGATCATGGAAGGATGACCTACAACAAAAGGTCGGTCTGAGAATCTATGACTCTGAGCTCGATACCAACTCAGTAAAGACCCGACCCAAAAGGGGCTCTAAATGGGCCTTTACCCCAATGCATGTATTGAAAAATAAAAGACATTATGAAAAATATATTTCGGATCCCAAGTAAAAATGCAGAAACATTCAACAACCAAAACATACATTTCTAAAAGCATACTCTGATCGAGATTTATTTAAACCATTTAAACAATCCACAAGTACAAATATCTTTGGAATCCATAAAACGTAAGAAAACATCCTAGGGCTCCGTGCCCGTCTACATGCATTCGGGGAAATAACAAAAGTCAAGAGTCAAGATATAATAAAATGGTCGAGAGATGACAATGCGAGGATTCCATGATCACGGCTCCTCCTTCACCATCCTCATCTCCGCTTGATTACCTGGAAAACCACGAATAAGGGTGAGTAACGAATTACTCGGTAAGAATCCCCAACCAGGGTACAATACGATATACATGATCATCTAGAAGAATGTATGCAAGCTATGAGTACAAACACGGAGCGGAGCACATAGCTAAGTCCACACTTGGACCTCGGATGCCAACTCGGGGGTCTTAGTCCGGAAATACCACAACACACTATACGCCTATACGGGAACAAGTCCCGGCCTCGGCTGTCAAGCGTCGATCTGAAAGGTGCACCGCTCAAGATCCCGAGGAGCTCTCCGATCGTATTGTAATGAGCGTGTAGCGCGCACCGCATGCTACGCAAACTCGGGGGTGCGGGTCTAGTGGCAAGCCGCCCGTGTTCACCGCTCACCATGCCTAACTAAATCTGGGATCGGTGTCACCGACATAGGGGTGTGAGACTGGACACGTGAACTATGTCACTGTACCACCGCACTCGAGGCTAAGGAACCGGTCGTGGTAGGCTTACACCAGAAGCGGTCCTTGCCCTAACAGGTGGCAATCAAGGCTACGGCCGAACACGCCGAGGACGTGCCGATCGCCGGGACGAGGCAATGCCAAGTCATCATCCCGACCGTTGGGGCATTTAACGATCCGCCACCCTCACCCAAGATTGCGGGGCGGCCGTTAGGGTTAGCTAAACCCTAACGGGATCGAAGACGGAGTACCATCTCGCATGCGTCCCGCTCGGGGATGCAAGTTACGTTATGCATCCGCCCGGATGATGCTACCTACCAACTCTAAACCATAGCAATAATAACAATTCAATCAATGCGGTCAATACGTGCTCAACGGATACAAGGAACCTAGCATGATACTACGAAGCAAGAACAGATATCGAACATGCGAGAATGGAACAACCTAGCATGGGCTAACATGAGAAACAATACAAGAGTTCATGCCATCGAGAATTCGAGCAGAGCACCTAGGGCTAAACATGCTAGTAATCATACACAGGCATACAAAACAACAATCACAAATATACCGCAGGCCCCACACAACTCCGGTAAGAAATCCTTACCTTGGTCGGGAGGCTTCTACACACAAATCCTAAGTCTGCGGAACAATCCCGAGCTAGCGAGCGGGAACCTAGCAAACCAATAATAATCAGCATCTAAAACGTCTAAACAACAAAAGAACGACAAGCTCGCTCGGGAACTCACGCGCACGCGGCGACACGAGCTTGGAGCTGCAGCGCAGCCGGGCGCGCAGGGCGGGCGCAGTGTGCGCTACTGCACGGCAGGGCGGGCGCCGGCTGCGCGCGCCGGCACGGCACGGCACGGATGCACGGCCGGGACGCGGGCGCGGCGAAGCGGCGGCTTCGCGCGCGCGCGTGGCGGGCGCTGGCGTCCGGCAGCGCGCGACGCGGGCTGGCGCGGTAGCGCGGCGCGCGCGGCGCTGGCGGTGTCTCTTCTGCTTGCGATCGTCGCACGACGACGAGCGATGGCGTCTGCGGGATGGCTGCGACGGTGGATCTGCGCGACTGCGGCGATGGCGTGCGGCGGCGGCTGCTTCAACAGATCTGGGCGACTCAGTGGCGATGGCGTGCGGCGGGGCTGCTCAACGTCCAGGCGATCTGGTGCGACGGCGGGGCGATCTGGTGTGCAATCGGCGGCGATGGCGTGCGGCGCATGGCTGCTTCAGCAGATCTGGGCGACTGGTGAGCGATGGCGTCTGGCGATGGTCGCTCAATGGGTCCAGGCGATCTGGTGCGGCGGCGAGGCGATCTGGTGTGCGATCCGGCGGGTGGGCGTGCGACGATGGCTGCTTGTTTGCCGGGCTTCTCTCGGTGGCCGCAATCAACACAAGCACACACACACACCTCTTTTCACTCGGCCAAAAGCACACCAAACGGATGAGAAGAAGAAGAGGAAGATCGATACCTACCCGGAATGATGATGAACGATCCAAGGGAGCTGCAAGGATGAAGAATCGGCAAGGGCTATGGAGAGGGAGAGCTTGTGCGGCCAAGAGGAGATTTGGAGAAGAAGATGGAATAAACCTAATTCTATTTCATTTAACCAAATGCACCAAAACTCCAAAATCCAAGGTTAACTAAGATGTGATGCAGAAAGAGCAACAAGAGCACCTAATGGCTCAATTGGCACACATCTCTACAAGCTTCCCAGGAGACCCGGTTCAAACCCTCATTTTGCGGACAAATTCCTTTATTTTTACTTTTGCATCAAACCTTGCTCAAACCAAACCACAAACCCCTCCAAAAACCTACAAAAACCATCCAATAATTTTAGTAACTGGAAAAGACACAAACGACCCTGACGGCCCGACCAAATTACCAAATTACCCCTAGGGCATACCTGGAAGACCGGAAAGAAAAACCTGGGTCGTTACAATTGGCTTTACCCGGATGGTACAAAATCTCGCAGTCATAATCCTTCACTAACTCTAACCACCTACTTTGTCTCATATTCAACTCATTCTGAGTAGACAGATACTTGAGACTCTGGTGATCAGCAAACATCTGAATCCGCTCTCCGTACAAGTAATGCCTCCAAATCTTCAACGCAAACACTACTGCTGCCAACTCCATATCATGAGTTGGGTAGTTCTGCTCATACGGTTTCAACTGACGAGAAGCATAAGCAATTACCTTCCCGGACTGCATCAACACACAACCTGTAAGAACCCGACCCAAAATACGGTCCTAAACCTAGGTTCTCACTCAGCATGCAAGTTAAATATTTCATCGAGCGGTTTAGTGCTCATATTTAAAACCTTTTAAAACATTTAGAACGGGGAATGCTTAAAACATAATCAACAATTTTGTTTAAGAAAAACCAACGAAGTAAAACAAGCCTGGCCAGTATATATAAAAACATTCAAAACAGTTTAAACAACTTTTAATAATGTTTCCCCTAGGACTCCTATCCATCTACATGCTGAACAAATATGCAAACAATAAAGATAGAGTGCCGGCAGCTCCCATGATCAATCAGCTCCCTCCGCTAGCCGTCCTCGTGCTGTCCAAGTTACCTGGTGGAAAACCACAGAAATAAGGGTGAGTATAAACATACTCAGTAAGAATCCCCAATCGGGGTACAATACGATGCATCAATCATCTAGCACCCTAGTATACATGCAAACGGTTACCAACACAGATCATAACTCAACGAGCTTACAAGGCAGAATCTGGAATCCTCGGAAGTCTCCTACTTTCGGCCTAATGATTGGTTCTCATAACCAATCTCGGGACATCTCCGAGGGTCCTTTCTCCCTCGGCCAATTGATCAGCTTAAAAACCGATCCCAAAGATGTCCGACACCCTCGAGGGTCTTTCTCCCTCGACCAAATGATTAGCTCAATAGCCAATCCCAATGGGTGTCCTCAAGGGCCTCTTGCCCTCGCTAATAAATCTAGACTAACGGGAGAGTACCCGAAGTCTGGCTCTAAGCTGGAAGGAACTGGTGTACTCACGAACATTAGCCCGGGGGAGCTCTCCGAACCGGCGACAAACGCGTGTCTTGCGCACACACGACATCTTCTTTACTAACCGGCGTAAATGTGGGGCCTAAGTACAAACTACGCGGGCAGTACGCATGCCTAAAGACTCGGAAACGGTGTCACCGAACACGAGAGTGCGAGGCCCTCGGCACTCATCTGTGCGCACTGTACCACCACCGACTGAAGCTAAGAACCGGCCAAGGCGAGCTTTGCACCGCTAGCGGGGTTCCGCTCTAGCGGGCTACAAACTAGGCTTATGCCGATGAGGTAGCTAATTCTCATTGGTCACGGAGGGGGGAGAAATAGCAATGTACGTTATGCTTAGCTTTACTTCCAATCAGTGGGGACAAAGTACGTTATGTCCGCCCTCAACCCCTGAAGCAATGTACGTTATGCTTCGCTTTACTCCCGACCGGTGGGGACAAGGTACGTTATGTCCGCTCGGCCTCTGGATGATGACAAACCCTACTATACTAGCTAAGAGTACAGAGTAATTGATTCCTGGCTAAACATACATATAATCATCAATCATACATAACCTAGCATGATACTACGAACTTAAAGCAGGAATTTCGAGCATGCTGGAAGAACAATCCTAGCATGGCACTAACATGTACAAACAAGCAAACATGCTAGCAAGAATGCAATCACAAGCTGTCCTATCCACTATTCATGTTCATAAAAGTAAACATGCATATAAGGCACAATCAAGAAAGCATCGCAGGGTCCACACAACCACGGTAAGGAATCCTTACCTGGAAATGAGCAGAAATAACTTTTCACAATCAAATAATGACCCTCGATCTTTAAAGCGAAACCGAGCAACCTAAGCATTTTAATAAAAACAACCTAATTAAATAAACAACAACAGCCAATCAGCTTAGGGTCTAAAAAGAGTGGAGGCTCGGGAATTACCAACCGAGAAGGTACTAGGACTCGGTCCCATCTATCTCGGCAAAAGCAGGCTCTCGGCAAGTGGTGGGCGGGACGTGCAAACGGGGCGCGAGCAGCCGGTGAGCCGGGCGCGGCCTTGAGGGGCGGCGCGGCGCTGGCTGCATGATCGCGACAGGCGCCACGCGCGCGCGCGGGCGGACGCGACGAGCGCACGGCGGCACGCAACGCAGAAGCATGACGATCTTTGGCGGCAGGCGACGCGGCGCGTCTTGTGGCAGGCGGCGGCTGTGCGGGACGGTGTGGCGCGTCTGGCGACTGATCTGGTGGTCGGTCTTGCGCGACTAGGCGAGTCTGGTCAGGCGGCGCTTCGGGCACTGGTGCGGAGCGGCCGGGTTGTCTGTGCGCTGAGCTGGGCTAGAAGGCATGGCTGTCTGCGCGCTGGGCCGACAGTGGGCTACTGGTTCCCACGGGTGTGTGGTAGGTGAAAGCGGGGTCGACTAGGCGATGCAGGGCTGGTGGTGAGGCTGGGCATGGCTGGTTGGCTAGGGCTTCTTGGTGAGGTCGGCTAGGAGAGAGAGAGAGAGAGAGAGAGAGAGAGAGAGAGAGAGAGAGAGAGAGAATTTTGCAAAACAAGGGGAAAAGGGATTTTCTTGATTTTCCTTCCTTTTCCTAATTAAATAGGTCTAAAATCCCTTCCCAAAGCTTCCTCTTTCAAAACCCGGCCGAAGCAAACTTAATTTAAAATAAAACTCTCTTTTCCTACAAATTCCCCAAGACCATTTAGGGCAAGGCTCAAAACCCAAAGGAAGCACCAAAATTACAATTAATTTTGCAATTTTCTAAAACACCTCCAAACTTCCAAACAACTTGCCCAAACCTCTCGGGTCTTGCAACCAACAACCATTAAGCTTCGACAAAGGCAGGACTGACCCTGGAATCCTGAAAATCCACAAAACCCTGACCGGGGGCAAAAGACCAAAAGACCCCTAAGGGTTAAAATAGCACTAACGACCCATCCGAACATCCGAATAATAAACCGGAAACACCTGGGAAACCAAAATAGAAAACTGGGCCGTTACAATACTCCCTCCTTTTAAGACTTTCGCCCTCGAAAGTCCTAAGACGAAAACATCTCTAGGAAAACTCCTCTGATCCTTCACCAACCAAGCTTCCCGGCTAAGGCAAACACAAAACCTTCCTCGAAAACCGAACCCTCTAGGGTTCCCAAAGGCTCCAAGCTCTAAACACGCCGAGTCTGCCACAAACTATCTCAGTCAAAACTGAACTAACACTGAGCTACGAAGAAGAACATGCGATAGCGCTAATCGATGAGCCACATCCTCTGACTCGCACCAACTCTCAAACGGTCTTACGACTCTAGGGCTCACTTATCCCTGTTATCCCAACTCAGAACGCCTCTCTCCGCGGCTACTCTCAAAGAAACTCTCGGGTGGTCACAAGCTCTAAACTTACTGCGCGCTCGGTGTCGTCTCAGCTCACAAACTTGTTAACAAACAGCCTCAACTCTACACATGCTGACCAAACAACGGAACCTCCAGGGTTCCCGAAACTAATCGGCCTAATCCTACTTCGCAAGAGACCTGCGAACCCCAAAGGTTGTCTATAAGCCTTAATAAAATCCAATCAAACCACCACCTGGCGGCCGATCCTAAAGGCAAACTTCTCCATCTACCACGCGTCCACAACACTTAAGCAACCATCTTGAAGAGCATCCACGCACTCAAGCCAGGGGCACAAATCTGGTTCACCAGACGGCTAACACCACTCACACTAGCTGAAACTTCAGCTACGGCCACCTCTGAACAACAAGGTCCAGGAACAGGCTCCACTCAGCCAAACTAATAAATTGGAGCCCCTCATCGGCCGAACACAAACTTTTCCCTGCAAATCTACCAGCAACTGGCCTAAGAGAACATTGCCAGGAAAGAAAACAACCAATATTCCTCTCAAGGAAGACTCGGGCTGCAAGGACTAAACCACACGCGGCTCTATACAACACAACAGCTGGAGGATAACAACTCAAGGTTTCCAACCAATGCCACGGCACCTGTGTGCCAACCCACTCAACTGTGGCTCAACTATAACGCCAACTGCAAACGCACATCAACTAGGGACCAAGCCCGAGAAGGGCTTGCTCTGCAGAAACTCAACCCAAGTCTTACAACGAGAGAACCTCGTCTCCAAACTGCCACTCAACTCTCAAGTCCATCTGGCTGCTCAAAGCACTTCCACCTTTTAGCTTAGGCCTAACTCAACTTCCAACCACAAGCTCCACTCCCGAAACCTCACGAGGAAAACGGATAACGACAACCTCAAAGCTTACGGATCCTGAGCCATACAAATCCGCAAGACTACCTCAGGAGTTAACACTCGAGGCTGACATCCAGGGAGCAACTCAACCACCACAGAGACTAAGGGAAAGGAAAATCTTCAATCCCCAAAGAACCAACAACTTGCCAGAAACAACTCTTCTGGTGGCCTCCGCTCTGCGAGGGGACAAACAACTTTGCTTGCTAACAACTCAAAGCGAGGACCCTCTCATTGGGCTGGGCCATTGCGATACTGCGATCAACTACACAACTCGGAGCTAAGCCGACTCTCGCCAAACGGAAAGCGATTTCCCGGCAAGCAAACTCGGAAGGCGTGAACCTCACACACGCTCGCTGACTTGCTCAAAACCCAAGGCAACACAACCAACTCACCTTGGAAGCAACACCCAAGGGATTCCTCAACCGATTGGACCACCAACCGAGAACTAGCAGAACTTACTCAACTGCCGAGGGAGGGGTCAACTCCCGAAACCTTCTGACTAGGAACAAGTCCTCAGGGCAACGCCCTCTGGCTCGAACTGAGCTAGCTCCTGAAACAACGAGAGAACCAAATCTTGGTCATTACCAAGCACCAACTTGCCACCACACCGGAACAAATCCGGACTCTACTCCAAACAAACACTAGCTCACTAGTCTACCAAATCTGCCAGCAACTCACCCAAGGAACACTGCCTGGGTCTGACTGAGCTCTGGCGAGGCTCTCCACAACCTAGGGATCCTCCGATCACCCTCCGACACACACGGTCGTCAAACGGTCTAACAGAAAACTGGCTACACGGGCACAACCCTCTCCAGCATCTCACCTACACTGGCCAACTCTAACTTCTTGGAAACCAAGGGGATCGGAAACGCTACAGAATGCGTCATCCTCCTACACAAGCATCAACCACAACATAGCTTCTGCCCAAGGTAAGGATCCGAACAGCTCTCTTAGCCATGACGATCGGAAACTACGCGGCTTTGCTACCACCGCTCTTGTTCAGTTCCAACTGAACTCTATCCATCGATCAAGGGCCAACTAGCAAAACTTGCTTAACAACAATCCGGCAACGAGCACGGCATCCTTACAACCAAAGCCAGGGCAGTTGCCAAGAACTAAAGCTCCGACACCTCAAAGACTGAGCACTGGTTCCTCAACACGAACCTCTCGTGGTTTTCCAAACATACGCCACGAAACGAGGTACCCAAAAGTACACCAACGTGTACAGCTCCAACGTGGTTCCCTAAGATCCAATGCCAACAAGAACTCTCACACAGGGCAACTTTTTGCCTCCAAACAGAGCCTCAACTAACAAGAGAGCACAAGAGTTCAAAACCCTCTCGGGGTCAACTCACCTCGAAAAGCCACATTGGTCAACTCACTCTACAAGAGCTTATCCACAACAAGCTGACATACCTCAAACCAATGTGCTCACTAAATGCTCAGCTCGACCATCCAACTTATGGCACTAACACTGGATCAACCACGCATCCTCGATGCCAACACCACCCATACTAGGGTGACCCAAAGGGTAGTCAATCATACTACCATCAATCCGGCTCACAAGCTCACGACACAGGCGCGAGAACTCGAACGCGCTAGCTCTTTAACAACCTGCTACATCCTTTGGTACCCACTCTCGGTGACCCTGAAAAGCTCCTACTTTTCCTCGAATGACCTCATACTTGTAGTCCTCTGACTACCACCGAGCTAGATCTCCTATGCAACCCAAACAGGGGCAATCTTAGGAAGTGGGCACAAGACTAGCGGGGAAGCTAAACTCCGGGCGGGTCATGGAACCACCTGCACAAAAGTGCCAACTGGCCTGAATCTAGGCCTCCTCTCAAAGCTCTGGTGCCAACAGGCACAACATCCTTTACTACACAAACAACCCAAACGAGCTTATGCCCCTCTGAGGGTAGGGAAGGTCACACTCCAAGTGACGGGGCAATGGCACTCAGCACAAGAGTCCAACACTCGAGCAGTCCAATCTCTGCCATCTCGACTAACAGACATGCCACGACCTACTCTTGCATCCCACTCGATGCTCAACAAAAACTCAGGGCAACTCCTGCATCCCACTCGATGCTCAACCAAAAACTCAGGCCAACTCCTCGGGTGGGAACAATTAGTTCCACATCTGGAACATGCAAAAAAAAGAGTACTCCACTCTACTAGCCCGCTGAAATCCACAAACGGATAGAGACCTGGCAAGCAAACTCCACACTACACCCTAGCTACGAGGGTACTAGAAGAACTGGCTGTAAAACGAAAGCAGGCTTGCAAGGGAGCAAAGACGTCTCTACATCTTCCTCAAGCCACTAACACGGCAACTTGCCGACTGATCGGGCCACTGGTGGAGACTCTGCTGGTCCACCTCTCTCAAGGGACCTCCACCACCAACTGCTGTATCAAACAGCACAAGAACGGGAAACCTCGGCCTCGGAACATCAGATCATCCCAACACTCGGATGATAAGCTCGAACCTGGCCAACCACCTCGCTGCTACCAGCAGGTTCTCTAAAGCATCAAGCTCTACAGGCTTCTATTTGCCAAACTCGGTGGCTCCATCCATGCTAACTAACTCATCAGCACAAACCTGCTGATCCTGCCCTTCCGGAAACCTCCGGGGCTACTGGAGCTACTAGGGGGCCTCCTAAGTAAACTCTGCCAGCTGGGCTATCTGTGCCCGGGACTCCTCTCTACGCGCTACAATCTGCGCCTGGGTCTCCGCTCTCTGATAGCTAAAAGACCTGCCATCCATCTCTCATGGCTGGAGCACACTCTGCTCAAGGAGTCACAATCTGAGGCGTGCTAGCCTCTACCCCCTTCTCTTGGCAACTCATCTGCCAGGGCCAACGGTGGCCTACGGGTCTAGACAACCCTGGACGTGGTCTCATCATTAACATGAACAGTCCAACTCCTCGGTTCGAAATACCAAACGTCCCTGCCACTCTATGCGAAATCAACATACCGGCAATCTACACAAAGCATAGAAGCTAGCCCACGCTGGGGCTCTCACTGCCAAACAAGGGTAACACATGTATACTAGATGCAGTATTGTAAAATAAAACCCTTAGCTTAATGAACTCAGACAAACCTGACGGCCGCGGAGTGCTGATGATCATGGGGCAACAACCTACAAAGCGAGTTAGTCTCTGACGAATCTATGACTCTGTGCTCGATACCAATCAGAAGAACCCGGCCCAAAATACGGTCCTAAACCTAGGTTCTCACTCAGCATGCAAGTTAAATATTTCATCGAGCGGTTTAGTGCTCATATTTAAAACCTTTTAAAACATTTAGAACGGGGAATGCTTAGAACATAACCAACAATTTTGTTTAAGAAAAACCAATGAAGTAAAACAAGCCTGGCCAGTATATATAAAAACATTCAAAACAGTTTAAACAACTTTTAATAATGTTTCCCCTAGGACTCCTGTCCATCTACATGCTGAACAAATATGCAAACAATAAAGACAGAGTGCCGGCAGCTCCCATGATCAATCAGCTCCCTCCGCTAGCCGTCCTCGTGCTGTCCAAGTTACCTGGTGGAAAACCACAGAAATAAGGGTGAGTATAAACATACTCAGTAAGAATCACCAATCGGGGTACAATACGATGCATCAATCATCTAGCACCCTAGTATACATGCAAACGGTTACCAACACAGATCATAGCTCAACGAGCTTACAAGGCAGAATCTGGAATCCTCGGAAGTCTCCTACTTCCGGCCTAATGATTGGTTCTCATAACCAATCTCTGGACATCTCCGAGGGTCTTTCTCCCTCGGCCAATTGATCAGCTCAAAAACTGATCCCAAAGATGTCCGACACCCTCGAGGGTCTTTCTCCCTCGACCAAATGATTAGCTCAATAGCCAATCCCAATGGGTGTCCTCAAGGGCCTCTTGCCCTCGCTAATAAATCTAGACTAACGGGAGAGTACCCGAAGTCTGGCTCTAAGCTGGAAGGAACTGGTGTACTCACGAACATTAGCCCGGGGGAGCTCTCCGAACCGGTGACTAACGCGTGTGCGCGCACACCTCATGCTGCTGCAACCGGCGTAAATGTGGGGGCCTAAGTACAAACTACGCGGGCGTGCACGCATGCCTAAAGAGTCGGAAACGGTGTCACCGAACACGATGAGTGCGAGGCCCTCGGCACTCATCTGCGGCACTGTACCACCGACTGACGAAAGCTAAGAACCGGCCAAGGCAGGCTTGCAACGTTGGCAGGGTTCCGCTCTAGCAGGCTACAAACTAGGCTTCTGCCGATGAGGTAGCTAATTCTCATTGGCTGCCGAGAGGGGGGAGAAATAGCAATGTACGTTATGCTTAGCTTTACTTCCAATCAGTGGGGACAAAGTACGTTATGTCCGCCCTCAACCCCTGAAGCAATGTACGTTATGCTTCGCTTTACTCCCGGCCAGGTGGGGACAAGGTGCGTTATGTCCGCTCTCGGCCTCTGGATGTTGACAAACCCTACTATACTAGCTAAGAGTATAGAGTAACTGATTCCTGGCTAAACATACATATAATCATCAATCATACATAACCTAGCATGATACTACGAACTTAAAGCAGGAATTTCGAGCATGCTGGAAGAACAATCCTAGCATGGCACTAACATGTACAAACAAGCAAACATGCTAGCAAGAATGCAATCACAAGCTGTCCTATCCACTATTCATGTTCATAAAAGTAAACATGCATATAAGGCACAATCAAGAAAGCATCGCAGGGTCCACACAACCACGGTAAAGAATCCTTACCTGGAAACGAGCAGAAATAACTTTTCACAATCAAATAATGACCCTCGAGCTTTAAAGCGAAACCGAGCAACCTAAGCATTTTAATAAAAACAACCTAATTAAATAAACAACAACGACCAATCGACTTAGGGTCTAAAAAGAGTGGAGGCTCGGGAATTACCAACCGAGAAGGTACTAGGACTCGGTCCCATCTATCTCGCAAAAAGCAGGCTCTTGGCGGCAAGTGGGCAGCAGGACGTGCGGTGGGCGTAGCAGTGCTGGCGCCGCTGGCGCTATCGGCGCTTCTGGGCGCACTGGCGCTTGTCGCTGAGGACGGGCGCTTAGCGCTGGCTCCGCGCGGATCGTGATGGGCGAGGCGCGCTGGCGGGCGGACGCGGACGAGCGGCACGGGCACACAGACGCGGACAGGCGGCACGGGCACGCCGACGCAGACGGTCTTTGCGCGCGCGCGCGGCGACGCGCGGCGGAGCGCGGTGCAGTGCGAAGCGGCTTGGTGCGAGGCAGCGCGGTCGCGTCTGGCGACCTCATCTTTGGTCGGTCGCGCGCGACTAGGCGGAGTGCGGTCTTGGCGCGCGCGTCTGGCGACTGGTGCGGAGCGGCCGGGTTGTCTGCAGTGCGCTGGTTAAGCGGTGGGCCGCCGAAAATGGCCGCCTGATGCGCCTGGGTGCAGGCAGGTGAGCGGGGTCGACTAGGGCGGTCGGCTAGGCTGGTGCAGGGGCATGGCTGGGCGGCTAGGCTTCTTGGTGAGGTCTAGGCTTCTTGGTGGTCGAGAGAGAGAGAGAGAGAGAGAGAGAGAGAATTTTGCAAAACAAGGGAAAAGGGATTTTCTTGATTTTCCTTCCTTTTCCTAATTAAATAGGTCTAAAATCCCTTCCCAAAGCTTCCTCTTTCAAAACCCAGTAAAAGCAAACTTAATTTAAAATAAAACTCTCTTTTCCTACAAATTCCCCAAGACCATTTAGGGCAAGGCTCAAAACCCAAAGGAAGCACCAAAATTACAATTAATTTTGCAATTTTCTAAAACACCTCCAAACTTCCAAACAACTTGCCTAAACCTCTCGGGTCTTGCAACCAACAACCATTAAGCTTCGACAAAGGCAGGACTGACCCTGGAATCCTGAAAATCCACAAAACCCTGACAGGGGGCAAAAGACCAAAAGACCCCTAAGGGTTAAAATAGCACTAACGGCCCATCCGAACATCCGAATAATAAACCGGAAACACCTGGGAAACCAAAATAGAAAACTGGGCCGTTACACAACCTAACCCAAACTTGGAAGCATCGCTGTAGACTACGAAACCACATGTCCCCTCCGGGACTGCTAACTAGGATTTGAGTTGTCAGTTGCAACTCCTTTGGGAGTCAGTATGTTAGCTAGAGATACGGTTAAGGATGGCCGAATCGAGATATCCAGAGAGTTGCTTGTAGCTACGTTCATAGTCCTACCTATGAGCGGCTTTGATGTGATACTTGGTATGGAGTTGTTAGCTGCTAACCACGCGTTGATTGACTGCCACTGGAAAGAAGTAGGGTAAGGACCCGACCCGAGAAACGGTCTCTAACCTAGATCCATACTTAGCATGCATGATTATGAATGTAAAACATAAATCAGTGTTCCAAATTTCATACTTTGCAATCAACACATTTAAAACAAAAACCGTAATTCCAATAAACAAAACCAACAAGTAAGTGACTGATCAGTACTTTATTAAAACAAATCAAAGGGAATGGTTCGAGAAACATAAAATAGTTTTTGAGTGCTTTCCTAAGGACTCAAGTCCCACTACATGCTAATTCATAAAAACAATAAAAGAACGTGCAACTCGTGAGTCGACTATCCATGATCATCCAGCAGCCTCCTCCTAGCCATCCAGCCTCTGTCCCAAGTTACCTGGTGGAAAACCACAGAAAAATAAGGGTGAGCAACAAGTTACTTAGTAAGAATACCCAACCGGGGTACAATACAAAAACATCTCATTTAGCACAAGAACATGCAACCATACAATGACTCAGACCAAACAGTTGGGTTAAACCATACGCCCCTTCTGGAGCCTTCCTATTCGAAGGCTTACAGCTACAAACTACCCTAGGTTCTACACCTGGGTGCCCTTCAGGCCTTACTCAACCTAGGACTCAGTGCTGCCCATCGGGGACTTACACACCTAGGATGCCCATCGGGGTCTTACACCTCCAACTCAGTGATGCCCATCGAGGACTTATACACCTAGGATGCCCATCGGGGTCTTACACCTCCAACTCAGTGATGCCCATCGGGGACTTATACACCTAGGATGCCCATCGGGGTCTTACACCTCCAACTCAGTGATGCCCATCGGGGACTTATACACCTAGGATGCCCATCGGGGTCTTACACCTCCAACTCAGTGATGCCCATCGGGGACTTATACACCTAGGATGCCCATCGGGGTCTTACACCTCCAACTCAGTGATGCCCATCGGGGACTTATACACCTAAGATGCCCATCGGGGTCTTACACCTCCAACTCAGTGATGCCCATCGGGGACTTATACACCTAGGATGCTCATCGGGGTCTTACACCTCCAACTCAGTGATGCCCATCGGGGACTTATACACCTAGGATGCCCATCGGGGTCTTACACCTCCGGATGTCCATCGGGGTCGTACCCAAGCGGGACCTAAACTAGTTATCCCTACAATCTTCTGCACCTTACATCACCTGTCTAACCCTAGCATGGATCTAACAGCATACAACGGGGAACATGGTTATGCCAGGATGGAAGGACCTAGCATGGAATTATTAGAATACAACATAAAGCATGGATATGTCAGGATAGGAGAACCCTAGCATGGAACTAACGGAACGCAAACATATCACGAACACGAAATCAAAAGCAAGCATGAATCCTATCCACTAGAAACTCATACAGTTACAAAAATCAGTATGCTATCAAGTATTCGCAGGGTCCACACAACCCCGGGTAAGAAATCCTTACCTGGAAACAAGTGGGGAATAACTATCGCGAATAATTAACGACCCTCGAGCTTAAAGCGAACCCGAGCAACCTAGGCAAGTAATAAAATTATTCTAATTAACCAAACAGCAGCCAAAATCATGAAGTCCAAAGGGTGGAGGCTCGGAAATTTACCAACCGAGAAGGCACGAGGCTCGGCAAGGCAGGCGAGCAGGCGGGGCGTGCGGAGCGACAGGCTGCTGCGTGTGAGGTCGAGGCCCTGAAATGCTCGCTCTTTGGCGGGCTGCAGCAAAGACGGCAGCGAGCGGCGCCTTGTGGTGGTGGCGCGTTGTGACGAACCCGACCCAAAACATGGTCCTAAACACAGGTTCTCACTCAAAGATGCAAGTTAAATATGATAACAAGCGGTTTAGTGCTCATATTTAAAACCTTTCAAAACAAATGAGAAGGGGGAACCCTTAAAACATAACCAACAATTTTCATTTAAACATAACCAACAAGTAAAACAACCTGGCCAGTGTTTATAAAATCATACAATACAATTTAAACAACTTTTTAAACAATGTTACCATAGGACTCCTGTCCATCTACATGCTGAATAAACAATGCAATAATAAATGACAGAGTTCCGGCAGCAAATTTCATGATCAATCGCCTCCCTCCGCTAGCCCTCCCGGTGTTGTCCCAAGTTACCTGAAAGATAAATAAGGGTGAGTATAAACATACTCAGTAAGAATCCCCAACCGGGGTACAATACGATACATCAGTCATCTAGCACCTCAACATGCAAGCAAACAGCTATCAACATAGATCATAGCTCAACTAGCTCACAATGCAAGATCTGGAGTCATCAAAAGTCTCCTACTTCCGGCCTAATGATTGGTTATCCTGACCAATCCTTGGACATCACCGAGGTCTCTTTCACTCGGGGGATTGTTCAGCTCAAAAACTGATCCCAAGGATGTTCTCAAGGGCCTCCTTGCCCTTGCTACTAATCTGGACTTACGGGAGAGTACCCGAAGTCTGGCTCTAAGCTGGAAGGAATTGGTGTACTCACGAACATTAGCCCGGGGGAGCTCTCCGAACCGGTGACTAACGCGTGTGCGCGCACACCGCATGCTGCTGCAACTGGCGTAAATGTGGGGGCCTAAGTACAAACTACGCGGGCCAGGTACGCATGCCTAAAGACTCGGAAACGGTGTCACTGAACACAGTAGTGCGAGGCCCTCGGCACTCATCTGTGCAGCCAGTACCACCGACCTGAAGCTAAGAACCGGCCAAGGCGGGCTTGCACCGTTGGCAGGGTTCCGTTCTAGTAGGCTACAAACTAGGCTTATGCCGATGAGGTAGCTAATTCTCATTCGCTACCGGGAGGGGGGAGAAATAGCAATGTACGTTATGCTTAGCTTTACTTCCAATCAGTGGGGACAAAGTACGTTATGTCCGCCCTCAACCCATGAAGCAATGTACGTTATGCTTCGCTTAACTCCCGACCGGTGGGGACAAGGTACGTTATGTCCGCTCTCAGCCTCTAGATGATGACAAACCCTACTATACTAGCTAAGAGTATAGAGTAACTGATTCCTGGCTAAACATACATATAATCATCAATCATACATAACCTAGCATGATACTACGAACTTAAAGCAGGAATTTCGAGCATGCTGGAAGAACAATCCTAGCATGGCACTAACATGTACAAACAAGCAAACATGCTAGCAAGAATGCAATCACAAGCTGTCCTATCCACTATTCATGTTCATAAAAGTAAACATGCATATAAGGCACAATCAAGAAAGCATCGCAAGGTCCACACAACCACGGTAAGGAATCCTTACCTGGAAACGAGCAGAAATAACTTTTCACAATCAAATAATGACCCTCGAGCTTTAAAGCGAAACTGAGCAACCTAAGCATTTTAATAAAAACAACCTAATTAAATAAACAACAACAGCCAATCAGCTTAGGGTCTAAAAAGAGTGGAGGCTCGGGAATTACCAACCGAGAAGGTACTAGGACTCGGTCCCATCTATCTCGGCAAAACAGGCTCTCGGCGGCAAGTGGGCGGCGGACGCGTGCGGTGGGCGAAGCAGTCTGGCGCCGCTTGGCGCTATCGGGCGCTGCTGGCGCTGGGCTGGCCTTGTGAGATAGACGGGCGCTTAGCGCTGGCCTGCGCGCGGATCGCGACAGGCGTAGGCGCGCGCGGGCGGCGGATGCGACGAAGCGGCACGGCACGCAGACGCGACGAGCAGACGGCACGCCGACGCAGACGGCTGAGCTTTTGAGCAGCAGGGCGAGGCGGCGCGTCGCGGCGGCTGGCGTCTGCGGCGACGACGCGCGAGGGCAACCGCCGCGTCTGGGCGACCTCATGCTGGTCGGTCCGGCGCGACTAGGCGAGTCTTGGCTGTGGCGGCGCGCCCTGGCGACTGGTGCGGAGCGGCCGGGTTGTCTGTGCGCGCTGGGTGAATTTGCTGTCTGTGCGCTGAGGCTGATAATTTGGCCGCCTGTGCGCTGGCCATGCAGTGTGGTGAGCGGGGTCGACTAGGGCGGTGCAGGCTGGCTGGTGGTCTTGCTGGGCATGGCTGGGCGGCTAGGGCTTCTTGGTGAGGTCGGCTAGGAGAGAGAGAGAGAGAGAGAGAGAGAGAATTTTGCAAAACAAGGGGAAAAGGGATTTTCTTGATTTTCCTTCCTTTTCCTAATTAAATAGGTCTAAAATCCCTTCCCAAAGCTTCCTCTTTCAAAACCCGGCCGAAGCAAACTTAATTTAAAATAAAACTCTCTTTTCCTACAAATTCCCCAAGACCATTTAGGGCAAGGCTCAAAACCCAAAGGAAGCACCAAAATTACAATTAATTTTGCAATTTTCTAAAACACCTCCAAACTTCCAAACAACTTGCCCAAAACTCTCGGGTCTTGCAACCAACAACCATTAAGCTTCGACAAAGGCAGGACTGACCCTGGAATCCTGAAAATCCACAAAACCCTGACCGGGGGCAAAAGAACAAAAGACCCCTAAGGGTTAAAATAGCACTAACGGCCCATCCGAACATTCGAATAATAAACTGGAAACACCTGGGATACCAAAATAGAAAACTGGGCCGTTACACAACCTAACCCAAACTTGGAAGCATCGCTGTAGACTACGAAACCACATGTCCCCTCCGGGACTGCTAACTAGGATTTGAGTTGTCAGTTGCAACTCCTTTGGGAGTCAGTATGTGTAACGGCCCAGTTTTCTATTTCGGTTACCCAGGTGATTTCGGGTCATTATTCGGATGTTCGGATGGGCCATTAGAGCTATTTTAACCCTTAGGGGTATTTTGGTCTTTTTGCCCCCGTTCAGGGTTTTGAGGATTTTCAAGATTTCATGGCCATTCCCGCCTTTGTCGGCTTAATGGTTGTTGGTTGCAAGACCCAGAGGTTTGGGCAAGTTGTTTGAAGTTTGGAGGTGTTTTAGAAAATGGCAAAATTAATTGTAATTTTGGTGCTTCCATTGGGTTTTGAGCCCTGCCTAAAATGGTCTTGGGGAGTTCAGAGGAAAAGAGAGTTTTATTTTAAAATAAGTTTGCTTTCGGCCGGGTTTGAAAAGAGGAAGCTTTGGGAAGGGATTTTAGACCTATTTAATTAGGGAAAAAGGAAAGAAAATCAAGAAAATCCTTTTCCCCTTATTTTGCAATCTCTCTCTCTCTCTCTCTCTCTCTCTCTCTCTCTCTCTAGCCGACCTCACCAAGAAACCCTAGCCGCCTAGCCGCACCCTTCAGCTCACCTGCTCACCCGCGCGCGCACCAGCCCATTTGCACAGCCAGCGCCAGCACTGCCCAAAAATTCCCAAATCCCGTCTGAGCAGCGCAGCCAGACCAGCGCCTCCGCTCCCAGAGCGCCCCGAGACGCGCCAGACTGACTGCGTGATCGGGTCGCCCAGACGCGCCGCGTTGCCCCCCACACGTCGCCACACTGCACGCGCAGACGCTGCCGCTTCTACACGCTACGCGCGCGCGCAAAGACTGTCTGTCTGCGTGCCCGTCGCCGCTCGTCCGTCCCTCCGCCCACAATACCTTAGCAAAGCCCGTTAGCGCCGAGCCAGCGCCAGCGCCAGCGCCAGCGCCGCCTCGCCCGCACTCAAGAGCGCCCAAAACGGCCCCTTTGCGCGAGACCCCGTGCCTTCTCGGTTGGTTGCTCGGTTTCGCTTTAAAGCTCGAGGGTCATTATTTGATTGTGAAGGTTATTTCGCTGCTTCGTTTCGGTAAGGATTCCTTACCGTGGTTGTGTGGACCTGCGATGCTTTCTTGATTGTGCCTTATATGCATGTTTACTTTTATGGACATGATTAGTGGATAGGATGACTTGTGATTGCATTCCTGCTAGCATGTTTGCTTGTTTGTACATGTTAGTGCCATGCTAGGATTGTTCTTCCAAAGATGCTTGAGATTCCCGCTTTAAGTTCGTAGTATCATGCTAGGTTATGTATGATTGATGATGATTATGTATGTTTAGCGAGAATCGCTTTACTCTATACTCTAGCTAGTGTGTTAGGGCCATCATCATCTAGAGGCCGAGAGCGACATAACGTACCTTGTCCCCACCGGCCGGGAGTAGAGCGGCATAACGTGCATTGCTTCCCAGCAAATGATGTGGATTTAGCTACCACATCGGCATAAGCCTAGTTTGTAGCTCGCTAGAGCGGAACCACCGCCAGCGGTGCAAGCCCCGCCTTGGCGGTTCTTAGCTTCGTGTCGGTGGTGGCAGCCGCATGGATGAGTGCCGAGGGCCTCGCACTCATCGTATTCGGTGACACCGCTTTCCGAGTCTTAGGCATGCATACCGGCCCTCGTAGTTTGTACTTAGGCCCCCACATTTACGCCGGTTGCAAAGAATGCGTGTGCGCGCAAGACACGCGCTAGTCGCCGGCTTCGGAGAGCTCCCGGCTAATGTTCGTGAGTACACCGCCCTTCTGTTTAGAGCCGGACTTCGGTACTCTCCCGATAGTCCGGGATTTATAGCGAGGGTAAGAGGCCCTTGAGGACACCCATTGGGATTGGCTTTTGAGTGATCATATGGTCGAGGGAGAAAGACCTCTCGAGGTGTCGGACATCTTTGGGATCGGTTTTTGAGCCGATCAATTGGCCGAGGAGAAAGACCCTCGGAGATGTCCCGGATTGGTTATGAGAGCTAATCATTAGGTCGGAAGAATGAGACTTCCGAGGATTCCAGTTTCTCGCTTTGTAAGCTCGTTGAGCTATGATCCGTGTTGGTAATCGTTTGCATGTATACTAGGGTGCTAGATGATTGAAGTATCGTATTGTACCCCGTTGGGGATTCTTACCGAGTATGTTTATACTCACCCTTATTTCTCGTGGTTTTCCACCGTGTAACTTGGGACAAAGACCGGACGGCTAGCGGAGGGAGTTGATTGATCATGGGAGTTGCCAGGCACTCTGTCTTTATTGTTTGCATATTTGTTCAAAGATGTAGATGAACAGAGTCCTAGGGGAAACATTATAAAAAGTTGTTTGAACTGCTTTTGAATGTTTTTATATCTTGCCAGAGCTTGTTTTACTTCGTTGGTCTTTCTTAAACAAAATTGTTGATTATGTTTTAAGCATTCCCCGTTTCTAAATGTTTTGAAAGGTTTTAAATATGAGCACTAAACCGCTTGATGAAGTATTTTAACTTGCATCTTTGAAAGTGAGAACCTAGGTTTAGGACCAGATTTTGGGTCGGGTTCTTACATAGTTGGTATCGAGCACGAGTCATAGATTCAGAGATTAACTCGCTGCGGTGTTGTTGCCCCATGATCATCAAGACTCATGCCGTCGGGTTTGTCCGAGTTCATTAAGCTAAGGGTTTTATTTTACAATACGCATCTAGTATACATGTGTTACCCTTGTTTGGCAGTGAGAGCCCCAGCGTGGGCTAGCTTTTATGCTTGTGTGGATCGCTAGTAGGTTGAGTGCACTTAGAGGAGCAGGGGCGATTGGTATTTCCAACCGAGGAGTTGGACTGCTCATGTTGATCATGAGACCACGTCTAGGGTTGTCTAGACCCGTAGGCCACCTTGGCCCCGCGCGAGATGAGTTGCCAAGAGTAGGGGTTGAGGCTAGCACGCCTCAGTGAGACTCCTTGAGCGAGTGTGCTCCAAACCATGAGAGAGTTGATGGCGTGTCTTTTTTAGCTAACAGAGAGCGGAGACCAGCGCAATTTGTAGAGCGAAGTGAGGAGTCTTGGGCATAGATAGCCCACCTGGTAGAGTTTATTTAGGAGACACCCCTCCTTGTAGTTCCAGTAGCGGAGTCCTGAGGTTCCCGGAGGGCTTGATCAGCGAGGTTTATGCCGATAAGATAGTTGGCGTTGATCGAGCCACCGAGTTTGGCAAGTGGAAGCTCAGTAGAGCTGGATGTTTTGAGACCTCATCGCTAGTAGCAAGGTGGTTGGCCAGATCGAGTTTATCATCCAAGTGTTGGGATGACACGGTGTTGTTGAGGCCGATGACCCGATGTTCGAGGTTGTGGCGTGCCGTTCTTGTGTTGTTTGATGCAGAGATGTGGTGGTGGGAAGTCCCCTATGAGAGGCGGACCAGCAGAGTCTCCACCACCACCGGTCGATTGGCAAGTCGCCAAGTTAGTAGCTTTTGAGGAAGATGTAGAGACATCTTGTCCTCCCCGCAAGCCTCGCAATCGTTTTGCGACTAGTTCTTTTAGTCCCTCGTAGTCGGCGGTAGTGTGGAGTTTGCTTGTCGAGGACTTAATCCGTCCGTGGTTTTCAAATGGCTATTAGAGAGAAGCACCTTCTGTTAGCATGTTCCGTGTGGAGCTAGGTCTTTGCCACCCGAGGGTTGGCTTGAGTATTCGTTGAGCATCGAGTGGGATGTAGGAGTAGGCCGTGGCATGTTTGTTAGGCGAGATGCCGAGTTTAGGCCGCTTTCAGTGTTTGGACTCTTGTGTTGTGTGCCTTTGCCCGTCACTTGGAGTGTGACCTTCCCTATCCTTAGAGGGGCATAAAGCTTGTTTTGGGCTGATTTGTGTTGTAAAGGATGTTGTGCTCGGTGGCACCAAGCTTTGAGAGGAGGTCTAGATTCGGGCCGCTTGGCACTTTTGGTGCAGATGGTTCCATGCCCGCCTGAGTATAGCATCCCCACCACCTTGTACTGCTTTTTACGAAGTTGCATCCGTTGGATTGCTTAAGAGATCTAGCTCGGTGGTAGTCGAGAACTACAAGTGTGAGGTCGTTCGAGGGAAAAGTAGGAGCTTTTCAGGGTCACCGAGAGATGGGTGCAAAGGATGTTGTAGGATGGTGAGGGCTAGCGCGTCCGAGTTCTCGCGCTTGTGTGTGGGCTTCTGAGCCAGCTTGATGGTAGTGTGTTTCGACTACCCTTGGAGTTACCCTAATATGAGTAGGGTTGGCATCGATGATGCGTGGTTGATCCAGTGTTAGAGCCATGAGTTGGATGGTTGAGTGGAGCATTTAGTGGGCACATTGGTATGAGGTATGTCGATTGGTGTAGTTATGCTCTGGTAAGAGTGAGTTGACCAATGTAGCTTTTCGTGGTGAGTTGACCTCGAGTGGTTTGAACTCTTGTTGCTCCGGTGCTAGTTGTGGCTCTATTGGGAGGCAAAAGTTGCCTTGTGTGAGAGTACTTGTTGAGTTTGGATCTTAAGGAACCAAGTTGGAGCTGTGCACGCCGGTGTACTTTTGTGTAGCTCGTTCCGTGGTTATGTTTCAGGAACCACGAGAGGTTCGTGTTGAGGAGCCAGTGCTCAGTCTTTGAGTTGTCAAGGCTTTAGTCCTTGGCAACTGCCCTAGCTTGGGTTGAGAGGTTACCGTGCCGGTAGCCGGGTTGTTGTGTAGGCAAGTTATGCTAGTTGGCCCTTGACCAGGGTAGAGGCATTTCTTGTTGACCGATGGTTGGAGTTCACTTGGAACTGATCCAAGGCGATGGTAGCAAAATCGCGGAGTTTCTGGCCGCCATGGCTAAGAGAGTTGTTCGGATCCTTACCCTGGGTAGAAGCTACGATGTGGCTGATGCTTTGAGCAAGAGGAAGTTTGGGTCTTCCGGTGGTTCCCGCTAAGGTGGATAGCAGACTCGCTGTAAGAACCCGACCCAAAATACGGTCCTAAACCTAGGTTCTCACTCAGCATGCAAGTTAAATATTTCACCGAGCGGTTTAGTGCTCATATTTAAAACCTTTCAAAACATTTAGAACGGGGAATGCTTAAAACATAATCAACAACTTTGTTTAAGAAAACCAACGAAGTAAAACAAGCTCAAGCAGTATATATAAAAAACATTCAAAACAGTTCAAACAACTTTTTATAATGTTTTCCCTAGGACTCTGTCCATCTACATGCCGAACAAATATGCAAACAATAAAGACAGAGTGCTGGCGGCTCCCCATGATCAATCGGCTCCCTCCGCTAGCCATCCCTGTCTTGTCCCAAGTTACCCGTGGAAAACCACGAAATAAGGGTAAGTATAAACATACTCGGTAAGAATCCCCAACCGGGGTACAATACGATACATCAATCATCTAGCACCCTAGTATACATGCAAACAATTACCAACACGGATCATAGCTCAACGAGCTTACAAGGCGAGATCTGGAATCCTCGGAAGTCTCCTACTTCCGGCCTAATGATTGGCTCTCATAACCAATCCCGGACATCTCCGAGGGTCTTTCTCCCTCGGCCAATTGATCACTCAAAAACCGATCCCAAAGATGTCCGACACCCTCGAGGGTCTTTCTCCCTCGACCATATGATCACTCAAAAGCCAATCCCAATGGGTGTCCTCAAGGGCCTCTTACCATCGCTATAATCTGGACTATCGGAGAGTACCCGAAGTCGCTCTAAACCGGAAGGAACTGGTGTACTCACGAACATTAGCCCGGGGAGCTCTCCGAACCGGCGACTAAAGCGTGTCGCGCGCACCGCATGCTCTTCTCAGAATCGGCGTAAATGCGGGGGCCTAAGGGCAAACTACACGGGCGTGCACGCATGCCTAAGACTCGGAAAGCGGTGTCACTTGAACACGAGAGTCGCGAGGCCCTCGGCACTCATCCATGCGGCACTCGTACCACCGACACGAAGCTAAGAACCGGCCAAGGCGAGCTTGCACCGCTTGGCGGGGTTCCGCTCTAGCGAGCTACAAACTAGGCTTATGCCGATGTGGTAGCTAAATCCACATCGGCGCCGGGGAAGCAATGTGCGTTATGCTTCGCTCTACTCCCGACCAGTGGGGACAAGGTACGTTATGTCCGCTCTCAGCCTCTAGATGATGACAGCCCTAACACACTAGCTAGAGTATAGAGTAAACGATTCCTGGCTAAACATACATAATCATCATCAATCATACATAACCTAGCATGATACTACGAACTTAAAGCAGGAATCTCAGGCATGCTGGAAGAACAATCCTAGCATCGCAAGGTCCACACAACCACGGTAAGGAATCCTTACCTGGAAACGAGCAGAAATAACTTTCACAATCAAATAATGACCCTCGAGCTTTAAAGCGAAACCGAGCAACCTAAGCATTTTAATAAAAACAACCTAATTAAATAAACAGCGGCCAATAGCCTAGGGCCCAAAGGAAAAAGTCTCGGGAATTACCGACCGAGAAGACACAAGGCCACGCCCCAACCCGCACGGCAAGGCAGGCTGTCCGTCGGCAGCAAGAGACAAGCGGTATGCGCGGCTGGCGCTGGGCACTGGGCGCTGCACTAGGCGCTGGCGCTGCTGGCGCGGGCGGGCGCGCAGCAGGGAAGGGCGCTGGCGCTGGGTTGCGCGCGGATCGCGACAGGAGCGAGTGCGTTAGCGGGCGGGCGGACGCGACGAAGCCGCGACGGCACGCAGACGCGGGCTGTCGCAGGCGAGCGAACACGCTGGGTCGGGCGCGCGGGCGAGGCGGCTGGGCGGCAACGAGCGGAGCGGCGGGGCGCGTCTGGGCGGTCTGGTGCGGAACGGCGCGGCGCGTCTGGGCTGGGCGAGGCAGTGCGACTGGGCGCGCCTGGGCATGGGCGATCGTGGCGTCTGGGAGGCGCTGGCCGAGTGGCCGCTTGGGCGACACAGGGTTGGTGCGATCTGGGCATGGCATGGGCGGTGCAGCTCGTCTGGGCGGCTCGACAGGATGTGTGCAGTTGGTGCGGTGGCTCGGCAGGGATGTGCAGCCGGTGCGATCTGGGCATGGCGGTGGGCTTAGCGGCTAGGGTTTGGGTTCTTGGTGAGGTCGGCCAGGAGGAGAGAGAGAGAGAGAGAGAGAGAGAGAGAGAGAGAGAGAAAATCTTGCCAAAACAAGGGGAGAGAGGATTTTCTTGATTTTTCCTTCTTTTCCTAATTTAAAAGGCCTAAAATCCCTTCCCAAAGCATCCACTTTCAAAACCCGGCCCAAGCAAACTTACTTAAAAATAAAACTCTCATTTCCTACAAACTCTCAAAGACCATTTAGGGCAAGGGCTCAAATCCCAATGGAAGCACCAAAAATTATAAATAATTTTGCCATTTTCAAAAATACTTCCAAACTTCCAAACAACTTGCCCAAACCTCTCTGGTCTTGCAACCAACAACCATTAAGCTTCGACAAAGGCAGGAATGACCACGGAATCTCGAAAATCCACAAAACCACGACCGGGGCAAAAGACCAAAATACCCTAAGGGTTAAAATAAACTCTAACGGCCCATCCGAACATCCGAATAATGACCCAAATCACCTGGTAACCGAAATAGAAAATCGGGCCGTTACAATACTCCTCCTTTTAAGACTTTGGTCCTCGAAAGTCCTAAGACGAAAACAACTCTAGGAAAACTCCACTGATTCTTAACCAACCAAGCTCCCGGTTAAGACAACACAAATCCTTCTTGAAACCAACCCTCTTGGGTTCCCAAAGGCTCAAGCCCAACAGACACCGTAGTCCGCCACGAACTATCTCAACCAAAATCAACTAACATCGAGCTTGAAGAAAACATGCGATAACTAGTCGGTGAGCCACATCCTCCGACTCGCACTGGCTCTCAAACGGTCTTACGACTCTAGGGCTCACTTATCCATGCTAATCCAACTCGGAACGCCTCTCTCTGCGCTACTCTCGAGAAACTCGTGGGCGGGTCACGGGCTCTAAAACTCTACGCCACGCTCGGCGTAACTTCTCTCGAATGCTCATATTGTTATCAAACAAATGACCTCGACCCTTCACCATGTCGACCAAACAACTGAACCTCCTGTGTTTCGAGACAAAACGGTCTACTCTTACTTCGCAAGAGACCTGCGAACCCCACTGGTTGCCTACAATCCTTAACGAAATCCAATTCGAACCACCAACTGGTGACTGATCCCTAGGCAACCTTCTCCAACTAGCATGCGTCCACAACACTAAAGCAACCATCTTACGAGAAATCGATGCACCAAAGCCAAGGGGCACTTTTCTGGTTCACCAAATGACTACCACCAACACACCAGCTGAAACTTCAACTACGGCCACCTTTAGAAGACAAGGTCGAGCACGAGCTCCACTCGGCCAAACTAACAAACTGAAGCCCCTCAACGGCCGACAACAAACTTTCCAATGCAATCCGATCAGCCATCGGCCTAGGTGAACATCGCGGATAGGAAAACAAACAACATTCCTCTCACGGGAACCTCGAGCAGCAAGGAATAAAACAACACGCGGCTACTAGCAACACAAAAGCTGGAGGATAACAACTCTAAGGTTTCCAACCAATGCCACGACATCTCTGTGCCAACCCACTCAACTGTGGCTCAGCTATAACGCCAACTGCGAACGCGCACATCAACTAGGAACAAAGCTCGAGAAGGCTTGCTCATGAAACTCAACCCAAGCTTATAACGAGCAAGGCTCGCCTCCAAGCTGCCACTCAACTCTTAAGTCCAACTGGCTACTCAATGGACTTCCTCCTTTAGCTTAGACCTAACTCTTCTTCCAATCCAGAAACTCCACTCACGAAGCATCGCGAGGAATAAGGATAGTGACGACCACAAGCTTGCGGATCCTGAACCACACGAGTCGGCAAGACTACCTCAAAAGTTAAAACTCGAGGCCGGCATCCACGGTGCAACTCAACTACCAAAGAACTAAGGGGGTCTACAAGCTCCAAAGATCCAACAACCTTCCGCCAACAACTCAAGCCTTTGAACTGGCCGCCCTTATGCGAGAACAAACAACTTTCCGCTTGCTAACAAACAAACGCAGTGACACTCTCATGGTGACCGCGCTGCGCTACTCGATCAACTACACAACTCGGGAGCTAAGATGACTCCTCCTCAACAGAACGATTTCCTAGCAAGCGGACTTAGAAAGGACGACCAAATTTCACACACGCTCATTGTCTTGCTCAAACTCAACGGTAGCAACCACCAACTCTCTCGGAAGAAACATCCAAGGATTCCTCAATCGCTTGAACCACCAACTAAGCACTAGCGGTACTACTCAACCGCCGAGGGGGTGGCCAACTCCCAAAACTACGACTAGGAACAAGTCCTCGAGCGACGCCACTTGGTCGAACCAAGCTAGCCCTAGAAAACGACAAAGGAACCAAACCTTGGCCATGGCGGCCGAAACTCCGCGATTTTGCTACCATCGCCTTGGATCGGTTCCAAGTGAACTCCAACCATCGGTCAACAAGAAATGCCTCTACCCCGGTCAAGGGCCAACTAGCATAACTTGCCTGCACAAACAACCCGGGCTCTGCGCACACGATAACCTCTCAACCCAAGCTAGGGCATTTGCCAAGGACTAAAGCCTTGACAACTCAAAGATCGAGCACTGCTCCTCAACACGAACCTCTCGTGGTTCCTGAAACATAACCACGGAACGAGCTACACAAAAGTACACCGGCGTGCACAGCTCCAACTTGGTTCCTTAAGATCCAAACTCAACAAGTACTCTCACACAAGGCAACTTTTGCCTCCCAATAGAGCCACAACTAGCACCGGAGCAACAAGAGTTCAAACCACTCGAGGTCAACTCACCACAGCTACATTGGTCAACTCACTCTTACCAGAGCATAACTACACCAATCGACATACCTCATACCAATGTGCCCACTAAATGCTCCACTCAACCATCCAACTCATGGCTCTAACATCGGATCAACCACGCATCATCGATGCCAACCCTACTCATATTAGGGTAACTCCAAGGGTAGTCGAAACACACTACCAACAAGCCGGCTCTGGCTCACACACAAGCGCGAGAACTCGGACGCGCTAGCCCTCACCAACCTCACAAGATCCTTTGTACCCAACTCTCGGTGACCGTGGAAAGCTCCTACTTATCCCTCGAACGACCTCAAACTTGTAGTTCTCTAGCTACCACCGAGCTAGATCTCTTATGCAACCCAAATAGGTGAAATCTCATGAATGGGTACAGGACTAGTGGGGATGCTAAACTCCGGGCGGGTCCTGGAACCACCTGCACAGAAAGTGCCAACTGGCCTGAATCTAGGCCTCCTCTCAAAGCTTGGTGCCAACGGGCACTACTTCCTTTACAACACAAACATCCCTTTACGGGCTTTAAGCCACTCTGAGGGTAGGGAAGGTCACACTCCAGGTGACAGGGCAATGGCACTCAACACAAGAGTCTCAACAATCGAGTAGACTATTCTCTGACATCACGTCTAACAGACAAGCCAAGGCCCACTCCTGCATCCCACTCGATGCTCAACGAATACTCAGGCCAACCCTCGGGTGGCAGCACCTAGCTCCACACCTGGAACATGCTAACAGAGGGTGCTTCTCTCTAATAGCCAGCTGAAAACCACGGACGGATTAAGTCCTGACAAGCAACCTCCCCACTACCCCCTGGCTACGAGGGTACTAAAAGAACTGGCTGCAAAACGACTGCAGGCTTGCAGGAGGACAAGATGTCTCTACATCTTCCTCAAAAGCTACTAACTTGGCAACTTGCCAATCGACCGGTGGTGGTGGAGACTCTGTTTGGTCCGCCTCTCACAGGGGGACTTCCACCACCACACTCTCGCATCAAACAACACAAGAACGGCACGTCACAACCTCAGAACATCAGATCATCGGCCTCTGAACACCAGGTCATCCCAACACTTGGATGATAAACTCGATCCTGGCCAACCACCTTGCTACTAGCAGTAGGTCTCAAAACATCCAGCTCTACAGGCTTCCACTTGCCAAACTCGGCGGCTCGATCAACGCCAACTATCTTATCAGCATAAACCTGCTGATCAAGCCCTCCCGAGAACCTCTGGGGCTACTGGAACTACAAGGAGGGTGTCTCTAAATAACTCTACCACTGGGCTATCTATGCCCAAGAGTCCTCACTACGCGCTACAAACTGCGCTTGGGTCTCCGCTCTCTGTTAGCTAAAAGACCTGCCATCAACTTCCTCATGGTTGGAGCACACTCTGCTCAAGGAGTCTCACTCTGAGGCGTGCTAGCCTCTACCCCCTCCTCCTCTAGGCAACTCAATGCCCGGGGCCAACTCGCCCAACGGGCTAAACAACCTCGGACGCGGCCTCAACATCCATACAAACGGTCCAACTCCTCGGTCGGACATGCCAAGCGTCCGCTCCTCGAGAGTGCGATCCACGCACTAGCGATCTGCACGAGCACCTCCACCCTCTCACTGGGGAGAACCACAATCGGGCCACAAATGGCCTCACGGAGTCTAAGCTCTACCTCCCTGCGGGTGCGATCGACACACCGGCGATCTGCACAAAGCATAAAACCTAGCCCACGCTGGGCTCTCACCGCCAAACAAGGGTAACACATGTATACTAGATGCGATATTGTAAAATAAAACCCTTAGCTTAATGAACTCGGACAAACTGTGACGGCGGGTGATGATGATCATGGGGCAACAACCTGCAAAGCGGTTAGTCTACAGAATCTATGACTCGTGCTCACGACCAACCGTGTAAGAACCCGACCCAAAATACGGTCCTAAACCTAGGTTCTCACTCAAAGCATGCAAGTTAAATATTTCACCGAGCGGTTTAGTGCTCATATTTAAAACCTTTCAAATTATTTAGAACGGGGAATGCTTAAAACATAATCAACAACTTTGTTTAAGAAAACCAACGAAGTAAAACAAGCTCAGCAGATATATAAAAACATTCAAAACAGTTCAAACAACTTTTTATAATGTTTTCCCCTAGGACTCCTGTCCATCTACATGCTGAACAAATATGCAAACAATAAAGACAGAGTGCCGGCGGCTCCCATGATCAATCAGCTCCCTCCGCTAGCCATCCCAAGATCTTGTCCCAAGTTACCCGGTGGAAAACCACGAAATAAGGGTGAGTATAAACATACTCGAGAAGAATCCCCAACCGGGGGTACAATACGATACATCAATCATCTAGCACCCTAGTATACATGCAAACGATTACCAACAACATGATCATAGCTCAACGAGCTTACAAGGCGAGAATCTGGAATCCTCGGAAGTCTCCTACTTCCGGCCCTAATGATTGGCTCTCATAACCAATCCCGGGACATCTCCGAGGGTCTTTCTCCTCGGCCAATTGATCACTCAAAAACCGATCCCAAAGATGTCTGACACCCTCGAGGGTCTTTCTCCCTCGACCATATGATCAGCTCAAAAGCCAATCCCAATGGGTGTCCTCAAGGGCCTCTTACCCTCGCTATAAATCTGGACTATCGGGAGAGTACCCGAAGTCTGGCTCTAAACTGGAAGGAACTGGTGTACTCACGAACATTAGCCCGGGGGAGCTCTCCGAACCGGCGACTAAAGCGTGTCGCGCACACCGCATGCTCTTCAGTAACCGGCGTAAATGCGGGGCCTAAGGGCAAACTACGCGGGCCAGTGCGCATGCCTAAGACTTCGGAACGGTGTCACTTTGAACACACGAGGTGCGAGGCCCTCGGCACTCATCTGTGCATGCGGCTTGTACCACCGACACGAAGCTAAGAACCGGCCAAGGCGAGCTTGCACCGTTGATGGGGTTCCGCTCTAGCGAGCTACAAACTAGGCTTATGCCGATGTGGTAGCTAAATCCACATCGGCTGCCGGGGGGAAGCAATGTACGTTATGCTTCGCTCTACTCCCGACCGGTGGGGACAAGGTACGTTATGTCCGCTCTCAGCCTCTAGATGATGACAACCCTAACACACTAGCTAGAGTATAGAGCAAACGATTCTGGCTAAACATACATAATCATCATCAATCATACATAACCTAGCATGATACTACGAACTTAAAGCAGAATCTCGGGCATGCTTGGAAGAACAATCCTAGCATGGCACTAACATGTACAATCAAGCAAACATGCTAGCAGGAGTGCAATCACAAGTCATCCTATCCACTAATCATGTCCATAAAAGTAAACATGCATATAAGGCACATTCAAGAAAGCATCGCGAGGTCCACACAACCACGGTAAGGAATCCTTACACGAAACGAGCGAAATAACTTTCACAATCAAATAATGACCCTCGAGCTTTAAAGCGAAAACCGAGCAACCTAAGCATTTTAATAAAAACAACCTAATTAAATAAATGCATGGTCAATAGCCTAGGGCCCAAAGGAAAAAGTCTCGGAATTACCGACCGAGAAGACACAAGGCCACGCCCCAACCCGCCTTGCACGGCAAGGCGGTGCCGTCCGTCAGCAGGACAAGCAGGCGCGCTGCACCTGGCGCTGGCGCTGGGCACCAGCGCTGCCCAGCACTAGGCGCCGGGCGCTGCTTCAGGCACTATCGGGCGCCTAGCTTGGCGCGCTCTGGCGCGGGAAGGGAAGCGCGCTGGCGCTGGGTTCGCGCGGATCGCGACAGAGGAGCGAGCGCGCTGCCGGGCGGCGACGCGACGAAGCAGCACGGCACGCAGACGCGGTTGCCGCAGCGAGCGAACACGCTGGTCGGGGCGGCGAAGGCGGCTGGGCAAAGCAATAAGCGGAGCGCGCGCGCGCGCGTCTGGCGGTTCGATCCGGAAGTGCGGAGCGCGCGCGTTCGCGCGTCTGGGCGAGGCGAGCGATCTGGCCGGGCGCGCTGGGCATGGGCGATCTGTGGCGTCTGGGAGCGCTGGGGCTGGCGCCAGCCGCTGGGCGACACAGGGTTGGTGCGATCTGGGGCATGGTTGGGCGGTCTGGTGGTCTGGTGGCTCGACAGGGATGTGCAGTGGTGCGGTGGCTCGACAGGGGATGTGCAGGTGGTGCGATCTGGGCATGGCGGGTGGGCTTAGCGGCTAGGGTTTGGGTTCTTGGTGAGGTCGGCTAGGAGAGAGAGAGAGAGAGAGAGAGAGAGAGAGAGAGAAAAATCTTGCCAAAACAAGGGAAGAGGGATTTTCTTGATTTTTCCTTCTTTTCCTAATTTAAAAGGCCTAAAATCCCTTCCCAAAGCATCCACTTTCAAAACCCGCCCAAGCAAACTTACTTAAAAATAAAACTCTCATTTCCTACAAACTCTCAAAGACCATTTAGGCAAGGGCTCAAATCCCAATGGAAGCACCAAAAATTATAAATAATTTTGCCATTTTCAAAAATACTTCCAAACTTCCAAACAACTTGCCCAAACCTCTGGGTCTTGCAACCAACAACCATTAAGCTTCGACAAAGGCGGGAATGACCCGAATCACGAAAATCCACAAAACCACGGCCAGGGGCAAAAGACCAAAATACCCCTAAGGGTTAAAAAACTCTAACGGCCCATCCGAACATCCGAATAATGACCCAAAATCACCTGGGTAACCGAAATAGAAAACTGGGCCGTTACACTCGCCGACAGGGCCAGTCTAGGGGTCGAAATCAACACCGACCGCAGATTAGAGCACAAAATTGTCAATAGGGCGGGGCCAGGCAGCTGGCTCATTGCATCAAGTGTGGTAAGGCGCTTTTCGGATTGTGTGGAGCATCGCCCGTGCTTGCTACGAGATGTGGCAAGGAAGAGCTTTTAGCCAAAGACACACTTGAGATGCCGGAGGGAGATGTGCTCGTGTAGCCGCTTGCTGTTAGACCGTTTGACGGCGGTGTGTGTCGAGAGGCGATCGAGGAACCCTAAGTTGTGGAGAGCCTCACCAGAGCTCAGTCAGACCCAGGCAGTGTTCCTCGATTGAGTTGCTGGATGCTTGTTGTCGGTTAACAAGCTAGAGTTGTTCTTGGTAACCTCCACGTTGATTTTTGGAATTCTTAGCGAGGTGGTGCTTGGTGTCGACCAAGGTTTGGTTCCCATGTTGTTTCGTGAGCTAGCTCGGTTCGAGCAAGAGGGCGTTGCCCTGAGGACTTGTTCCTAGTCAGGAGGTTTCGGGAGTTGACCCCTCCCTCGGTGGTTGAGTAAGTTCTGCTAGTTCCAAGTTGGGGGTTCAAGCGTTTGAGGATCCTCGGATGTTGCTTCCGAGAGAGTTGGTTGTTGTTGCCCTTGGGTTTGAGCAAGGCAGCGAGAGTGTGTGAAGTTCGCTGTCCTTCGGAAGTTTGCTTGCTGGGAAATCGTTCCTGTTGAGGAGGAGTCAACTTAGCTCCTGAGTTGTGTAGTTGATCAGAGTAGCGCAGCGGTCAGCCCAGCGAGAGTGTCACTGCGTTTGTTTGTTAGCAAGCGGAAAGTTGTTTGTTCCCGCAAGGGCGGAGGCCTGCCAGTTCAAGGGCTTGAGTTGTTGTTGGATCTTTGGAGTTTGTAGAACCCCTTAGTTCTTTGGTAGTTGAGTTGCACCGTGGATGCCGGCCTCGAGTTTTAACTTTTATGGTAGTCTTGCTGACTCGTGTTGTTCATGATCCGCAAGCTTGTGGTCGCCGCTATCCTTATTCCTCACGATGCTTCGTGGGTGGAGTTTCTGGATTGGAAGAAGAGTTAGGTCTAAGCTAAAGGAGGAAGTCCATTGAGTAGCCAGTTGGACTTAAGAGTTGAGTGGCAGCTTGGAGGCGAGCCTTGCTCGTTATAAGCTTGGGTTGAGTTTCTGCGGAGCAAGCCTTCTCGAGCTTTGTTCCTAGTTGATGTGCGTTCGCAGTTGGCGTTATAGCTGCGCCACAGTTGAGTGGGTTGGCACAGAGATGTCGTGGCATTGGTTGGAAACCTTAGAGTTGTTATCCTCCAGCTTTTGTGTTGCTAGTAGCCGCGTGTTGTTTTATTCCTTGCTGCTCGAGGTTCCCGTGAGAGGAATGTTGTTTGTTTTCCTATCTGGCGATGTTCACCTAGGCCAGTGGCTGATCGGATTGCATTGGAAAGTTTGTTGTCGGCCGTTGAGGGGCTTCAGTTTGTTAGTTTGGCCGAGTGGAGCCTGTGCCTGGACCTTGTCTTCTAAAGGTGGCCGTAGCTGAAGTTTCAGCTGGTGTGTTGGTGGTAGCCATTTGGTGAACCAGAAAAGTGCCCCTTGGCTTTGGTGCATCGATTTCTCGTAAGATGGTTGCTTTAGTGTTGTGGACGCATGCTAGTTGGAGAAGGTTGCCTAGGGATCAGTCACCAGTTGGTGGATCGAATTGGATTTCGTTAAGGATTGTAGGCAACCAATGGGGTTTCGCGAGTCTCTTGCGAAGTAAGAGTAGACCGTTTTGTTTCTGAAACCAGGAGGTTCAGGCTTGTTTGGTCACATGGTGAAGGGTCGAGGTCGTTTGATAACAAATATGAGCATTCAGAGAAGTTACGCCGGAGCGTGGCGTAGAGTTTTAGAGCCTGTGACCCGTCCACGAGTTTGCTGAGAGTAGCCCCGTTTGAGAGTTGGTGCGAGTCAGAGGGTGTGACTCACCGACTAGCTATCGCATGATTTCTTCGAAGCTCAGTGTTAGTTCAGTTTTGGTTGAGATAGTTTGTGGCGCACTCGGTGTCTTTTGGGCTTGAGACTTTGGGAAACCAAGAGGGTTCGGTTTCAAGAAGGATTTGTGTTGTCTTAACCGGAGCTTGGTTGGTTAAGAATCAGTGGAGTTTTCCTAGAGTTGTTTTCGTCTTAGGACTTTCAGGACGAAAGTCTTAAAAGGAGGGAGTATTGTAACGGCCCGCTTTTCTATTTCGATTACCCGGTGATTTCGGTCATTATTCGGATGTTCAGATGGGCCGTTAGAGCTATTTTAACCCTTTAGGGTATTTTGGTCTTTTCCCCGGTCCGTGGTTTTTGAAGATTTTCAAGATTTCAGGGCCATTCCCGCCTTTGTCGAAGCTTAATGGTTGTTGGTTGCAAGACCCGAGAGGTTTGGGCAAGTTGTTTGGAAGTTTGGAGGTGTTTTAGAAAATGGCAAAATTAATTGTAATTTTGGTGCTTCCATTGGGTTTTGAGCCGTTGCCTAAATGGTCTTGGGGAGTTCGTAGGAAAAGAGAGTTTTATTTTTAAAATAAGTTTGCTTCAGTAGGGTTTGGAAAGAGGAAGCTTTGGGAAGGGATTTTAGACCTATTTAATTAGGGAAAAAGGAAAGAAAATCAAGAAAATCCCTTTTCCCCTTGTTTTGCAATCTCTCTCTCTCTCTCTCTCCTAGCCGACCTCACCAAGAAACCCTAGCCGCCCTAACCGCACCCCCGCTCAACCTGCTCGGCCCAGCGCACGAGCAGCCAGTTTGCACCGCACAGCCTCAGCGCACTGAGCAAACCAATTGGTCCTGAGCCGCGCGCACCAGACAAATTTCGGCCGCTCGCGCGGCGCTTCAGACGCGCCGCAGACCGACCAGATCGGGTCGCCCGGACGCGCCATACGCCCCCCACACCAAGCCGCCACGCAGGGCCCCGCGCGTCGCCTCGCCGCCGCGCGCGCGCTACCAAGCCCGTCCGCGTCTGCGTGCGTGCCGTGTCGCTCGTCTGTCCCCTGCGCTCGCCCGCCCAGCCCAGAAGACTTACCGTTAAGCGCCGAAAGCAGCGCCGAGCCGCACTCAAGCGAGCGCCAAAATCGCCCCTTGCTGCCGAGACCCCGTGCCTTCTCGGTTGGTTGCTCGGTTTCGCTTTAAAGCTCGAGGGTCCTTATTTGATTGTGAAGGTTATTTCTGCTCCTTTCCAGGTAAGGATTCCTTACCGTGGTTGTGTGGACCTCTGCGATGCTTTCTTGATTGTGCCTTATATGCATGTTTACTTTTATGGACATGATTAGTGGATAGGATGACTTGTGATTGCATTCCCGCTAGCATGTTTGCTTGTTTGTACATGTTAGTGCCATGCTAGGATTGTTCTTCCAAAGATGCTTGAGATTCCCGCTTTAAGTTCGTAGTATCATGCTAGGTTATGTATGATTGATGATGATTATGTATGTTTAGCCAGAATCGTTTACTCTATACTCTAGCTAGTGTGTTAGGGTGTCATCATCTAGAGGCCGAGAGCGGACATAACGTACCTTGTCCCCACCGATCGAGGTAGAGCGAAGCATAACGTACATTACTTCCCCGGCGGCCGATGTGGATTTAGCTACCACATCGGCATAAGCCTAGTTTGTAGCTCGCTAGAGCGCGAACCCCGCCAGCGGTGCAAGCCCGCCTTGGCCGGTTTCTTAGCTTCGTGTCGGTGGTACAGCCGCACAGATGAGTGCCGAGGGCCTCGCACTCTCGTGTTCGGTGACACCGCTTCCGAGTCTTAGGCATGCGTGCCGCCCGCGTAGTTTGTTCTTAGGCCCCACATTTACGCCGCCAGTTGCAAGATGCGGTGTGCGCGCAAGACACGTTAATCGCGCGGTTCGGAGAGCTCCCCGGGCTAATGTTCGTGAGTACACCAGTTCCTTCTTGTTTAGAGCCGGACTTGGGTACTCTCCGATAGTCCAGATTTATAGCGAGGGTAAGAGGCCCTTGAGGACACCCATTGGGATTGGCTTTTGAGTTGATCATATGGTCGAGGGAGAAAGACCCTCGAGGGTGTCGGACATCTTTGGGATCGGTTTTTGAGCTGATCAATTGGCCGAGGGAGAAAGACCCTCGGAGATGTCCCGGGATTGGTTATGAGAGCCAATCATTAGGTCGGAAGAATGAGACTTCCGAGGATTCCAGATTCTGCCTTGTAAGCTCGTTGAGCTATGATCTGTGTTGGTAACTGTTTGCATGTATACTAGGGTGCTAGATGATTGACGTATCGTATTGTACCCCGGTTGGGGATTCTTACTGAGTATGTTTATACTCACCCTTATTTCTGTGGTTTTCCACCGTGTAACTTGGGACAAAGACCGGACGGCTAGCGGAGGGAGTTGATTGATCATGGGAGCTGCCGGCACTCTGTCTTTATTGTTTGCATATTTGTTCAGCATGTAGATGAACAGGAGTCCTAGGGGAAACATTATAAAAAGTTGTTTGAACTGTTTTGAATATTTTTATATACTGGCCAGGTTTGTTTACTTCGTTGGTCTTTCTTAAACAAAATTGTTGATTATGTTTTAAGCATTCCCCGTTTCTAAATGTGTTGAAAGGTTTTAAATGTGAGCACTAAACCGCTTGATGAAGTATTTTAACTTGCATGCTGAGTGAGAACCTAGGTTTAGGACCGTATTTTGGGTCGGGTTCTTACAGTATGTTAGCTAGAGATACGGTTAAGGATGGCCGAATCGAGATATCCAGAGAGTTGCTTGTAGCTACGTTCATAGTCCTACCTATGAGCGGCTTTGATGTGATACTTGGTATGGAGTGGTTAGCTGCTAACCACGCGTTGATCGACTGCCACTGGAAAGAAGTAGGGTAAGGACCTGACCCGAGAAACGGTCTCTAACCTAGATCCTTACTTAGCATGCATGATTATGAATGTAAAACATAAATCAGTGTTCCAAATTTCATACTTTGCAATCAACACATTTAAAACAAAAACTGTAATTCCAATAAACAATACCAACAAGTAAGTGACTGATCAGTACTTTCTTAAAACAAATCAAAGGGAATGGTTCGAGAAACATAAAATAGTTTTTGAGTGCTTTCCTAAGGACTCAAGTCCCACTACATGCTAATTCATAAAAACAATAAAAGAACGTGCAACTCAGAGTCAGCTATCCATGATCATCCAGCAGCCTTGTAACGACCCCGGTTTTTCATCCCGGTCTTCCAGGTATGCCCTAGGGGTAATTTGGTAATTTGGTCAGGCCGTCAGGGCCGTTTGTGTCTTTTCCAGTTACTAAAATTATTGGATGGATTTATGTAGGTTTTTGGAAGGATTTGTGGTTTGGTTTGAGCAAGGTTTGATGCAAAAGTAAAAATAAAGGAAATTGTGCTGCAGCTGGGGTTTGAACCCAGGTTTCCTGGAAAGCTTGTGGGGTTGTGTGCCAATTGAGCCATTAGGTGCTCTTGTTACTCTTTCTACATCACATCTTAGTTAACCTTGGATCTTTGGTGTTTGGTGCATTTGGTTAAATGAAATAGAAATTAGGTTTGTTGTGTTTTCTTCTCCAAAAGAGTTGTGGCCGCCCAAGCTTTCTCCCAAGCTCTCCTTGCCGATTCTTCATCCTTGCAGCTCCCTTGGATCGTTCATCATCATTCCGGGTAGGTATCGATCTTCCTCTTCTTCTTCTCATCCGTTTGGTGTCTTTGTTTGGCCAAGTGAATAGAAGAGTGTTGTGTGTGTTTGTGTTGATTGCAACCACCGAGAGAAGCCCCAACCAGCACCATCGTCGCCGTCCACCGCCGGATCGCGCGCGCCGGATCGCGCCAAAGAAGCCCAGACCGCCCCTGCCGTCGCACCAGATCGCCCTTGCCGTCACAGGCCCTGTCGCGCCCAGATCTCGCACAACAACCGGCCCAGCCCCTGTTCGGCCATCGCTAGCCCGACGTCACGCCGGATCGCGCCAGCAGCGAGCGCCGGCGCCCGCGCGCGCTTCGCGCGTGTCGCTTGCCGAAGCCGCGCTCGCCCGCCGCGCCCAGACGTTCGCTGCGCGCTCGTCCGCCGGCGGCTCGCCGTGTCCGGATCGCGACGCCGCTTGCGTGCGTGCCGCTGCCGCTCGCTGCTGAAGTCTCGTCTCGTCGCGTCGCAGATACCGCGCGCCTAGCGCCATCCGCTGCGCGCGAGACGCTCCATGCGCGTGCGTGCGCCCAGCAGCCAGGCGCCCGCCTGCCGTGCCGGCTACCGCCAAGAACTCCAAGTTCGTGTCGCCGTGCGCGCGTGAGTGCCCCGAGTGAGCTTGCTTTGTTCTATTGTTTTTAGACGTTTTAGATGCCGATTATTATTGGTTTGCTAGGTTCCCGCCGCTAGCTCGGGTTTGTTCCGCAGCTTAGGAATTGTGTGTAGAAGCCTCCCGACCAAGGTAAGGATTTCTTACCGGAGTTGTGTGGGCCTCTGCGGTATATTTGTGATTGTTGTTTTGTATGCCTGTATGATTATTAGCATGTTTAGCCCTAGGTGATCTGTTCAATTCTGTCGCATGAACTCTTGTATTGTTTCTCATGTTAGCCCATGCTAGGTTGTTCTATTCGCATGTTCGATATCTGTTCTTGCTTCGTAGTATCATGCTAGGTTCCTTGTATCTGTTGAGCACGTATTGGACCGCATTGATTGAATTGTTATTATTGCTATGGTTTAGAGTTCGGTAGGTAGCATCATCCGGGCGGATGCATAACGTAACTTGCATCCCCGACAGGACGCGTGCGAGATGGTACTCGTCACTGATCCCGTTAGGGTTTAGCTAACCCTAACGGTGGCCCCGCAATCTTGGGTGAGGGTGGCGGTATCGTTAAATGCCCCAATGGTCGGGATGATGACTTGGCATTGCCTCGTCGTCGGCGATCGGCACGTCCTCGGCGTGTTCGGCCGTAGCCCTTGATTGCCACTGTTAGGGCAGGACCGCTTCACGGTGTAAGCCTACCACGGCCGGTTCCTTAGCCTCAGTGCGGTGGTACAGTCGACATAGTTCACGTGTCCAGTCTCACACCCCTATGTCGGTGACACGATCCGGAGATTTAGTTAGGCATGGTGATCGAACACAGGCGACTTGCCACTAGACCCGGCACCCCGAGTTTGCGTGAGCTTGCCACCGGGCATCATCATATCTTGAGCGATGCACCTTTCGTATCGTCGATGATTGAGCCGAGGCCGGGACTTGTTCCCGTATAGAGCGTATAGTGTGTTGTGGTATTTTTCCGACTAAGACCACGAGTTGGCATCCGAGGTTGTAAAGACCCAGGCCAAAAGGGGCTCTAAATGGGCCTTTACCCCAATGCATGTATTCAAAATAAAAGACATTATGAAAAATAAATTTGGATCCCAAGTAAAAACAGAAACATTCCACAATCAAAACATACATTTCTAAAAGCATACTCTGATCGAGATTTATTTAAACCATTTAAACATTCCACAAGTACAAATATGCTGGAATCCATAAAACGTAAGAAAACATCCTAGGGCTCCGTGCCCGTCTACATGCATTCGGGGAAATAACAAAAGTCAAGAGTCATGATATAATAAAATGGTCGAGATGACAAGCAGGATTCCATGATCACGACTCCTCCTTTCACCATCCTGTCTCCCGCCTTGGTTACCCGGAAAACCACGAGAATAAGGGTGAGTAACGAATTACTCAAGAAGAATCCCCAACCGGGGTACAATACGATATACATGATCATCTAGAAGAATGTATGCAAGCTATGAGTATAAACACGAATAGAGCACATAGCTTAAGTCCACACTTGGACCTCGGATGCCAACTCGTGGTCTTAGTCCGGAAATAAATCCACCACACAATACGCCCTATACGAGAAACGAGTCCCGCCTCACCGCTGTCTCTTGTCGATCGAAAGGTGCACTAGCTCAAGATCCCGAGGAGCTCTCCGGCCGTGGCGCCAGTAATGAGCGTAAGCGCGCCTCGCGCGTGCTACTACGGAACTATGGGGTGCCGGGTCTAGTGGCAAGCCGCCCATGTCCAGATCCACCACGCCTAACTAAATCTCTCGGATCGGTGTCACCGACATAGGGGTGTGAGACTGGACACGTGAACTATGTCACCTGAACCACCGCACCGAGGCTAAGGAATCGGTCGTGGTAGGCTTACACCGTGAAGCCGTCCTTGCCCTATCGTGGTGGCAATCAAGGGCTACGGCCGAACACGCCGAGGACGTGTCGATCGCCGGGATGAGGCAATGCCAAGTCATCATCCCGACCGTTGGGGCATTTAACGATCGCCACCCTCACCCAAGATTGCGGGGCCTGCCGGTCGGGTTAGCTAAACCCTCACGGGGTCCAGGGACGGAGTATTACCTCGTGCGTCCCCGCCATGGATGCAAGATACTTTATGCATCGGGCCGATGATGCTACCTACCTACACTCTAACATATCATTTCAATAGCATATAATCCAATACAATCCAAAACGTGCTCAACAGATACAACGAACCTAGCATGGTACTACGAAGCAAGAATGAGATATGAGCATGCGAACGGAACAACCTAGCATGGACTAACATGAGAGAACAACATACGAAGTCATGATAGTCGAGAATTGAATGAGCACCTAAACTATACATGCGATAATCACAAACAAACATACAAACCACAATCACATAGAACATCGCGCAGGTCCACAACTCTCCCAGAAGAAATCCTTACACGCCGGCAACTACACACAAAACCTAAGTCGCGAACGAACCCGAGCTAGCTACGAGAACCTAACAAAACAATGATAATCATAATCCATAAGCCTAAATATAATAAAATAAACAAGGCTCGGCTCGGGAGCAACTCACGCGGCTCGGGTGACACGCAGACGGGCGCAAAGACGGCGCGGGAACTGCTCTCGGGCGCCGACGCGCGCAGAGAAGGGCTGATGGCGCGAGGACCGCGACACCGGGCGCCGCAAGCGCAGAGGCGGCAGGGCTGCGCGCGCGCGCATGACGGCCGGCCGGTGGTGCGCGCACGGGCGCGGAAAGCGGACGGACGACGCGCGCGCGCTGGCGCGAGGCGACGACGCGATGCGCGCGCGCCGCAGCGCGAGCGAGCGCGCGCGGGCGCGAGACGCGGGCGCGCGGTGGCTGCTCACTCGGTGGCGCGCGACGACGGCCGCGACGGCCGGGCGGTCTGGCGGCGTTCGGTGCTCTCTGCTGCGCGATCTCGGGCAGCTGGGCTTCTTGCTGCTAGGCGATCTGGGCGGCTGGGCTTGTTCTTTGGCGAGATCTGGGCATCTTTGGGCGACTGCAACAAACACACACACACACAAGCTCTTCTTCTTACCTTCGGCCAACAAGAACACCCAATCGAGAAGATGAAGAGGATGAAGACTTACCCGGAATGATGATTGAACCAAGGGAGCTGCAAGGATGAAGAACTCGGCAAGGCAATGGAGAGAAAAGCTTGGGCGGCCACACACTTTGGAGAAGAAGATGAGACAAACCTAATTTCTATTTCATTTAACCAAATGCTCCAAAACTCCCAAAATGCAGGGCTAACCATAAAATGATGCAGGGAGAGCAACAAGAGCACCTAATGGCTCAATTGGTACACATCCCCACAAGCTTCCCAGGAGACCCGGGTTCAAACCCCAGCTGCAGCACAATTTCCTTTATTTTTACTTTTGCACCAAACCTTGCTCAAACCAAACCACAAATCCTTCCAAAACCCTACATAAATCCATCCAATAATTTTACCACTTGAAAAAAAAATAAACGGGCCCTGACGGCCCGACCAAATTACTAAAATACCCCTAGGGCATACCTGGAAGACCGGGATGAAAACCTGGGTCGTTACAGAATCCAAGTGTGGACTTAGCTATGTGCTTCGCTCTGTGTTTGTACTCATAGCTTGCATACATTCTTCTAGATGATCATGTATATCGTATTGTACCCCGGTTGGGGATTCTTACTGTGTAATTCGTTACTCACCCTTATTCTGTGGTTTTCCACAGGTAACCAAGGCGGGAGACAGGATGGCTGAAGGAGGAGCTGTGATCATGGAATCCTGCTGTCATCTCTGACCATTTTATTATATCATGACTCTCGACTTTTGTTATTTCCCCTGAATGCATGTAGACGGGCACGGAGCCCTAGGATGTTTTCTTACGTTTTATGGATTCCAGCATATTTGTACTTGTGGAATGTTTAAATGGTTTAAATAAATCTCTGATCAGAGTATGCTTTTAGAAATGTATGTTTTGGTTGTTGAATGTTCTGTTTTTACTTGGGATCCGAAATTTCTTTTTCATAATGTCTTTTATTTTGAATACATGCATTGGGGTAAAGGCCCATTTAGAGCCCCTTTTGGGTCGGGTCTTTACAAGCCTCCTCCTAGCCATCCAGCCTCTGTCCCAAGTTACCTGGTGGAAAACCACAGAAAAATAAGGGTGAGCAACAAGTTACTCAGTAAGAATACCCAACCGGGGTACAATACGAAAACATCTCATTTAGCACAAGAACATGCAACCATACAATGACTCAGACCAAACAGTTGGGTTAAACCATACGCCCCTTCTGGAGCCTTCCTATTCGAAAGCTTACAGCTACAAACTACCCTAGGTTCTACACCTGGGTGCCCTTCAGGCCTTACTCAACCTAGGACTCAGTGCTGCCCATCGGGGACTTACACACCTAGGATGCCCATCGGGGTCTTACACCTCCAACTCAGTGATGCCCATCGAGGACTTATACACCTAGGATGCCCATCGGGGTCTTACACCTCCAACTCAGTGATGCCCATCGGGGACTTATACACCTAGGATGCCCATCGGGGTCTTACACCTCCAACTCAGTGATGCCCTGTAACGGCCCAGTTTTCTATTTCGGTTTCCCAGGAGTTTTCGGGACATTTTGCGGATGTTCGGATGGGCCGTTAGAGCTTTTTAACCTTTAAGGGTATTTTGGTATTTTGCTCCCCGGTCGAGGTTGAGGATTTTCGGGGCTTGTGGTCATTTCGGCCTTCGTTGAGACTTGATTAATGTTGGTTGCAAGACCCAAGGAGTTTGGGTTAGTTGATTAGAAGTTCGGAGACATTCCGGTTGATAGCAAAATTAATTGGAATTGAATTGGTCCCATTGAGATTTGAACCCTTGCCCTAATGGTGAAATTGGAGTTTTTAGAAAAAGAAGATTTAGTTAAAAAGAAAGGAATTTCTTTAGCCGGGACCCGCAAGAGAAAGCCTTGGGAAGGGATTTTAGACCCATTTAAATTAGGAAAAGGAAAAGAAATCCTATTCCCCTTGTTTTGGAAAAACAATCTCTCTCTCTCTCTCTCTCTCTCTCTCTCTCTCTCTCTCTCTCTCTCTCTCTCTCCTTGCCGAGCCCCTCACCAAGAAACCAAACCCTAGCCGCTCAGCCCATCCCCACACCAGATCGCACCAGCCCTGCCCAGCCACGCCGCACCAAACCGCGCGGATGCCTCGCCCACGCGCGCGCAGCGAGACGCCCTCATCGCCCATGCGAGCGCGCGCCCGATCGATCGCTTGCCTCGCCCAGCCAGACGCGTCGCGCCGTGTTCCGCACTAGCGGCCCAGAGCGCGCGCGCGCTCCGCTTTGCTTGCTGCCCCGACCGCGTCGCCAGCGCCGCTTCAGCTGCCACCAGACAGCGTCGCCGCGCACGTTGTCCTCGCGAACCGACGTCCCGCCTTGCAGCGCCCGAGCCAGCGCGCAGCGCCGGCCTCGCCAGCGCCGGCGCCCAGCGCCCTACGCGCCGCCGGCGCCCGGGTCCTTGCTTGCCTACCGAGACGTGTGCCTTCTCGGTTGGTAAATTCCCGAGCCTCCACCCTTTGGACTTCCCGATTTTAGATGTTTGTTTATTAATTAGGATATTTTATTACTTGCTTAGGTTGCTCGGGTTCGCTTAAAAGCTCGAGGGTCGTTATTTGATTCGGGATAGTTAACCTCCACTTATTTCCGTAAGGATTCTTACCCGGGGTTGTGTGGACCTGCGAATAGTTGATAGCACGCGATTCTTTGTAATTATATGAGTTTCTAGTGATAGGTTTCATGTTTTCTTTTGATTCATGTTCGTGACATGTTTACATCCCGTTAGTTCCATGTTAGGCTTTCCTATCTTGATAGAATCATGCTGCGTATTGTATGCTGCTAGATCCAAGTTACGGTTAGATGTATGATGTATAGTATAGAGGGCCGTAGAGGTAACTAGTTTGGGGTCCCGCTCGGGCAAGACCCGATGGACATCTGGAGGTGTAAGGCCCTACGGGCATCCTAGGTGTGTAAGGCCCACTGGGCATCACGAGTTCGGAGGTGTAAGGCCCTACGGGCATCCTAGGTGTGTAAGGCCCACTGGGCATCACTGATTCTGGAGGTGTAAGGCCCTACGGGCATCCTAGGTGTGTAAGGCCCACTGGGCATCACTGATTCTGGAGGTGTAAGGCCCTATGGGCATCCTAAGTGTGTAAGGCCCACTGGGCATCACTGATACTGAAGGTGTAAGGCCCGATGGGCATCCTAAGTGTGTAAGGCCCCACCGGGCATCACTTTGTATCCTAAGTGTGTAAGGCCCCACCGGGCATCACACATTGTGTCCTAAGTATGTAAGGCCCCCACCGGGCATCACTTTGTGTCCTAAGTATGTAAGGCCCCACTGGGCATCACCGTGTCCTAGGTTGTGTAAGGCCCAGGGCATCCAAATGTAGGACCTAGGAGAGGCTATAGACGGAAGCCCTTGAGTAGGCTCGCCTTTGAAGTAGCTCATAGCCTACACCAACCGTGCCCGCTCTAAGTCATTGTATGGTTGCATGTCCGTGTGCTAAATGAGATGTTTTCGTGTTGTACCCGGTTGGGGATTCTTCTTGAGTAACTCGTTGCTCACCCTTATTTCTGTGGTTTTCCACGGGTAACTTGGGACAGAGAGGATGGATGGCTAGGAGGAGGCTGGCTGGATGATCATGGATAGCTGACTCTGAGTTGCACGTTCTTTCATTGTGTTTATGATTTAGCATGTAGTGGGACTTGAGTCCCTAGGAAAAGCACTCAAAATCTATTTTATGTTTCTCGTACCGTTTCCCTTGATTTGTTTTTAAGAAAGTACTGATCAGTCGTTTACTTGTTTTTATTTAATTGGAATAATGGATTTGTTTTAAATATGTCTACTGCAAAGTTTTAAATTTCAAACTATGAACGACGTTTTACATTCCTAATCATGCATGCTTAGTAAGGACCTTAGGTTAGAGACCGTTTCTTGGGTCGGGTCTTCTGATTGGTATCGAGCTCTCGAGTTATAGGTTACGTGAGACTGACTGCGATTGTAGGTTGTTTTCCATGATCATCAGCGCTCCGGCTGACCATCATCGTATGTCCATAAGTTTAAGGTTAATGGTTAAGAATTACAATCATCGCATCTAGTATACATGTGTTACCCTTGTTGGGCAGTGAGAGCCCCAGCGTGGCTAGTTTTTATGCCTTGTGTAGACCGCCAGGTTGTTGATTACACATTGAGGAGTAGGGACGTTTGGTATGTCCAACCGAGGAGTTGGACTGATCGTGTTGTTGTTGAGACCACGTCCAGGGTTGTCTAGACCCGTAGGCCAGTTTGGCCCCTGGCGATTGAGCAACCAAGAGGAGGGTAGAGGCTAGTCTACCTCAGAGCGAGACTCCTTGAGCAAAGTGTGCTCCCGCCATGAGAGAGTTGATGGCAAGTCTTTTAGCTATCAGAGGGCGGAGACCCAGGCGCAGATTGTAGCGCGTAGTGAGGAGGGGGGAGAAATAGCAATGTACGTTATGCTTAGCTTTACTTCCAATCAGTGGGGACAAAGTACGTTATGTCCGCCCTCAACCCCTGAAGCAATGTACGTTATGCTTCGCTTTACTCCCGACCGGTGGGGACAAGGTACGTTATGTCCGCTCTCAGCCTCTGGATGATGACAAACCCTACTATACTAGCTAAGAGTATAGAGTAACTGATTCCTGGCTAAACATACATATAATCATCAATCATACATAACCTAGCATGATACTACGAACTTAAAGCAGGAATTTCGAGCATGCTGGAAGAACAAACCTAGCATGGCACTAACATGTACAAACAAGCAAACATGCTAGCAAGAATGCAATCACAAGCTGTCCTATCCACTATTCATGTTCATAAAAGTAAACATGCATATAAGGCACAATCAAGAAAGCATCGCAGGGTCCACACAACCACGGTAAGGAATCCTTACCTGGAAACGAGCAGAAATAACTTTTCACAATCAAATAATGACCCTCGAGCTTTAAAGCGAAATCGAGCAACCTAAGCATTTTAATAAAAACAACCTAATTAAATAAACAACAACAGCCAATCAGCTTAGGGTCTAAAAAGAGTGGAGGCTCGGGAATTACCAACCGAGAAGGTACTAGGACTCGGTCCCATCTATCTCGGCAAAACAGGCTCTCGGCGGCAAGTGGGCGAGCGAGCGTGTGTAGCTGAGCAGGCGGCGCCAGTTGGCGCTGGCTTTGCGCGCTTGGCGAGGGCGCAGCTGGCGCTGAGCTGCGCGCGCGATCGCGACGTAGGCGTAAGCGCTGGCGCGCGGCGGACGCGACGAGCGGCACACACGGGCATGCGACGCAGACGGTCTTGGGCGCGCGGCGGGCGACGGCAGACGGCGCTCTGGCGGCGGCTCGTGCGGGACGGCGCGGCGCGCGCTGTCTGGCGACTGATGCAGAGTTGGTGCGCGCGCGCACTAGGCGGAGTTCGTGGCTGTGCGCGCGTCTGAAGCGCAGCTTGTGCGGAGCGGCTGGGTTGTCTCGTGCGCTGGCCGGGCGCTGGCTGCTCTGTGCGCTGGGGTGACAGCAACTGGCCGCTTTGAAATTTGCTGGTCTTGCTGGTGTCTGAAGCGGGGGTCGACTAGGGCGGTCTGGGCTGGCTGGTGCGGCTGGGCATGGCTGGGCGGCTAGGGCTTCTTGGTGAGGTCGGCTAGGAGAGAGAGAGAGAGAGAGAGAGAGAGAGAGAGAATTTTGCAAAACAAGGGGAAAAGGGATTTTCTTGATTTTCCTTCCTTTTCCTAATTAAATAGGTCTAAAATCCCTTCCCAAAGCTTCCTCTTTCAAAACCCGGCCGAAGCAAACTTAATTTAAAATAAAACTCTCTTTTCCTACAAATTCCCCAAGACCATTTAGGGCAAGGCTCAAAACCCAAAGGAAGCACCAAAATTACAATTAATTTTGCAATTTTCTAACACCCCTCCAAACTTCCAAACAACTTGCCCAAACCTCTCGGGTCTTGCAACCAACAACCATTAAGCTTCGACAAAGGCAGGACTGACCCTGGAATCCTGAAAATCCACAAAACCCTGACCGGGGGCAAAAGACCAAAAGACCCCTAAGGGTTAAAATAGCACTAACGGCCCATCAGAACATCCGAATAATAAACCGGAAACACCTGGGAAACCAAAATAGAAAAATGGGCCGTTACACAACCTAACCCAAACTTGGAAGCATCGCTGTAGACTACGAAACCACATGTCCCCTCCAGGACTGCTAACTAGGATTTGAGTTGTCAGTTGCAACTCATTTGGGAGTCAGTATGTTAGCTAGAGATACGGTTAAGGATGGCCGAATCGAGATATCCAGAGAGTTGCTTGTAGCTACGTTCATGCCGAATCGAGATATCCAGAGAGTTGCTTGTAGCTACGTTCATAGTCCTACCTATGAGCGGCTTTGATGTGATACTTGGTATGGAGTGGTTAGCTGCTAACCACGCGTTGATCGACTGCCACTGGAAAGAAGTAGGGTAAGGACCCGACCCGAGAAACGGTCTCTAACCTAGATCCTTACTTAGCATGCATGATTATGAATGTAAAACATAAATCAGTGTTCCAAATTTCATACTTTGCAATCAACACATTTAAAACAAAAACCGTAATTCCAATAAACAAAACCAACAAGTAAGTGACTGATCAGTACTTTATTAAAACAAATCAAAGGGAATGGTTCGAGAAACATAAAATAGTTTTTGAGTGCTTTCCTAAGGACTCAAGTCCCACTACATGCTAATTCATAAAAACAATAAAAGAACGTGCAACTCAGAGTCAGCTATCCATGATCATCGAGCAGCCTCCTCCAAGCCATCCAGCTTCTGTTCCAAGTTACCTGGTGGAAAACCACAGAAAAATAAGGGTGAGCAACAAGTTACTCAGTAAGAATACCCAACCGGGGTACAATACGAAAACATCTCATTTAGCACAAGAACATGCAACCATACAATGACTCAGACCAAACAGTTGGGTTAAACCATACGCCCCTTCTAGAGCCTTCCTATTCGAAGGCTTACAGCTACAAACTACCCTAGGTTCTACACCTGGGTGCCCTTCAGGCCTTACTCAACCTAGGACTCAGTGCTGCCCATCGGGGACTTACACACCTAGGATGCCCATCGGGGTCTTACACCTCCAACTCAGTGATGCCCATCGAGGACTTATACACCTAGGATGCCCATCGGGGTCTTCCACCTCCAACTCAGTGATGCCCATCGGGGACTTATACACCTCGGATGCCCATCGGGGTCTTACACCTCCAACTCAGTGATGCCCATCGGGGACTTATACACCTAGGATGCCCATCGGGGTCTTACACCTCCAACTCAGTGATGCCCATCGGGGACTTATACACCTAGGATGCCCATCGGGGTCTTACACCTCCAACTCAGTGATGCCCATCGGGGACTTATACACCTAAGATGCCCATCGGGGTCTTACACCTCCAACTCAGTGATGCCCATCGGGGACTTATACACCTAGGATGCTCATCGGGGTCTTACACCTCCAACTCAGTGATGCCCATCGGGGACTTATACACCTAGGATGCCCATCGGGGTCTTACACCTCCAACTCAGTGATGCCCATCGGGGACTTATACACCTAGGATGCCCATCGGGGTCTTACACCTCCAACTCAGTGATTGGGGTCTTACACCTCCAACTCAGTGATTCCCATAGGGGACTTATACACCTAGGATGCCCATCGGGGTCTTACACCGCCAACTCAGTGATGCCCATCGGGGACTTAGACACCTAGGATTCCCATCGGGGTCTTACACCTCCAACTCAGTGATGCCCATCGGGGACTTATACACCTAGGATGCCCATCGGGGTCTTACACCTCCGGATGTCCATCGGGGTCGTACCCAAGCGGGACCTAAACTAGTTATCCCTACAATCTTCTGCACCTTACATCACCTGTCTAACCCTAGCATGGATCTAACAGCATACAACGGGGAACATGGTTATGCCAGGATGGAAGGACCTAGCATGGAATTATTAGAATACAACATAAAGCATGGATATGTCAGGATAGGAGAACCCTAGCATGGAACTAACGGAACGCAAACATATCACGAACACGAAATCAAAAGCAAGCATGAATCCTATCCACTAGAAACTCATACAGTTACGAAAATCAGTATGCTATCAAGTATTCGCAGGGTCCACACAACCCCGGGTAAGAAATCCTTACTTGGAAACAAGTGGGGAATAACTATCGCGAATAATTAACGACCCTCGAGCTTAAAGCGAACCCGAGCAACCTAGGAAAGTAATAAAATTATTCTAATTAACCAAACAGCAGCTAAAATCATGAAGTCCAAAGGGTGGAGGCTCGGAAATTTACCAACCGAGAAGGCACCAGGCTCGGCAAGGCAGGCGAGCAGGCGGGGCGTGCGGAGCGACAATTTGCTCTGCGCGCGAGGTCGAGCGGCTGAGGCTGTGCTTTTCTTGCGGCGAGTGCAAAGACGGCAGGCGACGCCTTGGTGGGCTGACGGCGTTGTGACGAACCCGACCCAAAACATGGTCCTAAACCTGGGTTCTCACTTAGCATGCAAGTTAAATATGATAACAAGCGGTTTAGTGCTCATATTTAAAACCTTTCAAAACAAATGAGAAGGGGGAAACCTTAAAACATAACCAACAATTTTCATTTAAACATAACCAACAAGTAAAACAACCTGGCCAGTGTTTATAAAATCATACAATACAATTTAAACAACTTTTTAAACAATGTTACCATAGGACTCCTGTCCATCTACATGCTGAATAAACAATGCAATAATAAATGACAGAGTTCCGGCAGCTCCCATGATCAATCAGCTCCCTCCGCTAGCCCTCCTGGTGTTGTCCCAAGTTACCTGAAAGATAAATAAGGGTGAGTATAAACATACTCAGTAAGAATCCCCAACCGGGGTACAATACGATACATCAGTCATCTAGCACCTCAACATGCAAGCAAACAGCTATCAACATAGATCATAGCTCAACGAGCTCACAATGCAAGATCTGGAGTCATCGAAAGTCTCCTACTTACGGCCTAATGATTGGTTATCCTGACCAATCCTTGGACATCACCGAGGTCTCTTTCACTCGGGGGATTGTTCAACTCAAAAACTGATCCCAAGGATGTTCTCAAGGGCCTCCTTGCCCTTGCTACTAATCTGGACTTACGGGAGAGTACCCGAAGTCTGGCTCTAAACTGGAAGGAATGGTGTACTCACGACATTAGCCCGGGGGAGCTCTCCGAACTGGCAACTAACGCGTGTGCGCGCACACCGCATGCTACTGCAACCAGCGTAAATGTGGGGGCCTAAGGACAAACTACGCGGGCCAGGTATGCATGCCTAAGACTCGGAAGCGGTGTCACTGATCACAGTAGCGCGAGGCCCTCGACGCTCATCTGTGCAGCCTGAACCACCGACCTGAAGCTAAGAACCGGCCAAGGTAGGCTTACACCGTTGGCAGGGTTCCGCTCTAGCAGGCTACAAACTAGGCTTTTGCCGATGTGGGTAGCTAAATCCACATCGGCGATCGGGGGGGAAGCAATATATGTTATGCTGCGCACACTTTACTCCCGACCAGAGCTAAATCCACATTGGCGATCGGGGGGGGAAGCAAGATACGTTATGCTGTGCACACTTTACTCCCGACCAGTGGGGACAAAGTACGTTATGTCCGCTCTCAGCCTCTAGATGATGACAAACCCTACAACTCTATCTAAGAGTACAGAGTAAAATGATTCCTGGCTAGCAAGCAATAACCGACATCAAAGACCTTTACCTAGCATGATACTACAAACTTAAGCAGGAATCATAAGCATGCTGGAAGAACAAACCTAGCATGGCATTAACATGTAAAATCAGGCAAACATGCTAGCAAGAGATCAAACATAGCTGTCCTATTACTATCATGCTCATAACAATCAGCAAACATACAAGGCACAATCGTGATAATATCGCAGGGTCCACACAACCACGGTAAGAAATCCTTACCTGGAACAAGCAGGAATACAATAATAATCACAAATCAAAGAGCGACCCTCGAGCATCTAATCAAACCCGAACAGCCTATACATCAAATAAAGCACCCCAAATAAATCCATAATCAGCAGCCAACAAATCAGGGCCTAACGAAGAAAAGACTTGAGAAATACCATCCGAGAAGCCATAAGGCTCGGGCCAACCAACACACAACAAGGCTGGCTGGGCGCAGGCGCAGGCACGGGTGCTGGGGCGAGGCAAGGGCGCGCGGGAGCGGGCTCGAGCTTTGATGGGCGACGGCACGCGACGCGGCTCGGCATAGGGGACGGCACACGAGTGCGAACTCGGCAAGCTACAGGGACGCGCGCGCGGGACGACGTGACGCGACGGGCTCAGGGCGCTCGGGATGGCACGGCGAGCTACAGGGGCGTGCGACTCGATGCGGCTCGGCACAGTGCAGGGCGGCACGGACCTGGGCGACGCGGGGCCTGGGCGAGGCTGATCTAGGAGACGCGGGTGTAACGGCCCAGATTTTTATCTCGGTCTTCCAGGTATGCTCTAGGGGTATTTTGGTAATTTGGTCGGGCCGTCGGGGCCATTTATGTCTTTTTCAGTTGTTAAAATTATTGGATGGACTTAAGTAGGATTTTGATGCATTGTGGATGTGTTTTGGGCATGGAGAGATGCAAAAGAAAAATAGGGATTTAATGTTGCAGCAGCTAGGATTCGAGCCAGGGTGGCCTTGTGTGCCAGAGCAGGGCCTTGCCAATTGAGCCACCAAGTGATCTTGTTGCTCTATCCGCAACATATTTTAGTTGGCCTTGAGTTCTTGGGTTTTTGGTGCATTTGATTAAAAGGATGGGAAATTAGGGTTTTGGCTGGTCTTCTCCAAATCACCATGGCCGCACAAGCCTTCCACCGAGCAGCTCTCCCACCGTTCATCATCCCGCCACCAAAGCCAGTGTGCGCCAGCGCCACCGCTTCGCCCGGCCGGCGTGCCGGCCGCCACCACGCCCGCTCGCCTAGCCGAGCCGGCCCTGCGTCGCCCAAACTGACTTTGCCATCGCGCCCGTGCGTCGTCGCACCAGCTCGGTGTGCCCAAATCGTGCCACCGAGCTCGCGCCTGCACGGCCGCGTCGCCAGCGCGCTCGTCGCCGTCCCAGAACGTCTGCGTCGTCAGCGCCCGTCGTCGTCCCAGAGCGTCTGCGTCGTCAGCGCCCGCGCGCCCGTCGCCGTCCCAGCGCGTCTGCGTCGTCAGCGCCCGTCGTCGTCCCATCGCGCCCGTCGCCGTCCCAAAGACGCGTCGCCGTGCGCTTCGCTCGCCGCGTCCGGCTTGTCGCGCCCGTGCGCTGCGCCCGGCGACCAACACGCGCAGCGCGTGCGCCCAGCTCTGCCGCCCATCTGCGCCCGTCAGCGCCCAGCGCCCGGCCCCTGCCGCCCATCAGCGCCCAGCAGCAGCCTCGTCGTGCTGTGTGCCCGTCCGCGTGTTAGCCGCGCCGCGTTCTCGTTGGCTAGCTCGAGATCGATCGCAGCTTAGGATTTTGGTGTGTAGTTGCCTCCCGGCCAGGTAAGGATTCTTACCCGGGGTTGTGTGGACCCTGCGAATACTTTGATAGCATGTTGATTATTGTGACTGTATGAGTTTCTAGTGGATAGGATTCATGCTTGCTTCGATCTCATATTCGTGTGATGTTTGCATTCCGTTAGTTCCATGCTAAGGTTCTCCTATCCTGACTTAACCATGCTTTATGTGGTACTTAATTAATTCCATGCTAAGTTCTTCCAACCTGGCATAACCATGTGTTCTGTTGTATGCTGTTAGATCCATGTTAGGGTTGGACAGGTGTTATGTGGTGCAGAAGATTGTAGGGGTAACTAGTTTAGGTCCCGCTCGGGTAAGACCTCGATGGACAACCGGAGGTGTAAGACCCCGATGGGCATCCTAGGTGTATAAGTCCCCGATGGGCATCACTGAGTTGGAGGTGTAAGACCCCGATGGGCATCCTAGGTGTATAAGTCCCCGATGGGCATCACTGAGTTGGAGGTGTAAGACCCCGATGGGCATCCTAGGTGTATAAGTCCCCGATGGGCATCACTGAGTTGGAGGTGTAAGACCCCGATGGGCATCCTAGGTGTGTAAGTCCCCGATGGGCATCATTGAGTTGGAGGTATAAGACCCCGATGGGCATCCTAGGTGTATAAGTCCCCGATGGGCATCACTGAGTTGGAGGTGTAAGACCCCGATGGGCATCCTAGGTGTGTAAGACCCCGATGGGCATCACTGAGTTGGAGGTGTAAGACCCCGATGGGCATCCTAGGTGTGTAAGTCCCCGATGGGCATCACTGAGTCCTGGGTTGTGTAAGGCCGAAGGGCATCCAGGTGTGGAACCTGGGGTAGTTTGTAGCTGTAAGCCTTTTAATAGGCAAGCTCTAGGTGTGGTGTATGGTTTAACCCAACTGTTTGCTCAAAGTCATTGTATGGTTTCATGACCGTGTGCTAAATAAGATGTTTTCGTATTGTACCCCGGTTGGGGATTCTTACTGAGTAATTCGTTACTCACCCTTATTTTTGTGGTTTTCCACAGGTGACCGAGGTGCGAGACATGATGGTTGAAGGAGGAGCTATGATCATGGAACCTGCTGTCGTCTCTAACTTTTTATGTTATGACTCTTGTCTTTTTATTTCCCCTGAATGCATGTAGTCGGGCACGGAGCCCTAGGATGTTTTCTCATTATTCTTGTGGATTCCAGCATTGTTGTATCTGAGAAGGTTTTTGAATGATTTTAATAAATCTCTGATCAGAGTAAACTTTTGGAAATGTATTTGTCTTGAAACAAGTTCGTGGAGACAGGGACAGGTTTTAGTAAACGGAATTGATTTTTGATTGAATGCTGAATGTTTTAATTTTTAATTGGAATCCGAAATCATATTTGTATATTGTCCTTACTTTGAATGCATGCATTGGGGTAAAGGCCCATTTAGAGCCCCTTTTGGGTCGGGTCTTTCTGTGAGGCCACAGCGACACTGTGACTGCGGGTGGTCTGGCGAGCGAGCAAGGTCAAGGCTCTGCACCGTGGCGCTTGTCTTTGCTCGAGCTGCAGCCTCGGGCTTGGGCGAGCTGGGGCGACCAGGGGGGCTGGCTCGGGCTGGGAGGTGGGGGGCTCGGGTTGGAGGAGAGAGAGAGAAAAAGAGAAAAAAGGAAAAATGGGAAAATAAAAGGAAAAATGGGATTTTATCCTAATTTTCCATCCTTATCCATTTTATCCAATTTTTAAAAGCTTAAAATCCTTAAAATCCCATTTCCCGGCTTTCTCCTTCGAGACCCAACTGAAGCAACCTTTTCCAATAAATAAAACTCACTTAAATCCAACTCCCAAATCAACACTAAGGGCCCGGGCTCGAATCCCAAAGGAAACACCCAAACAACCATAACTTTGCCCAAAACCCAAATCACAACCGAACCTCCAAACGAATAGCCCAAACATCTCGGGACTCATGACCACCAACAAACAAACCTCGACAAAGCGGGGAGCTTCCTCAAGCCCCGAAAATCCACAAATCTGCCTGGGTAGCAAAAAGACCAAAATACCCCTAAGGGTCAAAAGCACTCTAACGGCCCAACCGAACCATCAATCAACCTAAGCACCTCAAAATCTGGAATAGAAAATGGGCCGTTACAATACTCCCTCCTTTTAAGACTTTCGTCCTCGAAAGTCCTAAGATGAAACAGCTCTAGGAAATCTCCACTGATTCCTAGCCAACGGAACTTCTCGGCTAAGACAACACTAGCACTTCTTCGAAAACCAAACCCTCTTGGGTTCTCAAAGGCTCAAAGCCACAATGCTATCCAGACTGCCACAACTATCTCAACAATGACTGGGCAAAGCTAACCGAAAGGCCACTGCTCCGATCCGCTCAAGGATCTCAAAAGGCCCTACAAACCAGGGGCTCAATTTAAACCCTGCTAATCCAACACGGAGCACCTCTCTACGGTGATACTCTCAGCAAACTCGAAGACTGGGCACAAGCTCCAAAACTCAACGCCACGCACTGGCATAACTTCTCAGAATGCTCACAGCTGTTAACAAACAGCCTCAACTCTACACCATGCTGGCAAAACAACTAAACCTCTCAGGTTCCGGAAACTAAACGGCCTACTCTTACTTCACAAGAGACCAGCGAACCACAAAGCTTACCTACAGCCTTAACGAAAAACAATCGAACCACCAACTGGCGATTGATCCTAAAGGAAAAATCCAGGCACAGGCTCCACTCGGCCAAGCCAACAAACTGGAGCCTCTCAACGGCCAAACGCAAACTTTTCCATGCAAACCTACCAGCAACTGGCCAAAGCGAACATTGCCAGGCAAGGAAACAACCAACATTCCTCTCATGGAAATCTCGGGTAGCAAGGACCAAACATCACAGGGCTACCTGCAACACAACAGCTGGAGGAGAACAGCTCAAAGGCTAACCAACCGATGCCACGGCACCTCTGTGCCAACTCACTCAACTAAGGCTCCGCTAATCGCCAACTGCGAAAGCACAACAACTAGAAGAAAAGTCCGACAAGGGCTTGCTCAGCAGAACTCAACTCAAGCTCATAACGAGCAAAACTCGCCTCCAAGCTACCACTCAACTCTTAAGTCCAACTGGCTACTCAAAGGACTTTCTCCTTTTAGCCTAGGCCTAACTCAGCTTGCGACTAGAAACTCCACACTCGGAACATCGCAAGGAATACGAACTGACGAGGCTATCTCCAAAGATAACACTCGAGGCTGGCATCCATGGTGCAACTCAACCACCATAGAAACTAGGGGTTCTTCAAACCCCAAAGAACCAACAACTTTCCAGCAAAAACTCAACTCTTAAACTGGCTGGCCTCCGCCCTTGCGGGGACAAACAACTTTTCGTTTGCTAACAACACAATGCAGGGACCCTCTCGCTGGGCTAACCACTGCTCTACTCTGATCAACTGCACAACTCAGGAGCTAAGCTGACTACTCCTAAACGGGAACGATTTCCCAGCAAGCAAACTCTGAAGGGCAGCGAACTTCACACACGCTCGCTGACTAGCTTAAACCCAAGGGCAACAACAACCAACTCTCTTGGAAGCAACACCCAAGGGAAAATCTCAACTGATTGGACCACCAACCCAGAACTAGTAGAACTTACTCAACCTCCGAGGGAGGGGTCAACTCCCAAAACCTCCTGACTAGGAACAAGCCCTCAGGGCAACGCCCTCTTGCTCGAACAGAGCTAGCTCTCGAAACAACAAGAGAACCAAATCTTGGTCAACACCAAGCACCAACTAGCCACCACTCCGGAACCAATCCGGACTCTACTCCAAACAAACACTAGCCTGCTAGTCTACCAAAACTGCCAGCAACTCACCCGAGGAACACTGCCTGGGTCTGACTGAGCTCTGGAGAGGCTCTCCACAACCTAGGGATCCTCCGATCACCCTCCGACACACACGGTCGTCAAACGGTCTAACAGACAACCGGCTACACGGGCACAACCCTCTCCAGCATCTCAACTACGCTTGCCAACTCCAACTCCTTGAAAACCAAGAGGACCAGAAACGCTACAGAATGCGTCATCCTCCTACTCAAAGCATCAACCACAACATAGCTTCTGCCCAAGGTAAGGATCCGAACAGCTCTCTTAGCCATAACGATCAGAAACTGTGCGGCTTTGCTACAACCGCTCTTGTTCAGTTCCAACTGAACTCTAACCAGGCCAAGGACCAACTAGCAAAAGTTGCTTAAACAACAACCCGGCTACGAGCACGGCATCCTTACAACCAAAGCTAGGGCACTTGCCAAGAACTAAAGCCTTGACAACTCAAAGACTGAGCACTGGTTCCTCAACATGAACCCCTCGTGGTTTCCCAAACATGAACCACGGAACAAGCTACACAAAAGCACACCGGGGTGTACAGCTTCAACTTGATCCCTTAACATCCAATGCCAACAAGGACTCTCACACAGGGCAACTTTTGCCTCCAACAGAGCCACTACTAACAAGGGAGCAACAAGAGTTCAAACCCACTCGGGGCCAACTCACCACGAAAAGCCATATTGGAAAACTCACTCTACAAGAGCGTATCCAGACCATGCTGCCAAACCTCAAACCAATGTGCCTACTAAACGCGCTCCGATCAGCCATCCAACTCATGGCACTAACACTGGATCAACCACGCATCCTCGATGCCAACACTACCCATACTAGGGTAACTCAAAGGGTAGCCGAATCATGCTACCATCAAACTGGCTCACAGGCTCACAACACAAGCGCGAGAACTCGAACGCGCTAGCTCTTAATAGCCTACAACATCCTTTGTACCCAACTCTCGGTGACTCTGAAAAGCTCCTACTTTCCCTCGAAAGACCTCAAACTTGTAGTTCTCTGACCACCACCGAGCTAGATCTCTTATGCAACCCAAACAGGTGCAATCTCAGGAAATGGGTACAAGACTAGCGGGGATGCTATACTCTGGGCGGCCATGGAACCACCTGCACAAAAGTGCCAACTGGCCTGAATCTAGGCCTCCTCTCAAAGCTTGGTGCCAACAGGCACTACATCCTTTACAACACAAATCAGCCTTATATGAGCTTTATCCCCCTCTGAGGGAAGGGAAGGTCACACTCCAAGTGACGGGGCAAAGGCACTCAACACAAGAGTCCCAACACTCGAGCAGCCTAATCTCTAGCATCTAGCCTAACAGACATGCCACGGCCTACTCCTGCATCCCACTCGATGCTCAACACTAGCTCAGGCCAACTCCTCGGGTGGCAACAACTAGTTCCACATCTGGAACATCCAAACAAAAGAGTGCTCCACTCTACTAGCCCGCTGAAATCCACAAACGGATTAAGCCCTGACAAGCAAACTCCATACAACACCCTAGCTACGAGGGTACTAAAAGAACTGGCTGTAAAACAACAGCAGGCTTGCAAGGGGGCAAAGATGTCTCTACATCTGCCTCAAGCCACTAACCCGGCAATTTGCCAATCAATCGGGCGACTGGTGGAGACTCTGCTAGTCCACCTCTCTCAAGGGACTTCCACCACCAACTGCTGTACCAAATAGCACAGGAACGACACACCTCGTCCTCTGAACAGCAGGGCATCCCAACACACGGATGCTAAACTCAATCCTGGCCAACTGCTTTACTACTAGCAGTAGGACTTTCTAAAACAGCGAGCTCTACAGGCTTCCACTTGCCAAACTGGGCGGCTCCATCAACGCCAACAAACTCATCGGCATAAACCTGCTGATCATGCCCTCTCGGGAATCTCCGGGGAAACAAGAGCTACTGGGGGGTGCGTCCTGAAATACTCTGTCAGCTGGGCTATCTGTGCCCGGGACTCCTCACTACGCGCTACAATCTGCGCCTGGGTCTCCGCTCTCTGATAGCTAAAGACCTGCCATCAAATCTCTCATGGCTGGAGCACACTCTGCTCAAGGAGTCTCACTCTGAGGCGTGCTAGCCTCTACCCCCTCCACTAGGCAACTCAACTGCCAGGGCCAAATCTGGCCTACGGGTCTAAACGACCCTGGACGCGGCCTCAACATCAACACGATCAGTTCTAATGATTGGTTATCCTGACCAATCCTGGGACATCACCGAGGTCTCTTTCACTCGGGGGATTGTTCAGCTCAAAAACTGATCCCAAGGATGTCCTCAAGGGCCTTCTTGCCCTTGCTACTAATCTGGACTTACGGGAGAGTACCCAAAGTCTGGCTTTAAACTGGAAGGAATGGTGTACTCACGACATTAGCCCGGGGGAGCTCTCTGAACTGACAACTAACGAGTGTGCGCGCACACCGAATGCTGCTGCAACCGGCGTAAATGTGGGGGCCTAAGGACAAACTACGCGGGCCAGGTATGCATGCCTAAGAATCGAAAGCGGTGTCACTAATCACAGTAGCGCGAGGCCCTCAGTGCTCATCTATACAGCCTGAACCACCGATCTGAAGCTAAGAACCGGCCAAGGTAGGCTTACACCGTTGGCAGGGTTCCGCTATTGCAGGCTACAAACTAGGCTTATGCCGATGTGGGTAGCTAAATCCACATCGGCGGTCGGAGGGGAAGTAATATACGTTATGCTGCGCACACTTTACTCCCGACCAGAGCTAAATCCACATTGGCGATCGGGGGGGGGAAGTAAGATACGTTATGCTGCGCACACTTTACTCCCGACCAGTGGGGACAAAGTACGTTATGTCCGCTCTCAGCCTCTAGATGATGACAAACCCTACACCTCTATCTAAGAGTACAAAGTAAAATGATTCCTGGCTAGCAAGCAATAACCGACATCAAAGACGCTTACCTAGCATGATACTACAAACTTAAACAGGAATCATAAGCATCCTGGAAGAACAAACCTAGCATGGCACTAACATGTAAAATCAGGCAAACATGCTAGCAAGAGATCAAACATAGCTGTCCTATTACTATCATGCTCATAACAATCAGCAAACATACAAGGCACAATCGTGATAATATCGCAGGGTCCACACAACCACGGTAAGAAATCCTTACCTGGAACAAGCAGGAAAACAATAATAATCACAAATCAACGAGCGACCCTCGAGCCTCTAATCAAACACGAACAGCCTATACATCAAATAAAGCACCCCAAATAAATCCATAATCAGCAGCCAACAAATCAGGGCCTAACGAAGAAAAGACTCAGGAAATACCATCCGAGAAGCCACAAGGCTTGGGCCAACCAACACACAACAGGGCTGGCTGGGCGCAGGTGCAGGCACGGGCGCTGGGGCGCGGGCTCGAGCTCAGCTAGGCGACGACACGCGGCGTGGCTCGGCACAGGGGACGGCGCGCGGGCGCGAGCTCGGTAAGCTACAGGGACGCGCGTGCGGGGTGACGCGACTCGACGGGCTCAGGGCGCTCGGGATGGCACGGTGAGCTCTGAGGCGTGCGCGACTTCGGTGCGGCTCGGCAAGCGTGAAGAAGGCGCGCACGACGACTGGCGACGCGAGGGCACAGGCGGCGCGGGGCTCAGGGCGACAACGTGCGGCGCGCGCCGGTCTGGGCGAGCAAAATTTGGCGGCTTTGGCACTTTGTCTTGTGCTACTGGCTCGGCCGCTCAAACTTGGGCGAGCTGGGGCGACCAGGCTGGGTGACCAGGGGGGCTGGCTCGGGCTGGGAGGTGGGGGGCTCGGGCTGGAGGAGAGAGAGAGAAAAAGAGAAAAAAGAAAAAATGGGAAAATAAAAGGAAAAATGGGATTTTATCCTAATTTTCCACCCTTATCCATTTTATCCAATTTTTAAAACCTTAAAATCCTTAAAATCCTATTTCCCGGCTTCCTCCTTCGAGACCCGACTGAAGCAACCTTTTCCAATAAATAAAACTCACTTAAATCCAACTCCCAAATCAACACTAAGGGCCCAGGCTCGAATCCCAAAGGAAACACCCAAACAACCATAACTTTGCCCAAAACCCAAATCACAACCGAACCTCCAAACGAATAGCCCAAACATCTCAGGACTCGCAGCCACCAACAAACAAACCTCGACTAAAGGCAGGGGCCGCCTCAAGCCCTAAAAAATCCACAAATCACGCCTTGAGGAGCAAAAGACCAAAATACCCCTAAGGGTCAAAACAGCTCTAACGGCCCAACCGAACCACTGAATCTGAACCGGAAGCACCTAAAAAACCGGAATAGAAAACTGGGTCGTTACAGGCTTGCAGACGCGGTTGGCATGCGGACGCGGACGGTGTTGGGTGCTGAGCGGGGGGGAGCGTCGCGTGCGGACGCGAGCTGGCGCAGGCTAGCGAGCGAGCTGGAACAGGCGCGCGGGCAACGCTGAGGCGCGGACGGACGGCGACGCGGCTGGTGCGCTGAGGCGAGGTCGTGCGGATGCAGTCGGATGGAGCTGCGCAGGCAGTGTGCTGGGGCGCAAGGTGCAAGCGACGGGCGGCCTGGGGCGCACGGCGCAGGCGACGGCTGGCTGGCTCTGCGGGCTGGCTGCAAGGCTGCTCGGTGCGGCCTGGGCTGGCGGCCGTGAGCGGGGAGGCAGGGTGATGGACGGCGACGGCGAAGGTGTGGGGAGAGGATGGGGGTTTGCGAGAGAGTGAAGCTCTTCTTTTCTTTCCTTTTCTTTTTTTTTTCTTTTTCCTTCCTTCCCTAAGTTAAATAGGCTTTGGGAATCTCAAATTCCCTTCCTAAGGCTTCCCCCCTTGGAGCCCTGGCCAACGCATTTATTTTTCCTTAATTAATTCCAAACTCCCTTCCCTCCTTGAGGCTAAGGGTTCGAGGCCTCCAATTCCTTTTTTTTTTAAACTAATTTTCATTTAACTGAAATCTGGGCTATTACAAGTAATGTTTAGGCTGCCGGGTTGGCCCCGCTTTAAGTTTCGTATAGTCCAGGGTGGAGTTTGCCCGTCGATAGTTTCAGCTGTGAAAGCTCGTCGTCTGCTAGCTCGTGGAGCTTGGGGCTACCTAGCCAAGTTGTATGGGGAGAGCGCCTTGTTGATCGTTGATCGTAGTACGATGCGTGCGAGTTTGCGGATGTATTTCTGAGCGATTACGTGGTTGCCTCCGAAGAGAGAGGTTGAGTTCACAATCGAGCTCGAGCCAGGGACCCTCCACTAGAGATTAAAGGAACTTCAGGTTCAGTTGTAGGAGATGATAGATCGAGGGTTCATCCGTTCGAGTGTGTCCCCGTGGGGAGCACCAGTTCTGTTTGTAAAGAAGAAGGATGGTTCGATGCGCTTGTGTATAGATTACCGTGAGCTTAATAAGGTTACTGTGAAGAATAAGTACCCGTTGCCTCATATTGATGATTTGTTTGACCAGCTTCAGGGAGCTTCCGTGTTCTCCAAGATAGATTTGAGATACGGTTACCATCAGTTGCGGATCAGGGATGCCGACATTCCTAAGACAGCTTTTAGGTCTAGATATGGTCACTACGGGTTCGTGGTCATGTCGTTCGGATTGACTAGCGCCCCAGCAGCGTTCATGGACATGATGGATAGGGTGTTCAAATCATTTTTGGACAGCTTCGTCATCGTGTTCATTGACAACATTCTGATCTATTCGAGGACTAAGGAGGATCATGCAGAGCATTTGAGGCGAGTGTTGTCAGCTTTGAGGGAAAACTGGATTTATGCGAAGTTTTCCAAGTGTGATTTCTAGTTGGAGCAGGTGGCCTTCCTAGGTCACGTAGTATCGAGAGATGGTATAGCCGTGGACCCCACGAAGATTGAGGCCGTGAGTTTCTGGGCCCAGCCGACTTCAGTTGCCGAGATTCGCAGCTTTCTTGGTTTGGAAGGTTACTATCGTCGGTTCGTCAAGGACTTTTCCGCCATAGCCTCGCCCCTCACTCATCTGACGAGGAAGGGTGTCGAGTTTGTTTGGGATGGTAAGTGTGATGAGAGCTTTGCCAGGCTCAAGCGCAGTTTGACTTCAGCACCAGTGGCTCTAATCTCAAACTAGCATGCTCAGCAAACATAACAGATACAAATGAATGCGTAGAACCAGAATAAAATAAAATAAATGCGCAGTGATCTAAAACATGTAGCGTACTTACCACATCGACATCTGTACGCTCGACCTCTTGTCGGGTCGTAGCAAACACCCGACCTGCTTCTTTGCCTTCGGCCGAGCCGCCATAGTCGGCCGATTACAAAATCGCCGGATGCCCTCCTTACCACAGCTGTGACAAAGTCTGGTCCCTGCCTGACAAACTCCAGTGTGGGCTCTCTCACAAGTAGCACATAAGGGAATCTGTCTAGGACCGCCCTGCTGGCAAGGCTGGAAGCGAACCGGAGCTCTACACTAATCCAAGTTCTAATATTGCCCTTGACGACGCTGGCTGCCACCACTGAAGTCAAATTTCATCTTCTGCCCCGATGTGGCTAGAACAGGACGCTGAACCGGAACGACAACAACCTGCTCGACTGGGTACTTCCCATTATAAATGGTCGCCAATTGCACTGCCTTAGCATAAGTATCGGGGGCTTGTGCCCTGACATCCTGGGATACACCATGTCTCAGACCAAAAATAAACTTCCTTGTCTTTAACTCAGGAGTAGCTATCAACTGCGGAGCAAAGTATCCATAATCCGAGAATTTCCTCTCATATTCCTCTATCGAGTTAGATCCCTGCTTCAGATTCTGGAACAGCCCTACCATCTTTTCCTGGGCCTCATCACTGATATACTTGGCCTTGAACTCTGTCTTAAAGAAATCCTAGGTGGCCGGTGAAGACCTAGCTGGTCTCTCACTCAGAGTGGACTCCCACCACCATCTAGCTGTGCCTTCTAGCACATGAGCTGCACAACGCGGCCTCTGAACATCAGGACACGCCATAATCAGAAAGGTGTACTCTAAATGGGCAATCCATCTGGCTGTTGCTAATAGATCTCTCAGGGCGCCGAACTTCTCTGGCTTCCACTTCACAAAGTCTTTCAACCATCTGCCAAGTTCCTCAGCACCATCTGCCCCAACTGCCTCTGTGGCTGCTTGCTCCTGTGGAGCTAGTGGTGCTGCAGTACCCTGCTAGAACATCTGAGTCAACTGCTCAATCTGGGCCCGGGACTCTTCCCGCTGCGCGGCCAACAAAGTCTGGGTCTCTGCCCTCTGGTCACTCAACGAACTGACCATCATGGCCTTCATAGAATCTACAAACTCTGCTCCAAGAGCAGTCTCTCAGTGCTCGATCGCCTCAACGTCTTCTCTAGGCAAAACAGAAGGAGCTACTGGTGGCACACCATTTGTCTCAGCTTGGGACGATGTCCCCTGCAGTATCAGAACCAATCCTGATACTCTGACCTGCTCTCGAACCTCCTCTTCCTGTGTGGGTGATTGGAATGCTGGCGATCTACACCCAAACAAACAAAGAGTCAGAACCTGCTCGTCTCCGCTCTACACCACTAAACAAGGCATACACTAGATGAAAAGTATTGTAAATTCTTAGCCCTTTTCTAAAACAGTAAACTTAGGCGTACCTGATGACTGTCAGAGTGCTGATGATCATGGAAAAATGACCTACAACAAAAGGTCAGTCTATAGAATCTATGACTCTGAGCTATGATACCAACTGTAAAGACCCGACCCGAAAGAGGTCATAAACTAGGCCTTTACCTCAATGCATGCTTTTAAAACTTAAAAGTAATATGCAAGATTGCTTCCCAGATTCTGAATGAAAATAAAAACTTGCAAACATTCGTGCAATAATCAATTATAAACATCCTGAAACCTGTCCCTGTTTCCAAGCACCTGTTTCAAGCTAAAAACAGTTTAAAACATACTCTGATCAGAGATTTATTCAAAACATTCAAAACCCCTAACAGTTTACAACAGTGTCAAAATCCAGAAACAATCAGAAAACATCCTACGGGCTTCGTGCCCAACTACATGCATTAAGATGACCAAACTAAAGACATAAATATAAACTCAGAGTTAAAAGACAGCAGGTTTTCAATGATCCGCAGCTCCTCCTTCAACCATCCTATCTCGCGCCCTCATTACCTGTGGAAAACCACAAAATAAAGGTGAGTAACGAATTACTCAGTAAGAATCCCCAACCGGGGTACAATACGATACAACTGGTCATCTAGCATAAAGTATGCAAGCTATGAATACAACATAGAAGAGAGCATATCACTTTAATCCATACATAAATACCACGGATGTTACGATCTTAATCCGGAAAACTACAACGAATCTCGATACTCTACGAAAAACTAATCTCGGCCTCCACTTTCCTACTATTGTCGATACGAAAGGTGCACTGAACTCAAGATCCCGAGGAGCTCTCCATTCGGCGATGTAATGAGCGTGTGCGCGCACCGCATGCTGCTGCAAACCAGGGAGGTGCTGGGTCTAGAGCATGCTGCCCTGGTCCAGTACGCATGCCTAAAAGAATCTTTGGATCGGTGTCACTGAACATAGTGGTGTTAGACCAGGACACTATGACTATGTCAGCCTGTACCACCGCACCTGAGGCTAAGAAATCGGTCGTGGTAGGCTTACACCAGGAACCGGTCCTTGCCCTATCAGGTGGCAATCAAGGGATACTGCCGACACGTTGAGGTCGTGTCGACTATCGGGGATAAGGCAATGCCTCGTCATTCCCTCGGCCGTTGAGGCATTTAACAATCTGCCACCCTCACCCAAGATTGACCAGGGCTGCTGTTAAGGTTAGCTAAACCCTAACGACGGATCAGTGACGGAGTACTGCCTCGCACGTCCCTGCCACGGATGCAAGTTACGTTCTGCATCCTCGCCCGGATGATGCTACCTATCAGAACCCTTGTGTCGCCCAGCCATAGTCGTCACACTGGCTCAGTGCCAGCGCCGCGCCGGCGCGGGCGATCTGCGCCCATCTGCGCCCCTCGCTCTCAAGAATGCCTCGCCCGTCACGGCCTGTTCACAGTGTCAGCCGCACCTCGTGAGTTGCTCCCGAGCTAAGCCCTATTTATTTTATTATATTTAGGCCTTTGGTTTATGATTATTGTTGTGTTTGTTTGGTTCGCTTTAGGTTGCTCGGGTTAGATCGCAGCTTAGATTTCTTGTGTGTTGTTGCCTTCCTGCAAGGTAAGGATTTCTCACCGGAGTTGTGTGGGCCCTGCGATATTATATGTGATTGCTGATTGTATGCTTGTTTTGTTTATTGACATGTTTAGTGATAGGTGCTCTATTCTGAATTCCCGACTGGCATGATTTCTTATGTTGTTTCTCATGTTAGTCCATGCTAGGTTGTTCCTTTCTGGCATGCTCGTATCTGTTCTTGCTTCGTAGTATCATGCTAGGTTCGTTGTATTCTATTTGAGCACGTATTGGATTATATTGGATTGTTTGTTGATTGTTTACTATAGGTTAGAGTGCAGATAGGTAGCATCATCCGGGCGGGGTGCATAACGAACCTTGCATCCACGACAGAGACGTACGAGATGGTGCTCCGTCCCTGATCCCATTAGGGACTAGCTAACCCTAACGGCTGGCCCTGCAATCTTGGGTGAGGGTGGCAAACTGTTAAATGCCCCAGCATTGACTTGGCATTGCCTTGTCCCCGGCAGCTGGCACGTCCTCAGCGTGTTTCGGCGGTAGCCCTTGATTTGCCACCTGATAGGGCAAGGACGGCTTCCTGGTGTAAGCCTACCACGACCCATTCCTTAGCCTCAGGTGCGGTGGTTCAGGCTGACATAGTTCACGTGTCCAGGTCTCACACCCCTATGTCAGTGACACCGATCCAGAGATTTAGTTAGGCGTGGTGACTGGACATGGGCAACTTGCCACTAGACCCGGCACCCTCCATAGTCTGCAGTAGCACGTGGTGCGCACTTACGCTCATTACAGCGCCGATCGGAGAGCTCCTCGGGATCTTGAGCTAGTGCACCTTTCATTCGACAATAGACAGGCTGAGGCCGAGACTTGTTTCTCGTATAGGGCGTATTGTGTGGTGATTATTTCCGGACTAAGACCTTGAGTTGGCATCCGATGATTATGTGTGATTTAAGCTATGTGCTCTATTCTGTGTTTATATTCATAGCTTGCATATCTTTCTGCTAGATGACCATGTATATCGTATTGTACCCCGGTTGGGGATTCTTACTGAGTAATTCGTTACTCACCCTTATTTTGTGGTTTTCCACAGGTAACCCGTTGTTCATCTCTGAGTCTTGTGCGAGACAAGATGGCTGGAGGAGGAGCTGTGATCATGGAAACCCGTTGTTCATCTCTGAGTCTTGTGTTTATGTTTATGTTTTAAATGTCTTCTGAATGCATGTAGTTAGGCACGGAGCCCTAGATTGTTTTCTGAATGTATTTCCGGATTCTAGCATTGTTGTAACTATTGGAAAGCTTTTATTGTTTTAAATAAATCTCTGATCAGAGTGAGTTTTGTAAATGTATTTGTCTTGGAACAGGTGCTTGGAAACAGGGACAGGTTTCAGGAAATTATGTTGACTTTTAAATGGATGTTTTATGTTTTAGTTTTTACTTAGAATCCGAAACACCATTTTGCATTTTGACTGTAGTTTTGAATGCATGCATTGAGGTAATGGCCTATTTTAGAACCCCATTCGGGTCGGGTCGTTACACAGGATCCTTACCCCGGAGGTGTTTGGAGAAGTTTTGTGGCCTTGGTTTCAAAAGAGAAAATAAAAAGAAAAAGATGTTCGACCCAGGGTTCGAACTCGGGTTGGAAATATTGCAGCTGTTGGCAAAAAGGAAGTAGCTCCAATTGATCCAAGAAGGAAAGGTATGCCCTTGTTTGTTTGTTAATTAGTTTGTTCCTCGGTTCTTCGGAGTTAAGAGTTAAATGAAAAAGAATTTCTTTTCTTTTAGCCTTGTTTCTTTTGTTCAGATCAGAGCAGAGAAAGGATTGGTGATATCCCCTGCGATCTCCCAATCTCCCATTCCAAAAAATCATCCATTGCAGCCTCCTCCATCGCCAGCCCCTCGATCAGCCGCACCACCCTTGGCCGAGACTCCATCGTAGCCCATGATGCATGCATCATCGCGCAAGCCCTCGCCATTCGCACCAGCGCTCAGCCCGATCTGGCGAGCTTTGCCGCATCGCCCTTGCATCCCTGTAACGGCCCAGTTTTCTATTCCGATTTCATAGGTGCTTTCGGTTCAATATTCGGTGGTTCGGTTGGGCTGTTAAAGCTATTTTAACCCTTAGGGGCATTTTGGTCTTTTTGCTCCCTGATCAGGGTTTGTGGATTTTCAGGATTCCAGAGTCATTCTTACCCTTTGTCGAGGCTTGTCTGTTGTTGGTTGCAAGACCTAAGAAGTTTGTGCTAGTTTGTTTGGAATTTGGAGGTGGTTTGGTTATTAGCAAAATTAATGTTAATTAAAGTGCTTCAATTGGGATTTGAACCCTTGACCTAATGCTGATTTGGAAGCTTGATTTAAATGAGTTTTAATAAAGAGAAAAGATTGTTTCAGCTGGGACTCGAAGGAGGAAGCCCTGGGAAGGGATTTTAGGTCGCTAAGCTTATTTAAATTAGGAAAGAGGAAAAGAAAACAAGGAGCCCTATTACTCACCTTGCCGTCCTCCAAGAATCAAGAATCGAGAGCCAAGACCAGCAGCAGGCCGTCGCACTAGTTGAGCCGCACTAGCGCATCAGACCCGGCCGCCGCTCGCAGTGCACACCCACCGCGCCGCACTAGCGGCGAAAGGCCACACTGTCGCACCAACAAATGGCGCAGCCTAGACGCCACAGCTCAGCCCCTGCATCACGCCCAGACGCCCAAGTCCGCCTGCACCGCGTCGCAGTCCAGCAGCCAGATCGTGTCGCCGTCTGCGCGTCCAGCCAGGGCGCCGTCCCAGTGCAAGCTCGTTCGCGTCTGTGCGCCAGCGTGCCCATGTCGCCGTCGCTGGTTCGCGCACAGCTCCGCGCCTGTGCCTGTACCCGTCCCCCTGCCGCGCCAGCGCGCCCAGTCTGCTAGCACCAGCCGCACGTCCTACCGCCCACTTGCCGCCGAGACCCTGTTTTGCCGAGATAGTTGGGCCAAGACCTAGTGCCCTCTCGGTTGGTATTTTATGAGCCTCTACTCTTTTGGACCCTAAGTTGTTGGTTGTTGTTTGTTTAATTAGGATGATTTTATTATTTAATTAGGTTGTTCGGGTTCACTTAGAAGCTCGAGGGTCGCTTGTTGGTTGTGGCAGTTATCTTATTGCTTGTTTCCAGGTAAGGATTCCTTACCAGGGTTGTGTGGACCCTGCGATGTTTTCCTAATTATGCCTTGTATGCCTGTTTACTTTTATGAGCATGTTAGTGGATAGGACCGCCTGTGTTTGAATTCCTGCTAGCATGTTTGCCTGGTTGTACATGTTAGTGCCATGCTAGGTTTGTTCTTCCAGCATGCTTATGATTCCTGCTTTAAGTTCTTAGTATCATGCAAGGTTATGTGTGATTGATGTTGATATGTATGTTTAGCCAGGAATCAGTTATTTTGTACTCGTAAGTAGGCTTGTAGGGTTTGTCATCATCTAGAGGCTGAGAGTGGACATAACGTATGTTGTCCCCACCGATCGGGAGTTAGAGCGAAGCATAACGTACATTGCTTCCCCCCGACAGCCGATATGGATTAGCTACCACATCGGCATAAGCCTAGTTTGTAGCCTGCTAGAGCGGAACCCTACCAACGGTGCAAGCTTGCCTTGGCCGGTTCTTAGCTTCAGGTCGGTGGTTCAGGCTGCATAGATGAGTGTCGAGGGCCTCGCACTACTGTGTTCAGTGACACCGCTTCCGAGTCTTTAGGCATGCGTACCTGGCCCGTGTAGTTTGTACCTAGGCCCCCACATTTACCCTGGTTGCAGCAGCATGCGGTGTGCGCGCACATGCGTTAGTCGCCGGTTCAGAGAGCTCCCCCGGGCTAATGTTCGTGAGTACACTAGTTCCTTCTAGTTTATAGCCAGACTTTGGGTACTCTCCCGACAGTCCAGATTCGTTAGCGAAGGTAAGAGACCCTTGAGGACACCCATTAAGATTGGTTTTTGAGCCAATCATATGGTCGAGGGAGAAAGACCATCGAGGGTGTCGGACATCTTTTGGGATCGGTTTTTGAGCTGATCAATTATCCGAGGGAGAAAGACCCTCGAAGATGTCCCGGGATTGGTTTTGAGAATCAATCATTAGGCCGGAAGTAGGAAACTTCTGAGGACTCCAGATTTGCCTTGTAAGCTCGTTGAGCTAAGATCCGTGTTGATATCTGTTTGCATGTGTACTAGGTTGCTAGATGATTGAATGCATCGTATCGTACCCCAGTCGGGGATTCTTACTGAGTATGTTTATACTCACCCTTACTGTGGTTTTCCACTAGGTAACTTGGGACAGCACCAGGGCTGCTAGCGGAGTGAGTTGAGAGATCATGGATGTTGTTGACACTCTGTAAAGACCCGACCCAAAAGGGGGCTCTAAATGGGCCTTTACCCCAATGCATGTAGTGAAAATAAAAGACATTATGAAAAATACATTTCGGATCCCAAGTAAAAAAAGTAAAACATTCAACAACCAAAACATACATTTCTAAAAGCATACTCGATCGAGAGATTTATTTAAACCATTAAAACAATCCACAAGTACAAATATCTTGGAATCCATAAAACGTGAGAAAACATCCCGGGCTCTGTGCCGTCTACATGCATTCAGGAAATAACAAAAAGTGAAGAGTCATGATAAAATAAAATAGTCGAGATGACAAAGCGGGATTCCATGATCACGGCTCCTCCTTCACCATCCTGTCTCCGCCTTGATTACCTGTGGAAAGCCACGCAGAATAAGGGTGAGTAACGAATTACCCAGTAAGAATCCCCAACCGGGTACAATACGATATACATGATCATCTAGAAGAATGTATGCAAGCTATGAGTACAAACACAGAGCGGAGCACATAGCTAAGTCCACACTTGGACCTCGGATGCCAACTCGTGGTCTTAGTCCGGAAATACCACAACACACTAAACGCGCTATACGGGAACAAGTCCGGCCTCACCGCTTCATCGCCGATACGAAAGGTGCACTAGCTCAAGATCCCGAGGAGCTCTCCGATCGGCGCCAGTAATGAGCGTAAGCGCGCACCGCATGCTCTCTTGCAAACTCGCGGGTGTGCCGGGTCTAGTGGCAAGCCGCCCGTGTTCGATCCACCATGCCTAACTAAATCTGGGATCGGTGTCACGACACATAGGGGTGTGAGACTGGACACGTGAACTATGTCACCTGTACCACCGCACTTTGAGGCTAAGGAACCGGGCCGTGGTAGGCTTACACCGAGAAGCGGTCCTTGCCCTAACAGTGGCAATCAAGGGCTACGGCCGAACACGCCGAGGACGTGCCGATCGCGGGGGCGAGGCAATGCCAAGTCATCATCCCGACCGTTGGGGCATTTAACGATCCGCCACCCTCACCCAAGATTGCGGGGCCTACCGGTTGGGATAGCTAATCCCTCACGGGGTCCAAGGACGGAGAATCGTCTCGAACGTCCTTGCCATAGATGCAAGATACTTTATGCATCGGGCCCTGATGATTCTATCTACCTCAATTCTAAACCTTAACAATAATAACGATTCAATCAATGCGGTCCAATACGTGCTCATCATATACAAAGAACCTAGCATGATACTACGAAGCAAGAACAGATATCGAACATGCTAGAATAGAACAACCTAGCATGGGCTAACATGAGAAACAATACAAGAGTTCATGCGATCGAGAATTGAGCAGAGCACCTAGAGATAAACATGCTAGTAATCATACACAGCATACAAAACAACAATCACAAATATACCGCAGGTCCACACAACCCCTGAAGAAATCCTTACCTTGGTCGGAAGACTTCTACACACAAATCCTAAGTTTGCGGAACAATCCCGAGCTAGCGGCGGGAACCTAGCAAACCAACAATAATCGGCATCTAAAATGTCTAAACAACAATAGAACAATGCAAGCTCACCGGGAACTCACGCGCACGCGGCGACACGAGCTTGGGGTCTGGCTGGCGAGCCGGCACGGCAAGGACGCTGCTACTGGCCGCTGCCGGCACCAGCACGCGGCTTGCGGACGCAGACGGCAGCGACGAGCGTCTGGGCGGCGCGCGGCGCCGGCGTCGCGATGCGGACACGGCGAGCGGCTTCGGCGAGACGCGCGCGCGCGCGAACGCGTCTGGCGAAGCGCGCGCGGCGGCGGTTCGGCAAGCGGACCACAGCGAGGGCGCGCGATGGGCGACGCAGCGCGGCCGACGCTGGCGGCGCGGCGAGACCTCTGGCGTCACGGCGGCGATCGGGCGATCTGTCTTCTTTGGCGAAGCGACAGCAAGGCTGCTTTGCTGGACAAATCTGGGCGTCACGGCGATCGGGTGGGACGTCGACGGCAGGGGCGATCTGTCTTTGCTTGGCTCGGCTACACTCACCGGTCGTGATCAACACAACACACACAACACACCTCTTTTCACTTGGCCAAACGCACACCAAACGGATGAGAAGAAGAAGAAGAAGATCAATACCTACCCGGAATGATGATGATCGAACCCAAGGAGATGCAAGGATGAAGAATCGGCAAGGCTATGGAGATGGAGAGCTTGGGCGGCCAAGAGGTGTTTTGGGGAAGAAGATGGAATAACCTAATTCTATTTCATTTAACCAAATGCACCAAAACTCCAAAATCCAAGGTTAACTAAGAAGTGATGCAGAAAGAGCAACAAGAGCACCTAATGGCTCAATTGGCACACCTCTCTACAAGCTTCCCAGGAGACCCGGGTTCAAACCCCGGTTGCAGCACAATTTCCTTTATTTTTACTTTTGCATCAAACCTTGCTCAAACCAAACCTCAAACCCCTCCAAAAACCTACAAAAACCATCCAATAATTTTAGTAACTGGAAAAGACACAAACGACCCTGACGGCCCGACCAAATTACCAAATTACCCCTAGGGCATACCTGGAAGACCGGGAAGAAAAACCTGGGTCGTTACACACTCTCTCGTGTCGTTATTTACTTTTGATTTCAGCATGTAGTTGGACATGAGTCCATAGGGAAAATTATTTATTATTGCACGAACTATTTTTATGTTTTTAAGAAAGGTACTGATCAGTCACTATTTTTGAGTTGCATGGATTTTCTTAAGGAATGTTTGTTTTGACTTAAATGTTGTCCAACCTTTATGTTTGAAAAGTTTTTAAACTCAACTGCTAGTTCGTATCATTTATGCTTTTCATTTGCATGTTGAGTAAAGACCTAGGTTTAGGACCGTATTTCGGGTTGGGTCTTTACAGTTGGTATCAGTGAACAGAGTCATAGATTCTATAGACTAACCTGTTTGTAGGTTGTGTTCCCATGATCTCCAGCACTCCACGGCCGTCAGGTTTGTCTAAGTTATTTAAGCTAAGGGTTTTGTTTTACGATACTGCATCTAGTATACATGTGTTGCCCTTGTTGGGTAGTGAGAGCCCCAGTGTGGGCTAGCTTTTATGCTCTGTGTAGATCGCCAGTATGTTGATTACACATAAAGGAGTAGGGACGTTTGGTATTTCCAGCCGAGGAGTTGGACTGATCGTGTTGATGATGAGACCACGTCCAGGGTTGTCTAGACCCGTAGGCCACTTTGGCCCTGGCATTTGAGTTGCCAAGAGAAAGGGGTAGATGCTAGTCTGCCTCAGGGTGAGACTCCTTGAGCAGAGTATGCTCCAGCCATGAGAGAGTTGTTGGCAGGTCTTTTAGCTAGCAGAGAGCGGAGACCCAGGCGCAGTTTGTAGTGCGTAGTGAGGAGTCCCGGGCACAGATAGCCTAGCAGACAAAGTTTGTTTAGGAGACACCCCCTAGTAGCTCCAGTAGCTCCAGAGGTTCCCGGGAGGGCAGGATCAGCAGGTTTATGCTGATGAGTTAGTTGGCGTTGATGGAGCCGCCGAGTTTGGCAAGTGGAAGCCTGTAGAGCTTGATGTTTTAGAAGACCCACTGCTAGCAGCGAGGTGGTTGGCCAGGATCGAGTTTATCATCCGAGTGTTGGGATGACCTGATGTTCAGAGGTCGAGGCGTGTCGTTCTTGTGCTGTTTGATACAGCAGTTTGGTGGTGGAAGTCCCTTGAGAGAGGTGGACCAGCAAAGTCTCCACCAGCCACTCGGTCGATTGATCAGTTGCCGAGTTAGTAGCTTTTGAGGAAGATGTAGAGACATCCTGACCTCTTGCAAGCCCGCAACTGTTTTATAGCCAGCTCGGTTAGTACCCCGTAGTCAGGGTGCAGAGTAAAGTTTTCTTGTCGGGACTTAACCCGTCTTTGGCTTCTAGTTGGCTAGTAGAGAGAATCACCTTTTGTTAGCATGTTCCAAATGTGGAGCTAGGTGCTGTCACCCGAGGGTTGGTCTGAGTATTTATTGAGCATCGAGTGGAATGCAGGAGTAGGCCGTGGCATGTCTGTCAGACGAGATGTCAGAGACTAGACTGCTCGAGTGTTGGGCTTCTTGTTTTGAGTGCCATTGTCCCCGTCACTTGGAGTGTGACCTTCCCTACCCTTAGTGGAGACGTAGAGCTCGTTTTTAGTTGTTTGAGCTGAAAAAATGTAGTGCTTGTTGGCACGAAGCTTTGAGATGAGGCCTAGGTTCAGGCCAGTTCGCACCATAGGTGTAGGTGGTTCCATGACCCACCCGGAGTTTAGCATGCCCACTATTCTTGTACCCGTTTCCCGAGGTTGCACCTGTTTGGGTTGCATAAGAGATCTAGCTCGGTGGTAGTCAGAGAACTACAAGTTTGAGGTCCTTCGAGGGAAAGTAGAAGCTTTCAGGGTCACCGAGAGTTGGGTACGAAGGATGTTGTAGGTTGTTAAGGGCTAGCGTGTCCGAGTTCTCGCGCCTGTGTTGTGGGCTTGTGAGCCAGTTTGTTGGTAGTGCGATTCGACTACCTTTGAGTTACCCTAGTATGAGTAGAGTTGGCATCGATGATGCGTGGTTGATCCAGCGTTAGAGCCATGAGTTGGATGGTTGAGCGAAGCACGTTTAGTGGACATATTGGTAAGGGGAATGCCAATTTTGTGCGGTTATGCTCTTGTAGAGTGAATTGACCAATGTGGAATTTCGTAGTGAGTTGACCCCGAGTGGGTTTGAACTCTTGTTGCTCCCTTGCTAGTTGTGGCTCTATTGGGAGGCAAAAGCTGCCTTGTGTGAGAGTCCTTGTTGGAATTGGATCTTAAGGAATCAAGTTGGAGCTGTACACGCCGGTGTACTTTTGTGTAGCTCGTTCCGTGGTGTATGTTTTGGGAACCACTAGAGGTTCGTGTTGAGAAACCAGTGCTCAGTCCTTGAGGTGTCAAGGCTTTAGTTCTTGGCAAATGCCCTGACTTTGGTTGTAAGGATACCATGCTCGTAGCCGGGTTGTTGTTTAAGCAAGTTTCGCTAGTTGGACCTTGACCTGGTTAGAGGAACTTCTCGTTGATCGATGGTTAGAGTTTAGTTGGAACTGAACGAGAGCGATGGTAGCGAAGCCGCGCAGTTTCTGACCGTCATGGTTTAGAGTGTTGTTCGAATCCTTACCTGTGGTAGAAGCTATGATGTGGCTGATGCTTTGAGTAGGAGATGACACATTCTGTAGCGTTTCTGGTCTTCTTGGTTTACGAGGAGTTGGAGTTGGCCAGCGTAGTTGAGATGCTGGAGGAAGATGTGCTTGGGTAGCCAGATGTCTGTTAGACCGTTTGACGACAGTGTGTGTCGAAGGGTGATCGGAGGAACCCTAGGTTGTGGAGAGCCTCACTAGAGCTCAGTCAGACCTAGGCAGTGTTCCTCGGTTGAGTTGCTGGAAGCTTGTAGTCGGTTGACAAGCTAGCGTTGTTCTTAGTAACCTCCGCGTTGGTTTTTGGAATTCTTAGCAAGGTGGTGCTTGGTGTTGACCAAGTATGGTTCCCATGTTGTTCGAGAGCTAGCTCGGTTCGAGCAAGCGGCGTTGCCCTGAGAACTTGTTCCTAGTCAGGATGTTTCGGGAGTTTACCCCTCCCTCGGCGGTTGAGTAAGTACTGCTAGTTCTAGGTTGGTGGTCCAATCGATTGTGGGATCCCTCAGTTGTTGCTTCTAAGAGAATTGGTTGTTGTTGCCTTTGATGAGCAAGACAGCTAGCGTGTGTGAAGTTCGCTGTCCTGCGAAAATCCGCTTGCTGGGGAATCGTTCCCGTTTAGAAGAAGTCAGCTTAGCTCTTGAGTTGTGTAGTTGATCAGAGTAGCGCAGCGGTCAGCCCAGCGAGGGGGTCCCTGCGTTGTGTTGTTCGCAAGCGGAAAGTTGTTTGACCCCGCAACGGCGGAGGCCAGCCAGTTCAATAGCTTGAGTTGTTGCTGGAAAGTTGTTAGACCTTTGGGGTTTAAAGAACCCCTAGTTTCTATGGTGGTTGAGTTACACCGTGGATGCCAGGTTCGAGTATTATCTTTTGAGGTAGTCTTGCTGATTCGTGTTACTCATAATCAGCAAGCTTTGTGGTTGTCGTTATCCGTATCCCTCACGATGTTCAGGGTCTGGAGTTTCTAGTTGTAAGATGAGATAGGTCTAAGCTAAAAGGAAGAAGTCTTTTGAGTAGCCAGATGGACTTAAGAGTTGAGTGGCAGCTTGGAGGCGAGCTTCTCTCATTGTAAGCTTGGGTTGAGTTTCTGCAGAGCAAGCCCTTCTCGGGCTTTGTTCCTAATTGTTGTGCGTTCAGAGTTAGCGTTTTAGCTGAGCCACATTTGAGTGGGTTGGCACAGAGGTGCCGTGGCATTGGTTGGTAAAACCTTTGAGCTGTTATCCTCAAGGTGTTGTGTTGCAAGTAGCTGTGGGATGTTTTATTCCTTGATACCCGAGATTTCCGTGAGAGAAATGATGGTTATTTCCTCGTCTGGCGATGTTCTCTTAGGCCAGTTGCTGGTAGATTTGCATTGAAATTTTGCTGTAGGCCAATGAGGGGCTCCAGTTTTTTGTTTTGGCCGAGTGGAGCCTGTGCCTGGACCTTGTCTTTTAGAGGTGGCCGTAGCTGAAGTTTTAGCTGGTGTGAGTGGTGTTAGCCGTCTAGTGAACCCGGAATGTGCCCCTTATTTTTGGTGCGACGATTTCTCTTTAAGATGGTTGCTTAAGTGTTGTGGACGCGTACTAGTTGGAGAAGGTTGCCTTTAGGATCAGTCGCCAGTTGGTGGTTCGATTGGATTTCGTTAAGGCTTGTAGGCTAATATTGGGGTTCGCTGGTCTCTTGTGAAGTAAGAGTAGGCCGATTAGTTTTTGGAACCTGGGAGGTTCAGTTGTTTGGTCAGCATGGTATATGGTTGAGGCTGTTCGTTAACAGTTGTGAGCATTCAGGGAAGTTACGCCGGTGCGTGGCGTAGAGTTTTAGAGCTTGTGACTAGTCCATAAGTTTTGCTGAGAGTAGCGCCATAGAGAGGCGTTCCGAGTTGGGTCAGCAGGGATAAATGAGCCTTAGGGTCGTAAGACCGTTTGAGAGTTGGTGCGAGTCAGAAGATGTGGCTTACCGACTAGCACTATCGCATCTCTTTCTTCGGAGTTCAGTGTTGTCTTAACCGGGAGTTCGGTTGGTTAAGGAACAGAGGAGTTTTCCTAGAGTTGTTTTCGTCTTAGGACTTTCGAGGACGAAAGTCTTAAAAGGAGGGAGTATTGTAATGGCCCAGTTTTCTATTCTGGTTTCCTAGGTGCTTTCGGTTCAATATTCGGTGGTTCGGTTGGGCCGTTAAAGCTATTTTAACCCTTAGGGGCATTTTGGTCGTTTTGCTCCCCAGTCAGGGTTTGTGGATTTTCAGGATTCCAGAGTCATTCTTGCCCTTTTTCGAGGCTTGTCTGTTGTTGGTTGCAAGACCCAAGAAGTTTGTGCTAGTTGTTCTAGAGTTTGGAGGTGGTTTGGTTATTAGCAAAATTAATGTTAATTAAAGTGCTTCCATTGGGATTTGAACCCTTGACCTAATGATCATTTGGAAGCTTGATTTAAATGAGTTTTAATAAAAAGAAAAGATTGTTTCAGCTGGGACTCGGAGGAGGAAGCCCTGGGAAGGGATTTTAGGTCGCCAAGCCTATTTAAATTAGGAAAAAGGAAAAGAAAATAAGGAGCCCTATTACTCACCTTGCCGTCCTCCAAGAATCAAGAACCGAGAGCCAAGACCAGCAGCAGGCCATCGCACCAGCTAAGCGCACACTAACAAGATCGGACGGCCGCTCGCGCGTGCACACAGCCCTAGCGCGCCGCGATCTTGCCCGCCAGCGCCGCGCACCAACGGCGGCGACCACTGTCGCACCAACACCGAGCGGCCCAGACGCCCGCAGCTCACCGCATCCAGCGCCCAGACGCCCACCCCGCTGCACCGCGCGTCGCGGCCAATTCAAGAAATGCAATCGTGTCGCCGTCCACGTGCCCAGTCTGCGCGCCTTCCCAGCGCAAGCTCGCTCGCGTCGCCTATCCGCGTCTGTGCGCCAGCGCGCCCTTGTCGCCGTCGCTCGTCTACGCGTAGCTCCATGTCCATGCCAGCGTCCGTTCGCGCGCACCTGTCCCTCTACCGCGCCAGTGCGCCCAGCAGCGCCCAGCCTGCTCGCACCTGCCGCACGTCCTGTAGCCCACTTGCCGCCGAGAGCCTATTTTGCCTAGATAGTTGGACCGAGACCTAGTGCCCTCTCGGTTGGTATTTCTCGAGCCTCTACTCTTTTGGACCCTAAGTTGTTGGTTGCTGTTTGTTTAATTAGGATGATTTTATTGTTTAATTAAGTTGTTCGGGTTCACTTAGATTGCAACAAATTAAATTGAAATGCATGTCCCTACAAATTAAATTGCAACTACGAATGATATGCATGCAGAAAAGAAAAATAATCGCGTTAAAAGAAGATAAGAGAGCCAGACTTCCATCTAAGTATCTTTATTTCCGTTGGGATTGCCTTGCTCCGAATTAAGTAATTCTTTTGGAATTTCTTGCCATCGTGAGTACTCTTTTTGTGTCGCGGCTACCTTGAATATGACTTCATGTCTCTTATTCACATATTCCCAAAAGTTTTTCAAATTTGTGAATAGTAATTCAAAGTGTCTAATCAAGTTGTCATGGGCTAGAAATTCATCGAATTTCTGCCCTTATTCTCTGTACCTTCATTTCACAACTTTCCTTTGATGCTTAATGTGTATCTTCAGGATTCTATCAGCCAGATGTGGCTGGACACCTTGCTCTAAACACAATCTCGTGATAGTGTGCAGGTAAAACATCATTCTATGTTTAGCAGGAGCCCAACGCTGAATCTATTCTTCTATTATCTTACTTATATTTACGCGTGTTCCGATTTGAATCGCGTAAAGTAGTAGAGCTTGCTCCCTGCTAACTATCTTCGTATTGGTTGATGGGATGATCGCATTTTTTATGAACTTAACCCAGCTATGCAACTCTTGTTTAACACCATCCATTGGAAATGAGCATTGATTTTTCCACTTGGTGACTTCTTGTAAAGACCCGACCCAAAAGGGGCTCTAAATGGGACTTTACCTCAATGCATGCATTCAAAGTTAAAGACAATATGCAGGAATGGCTTTCGGATTCCAATTAAAACCAAAACATTCAAACATTCAATTCAAAGTCAAAACAATTTCCTGAAACATGTCCCTGTCTCCAAGCACCTGTTTCAAGATAAATACGTTTCCAAAAGTTTACTCTGATCAGAGATTTATTAAAGCATTCAAAACTTTCAACAGTTGCAACAATGCTGGAATCCGTAAAAACATTCAGAAAACATTCTAGGGCTCCGTGCCCGGTTACATGCATTCAGAGGAAACAAAAACATAAAGAGTCATAACATAAAATCAGAGTTTGACAGCTGGTTCCCATGATCATAGCTCCTCCTTCAGCCATCCTGTCTCGCACCTTGGTTACTTGTGGAAAACCACAAAAATAAGGGTGAGTAACGAATTACTCAGTAAGAATCCCCAACCGGGATACAATACGATATACATGGTCATCTAGCTGGAAGATATGCCAGCTATGAATATAAACACAGAATAGAGCACATAGCCTAAATCCACATATAAACCTCAGATGCCAACTCAGGGTCTTACTCTGGAAAATCCACCACACAATACGCCCTATACGAGAAACAAGTTCCGGCCTCGGCACATCTCTTCGTCGATCTGAAAGGTGCAGCTCACAATCCCGAGGAGCTCTCAATCGGCGCCAGTAATGAGCGTAAGCGCGCGCCGCATGCTCTCTGCGGACTGCAGGGGTGCCGGGTCTAGTGGCAAGCTGCCTGAGGTCCGATCCACCATGCCTAACTAAATCTCTCGATCGGTGTCAGCGACATAGGGTGTGAGACTGGACACGTGAACTATGTCAGCCTGAACCACCGCACCTGAGGCTAAGGAACCGGTCGTGGTAGGCTTACACCAGGAAGCCGTCCTTGCCCTATTAGGTGGCAATCAAGGGCTACTGCCGAACACGCTGAGGACGTGCCGGCTGCCGGGGACAAGGCAATGCCAAGTCATCATCCCTACCGTTGGGGCATTTAACAGCCTGCCACCCTCACCCAAGATTGCAGGGCCTACCGGTAGGGTTAGCTAAACCCTAACGGGGTCCAGGGACGGAGTACACGCCTCGTACATCCCTGCCGTGGATGCAAGGTACTTTATGCATCTTGGCCCGGATGATGCTACCTATCTGAACTCTAAACTATAACATCAACAGCAAACAATCCAAGGTACTTTATGCATCTTGACCTGGTTGTTTGCGGGTTGTCTTGCCCAGCTAGTGATTTGAGTCGAGCTAGAGATGAGTGGAGTGGCATAGCTATGCGGTTTGTAGTTGTTTGAGCTTCCTGGTTTGTAGCACTCAGGTTGTTGGATTGTAAGTTTCCGTGTGGGAGCTGTCAGCTAGTTGAGGTTGTTGTGTGAGTTCGGATTTTTGGAGGATTGATTTCAGTAGCTAGAGCTCGCACCCCGTCTCGTGTGCAGATGCCATTTCTATGGAGTAGAAGCATGTCGGTTTCAGGCTGGAGTTGTTGTCACCAGGGTGTGGCAACAAAGGTTTGTTCTAGGCAGTGCGTGGATGAACTATGGTTCTGGAGAGCGTGGTTAAGAGGCTTATGAGCCGAGTGCAGTTTCTGTAGTGTTTTCACCCTCTAACCGATGGTCTTTTGGGAGGAGTGAGCCAGATCCGTTGGAGCTTGTTGTGAGTTGGTGTTTCCGTGGTTAGGCAGCAGAAACCGGTGTTGGATTTTATGAGGTTGCCTCGGATAGTAGTTCCCGGCCGCTAGTTCTTTTGGTTTCGTTGAAGCGTTGTATGGTAAGTGTTGCAGGATTCCAGTGTTCTGGGAAAAGGTTGGTGGCCATCAATTTTGTTTTGGGGTCCTGAGTTGCTGCAGTTGACCAGAGGTGTGTGCAGGAGTTGAGCTCGTTTGTGGTTAGCTCAGAGCAGGCAGAAAAGTTACGCCGATGTTCGGCGTCGAGTTTTAGAGTTTGAGGTTGGACAGCTCATGTTTTAAGGTTGCATCGATGCTAGGTGTGTTGAGGTTTGTAAGTAGTGTTGGGGTTTTGTAAGCGAGGGAAGTTGAGTCCCCGATTGTTGGTCCGTTTTGAGATTCTCGAGAGGATTGGCAGAGTTGCTTATCGGTTAGCTTATCCCTGTCATTGACAGCTGTGCACAGTGTTTTTATGTATCGATGTTGGGGCAGTATGTGCCGGACCCATTGCTCATTGTGGACTTTGAGCCTTGGCAGCTGATTGAGGGTTTGGGCTTCGAGGAGAAGCCTATGAGTATTCTGGTATTGAGTCGAAGGCGTTGCGTAGCAGTGAGATCCGTTGGTAAAAGTTTAGTGGAGAAGTCTAAGTTCGGAGGAGGCCGCTCGTGGGCGGGAAGGCGGGATGAGAATGCAGTATCCTGTGTTGTTCAGTCTTAAGGACTTTCGAGGACGAAAGTCATAAAAAGGAGGGAATATTGTAACGGCCCAGGTTTTCATCCCAATTTTCCAGGTGTGCCCTAGGGGTATTTTGGTAATTTGGTCGGGCCGTCAGGGCCGTTTATGTCTTTTTCCAGTTGCTAAAATTATTGGATGGATTTATGTGGGTTTTTTTTAGGCCTTGTGGATTGGTTTGAGCTTGAGTTGGTGCAAAAATAAAAATAAAGGAAAATTATGTTGCAGCCGGGGTTCGAGCCAGGGTGGCCTTGTGTGCTAGAGGAGAGCCTTGCCAAGTGAGCCATTAGGTGTTATTGTTACTCTTTCCGCGTCACATCTATGTTAGCCTTGGATTCTTGGAGTTTTGGTGCATTTGGTTAAATGAAAAGAAAATAGGTTTTGCCATGTCTTCTTCTCCAAAATCTTGTGGCCGCCCAAGCTTTCTCCCTAGCCTTCCAAGCCGATTTTCATCCCCTTTGCAGCCCCGTGGTTCGATCGTCTTTCCGGGTAAGTTTCTTTCGTCTCTTCGTCTTCTCCGATTTGAGTTCTTGTTGGCCGAATGTAAGTAGAAGAGTGTGGGTGTGTGTGTGTTTGTTTGCAGCCAGCCGAGAGGAGCCCAGCCAGCAGCCCCACCGTCGCAGCTCCCCAGCCGGCCAGATCGCACCAGCAGCATGCCCAGATCTCCCGGAGTCGCCCAGCTCCATAGCCCCTGCAGTGCCATCGAGCGGCTGTCGCTCGGCCAGCCGAGAGCGAGACGCCCGAGCGGCCTGTCGCGGCCAATGACGCCTGACATCCTCATCGCGGCCAGAAGACGCCCGAGACAGCCCTGTCTCGCCAGCCAGATCGCGCTTCGTCGCGCGCGCTGCCTGCGGCCGTCGCCGGCCGGATCGCCGCGTCGAGACGCTACGTCGTCGGCCATAAGCTGCGGCGTGTCCGTCGCGTCCGGCTTGTCGCGCCCGTGCGCTGCGCCCGGCCGGCCATCCGCAGCGCGCGCTTGCGCCCAGCTCTGCCGCCCATCTACGCCTGTCAGCTCCCAGCGCCCAATCTCTGCCGCCCATCAGCGCCCAGCAGCAGCCTCGCCATGCTGTCTGCCTGTCCGCGTGTCAGCCGAGCCGCGTGAGTTGCTCCCGAGCCGAGCCTTATTTATTCTATTATTTTTAGGCTTATAGAGATTGATTATTATTGTGTTTGCTAGGTTCCCGTTCGCTAGCTCGGGATTGTCTGCAGTTTAGGATTTGTGTGTAGAAGCCTCCCGACCAAGGTAAGGATTTCTTACCGGAGTTGTGTGGGCCCTGCGGTATTATATGCGATTGTTGTTTGTATGCCTGTTTATGATTATTGGCATGTTTAGCATTAGGTGCTCCATTACAATTCTGGATGGCATGAACTCTTGTGTTATTTCTCATGTTAGTCCATGCTAGGTTGTTCCGTTCTGGCATGCTCGATATCTGTTCTTGTTTCGTAGTATCATGCTAGGTTCGTTGTATCTGTTGAGCACGTATTGGATTGTAATGGATTGTATGTTATTGATATGTTATGTTAGGGCGTAGGTAGGTAGTATCATCCGGGCCTGATGCATAAAGTATCTTGCATCTATGGCAGGGACATACGAGGTAACACTCAGTCCACGGACCCCGTGAGGTTTAGCTAACCCGACCGGTAGGCCACGCAATCTTGGGTGAGGGTGGTAGTCTGCGCGATGCCCCAGCGGTCGGGATGATGACTTGGCATTGCCTCGTCCCACGACGGCCCCGGCCGCGTCCTCGGCGTGTTCGGCGTAGCCCACGATTGCCACTGTTAGGGCAAGGGCGGCTTCTGGTGCAAGCCTACCACGACCAATTCCTTAGCCTCAGTGCGGTGGTTCAGTGACATAGTTCACGTGTCGTGTCTCACACCCCTATGTCGGTGACACGATCTAGAGATTTAGTTAGGCATGAAGATCGGGACACAGGCGGCTTGCCACTGAACCCGCAACCCCGAGTTGCGGTAGCATGCGGTGCGCGCGCATGCGCTCGCTCATTACGCCGCTACCGATCGAGAGCTCCTCGGGATTGTGAGCGAGTGCACCTTTCGTGATCGATCAGTGAGAAAGGTGAGGCCGAGACTTGTTTCTCGTATAGGGCGTATTGTGTGGAGTGGTTTATTCCGGACTAAGACCCTGAGTTGGCATCCGAAGTTATATGTGGATTTAAGCTATGTGCTCGATTCTGTGTTTATATTCATAGCTTGCATACATTTCTGCTAGATGACCATGTATACCGTATTGTACCCCGGTTGGGGATTCTTACTGAGTAATTCGTTACTCACCCTTATTTTGTGGTTTTCCACCAGTAACCAAGGTGCGAGACATGATGGCTGAAGGAGGAGCTGTGATCATGGGAACCTGCTGTCGTCTCTGACTTTATTTTATTTCTATGACTCTTGTCTTTTATTTCCCCTGAATGCATGTAGTCGGGCACGGAGCCCAAGGATGTTTTCTGAATGTTTTTATGGATTCCAACTTTGCTTTATTTGAGGATGTTTCAAATGTTTTAATAAATCTCTTATCAGAGTATATGTTTGGAAATGTATTTGCCTTGAAACAGGTGCTTGGAAACAGGGACAGGTTTCAGCTATCTATTTGATTTCTGTTTGAATCTCTTTTGTTTTGTTTTAATTGGGAATCCGAAAATTTATTTGCATATTGTCCTATACTTTGAATGCATGCATTGGGGTAAAGGCCTATTTAGAGCCCTTTTGGGTCGGGTCTTCTGGTGGCGCGCACTGGGCGTCTTGCGCACGCAGCCACTGAAGCGCGTGTGGTAAGCACACGGACACGCGCGGGCGAGCGACGCGGAGCGGCTGGGCTCGAGCGGCGCGTCTGGAGTGCGATCGCGGTAGCGGCGAGGAGCGGTAGCGCGCGCCGCCGCTGCTCGGCGGTGCGTCGACGGCGGCAGCTGCGGACTCTTTGGCGATCTAGCCGTGCGACAGGGCGACAGGCTGGGGTATCTGGGCGATCTGGCTGGCGCGATCTGGGCCTGCTGGTGCCTGCTACTGCGCGCGACAGGGGGACGATGGGGCTGGGCGATCTAGGCTGCTAGCTGGGCGACGGTGGGGCTGCTGGCTGGGGGCTTCTCTCGGCTAGCTGTAACCAAACACAAACACCCACACACTTCTAACCACTCGGCCAACCAGCATATCAATCGAAGAAGGAGAAGAAGAAGAAGACGAAGAACCTTACCGGAAAGACGATCGGACCTCGGGGCTGCAAGAGAGCAAGGATTCGGCTTGGGGGAGCTAGGGAGAAATGCTTGGGCAGCCAAGGAGATTTTGGAGAAGAAGACCCAAAACCCTACATTTCTTTTATTTTAATCAAATGCACCAAAACTCCAAAGATCCAAGGTTAACTAAGATATGTCGCGAAAAGAGTAACAAGAGCTCCCAATAGCTCATTTGGCACACATCCCAACAGGCTTTCCTAGAGACCCGGGTTTGAATCCCAGCTGCAACACAATTTCCATACATTTTTACTTTTGCATCTAACCATGCCCAAACACATCCACAACGCCTCAAAAACCTACAATAACCCATCCAATACTTTTAGCAACTGGAAAAAGACATAAACGGTCTTGACGGCCTGACCAAATTACCAAAATACCCCTAGGGCATACCTGGAAGACCGGGATGAAAACCTGGGCCGTTACACTTCTGTCCAAATTTTTGTGTGCACTTCTGCAACTACTTCTTTGTTGGCTTCTAAAGTAGCCTTTCATTTTGCCCTAATGTTGTCTAGAAGTAGGAAAATTTTGTTCAGGTTCGTGGATCTGAAATCTATTAGATTTCCTTCGACTCGATAGAAAAATTGATTTCTCTGTTTAGATTTGCATAAAACTAGCGAACCCAATCCAATCTTGCATCCTTGGTAGGCATTTCTAGTTGTGATCAGTTCAACTCGCATACCTAGTATAGAGCTGCTTCTGGTAGGAATACTTTTGACCATCCTCAGTCCTGCCAAAATCTTTTCCTTGCTAGCAATGCATGAAGAAGGCTTGCTACTAAGACCACTTCATGTCCATCGTCAACACCCTCAACTGCCTTGCCCTTATTCGATGTTATGATGCCTGAGGCCATTAGTTTCCTTAACTAGAATTTCGTTTTTGGTTTCCTTGTAGTGCTCGAATGTGGTAATCAATGCTTCCTCACCTTGGCTTTCATCATTAGAAAATTGCAAAAGGAAATTTTTTAAATTTTCTACACAGATTTTCAAATCGTACCAATCCTTTCTAAAACTAAGAAATTAAAGACTTAAGAAAATATTCAAAAAGGAAAATTGCATAAATGGAAAAAGTTCCTATTTTAAAAAACATTGCTGTAAAATTTTGTAGAAAGTCGAAAATATCAGATTTTCACATTCTTCGAATGCTGGTGTGCAGGATTTAGGCCGAACCTTATGCTGGTGCGAATTGTCATTGTGTAAAGACCCGACCCAAAAGGGGCTCTAAATGGGCCTTTACCCCAATGCATGTATTCAAAATAAAAGACATTATGAAAAATAAATTTCGGATTCCAAGTAAAAAGCGAAACATTCCACAATCAAAACATACATTTCTAAAAGCATACTCGATCGATGAGATTTATTTAAACCATTTAAACATTCCACAAGTACAAATATCTTGGAATCCATAAAACGTAAGAAAACATCCTAGGGCTTCGTGCCCGTCTACATGCATTCGGGGAAATAACAAAAGTCAAGAGTCATGATATAATAAAATGGTCGAGATGACAAACAAGATTCCATGATCACGGCTCCTCCTTGACCATCCTGTCTCCCGCCTTGGTTACTGTGTGGAAAACCACGGAATAAGGGTGAGTAACGAATTACTCGATAAGAATCCCCAGCCGGGGTACAATACGATATACATGATCATCTAGAAGAATGTATGCAAGCTATGAGTATAAACACGAATAGAGCACATAGCTTAAGTCCACACTTGGACCTCGGATGCCAACTCGGGGTCTTAGTCCGGAAATAAATCCACCACACAATACGCCCTATCACGAGAAAAGCGAGTCCCGGCCTCGGCTCATCTCATGTCGTCTGAAAGGTGCACTAGCTCAAGATCCCGAGGAGCTCTCGGTCGACATTTGTAATGGCGTAAACGCGCACTCGTGCTCTGCGGACTATGGGGTGCCGGGTCTAGTGGCAAGCTGCCCATGTCCGATCCACCACGCCTAACTAAATCTACGGATCGGTGTCACCGACATAGGGGTGTGAGACTGGACACGTGAACTATGTCGGCTGAACCACCGCACTTGAGGCTAAGGAATCGGTCGTGGTAGGCTTACATCGAAGCCGTCCTTGCCCTATCGGTGGCAATCAAGGGCTACGCCAAACACGGCCGAGGACGTGTCGATTGCCGGGATGAGGCAATGCCAAGTCATCATCCCGACCGTTGGGGCATTTAACGATCGCCACCCTCACCCAAGATTGCGGGGGCGGCCGTTAGGGTTAGCTAAACCCTAACGGGATCGAAGACGGAGTACCATCTCGTGCGTCCCCCGCTCGGGGATGCAAGTTACGTTATGCATCCGGCCGGATGATGCTACCTACGAACTCTAAACCATAGCAATAATAACAATTCAATCAATGCGATCCAATACGTGCTCAATGGATACAAGGAACCTAGCATGATACTACGAAGCAAGAACAGATATCGAACATGCGAGAATGGAACAACCTAGCATGGGCTAACATGAGAAACAATACAAGAGTTCATGCGATCGAAATTGAAACAGAGCACCTAGGGCTAAACATGCTAATAATCATACACGGGCATACAAAACAACAATCACAAATATACCGCAGGCCCACACAACTCCGGTAAGAAATCCTTACCTTGGTCGGGAGGCTTCTACACACAAATCCTAAGGCTGCGAACAATCCCGAGCTAGCGGCGGGAACCTAACAAACCAATAATAGTCAATACCTAAAAAGTCTAAAAACAATAGAACGGCAAGCTCGCTCGGGAACTCACGCGCGCGGCGACACGAGCTTGGAGCTGGCAACAAGCTAGCTGCGCAGTGAGGGGCGGCCCTGCTACGTGGCCGCACGCACGCGCGCAGCAGCAGATTCACGGCGAGGAATGCGCGCGCGCGCGCGGCGAGCGTCTAGGCGTCTTGGCGGCGGCTTCGGCTCGCGCAGCGAAAGCGCGCGGTCTTTGGCGTCGGCGACAGGCGACAGCGACGCGGGCGGCGGCGGGCGCGGGCGGCGGCTTCGGCGGCGGCGGCGCGGGCGTCTGGCGTCTCGCGTCTCTTCTGCTAAGGCGATCCGCACGATCGCAAGCGATGGCGTCGCGGCGGGCTGCTTCAACGAATCTGGGCGACTGGTGAGCGATGGCGTCTGGCGGGGCTTCCAGCAGATCTGGGCGACACGGTGAGCGATGGCGTCGCGCGAGGGGCTGCTCCAACGATCTGGGCGATCTGGTGCGGCTGCGAGGGCGATCCGTGCGCGGCGAGGGCGATCAGTCTTCTTCTTGGCGCGATCCAGCGTGCGATCTGGCCGGCTGGACGTGCGACGATGGCTGCTGGCTGGGCTTCTCTCGGCTGGCTGCAATCAACACAAACACACACAACACACCTCTTTTCACTTGGCCAAAAGCACACCAAACGGATGGGAAGAAGAAGAGGAAGATCGATACCTACCCGGAATGATGATGAACGATCCAAGGGAGCTGCAAGGATGAAGAATCGGCAAGGGCTATGGAGAGGGAGAGCTTGTGCGGCCAAGAGGAGATTTGGAGAAGAAGATGGAATAAACCTAATTTCTATTTCATTTAACCAAATGCACCAAAACTCCAAAATCCAAGGCTAACCATAAAATGATGCAGGAAGAGCAACAAGAGCACCTAATGGCTCAATTGGCACACATCTCCACAAGCTTCCCAAGAGACCCGGGTTCAAACCCCAGCTGCAGCACAATTCCCTTTTATTTTTACTTTTGCACCAAACCTTGCTCAAACCAAACCACAAATCCTTCCAAAAACCTACATAAATCCATCCAATAATTTTAGCAACTGGAAAAAGACATAAACGGCCCGACCAAATTACCAAATTACCCCTAGGGCATACCTGGAAGAACGGGAAGAAAAACCTGGGTCGTTACACATTGCTTTGGCCATTTATATATCTTCAGAGCATAGCCATCTTTGATAGCCTTCTCCTGCCTTTACTCATCTGTGGTTGTCCTACCCTTATCAGCATTGATAGAATCTGATGTATCGATTTGTAGCCCAATTGAATTGTCCATGTGTCGCTTCCTCGATTAATCAATTCCTGCTGTGTATGTGGTTCTGTTAGCATAAAAACTATGGGTACCATTCCTAGTAGCCCATGGTTTAGTGTGCTAATGTTGTTTTCCTACTAACTAGTTGGCTCTACATCTCCCATGTTGGGTTAATGCGGATTTTTGATAATTGTCTCTGTAGGTTCATTACTCACTATGTTGATTTGTTTAGGACTTTCATCCTAGAAAGTTTCCCAGTGTCAACTTTGGAACTGTCTTGTTTAGCCTTCACATCTTCCATGGCTTCAGCTTACAGGGTGGTAAACATTTCCCAAACCTTCTCCTACCACTAATATCACATATTTTGTAATATGTCATATTTCTTTGCCTGAATCTCAGCTTCTAGGGCGGCGCCTCTTACCCAAGTTTCCTCTTATTGCTGAAAACGTCTCCTTTGTTCTCTCTCTGTTTCTTCTGTGTTCCTTAAAACTTTGGCCTCTTCTCCTTATTTTAACATGGCCAGCTGGAAATTTTCCCATGAGAGTTCAATCTCATCGAAAAATTCTATTGTTGATGCTGCATGAAGTACGTCAGTGATAACTCTCAAGAATTGTGAATTAAGCGCTATGTTTAATAGTTGTTCGCTGGAACTTTCGCTACATCATAACAAGAATTCGCTAAGTCTGTTCTCTTTAGCTTAATTATTTGAGCGAATTGCAAAATCCTATAGTTTTCTGTTTAAGATAACATTTTAGAGGTTTTCTTTAGCAAAAGTACATGAATGTGTTAATCTTTAAGTTTCATCTTTATAAACCTGATATTTCATTTTTTGCTTTAGCATACCCAGAGAACGAAATGCAGAACTGCTACAAGATTTGTGCAACGGTGTAGTTGCTAAACATTTTATTTAAGCAAATGCAAATCCAGCAGGAAAAACTCTACGGAGCTAAGTGTAGTTGCTAAAAGTTTCACTTAAGCGAACTGAAATCCAGCGAGATGAGCTCTCGAAAAAATAGCTAAAGTGGAAGACACGTGTCAAAAATCTGAGAAAATCCTTTCAATCTCAACTGTTGCACGTAAGATCGTGAAGCAAAGGACATGCGCATGAGATTGTGGAGTAGAGCCTTGTCTGAAGCAATAAAAATAGCAACCTTTTGTCATTGTGAAGGGCATCATCCTTTTTTTTGGAGAGATCATGGTCAAGTTTTCTTTCGACCAAATTCATTGTCATTTTTATAGTTTGCTTGGTTGTTTTAGTTGTTTTCCATTCCCACTTGTTTAGCTAGTTGGCTCTAGCGAAGTAGTTAGCCAACGTTGCAGAGTATATCTGAAGCTGGATTCATAGACACTGTTTGAGTGATTCCGATCAGGCTTCTTCTTAACTTTGTTTCTCTTTACTTTCATTTTAGTATTTTCGCTTTAGCTTTATTTTGAAAGCATACGTTGTTATTTCCTTATTTAATTGAAGATGAACTTTTCTTTCTACTTTTCGTTGAATCTATTTATCATCATGTGTAGCTAAGTTTTTAGTCGGAAGGAAATAGGCTAAGTATGAGTATTTCGCTTAAGCAAAGTGGTAGCAAGATGTCAACTATTTATGCATGTAGTGTTGACATACATTTTGTCTAGCTAACTATTTGTATGAACTTTATTTCGCTTCCGAGAGAAAAGGAATATTGCGAACTTGCATGTCATAACATTAGGTTTACTTGCATTTTAAAAGAACACTTAGAGATAAGGTTAGCCTAGTGCTGATTGCTAGGTTTATTTGTTGTTTGAGTTCAAGAGAACCGAACTAGGAGCTTGAGAGAGCCAACTTAGAGAGCTCGAGAGAGCCAAAGAGAAGCCATTAGTTGTTCTCTTCTTAGCGTAATTCCATTTCGCTTTAGCGAAACTCTCCGAAAAGTCTTAACCTCCTTCCGATGTCTTTAATTGGATTAAAGTTAGTTTATCATTTGATGCTCTTAAGTATTTGGTCAATTTAGATTTGCATTTATTTCACTTTAGCAAACTTATTTAGCAAACTTAGTTCAGCAACTTAGTTTTAGTTTCATCACAACAATATTTTCCTTGTTACCATAACTCTCTAATTTTTGCTTAAGCATGTTGTTAATCACTAATCCCTGTGGAGATGACTTTAACATACTTTAAAACTTGCTACAACAAGACTGTGTATACTTGCACATCTTTGGGAAATCACACACATTTCGCTTAATCTGAGTAGAGATTTCGCTTTAGCGAAATCTAAGCTACCACGTCATCATTCTCATTTTCTTATTATTTTAATTATTATGTGTTCACGATTTCACAAACAAGTTTTTGGCGCCGTTGCCGGGGATTAGTGTCATTAATTTTTGTTTAAGTGTAGTTTTGAGAGTAGTGCTTAATTTAATGAGCTAGCAAGTGATCTTTGCCTTTGTTGTAGGTGTGTTAATCCGAAGAGTTAAAGTTCATAATTGATTTTTCGCTCAAGCAAGAAAATTCTTGGAAGATTAAGGAAGTTGGATGATTATCAAGGCTATTTTGGTAACTTTATCTATCCTAATTAGTATGTTAATGAGACGTTTGTTCCACAAAATCAACCATGGGACCCCAATTTTTTGCCCAACCATAGTTTCGAAGAGCAAAACTTTGCTATGCCGCAGTTTTCCAAACCGAATCCTTCATGGGAAGAGCCAGTTTCCGAATTCGCTTGGCATGAGAAGAATTTTTCAATGTTTAACCCAATGAGCTTTGAGAGTTATGATTATTGTGGAGACAACCACACTTGCGTAAATGGCCCAAGAAGTCCTGATCCTACTATGTATGAAGAGACTATGAAAAATTCCATACATATGAGCGATCCCTATTCGAATGCCTATAATTATGAAGGAATGAACCATCCATTGGAATTTTGCATTCAACATCAACAAGGATACGAGCAACATAAAGCAGATCTTCCATACGCTTTTTTAGATTATGCTTTAGCCAATGCTTTAGTGAACTCTCAATTCGCCCAGCAGCCAATAATTCAGCATAACTCTGATACCTCATTCGAAAGTTTGCTTATAGAAGCCATAACCAAATATGACAGTATCCTTCAAACCTTAAATCCTGAGTTCGCCAATTTGGATTATGCTCTAGCAGATGCTTCTGGGAATTTTCAATTCGTTCAGTAGCCTATGTTTCAGCATAATCTTGACACTTCGTTGGAAGATTGACAAGGGAAAGCTTCGCTAGAATGGACGACATCGCTCAAGGTCAGCGAACCACTTTGACCAATCTAGAAAAAGATGCGACTCAATTAGCCAATGAACTTGAGCGAAACCATCTAGACAAATCTCCTTCAGACACAAAGCCATCGAATGATCATGAGAAAGAGCAAGTTCACACTATAACATTGAAGGATGATGAGGCTCTAATTGAGAAGAAGGAAGCCAATGATAAGATAGAGGAAACCTTCGCTGTAGCATTTGAGGAAGCAAAATCTAAGCAAAATCCTATGGAAGAACAAAAAGAATCCATAGTTGAAGATTTGTCCCAAAAAGCCTAAAAATCAAAATGAAGAAGGATCCAGGGAAAATTTTCCCGTGCTTGAATTTCCTCTACCTCCATGCCCTCAAAGATTGATAATGAAGGGGAATGATGGAGCTTACGTTGACAACTTCTTGGTGGAGCAAAATCAAGCAATTGGAAAAATTCAAGAGAAATACTTGACGATCGAGGAAGGTAATGATATTCAGTGTGTAAATCTCATGTGTTTGCTCATGATCTTTGTTAAAGATAGAAATGCGAAATTATATGAGCATCAAAGAAGGCTTAAGGAGGTCATCAAGGATGGGGTACAACCAAAGATCATTATCTGGCCAAAGTCTTGCTCGGAGATGCGGACCTGTGTTGACTATTTCGATGGTGCGAAGGTATTAACAAGTGATTTCATAAAAATTGCTCCATGCCAGGTTAGTAGAATTAATTTTCTTAATGTTTTTGCTTGATTTTAAAGTAATAGAAATTGTAGGCTAGATTTTGTTTTGTGTGAGTGAGCGAGAGAATTTCCCCCCAATATAGCATGTGGCTTCTGTGGCCATTGTGTTAGTAGCAATCTTGAAGTTTGTTGGGGCGAAAGGGTAGCCAAGAGAAATTTCACTATGTTGAGTCCACAACGATGGCAGCAGTAAACGAGGAAAATGCTAGAGCGAAATCCAAAGGAAGTGGCAGTCAAGTCAGAAAATGAAAAGGGGAGTCTCTTTACTAACTTTTAATTTATTCGTCTTTTGTAGTTTTTGTGTGAATGTTTGTTTTTATTGGTTTTTGTGAGTTTCAATAGATTGAAGTTGACGAAGTCCATGTTATAACAAAAAATTGCATGTTTAAAAAAAAAACATCTTTGGCTAGCAATTTTGCTTCAGCAAAATACAATGTTTACCATTATGAGAATTCGAATGAACACATCTTTCTGAGAAATTCAATTTTAATTCTTTGCCAAGTTTATTTTATAACTCTTCAATGCTAGCGCAATGTCTTTAAAAGAATAAGAGCGAAGTTTTGTGAGGAGTTGCGGCCTGCATTCACGCAAGTTCATTAAGTCTAGTAATTTTATTTTATGGCGACTATTAGCTGGAGCGAAACTAATAAGAGCATAATATAAGCCTTAAACTTTTTGCAAACTTTAAGTTTGGGGGTATGAGTGTTTTTAATTAGACAATGAAAAATTTAAGTTTTGGGGTGGTGTTTGCCTTAGCGAATTCTTCGAAATGCTTCAAGAGTTTGCCCAAGAAATTTTTTAAAATGCTTTGCGAGTGGTGCAGCGAAGAAAGAAATTAATTGGCTAGTAGCCACTTTGCTGTAGCAAAAGGTGAGAAATGTAAGCCAAGCCCTGGGTGATACAAGTTTAAAATTCCAAAATTAAAAAAAAAAAAAACGAGAGCGAAGTGAATCAAAGGGCTAGTAGCCTATGTTTCTGGGGTTCCCCGCTGTCATTTACTATACCATCGCATACCTATCATTACATCAAACATTCGATGAAAAGTGAGAGATTCCTAGTAAACTGAAAAGGTAGAGTATTCACTTCGGCAAAAGATGAGATATACCAATCATAAAGGAGCGAAAAATTTTAAAGCGAGTGATTATTTCCTATTAGAGAGTGAAGGTTATTGGAACCATGAAGTAAAAATTCTAAGCCAAAAGGGGTTTGCCTGAGTTGTTTGGCTAGAGCGAAATTGCAAAACAAAGTTCTTTGAATTTTAAAAACATTGCTTGGCATGGTTCAGTTATTAAAAAGCTTAGCTTAGAAATTTACGTGAATTATTTGAATTGAATGTTGTTCGCTTTAGCGAAATTGGATAAGCATTGTTTCGCTGTTGTAAGGTGAGATTGGTGAAAAGAGAAGTTCTCCCTATGTACATAGTCATTGCTCGAGTACGAGCAATAATGTAAGTTTGAGGGTGTGATAACTCTCAAGAATTGAGAGTTAAGGGCCAAGTTTAATAGTTGTTCACATGAACTTTCGCTACATCATAGCAAGAATTCGCTAAGTCTATTCCCTTTAGCGTAATTATTTGAGTGAATTGCAAAATCCTATAGTTTTCTGTTTAGGATAACATTTTAGAGGTTTGCTTTAGCAAAAGTACATGAATGTGTTAATCTTTAAGTTTCATCTTTATAAACCTGATATTTCGTTTTTTTCTTTAGCATACCTAGGGAGCGAAATGCAGAAGTGCTAAAAGATTTGTGGAGCGGTGTAGTTGCTAAAAATATCGTTTAAGCGAACGCAAATCCAGCGGGAAAAGCTTTACGGAGCTAAGTGTAGTTGCTAAAAGTTTCGCATAAGCGAATTGAAATCTTGCTGGATGAGCTCTAAAAAAATAGATAAAGTGGAAGACACGTGTCAAAAATCTGAGAAAATCCTTTCAATCTCAACTGTTGCACGTGAGATTGTGGAGAAAAGGTTATGCGCATAAGATCGTGGAGTAGAGCCTTGTCTAAAGTAATATAAATAGCAACCTTTTGTCGTTGTGAAGGGAATCATCCATTTTGTTGGAGAGATCATCGTCAAGTTTTATTTCGACCAAATTCATTGTCATTTTTATAGTTAGTTTGGTCGTTTTAGTTGTTTTCCATTTCCACTTGTTTAGCTAGTTAGCTCTAGCGAAGTAGTTAGCCAACGCTGCAGAGTATATCTGAAGCTGGATTCAGAGACACTGTTTGAGTGATTCCGATCAGGCTTCTTCTTAACTTTGTTTCTCTTTACTTTCATTTTAGTATTTTTCGCTTTAGCTTTGTTTGTAAGCATACGTTGTTATTTCCTTATTTAATTGAAGATGAACTTTTCTTTTTACTTTGCGTTGAATCTATTTATCATCATGTGTAGCTAAGTTTTTAGTCGGAAGGAAATAGGCTAAGTATGAGTACTTCGCTTAAGCAAAGTGGTAGCAAGATGTCAACTATTTATGCATGTAATGTTGACATACATTTTGTCTAGCTAATTATTTGTATGAACTTTATTTCGCTTTCGAGAGAAAAGGAATATTGCGAACTTGCATGTCATAACATTAGGTTTACTTGCATTTTAAAAGAACACTTAGAGATAAGGTTCGCCTAGTGCTGATCACTTGGTTTATTTGTTGTTTGAGTTAGAGAGAACAGAACTAGGAGCTCGAGAGAGCCAACTTAGAGAGCTCGAGAGAGCCAAAGAGAAGCCATCAGTTGTTCTCTTCTTAGCGTAATTCCATTTCGCTTTAGCGAAACTCTCCGAAAAGTCTTAACCTCCTTCCGATGTCTTTAATTTGATTACAGTTAGTTTATCATTCGTTGCTCTTAAGTATTTGGTCAATTGAGATTCTCATTTATTTCGCTTTAGCAAACTTATTTAGCAAACCTAGTTCAGCAACATAGTTTTAGTTTCATCACAACAATATTCCCCTTGTTACCATAACTCTCTCATTTTTGCTTAAGCATGTTGTTAATCACTAATCCCTGTGGAGATGACTTTAACATACTTTAAAACTTGCTACAACAAGACTGTGTATACTTGCACATCTTTGGGAAATCACACACATTTCGCTTAATCTGAGTAGAGATTTCACTTTAGCGAAATTCAAGCTACCACGTCATCATTCTCATTTTCTTATTTTTATAATTATTGTGTGTTCACGATTTCGCAAACAGTCATCTCTTAGATATGTCTCTTCTTTGTTTGTATTATAGGCTGCACTTTTCTCTGTGTTTGCCTCCGGGGATTGTTTGTGGCTATAATTGGGTTGTTGAGGTTCTAGTATTATACCGTTTTCCCTCATCCATTTCTTACGCTATAGTTGTTCTTCTTCTTCCATGGTTATGTCCGCAAAAAACTGCCCATGATTGTACATTGGTCCCTAGGTTCATGACTCCTAGCTTCCCATGTATGGCTCATGTTGTTGCGATCTCCTTGTAGACCTGATTGATGTTGGAAGATACTGCTATGATGTAACCCGACCCAAAACATGGTCCTAAACCTGGGTTCTCACTCAGCATGCAAGTTAAATATGATAACAAGCGGTTTAGTGCTCATATTTAAAAACTCTTCAAAACATATGAGAAGGGGAACCCTTAAAACATAACCATCAAGTTTAATTTAAACAAACCAACGAAGTAAAACAACCTGGCCAGTATTTATAAAAATATACAATACAATTTAAACAACGTTTTAAACAATGTTCCCCTAGGACTCCTATCCATCTACATGCTGAATAAACAATGCAATAATAAATGACAGAGTGCCGGCAGCTCCCATGATCAATCAGCTCCCTCCGCTAGCCCTCCTGGTGTTGTCCCAAGTTACCTGAAAGATAAATAAGGGTGAGTATAAACATACTCAGTAAGAATCCCCAACTGGGGTACAATACGATACATTAGTCATCTAGCACCTCAACATGCAAGCAAACAGCTATCAACACAGATCATAGCTCAACGAGCTCATAATGCAAGATCTGGAGCCATCGGAAGTCTCCTACTTCCGACCTAATGATTGGTTCTCATAACCAATCCTGGACATCACCGAGGTATCTTTCACTCGGGGGATTGCTCAGCTCCAAAACTGGTCCCAAAGATGTCTTCAAGGGCCTCCTTGCCCTTGCTAATAATCTGGACTTACGGGAGAGTACCCGAAGTCTGGCTCTAACTGGAAGGAATGGTGTACTCACGACATTAGCCCATGGGAGCTCTCCGAACCGGCAACTAACGCGTGTGCGCACACACCGCATGCTGCTGCAACCGGCGTAAATGCGGGGGCGTAAGGGCAAACTACGCGGGCCAGGTACTCATGCCTATGACTAGGAAGCGGTGTCACTGATCACAGTAGCGCGAGGCCCTCGGCGCTCATCTGTGCAGCCTGAACCACCGACCTGAAGCTAAGAACCGGCCAAGGTAGGCTTACACCGTTGGCAGGGTTCCGCTCTAGCAGGCTACAAACTAGGCTTATGCCGAAGTGGGTAGCTAAATCCACAACCGGCATGTCGGGGGGGAAGCAAGATACGTTATGCTGCTCACACTTTACTCCCGACCAGAGCAAAATCCACATTGGATATCGGGGGGGAAGCAAGATAAGTTATGTTGCGCACACTTTACTCCCGATCAGTGGGGACAAAGTACGTTATGTCCGCTCAGCCTCTGGATGATGACAAACCCTACAACTCTATCTAAGAGTACAGAGCAAATAAATGATTCCTGGCTAGCAAGCAATAACCGACATCAAAGACGCTTACCTAGCATGATACTACAAACTTAAGCAGGAATCATAAGCATGCTGGAAGAACAAACCTAGCATGGCACTAACATGTACAATCGGGCAAACATGCTAGCAAGAGATCAATCATAGCTGCCCTATCAATATCATGTTCATAACAGCAAACAAGCATACAAGGTACAATCATGATATATCGCAGAGTTCACACAACCACGGTAAGAAATCCTTACCTGGGATAAGCAGAAAAACAATAATAAATCAACAAGCCAATCAAGCGACCCTCGAGCCTCTAATCGAACCCGAACAGCCTATACATCAAATAAAGCACCCCAAATAAATCAATAACCAACAGCCAACAAATCAGGGCCCAACGAAGAAAAGACTCAGGAAATACCATCCGAGAAGCCACAAGGCCCGGGCCAACCAAAGACAACAGAGGCGGTGGCGCGAGCTTGTTGCACGGTCGCGCGAGAACGCTGCACGGCGCGCTACTGGGTGCGAGGCACGGGCGCTGGGGCGCGGAGGCTGCGTGTGGGTGAGCTGGGGCAAGGCAAGGGCGCTGGCTCGAGCTCGGCTGGGCGACGGCGTGCGGTGCGGCTCGGCATAGGGAATGGCGCGCGGGCGCGAGCGACATGAGCTACAGGGACGGGCGCGAGCGACGCGACGCGACGGGCTACAGGGGTGCTCGATCTGGTGCGGGGACGGCCTAGGCGAGGGCTGGGCGACGCGACACTGTGCGGCCAAGGCTCGGGCGACGCGACACGGACCTGGGCGAGCTGGGCGACGCGACACAAGCGATCTGGCGCGGGACTCGGCATGATCTGGGTGGCACTGGCTATTGCTGGGTGGGGGCTCGGGCTAGGCGGTGAGGTCGGGCGAGTTGGCGGCCAGGGGTTAATTTTGGGCTAGGCTAGGCGACCGAAAAGAGCTGGCTCGGGCTGAGGGGTTGGGGGGCTCGGGCTGGAGGAGAGAGAAAGGGAAAAAAATGGAAAAATGGGAAATAAAAGGAAAAAATGGGATTTAATCTTTTATTTTATCCTTATCCAAACTTATCCATTTTATCCAATTTTTAAATACCTTAAAATCCTTAAAATCCCATTTCCTGGCTTCCTCCTTCGAGACCCAACTGAAGCAACCTTTTCCAAAGAATAAATCTCACTTAAATCCAACTCCCAAATCAACACTAAGGGCCCGGGCTCGAATCCCAAAGGAAACACCCAAACAACCATAACTTTGCCCAAAACCCAAATCACAACCGAACTCCCAAACGAATAGCCCAAATATCTCGGGACTCGCAGCCACCAACAAACAAACCTAGACAAAGGCAGGAGCTGCCTCGAAGCCCTGAAAATCCACAAATCCTGCCCAGGGAGCCAAAAAGACCAAAATACCCCTAAGGGTCAAAACAGCTCTAACGGCCCAACCGAACCACTGAATCTGAACCGGAAGCACCTCGAAAACTGGAATAGAAAATTGGGCCGTTACATATGACCTCCCTCAAATTGTGACTACTATTCCCAGTTAGGATATGTTGAATAAAAGTTTGTGGTGTATGTCTCATCCGCATAACCTTTTTGCTGATAAAAACGTGCTTGTTGTGAGTTACAATGTTGTTCCATTACTGATTAGAAAAGTGATTGAATGCCATCTTTGATACTCGTGCTTGTGGTAATGTGATTGAGATTTCTTTCCTTACTGGTTGTATTTCCTTGAATCTCGGCTTCCCTGAAACACAAGTGTTCAACCTTTTTAGTAATGAAAACTACTCTCAAATTAAAAATCCTAATTCTAAATAATCAATCTCCGACAACGGAGGCAAAAACTTGACTGTAGGTCATATTTCGCGTGCTAATATAAATGTTCAGTAACTAATTCGAAGCTCAACCTATTACTATATGTAATTGGGAATCACTTACGTGTAAGTATATGCAATCCGAATGCAGCAAGTGTAAGTATTTATATTTATCATTCTCCACAGGGATTGATGTCTAGAACTAGTACCTTTAACTTGAGAGTCATGCGTAGAGTAAAAAATGAAATTGAAGTTTGTTTTCTAGTTGATTTTGAATGCTAACAGTAAGTAAATATGAATGCCAATGCAAGCAAGAATTAAACGTGAATGCAATAAGTGGTGTTGAGAAAGCAGTTGCAAAAGATGTTAAGGATGCGGGACTAGTTATCAAGCTTCTTACTTCCCTAATTTAAAAAGTAACTTCTGCACTTAATGATTTATGACAGATCGAGCTTCTGTTGCAATCTCCATACTAACTTAGGGCGACGCAAGCGATGGTAAGGTTATTCCTAACATTTTGAATGATGCAGCAATTCTACATCTAACCTATCGTAACATACTAGATCATCATGCAGTTCCTCTTCCAATTCACTATAGTTTAGCATGTGTGGGTAGCTAATCGACGCATATATATTGAATAAAAAAGCAGCAGTGTACAACGTAATAACCTACACTCCTAACATGCTTCTACAATTAAATACTCATCCACAACTCATATAACGTAGCATAGTAATAAACACCAGTAGAAAGTTAAAATCAGCCAATTTTATTACTACTACTAAATGTTCACAACTATAAACTACTCCTAAAAAAAACAATAAAGGTTGAAATTTGTGCGGTTGTGAAGTGTGCAGTCCCCTTGTCATCGACTTCCAAGAACACCATCAGTTGCTTCTCCTTAAGATTGGCTTTTGGCCAACCGACCAGCTCACCGAACGTCGGCATCCCTCTTGCTATTATAGAGATGAATTACTTGGTCAACAAGTTTAGGTTAGCTATAAAATCTTCATTCGTGTAGGATCTCTTGATTTCCGCTGGGATTTATTTGATTAAAGCCAACTTAATTACTTGATTGATTCTCTTTTATTTTCTTTTTGGTGTGATTTTTCAAATGTGTTTGCATTATGGTTTTGCATCTTCCAGCGCTACTTCTCACTGTTCACTTTGATTTGTCCTTCCCGCGCTTTAGCTTTGCATTCTCTACATTGCGCATTAATTTAGCACAGTTTATTCAATATTTATGCTAAAATTGTGAAACTGTACTTCTGAAGCTAGTTCATGAATGCAAACAAATTCTAGCTATTTCTACTCGCAATTTACATATTGTAGCCTAATTATTTCCTTTGAACCTTAGAATAATGCATAATAGAATAGCCTAAAATGTGCTCTATTTGAGAGTTATAAATCATTTACAGGTAGGACTAGATCTTCTTCTGAGCTGCCATCAACCTCTGTTACGGTTGCTGAACCTTCCTTTTATTAGGTTGGTAATTGTTACTGCAAGGATAATCACACTTCTAATGCCTTTTTTTCTTGAAGTAAGTGCAAATGTCGTTGGCCCTAGAATTATATTTCTTTGAGCCTTTAGTACTTGGGGCGGGTTCCTTTGGTTTCTTCTCTGCAGACTTTCAACCTTTGCTCCCTGTTGCAACCAAACTAGATGCTCCACCTTCTGTTGTACCAGCGATCTTGTGGCGGTTCTCTCTAGTAAGTAGAGTATTCTTTACATCATCTAGAGACAACGTATCTTTGCTAGAAATAAATGAATCGATGAAATTCTCATACAACAACAACAAAGAAACAAACAGAATTAAAGCAGAATCTTCATCATCTATCTTAACTTTGATATTACGTAGATCCATCAATATCGTATTTAACATATCTAGATGGTCTTTCAGAAGCGTACCTGTGGACATACGAAGGCTGAATAATCGATGCTTCAAAAGAAATTCTTGGTCAAAGACTTCATCATATACAGACTCTCGAGCTTTAACCACAAATCAACAAACTTTACTTGATCTGTGACTTCAGCCATGACATCATCAACTAGGTAAAACATGATCATCGAATGCACCTTTTCTTCTATGTTCATCAACTCCTCATGTTCATCTAATTTTGCATTCTTCCATTTGGCGTTAAGAGGCTTCAACAAACCCTGCTGCTTTAGCTAAGCTCACATCTTAATCTGCCATAAATCGAAACTACTCCCTTTAGTAAATTTTTCGACTTTCATGTTAACGCCTGACATCTTCGATTCGATTATTGAAAACAATTGCGGAAATTCAAACCCCAGACTTTGATACAATATTCTTATGAAAACAACAGTCAACAATCAAATCGAAGATAAAGAAAACTCAGAATAAGAGAAACAATACAAAAATGTACGTGGTTCACTAGCATTGTGTTAGCTAGTCCACGGGCAGAGAGGGGGCACAAATTTATTCAAGAGAGGCGAATTATCATAATTCGCTAGAGTTTAAATCGAGTTTATATGCACTCTCATTAAACCCTATTACAGATGAAAGATCCAGATACATAAAGGCCTTAAATGTGAATCAGTAATGCGTTGTGGAATTCGATTGGCGAATGCAGGATGCGTTCATGAATGCCGAAAGCGTTTACGCAATGGGGGCCCCACTCGCTGACCGGGCAGTGAGACCCCGACTAAATAATTGTAGGGCAATAAATCATTTAATGCATATCTCAAAAAATTGCGCCCAATTTTTTCCTTTATTAAATTTATGGGATCTTTTTTAATTTATTAAATCAATTTTTAATTTAATTTTCTGCTTGTTTTTTATGGAAAATTTAAAATTTTGATTGAGACTTGAACCAAAGACTTCAATCTTTCTAGACTTGTGATTTATCCAACCAAGCTTGTACTATTTGTACAAATATTATAAAAAACCTAACTATATTTAAGAAAATATATTATAAAAAAAAGTTAATTATAAATTTTATACCTCTAGTTTAGATAGGTTTTGTCCAATTCTAATTTATGTACTAAAAATAATTTTGAACTTCCCTTTTAGTTTTTCTTTCAAAAAAAAATATTCTTAATTACCATTTTCTTTATGAATTTTACAATTATTTCATATTTTCTTCTTTCTTATAATGAGATAAAATAGAGAATCAAATGTAATTTCTCTGTATTTCCAAGTCTTTATAGACAGCTATTTATAATGGTTGGATTATAAGAATACAGGAATATCAAAATAAATTGTAAACTAATTATGGTTACAAGGTTGTTGTAAATGATAAAAATAGTACAAAAGATATTCCTAATATAATGCCTAATATACCCCCTCAAAGACGGAAAATGAGTCATGAGTTTGGTCGTACAAAGCTGTAACGCCTTCGTGAACATATCAACAAGTTGATCCTTGTAGGAAACGTATTGTACAACAACATCTTTAAGAATGACCTTTTCACGCACAAAGTGGTAATCAATCTCGATGTGTTTGGTGCGAGCATGGAACACAGGGTTGCTAGCAAGAGAGATGGCAGAGATATTATCACACCATAGTATTGGAGGAGCATGTAGAGATATACGAAGATCACATAAGAGTTGGCGTAGCCAATATACATCAGAGGTAGTGTTCGCTAAAGCCCGATACTCATCCTCAATTGAGGAGCGCGACACGGTTGGTTGTTTCTTAGCAGACCAAGATATGGGGTTACGACCGAGGAGAACAACATAACCAGTGGTGGAACGACGATCGGTCGAGTCACTAGCCCAGTTAGTATCGCAATAAGCTTGCAAAGATAAGTCACCAGGTTGAAAGGAGGTTCCCAATTGTAGAGTTCCAACAAGATAGCGTAATATGCGCTTGACAGCCGAGAAGTGTATAACGGTTGGACTTTGCATAAATTGACTTATACGGTTAACGGACTGTAAAGACCCGACCCAAAAAGGGCTCTAAATAGGCCTTTACCCCAATCCATGCATTCAAAGTATAGGACAATATGCAAGAAATTTTCGGATTACCAATTAAAACAAAACAATCAAGGTTCAATAAGAAATACAGATAGTTTGCTGAAACCTGTCCCTGTCTCCAAGCACCTGTTTCAAGGCAAATACATTTCCAAAACGTACACTCTGATCAGAGATTTCTTAAAACATTTGAAACATCCTCAAATTCAATAAAGCAGGAATCCACGAAAACATTCAGAAAACATCCTAGGGCTCGGTGCCCGACTACATGCATTCAGGGGAAAATAAAAGACAAGAGTCATAGAAATAAAAAGTCGAGACGGCAAAGCAGTTCCCATGATCACGGCTCCTCCTTCACCATCACGCCTCGCGGCATGGTTACTGAAAGATAAGTAAGGGTGAGTAACGAATTACTCAAGAAGAATCCCCAACCGGGTACAATACGATGCACATGGTCATCTAGATGAGTGTATGCAAGCTATGAATATAAACACGAGAATAGAGCACATAGCTTAAGTCCACACTTGGACCACGGATGCCAACTCGGGGTCTTAGTCCGGAAATAAATCACACCACACAATACGCCCTATACGAGAAACAAGTCTCGGCCTCGGCTGTCTCATCATCGATCACGAAAGGTGCACTAGCTCAAGATCCCGAGGAGCTCTCGGCCGGCTGTAATGAGCGTAAGCGCGCCGCGCGTGCTCTGCGAACTATGGGGTGCCGGGTCTAGTGGCAAGTTGCCCATGTCCAATCCACCACGCCTAACTAAATCTGCGGATCGGTGTCACCGACATAGGGTGTGAGACACGGACATGTGAACTATGTCGGCTGAACCACCGCACTGAGGCTAAGGAATCGGTCGTGGTAGGCTTACACCAGAAGCCGCCCTTGCCCTATCGGTGGCAATAAAGGGCTACGGCCGAACACGCCGAGGACGTGCCGATCGTCGAGGGCGAGGCAATGCCAAGTCATCATCCCGATCGTTGGGGCATTTAACGATCTGCCACCCTCACCCAAGATTGCGGGGCCTACCGGTCGGGTTAGCTAAACCCTAACGGGGTCCAGTGGACGCAAAGATACTACCTCGAAACGTCCTTGCCATGGATGCAAGATACTTTATGCATCAGGCCCGGATGATGCTACCTACCTACACTTTAACCTATCATATCAATAACATACAATCCAATACAATCCAAAACGTGCTCAACGGATACAACGAACCTAGCATGGTACTACGAAGCAAGAATAGATATGAGCATGCTAGAATGGAACAACCTAGCATGGGCTAACATGAGAGAACAACATACGAAGTCATGCTAGTCGAGAATTCGAACGAGCACCTAAACGATACATGCTTGATAATCACAAACAAACATACAAACAACAATCACATAGAACATCGCAGGTCCACAACTCCGGTAAGAAATCCTTACTTGGCCGGGGCAACTACACACAAAACCTAAGCTGCGATCGAACCCGAGCTAGCTACTAAGAACCTAACAAAAACAATGATAATCATAATCCATAAGCCTAAATATAATAAAATAAATAGGGCTCGGCTCAAGGAGCAACTCACGCGATCTGGGTGACACGCGGACGGCAGGCAACGGCGGCGGGCTTCTTGGCGATTGCGCGATGGGCGCTGATGGGCGCTGATGGGCGGCAAATGGGCGCCATCAGGCTCTGCTGCGCGCACGGACAGCGCGCTGGGGCGGCACGCGACGCACGGCGCAGACGCGAGGAGGCGCGCGCGCGCGACGCGGGCGGCAGGCGCTGGCTGCGAGGCGACGCGAGCTTCGGCTGGGCGATGGCGAGGCGCTGGCGCCGCGCGGCGGTGGCGCGTCGCGGCGGCCGCGACGCGACGGACGCCGCGCGATCGGTCTTCGCGCGCCGCTCTTTGGCGGCTGCGGCGACTTTGGCGCGCTGGGCTGCGTCTTCTTGGCGCTGGCGTCTGGCGACTTCTTCTTTGGCGCTGAAAATTTCTTGGTGCGATCTGGTGAGGTGGGCCGCCGACCGGTGCCGCTTGGTCGGGTCGCTTAGCGGGCCGGAACGCAGCGCTCGGGGTACGCAAGGGAAGAAAATCACGGCAAGGGGCTTGGGAGAGAAGAGGGTTGGGCGGCCATGGAGTTTTGGGGTAGAAAACACAAACCTAATTTCTTTTCATTTAACCAAATGCACAAAACTCCAAAGATCCAAGGGTAACTAAGATATGACGCGGAAAGAGTAACAAGAACACCTGGTGGCTCAACCGGCCACACCACCCACCGACTTCCCGGACCACTTGGGTTCAAACCCACCAAACACATCTTTAACTCCTAATTTTCTTTTGCATCTCCCCATGCCCAAACACCACCACAAAGCCTCAAAAACTTACATAAGACCATCTAATAATTTTAGCAACTGGAAAAAGACATAAACGGCCCTGACGGCCCAACCAAATTACCAAAATACCCCTAGGGCATACCTGGAAGACCGGGATGAAAACCTGGGCCGTTACAATATTCCCTCTTTTTTATGACTTTCGACCTCGAAACTCCTTAAGATCAAAACACTCAAGATCTCGCAATCTCATCCCGTCCTTCAGCTCACGAGCGGCCTCCTCTGAACTCGACTCCTCCATCGAACTTTTACCAAACGGATCTTACGGCTTAGCAACGTCTTCGCCTCAAGACGAGAATACTCACATGCTTCCTCTCGAGCTCAAACCCTCACTCACCGCAAAGGCTCAACGTCCTCAATAAGCAAAGGGGTCCGGCACATCTTGCCCCAACCTCAATACATAAAAACAACGTGCACACAATTTGTCAATGACAGGGAATTGCTAACCGATAAGCAACTCGCCAATCTTCTCGAGAATCTCAAAACGGACCGACAACCGGGACTCAACTTCCTCGCTTACAAAACCTCAACACAACTCACAACGGCACAACTTTAAACTACGCATTGTCCAACCTCAAACTCTAAAACTCGACGCCGAGCATCGTGCATAACTTTTTCTGCTGCTCTCGCAGAGCTAACAACACTAGCTCTAAACTCCTGCGCACATCACCTCTGGTCAAATCACGACAACTCAGGACCCAAAACAAAATTGATGGCCACCAACCTTTTCCCGAGAACACTGGAATCCTGCGATGCCTTACCTTGCAATGCCTCAATGGAACCACAAGAATCGACAACCGAGAAGCGCAACCAAAGGCAACCTCATAAAACCACTCTAGTCTTCCGCCGCCTAATCACGGAAACACCAACTCGCAACAAGCTCCAAAGGTTACGGATCACTCCTCCCAAAAGACCATCGGTCGAGAGGGTGAAAACACTACTGAAATCGCACTCGGCTCATAAGCCTCTTAACCACGCTCTCGAACCACAACTCATCCATGCACCGCCTAGAACAAACCTTTGTTGCCACACCACTGTGACAACAACTCCACTGAAATCGACATGACTCTACTCCATAGAAATGGCAAACCGCACACGAAACGAGTGCGAGCTCTAGCTCATCAAAACCAATCTTTCAAAAAAATCTATTCTCGCACAACAACCTCAACTAATCGACGGCTCCCACACGAAACTTACAATCCAACAACTTGAGTGCTACGAACTCGGAAGCTCAAACAACTACAAACTTGCATAGCTATGCAATCCACTCATCTCTAGCTCGACTCAAAACACTTGGTTTGGACAAGTCACCTGCCAACAACTTTGCACACCGGGAGGGCTCCTCCACCAAACTTACCTCCATGCAAGCAACGGAACGAAGCTTGCCTCAAACATGAAACACATCTCACAAGTCCAAACGATAACACATACAGGACTTAACCCTCAAGCTTAGGCTTAATGCACCTTCCCACCGAAACTTCATAAACGGAACTCCACTACCGGTCAACACCAACTACCAAGAACAAGAATACCAACAATGGTGGCGAGTGCAAGCTACACTAACCAAAGAAGGATCCTCAATAGGTCCAGATCCTAATCCGACCACAAAGGTGCAACCTCATCCACAATCAAAACAAAGGGGCCTTCAACTACAAAGGTGCAACAAACTTCCAAGCCAACACTCAAAACCTTAACCAACTAGGCCAAACACTCATAGGAGGCGAGAACAACCCTTACGCAACTTCCAACACCACTCACGAGTCCGCTTAATCGGACAAACAAGCGCTTCCAAGCGGCTAACAAACTTTTCCTCCTACTAGCACCACTACCACCAATTCCAAGACCAAGGAATAACGACAACTCTCAAGGAGAAAGCAGTGTCCTTACAAGCGGACATCGGAAGGACAGAGAGAGCTTCACAACCGCTCGCTCATTGTCTTGCTCAACTAAGCACAACATCCAACTCTCCCAGAGGCAACAACAAGGGGTCCACCACAGATGGACCGCCAACCACGAGCAGCAGAAGACTCACCCCAAACACCAAAAAAAAAGCAACTCTCAAACTCGGAAACAGGAAAGACATCCGCGAGGGCAAAACCACTTGCCCCACGAGCAAGGCTAACTTCTAGCAACTCAAAAACCACACCTTGGTCAACACCAAGCACCAACTTGCCACCACCCGAACCAATCCGGACTCTACTCCAAACAAACTCCGACTTGCTAGCCTACCAAATCTGCCAAAGAACTCACCCGAGGTCTACAACCTACACGAATCCGGCTTGCCAACCAAACTCACTACTCAGGCTTGGTCGAGCTCGTGTGAGGCTCTCCACAACTAGGGTTCTTCGGCAACCCTCGACACACACTTATGTCGTCAAACGGTCTAACAACCAACCGCTGAACAAACAACTCCTTTTCCCGGCATCACAACCACGCCGGCTGCTCCCAAACCTCGAAACCAAAAAGACCGAAAAACGCTTGAATGTGTCATCCTCCTACTCAAAGCGTCGACCACCATGTAGCTTCCACCCGGGGTAAGTATTTCGAGCAACACTCTTAGCAACTACTGACGGGAACTACGCGGCTTCACTACAACCACCATTTGTTCAAGTACCATCTGAACTCCAACCATGAACAACAAGAGGTTCCACCAACCAAGCTTAGGTTCAACTTAACAAACTTGCCTAAGCAACAACCTAACTACGAGCACGGTATCCTTACAACCTCAACCAAAGCCTTACAACATCCACCTGGAGTCCAACTTCTCCAAGAACTGAGCACCAGTTCTCCAATGCAAACCCTACATGGTTCGGAACTCTTGCCGCGGAAACAAACTACACTGAACACACTTGTGTGCACAACTCTCAACCTTCCTTCAGAGATCCAAGACTAACAGGTGCTTTCCAAAAGGCAACACTAACTTCTGGCAGGGATACAACCAATCAAAGGAACACCCAAGGGTTCCAACCCCTCCACAATACTCGAAGCTGTGGCAACCCTGCTCTACTAAAGCATAACAATGCCAAACCGAACTTACCTCATACCAAAGTGGCTTACACACACAAGGCAAACCCACTCATCTCATAAGCATCCAACTCACCTCATGAGCGTCCAACTCACCTCATGAGCATCCAACACACCTCCTGGACATCCAGCTCATCTCATGAGTATCCAACTCACCTCATGAACAACCAACTCATCTCATGGGCATCCAACTCATCTCGAGAGCATCCAACTCACCTCATGAACAACCAACTCATCTCGTGAGCATCCAACTCATGGTCCATCTGCTGGACCGAACTTGCATCTACAATGCCCACTCAACTCAGGTTTAGGCACTCGAAGGTAGTGGACCGCACTACCAACCACAAAGATCTCTTGGCCTTAACACTAGCGTGAGACTCGCACGCACTAACACTTACCAACCGTCAACTTGCTGACTTACTCAACCCCCAGTAACACTGGGAAGAGGCTCCAGCTCCTCTCGAACATCCTTTCACTTGTAGTCCTTCGACTACCACTGAACTAGCCCTCTTGCACGACCTAAACAAGTGCATTTTTCCATAAATGGATCCAATGGTTAAAGAAGTGTGCTGAACTCCGGACGGTCATAGAACCATCTGCTATACCCATGCCAAACTCAAGCCAGAACCAGACTTAGTGCCAAGCGGCACACCAACCAATGCACCTCAAGTGCCGCTATTACCAAATCCACATCTTACTACAAATGGGGCTCGCAAGGTCACAACCTCAAGTGACAAAAACTATGGCTAGGCATACAAGGGCTCAAAACTCAAACAACCAGACTATGACATCTCAACAAACTGGAGGCTCACGGCCTACTCTTGCATCTCCACATGATGCTCAACAAAACTCTGGCCGGCTCTCTCAACATGCAGCAGCTAGCCCTACTCTAGGGGCTCACCATAAGAAGAGTGCTCAACTCTACCGGACAACCGGGAAACCACCAGCGGATCACGTCCGATGGGAACACTTCGCTCATTGCACCTTTAACCACGCGGGGTTCCGACTTACTAGCCGCAAAACAACAACACTTACGGAGAACAAGGATGTCTCAACAACCACCTCGAAGGCTACCAACTCTGCGGCTACTCACCGGGCAATCAACCATCCGCTAAGGTTCAAGATCAACACTGAACTACCCGGGCTAGTCCACACTAGGACCTGCTCCACAAGCATCAACATGAGCAAAAGCCAAAGCTAACTCCTCTCCGGAGTGGTACTCCAGGCAAAACACCTCCACCCTCTCACTAGGGAATTAATGGATGGGCCACACGTGGCCTACGGAGTCTAACCTCTGCCTCCATCCGGAGCGATGTCCCAGTGTATCCGAATCTATCCGGATATCTCAACAAACCACAACATACACTCACACATCATGGAAGTTGGCATGAAGGCGCTCTAAACCCAAACCAACGATTTAATCGAGAACACCTTTTCGTCTCGCTCCACAACACAAAACAAGGCATACACTAGATGAAAGGTATTGTAAATTCTTAACCCTTTTCTAAAAACAGAAAACTTAGGCGTACTGATGATCAGCTAGTCTTTGGTGATCATGGGAAAGACGACCTACAACAAAAGGTCGGTCTACAAAGTCTATGACTCGAGCTCACGATACCAACTGTAAAGACCCGACCCAAAAAGGGCTCTAAATAGACCTTTACCCCAATGCATGCATTCAAAGTATAGGACAATATGCAAGAAATTTTCGGATTCCCAATTAAAACAAAACAATCAAGGTTCAATAAGAAATACAGATAGTTTGCTAAAACCTGTCCCTGTCTCCAAGCACCTGTTTCAAGGCAAATACATTTCCAAAACGTACACTCGATCGAGAGATTTCTTAAAACGTTTGAAACATCCTCAAATTCAATAAAGCGAGAATCACGAAAACATTGAGAAAAAACATCCTAGGGCTCGGTGCCCGACTACATGCATTCGGGGAAAATAAAAGACAAGAGTCATAGAAATAAAAAGTCGAGACGACAAAGTTCCCATGATCACACTCCTCCTTCACCATCCCGCCTCGCGGCATGGTTACTGAAAGATAAGTAAGGGTGAGTAACGAATTACTCAAGTAAGAATCCCCAACCAGGGGTACAATCACGATGCACATGGTCATCTAGATGAGTGTATGCAAGCTATGAATATAAACACGAGAATAGAGCACATAGCTTAAGTCCACACTTGGACCTCGGATGCCAACTCGTGGTCTTAGTCCGGAAATAAATCACACCACACAATACGCCCTATACGAGAAACAAGTCTCGGCCTCGGCTGTCTCATCGTCGATACGAAAGGTGCACTAGCTCAAGATCCCGAGGAGCTCTCCGGCGTCGTGCGCCCAGTAATGAGCGTAAGCACGCACCGCGTGCTCTGCGCAGAACTATGGGGTGCCGGGTCTAGTGGAAAGCTGCCCATGTCCGATCACCACGCCTAACTAAATCTACGGATCGGTGTCACCGACATAGGGGTGTGAGACTCGACACGTGAACTATGTCGGCTGAACCACCGCACCGAGGCTAAGGAATCGGTCGTGGTAGGCTTACACCGTGAAGCCGTCCTTGCCCTATCGGTGGCAATCAAGGGCTCTGACCGAACACGCCGAGGACGTGCCGACTATCGGGGGGCGCAGGCAATGCTAAGTCATCATCCCGATTGTTGGGGCATTTAACGATCGCCACCCTCACCCAAGATTGCGGGGCCTCACGGTCGGGTTAGCTAAACCCTAACGGGGTCCGGGGACTGAGTACTACCTCGAACGTCCCCGCCATGGATGCAAGATACTTTATGCATCGGGCCGGATGATGCTATCTACCTACACTTTAACCTATCATATCAATAACATACAATCCAATACAATCCAAAACGTGCTCAACGCGATACAACGAACCTAGCATGGGACTACGAAGCAAGAATGATATGAGCATGCTAGAATGGAACAACCTAGCATGGGCTAACATGAGAGAACAACATACGAAGTCATGCTAGTCGAGAATTCGAGCAGAGCACCTAAACGATACATGCGATAATCACAAACAAACATACAAACAACAATCACATAGAACATCGCAGGTCCACACAACTCCGGTAAGAAATCCTTACTTGGCGGGGCAACTACACACAAAACCTAAGCTGCGATCGAACCCGAGCTAGCTCTCGAGAACCTAACAAAAACAATGATAATCATAATCCATAAGCCTACATATAATAAAATAAATAGGGCTCGGCTCGGAGCAACTCACGCGATGCGGCCGACACGCGGACGGGCGCGGCGGCGCGGCGGGGCCGGGCTTTGGCGCGGATGGGCGCTGATGGGCGCTGGCGGGGCGGCAAATGGGAGCACACTGGCGCTGCCGCTGCGCGACAGACGCGCTGACGGCACGCGCGACGGCACGCGGCGCAGACGCGAGGGAAGCGCGCGCGCGCGACGCGACGACGGGCGCTGGCGCTCGACGCAGACGCGCGAGCTCGACTCGGCGCGATGGCGAGGCGCGGCGCGCGCGCGCGGCGGTGCGATCGCGGCGGCCGCGGCGACGACGGACGCTTGGATCGTGATCGCGACGCCTCTGCTGGGCGGCTGCGACGGCTGGGCGCCTAGGCTGCGTCTTCTTTGGGCGCTGGGCGTCTGGCGCGCTTGCTTCTTTGGCGCTGAAATTTCTTGGTGCGATCTGGTTTGAAATTTCCGCTCGGCCGGCTGCTTGGGTGGGTCGCTTGGCTGGGCCGGAACAGCGCTGGGCCGCAAGGGATGAAAATCACGGCAAGGGGCTTGGGAGAGAAGAGGGTTGGGCGGCCATGGAGTTTTGGGGAAGAAAACACAAACCTAATTTCTTTTCATTTAACCAAATGCACAAAACTCCAAAGATCCAAGGGTAACTAAGATATGACGCGGAAAGAGTAACAAGAACACCTGGTGGCTCAACTGGCCACACCACCCACCTGACTTCCCAGACCACTTCGGTTCGAAACCCACCAAACACATCTTTAACTCCTAATTTTCTTTTTGCATCTCCCCATGCCCAAACACCACCACAAAGCCTCAAAAACTTACATAAGACCATCTAATAATTTTAGCAACTGGAAAAAGACATAAACGGCCCTGACGGCCCAACCAAATTACCAAAATACCCCTAGGGCATACCTGGAAGACCGGGATGAAAACCTGGGCCGTTATAGTAAAAGAAACAATGAGTCACCGATAATTAGTCGTGTCCGAGTAAAGAGGAGTAGGAGCATGGAGGTCAATAGTGGTAAACATTGGTGTGAGACATGCTTTAGCGGCAGTCATTCCAGATGTGGCCAATAAATCAGACAAGTACTTAGCTTGATTCACAAATATGTTGTTAGAGAGGTACGTAATTTCCAAACCCAAAAAGTACGTTAGTCGTCCCAGGTCAGAAATCTGAAATTCGGCAGCAAGAGCAGTTTTCAAAATTGCTATGAAGCACGGGTCCAGTCCACTGATGAGTATATCATCTACATATGGTAATAAGTAAGTGATAGAAGAACCAATAGAGTGCACAAAGAGAGAGGAATCAACATTAGATACTGCAAAACCAAGTGTAAGAAAATGAGAGGCAAATTTATCATACCATGCTCGAGGTGCCTATTTTAGGCCTTAAAGACTAATCTGTAAAAAACATACATGATTTGGACAAGTTTTATCAACAAAGCAAGTCGGTTGAGACATGTAGACATCGTCTGGCAAACTCCCATGGAGAAAGGCATTCTTGACATCCATTTGATGCATGGTCCATTTATATTGAGAAAGGAAAATCATTAGCATTAAACATAGTGGCACCTGGTATAAATTGGTCATGATAGGGGACAGACAAAGGTATAGTGGCAGGATTTCAGGACGGAGATTGACGATTTAAAAGATTTTGTAGGTGTGTTGGAGAATTGTTTGACGAAGAGAGGCAATGAGTAGCAAATGGGAAGATGTTTTCATGAAAAATAACATGGCAAGAGACTAATAGATTGAATATTGTAACAAATGTACCATTTACAATCAAGGGTGTAACCGGGAAAGATATGTTGAGAGGTCTTAGGTTCAAGTTTTTTATGGTTATAAGGTTTCAAAAGAGGATAACATGCACAACCAAACAATTTGAGATGTAGTGAATCTGGAGTTTTTTAAATAATTTTTCAAAAGGAGACATCTTTTTTAAAGACTTAGTTGGCATCTGATTTATCAAGAAGACAGCAGTAGAAAAGGCATAGGGCCAAACGGAGATAGGAACAGATGAATGATACATGAGAGACATTGCATTTCAACAATGTGTATGTGCTAACGTTCGGCGACCCCGTTTTGTTGTGGTGTGTATGGACAAGATTTCTGGTGATGGATACCCTTTGTCATTAAAAAGAGAGGAGACGATATAATTGCAAAATTCACCACCCCCATCGGATTGAAATGTTTGTATGTGAGTAGATAACATGTTTTCAACAAAAAGGACAAATTTTTGGAGTGTAACCGCAACATCAGATTATATATATATAAGAGGAAACAACCATGTGTATTTACTAAAATAATCAATAATGCTAACATAATAGCGATAATTATTAATGGAGGTGACTGGAGATGGACCCCATACATCGCTATGAAGTAATTGCAAAGGTTTAATAGAAATATAATGTGATAAAGGAAATGATAGTTTAGACATCTTTGAACAGACAACGAGTGCATTCACAAATAGAAAATAAACTACTTAGAGAAATGCCTACATGATTTAATGAACTACGTAAAACCTAACCTTGGGTGATGGATGTCCGAGATGAAGATGCCACGAAGATGACTCCTTATTTGCTAACAAACTGAAACTTTTTGGTTGTGCAGCGGTTGAAAGAAATCTTGGAATAAGGTAGAGGCCATTAACGCTTGTGCCCTTATATAGAAGTTGTCCCGAATTTTTATCCTGAATAAGGAAGGAGTCAACATCAAAAATAAAAATGCAATTATTATCATTGCAGAATTTATTAAACGAAAGGAGATTTGGGCAATATCAGGAGCATGATATACATTTTTAAGATTAAAGATATGAGAAGGGGTGGGAAGTAATACCAGTGCCATTGTGTTTAATATTAATGGGTTGTCCGTTTCCAATAGTGATAGATTCCTCACCATTATAAGGTTGGGCAAGGTCAAGGTTGAAGAGATCATTGGTCAGATAGGCATTGCAACCACTATCAGAAAGCCAATAACTCTGAAAATCAAACAAACTTGGAGAATTAAATGAATTTGCAGCCATTGCTGCTAACTGAGCTAGAGGGTGACATCCCTGAAAGTAAAGTCCATGCGATGATAACAATCTAAAGCATTATGGCCTGATTTAGAGCAAATTTGACAAAAAGGTCCACCAACAGTGTGTATTTGCTGTTGAAATTGTTGATTTAAAGAATTTAAAAAATCTGCAGCATTCCCAAATTAACTTGGCGAATGATTTCTAGGCTGAGAATTAAAATGCCTATAATTAAAAGAATTTGAGGGTCCAGAAGCCCACTTTAAATTGTTGTTTGTACCTGGCGCTTGAGCCCACATACCTGGTTCATAATTATAATTATTTCCATAACCATTTCCTGACCCACGACCTTCCCACTGACCTGATCCATTGTTGCTCCACTTAGGGTTATAGCCTCCACAATTTCCTCGACCAAATCCACCACGACCTCCACGAAAGGGAGATCGACCACCACGATGGTTATTTCCGTCGGACAAGACACGATTGGCGTTCCCATTGAAGGCCACCATTGTTGATTGTGGGTCGAGTGTAGGTGTCACCTTCGTCAATGATTTTTCTTCGACGTCCAATAATACCTCAAGTTCATCCAATGTCACAGGCGTGATTCTAGTTCGAATTGTGGTTCGAAAAGGACCGTATTCTGTTGGCAATCCATTTATAGAACATTGTGTAAGGCTAAAATATTCGAGCGAGTCTTAGAAGAATATCTATTTGCAAGTGAAGTCCATAGCTGATTGGACGTGGTAGCATCAATCACACATGAGAGAAGGTCGAAGGGAAGAGCGTGGCATTGATCAAAGTAATAAGAGCTTGATCACAATAAGTCCATTGTGGAAATTCTGGATTGATGACTCTTGTAGTTGTTGTTGAGGATGATTTGACCGTGTCACTTAGAAGATATTAGTCGGGTTGAGGTGTTGTTCCATCGATATGGCCAAAAAAGGCATGAGCTCGTAGTATTGCAGAGATTTGAACCTTCCATTAAACATAATTTGTGGAGTCCAGGCGAACAAGAATGAGGTTGCATATATTGGATAATAAAAAATGTGGGGTGGATGCACAATGTTTAGAAGATTTTGGGTTGGTGGGGGATTCCAGCCATTTTGAAGAGAAAAAAAATGACGCGAGTCTCTGGCTCTAATACCAAGATAAAATAGAGAATCAAATGTAATTTCTTTGTATTTCCAAGTCTTTACAAGCAGCTATTTATAATAGCTGGATTACAAGAATACAGGAATATCAAAACAAATTGTAAACTAATTATGGTTACAGAGTTGTTGTAAATAATAAAAATAGTACAAAAGATATTCCTAATATAATACCTAATATAATGAAGTTGTTAATATTATTCACCCAATGTTGATAAAATTTCAAACCTTCAAAAAAAAAAGTTTAAAATGTTATACATTTACTCAATTTCGTAATCTTTCGAGATAGAACTTTATGATTAAAGTGCTGAAAAAATGGAAAATAAATATTTAAGTCAAATATCATATTAGTTGATAATTTAAACTTATGTTTGTTGATAAAAAAATAATAATTAAAAAAATAAAATAATAAAAAATAAACTAAATTAACGTATTTAGTTTTTTTTTTTATTAACATTTGATTATAACTAAAGATCTATTTACAAGCTTTTTTATTTTTTATTTTTTATTTTTTATTTTTGTAAAAAATTCGATACCCTCCGTTGGACACATCATTGACCGTGCCAACTGCCAAATCATCCAATCGTCCCGACAATTTGTTTTATTTCTCAATAAAACTATTTCCCCACTTTCCATAAATAATGCTTATTCTTTCACTACGGATGTTATTGCTTATTTAGATGATTTACCTCACCACCACATTTTACTTCTTATATTCTATTTATAATATAATTTTTAAAATAATTTATTTATAACACATTGATTTCTATCACTTAAATAATATTAGAATTCAATTTAGATTTCTATCACTGATAGAAAGTTCTAGTGATGATAGAATGAGTCTATCATTGATTGAATTCTATCGCTAATAGAATTTAACCATTAATAGAACTTTATTTGAATTTTCTGCTACAAATAAATTAATTTTGATCTCGTGTTAATGGAAATATTTTATCCTTTTTTTGTTATACACCAAAAACCCCTTAACAAAAACATCTTATTTTTATTTTATTTTTTTTATTATTATACACAAATTAAGTTTTTTCTTTTTGCTACAAAGCTTCCTTAATTGAAACCACTTATAATGAGCATTTAGTTTTTAGGGTGATTCATAGTGGTTGAAATGTCTGGCGTCAGACAGATCTAATCTAGAAGAGCCACATTGGCCAACAATAATCATAGTCGAATGGTTTTTAATCATTAATGAATTAAATACGTGAAAACTCACTATCATAAGTAAATGATGAAATTTTTTTGTTCAATTAGTCATTTAACTCTTGATTTGCATCATTAACAAATAAAAAAAATAACTTGGATTTGCATCATTAACAAATAAATAACTAACTCTTTTAGTTACTTAATTCATCTACATCATTAAAATAGAATATATTTCTCAACAAGTGTTTATCCAACCAACCATCAAAAGTTACCAATTTACTAACCATTCTCGCTATGGGTTGCAAAGAAAGTGTATGCATCAACCAATTACTAGAAGTGACATTCACACTCTAACTCATTTCCAATTCTCTACCTAATTCCTTTCGCAAGAAGTTCTTGACCCACAATATGCTCCTCCACGTGAAAGACCCATTCATCGAGCAGTTAGCATTAAGAAAATTGGTTGAGTTGAAGTATTTACCTTGTAAGACCCTTGCTAAAACAACAATCTGGCTCAGTTAATGAATGTCACCCTTGTTTAGGCAACAATGCTTGGTTAAAAAAATTAGAGGTCTCAAAATCCACCCTCTCTATTCTTAGGCAAACATGAAATTTTCCAAGTCACCTAGCATATACGACTCTTTGAATCATTGTCGCCCTACCAAGATCTATAATTAATACAGTGACAGTATGATACAAGAGATTTTGATAATCTGAAACAATTCATCGAGTAAAGTGGTATAGGCTAAAGAATGACTTTAATTAGTATTTCTTTACCACCAGCTAAGAAATTTTTATTTTTCCACTTAAATAAGACCTTTCATTGCTTATCCTTTATGAACTTAAAGGATAAATTTTTTGAAGGTGACAATGTAACCAAAATTTCCAATTATTTCAAATGACAAGACACTTTCTTCACATTAAGCTGATTCAGCAGGATATCATTAGTGCAAACTTGCCTATTGGGGCTAAAGCAAGTGGACGACTCCTCATAATATATTTCTTGTCTAGTCAAAAGAGCATATAACCACAAGGCTTATGTTATATGATCAATTTTCTTCTTATTAGCTTTAAAAAATAAAAAACAGTCATCTGAATAATCATATGGAATATCGAGGGTGCCCTACGAGGCCATAGTTCAAAATATGAGACAGACCTTCAGTACATAAAAGAAAAAGGTAAGAAGATCATGGGTCTCCTTGCCTCTACCCTCTAATAGGCTTAATATTCCCCCTTTCTACATCCATTAATATTAAAAGAATAAAAAAACGAAGTTGCACATCACATGATTAACTTGACAAGCCAAGAGCCCACATAAACTGTTTGATAAAATTGTATTCCACCGTATCATATGCTTTACTCATAACGAGTTTCAATACAGCAAAATTTGCATTCCCTCTTTTCCTCCCCTTAATAGAATAAAAGTACTCATAGCCAACCAAAGCATTATATCTTAAATATTCCATTTAGGGACAAAAGCACTTTGACGAGGAAAAATTATGTTCCTTAACAATTCTTGGAGCCTATTCACAATCGTCTTTGAAATAAAATTATCGAGACTTATAAGTTGCAAATCTTTTATTGAACAAGCACGAGGAAATTTTTTAATCAATTTAATAATGGTTTTTCTTTATATCAGTATTATTTAAAATATTTCATCAAAATTTAGTAACATCCGAGCGAACGATCGACCAATATTTATTATAGAATAAGGAAGTATAACTATGATCTTTAGTAAACGGGTTTAACATGAGAGATTCTTCCTCTTGCGAGAAAGAGTGAATCACCTCATCGAAAAAATCCCTCGCAATATTATCTGGGACAAGACCATTAGATGTAAAAAGATTATTAAAGTAAGAGCATACCTAACTACGATAGAACCAAAATCGTGTGCGAATTAACCGACATTCACGCAAGGGTACAAAGTCTGCAACAAGTAGTAAGTAAATTATCGATCTCCACAGAGACTGTGATTTATCAAAAGATGATGTTTAGAATTAAGTAGGAAATAGAAAAAATGGATTGTGAATTGGTTTTATCTTGCATTCAAACAAAAAAGGGAAATTAAAGATATGCTAAGTAAATTGAGAAGAAAGACGCATTTAAGGTACTCATGGGATGTGTTCACAGTGCTATGAAGAAACAATGCGGTAAAGAGTAATTATCATACTTCGCCTAAGAAGCGTCTGCTTCTGCTTTCGCTCGCATTAAGCCCAACTTTCGTTGCAACTTAATGTAGGATTAGCTAGCGCAGCGTATGCAGTAGTTAAGTGTTTATTCCTAAACTCCAATTTAATGCATTAATGACTTCATGCTATCCTACTGAGCATGCAAACTAGCCTTAGGTTGTTTCCTCTTCCAATTACGACCTATTAGTTTGTGTGGATGGCTGGTCAACACATACTACTAAGATCTATTCCTAATTAAACATCTTTTGGTTAATTCCTCCCTAGTTCTTCCTAACACATGTGTAAGCTATTCCACTTTTCCTTAGCGCTTCCTTAATGAAATTAGTTCATAATGCAAATAAGAAACAAAAATAACGACATGGAAAAAAACATGATGAAATATTATTAATCAATTGCAAAATGAGTCTTAAACAAATAACAACAATAAAACAATAAAAGTATCTAAAACTGGGTGTGAACTCTCTCGTGTCCACTTCTCTTTAAAATGGTTGTCTTGATCTCATTTTATAGGCTCCTTAAGATACTTTCGAATCTTTCCATATTGAACGACAACTACATTTTTGCGATAGATTTGCTCTGATTGATTTTGTCAATCACGCCTTTACTAAATAAGGCCTGAATCTCATGATTACCATAGTTTGTCTCACTAGCGGTCTGAAAGTTGACATTCGCTATGCATTTGATTCTTTCTTTGTTCGTTTAAGTGGAGCTTTGGCATCTGGTCCAATCTGTTGCTCTCGCATTAGTGTTTACATTTCACTTCGTATTGCTCCTTTCATTTCCGAACTTCCTACTTCTTTTCTTTCATGACACAAGGTTTTATTTCTGGGATGAACCATTTCTCTATAGGCAATGTGCTGATGGAATAATACGTCGATGCGTTGCGGAACATGAGAAAGAGGCAATACTAGAATCATGTCATGCATCGCCGTATGGAGGACATTTTGGAGGAATGCGCACTGCAGCAAAAAAATTTCAATTTGGCAAGGGCATGTGATAAGTACCAAAGGAAAGGGAACATGGGAAAAAGGGATGAAATGTCGTTGACTTCAAACCTGGAGGTTGAATTATTCGATGTTTGGGAAATTGATTTCATGGGCCCAAATGGATAGAACGGTTGAAAAACCTTCAAATGATGCTAAAACAAGTCATTAGATTCCTTCATAGGAACATTTCATTAATAGAGCAATGTCTCACGTACTTCAAAAGCATAATATTAATCATCGTATCGCCACTCCTTATCATCTGCAAACCAATGGACAAGCTGAAATCTCAAACCGCACGATAAAGAGCATCCTTGAGAAAGTTGTAGGACCTAACCAAGAGGATTTGTCCATGCGACTTGATGATTCACTTTGGGCTTACCAAACTGCACTGAAAACACCACTAAACATGTCACCACATTGAATAGTATATGGGAAAGCGTGCCATTTACCGATCGAGCTAGAGCATAAAGGTCTTTGGGCGCTAAAAAAAATTAATCTCAACCTCTAGAAGGCAGAAACTGTGAAAATGTTGCAATTGCTCAATCTGGAGGAACATAGACACTTCTCCTATGAAAATGCAAAACTACACAAGGAGAAAATTAAAAAATAATGGCATGATCAAAGGCTGACCCCTTGAACTGGGACAACAAGTTTTGTTATTTAACTCTCGACTTCGTCTATTTCTAGTAAAACTTAGATCCAAGGGGTCTTGACCATTTCGTATTACCCAGGTAAAACTAGGAAAAGCAATTTGGATCAAGAATGAGGAAAATGGGAATGAGTTTGCAGTCAATAGACAAAAGACTTCAACATTACTGGAATGAGGATGTTCAGCACGGAATATCTTCGTTCGCATTGACTGAGGAATATGTAAAGACCCGACCCAAAAGGGGCTCTAAATGGGCCTTTACCTCAATGCATGCATTCAAAGCTAAGGACAATGTGCAAGAATGGTTTTGGATTCCAAGTAAAAACTAAAACATACAAACATTCAATTCAAAGTCAATACAAATTCCTGAAACCTGTCCCTGTCTCCAAGCACCTGTTTCAAGATAAAATACATTTCCAAGAACTCACTCTGATAAGAGATTTATTTAAAACATTCAAAACCTTCAACAGTTATGCGGTGCTGGAATCTGTAAAACATTCAGAAAACAACCTAGGGCTCCGTGCCCGGCTACATGCATTCAGAGGAAATAAAATATAAAGAGTCATAATCATAAAATCAGAGTTTGACAGCTGGTTCCCGTGATCACAGCTCCTCCTTCAGCCATCATGTCTTGCACCTTGGTTACCTGTGGAAAACCACAAAAATAAGGGTGAGCAACGAATTACTCAGTAAGAATCCCCAACCGTGGTACAATACGATACATCAGTCATCTAGCACCCTAGTATACATGTAACACATACGAGCTCAGAAACATCAGGTTGGCTCAGGCTAACCGCCGAGCTAGAAATTGCCTATTCAAGGACTTACAACCACAACCTACACTAGGTTCTACACCTGGATGCCCATCGGGGTCTTACACCTGCTAGACTCAGTGATGCCCATCGGGGACTTACACACCAGGATGCCCATCGGGGTCTTACTCCACAATTCAATGATGCCCATCGGGGTCTTACACCTCTAGCCATCAATGCTGCCCAACGGGGTCTTACACATCTAGGATGCCCATCGGGGTCTTACACCAGCTATCAATGATGCCCATCGGGGTCTTACACATATGGATGCCCATCAGGGTCTTACACCTCCAAACAATGATGCCCATCGGGGTCTTACACATACGGATGCCCATCGGGGTCTTACACCTCTAGCCATCAATGCTGCCCAATAGGGTCTTACACATCTAGGATGTCCATCGGGGTCTTACTCCAGCTAGGATCACAGAGATGCCCATCGGGGTCTTACACTCCCTAACAATCCTTATGATGACCATCGGGGGCTTACACATAAGGCAACAGTGCAGTGCCCATCGGGGACTTACCTACACTGACATCGCATTGGTGCCCATCGGGGACTTACCCAAGCGGGACCTAAACTAGAAACTCCTACAGTCTTCTACACTATACATCACCTGCCTATCCCTAGCATGGACTAACGGAATATAACAGGAACAAGGATATGCCAGGATAGGAAAAGTCTCTAGCATGATACTATGAACTCAAACAGGAATCAAAATGTAAAGACCTGACCCAAAAGGGGCTCTAAATGGGCCTTTACCCCAATGCATGTATTCAAAATAAAAGACATTATGAAAAATAAATTTCGGATCCCAAGTAAAAACAGAAACATTCCACAATCAAAACATACATTTCTAAAAGCATACTCGATCGTAGATTTATTTAAACCATTTAAACATTCCACAAGTACAAATATCTTTGGAATCCATAAAACGTAAGAAAACATCCTAGGCTCTGTGTGCGTCTACATGCATTCAGGGGAAATAACAAAAGTCAAGAGTCATGATATAATAAAATGGTCAGAGATGACAGCAGGATTCCATGATCACAGCTCCTCCTTCAGCCATCCTGTCTCCCGCCTTGGTTACCTGTGGAAAACCACAGAATAAGGGTGAGTAACGAATTACTCAAGAAGAATCCCCAACCGGGTACAATACGATATACATGATCATCTAGAAGAATGTATGCAAGCTATGAGTATAAACACAGAATAGAGCACATAGCTTAAGTCCACACTTGGACCTCGGATGCCAACTCAGGGTCTTAGTCCGGAAATAAATCCACCACACAATACGCCCTATACGAAAACGAGTCCCGGCCTCGGCTTTGTCATCGCCGATACGTCTGAAGGTGCACTAGCTCAAGATCCCGAGGAGCTCTCCGGTCGTGGCGCCGTAATGAGCGTAAGCGCGCCTTTGCGTGCTCTGCAGAGACTATGGGGGTGCCGGTCTAGTGGCAAGCTGCCCATGTCCACCACCACGCCTAACTAAATCTCCGGATCGGTGTCACCGCATAGGGGTGTGAGACTCGGACACGTGAACTATGTCACCTGAACCACCGCACTGAGGCTAAGGAATCGGTCGTGGTAGGCTTACACCAGAAGCCGCCCTTGCCCTATCGTGGCAATCAAGGGCTACGGCCGAACACGCCGAGGACGCGTGTCGATTGCCGGGGATGAGGCAATGCCAAGTCATCATCCCGACCGTTGGGGCATTTAACGATCCGCCACCCTCACCCAAGATTGCGGGGCCACCAGTTAGGGTTAGCTAAACCCTAACGGGATCGAGGACAGTACCATCTCGTGCGTCCCCATCGGGGATGCAAGTTACGTTATGCATCCGGCCGGATGATGCTACCTACGAACTCTAAACCATAGCAATAATAACAATTCAATCAATGCGGTCCAATACGTGCTCAATGAGATACAAGGAACCTAGCATGATACTACTGAAGCAAGAACAGATATCGAACATGCCGAGTAGAACAACCTAGCATGGGCTAACATGAGAAACAATACAAGAGTTCATGCGATCGAGAATTGAATGAGCACCTAGGGCTAAACATGCTAATAATCATACACGAGCATACAAAACAACAATCACAAATATACCGCAGGGCCCCACAACTCCGGTAAGAAATCCTTACCTTGGTCGGAGGCTTCTACACACAAATCCTAAGCTGCGAACAAACCCGAGCTAGCGGCGGGAACCTAGCAAACCAATAATAATCAGCATCTAAAACGTCTAAAAACAATAGAACAAACAAGCTCGGCTCAGGGCACTCACGCGCACACGGCGACACGAACTTGGAGTTCTTTGGCAGGTCGCTCGGCGGTGGGCTGGCGCTGGCTGCGCGGCCGCACGGCGCATGGCGCGCTGTCTTGCAGAGATGGGCGCTAGGGCGCGGCCATGCGCGGACGAGACGGGACTCGGCGAGCGGCGGCGCACGGCACGACGGCGCACGGCGGCGCTGGCGTCGCGATGCGGACACGGCGAGCCGCTCGCGGGACGCGCGCGCGCGCGCGACGTCTGGGCGTGTGGGCGAGTGGCTCGGCAAGCGACACGAGCGAGCGCGCGCGCGTCGCGTCTCGCTTTGCGCGCGATCTGGCGTGGACGTCGGGCGGCGATGGCCGAACAGGGCTGGGCGGCAAGGGCGATCTGTGCGACGGCAGCGGGCGATCTGGCCGCTTCTTCTTGGCGCGATCCGGCGTCGCGATCTGGCCGGTGGGCGTCGCGACGATGGTCGCTGGTCGGGCTTCACTCGGTGGTGCAATCAACACAAACACACACAACACACCTCTATTCACTTGGCCCAAAAGCACACCAAACGGATGAGAAGAAGAAGAGGAAGATCGATACCTACCCTGAATGATGATGAAGGATCCAAGGGAGCTGCAAGGATGAAGAATTCGACAAGGAGAGCTTGGGAGAAAGCTTGGGCGGCCACAACTCTTTTGGAGAAGAAAACACAACAAACCTAATTTCTATTTCATTTAACCAAATGCACCAAACACCCAAAGATCCAAGATGAACTAAGATGTGATGCGAAAGAGCAACAAGAGCACCTAATGGCTCAATTGGCACACATCTCTACCAGCTTCCCAGAGACACAGGTTCAAACCCAGCAGCAAAGACACAATTCCCTTTAATTTTACTTTTGCATCAAACCTTGCTCAAACCAAACCACAAATCCTTCCAAAACCTACATAAATCCATCCAATAATTTTAGTAATCGAAAAGACACAAACGACCACGACGCCCGACCAAATTACCAAATTACCCCTAGGGCATACCTGGAAGACCGGGAAGAAAAACCTGGGTCGTTACAATATTCCCTCCTTTTTATGACTTTCGTCCTCGAAAGTCCTTAAGACTGAAACAACACAGGATACTGCATTCTCATCCCATCCTTCCCGCACACGGCGGCCTCCTCTCCGAACTCGCACTCCTTCACTAAACTTTTACCAACGGATCTCACTTCTACGCAACGTCTTCGACTCAAGACCAGAATACTCGTGAGCTTCTCCTCGAAGCCCAAACCCTCAATCAGCTGCAAGGGCTCAAAGTCCACAATGAGCAATGGGTCCGGCACATGCTGCCCCAACTTCGATACATAAAAACACTGTGCACAGCTGTCAACAAACAAACTCAACCCTACAACAAATCAAGCAACAACTGAACCTTCCAGATTTCAAAACTAAATGGCCTACCCTTACTTCACAAGAGACCAACAAACCTCAAACCTTGACTACACAATTTCTTAACGAGATACAAACGAACCACCAATCGGCGATCGATCCAAAAGACAAACTTCTCCAACTAGAACACGACCACAACACTTAAGCAACCATCTTAAGGAGAAATCGCCGAACCAAAGGAAAGGGGCACCATCCTGGTACACCGACGGCTAACAACACTCACACCACCAAACTTCACTCACGGCCACCTTAAAAAAACAAGGGCCAAGCACAGACTCCACTCGGCCAAGCCAACAAACTAGAACTCCTCATCGGCCGAACGCAAACTTTCCAACGAACACCTACCAAAGAATCGACCAAGGAGAACATCGCCGGGCAAGGAACATCCAACATTCCTCTCAAGGAAAACTCGGGAAGCAAGGACTAAACCATCACGCAGCCTATCTGCGACACAACACCTTGAGGAAAACAGCTCAACAGCTTACCAACCAATGCCACGGCACCTCTGTGCCAACTCACTCAAACGCGGCTCTGCTAACGCCAACTAGGAACTCACAACAACTAGGAACAAAGCTCGAGAAGGGCTTGCTCATCAGAACTCAACCCAAACTTATAACGAGCAACGCTCGCCTCCATGCTACTACTCAACTCTTAAAATCCAACGGCTACTCAAAGGACTTCCCTTTAAGCCTAAGCCTAACTCATCTTCCAACCGAAGCTCCACTCCCAAAACCTCACAAGGAAAACGGATAACGACAACCTCAAAGCTTACGGATCCCGAGCCACACGAATCCGCAAGACTACCTCGCAAGCTATCACTCGAGGCTGGCATCCAGGGAGCAACTCAACCACCACAGAGACTAGGGAAAGGGAAATCTTCAATCCCCAAAGAACCAACAACTTGCCGAAACAACTCTTCTCGGCAGGCCACCGCCTTGCGAGGACAAACAACTCTTGCTTGCTAACAACACAAAGCGAGGACCCTCTCACAATGATCGCGCTTACTCGATCAAATACACAACTGCTCGGAGCTAAGCCGACTCCTACAAAAACAGAAACGAATTTCCCGGCAAGCAAACTCAAGGGCAACGGACTTCACACAAGCTCACGACTTGCTCAAACCCAAGGCAACAACAACCAACTCTCTTGGAAGCAACACCCAAGGAATATCTCAACCAATCGGATCTCCAATCCGAAACAAACAAAGACTTGCTCAATCGCCGAGGGAGGTCAACTCCCACAACTTCATCGACTAAGAACACGACTTCAGGGCAACGCCTTCCAGCTAGAACCGAACTAGCACTCGAAACAACAAGAGAACCCAATCTTAGCCAAACACTCACAAGAGGCAGAACAACCCTTACTGCAGCCTCTAGAACACCATCCAAGAGTCTCATGAATCGACAAACAACTGCTTCCAAGCAGCCAACAAACTTTTCCTTCAAGCTAACACCTCTACCATTAACTCATGGCTAAGGGAGGAATCTGACAACTCCCAGAAGGAAACGGCTCTTACAAGCAGACAACCGAAGGACAGAGAGCTCCACAAACGCTCACTGTCTTGCTCCACTAAAGCAACAACATCTAAATCTCACGGGGCAACAACAAGGGCAACTCAACATCCTGGAAACAGGAAAACAACCAACAGGGCACAAACCACTCGCCCCACGAGCAAAACTAATCTCTAGCAACTCCAATCCACACCTTGGTCAACACCAAGCATCAACTTGCCACCACACCGGAACCAATCCGGACTCTACTCCAAACAACCACTGGCCTGCTAGCCTACCAAGACTGCTAGCAACTCAACCGAGGCTACGAACCACACGACTCCAGCTTGCCAACTGAAACTCACTACCTGGGCCTGACTGAGCTCTGGAGAGGCTCTCCACAACCTAGGGTTCTTCGGCAACCCTCGACACACACTGCCGACAAACGAGCTAACAGCCAACTGCCTGAACAGGCACAACTCTCTCCAGCATCTCAACCATGCAGGCCAACTCCAATACCTTGGAAACCAAGAGGACCCGAAACGCTACCGAATGCGTCGTCCTCCTACTCAACCATCAGCCTCTCAACAAGGCTTCTACCCAAGGGAAGGATCCAAACAACTCTCTTAGCCAAGGCGAACAAAAACTGCGCGGCTTTGCTACCACCGCTCTTGTTCAGTTTCCAACTGAACTCCAACCGAAGGAACACCAAAAGTTCCAACTCCACACGATGCTCAAAGCTGAGGCAACCTTGCTTTATCAAGGCATAACCATGCCAAACCGAACTCACTTTATAACAAGCCTCTACCAAGGGTGCTTACCCATAAGGCATCCAAATCCTCTCGCAAGGCATCAGCTCATCTCGCCTCAAAAGCATTCAACTCGCCTCATGACATCCAACTCGCCTCATAGGCATCCAGCTCATCTCATGAGCATCCAACTTAGGGTCCCTCTGCTGGACCAAACTCCCATCTACAATGCTCAACTCTCCTCAGATTAAGGCACTCGAAGGTAGTTGACCGCACTACCAACCACAAAGAAAATCTCTTGGCCTTAACACTACTAGCGCGAGAATCACGCCCACAAACAATTACCAACCGCCAACCTGTGACTTACTCAACCTCCAAGAACACCGAAAAGGCTCCGGCTCGGCTCCTCTCGAGCATCCTTTCGCTTGTAGTCCATCGACTACCACCGAACTAGCCCTCTGCACGACCTAAACGGGTGCAAGCGCCATAAATAGATCCAAGGCTAAAGGAGTACGCTTTGAACTCCGAAAGGCATAGAACCATCTGCTATGCCCAAGCCAAACTCAAGCTCGAACCGGACTTAGTGCCAAAGTGGCACACCAACCAATGCACCCCAAGTGCTACTACTACCAAATCCACATCTCGAGGAAGCCGAGTGTTAAAAACAACAAAGAGGCTCGCAAGGGGGCAAAGATGACCCTTCATCCGCCTCAAGCCACTAACACGGCAACTTGCCAAACAATCGGGCGATGGTGGAGACTCGCTAGTCCACCTCTCACAAGGGACTTCCACCACCATCCGATGAACCAAACAAAGCCAGAACGGCACACCTCGGCCTCTGAGCAATGGCGGGGCATCCCACACACGGATGCTAAACTCAAACCTGGCCAACTACTTTACTACTAGCGGTAGGACTTACTAAAACATCGAGCTCTCTGAGGCATCCATTTTCCAACACAGGCGTCTCCATCAACGCCAACAAACTCATCTGAATAAACTCACTTGATCATGCCCTCCCGGAACCTCCGGGGCTACAAGAGCTACTTGGGGAAAAATCTTTGAAACAAACTCACACCGGGCTATCTGTGCCGGGACTCCTCACTACGCGCTACAAATCGCGCTGGGTCTCCTCTCGATAGCTAAAGACTCGCCATCAAATCTCTCATGGCCGAGCACACTCTGCTCAAGGAGTCTCACTCTGAGGCGCCGCTAGCCTCTACCCCCTCCTCTAGGCAACTCAACTGCCGGGCCAAATCGGCATGCGGGCCTAACAACCACGGACGCGGCCTCGGCATCAACACGATCGGTCCAACTCCTCGGTCGGACATGCCAAGCGTCCCGCTCTCCCGTGGGTGCGATCAACATACCGGGCGATCTGCACGAAGCACCTCCACCCTCTCACTAGGAGAAAAGCGAAGAATCGGGCCACAAATGGCCAACGGAGTCTAAGCTCGCCTCCCTGCGAACGATGTCCTGGGGGCATCCGAATCTATCTGGATACCTCAACAAGCCGCTAAACAAACCTGCCGCATCGCGGAAAGTTGGCATGATGGCTCACTAAGCCCAAACCAAAGAACGAGTCGAAACACGCTAGTCTCCGCTACACAACACTACACAAGGCATACACTAGATGAAAGGTATTGTAAATTCTTAACCCTTTTCTAAACAACGATAAAACTTAGGCGTGCACTGATGATCTGCCAGAGTTTGGTGATCATGGGGAAAATGACCTACAACAAAGGTCAATCTACAGAATCTATGACTCTGAGCTCGATACCAAATCAGAAAGACCCACCCAAAAGGGGCTCTAAATGGGCCTTTACCCCAATGCATGTATTCAAAATAAAAGACATTATGAAAAATAAATTTGGATCCCAAGTAAAAACAGAAACATTCCACAATCAAAACATACATTTCTAAAAGCATACTCGATCGTAGATTTATTTAAACCATTTAAACATTCCACAAGTACAAATATCTTTGGAATCCATAAAACGTAAGAAAACATCCTAGGGCTCCGTGCCTGTCTACATGCATTCGGGAAATAACAAAAGTCAAGAGTCATGATATAATAAAATGGTCGAGATGACAAAGCAGGATTCCATGATCACGGCTCCTCCTTCACCATCCTGTCTCCCGCCTTGGTTACACGTGGAAAACCACGAATAAGGGTGAGTAACGAATTACTCGAAGAAGAATCCCCAACCGGGTACAATACGATATACATGATCATCTAGAAGAATGTATGCAAGCTATGAGTATAAACACGAATAGAGCACATAGCTTAAGTCCACACTTGGACCTCGGATGCCAACTCGGGGTCTTAGTCCGGAAATAAATCCACCACACAATACGCCCTATACGAGAAATGAGTCCCGCCTCGGCGCCTCTCTTCGTCGATACGAAAGGTGCACTAGCTCAAGATCCCGAGGAGCTCTCCTGGTCGGCGCCGTAATGAGCGTAAGCGCGCATCGCGTGCTCTGCGCAGACTATGGGGTGCCGGGTCTAGTGGCAAGTTTGCCCAAGTCCGATCACCATGCCTAACTAAATCTCGGATCGGTGTCACCGACATAGGGGTGTGAGACTGACACGTGAACTATGTCGGCCGAACCACCGCACTGAGGCTAAGGAATCGGTCGTGGTAGGCTTACACGAGAAGCCGTCCTTGCCCTATCGGTGGCAATCAAGGGCTACGGCCGAACACGCCGAGGACGTGTCGATCAGGGGATGAGGCAATGCCAAGTCATCATCCCGACCGTTGGGGCATTTAACGATCGCCACCCTCACCCAAGATTGCGGGGCGGCCACCGTTAGGGTTAGCTAAACCCTAACGGGATCGAGGACGAGTACCATCTCGCACGTCCACGCTTCGGGGATGCAAGTTACGTTATGCATCCGGCCGGATGATGCTACCTACCAACTCTAAACCATAGCAATAATAACAATTCAATCAATGCGATCCAATACGTGCTCAATGTCATACAAGGAACCTAGCATGATACTACGAAGCAAGAAGCAGATATCGAACATGCGAGTAGAACAACCTAGCATGGGCTAACATGAGAAACAATACAAGAGTTCATGCGATCGAGAATTGAACAGAGCACCTAGGGCTAAACATGCTAATAATCATACACAGCATACAAAACAACAATCACAAATATACCACAGGGCCCACACAACTCCGGTAAGAAATCCTTACCTTGGTCTGGAGGCTTCTACACACAAATCCTAAGTCATGAACAAACCCGAGCTAGCGGCGGGAACCTAGCAAACCAATAATAATCAGCATCTAAAACGTCTAAAAACAATAGAACGGCAGAAGCTCGGCTCGGGGCACTCACGCGGCACGCGACACGAACTTGGAGTTCTTTGGCGCTGCTCGGCGGGGGGCGTTAGGCGCGGCGCACCGGCACGGCTGCCAGGGCGCGTCTGCGCGCGGATATGCGCGCTAAGCGCGCGCTGTGCGCGCGCGGACAGACGGACTCGGCGGCGAGCGGCACGGCGCAGCGCGCAGCGCGCGACGGCGCCGGCGTCGCGATGCGGACACGGCGAGCTGCTTTCGGCAGGGACGACGCGCGCGGCGAACGTCTGGCGTGCGGCGCGCGGCGGCGGCAAGCGACACGGGCGAAGGCGCTCGGGCGTCAGGCGTCTGCTGCTGCGCGCGATCTGGCGTGACGTCGGGCTTTCGATGGCCGAACAGGGGCTGGGCCGGCAAGGGCGATCTGGTGCGACGGCAGGGGCGATCTGGGCTGCTGCTGGCGCGATCCGGCGTGCGATCTGGCCGGCTGGACGTGCGACGATGGCTGCTGGCTGGGGCTTCACTCGGCTGGCTGCAATCAACACAAACACACACAACACACCTCTATTCACTTGGCCCAAAAGCACACCAAACGGATGAGAAGAAGAAGAGGAAGATCGATACCTACCCGGAATGATGATGAACGATCCAAGGGAGCTGCAAGGATGAAGAATTCGACAAGGAGAGCTTGGGAGAAAGCTTGGGCGGCCACAACTCTTTTGGAGAAGAAAACACAACAAACCTAATTTCTATTTCATTTAACCAAATGCACCAAACACCCAAAGATCCAAGATGAACTAAGATGTGATGCAGAAAGAGCAACAAGAGCACCTAATGGCTCAATTGGCACACATCTCTACCAGCTTCCCAGGAGACCCGGGTTCAAACCCCGGCTGCAGTACAATTCCCTTTAATTTTACTTTTGCATCAAACCTTGCTCAAACCAAACCACAAATCCTTCCAAAAACCTACATAAATCCATCCAATAATTTTAGTAACTGGAAAAGACACAAACGACCCTGACGGCCCGACCAAATTACCAAATTACCCCTAGGGCATACCTGGAAGACCGGGAAGAAAAACCTAGGTCGTTACACAAAAGCATGCTGGAAGAACAAACCTAGCATGGCACTAACATGAACAACAAGCAAACATGCTAGCAAGATTTCAAACACAAGCTGTCCTATAGCTAACATGCTCATAACAGTAACCAAGCATACAAAGCACAATCCTAAAAGCATCGCAGGGTCCACACAACCACGGTAAGAAATCCTTACCTGGTCCGAAGGCAACTACACACAAGAATCCTAAGCTGCGATCGATCCCGAGCTAGCTAACGAGAACCTAACAAACACAATAATAATCACAATCCATAGGCCTAAATATAATAAAATAAACAGGGCTCGGCTCGGGAGCAACTCACATGGCACGGCTGACGCGCGGACGGACAGGCTGCACGGGCGTGGCTGCTGCTGGGCTGGGCGCGATGGCGGCGGTGTGCCTGGCATTTGGCGTCTTTGGTGGCATCTTGATCAGGCGTCTTGCACAGGCAGGCCGAGGCTCGGGGCTACGCTGTGACGAGCGCTGGCGCGAATGCTGCCGTGCGCGGGCTAGCCGGCCGAGCGGGCGCGACGAGCTATAGGGAAGGCACGCGGGCGACGCGACGAGCTACAGGGAACGCGCTGAGTGGGGCGACCTGGTGCGGAGCGGGAGGGCGTTGGCGCGGGGCGGCTCGGCATGCAGTGTGGCTGGATCGGCGATCCGTGAAGTCATGCGGCTGCCAGAGGATCTCGATTCAGTCTTGCAAATTTGGTCAATGAAATGGGGGCTAGGTTAGGCGAGCTGGGGCTAGGGCTCGGGTTTGGTGAGAGAGAGAGAGAGAGAGATAAAACAAAAAGGGAAAAATGGGATTTTTTCTTATTATTATTTTTTTTCCATCCTTATCCTATTTTAAATAGGCCTAGGAGACTTAAAAACCCATCTCATGGCTTCCTCCTTCGAGACCCGACCGAAGCAATCTTTTCCAATAATAAAACTCGCTTAATTTAAACTCCCAAATCAATCACTAAGGCAAGGGCTCAAATCCCAATGGAAGCACTCCAACAGCAATAATTTTGCCAAAACCCAAATCACTTCCAAACTTCCAAACGACTAGCCCAAACATCTTGGGTCTTGCAACCAACAACAATCAAACCTCGACAAAGGCAGGAGTGACCCTAAAATCCTGAAAATCCACAAATCCTGCCTAGGGAGCAAAAGACCAAAATACCCCTAAGGGTTAAAACAGCCCTAACGGCCCAACCGAACAACCGAATCTTGAACCGAAAGCACCTGGAAAACTGGAATAGAAAATTGGGCCGTTACAATATTCCCTCCTTTTTATGACTTTCGTCCTCGAAAGTCCTTAAGACTGAAACAGCACAGGAAACTGCAACCTCATCCCGTCCTCCCCGCTCACGAGCGGCTTCCCCTGAACTCTGACTCCTCCACTGAACTGTTACCAAACGGATCTCACGGCTACGAAACGTCTTCGCCTCAAAGACCAGAATACTCGCAGGCTTCCCCTCGAAGCTCAAATCCTCAATCAGCTGCAAAGGCCCAAAGTCCACAATGAGTGATGGGTCCGACACATACTGCCTCAACACCAATACATGAGAACAGTGCACACGGCTGACAATGACGGGGAAAAGCTAACCAATATTCAACTCTGCCAATCCTCTCGAGAATCTCAAATGGTCCAACAACAGGAGACTCCACTACTCCCGCTCACCAACCTCAACACACCTCTCAACGGTGCAATCTTAAAAAAAAAAAACACTCACTGTCCAACCTCAAACTCTAAAACTCGACGCCGAACATCGGCGTAACTTTTCTGCCTGCTCTGAGCTATCAACAAACGAGCTCAAAACTCCTGCACATCACCTCTGGTCAACTGCAGCAACTTAGGACCTCAAAACAAAACTGACGGCCACCAACCTTTTCTCACAGCACTAAAGACCTGCAACATTTACCATACCATGCTTCAACAAAACCAAACGAACTAACAGCTGGGAACTTTTAACCGAGGCAACCTCATAAAATCCAACACTGGTTCCCGCTGCCTAACCACGGAAACACCAACTCGCACAAACTCCAAAGTATCTGGATCACTCCTCCCAAAAGTCATCGGTCAGAGGGTGAAAACACTACTGGAACTACACTCGGACCATAAGCCTCTAAGAACGCTCTCCAGAACCACGGTTCATCAACGTACTGCCTAGAACAAACCTTTGTTGCCACACCCTGGTGACAACAACTCCGGCCTGAAACTGACATGCCTCTACTCCATAGAAATGGCATCTGCACACGAAACGAGGTGCGAGCTCTAGCTATTGAAACCAATCCTCCAAAAATCCGAACTCACACAACAACCTCAACTAGCTGACAACTCCCACACGGAAACTTACAAACCAACAACTTGAGTGCTACGAACTCGAAAGCCCAAACAACTACAAACTGGATAGCTATGCCTATCCACTCAACTCTAGCTCGACTTAAATCACTGACTGGGCAAGTCAGCCCGCAAACAACCGGGCTCCAGAGGGCTCCCTCCACTGAACTTACCTCCATGCAAGCAACGAAACAAAGCTCGTCTCATTAAGAGACACATCTCACAAGTCCAAACGATAGCACAACCAGGCTTATACCCTCTAGGTTAAGCTCACTGCACCTACCCACCGAACTTCATAAACGGAACACCACTACCCGGTTAACATCAGCTACCAAGAACAAGAATACCAACGATGGCAGGCATAGCACAAGCTACACTAACCAGCAAGGACCCCTCAAGGTCAAGACCCTAATCCAGCCACAATGGTGCAACAACTCCCAGACCAAACACAATATACCTTAACTGACTAGGCCAACACTCCCAGGGCAGAACAACCCTTCCAACAAATTCCAGAACACCACCCAAGAGTCCGTTTAACTGGACAACCAACTGCTTTCAGGCGGCCAACAGACTTTCCACCTACTCACACCACTACCACCAATTCCAAGACCAAGGAATAATCCGAAAACTCCAAAAAGGAAACAGATCCTTACAAGCGGACATCCGAAGGATAGAGAGCTCCACAAACGCTCGCTGTCTTGCTCAGCTGAGCTCAACATCCAACTCTCACAGAGGTAACAACAGGGGGGGGTCCACAACAGACTGGACCGCCAACCACGAACAAGCAAAGACTCACCCTCCAACACCAAATGAGGGCACTCTCAATCTCTGGCCATAGGGAGGACAACCGACAGGGCAAAACCACTTGCCCCACGAGCAAGGCTAACTCCATAGCAACTCGAAACCACACCTTGGTCAACATCAAGCACCAACTTGCCACCACACAGGAACCAATCTGGACTCTACCTCAAACAACTCTAGCTTGCTGGCCAACCAAAACTGCCAGCAACTCACCCGAGGACTACAACCTACGCAACTCCGACTTGACGACTGAACTCACTGCTTGGGTCTGACTGAGCTCTGGTGAGGCTCTCTACAACTAGGGTTCCTTCGGCAACCCTCAAACACACACTGTCGTCAAACGGTCTAACAACCAACTGCCTGAACAAACAACTCCACTACCAGCATTACAACTATGCTGGCCTGCTCCGAACCTCGAAACCAGAAAGACCAGAAACGCTACAGAATGTGTCATCCTCCTACTCAAAGCATCAGCCACATCGTAGCTTCCACCCAGGGTAAGGATTCTAAACAACACCCTTAGCAACTATGGTCAGAGACTACGTGGCTTCGCTACAACCACCATTTGTTCAGTGCCGCCTGAACTCCAACCATGAACAACAAGAGGTTCCTCCAACCAAGCTTAGGCCCAACTTAACAAAACTTGCCTAAGCAACAACCGACTACGAGCACGGTAACCATGCAACCTCAACTAGGCCTTACGACATCCACCTGGAGTCTAACTTCTCCAAGAATTTAGCACCAGTTCACCAATGCAAATCCTACATGGTTCCGAAACTCTCGCCACCAGAACGAACTACACAAAAGCACACTTGTGTGCACAACTCCCAACCTTCCGTTAGGGATCCAAGACTAACAAGTGCTTTTTAAAAAGGCAACAACTAACTTCCGGCAGGGATACAACCATCCAAAGGAACACCCAAAGATTCCATCTCCACACGATACTCGAAGCTGTGGCAACCCTGCTCTACAAAAGCATAATAATGCCAAACCGAACTTACCTCATACCAAGGACGTTACACACACGGCATCGAACTCATCTCATAAGCATCCAACTCACCCCATGAGCGTCCAACTCACCTCATGAGCATCCAACGCACCTCATGGACATCCAGCTCATCTCATGAGCATCCAACTCACCTCATGAACAACCAACTCATCTCATGGGCATCCAACTCGTGGTCCCTCTGCTGGACCGAACTCGCATCTACAATGCTCACTCAACTCAGGTTTAGGCACTCGAAGGTAGTGGACCGCACTACCAACCACAAAGATCTCTTGGCCTCAGCCCTAGCGTGAGACTCACACGCACTAACACTGATCAACCTTCAACCTGCTGAGTTACTCAACCCCCGGTAACTCAGGGAAGAGGCTTCGGCTCCTCTCGAACATCCTTCCACTTGTAGTCCTACGACTACCACTGAACTAGCTCTCTTGCACGACCTAAACAGGTGCAACTGCCACAAACGGATCCAAAGGCTAAAGGAGTGTGCTGAACTCCGGACGGGTCATAGAACCATCTGCTATACCCATGCCAAACTCAGGCCTGACCCAGACTTAGTGCCAAAGCGGCACACCAACCAATGCACCTCAAGTGCCACCACTACCAAATATACATCTTACTACGAATGGGGCCAGCAAGGTCACAACCTCAAATGACAAAAACTATGGCTGGACATACAAGGCTCAAAACTCAAACAACCCTGTCTATGGCATCTCATCTAACTGAAGTCTCACGACCTACTCTTGCATCTCCACATGATGCCAACCAAAACTCTGACCGGCTCTCTCAACATGCAGCAGCTAGCTCTGATCTAGGAGCTCACCATAAGAAGAGTGCTCAACTCTGCTAGACAACTGAGGAAACCACCAACGGATCAAGCCCGGTGGGAACACTGCTCGCTGCACCCTTAACCACAGGGTTCCGACTTACTGGTTGTAAAACAACAACACTTTACAAGAGAACAAAGATGTCTCAGCAACCTCCTCGAAGGCTACCAACTCTGCAGCTACTCACTGGGCAATCAAACAATCTGCTAAGGTTCAAGATCAACACTTGAACTACCCAGGCTAATCCACACTGGAACCTGCTCCACTAGCATCAACATGAGCAAAGCCATAGCTAACTCCTCTCCTGGAGTGGTACTCCAGGGCAAATCACCTCCACCCTCTCTCTAGAGGAAAAACTAACAGCTGGGCCACAAGTGGCCTACGGGAGTCTAATCTCTGCCTCCCCTCTAGGACGATGTCCCCGCGGTATCTGAATCTATCTGGATACCCTGACTAGCTGCTATCATACTTCTTACACTGCGGGAAGTTGGCATGATGGTGCTCTAGACCCAAACCAACAACGAGTCAGAACCTGCTCGTCTCCGCTCCACAACACTACACAAGGCATACACTAGATGAAAAATATTGTACATTCTTAACCCTTTTCTAAAAACAGTAAACTTAGGGGTACCTGATGACTGTCGAAGTGCTGATGATCATAGGAAAACGACCTACAACAAAAGGTCAGTCTACAGAATCTATGACTCTGAGCTCTGATACCAACTGTAAAGACCCGACCCAAAAGGGGCTCTAAATGGGCCTTTACCTCAATGCATGCATTCAAAGCTAAGGACAATGTGCAAGAATGGTTTTGGATTCCAAGTAAAAACTAAAACATACAAACATTCAATTCAAAGTCAATACAAATTCCTGAAACCTATCCCTGTCTCCAAGCACCTGTTTTAAGATAAAATACATTTCCAAGAACTCACTCTAATCAGAGATTTATTTAAAACATTCAAAACCTTCAACAGTTATACGGTGCTGGAATCCGTAAAACATTCAGAAAATAACCTAGGGCTCCGTGCCCGGCTACATGCATTCAGAGGAAATAAAATATAACGGGTCATAATCATAAAATCAGAGTTTGACAGCTGGTTCCCATGATCACAGCTCCTTCTTCAGCCATCCTGTCTCGCACCTTGGTTACTTGTGGAAAACCACAAAAATAAGGGTGAGCAACGAATTACTCAGTAAGAATCTCCAACCGGGGTACAATACGATACATCAGTCATCTAGCACCCTAGTATACATGTAACACATACGAGCTCAGAAAACATCAGGTTGGCTTAGGCTAACTGCCGAGCTAGAAATTGATTATTCAAGGACTTACAACCACAACCTACACTAGGTTCTACACCTGGATGCCCATCGGGGTCTTACACAACCTAAGACGCGATGATGCCCATCGGGGTCTTACACATAAGGATGCCCATCGAGGTTTTACACCTGCTAGACTCAGTGATGCCCATCGGGGACTTACACACCAAGATGCCCATCGGGGTCTTACTCCACAATTCAATGATGCCCATCGGGGTCTTACACCTCTAGCCATCAATGGTGCCCAACGGGGTCTTACACATCTAGGATGCCCATCGGGTTCTTACACCAGCTATCAATGATGCCCATCGGGGTCTTACACATACGGATGCCCATCGGGGTCTTACACCTCTAGCCATCAATGCTGCCCAACAGGGTCTTACACATCTAGGATGCCCATCGGGGTCTTACTCCAGCTAGGATCACAGAGATGCCCATCGGGGTCTTACACTCCCTAACAATCCTTATGATGCCCATCAGGGGCTTACACATAAGGCAATAGTGCAGTGCCCATCGGGGACTTGCCTACACTGACACCGCATTGGTGCCCATCGGGGACTTACCCAAGCGAGACCTAAACTAGAAACTCCTACAGTCTTCTACACTATACATCACCTGCCTATCCCTAGCATGGACTAACGGAATATAACAGGAACAAGGATATGCCAGGATAGGAAAAGTCCCTAGCATGATACTACGAACTCAAACAGGAATCAAAAGCATGATGGAAGAACAAACCTAGTATGGCACTAACATGAACAACAAGCAAACATGCTAGCAAGATTTCAAACACAAGCTGTCCTATAGCTAACATGCTCATAACAGTAACCAAGCATACAAAGCACAATCCTAAAAGCATCGCAGGGTCCACACAACCACGGTAAGAAATCCTTACCTGGTTCGAAGGCAACTACACACAAGAATCCTAAGCTGCGATCGATCCCGAGCTAGCTAACGAGAACCTAACAAACACAATAATAATCACAATCCATAGGCCTAAATATAATAAAATAAACAGGGCTCGGCTCGGGAGCAACTCACACGGCACGGCTGACGCGCGGACGGACAGCTGCAGGCGTGGCGTGGCTCTTTGGCGGCGGTGGTCGCACGCCACAACCAGCGTCTTTGAGGCTGTCTTGGTGGCCTTGGCGGCCAGCCTGTGGCTGGGGCTCGGGGCTACTCACGGATGAGCCCTGGGGCGCGAACGCGCTGGCACGGGGCGAGCTGGCTCGTGCACGACGAGCTACAGGGAACGCACGCGAGCGACGCGACGAGCTACAGGGAACGCGCTGAGTGGGGCGACCTGGTGCGGAGCGGGACGGCGCTAGTGCGGGGCGACTCGGCACAGTGCAGGACTGGACTGGGCGATCTGGTGCGAAGGTGTGAGGCCTGGCGCGAGGATGAGCGGCTCGGTCTTTGAAATTTGGGCTAGGCGGTGGGGGCTAGGTTGGGCGGTGGGGGCTAGGCTCGGGTTTGTGTGAGAGAGAGAGATAAAACAAAAAGGGAAAAATGGGATTTTTTCTTATTATTTTTTTTCCATCCTTATCCTATTTTAAATAGGCCTAAGAGACTTAAAAACCCATCCCACGGCTTCCTCCTTCGAGACCCAACCGAAGCAATCTTTTCCAATAATAAAACTCGCTTAATTTAAACTCCCAAATCAATCACTAAGGCAAGGGCTCAAATCCCAATGGAAGCACTCCAACAGCAATAATTTTGCCAAAACCCAAATCACTTCCAAACTTCCAAACGACTAGCCCAAACATCTTGGGTCTTGCAACCAACAACAATCAAACCTCGACAAAGGCAGGAGTGAACCTGAAATCCTGAAAATCCATAAATCCTGCTCGGGGAGCAAAAGACCAAAATACCCCTAAGGGTTAAAACAGCCCTAACGGCCCAACCGAACAACCGAATCTTAAACCGAAAGCACCTGGAAAAATGGAATAGAAAATTGGGCCGTTACAGAATAAGCGCGCAGCCATGTGATGGGAGCCAGAGCGTATCGATACCCTTTTGAAATTCAGCTCCACGCATGCCATGTTTAAATGTTTCCATAATGCAAAGACTAGCAACCACGTATAGAAGATGGTGGCAGATTCTAATGGAACAACAAAGAGAAGTCGACCCCAACCAAGACCCTGAACCAATAGATGTTGCATCTACACATAGTGAAGACGAAAAGTCAGAAGTCGGACCTCTCGTGCGAAGGCAAGTGACTGTTCCAGTCGAAGGAATGGAAGAACGTACTGCAGTAGTGGAGGAATCTTTGACGGTTTCTAGAGAGGAAAGGGCTGTCACGTCAGCACCACACTAGGAGGTGAGACGTGATAGTCTAGAACCTTCAAGATATATTGAAGGATTGACGCCTTCAATGGAGGAGAGGGACTTGGAGGAGATTGAGCAAAGAATGAAGGAAGAGAAAAGAAGGAGCACTAATGCTAGCACTTCTAAACTTGTTAAGGGCACCGCAATTCATGCTTTGGAAGAAGAAGAAGTGACGATGCATCGAGAAGGAAAAGCACCTATGCTAGATGAGCAGCAAGGAGGTGGAAGAAGAGGAATTCATGCACTAGAGGACCTGTTCCGACGCAGAAGTAGAGAAGAAGCGGAATAAGCTGAGGCGTGCATCGCCAAGCGGCAAAGAATTCGATTGACACTAATGAGGAATGAAGTGGATAGCAATATCCAGCACCTTATGGCCAAGTTTTCCACTAAGCGTGCAACTTTGGCAGATGAGGCAGAACCTTCTACACATCCCCAAGTGTCTACTCGCCAACCAAGAATGAAGAGAACAATGAGAGAAAAAATCTTGGCATAGTCTGTGGCTACTAGACAACAATATGAGGAAGATTGTGGACTACATGGCGAATTGAGACAGCATCGTCTTTGACATACTGACTCGTTTGGAACCATGACTTTATAGACCTATCCTCCCAGACATCTAAGACATTGTCTCCTCAACCAAATTTGATAGCTCTGATTCGAAAGATGAAGAGTGATAAAGGAAGTCCTTGTCTCTGCTGATCCTAACTTCATTCATTTATATTTTCTCACTCACTTATTAATATAATCAAATTTTCATTTTACTCACTGCTTAAGTCTATGTTTTGACCAATGCTGAGTTAGAATCTTACTTCTTAATTACATACTTTCAAAACATTGCATTAGATACGTTGATATTTAATCTTCCCCGAGACGTCATTTAATAGTCAACAACGAAATCATCTTGGGACGGACACTTGTGAACTCAGAACTTAGATCAAATTCATGGGAGGAGACCGATTAGCTTAAAGTAATGATATTAAGAACCTTAAATTCATATAAGTTTGGGGGAAATAAAACTCACCTTCATTGCGGACAATGAAGCCATTAAATTTAGGGGTGGGAGTTTGGAAGCTGCCTTGTGATGGAATATGCGAATGCGTATTGTCCATAAAAATAAATAAAAAATAAAACTCCTCAAGACATTTAGGTAAAAATGAAACGACAAGAAGAGCGAATAGTCGTGGGCTATCCAAGTATTCTCCTAGCATTGCTACAAAATTAATTAGCGGCAAAGTAGAACATTTACTCAAAGAAGCCCAAATAAATAATCCTCATACAAAATGTCTTGAATAGATTTAGAAGATAGGGGTTGAATGCTTTGCAATACAGCAGAAGTCTCCAAACTAGGAGTTGAATTAGGGACTAAAGGAATGAGGAGAAGAACTGAGAAGATATTGTTAGGATCCTAGTGAATGATGACTCGGAATGATTAAGTGTTTGGTATATCAAGGCAATTGATAGCGCTAAATAATAGCACTATTTAGCCGTTAAAAATGCGTGCTAAACAAAGAAAAGCAAAGGAAGCGAATAGCATAATGCGTAAAAGAAGCACAATTAGGCATTTATTTTGTCAAATGTGCTATTAGCATTGCATGACGTCACCTTAGTGAAAAATTGATACTTTAGCTATAAAATGAGCGTATAAACACAGAAATAGGGTGATTTAGCAGAAACTGCTAATGTGTTCTATTTTCACAGGAAATCGTTGCACAAGGAATGGCTGAAACAGAAAAGGAAGGAAATAATCAAGTCGTCGTGTGGAATGAATGAAGAAGAAGAGAAACAGGAAAGCAATAATCGAAAATCAACGGATGCACAGAAGGGCTGATTGAGAACAAAAAAGGAAAAAAAAAAGACGATCGGCAATCAAATCGAGTAATCAACGAAAACTCTTAAGGAAGAATATTCGAGAAGAACGTGGTTAACAAGAAACCTTGGACGACTATAAAAGGAAAAAGAATCGAAGGAGAAGGTGTGCCAGTTTGAGGGAAGCTACCATTGATGAGTGACCAGACGTCGGGATCTCACTAGAGATCCCGGTGGCAGTCGTTCATCTGTAGGCCCTGAAGAACTGCGTACCAACACGGTGCAATATATAAGGATGTCATTGGCAACAATGGTGACTGAATCTCTACACCATAGATAGCTTGTTATTTGTTATTGTATCCTGCATTTTTCATACTTAGTTCATTGGTCACAACATAGTCATTTCTTTCTTAATTAAATCTACAATTATTTCGTTCTGACTTGATCTCCTACAACTTGTATCCGTAGGTTAATTAAAAGAAAGTTAGCAAGTCGTATATTCTGGTTATGAGTCTAAAATCAAGATTAGGGGGATAACTAATAAGAGCAGCGATTGTTTTAATTACTCTTAAGTCGATTAACAATCCACTTAGAGGTGTTTTGCATCAACCTTGGAAAAGGGGATGTTAAGGGATTAGCCCACCTGCTCTCACTCAGTAACTTTATGCTTATATTGAGCACTTTTAAAAGGGAGTTAGAAATAACCTCCTCGCTAGTTGCATACGTACGGCTGGTGCCTAGCAGCAAACCTACGGCATTGTACCGATAGGTTGCAGCTAAGTATTCCAGAAGGGAGCTTGGTGTTTAGTCCAGTATGTGTTCATTTTCTCACTACAACTCATCTTGCTTAGATAAATAATCAACATATGTCTTTTTTAGTTTCATTTTCATTAAATTAAGTAGCATGATTAATTGGAATTGAGACAACTCAATTGTGGGTGATCAAATTTATAATGTTGTAATTAAATTAAGTATGCATCAGCCCGCTACCCACAAATGCTAGCCTCCAGCTGACTCGGAAGAGGAACCTGGCGAAAGACCCAGCAGGTTACGTTAGTAGAATCCTTCGTGCTAAGCAATGGGAGTTACGAAGTAACCCCGCTAGTGCATGTGAAACCCGAAACTTAATCATGTAGCGCTGCAGCGGAAGCTGGGCACTACATCCACAAATTCGGAAGCATTCTGAGGTTGGGTAGCATGAATTTCGCATCACCAAGCAACACGTTTGTGTTCAGTCAAAAATCACTAATTTAGTAGAGCAACTTAGATTTACATTAGCATCTGCATTTGCATAAGTGTCATCATAATGTCTGCATTATTTTTTTAACATTTTGCATATACCAAACAACTTTCTCAACCAATTTGTGTCTTTTATGTTTTTGACCTTTCATATAAATCATTTTGCTTCAAATTCTCTGTGGGATCGATAAATCTGTATACTTATTACTTGTTGCAATTCCCGCCCGCATATACTTGCGCGTAAGTAATTTCGAGTGTACTTAGCATAAGTTAACTTAGAATTAATTACTGTTCAATATATTAGAGCCGAATTGCACCCAATCAGAAATGATACTTAAAAATCAATTTTTTTTAGCAAGAGGAAGAACGTGACAGTTTGATTTGCATTACTTTTAGCAGTTATTGCACTGATAATAGAATTGCTCGGGACGAGCAACGATTCAGGTTTGATTTTAGCCTAACTTTGGATCATTATTCATGTTTACTACTTAAATTTTATTACAAGTGAGGTAAAATTAGGAATAAAAAGGTTTATATCGCTAATGCTTACGCATTAGGGGAGTAAAATGCAAACGAATGATTATTCGAGTAAAAAACAACCAAAATAGCACGTTTAGAATGGATTTCGCAAAGCTTATGCTGATTTCTGCTTTCGCAGGGTTAGTGCCAGCAAAGCAATGCTATGCGAAGAATCAAAATGTGTAATGGTGAACAATTAAGGCTCTGAAGACCAAGGCTAGACGCACTTCAAGCAAATAAGGAAGGAATCGTCGAACAGCAAGAAGTTGACTAACCAGACAAATTAAGAGACAGACTGTTGAAATCACGGATTCCTACCTTAGACGAATCAAACATATTTGGCAAAGATAAAATCGAGAAATCATCATGGAAAATGATTCATTCCTATCTAGAATATTTGGAAGAATCGACGCCTTAGTCCTATACATAGACTACTTGTGTAATGGAAAAAGAGCTTGATCTTTTCCCTGTTTTTTCTTCTCGGAGGAGTTCAGTGTTCCGATCAAGACGAAGATTTATTTTTATCTTTTTTTATTTCATAAACTCATTTTACATCTGTAATACAATCTTGATATGTATTCCATATCTTGTATTGTGTTTTCTGCTTGTATTATTAACTAACTTTACACGAGCGAAACTGGGAGAAAATGAATCTTAGTAGCATGTTGTTGGAAGAAATTGGGAGGGTTTTTTCTGGAGCATGTAGATTAGGTTCTTCAATACATCAGTAAGTGTCGACATGCTATCCACACGAGCTAATAGGTTATAAATCAGAAGAGGTAATAACCTAAGTCTATTTTTCATGTTTAATAGGTAGCGTTACATCTGTGATGCTTTAAATCGAAGTTTAGGAATAAACGAGTACCTAATATATACGTAGCGCCAGTTGCAATTTACATTCAGTCGCAGGACAAGCTGGGCTAAGTGCTAAATGAAAGCGGAAGTGGAAATTTGTAGGCATAGTATGATAGAATCCTTTACCGCACGTTTCTTGTTATCACATTGCTGCTGAAATTCAAGAGTATCCTAGTCTAGCCTTACTTTATTAAAAATACTTTATTTCTCTGCCTATTTATTTTATGCCACAACCACAATCCACTCAGCATATTCGTGTTTTACCTTTCAATTCTGAACATCACCTCGGATAGTTTCAAGCCCTGTGGAGATCGACAATTAACTTATTACTTGCTGCAGATCGCGTATACTTGCGTGAAGTGTGATCTAATCACACTAAGAGCATTTGGCTATTTGCCACCGCGATCAACCACAGATCAAGAGCTATCAAGCTGGTCCTGCCATAGATCATTAAGTGCAGGAGAACTTATTAAAAGAGGGAAGCGAGAAACTCAATAACTAGTTTCGGGCTCTTAATATTTTCTACAACTGTCTATTTATCATTACTCATTGCATTCATCTTTACTACTGTTAGCATTTGCATCATTTTATCATCATTATTTAGAATAAAAACAAGCAACCATCTTCAACCTATTCGCTTACTTTTAAGCATAACTCTCGACTTAGCAACATTAATTCTAGACATCAATCTCTATGGGATCGATAAAATACATACTTATTACTTACTGCATTCTAACCGCATATACTTGCGCGTAAGAGATTCGAGGCATACTTAGCAATAAGTTTAACTTTGAATTAATTATTGTACGAATATATTAGCACCCGGAACGCAAGATCAACTCACAAGATTGACCTAATTTTATAATTAAGACTTGTAAGTTTCTCAAACATTTCTATTTGACTTCTTTTCATCTCACTTATTTTTTTTTTATCATTTTTCTTTCTTTCTTTCTTTTTCCAAATAAAAAGTGATTTTATGACTGATCCCTTGTCGGTTGCGATTTCGGTGCTAATATAATATCCAGTAGCTAGGTCAAAGTCAACTTATGCTAAGTGTTTGTAACTCGAGATCACTTACACGCAAGTATACGCGGTCGAGAATTGCATCAAGTAATAAGTAATAAATTTATCGATCCCACAAAGATTGATTTCTAGATCTAAAATTATTAAGATAAGAGTTGTGCAGAAAAGTAAAACATGATTTGTGTTGGAGAAAAGATGCAACACACAATTTTAATGAAAATGATAATTGGAGAAGAATGATGACGTGGCTAGTTCAAGACTTCGCCAGAGCGAAGTCTCTACTTCTGATTAAGCGAAATGTGTGTGTGATCCCCAAAGGTTGTGCAAGTATACACAGTCTTTGTTGCAGCAAGTTTTAAAGTAAGTAAAGGTCATCTCCACAAGGAATAGTTATTAGTGTCATGCTTAAGCGAAATCGAGAGTCAGGGTAACGGTGGAAATTGTTGTAGCGAAATAAATCTAAGCTAAGTAAATTTAAGATAAATCGAACTGACGAAATACATCGGAAGGGAATAAGACATTTTCCAAGAGTTTCGCTTAGGCAAAACTATTTACAGCGAAGAAGAAACAACTGATAGCTTTCTCTTTTTACTCTCTCGAGACTTAGAGGTTGGCTCTCTCGAGCTCTTGGTTTGGTTCTCTCGAACTCAAACACTGCTAAAGCGAAGCAACACAGCATTAGGCGAACCCTATCTCTAAGTGTTCAATTTAGATGTAAGTAAACTCATCTCTAAGCAAACTTTGCGAACCTATTGTTATACATGCAAGATCGCTCTATTTCTATTCTCTCGAAGCGAAATAAAGACAATACACACAGTGGGTTAAACGGGATGTATTTCGAATTAACACAACATGCATAATGGTTTATCATCTCGCTAAAGCTTTGCCTAGGCGAAGTTCTCCTATTTGTCTATTTCCTTCCAATGATAGACTTAACTACTCATGTCGATAAATAAAAGCGAAATAAAGTAGAAGCAATAGTTATCTTCATTAAAAATAGCAAATAACAAGGTTCGTTGAAACTACACTAAGACAGAAGTAGAACGAAGCAATACAATGAAATGCAGAAAAACAACTAAACAATGACTATGCTAAGCTAAGGACTAAGGAAATGGTGATCGAAAATTGCTCGACTGAAAAACTCCAAGAAAGGGTGATCGACCCTAAAATGGGTGATCCTTTGTTCTGAAGGAGAAGACATTTATTTATACTCCAACTCCAAGCGACAAAGCCTACTTCACGATCCTGACAATGTTGGACTGCTCTTCGATTTCTTTTCAGATGGAAGACTGCTTTATCTGACATTTCTGCTCCACGATCCATTGTCTGTTGTCAGGACATATTCTTTCACAGAATCCTTTGTTGGAGCGAAGGCTCTTCATCTTTAGACTCCGTTGTCTTGTTATCTGAGGCATGCTTGGCTGGGCTGATGTTCACTCTGTCGAACTCCTTCTTGTGGGCATTTAGCTTTGCTCCATCAGGAATGCTGCAAACAAACTAGAAAGTATCAATTCTTTATGAAACATACAACTTCGCACACATTCACGCACATTTCGCTGCAGCGAACCATTAAAATGCATCCTAATCAGAAAACTAAAGGATGTTTCGTTTAAGCGACATTTATATATGATGGGGAAAAATTCAGTATTAATTTAATTAAATATTAGCAAATTCTTAGAAAAATATATTCTTTTAAGCTACTTTAACTCTCAATTCTTGAGAGTTATCAATTTGGATAAGTTGCTGTGATTTATTTTGAAAAGAATACATATGGAAATATGATGCTAAGACTAAAATAAATATGATGCAATGGGTAATGATAACTAACAATCCTAGAAGATTCTATGCGCACGGGCTAGTCAAAGAGAGTCTTGCTTCCCTAACAAATAAGTACATCCGCACTTAATGATTTATGGTAGAGACAGCTTCCGCTGCGAACTCCATACTAGTAACAGGGCGACATAGGCATTTAGTAAGATTATTCCTAACACTTTAAAGGGTGAAAAGACTTTCATTCAACCTAATGTACCATATTGGGTCAATATGCGGTTCCTTCTTCCGAACTCACCAAAGGGTACATGCGTGGGTAGCGAATCGACACACACACATATATATAAATATATCTATAAATAACATGGAGTAGTGTAAAAATCAATGACCTACACTCCTGGCATACTTATATTTATGAATAATTAACAAAACAATCCTACAACACAACCATAAAGATAAACATATGATAGAGGTTAAATCAGACGATTTTATTGCAACTATAAAATTTTAATAACTACAAGCTACTCATAATAAAACAGTAAAATGGAACTGGCACGGCTGAAGATGTGTAGTCCCCTTGTTATCGACTCCTACGAACACCACCATTTGCTTCTCTCCATGATAGGCTTCATGGCCAACCGACCAACTCACCTTTCTCGGCTTCGTGCTTTGGTATTTATAGAGTTGATTTATGACCTCTCGATTCCACTGCTAATATATTGAACAGTAACTAATTCTTATGCGAATGCAAAAGGAATCACTTATGCGCAAGTATACGCGGTCGGGAATTGCAGCAAGTAATAAGTATATAATTTTATCAATCCCACAAAGAATTTGAAGCGATTGGTTCATATTAAAGGAAAAAAAAAATAAAGACACGAATTGGTTGAAAAGGGTGTTTGTTTTGTGCATAATAAATAAAGACTAATGCAGACACACTCTTATGCAAATCCTAATACTAAAGCTAAAAGATATGTTGATGCTAAAGTGCTTGTTTAATTTGAGATTCAGTTCAACACGAATGAGTTGCTTGGTGATGTGAAATTCATGCTACCCAACCCTTACAATGCTTCCGTATTTGTGGAATGCAATGCCCAGCTTCCTCTACAGCTTTACCCGATTAAGTTCTAGGTTTCGCACGTGTTAAGGGGGTTACTACGTAACTCCCATTGCTTAGCAGGATGGATTTTTCATGCAATACTAACGTATTCTCATGGGTCTTTCGCCAGGTTCCTCTTCCGAGTCAGTTGGAGCCTAGCATATGTGGGTAGCGAGCCAACGCATACTTAATTAAAATTCAACAGTATAAATTAGATCACCCACATTCGAGTTTCTAAATTTTGATTAATCAAGCTATTGTGAAACTTTGACTAATGAAACCAACAAGACATAAACTAATAATGTATCTATACAAGATGAGTTGTCACGAGAAAATAAACACATGCTAGACTAAACTCCAAGCTCCCTTCCGGAATACTTGGCTGCAACCTGTCGGTACAATGCCCCGTAGGTTTGCTGTTAGGTACTAGTCATACGCATGCAGCTAGTGAAGAGGTCATTCCTAATTCCTCTCCAAAAAGTGCTCAGAATAAGCATAAACCTACCTAGTGAGAACAGACAGACTAACCCCTTAACATCCCTTTTTCCAAGGTTAATGCAAAGCACCTCTAAGTTCGTCAATCAACTCAGAGTAAAAATAATACAGCCACTGCCCTTATTCAAAATCCCCACATCTTGATTTAGATTCATAACCAGTTTATATAACTTACTAACTCTCTTTAAATTAAGCTACTCATGAAAGTTGCAGGAGCTCAAGTCTGAACAAAATACTTGTAGATTTATTCAAGAAAGAAAACGACTATGTTGTGTTCAAAAAGTTAAGAATGCAAAATACAATAAAAGTAAAAGCTATCTATGGTGCCAAAACTCGGTCAACACAGTTGCCAATGGTGTCCTCATCCGCAGCACCGTGTTGGTACACATCTCTTCAGCGTCTCAATGCTCATGCAAGGTAGCTTCCCCTCCAAACTGGCACACTTTCTCCTTCGGATCTTCTTCCTTATATAGTCGTGACAAGTTCTTGCCGACCACGTTCTTCTTGCAAATTTTTCTTTAAGAGTTGCCTTCTTGGTTCCGTTGATTACTCGATTTGATTGCTGATCATCTTTCCTTTTTCTCTTTTCTTTTATTCTCTTTTGTACGATGGCTTGATTGCTCTATTATTTCCTTCCTTTTCTGTTTCAGTCATTCCTTGTGCAACGCTTTCTTGTGGAAAATAGAACACATTAGTAGTTTTTGCTTAATTATCATATTCCTGCGTTTATACGCGCATTTATTAGCTAAAATATCAATATGTCGCAAATGTGACGTCATGCGATGCTATTAGCATGTATGACCCAGTAATGTGCTTCTTTTACGCAATACGTTAATCGTTTGCTTTTCTTTTCTTTGTTTAGTGTGCGTTTCTAAGGACTAAATAGCGTTATTGTTTAGTGTTATCACACCCCCAAACTTACTTATTGCTCACCTCGAGCAATGCAGCTGTAAGAATAATTTCCCCACTTAAAAATAGCAAACCACTAGTCACTATTTTACTTTTAATTAGAACATTAGATTCCTTGTCAGTGCTAAGAATCACAGGGTTAACTAGTGTGCTTATCTAATTAGCGCTAGTTTCCTCTACTTTTGGTTGCTGGATTAGCTATCTCAAGCAATCCTACCAATGGCTGCAAAGTTTTTTTTTTTTTCCTCAAAGCATTCTATCCATGGTTTGTTTGTTTTTGGGTACCTCTGAGTAAAATGTTCTGTTAGCCTCTATAAGGTTGTGTTGCAGTGCTAATAGAATACTTTGATCACCCATGGCTTATTCGCTCATTTGCCGTACACAGAATATTTTAAGTAGTTGATACTTCTCACCCCCAAACTTAAATTCTTCATTGTCCCAATGAAGATGATACTTGATTCCCCCCCCCCCCCTGAATTTATTTCTTACTTAGAGCTTTGAGAATTCCTTCTTGAAACATTCTATCTTTTTTCCTGCTCATAGCATTCGCTATTGATAATTATACACTGTTACTAGAAAACCCACTTTCCTGGTACTTCTAATTTACCTAACGTCGTTTACCCATAAAACAGTTATTCATGGATTGCGAATTTTAAAGTAAAGGAATTTATTCTACCTATGTAAGTATATGCGCATGTTAAGTAAAATCTAGCTAGAAAAGACTGAAAGAACTTATTTAATGCAGTTAACAAAAAGTTAAATACTTCATTTAGTTATCTGCGTCCTCGTTGTTTGTGGGTGAGTCCACAGGTGGTATCCATTCTTGAAGTAATTCTGTTAGGAAGAAGGTAGGTGGAATGCTGGATTCCTCTTTTACAACTCTCTTTTGATGTTGCGATCCCGTGGCTATATATACGTCCAGGTGGTTCGCGCTTGTCTCGCGTAGTGCAGCATCTGACTTTGGAATTCTACATTTCTTTTATCTGCTGCATTCCATAGGCCGATTAACCTTTGCAATGCATCTTTTAGGGTGCTTGGGATCCTTTGAGTAGATGCTTCTACTACCTGTGGTGGTGGTGTGAAGTCTATGTTTTCTAGCATTTGCGCTGGAGATTGTTCCTCATTTACTACTGGTGTCTACTGTGGTGATTGTTGTGCTGGTTGCTCGTCACTTTATTCTAGAGGTGTCTGCTGCTTTAGTAGCGAAGTAATTACTTATTCGACAATCCTTATTGCCCTCCTTCTTCTTTTAAATGGTGGTATGACCTCAATCTCTTGATCACTAGCGTCATCGTCATGCTGTTGTGGTGTTGGCTCAGGAGTTGCTGGTGTTGGAGAATGTGGCATTATCTACCATACGCCGTACTTCTTATTTTCTTCGGCTTAGCTGGATTTCTGCATCACGTTTTGCCAGTGATTCTTTACTCAAAGTTGCTCTGATCTGCATTTTTTTCTCCTTGATTGTCAACTCGTTAGGTCCCCATTTGTTGATTTCCATTTGGAAGACTCCTAAGACTTTCAGCGTCTGCTCCCTTTTTTCGCAACACAGCCCTTGGTGAAGGCATAGCGTTGTGATGGAGTGTGGGAAGAACTTCCTCTTTGTTCTACTCCCCATGTGCTTCCTTACTTCCTCTTCAATGATTCGCCCTATATCAATCGTTAGACTTGCAGAGATAGCATATATTAGGAGCATCCGTATCTGGGACAGTGTCATATCATGTGTTGTTGGCATGATGCTGGTCTTGATGAAGTTGTTCCAGTGATGTCCCTAGAAGTTGAGGACGGAGCGTGAGAGTAATCGATTTCTTCCCCATTCAGTGTTTGGCAAAGCCACTGTGCGTAGGCATGCTTCGAAATCTGCTGGGGTAGGCACCTTTATTAGCCTTGTCGAACTCTGCTTCTTGGTAACCTTGGAATCTAAACAGTTCGTTCCACACCTCTGCACTCTAGTCGATTGGATTTCCTGTGACTATAGTGCTGCAAATTTCATCTCATGTTCCGTTCCCGTAGAATTCCTTCACCCACACTGGGTTTACATCAATGCTTGGCCTACAAAAATTGTCTCATCCCCGCGTTGTGATGGTCACTAGGATGTCGTCATCGAGCATTGCCCTTGTGAAGCCTTACTCTTGCAAAAATTCCCTATTTTCAGCTTCAGTTATTTATATCGTCTTGTCGCCGTTTCCTTGCCTTGCTCTTGTTGACTACGATCCTACTTTTTTATCTGACGGAGTAGCAATTCCTTTCCCTTTTTCCTTTTTCATCAATTTCTTGGCTTTCTTTGAGCCTGTTCCCTTTTCTCCTAGGTAAGCTTTCAAGCGAGCTCTGCATCTTTTGCCTCTAAAGCCTTCTTGTAGTGTTCTTCTTCTTCCTCAAGCTTCCTGGCCAACTCTGTTATTTGCGATGCTTCTAACATTCCTAATATATCCATGACTTTAGCCATTCTTGGTTGTTGCGTACCTTGGTCTTCTGCATTCAACCCTTCGCCTGTGGCCATGGTTACTTCATCAATCTCCATACAAATGGTTTGCCATAATGTGGCAATTTCTTGAAGTGAAAGCCAAGATGAATGTCGTTCTTCAGAAGTTCCTTGTGCGGCAAGTTGCCTTGGGGCAACTTGCTTCTTGGCCCTAGAGGTTTCAGTCATATTGATGTTGGATGCCATAGAATTTGTTCTTGCAAGGTTAGTCGAAAACAAAAGAAAACAAGTAACAAGAAAACAACGAAACAAACTATTGTGCAAGGAAAGAAAATTTGATTGATTCGGTTGCTAGGGTTTCAGAGAGATTTCAAGAGTTTCTGTGCATTCAAACGACGCTATCGACTCTTTTATAGGCGAAATTTGGACTGCTGAAATTACTGATTTACCCTTAATAGATATGATGGTTCCCCCCCCCCCCCAACTGTTAGATTTAGATTGAACGAATCGCGCTGTCTCTTGGGTTTATGCCCTTACAGCGTCGGTCCTTTTGTAATCATGAACGGTGGTTTTATTTTTTTTTTAATAAATACTAATTCAAATCTACTACTTCCTAATTCATCTAATCCTAGAAAACATGTAAACATATATTCTTCTTAGTAAGAGATATGCATAATTCAGCTCGTGTGTCCTTTAATTGGAAGATTCCAATCAATATAGGAATTTGCTGATCAAGGCAGCAGCATGTGCTACCTCAATGCTTTCCGCATTCTAAGAATGTACTTTCGCTTAAAATTTTCGTTCATCATGCATTCTGCACCTAGAAGTGATGTATATTATATTTTTTTTTTCTTCTACTTGTTACCTGGCACGTGTGTTGTCTAGATATAGTTGATATGGAAGTCTGTTTTTTTTTTCTTCACGCGATCTCATTCATGTTGCTTCTACTTCATCATGATCCTGCGTGCAAAATTTAACAAGTTAGTCTTCCGCTTTAAGAACCACCTTTAAGTTGCACCAATTTCTTGCAAATTCCCCGACAGCAGCGCCAAAAACTTGACCTCGCGATTCTACTGCTAATATATTGAACAGTAACTAATTCTTATGCGAATGCAAAAGGAATCACTTACGCGCAAGTATACCCGGTCGGGAATTGCAGCAAGTAATAAGTATATAATTTTATCAATCCCACAGAGAATTTGAAGCGATTGGTTCATACTAAAGGTAAAAAATAATAAAGACACGAATTGGTTGAGAAGGGTGTTTGTTTTGTGCATAATAAATAAAGACTAATGCAGACACTATGCTGACTCTAATGCAAATGCTAATACTAAAGCTAAAGGATATGTTGATGCTAAAGTGCTTGTTTAATTTAAGATTCAGTTCAACACGAACGAGTTGCTTGGTGATGTGAAATTCATGCTACCCAACCCTTACAATGCTTCCGCATTTTTGGAATGCAATGCCCAGCTTCCGCTACAGCTTTACATGATTAAGTTCCAGGTTTTGCACTTGTTAACGGGGTTACTACGTAACTCCCATTGCTTTGCACGATGAATTTTTCATGCAATACTAACGTATCCTGATGGGTCTTCCGCCAGGTTCCTCTTCCGAGTCAGCTGAAGGCTAGCTACGTGGGTACGAGCCAACACATACTTAATTAAACTTCAATAGTATAAATTAGATCATCCACATTTGAGTTTTCTAAATTTCGATTAATCAAGCTATTATGACACTGTGACTAATGCAACCTACAGGACATAAACTAGTAATGTATCTATGCAAGATGAGTTGTCACGAGAAAATAAACACATGCTAGACTAAACACCAAGCTCTCTTCCGGAATACTTGGCTGCAACCTGCCAGTACAATGCCCGTAGGTTTTCTATTAAGTACTAGTCATACGCATGCAGCTAGTGAGGAAGTTATTCCTAACTTCCCTCCAGAAAGTGCTCAGTATAAGCATAAACCTACCTAGTGAGAACAAACAGACTAACCCCTAAGCATCCTTTTTTCCAAGGTAAATGCAAAACACCTCTAAGTGGATTGCCAATCAACTCAGAGTAAAAATAATACAGCTACTACCCTTATTTATAATCCCCACATCTTGATTTAGATTCATAACCAGTTTATATAACTTACTAACTCTCTTTAAATTAACCTACGAATCCAAGTTGCAGGAGATCAAGTCTGAACAAAATACTTGTAGATTTATTCAAGAAAAAAAAATGACTATGCTGTGTTCGAAAAGTTAAGAATGCAAAATACAATAAAAGTAAAACCTATCTTTGGTGCAAAGACTCGGTCAACACAGTTGCCAATCGTGTCATCATCCGCAGCACAGCGTTGGTACACAATTCTTTAGGGACTACAGATGAACGGAGGTGGCCGGAATCTCCAGTGAGATCCTGGCATCTCAATGCTCATCCAAGGTAGCCTCCCCTCCAAACTGGCACACTTTCTCCTTCGGATCTTCTTCCTTATATAGTCGTGACAAGTTCTTGCCGACCACGTGCTTCTCGAAGATTCTTCCTTAAGAGTTGCCTTCTTGGTTCCGTTGATTACTCGATTTGATTGTTGATCGTCTTTCTCTTTTCTCCTTTCCTTTATTCCCTTTTGTACGACGGCTTGATTGCTCTTTTATTTCCTTCATTTTCTGTTTTAGTCATTCCTTGTGCAATGCTTTCCTGTGGAAAATAGGACACATCAGTAGTTTTTGCTTAATTATCCTATTCCCGTGTTTATACGCACAATTATTAGCTAAAATATTAATATGTCGCAAAGGTGACGTTATGCGATGCTATTAGCATGTATGACTCATTAATGCGCTTCTTTTACGCAATACGTTATTCGTTTACTTTTCTTTTCTTTGTTTAGCGCGTGTTTCTAAGGACTAAATAGCGTTATTGTTTAGCGCTATCAATTTACTTAGCCGACAAGTTGAGGTGAGCTGTGAAATCTCCATTAATGCAAGAATTCTTGATTTTCGCTGTAATTTATTTGATTACCACCGACTTAATTATTGATTGATTCTAGATTATTTCCTTATTGGCTCGTCTTTTCCGAACGTGTTTTCATTTTGAATTCGCGCCTTCCCGCTCTGTTGGTCATCATTCTCGCTGATTGTCCTTTCCGCAGTTTAGCTTCATATGTATTGACATTAGCATTGATTAGAGACAATTTACCCAAGATTTATGCTAAAAACGCAAAACTAAGGCCCCGTTTGATAACCATTTTGTTTTTCGTTTTTTGTTTATGAAATTTAAGCCTACAAAACTACCTAACTATACATTTTTTCTTATTTGGATATCTACATCTTACCTATATTTTAATAAACAAAACCAAAATTTGGAAACAAAAAAAAGTATGCTTCCAAAAGTTTGTTTATTTTTTTGAAATTTGGTTAGTATTCACCTACTTTCTTAAGGAAATATGGATACATCGTAGAAAACATGGAGCACATGGTAGAAAATTTGGGTAGAAATAAGCTTAAATTTCATAAACAAAAAACAAACTAAAACAACTATGTGCTCTATTTGAGAGCTATCAATGACTAAGGATAATGATTTTAGGAATTGAGAAGCTAATAATTTGAGAAAAGGTCTCGAGTTTTGCTTGGGGGACAATGTTATCCCAATACAAAGAGTATTGTCGAAAAAAGTTACAAAGTGACTACTCAAGTTATTAAGATTGGCTATTATGAATTTATGAGTTGTTGCATCTTGTCTTGCTCAAGAGAAATATATGCTTGGCCACAAAAAAAAAGTCAAAGGTAATGATAAAAAAAATTACAACAATCAGTATTGACCAAGTTGTTTCAACATTGAATGTTTTAAGGACACGCCTTCATGAAGTCAAACTTTATTTTTGGGTAACTGAAACAAAACCTTCATTACAATAGGAGAAAAATAACAAATCATTTCATCACTTATACAATCCTTCTTGTCAATTAAGAAAAAACCTTTTTCTTTGCTACACTTGCTAAAACCTTGATTACAATACTCGGGCATTATGGCAAATCATTTCACCACTTACACAATCCTTATTTTCAATTAAGGAAAAACATTTTTCTTTGCTACACTGGCTAAAACTTTAATTACAATACTTAGGAAAAATGATAAATCATTTCATCACTTATACAATCCTTGTTGTTAATTGAGGAAAAACCCTTATCTTTGTTATACTGACCATAACCTTAATTACCATACTAGTGGAAAAGACACATCATTTCACCACTTATACAATTCTTGTTGTCAATTGAAGAAACCCCGTTTATCTTTGCTACAATTAATTGAGTAAAGCATCTGTCACCAAAAATGCAAAATTGCTGTTAAAATTGTGGCAAAACCAAAAGGAGGTTGAGGAGTTAAATTTTCAAGCATAAAATATTTAAATTTCAAGTGGTCCATTAAATTTAAAGATGGAATATCTCATGTGTTGAAACTGCTTCATAACATAGCCTTATAATAAACCAAAAGGTGAAATTCAAGAAAACATTTCAATTTCAAGTTTTTGTCAAATGAGATGAAATCCTATTGATTTTTCTAAAACTAGTGCATGATATTTTTCAAAAGAGTCCACCATGTCAAATATTGTTGAGTGATTTTTGATTGAGATAGAGAACTTTCTTTTAAGTGAAAGAAAAAAGAAAAGAAAAGGGAAAAAAGGTACTCCAACATGATGAAAAACTATGTTTTCTTTGATTCTCTTCTAAAATTGGTTAATATGAATTATGCGAGTATGACAACAATGATTACAATATTAAAATAGAGGTAAATCAATATCAATTTGATTTTACAAACCAATTCAGTATTGACATGCATATACAATATCATTACATAATTTCCTAGTACCAATTTTCATCATTTGAGCCAAACAAAAGTGGGCATGTGTATAATACATGATTACTTTTTATCACTTCAAAGTCATTGAACATGTGCATTATAACACTAGGGCAAGCGAACTTTGATGAATAAACTCATGACTCAATCTAACAATTCATAAGATTTTGCACAAATGTGTTACAAGAATTTGAATGTACCACTCTCAGTGCTGAGTGTTATTTATCATTTCAAGATGATTGTCATATTATGTATATCATAAATCATGGGTATATACATTATTCATCCACAAAAATTTTAGATGTGTTGAATTCTAACTATACTTTTTTGATACTTACCTTTGTAACAAGTTTTGAAATAAAAACTGTTGTCATAATGAAAATTTCTAAAATACGAAGTCCATATTTTATGTTGTCATTTTATTTTTGCAACTAAGTTTTAAATAACACCGTTGCGTAAAGAAAATTTCTAAAATACGAAGTCCATGCATGTTTTATGTTGTATTTTATTTTTGCAACTATGTTTCAAATAAAAATTGTTGTCATAAAGAAAATTTATGAAATACGAAATCCTTATCTTGTGTTGTCATTTGTTTTTCGGAACTAAGTTTTGAAATAAAACCGTTGATAAAGCAGATTTTTGAAATACAAAGCCCATGTTTTATGTTCCTTTTCTTTTTGCAACTAAGTTTTGAAATACAAATTGTTGCATAAAGCAAATTTCTGAAATATGAAATCTCTGTTTTATGTTGTCATTTTCTTTTGTAATTTTGTTTTGAAATAAAAACTATTTTGATAAAGAATTTTTTTTTAAATACGAAGTCCTTATTTTATGTTTTCATTTTCTTTTCGTAACTAAGTTTTGAAATAAAAATCGTAACCATTAAGTAAATTTCTGAAATTTGAAGTCACTATTCTATGTTGTCTTTTCTTTTTGCAACTACGTTTTGAAATAAAAACCATTGCATAAAGCGAATTTCTGAAATACAAAATTCATGTTTTATGTTGTGATTTTCGTTTACAACTAAGTTTTATATAAAAATTATTATCATAATAAAATTTTTGAATTACGAAGTCTCTGTTTTATGTTTTCTTTTCTTTTTGCAAATAAGGTTAGAAATAAAAATTGTATCCAAGAAGTGACATAGTGGTTAAAAACTTGAACTTTAATAAAGTTATGCTTCCTTTAAGGTCCCAAGTTCAAGCATTTGTGATAGTATTAAAATTTTTGAAATATGAATCCATGTGTTTAATACAAATTTCTTAAATACAAATGCCCTATTTTATGTTGCCATCCACCATCTCCGTCAAAAGATGCACAAAGGGGGAAATTATAGATACAACATTTTTGTAAATTTTTTACTTTATTATTATTATTAATTTTCTTGTTTCATTTAATTATTTTTTCACGTTTATTTTTCTTATTTTACTCAATTTAAAAATTAAAAATAAAAGAAGAAAAAGTAAGTATTCAACTCACAATCCAATTTTTTCTTCTCTCCCCATTTTCTTATTCTTCTTTCTGTCCACCACCCACTCCACTCCACAAATTTTAAGCCAACAATTTCGTATTTACGTACTCACCATTTAGTATAAATAGTTTGAGTTGAGACAAAAAAAAGAAAAGTAGAAAGTATGGTGAGAGTTGAAAGTAGCTTGTGAATGAATTTTCGAATTAAAGATATTTAACGATATTTAAAATTAAAGATACTTTTTTTTTGAAAACCAGGTTAGGTTCTTTGCTTCATTGAAAATTAAAGATATTTAACCATAAATACAAAAAAAAAAAAAGTAAAAAGTAAGGTGAGGGTAGAGAGAAGTTTGTGAATGAGTTGGAGAAAGTTTAGGGTGAAGAGAAAGAAAAATGTGGACAAGCAAGGTATTTAGGCAAGGTTCTTTGCTAAATTAAAGATACAAAAGAAAAAAAAAAGAGAGAGAGAGAGGATGAAAGAAATGGTAATAGGCACAAAAAAAAACTAGTAAATAAGGTGAGAGTTGAAGAAAGTTTAGGGTGAAGAGAAGGAAAAGGTGAACAAGCAAGGTATTTAGGCAAGGTTCTTTACAACATCGAAAAATAAAGATATTCAAGCATAGGAACAAACAAGACACAATATTTCCAATGATTATACTCCAGTAAATTTAATAGTAACACTATTGTGATTTTAGCTTGATTAATATTGAATTGAAATTGTATAAAAAAATATATATTGAATTAAAATTTTGTTTATGATTTAATTATGTTCCAAATCAACTTATGATTAGTCATTTTTTAAATTATGATTTGGTTTGTTATGATGTGTAATTTTGTCTTCTATTTGCTCGAGTTACAATTCGTTTTAGCTATAAACAATTGTTGAGTTTTCAATAAGTAATCTTTTGACAATGTACTATTTTTTTCTTCATTTTGTGAAATGTTAAATTGTAATTAATTGGTTAAAAAATTTCAAAATAAATTTAGTTAAAAGAATTTTATAGAAAGTTTTGTCTAGACTAGGGTTCTTAAGTATCCGTAGAAAACGCCCCTACATGAGAATACATGAGAATTGACCTTACAATTCTATTGATGAAATCTTTTTTTTTATAACTTCCTTAATTTTTTTAGTTTAAAAATTACATTCATAAATTGTTTTATTTTGAGTGTTGAGTAATAGACTTTTTTTTTCTTTTTTAAAAAATAAACTTCTTTTTAAGAGCGATAAACGATATTATTTAACAGTTAATTAATTTTTAAAAAATTAAATCTAAAAATATATATTACCCACACCTTAATTTTTTTTTTCCCTTGTTTCCAATTCTTTTCCCTATATTTACAAAAATTAAGACTTTTGAAAGTTATAAGAAGTAATTTTTTAAAACATGGTTCTATTTTTAGAATTTGACTAAATTCTCAAATGATGTATTAAAAAAGTTTAAACTCACCGAATACGTTAATGACCTATTGGTTTGTTTGATTGGTTGAAAGTTTAAACTTATTTATAAAAATATTTGGGAGAAAAAGTTTGAATTTTCAAAAACTAAAATTTAAAACTAAAGCTACGCTGGCATATGATTTTTTTTGTTTTTAAAATTTAAGCTTGTATTTATTTAAATTCTTTAAGTATGATTTTTACTCCTTTTAAGCAAATATGTGAATTCAAGCCAAATTTCATAGTATTTGGAAACTATTTCTTTTAATTTTCAAATTTTAGTTTGGCTTTAGATACATATAAAGTATAATGTAGATATCAAACTAATGAAAATCTTAGTAGATGCCGTAAGGTTAAATTTCAAAATAAAAAATAAAAAAAAAAAAAAAAATTAAGGTCTCATTTAATAACTATTTTAATTTTTAATTTTAGAAATTTAAGACTACAATTACTACTCATTTCTATTCCTTCGAATACCTATATTTTACTTATATTTTTAAAAATCGAAATAAAATTTAGAAGTTAAAAAAAAACTTTTAAATACCTGTTTGATTCTAAAATTTAGTTAGAATTCACACGGTTATCAAAAAAACAAAAGTAAAATACTTATCATACAAGAATTAAACCGGTTAAATAATTATCAAATGTAACTTAAATGTCCTCCAACTAGATTTTTTTTTTTTTAGTACAACTAGATTTAATATTTAGATGATTGATCGGAGATGAATTATTGTTTGCTTGCTTTACTATAATATATGACGGTATGATTAAAATCGCACGTGAAAAAGGATTATAGAAAGAAAGAAATTAAAAGAAAAACAACAATTGGTTGATAGAAGTTGAATTAATTGCTTGCTTCTTATTTTCTTATTGTGATATTTTTTTTTATGCAATAATATTAAGAAAAAAAATTGAACTTAAAATCTTATAATTACTCCGTAAAATAAAATGATATAATGATATAATAGTTAATTTAAACAACACGTGAAATGGAATTTTTGAAAATGAAAGGTATAAGTTAATATTTAAATGGTTTATAGAAGATCTTCAAAAAATAAACAAAAAAAAAAGTTTATAGAAGATGAATTATTGCTTACAACAGGCATATTTGGCTACAGGAAGGAAAAAGAAAACAAATGAAATAATTAAGGGTAAAGTATTTCTATCTATAGCACGTAATCACAAAATTCAAATTGAATTCTATCATTGGTTGAATTCTATTGGTGATAAAATCCAATCAATAATAAATTCATTCTATTACTGCTTGAATTTTTTTATCGATGATAAACATTCAAATTGAGATTATCACTAATTGAGTGATAGAAATCAATGTGCTATAGATGAATTATTTTAAAAATTCTATTGTAAACAAGAGGTGTACTACTGGTGGTAAATTCTCAATAATTAATGTTTCATTGAAAGTGAAGATAATAATAGTAAATCACATGGGTTAGTGGTTCAATTGATTATCTTATTTGATGTTAAATCATTTCAACTTCATAGTTATAAATTCAATTTAGAAAACTAATATTTAACTCTTATATTATTTGAGAGCAATTGTCCAATGTATAATGCACCTAAATTTGAACTATAAAACTAAAAGAAGAATAACAATGGTAAATTAGTGAATAATGAAATGAACTTTTACTAATGTATATTTGTATATAATAATTTTCAAATGTATAAATTATCGAAATAATCAAATGCATAAATAATGATTAAATTAGTGATATTGCAATTTTTTCAAAGATTTGGCTAAGAAGTTTTACAATAATGATTAAAGTTCATCAATGACATGATTAAAGTTAATTAATATATTATCATTTAACTCATAACATTGATTGAAATTTTATATCACTAGTATTGATTAAAGTTGATGGGTACTCCTTTTCATTGAAGTTATTGATAAAGAGTCTATCAATAATCAATTTGATAGGAATTAATGTCACTAATTAAAGGTATAAAAAAACAAGTTTTGTGAATTGTATTTGGGTAGGAAATCCCAACAAATTTAATTGAAAATCAACAACATTTGTGTCAAATCTATTAAACTTTTAATTAGTCAACCAACAACTTCAATCATATTATCATTAATAGATGTTAATTAGTGTTATTATAGATATGAATGTCTATGTTGGACTCATATAAATCTTGAAATTTATAGTTCTTTTTGGTATATACAAGGAAAACTTCAAAATTATTTAAATTAATTTATCCTTCTCATTTTTTTTAGATCCACTCATACTAATATCTTAAAGTATAGCTGATTGAAGTAAATTATTTTTGTAAGAGAGTAAAAAAAATTAAATTTCACTTTTATAACAAACAAAATAAGTTCAATGTTTTTAAATGATTGTAAATTCAATATTACAAATTAATTTAATTTAATTGTTATTTCAATAATAAATTGATATACATATTTTTAATATTAAAAAGAAACACATGATTTTATATCATTAATAATAATTTTTAAAACAAGATATTCCTAACTTATTTATAAATAACTGAAGTTTCATAAATTTTTTTGTTATTAAAAATGATTAAACAAAGAAATAAAAAATAGGGACTTTTGCATGTATACCACAAAATGGTTAAAATATTCCATGAATAGTACATAATGAAAATATTTACACATATAGCAAAAAATGTAAATTGATAGACTTTCATATCGATAGATTCTATCAATAGAGACTATAGAATCAATTACTAATAAATAAAGTAAATTGATAGATTTTCATTAGATTCTATCAATAAAGGCTGATAGAATCAATTACTGATACAATTGATAGACTTCCATCATTAAAGAATGATAGATTCTATGAAAGTTTTTGATAAAAAAGGGTAAATAGATATTTTTTAGAAAATAGGTAAAATTTGCTATACACGAATTATTTTTAAAAAGTTGCTATAATTGTAAACTGTAATAAAAAAGTTGATATACAGTGCAAATTTCTCTAAAAAAATATTTAAAATTTGTATAAATAAAAAGTATTGAAATTTTAAAAAATCAAAATTATTTAAATAAACATTTGATATAATAATAATATAATTACTATAATTATATACATGCATATTAATAGATTTAAATAGTAATAATATTCCAACTACAAATATATTAACCGAGGGTCAATGGCGCAGTTGGTTATCTTGTCTGGTGCTAATCCATTTCAACTCCACGATCACGAGTTTGAGTTCGAAAATCGGTATTTGGCTTAATAAAATATATTTACATAATCGAATAATTAAAATATTTTGAGATGTTTTAAATCGAATTAAATATATTGATACATGGATGCCTTTGAAGATTCAATAAAACATAACATATTTAATTGAATTTTATAACTATTTTTTTTTTCAAATTCATGCTCTTAAGCTTTTTTTCAATTTATCTATTCATAGACGAATTCACTATTGAATCTAAAGTTTACCACAATTACATTTTAAAAACTTTTTTTGATCTATTTACACCTAAAAAATAGCACGATTATTCGTCGATTGTCATCTTAAAAATTGGTAAACAAAATTAATTGTTTAAGTTATATTCTAACTTTACCTCGTAACAATTTATTTTTAACCACTTATATTCAAAATTATTAATATATTTATAATAATTTTATGAATGTATGAAATAACAAATAATCAAGTCAAGACACTACCCACTCTTTTGGTAGGTTAATACTATGTTATTATTAATAGATCTTTATTTATGGTGAAAAATTAATAATTTTGATAAACTTCAATGATACATGAAAAAAGAAAAAAAATGGTCATATGAATAAATAATTTTTGAAAAAAATATCTTTTCTCTTTTTTTTTTTCTAAAACTTCTATTTCTCAAAAAATTGTGAATATAAAGAATAGAAATGATATATGACTTTTTTTTTTGTAAATATATTCTAACCAAAGTCTCTAACTATATATGTATGGTCTAAATTTTAAAAATAAAATACATTTACATAATCGAATAATTACAATATTTTGAGATATTTTAAACCGAATTAAATATATTGATACATGGATGTCTTGAAGATTCAATAAAACATAACATATTTATTTGAATTTTATAACTTTTTTTTTTCAAATTCATGCTTTTAAGCTTTTTCTCAATTTATCTATTCATAGAAGAATTCACTATTGAATCTAAAGTTTGCCACAATTACATTTTAAAAACTTTTTTTGATCTATTTACACCTAAAAAATTGATAAGCACAATTATTCGTCGATTGTCATCTTAAAAATTGATAAAAAAAATTAATTGTTTAAGTTATATTCTAACTCCACCTCGTAACAATTTATTTTTAACCACTTATATTCAAAATTATTAATATATTTATAAGTAATTATAAATCGATAAGTGTCAAAATTCATTGAAAAAATACCACATTTTAAGTATTGGAAAAAGCAAAAAGATTTTTTTTTTTTTAAAACGCAAAAAGAAACAAAGGAAGGTTAGTATTATAAAAAATACATGTTACAAATTGATTAACAAAAAAAACACATAATCGAGTTGTTTCAGTTAATTATCAATTAAATCAGTAATTATTTAATTTGAGGAATTAATCCCTATTAGTGGCATGATTTGTAAAGGTTGTTTTACCAAGGGGGGAGAATAGTAAAAAAAATGTAGTTTATATCATTATTATAATTATTAGTATACATCTATGAACTTACTTAAAGAATTCATGCACTTAACCTCGAATGATAATTTTATCATTCTTTAAACAAAAAAAAAGTTCCGCATCTACAAGTCTTTTCTTGAAAGGCAACAATTAAGCAACAAAAAATCCCTACAAAAATTATTGCAACAAAAGAAAAGTTAGATTAAAGTTAAGGTAAATAATCCAACAAAAATAAGATAACAACATTTTATTATTATAAAACAAAAAACAAAATTAATGTATGAGGGCAACTGCATCTTGTATTAATAACTTTAAAATAGAAAATAAAAGTAAAGAGAGGAAGAATTAACATTCATAATTATAGAGCAAATGGATGTACATATGCCGGCCTAAGTTAGACTATTTTTTCAAAACAAACTTTATAACCTGTAATATTTTATTGTCAATGAATTTTGTATGAAATTAATTGCTAGATAGGTGGTGACTATAAATTGAATTCATAACTTTTTGTTTCATAAGAACTACAAACCATGTTAATCGAAAATTATGTTTCATAAATATAATAAAAAGTTATATTTAAATGTCAACTTGACTCACCTAAATCAATGTAGTTATCTCTAAACATTCAACCTAGTGTATAATATATTCTTAACTTGTAATGATATATTATTATATTTCTTTATAAAATTGAATATTAAATTTTTTTAAATAATTATAAAAAATTATTTTAATAATATTTAAAATATAGTTAAATGGTAATTATTTTGTACATACAATTTTGTCAACAAACTCTAATTTTTTATTTACAAAATGGAAATGGATGTAAAGTATATAAATATTTATTCTTATAGTATTAATACAGAAAAAAAATATAATTGGAGGGATATAAAAATATAAACAAAAATTATTCATAAAAATATTTATACAAAAATCATAAACTATATAAGTTTATATGTAAAATATTTTTAAAAGTATTTTTTTACAAATGCATCCTATAATAATTTTTTTTTTAAATAGTGAAATTATATCAGGAAAAAAAGTACAAATGATAATATATATTTGATTTATTTATTTAAAGGGAAAAATAACATATATGTATATAAAAAGTAAAAAAAAAAAGCAGTAAAATTTTATAAACTTGTATATTTATAAAAAACCCAAACCATTAATTTCAAAACTTTTGGGGGTCATTGCCTCTAATCCCTTCATAGGTCCGCCCCTGGACTTAATGTATCTTCTAAGAATTTTGAAGTCTTATTTATATATGATAAAAACAAATAGAAAATGAATAAAGATGTTGAAACTCTCGAAAATGAATGGAGATATTGTTCTTTGCTTTAAATGTTGAGCCTTATATATATATACTTTTTTTTTTTTGAAAATTTGAGATATTTTAGTTGAGTTGAATGCTCTTAAATTTTTCTGAAAAAAAAGAAAAAGAATGCTCTTAAATTTGTTTCAACAACTATACGTTAATAAATTAAATTTCCAAATTTTAAATTAATGAATATTTTTGCTAAATTTTATTAATATAGAAAAATATATAAATATTTTCTCTAAATGGCTTACTCTCGTATATAGCCCTTTTTTTCAGTCATATTTGTCAATTTTGTTTCAATAGTTATTATATTTGTAATAAGTGAGTCTTTTTTCTTTTTCTTTTTTTTTTGTTACCTATGCAAAGACCACTATATATATTGTAGTTTATTAAAATCCCACGTGAAAAAAATGATGTTTAGGAAGGTAAAAGAAGATGCTGACCTTGTTTCATAATTAATTGATTTTCTTTTTAAAATTAGGTCTATCAATACTATTCTTATCAATGATTTCTCTTTTTAATTAGTTAACAACTTTTTTTACCTATGTTTACAAAAAAATCAAGCTATATATTCAAAGGTGTTAGGATCTCACGAATGTCCCACATTGGAAAGTGCGAGAGTCCAATATCAATATAAAAGAGATATGCGTTACTCCTTTTATTGTCAATTGGTTTTGAGGTAGAACCTCATATTCTTTAATAAAAGGTAAGGTTCCATGTGATAATTATTCATATTTTAAAATTAAAATTTATATTTTCACTCCAATTTTCTAAAAAATAATCCTATCATCCCTTCGAAATATATTCGAGTCCCAACACAATTTCAAAAAATGGAATAAGTTTTTGGAAATTATTTTTTTTAATCTCTGTCTAAAAAGTAGTTTTGACTTTTTTTTTTTATATCGTGTCTGTCTAGGCCAATTTGCACGCACCTCCTAAGTAGGCTAGAAAATTAATTCTTAGATAGGTAGCCACTATAGATTAAACTCATCACCTTAACACTCCAAGACTCTATTTGACTACTTAAGCCAATTCATGATGATTAAAAGTAGTTTTGATCTTTGAATTTGCTAAATACTCAAGTGCTTCCTTAGGAAAAATAAAATTCATTGATATAGAAATTGAAAAAAACTAGTTTAGTTTTGAAAGTTTAATAGCAAATGAATACGGAGTTCATGAAGAAATTATTGTCCTATAGTTGTCGATGTGGGCAAGGGGCACTTGTTACACATTTTTCTTTTTACTGTTTTGCATACAAATTAATGTTAAATTTTTATATGGACTAAAATGTAGATATTTTACTAAATGGGTAAGTGGCGTAACGGTTTCATTGTTTCGTAGATATTTTTATAAAAAAAAGAAAAAAAACAAAGATATTTAAGTTAGTAGATAAATTTTTTTAAAAAAAATTACAATAATTTTAGTGGTATTCAAACTCATAATCTCTTCGTGAGGATACACTAATACTGTTGAACAATCCTCTAGTTGACTAAGCTAGTCGATATTCTAAAAATAAAATAAAAAAATCAAATGGTTTTGTAAAGGACATGAAACAATTTCAATAGTACAAAGAGAATATTCTAATCATAAAAAATGATTTAAAAAAAATTACATGTTCAAGACCTCTCATTTCAATTTTGTTGAATTAAAAAAAATGGATGTGTTTAGTTTTTAAGTTTGAAATATAGTTTCATTTTGGTCCATTTATTTCAAAATAACTTTTTATTTCTAACAGTTCATTTTTAATCATTTATTTCAAATCAATTAAAATAACTCATTTTTAATTATTTCTTTTTTAACTACTTAAAATAATTACTTATTTTAAATTCACATTCAGACAAAGTTTTAAATCTGACTTTTTTACATAAAAATCATATCCAAACGAATTTTTAACTACAACTCTCAATTTTTAACTTCTTAAAATAACTGTTCAAACTAAATACTCATAAACAAACAGCCTAATAGTTCTAGACTCTCGTATGGTTGAATTCAAAAGAAAAAAAGGAAAAATACTATGATAAAAGATATTAAGGTTAAAAGAAAGGAAAAAAATAGTAGGCTGCAGAAACTACATGTTAAAAAAAAACATTCTGGCACGTGAGAGCCTAAGTTGTACGTATCCAAAACAGTTGTTATTTGTTTTCGCCAACATTGGTCATCTATTTAAACCAAAGATGTTATAGCTGGGCAGGGTACTGTTGGGATGGAAATTGCACGTAAAATTAGGGACAAAGTTCATGCCATTTTTGTGCCTGTTGGAAGTGGCAGTCAAGTTTGTGGTATTGCATGTTATTACAAATTCCTTTATCCCAAGGCGAGCACAATCTCTTGCTCTTATATCATGTTAGATGATATGTTCGTTAATTCTTTTTAGTGTAATATTTCTTATCTTTTTCCATACGCAGGTATTGATTTTTGGGGTGCAGCTAGATGAGGAAAACTCAATGGCGCAAGCGTTACATTTTGGCGAAATAGTGAGGGTGAAAGATATTGATCATTTTGCAGATGGAATAGCTGTTAAACAAGTTGGCGACGAGGCTTTTAGAATTTGCTGGGAACTCGTCGATGATATTATTCTTGTTAACAAACACTTGGTAGCCGTTGCAATGAAGGTCTTTTGATATACACTTAGTCACCCCATATAACTATACATAAAAATGAAATTTTAGACAAATAATTTCAACTAATTTAGACTTTTTAGCTCTTTCGTTTTTGAAAACTAAACTTATTTTCTCTACGATGAAAGTATTATCATGATCTTAAGAAATTTAATATAAAAACGGCAAGAAAGAAAGTAAAAGAGAATAACACATAAATTTATGTGGCTCATTAATGTTATGTTAGCTACTCTATGGGTTGAGTGGAGGCACAGTTTCATTAAGGGGAGCGAAAATAGAGGATAAATATTATGGGGCTAGGGTTTAATTCAAGCTTATATAGTAAACTCTCATTAAAACATATTACAAATAAGACCCAAATAATACATAAAAGTTTATAAACGAAAATAGAAACAACAATATAGATTTCATAGGAAGATTAACTCGTTCAAGGCATATTTCAACAAAATATATATATTCTGTAAAAGGTTTTGGAAACTTTCTTTTTAGAATAATAAAGTTATTTTTTTGGTCTCTTTCTTTCAAGTTAAATAATTTTTACTTGTAACATTTCAATAATGCTCTTTTTTAGTTCTTTTTATGTTTATTTTATAATTATTTTTTTAATTGGGTATTTGGAGTTTTCGCTCCAATATATCTGAGGTAACATTGACATGTCTTTAGAGCGTGACATCGGGATACATCATAGTATGTTCTAGTTTAAGCGCTTCCTAATGGTCGTCTCGAACAAGGGACCTTTAGGAATAATTCATTTGTGTCTTTTGAGTTTATTGTTTTTTTTAATTTATTTTAAAAAATTAATTTCATGTCAAGAGCAAAAGACTAAAAGAACAACTTTAATGACATTATGATTTGATATTGCCTAGTTATAATCTTAATGATCAACATTCTATTATGTAACTAACTAACAATTTTGCTATCTAAAAAACCAAAAGTTAGCATTGATAAAAATTCGAAGGGTCGAAGTATTTGATTTTAAAACATAAAAACCAAAACGTAAAAGTTTTTAAAACACAGAAAGTTGATAATAGAACATAAGTATATATAATTGAATTTATAAGTTTAAGTTTTCATAAACAAAATAGTTATTATAAACGCTTTGAAGCTAACACAAAACCCTAAAGTTAATTTTGATTTGACATACAGGATATGTTTAACGATGAGAGGAGCATTTTGGAACCATCAGGTGCTCTTTCAATTGCTGCAGCTATAAGGCATACTGCAGTCACAATAACATTCGAGGACAAGAAATTGTGGCAGTGACTAGTGGTGCAAATATGAACTTTGACCAATTGAATGAAATTTTAGATCTAGTCAACGATCACTCAGTTCTTGCATCCATATTGCCTAAAGAACCTGGTAGCTGGAAAGAGCTCACAGATATAATTGCTAAGTTTAAAATAAGCATTACTGAGATGACTTATAGAATTAGCCATGGCTCAGCAAATGTTTTTGTTTACAAGTAAGTGATTTTGTAAGGTTTATAGATTATAAAAGTGGTTTTTTTTTTTTGGATTGTATCAGAAATATTATGTTTAATGATGGTGGTGCTATGCAGAGTAAATGCAGTGGGTTTAGAACTTGAAGATATGATAAATGCATTGAATGATGCTGGGTTTAAAACTTACAATTTGTCTGAGAACCCTATTTCTGTGAATCACCTACGTCACATGGTAAATAATGTATATAATATATATATATTCTTCTTATCGATTATTGAATTCCAAAATGGATACAACATACGTTGAAATGTGTTGAACTCGTTATTTAGCACTCTCAATGAACTAACATAATAAACTACGTAACTTTGTGCAGTTGTTATATTAATATCTTTGGTTTCTGTCATAACAAAACATTTCTTTTTTTTTTGTCCCTTCAGATGGGAGGCAGAGCCAAGGTTGAAAACGAAACTCTCTTCCGTTTTAGGTTCCCAGAAAAGCAAGGTGCCCTCCAGCATTTTCTCAAAGGCTTTCAGCCAAACTGGAACATTTCTTTATTTCACCATCGTCAACGGGTACAAACTCAACTATTCTTATCAAGCATATCGCCTAATCATATAACATTTTGGATGTTAAAGTTGAAACTTATAGGAAACTAATTATTTAATGACCTTTTCTTGACATTTAAATGTTATGGTTTGATCATAATATCATTTTTTTTTCTTGTGCTTGTTACAACAGGGTGTTCTTAGTTCAGATGTATTAGTTGGAATTCAAATGGAGAAATCAGAGGAGAAAAACTTTGATGATTATGCAAAGAGTGTTGGATATGAATATGAAATGATACCTCCGGATGATAACGCCCATATTCTCTTAAAACTCTAGATCAAGTGATCAACCCTTGCGGTTCATTTCATATAGCAAAGTCACCAAGTGGTCTAAGTATCGTTCGTGTGTGCGTTTGTTTGTGTTTAATGTTGGAATAAAACTTTGTTTGAACTTTGTCTAAATTTGATCAAACAGAGAGATGGTGATGGATGTTTGAAAATGGGGTTGCTTGTATTGGCCAGAATGTATAACTGCCAACTATCTTATGTATCCAAGTATTTTATGATAAAGTATTATGCGAGTGGTTTTCTAAAATGGCTTGCTTATTTTGTGTTTAAATATAGCACTTTTAGCTTTTCGCTTTGCAAGGTATTTAGGTAGTGTTTAGGGGTTCTTTCTCTCTCTCTCTCTTTTTTGTTAAGATGGGTCCTTTTGAAACCATTTATAAAAAAATGATCATTTTTAGGAATTTTGAACAATTAGAACTAGCGGCATTATTATTTTAATGATAATGTGAATATGTTTATTTAAATACAAGTTATAAAATAAATGTTGTCCTTTAAATTAAATTATGACAAACCAAAATATGTCATATATCTTATTTATTATCATTTGTTATGATTAAATCTATAAACGATCAAGTTCGGTCAAATGATAATTTGTAAAGACCCGATCCAAATCATGAGTCTAAACCTAGATCTTTACCTTAATGCATGAAAATATGACATCACAACTTTAATTGGGCATGCTTTCATAAAACAAATACTTTAATATTTAAATGAACATCGTTCGAAGGTTTTAAAAATAAAGTAAGGGTACCCAAGTAAAATTCAAAACAAAATAGTTCTTAAATGTCATAAGCGATACATGCCCTAGTTCATGCAAAAAAATTCAAAATTAGAAATAAAGACATCAGAATAAATGCAGCAGTATCCCATGGTCATTCTCAGCACCCATCCATGTAAAGTCCTGATATACTTGTGGGAATTCCACAGTGGAAAGGGTGAGTTTTGACACTCACTAAGGATCCTCAACTCGAGATCATACATAAATACAATAAATAGCAGATAGCACACACACATGCATCACTATCAAGATCTAAATCAAGCATCATCAATAACTTAGTAAAGTATCATTGACCAACTCAATCATTATTACTAACATCTCAATTATCATTATCTCAATCATAATGAGCACAAACCGTCAATGTCAATGGGCACGAACCTCGTAAAAACAATGGGCACAAACGCCTCAATATCAATGGGCACAAACCCCTTAGTAACAATGGGCACAAGCCCCTTAGTATCAATGGGCACAAACCCCTCAATTACAATGGGCACAAACCCCTCAGTGACAATGGGCACAAACATGGGCACAAACCCCTCAGTAACAATGGGCACAAACCCCTCGGTATCAATGGGCACAAACCCTTCAGTATAAATGGGCATAAATCCCTCAGTAACAATGGGCACAAACCCCTCAGTAACAATGGGCACAAACCCCTCAATAATAATGATCATCACTCACTATACACAATACACATGCATAATCAAAGCACTCACACATGTAAGCTATATCACTACATGCATGTTCAAAATCAGTTATCACATCAAGGTTGCATGAATAATCACTAATAAATAGTTCATCACAGATATCACATTGCACAGAGTATCACAAATATCAACTCATCAAACAAGCTAACATGCAATTGAATATATTCATGTTAATATTAAACCACTGGATCTCTAGTTGAGGGTAAAGGGTCCGTTACCTTAGTTGAAATCCATGACAAACTCTAAGCTCTTGAACCAACGATCTTAGAGAACCGACTATCGAACAAGGCCCAAAGGGAACCAAAATGAGAAATCGGGGTTTGGGATACGTGGCTCGGTCAAGCTTGGTCAAAGTGAAAATAAAGGTGGAAGAGCACAATTTCTCCCATTACCAAAATAAGAATATAGAAAAGTATTCCTTTAGTTCAATTACTTTCTTCCCTTCATTCTTTTTTTTTTTTTTTTTGAAATTACAACATTTGGGGGTGGGGAAAGACTCGAACCTAAGACCTCAAGGTCATTAGGTGTGCAACAATGCTGCTTGAGCTACTGCTCTATTGGCACCCATGTACGCATTCTACAGACACTTTAAACCAAAATTCTTTTTTACACATTTATTTTCTCTTACTTTGATAATTATTTTTCTATAATGCCTTTCATGCCTCACTTTAACCTTTTTTTACACCTTTAATTCCTTTAAAATCTCTTCAAATAGGGCTAAGTTGGAATTTCCAACTTCTTTATTATTTTTACCTTTGGAGTCCCACCAACACAATTAATTTAATAAGACAATTCTTATTTATCACATCTCTTTAACTCTTTTAATCTTATTCTATTATTCTTAAGATTTATAAGTATGGACACAAATAACTAAGGAATTAAATTAAAGATTTCTACTTATTATAAAGTTAAAATCCATATTTTATTACCGAATGGGTCAGTGGTGGAATGGTTTCATTGTTTGGTTGTAAACCAGTTTAACACCAGCGTCACAGGTTCGACCCCGAGAATCGGTATTTGTCCCTCTCCCCCAATATGTACTCAAAAAAAAAAATCAATAGTTCTAAATAAGGAATTATCCTTTTAATGATTCAACAAATTGAAAAGTTCTTAAATATCTCTAGGATAATTCTATTAATTTAATAATCATATAAAACTGTAACGGCCCAGGTTTTCATCCCGGTCTTCCAGGTATGTCCTAAGGGTATTTTGGTCGGGCCGTTTCTGTCTTTTTCAGCTGTTAATCTTATTGGATGGTCATGTGTAGGTTTTGGTTGCTTTGTGGATGTGTTTGGGCATGGAGAGATGCATAAATAAAATAGTGGATTAAAAGTGTAGCTGTTGGGTTTTGAACTCGGGTTGCCTGGGAGTTAGAAGAGTGGTGTTGCCGGTTGTGCCACAAGATGTTATTGATGCTCGTTCCGCGGTATGTCTTGGTTTGCTTTGGGTTTTTGGGATTTTGGTGTGTTTGATTAAAAGGAAAGGAAAATAGGTTTTATTCTTTTGTTTCTCCCAAATCCCATAGCCGCCCAACCCCATCTCCTCTCTAGCTCCTTGCCGTGCACTTCTTCCCAAGCAGCTTCGCCGTCTCGTTCTTCCCGGTAGGTGTGCTCGATCTCTCTTTCTCTCTTTCATTTTTGGTGTTGATCTTGCTGGCCGAGAGAAGAGAATTGAGTTTTTGTTTTTGTTGCAGCTAGCCGAGAGGACCAAAGAAATTTCAAATGAGCAAAGCAGATCGCGTCGCCCATCGCCCAAAGAAGAGAGCCGTCCACGTCCCCCATCGCCCAAGAAGAGATCGCGCGTCGCCCAGCGCCCGCCGCGCTGTCGCCCATTCGTCGCGCGCCCAGCGCCCGCGCCGCCGTCTCCGCTCGCGCGGTAGCCAGCAGCGCCCGCACGCCGTCGCCCGTTCGCGCGCAGCCCCAACGCCCGCACGCCGTCGCTCGTCCGCGCGCAGCCCATCGTCCTACCTCTCCAAAGACGCCCGATCGCACGCGCCAAGCCAGCGCCGTCGCCGCCTCCGTCGCGAGCGCGACCTGCCACCACCAAAGACGCCAGCTCCCAGCGCCGTGCAACCTGGCTCGTCTGTCCGGCGCCCGGCCGTGTGCGCGTGAGTTGCTCCCGAGCCGAGCCCTATTTGTATTGTTATTTAAGTCCTATAGGTTGTGATAAATATTTGTTGTGTGTTAGGTCCCCGATAGCTAGCTCGGGTTCGTTGGCAACATAGGATCTTTGTGTGTTGTTGCCTTCCGACCAAGGTAAGGATTTCTTACCGGAGTTGTGTGGGCCCTGCGATATATTCTGTGATTGCTGTTTGTATGCTTGTTTATGTTTATCAGCATGTTAGTGGATAGGTGCTCTGTTCTGAATTCCGACTGGCATGATTCTCGTGTTGTTTCTCATGTTAGTTCCATGCTAGGTTGTTCTGTTCTGGCATGCTCGTTATCTGTTCTTGCTTCGTAGTATCATGCTAGGTTCTTTGTCTCTGCTGAGCACATATTGGAATGTTTGCTGTTATCTGTTTATAGTTTAGAATTCTGATAGGTAGCATCATCCGGGCGAGGATGCATAACGTAACTTGCATCCGTGGCAGGGACGTGCGAGGCAGTACTCCATCCCTAATCCGTCGTTAGGGTTTAGCTAACCCTAACGGCAGCCCAGTTCAATCTTGGGTGAGGGTGGCAGACTATTAAATGCCCCAACGGTCGGGGGAATGACGAGGCAATGCCTTGTCCCCGGCAGTCGACACGTCCTCAGTGTGTCGGCAGTAGCCCTTGATTGCCACCTGATAGGGCAAGGACCGATTCCTGGTGTAAGCCTACCACGGCCGGTTTCTTAGCCTCAGGTGCGGTGGTACAGGCTGACATAGTCATAGTGTCCTGGTCTCACAGCACTATGTTCATTGACACCGATCCAGAGATTTGTTAGGCATGCGTACTGGACCAGGGCAGCATGCCCTAGACCCAGCACCTCCCTGGTTTGCAGCAGCATGCGGTGCGCGCACAAGCTCATTACAGCGCCGACTGGAGAGCTCCTCGGGATCTTGAGTTCAGTGTACCTTTCGTATCGACAGTAGGAAGGCTGAGGCCGAGACTAGTTTCTCGTATAGTATCGCAAAACGTTGTAGTTTTTCGGAGTAAGACCGTAAGATGGCATCCGAGGTTTATGTGTGGATTAAAGCGATGTGCTCTCTTCTGTGTTTATATTCATGGCTTGCATACATTCTGATAGATGACTAGTTATATCGTATTGTACCCCGGTTGGGGATTCTTACTGGGTAATTCGTTACTCACCCTTATTTTGTGGTTCTCCACAGGTAATCATGGCACGAGACAGGATGGCTGAAGGAGGAGCTGTTGATCATGGAAACCAGCTGTTTTAAACCCTGAGTCTTATGTTTATGTTTTATGTTTTTATTGTCCTCTGAATGCATGTAGTTGGGCACGGAGCCCTTAAGATGTTTTCTGATTGTTTTCTGGATTCTGACACTGTTGTAAACAGTTTGAAGTTTTTGAATGATTTGAATAAATCTCTGATCAGAGTATGTTTTGGAAATGTTTTTGGCTTGGAATAGGTGCTTGGAAATAGGGACAGGTTTCAGGAAATTTATGTTTGACTTTTGAATTGGATGTTTGCATGTTTTTGTTTTCATTCAGAATCTGGAATACAATCCTGCATATTGTTTGTTAAATTTTAAAAGCATGCATTGAGGTAAAGGCCTAGTTTAGAACCCCTTTTGGGTCGGGTCTTTACAATAACAACTGTGGAAATAAGAATTTATCGAAATTACATGGTTGGAAATTTCGGGGCATTACATAATTGGTCTAAAGCCCAATTTTGAAGACATTTGAGTCCAAAACTCATTTGTTGGTCCAACAAAAATGATGGATCCAAAATTCAATAACCCAAACTCAAGCCCATTTAAAGTCCATGGAAATTGTATCAATAGAAAGTTTCTTCTTCATTTCAAAACAAATTAGGGATTAAAAGACAAAGGGTTTGAAAAAAACTCAAGAATATAGCCTTAAGTCTGTCTTGAATATTGAAGCTTGGAGAAAAGACATTGATGATTGTAGCTTGAAGAGAATAAAAGACTAAAAGCCTAAAAGATAGTCTTGAAGATCGAAGCCAAAAGAAAAGACTAACTAAAAGGTGGTCTTAAAGATTGAAACTATAAAAAAATTCTTAAAGATTGAAGCTTAGAGCCTGCAAAAGATTCCTAAAGACTAAAAGTCTAAAAGGCGAACTTGAAGATCGAAGCTGCCAAAAACTGATTAAAGACTAAAATTTTCTAAACAGTGAAGTTGTCAAGAACTCCTTAAAGACTAAATCTTCTAATAATATTCTTGAAGACTGAAACCTTCATAGTCCACGAAGATCGAAGATAAAAGTTATATCTTTATTCAAAATTGAAAACTCATGAAATTTATATCTTCCTAAATACTGATGTTAATAAGGCACACGACTATACCATTGAACATTTTGATGGTTTTCTCAGTTTTAAATAGTATATATGAGTGGAGCGAGAGCGAATAAAATTTACTTCAGGAATAGAAGTTTTTGATGTAGTTGTGCACGTTCTTACTATTTTCAATGGCTTAGCTTATCTCCAATTCAATTCTTCCTCTCTCCTTATCGATCGAGTAGCTAAAGCACCTATTTCTCTAGCTTTTGCTCCTTCAAGTCTTGAACTCAGAAAATGCGCCTATTCCTTCTGAACCTTTTAAATTACCCCATATTTTCTCCAAATCACTTTCTTTATCGATCGACGTCCTTCTACACCTTACAATCGAGTATATTCTAACCTCTACATCTCTTTAACTTGGCCGACCAAAATAAAGCTCGCTTCTTAATATGGGAAAGCACATGTGCTACGCTCCTTGACCTCGTCAACTCGGTAAAGACTACATACCTTTCCTTTCTCAATCAATAAATTCAATGAGAGTTGAAATAACGAATGAAAAACACCTTTTAATGGTGGTCTACATTTCTTTCACTTTAAACTCTTTAAAGTAGCTGCGCTTCTTTCTCACTATACGCTTTCGATATCTCTGTCTCCCATCGTAGACCCGCCAGTAAGAGTCTAGTAAACCATTCTTTTTACATAGATCTTGAGCAAAAAAAAAGATAAAGAAAATAATAACTTAAGTCTTTAAAACCATTCCCAACCTTATCCAGGAAAAAGAAAGAAAAGCGTACTATGGTCCTTAATATAACCATGTAGGAAAGCAAGTACTCCTAATCGGCTATTGCGCATCAATAAGAAAGAAGCAAGTGTATTAACCTTATATATGATATTACTTTGTTTCCATAAAGGTGAATAAAAAGGGAAATAAGATATCTTTCTAATGGGTGTGAATCAGGATAAAGGAAAAAATCCCTAAATTTGGTGGAAAAAATGCCAATGCAGAGTGGATAGCCCGAGAAAAAGAAATGAGGGACACTAGAAGCTGTTTTACCTTGTTATGGTGGGAGAGGAGAAAATCAAGGAAAGCACATTAAAAAGATAGAATTTGTTTTACCTTGTTGTAGACAGAGAAAAACAGTTCTTAAGAGTTTACGAAGGATTGAAGTTCAAAGAAGCTCGACCAATACAGTAAAGGTTAGAGCTCGAGGAGAAGAGTAGCTTCAAACACAGATCAGAAGAAGAGGCATACGAGTTTGACTTCTTATTATGTCTGGTACATCATTTTCAAAAGATTTCAGGCTCAGTGGCAGTACCATTTAATGAAAGTGTGAAAGTTGCAAGTCGAAGAGGGTGAAACGAGGGACTCTGTGCCCAAAATGGGAGAACCATGGGTGTGAAGGCACACTGTCATTAAGATCGGAAGACTCGGACCAAATAGATCGTACTACAAATGCGCGTAGCTCATTAGTGGAGTACAACCACTCATGCTTTCGATAGAGATTGGGCTCTAGAGTAGGATTGAGGTATCGTATGGTTCAAACCGAGGTTTGATGAACGCAATTTTCTTCATTAATGAGTTTACGAGGTTCATGCTTATATAAAAGTAACTTAACGAAGAAAGCTACCTTTACCTTGTTGTAGAAATTCCGGGTTCAGAGGTGAAGAAAGAAGCATTTTACTTGGGACTGAATATTCTAGCAGCGAAACCACCATAAGATATCTCGAGAAAGGAGTTCTTTGCATCTTTAAAGAAAGAGTTGTTGAGAGAAGTTGATAGCTCTAAATATTAGCACTATTTCAGCTTCTAAATCATAGCACTTCACTCGATTAAGAAGTACAATTTGGCATTCTAAGATACGCACGTCACAAATATCCATAAAAGTTCGCACTTTAAGCTAAAAGTGGTACAAGTTAAAAGAAGAATAACAATGCAGTTAAGTGCATCAATGTACATGAATAAACAAGAAAATCGCATAATTATAAGAAATGCTTGCTAACATGCTAAACACACAGGTAAGCATTGGATCTCGTACAGATGATTTGAAGAAAGCAGTAAAGGAAAGTCGGGTGCAATTCAAGAAGCAGAATCATCGGAAACCTTGTTTGGATATTGTTGTTTGCCATTTGTAAAAACAATTCTCTTCTTTCAAACTCAAGCTCTGATGGCACTATGTTAGAAGCGTGTTATAAACACTCACAAAACAAAGAATCGAACAAGGAATATTTGACAAAATAATTCTCTTGTATTGAAGAACTCTTCTTGAAAAACTACAAACTTGGTTCACACTTTTTCTCTCAAGCTTATTTCTCTTTTATTGATGTCTTTTTTTTTCTTGATTGCTTGGTTTCTCAACTCTTACAATACATCCTATTTATAGGATTACATGGGAAAATCTAGATCTGTAACTCACACAACTAGATCTATTACTCTATCTTTAAATTACTTTTAACTTACTTCAATTTATTATATGCATAACTCTCATTTTAATTCAACAACATTAAAATGTAAAACTTATACTTATTTAATTTCTTAACCTCCTAAATTTAATTTGCAAAACTTAAAACCATGTTTAACTTTCAACAGTGGGAGCATTATTCTCTCGTTGTTAGAGCCTTGTTTATTCCGCTGTTAATTTTGTGTTGAATTTTAGTGTCCAACATATCTCCGCAATCGTTGAATCCTCTACATCATTGCAATTCAGACTTTGGTATTTGAGTGTTATACTGTTTTCATTCATATAGTCATCATTGCAATCCGATGGGTGTGCACTCAAATTGACATGTACCCAAAAGGTTAACAAAAAGAATGGAGGATGATAGCTCTCAATTATAGCATTATTTAGGCTAATATCTTATTATATTCTAAAGATATTTGTGCATTAATTGAATAAACTTTATAGTTAGAATAATATTAAGATGGGAATTTCATATAAATACGATGCATGCATGATTTATGAGCCGAGATATAAGACGTTAAGGAAATTAGCGCATTTTAGAATAAAATGTGAATGTTGAATGCTTTTTATACTTAAATGCCAAAGATTCCATGCTGCGCTGATTTATTGCTATATCTACAGGAAATGGAAACATGGTTAGCGTCGCATTCAAAGGAGAAGCGGAAGGTTAAAATGCGCATCAGGACGCTTTGGAGGTTGTAGACCGCAGAGTCTTCCAAATAATATTTGTGAAGGGCAAATATTCATTGTGGAAATAAAGAAAGAGTGAACCGATGCGGAAGTCAGAGCAATGCGGATCTGGAAACATTGATGAGAAACTACAAATCAGATGTCAAAGCCTCAATAAGAAAAGAATCGGTTGCCGAGCTAATGCCAACTATCAGATTGCAAAATAAACAAATTGCAATAATCAACAAAGATGTGATTGACAAAATCAGAGGAAATCTGTCGCAAAAATCAAGGTATATGCAATAAAAGGAAACAAAAGCCCAAATCAAATCCTTGCCTTCCAAGTCGATTTCTTAGTCCGCAAGTATTTCAAGCCTATAAAAAGGAGAAGAACCAAGAGTGGAAGTGTTCCTGTTTTCGAAGTTCTTCTCCCACACTTGGGATGAAGATTTCGAAGCGAAGTTCGTGTTCCTATTGACACGGAGTCCTGTTCTTCAAGCAGTCGCCACCATTTACCCCTTTCTAGATTATCTTTTCTTATTTATTTATGCTTTATTTATTTCAGCATCATTTTTCCCTTTCGAACTGTTCTTGCATTTGAATTAATTCAGTTTCTTTTGCAATGACTTTCGTTTTATTCTTCTTTATTCTTTCCCTTACTTTCATGTCTAGCTAAGCATTTTAGGCAAAGGTTAATGGTGCGGGTTGTAGACATCATGTACTAGGGTAAATGGAGTTTTTAATTGAAGCATGTTAAATTAGGATCTTAATCAAATAGCAAATGTCGATCGATCATCCACATGCGCCAATAGGTTGTAAATCGGAAGAGGAAATAACCTAACGCTAGTTTACATGTTCAATAGGTTAGTATTTTAACGACTGTAGTACTTTAAATCAGAGTTTAAGGAATAAACACGTAACTATTGCATGCGAAGCTCTGGTTTTTCACTACATCGAGTCGCACGGAAGTTGGGCTAGGTGCTGAACGGAAGCGGAAGCGAACATTTGATAGGTAAAGTATGGCAATTACTACTTACCACAATTTATCCGAGGAACTGTTAGATGCAACCCATAACCTTAACTCGAGCCTTACTTAGTTCATTTAGCATTTTATTTTTACTTTCGCATTTATTTTACTTTTCTTGCACTACTCTTAGATTAATTAACTAATTATAGACATCAATTTCTGCGGAGAACGATAAAATATAAATACTTATCATTTGTTGCATACTCGACTGCATATACTTGCGTATTAATGTGTTTCGAAGTGTAGAACTCAGTTTCACTCTTAGAACTAATCATTTGCTTATTTATACCGCACCGAAATATCGCATTAGAGGAGAAGATATATATATTCCATGCCGTTTTGAAAACCTTTCTAAATTTGTTATAATCGTGGTATTGGCCATATCCAAAAGTTGGGTTCTTTTGTTAGCGGTAGAGATGAGGGAGGTCGAGAAAGGAAAGGGAGGGGCAATTATTGCTATCTTTTGGCTACCCCTTATATTCACGGACGCCAATATCTATGACTTACCTTTTTTGTATTGTTCAATGAACAGACCTCTTTTGTACAATCCAAAATTTTAAGAATGTTCCATCAAGGGTGTGTTTTGTATTGTTCATTTTGTTCTATTTGTCATTTCCATGAAGGATGTTTGGTACGTTGTTTTCTTTTGTTTTGGTTAAAGGAGATGCTTATAAAGAAAGAATTTCTTAAAGATTCGATTTTCAAGTGTTACTTTCAATGGAGTTTTCGTTCCTCTATGATTTTAAAGCTCTTGTGTTTTACTTTGAAGGGTTCTTGTTCCTCAGTGGTCATTATGATTTCAGGACTAACCTTAAAGTCTTTATAATAACGTTAATCCTATTGTTGTGGTGACTATTTGATATTGGACATTTACGTTAGGATCTACTATTCCTTTTTGTAATTTGGACGGATCGAAAGTTGTCTTGTATCCCTTTTTTAGATTCTTTTCTTATTAGCTTTCGTCTATTGCTTGGTCATGGTAAAAAATGTGGGCTTTTCAAGAAGCTGATGTAAGTTTTTATTTCTATATTAATAAATTAGTTTGATTTAAAAAAAAATAGTGAATTGATAAAATTTCAAAGCGTGACAGCATTTCTTGTTTTTTTTTAAAAAAAATGATTTTTTATTTATTGTTTTTTTTTTTAGTACTTTTATTTATTGTTTCTAGTTGTCAATAAAAGCAAAATTTAATTATTGTTTTTTTTTTCGAAACCTTTAATTATTGTTTAATTATTGTTTCTAGTTGTCAATAAAAGTACGTAGAATTTAACTGTGTTTATTGATAAAGATAAATTCAAAACTCCCACCTACGTTTGTGGTTGAATTTTTTTGCTTCTAATTTATGAAAAGAAAAATTAATTTTTTATGCAGCTATTCGTATTGGGAATCCTCACATATTTATCCTTTACCATTTAATAATATTTTATATTTTTTCATTTTTTTTAACATTTTATGAAATAGTTTTTTTTATTAGAATATTTTATGAAATAGTTTGTACCTTAAAAGAAACTAATATGTTCTTTTTTAGATATAATTATAGGAATTTTGCATGTATAATAAAAAAGGTTAAAATATTTTCATCTATAACATAAAATCAAAATTAATTCATTTGTAGCAGAAAATTCAAATTGAATTCTATCACTGGTTGAATTCTATTAGTGATAGAATTCAATCAATGATAATTTCATTCTATCACTAATTGAGTTTTCTATTAGTGATAGAAATCCAAATTTAGTTATATCACCAGTGAGTGATAGAAATGAATGTGCTATAAATAAAATATGTTAAAAATTCTGCTGCAAATATAATACAAGAGGTAGAATGTGCGGCTGATGGTAAATTCTCTATATAATTATTATGCATATATTAACAAAAAATCATATATTTCAAAAATAAAATAAAATTAATCACACATAATTAATTATATTTATATTTTACCATTTATTTTTAAATAATTTTTATTAAATTAAATGATATTTTAATTATTTTCAATAAAAATTTAAAATGTAATATTTTTTATTATTATATATATTTTAATATAATTGTCACCCTTTCTATATTTAACAAATTTTATTCTTTTTTATATAAATTTTAATTATATAAATTAATGTGTAAATTATACGAATTAGTTGTGTAAATTATACGAATTAGTTGAGGACAATTAAAATATTTTCATGAAAAAATTTTATAAAATAAATACCGTTCTAAATTTTTTTGGATATCCATAATAATTTTCGTACAAAACGAACATGAATATGTAGCAATGTCTGACATTTTTTTTTTTTTTTTGAGAAAAGCAATGTCTGACATCTTCATCAATAATTTCGTATATCCAAAGATTTCTTTTTCTAAATTATCAAACACTAAGATTTACCCTTTCTTTAAAAGTAGTGGGTTGACTTAGGGCTTGTTTGGCTAGGGCGGGAAGGGAAAGGAAAGGAAGAGAAGAGAAGGGAAAGGAAGGGAAGTGAGAATAAATTATTGTTTGGTGGGAAGGGAAGAGAAGTGATGGGATAGTAAATTGGTGTTTGGTGGTATGGGAAGGGAATACATGTATATGTATTTTTTATTATAAATAATAGATGCTTAATATTTTTAATATAATATTGTATTATAATAAATAATAGATATTTGATAATTATTTGAAAATAATAAATCAAAATAAATGGATAAATATAATTTTTATGATAAAATTAAGTTTAGAAACTCAAATAAAAATAGATGCAATGAAAAAACAAAATAAAAAATTATTAAATTAATGAAATAAAACAGTTCAAAGAATAAAATTTGATAATTATTTGAAAATAATAAATCAAAATAAATGAATAAATATAATTTTTATAAAAAATTAAGTTTAGAAACTCAAATGAAGATAAATGCAACAAAAAAATGAAATAAAAAGGTAACTGGTTTAATTATTTGAAAACTTACCGGATTAATCAAATTCAATAAAAAAAATTAGTCATTTTAAAAAAATTTAGCAACCTAGTAATAATAGCGATATTGTATTAATAATATTAAATATTGTATTAATAAGTATTTATAGTACGATATTAAAACGTCTTAATGACTAAGGATGCAAATATTTTAAAATTTACTTACATTTATAATTATTTTGTGAGAAGAGTTTTTTTTTTTTTGGACATCAATTTTGTGAGAAGAGTTCATCTAATACAATTTTTCTAATTATTTTGAATAATTATATCTAGGATTCATATAAATATATATTTCTATTTATTTTACAAAAATGTTTTTTGTTTTGAGAATTATTTTACAAAAATGTATGAATTTAAAAGAGTTTGATGAATAATAATAATAATATATATATATATATGTATATATATGTATATAACAAGTTTTAAATGCATACATTATTGATAAAAATCAAATGTATAAACAATTACAAATTTTGTTTAAAGAACATGCCTACATCTATACTTTAAATTAAAATATATAATAATAAAAATAATAAAAATAAATAAATAGAAAAGACCTTAACTAAATATAACATGATTTCAAAAAAAAAAAAAAAACTAAATATAACTTATTTGAAAAAATAAAATTGAAGAGAAAATTTAAGAACGAAAACTAAAAGGAAAGAAAGAGAGAAGTGGGGAGAAAAGATAGGAATTTCCAGAAAAGGAAAAAGGAAAAAAAAAAAAAAAAAACTCACGCGCCAGGAATTGTCGGGTTAACCCGGCCGGATAAACCCGGCCGCCCAAACGTTGGGAATGGCCCACCCCTTTCCTTCCTGGGCTGAAGTTGGTGGGCCAAACAAGCCCTTAATATTATGCAAAAACCGTAAAATATAATTAAGAATAAAAGAGTGGGAGAAAAAAAAATACATTGGTTTATGTGACTACTAACATTGCGTTTTTTTAAAAATTAATGTTGTGTTAATTATGTCTACAAAAAGAGAATATAAACGGTTTTATTTAATAGATGATAAATAATTTAGGGGCTTTTGCATGTACATTACAAAATATATAAAATATTACATGAATAGCACAATAATGAAAATATTTGCACATATAGCAAAAATTGTAAATTGATAGACTTCATATTGATAGATTCTATCGATAAAGGGTGATAGAATCAATTACTAATAAATAAAGTAAATTGATAGACTTTCATCAGATTCTATCAAGAGTCTATCAATAAGAACCGATAGAATCGATCATTGATAAAATTGATAGACTTCCATCACTAGAGAATGATAGATTCTATCAAAGTCTTCTATCAAAAAGGTAAATAATTTTTTTTTTTTAAAATGGCAGAATTTGCTATAAAAGAATTATTTTTAAAAATGTGTTATAATTGTAAACTGTGGTAAAAAAGTTGTTATACATCCCAAATTCTCAATAATTTACACGATTAGACAAATGTGATAGGTGTTTAATTATATAATGCATCACTCATAAAGATATAATATATAGTGCAGTATTGGAAATTCAACATGATGACCACTAGTTTCTTTTCTGTTTCCCGTTTTCATTAAAATGACAATATAAACTCAAAGTGTAGTTGGTATCTTTTCGTTCTCTTGAAGATCCAAATTTTGTATACTATTTTTTTTTATTCATTAATATTTAAAGATTTAGGATTCAGATATATGTAATTTCAAAGTTACATTTTAATTTTCTTTTTTTTAATGTTCAACTATAATTAAGAAGAGTTTCGAACTCATAAATAAAAAGTCATGGAAATATACTTCATATTCGTGAACTACTACTTTTAGTGGCCTAATTTCTAAGTTATGTAAGTTGTATAATTTTTCTTTAGGTTTAATTTTAGTTTTTGAATTTTAAAATGTCTTGATTTAATTCTGTATTTTAATTTACTCGTTACCTTTTCTGTTAAAGTTAGTTTCTATCCATCTCTCTCTATGATTTTTTTAATATATTTATTATGTGTTTTTTCTAGCAAAAAAAATTATAATTATATTTTATATAACCAATTTTGATTAAATTTCAGTTGGATAAATTTTAATTAAATTTTATCTTCCACATGACAAATTATATATGGTAAATTATAAGTTTGGACTTCATAGTTAAGAAAAAAAAAAAAAAAAAATAGAGTTTAATTTTTATGGTTTGAAAACTACAATTTACTCTTTATACTTTGAAAAAAGAGTAAAAAGGAAATTTTTTTTATATCTGCAAAAATTCTAGAAATAATTCAAATATAGCCAAGTTAAATTAATGGCCACAAAATTGATAATTTCAATAAAGTGAAATCGATAAACTCCAAACAAGTGAAATTGATTGCTTCAAGCAAATTAAATTGGTTGAAAATCGAGAAAATTGAAATATTTTGCTTATGAAATATTTTTAAAAAATTAGTAGAATTAAAATATGGATGCTACAATTTGATATTCACACCAAATTTCTTAAAGTAATCATATTATTTGCCTGATAGTAAATTTTCACATATTTTAACCTACCAAAAATCGACTATAGTGACTTTCTTGTAATGATGTGCACAATAATTGACGTTGATGGCATCCATACACAGTGGTTGGTCTTCATTTTGGTTGTTTCTTCTTCCTTCAATTTAATAGCACGTGAAAACTCATCATCTTTGATGAACGGAGAGAGGTAGAGACGCACACGGCATGTCTACCAATAACAACACAATAATGTGAACAAGAAATCAGTTCCTCATGATCTCTATATAAACCCCACATCCCCATACAATTTTTTCACAGCAACACTTCACATAATCAAAGCAATTTGAAGACTGTTATTGTATTGCAAAATGGAGTCTATTCTTCTTTCTACAACCACTATTGTTAACTCACTCCCCCAAAAATCTTTTCTTCCATCCCAATCCTCCTTCTCCAATAATGGTTCTTTGGTTACCGTTTGTAACAGAAATAAAACTAGACTTTCGAAGCCATCCTTAGTCCTCGCCTTGCTTTCAGAACCCCAAAAGGGTAGTAATGGTGGTAGAACTAAGGCTGGGGTTGGTGCCAATGTTGTGGCTGATGGTTCGGTTGCAAGTGCTACAAATGTTCCAATAGTGTCATGGGAGGACTTGCAGTATCCGCCAGGGAAGCTCGGTGTGACTCCGAAACGGCCGGAGGTTATTGATGAAAGAAAACAAATGGAATATTTGACTAGTATATTGAGTTCTAAGGTCTATGATGTCGCTATTGAATCCCCCTTACAGCTTGCACGTAAGTTGTCAGGTGAATTGGGAGTGAATCTTTGGCTCAAGAGAGACGACTCACAATCGGTACATATACACCATTATCCAAAAAAATAATACTCATCTTATGATGAAGACATATTACTCAATATAACTTTCACAATGTGACTCCCTCATAATAACTATCAAATATATATATATATTTACCCTTAATAACCATACAAAGAAATCAATAATTATATATAAAAGTGGAAGCATTTCTATGATTTTTCTATATCCCCATCGTTTGTTTAATTTATTTTTTGTGGAGTGGATTTGAAGGTGTTCTCATTCAAGATTCGAGGAGCTTATAACATGATGGCTAATCTTCCAAAAGAATTATTGCAAAAAGGAGTTATTTGTGCATCAGCTGGAAACCATGCCCAAGGAGTTGCATTGGCTGCTCGGAAATTAGGAGCTGAGGCTATCATTGTTATGCCTACTACAACACCTCCAATTAAGGTGCAATAATTTAATTTTAAATTTAGCCTTCAACTTACAAAGATCGAGTCTAGCATATTATCAACGTCGCTAAATAGTATCTAATAAATTTAAATTTTCGACTCTGCCCCGTAAACGCTACAGATAGAGGCTGTTCAGGATTTGGGTGGAAATGTTGTTCTGTTTGGAGATACATTTGATGATGCACAAGCGCATGCTAGACAATTGAGCCAAGAGCGCAACCTTACAATAATACCTCCTTTTGATAACAAAGATGTCATTATAGGCCAAGGCACAGTTGGGATGGAAATTTCACGCCAAATGAGAGGCCCACTACATGCCATTTTTGTACCTGTTGGTGGTGGTGGTTTACTAGCCGGCGTTGCTTCTTTTTATAAGCTGGTTTTTCCTGGAGTGAGTCCTCGAGACTACAAGTTCGACTCTTCTACCCTAAATCATGCAGGGTTCTAACATATACGTCACGCCTTTCATACAGGTAAAGATTATTGGGGTGGAACCAAATGACGCAAATTCTATGGCATCGGCGTTACATAATGACCAAATAGTAAAATTAGACACTGTTGGAACTTTTGCGGACGGTGTGGCAGTTAAACAAGTTGGGGATGAGAATTTTCGTATTAGTAGAGAACTCATCGATGGCATAGTTCTTGTCGACAAAGACGCCATAGCTGGTGCAATAAAGGTTTTGCCTTCTTTATTTCAAATTATTTAATACTACCAAAGTATCATAATCCCTTCAATTAAGATTTATTGTTCAAAGGTGTCATTTTTTTTTAAAAAAAAAAATTCTTTGTAAAAATGGGTACCTTTTAAAGGTGGTGGCTTCATTAATAAAGAAGTCCCGATTTCCCGAATATGGTCAAAAGCTCTCATTTTATTAGCTACATAGGCAATATAAATTAACCGATCTAAGTGACATCTCGACTAAAGACGTCATTATACATTTTGACAATTAATTTAAAGGGGATTCTCCATGTATAATAAAAAATGGGAAAATATTTTCATCTATAACACAAAATCAAAACTAATTCATTTGTACCAAGAAATCCACAAATTGAGTTCTATCACAGATAGTATTTGATCAGTGATAGACTCATTTTATTATTGGTTGAATTTTATTACTCATAGAAAATTATGTGTTATAGATAAATTATTTTAGAAATTGTGGTGCAAATATAATACAACAGATAAAATGTGCTGCTCAAGGTAAATTCTCTAATTTAAAAAGAGACTCCATTTTACAAAATATTTAAAAAAGTGACCCTTTCGGACAAATAATCCCTTTAATTACATTATGATATTTGTTGTAATATGACAGCAAATGTTCGAGGATACGAGGAGCATTGTGGAACCTGCAGGGGCTCTTTCAATTGCTGGGGCAAAAGCATATTGCAAATATAACAACATAAAGGGAGTAAATGTCATCGCAGTTACCAGTGGTGCAAATATGAACTTTGATCAACTTGGTAGCATTGCTGATAATGCTGATGCTGGTAATGAAACTGAGGCTACGTTTGCAATTATACTGCCAGAGAAACCTGGAAGCTTGAGAACATTTTGTGATTTGGTTTGTTCATTTCACTACTCTTCAATAACTTTTCTTCTTAAATTTCATTTTTCTTTTTTGGATTTTATACAATCCCAATTGGGTAAGTTCGGATTTGCAGGTTGGCCAAAGGAGCATTACAGAGTTCAAGTACAGATATAACTCTGAAAATGAGGCTGTTGTGCTTTATAGGTTGGTGCTTTTTATCATGAATCGCGCAGCGGATTTCACAAATCGCCGAACAACCTACAACGACAACACACTCTGTCGGTTCTATACAAACTGCACTACACAAGTTGGAGAAGAATCATTCCTTATTTAGAAAGTCTATGATACATGATAAATTTTGAAAAAAACCCGAACTTTAGTTTTCATTAACTTTACCCAAACATATATAATGGATAAAATATCAAATCTAAAGAATCTCTAGCAAACATTAAAAAATATCTAACAAATATTTTAATAAATCCTAGCAATATATAAATACTAAATTCATGAGTTATATTTCTATGAATAATTCTTAACATATCTTTCATTAGATTTATAATTCAAATCCTTTGATAATTATTTTGTTTTTGAAAATGATGTTTTTTCAGTATTGGTGTGAAGGTGGCTTCAGAACTTGAAGGTGTTAAGAGGGGAATAGAGTCTTCTCAGTTTGAGACTTATAATGTCACAAAGAATAAAGTTGTTAAGGATCATTTGCGTTACATGGTAATTAGTTTTACTTCTAATTAATCATCATTAGTTCGCATAATTGCCAATGACCACGTTTTAATTCCTTTCAGATGGGAGGCAGATCAAAAGTTCCAAATGAAGTTCTTTACCGTTTTAAATTCCCAGAAAGACCAAGTGCTCTACACCAATTTTTAAATGCTTTAAGTCCTAGATGGAACATTACTTTAATTCACTATCGTCGCCAGGTAAAAAAAAAAAAGAAAACTATATAATGTTAACAAGAACCTTCAACGAATGACATTACTAATTTATCAAACTTTTTTTTTTTTGTTTCTACAGGGTATAATTAGTGCAGATGTATTAGTTGGGATTCAAGTTGATGAATCAGAGAAAAGTGAATTCCACAAAAGTGTTAGGGAGCTCGGGTTCGATTATACCGTAGTAGCTAACGATCCTGCCTCCGAGCGTCTCACGCAGTTGTAAAACAATCCTTGTGGCTCCTTTCACTAAACATAATGAGAAAAGGCCAAGCTAGTCTTAGATGCTGAAGTTGGAATACTTCTTGGGTGACTATGGAAGTTGGTGAAATAGAGCTCTAAGTAGAATAGATCTTACACTTGTATGGCAGATAACTTTTATCTCTACCTATATTTAAAACTGAAATAATGCAAATGATTTACTAATCATATGCTTTAGGCTTATTTTTGTTCAAAAAAGCAGTTTACTATTACAAAAAAAATCACAATACCTATATAAATTTGCATATTAAATGTGAAAGAACATGAAAAAGAAATCATACTAACAATAAGGAACGTTAGCACTACATGAACTCAAACCATGACTATCATCACCACAGAATAGTCACAATGCAAGTAAATTTACTCTCAACGTCAACTATTCAATTCACACACCCACAACCAAGCTTGTTGAATACACTTTAAAGGAGATTTGCATGTATAATAAAAAGAACAATGTATTTCCATATATAGTACAGAATCAAAACTATTTATTTGTAGCAGGAAATCCTCAATCTATCATTGGTTGAGTTCTATTATTAATTGAATTCTATGACTGATTGAGTTCTATCACTAATAAAAAATCATATGCTATGATAAATTATTTTAGAAATTGGACTACAAATATAATACAAGAGGTAGAATATGTTGCTAAGAGTAAATTCCCAACTTTAAATTTTATTTTTCATATGTTTAAAATGTTGTTTAGTGGATCTAAGGAATTAGAGGAAAACAGTTTTCGTAAATAAAAGCCTTGTAGACTAAGTTTTGGTAAGAGTCTTGTGTAGTAGACCAAGTATTGTAAATAGGGCTAAAAATAGACGGCTCATTTCATTGTGAAATACAGAACAAGAGAAAACAATAGAGCAAGTAGAGAAAGAAATAGAGAAATAAAGAAAAGTGATTTTAGAGAAAATCTGAGTGCTTTGTCTCTCCAATCACAAAATGAATGTACTATTCATGATTTTGTTCGATTTGTTTTCTACAAATTGATATCATAACTCATGGCGAACGTGACGGATCAAATGTCGCTACCACAGTTGACGAAGGTGAATTACAAGAATTGGAGATTCAGATGAAAGCTTTTCAACTCTCATGATGGATGGGAGGTGGTCAAAGAAGGTTTCAAAGAACCAAACGATACCGAGAATTATATGGCGAATCAAACCAAAGCGTTGAAAGAGGTGCGTTTGAAGAATAAATTGACATTGTACATGTTATTCCAAGCAGCTGGTGAGTCGAGGTTTGAAAAGATTTCAAGTGCCAACTACTTCAAAAGAAATGTGGGACATTTTAGAAAATGTGTTCAAAGGAATCGACCGAGTCAAGCAAGTGCGTCTCCAAACTCTTCTCAGCGAGTTAGAGAGCATAAAGATGAAGGAGTTAGAAAGGGTATCTGATTACATCACGCGTGTACAGAAAGTGGTGAACTCAATCACAATGGAGAAAAGATAACTGATGCGCAAGTAGTGGAGAAGATTTTGAGATCATTGACCACCAATTTCGAGAATGTTGTGTGCATGATAGAAGAGTCGAAAGACCTTGCAACACTCACTATTGACGAGCTTGCCAGTTCTCTTAAGAAACACGAGCAACATAAGAACAAGAAAAATGAGGAAACACTAGGGAAAGATCTTCAAGAAAATGCGTCACTCAAAGACGAAAAGGTACTCTATTCTAAGCAATGTAAAGGAACAGGTCATGGATGACGTGGAAATGGTTGCAGTGGTCAAAGCGACACTCATGAAACGTAAAATAAGGAGAATGGACATTCGAGCCAAGCGAATTGGCACGGAAGAGGACGTGATCGAGGAAGAGGCGGTCGATCGAGTTATTCCAACATTGAGTGCTACAAATGTCACAAGTATGATAACTATGTGAATGATTGCAACTCCGAAAAATGTTATAGTTGCGAAAAAGTGGGGCATTAAGCAAAAGATTGTTAAGCGGATAAAAGGGTTGAAGAAACAACCAACTTAGCATTAGAAGACGAAGTGAATGAAGGCCTTCTCTTGATGGCGCATAATGAAGACGACATCAACAAAGATACTTTGTGGCATCTCGACTCAGGGGCAAGCAATCTTATGTGCAGTTGCGAGTACCTATTCAAAGAGATGCAAAAGATTGAAGATGGTTATTGATCTTTTGGCAATGCGTCAAAGGTCGTGGTACGATTTATTACTTTCAAAAGTATGGTTTAATAGGGTCGATCCGAGATGTTTATTATGTACTAGATTTCAAAATAAATATTTTGAGTTTGGGGCAACTCACAGAGAACGGTTACTCAATATTTTTGAAAGAACGGTTGTTACACTTGAAGAACAAACAAGAGAGTTTAGTCGCTCAATTTGAGATGGGAAGAAACTGTATGTATAGACTGAATTTGAGAAGCGTACGAGAAAATATTGGCAAACCAATGTAGAGGACAAGGCATCGCTTTGGCATCTTCACTTTGGTCACCTACATCATGGTGGACTAAACGAGTTAACTAAGAGGATATGGTGCACGGGCTACCTGACATGGACTACGGGGAATTTTTTTTGAAGAATGCGTGATCAGCAAGCATGCAAGAACCTCGTTTCAGAAGAAAGCGAAATATCGAGCGAAGCTACCGCTCGAGATGATTCATATGTAAACCAATTACCCCCAGATCTTTCAGTAGTAAAAAATTAGATTTATTTTTTGAAAGAAAAATCAGAAGCATTTGAAACATTTAAAAAGTTCAGAGTGAAGGTTGAGAAGGAAACTGGTAGATAGATCAACGTTGTACGATCTGATAGAGGTGGCGACGACTTTCATGGAGTATTGCGAGGAGCAAGGCATAAGGCGATTTCTAACTGCACCATACACTCCACAACAAAATGATGTGAGTATGAGGAAAAACTAGACCATTCTTGATAAAGATCCACGGGGCAGGGCAGGGCTAGTGAATGACTTCCCCGTCCCCGCCACAAAAATTAATCCCCGTCCCAAGAAAAATCCATGTTTTTTTATTGGGTTCCCTGCTGGGATTTTTTTTTCAATGCAATTTTTTTTATACATTTTTTAGATAATAATTTCAAATAATTAGATTTTCTTATAAAATATCTATAAGTTTCAACTATGATATTAATTATCAATGAAAAATATTCATATGTTGGATAATTGAACCAAAAAATATATTTTTATTTGAAATTTAAAGGGTTAAAATAAATAAAAAATATTTTTTTTAAAAAAAGGTAAACGGGGCGGGATTAGGGAATTGAGGATGTGGAATACAATCCTCGTCCCTGGCCATAGCCAACGGGGAATTCTTTTCCCTCCGTCCCCAGCCCCACAGGGAAAATGGACATCCCTAATTCTTGACATGGTTTGAACAATGCTCAAAAGCAAAAGGATGCCAAAGAAATTTTGGGCAGAAGCAGTGCATTGTAGTGCACAATTTATGTTCAAAATCAATATCTAGATGCGAAGTTAGGTGATCAGACACCATAAGAAGCATGAAGCGAACAAAAGCTGACAATTTCGCATCTAAAAGTGTTTGGTAGTGTGACTTATACACACATACCTGATCAACAAAGAACGAAGCTTAAAGACAAAAGCAAAAAAGTATGTTTTTATTGGGTATGATGAGAAAATAAATGGGTACAAGCTACTTGACCCAACAAGAAAAAAGGTGATGGTGAGTCGCAATGTGCGATTAAATGAAGAAAGATACAAATAAGATACATCTATGGAAGAAACACTCAGAAAAAGCGTAGCCTACAGATAAGATACAAAACTGGACGATACAATCCTAAGGGCCGAAGCACTTAAAAAGGCAACAATAGTGGAATTCCACTATGAGACAGAACTATCATGGGAAGACTTTAGGCTACCCATGATCAAGTGAGATGAAGAGGCCATAGCTTTAAGGCGTACAATGGAAGAAAAAGACCGAAGGATGTGATATGAGCAATAGAAAGAAGCTTGGGAAAGGTTCACCACTCAAGCGATTCCAGAAGTTGACAACAAGGAAATGGTTGAGGAAACAAAAGACAAAAGTTCCAATAATGTCACTATGCAAGACCCTAGTGATGACAGCTAGAACGAGGATGAAAATCCTGAGTCATTCCGCTTCATGAGTAATGAACCTGCAATATTAAGCATTGAGATTCTTCATCAATTCATCAAGGAGGAAGAAGAATCAATGAATTCACATGAAAATAAAGATAGTCGTAGAACAGTGGACCGCTACTAATGGTGCCCATTGTTGTTAAATTATCCTATCTACAAACACATCGAGAATTGATCAGTTGAGGAAGTGACATATGGACAATTCAATTAAGCTTAAATATGACACTCCGCACCCTATCAACCCTGACATTGATATAAAGTAGACGCATTAAGGCGTATGATGGAGTAAGGCGCGAGCAAGCTATCAACGATGGTTTCGCTCCAAAAATATATAAATGGCAAAAGTAAGGACAATTCACACAGGACAGAATTTAGCACAAGGGTTTCTGCCTAGATCCTGCTCAGCAGCATTCTTGGAATGCGAAAATTCGGTATTTATGACGCTGTGCAATCTTTACAACATTAGTTGCATGATTTTTCATAATTTTAGGATAGAATATTTTCATTACCTACTTTTTCCTTTTGTTATTTGTTTCCTTTGTTATTTATTTTTAGAAAGGAATGGTGCGAAAATTAGAGCAAGATCCCCTGCGAAAAATTGTAAGTTTCCTTCCATGGTTATTTTCCTTTCTTGCACAAGGTATTTGATTTTTTATTTTCAAAAGCATTATTTATATCTTGTTATGAGAAGAGGATATCACATGTCTTTGCCTTTTCTGCATACTGAACTCACTGATTGATTTAGTACCTCCGGATGGAAATCCTTTTAGCTTCCATAGTAAGAACACGAGATAATATCATAAGCCTTCTTCTTCTCAATGGTCTTGAGTCGGAAAACTTACAGCAAGTCGGCAAATAAGACGGTTGTTGAGCACAAACAATTCTGAGATCCATTGCCTCCAACACGTGGGTTCAAGAAATTTTCAGTCGATGAACCAGAACTGGAGCACGGAGAAAGTTCACACGGACGGTAAACTAGAAGTGGGAAGTTCTTTGAAAAGAAACATAGGAGGGGGAAAACTTGGTTCACAATTAGTATATCGCTGTAAGCAACAAAGACGAAACACCTCTTTTAGCAACAGAATGCCTGAAGTTGGAAAATATACTAGTAGATGACTACTTGCAACAAAGGGCAGGTGAAAGAGCACAAAATGCCATCAAGAAAGAGCCTGTGGACGATCACGAGGAATCTATTGAAGAGGATCTGGAAGAAGATGAGCCATGCAAGGAGGAAGAGGAAGACAACCTAGAAGCGGATGAAGTGCTAAATGGGATGGAGCAGCACCTCTGAGATATTACAGCAACATAATTCAATCCATGAGATCAAGGGTATTGTGAGCAATTCAAAACAGTAAGCCCAGAACTAGGATCAGAACAGTGCAAGAAGGCGTAGCCTTTGCGTCAATCAATGTAGATGATGGTTTTATTTTGTTGAAAAATAAAGAAATAAAATCGAACAAGGATTGGAGAGAATCTCAGAGAAAACCATTAAAAGAATTGAGAAGTTATAATGGACTACTTACTTTAGCTCAGTTGTCAATGCAAGACCTGAGTGGGTGTAGTAATTTTATGCGAATTTAAACGAAGAAATGCCACTGTTCTCAAAGGTAGATGGTCAGATAATTGATTGTTGAGCAGCCGCGTGGAACAAAGCGTTCACACTCCCTAATGTCCATGGAACATATTGTCAAAGGTTAATGGACTGTCCTATATAGGAGCAAATACAAGAATGTTTAATGACGATAGGAGCAGTGGGAACAGAGTGGAATGATATAACATCCTTCGCGATTGTTTGAATCTTATAAGAACATCAATCATGCCATCAACCAATAAGGTCCTGGTCAGAAAAGATAAAGCACTGTTACTTTCTGCAATCAAGCTGGGGAAGTACATCAATCTGGGAAAATTTTTAGAAACACAAATCCAGCGTTATGCTGAAAAGATGCAGGATTTGATGTATTTCTCATTTTCAATAACAAAATTGTGCATTGATCAGGGCGTTAGACCAAAACGTCACAATGAGGTTCTACGACTATTTCCAACAAATACCAACAAAGTAGAAGGAAAGTAGAGCAATGAAAAGGCATTGTCAGTAGAGAAGCTAGCAGAGAGAAGTATGCAAGTCTTTGCTCTAACGAAACACTATTTTGCATATGCAAATGAACTTGATCAGCTATTCATGAACGAAATGTTGGCGCTAAGTGATCATTCAATGAGGGCTAGAGTTTACAAAACATATAATTTATGCAAAGCAAGAAAATCTAGACAGAAATGCGGAGTACTAGATGGAAGTCCCGCTCACGCAACTTTCCTTTTTATCAATTTAATGCCCTCCAGCATGCATTCTATTTCACAGGTCGCAATTTTCTATATTTTTACCATTGAATAGGCGCATGCGTATCATTTAGGATGCGAGTTTACTATTTCCTTTAATTACTATAATAAAAAGTCAGAATTTTTCTTTGAAAGATTGGCACTAGCACTATTATCGCAAATCTAAATTCTAGTATGAAAATCTCTTTTTCTTAGAAGGATTCTTAAATTCCCCTCGATTCAAACCTAGCATTAGAATAGTCCTTATCGTGCATAACATAAAGAACAAAATATTTACAAGGAAGTCTTAGAGCTTGAGATAGCGTATTTCAATGATAGAAATAGAGAACTTTTGGAGAACTAAGCCTCACCTTCATTGCGAACAAAGAAGCTTTAGGTTTGGGGTAAGGGTAAGCCCATGGAGTGAAATGCTGAGAAAGAAAAGAGCGAGTGAGAGCAGCATTATCAAAATAAATAAATAATAAAATAAAATAAATAAAACAAAATAAAACATTTTGCAAAATAAAGATCAACATATTTTGGGCAAAATGAAGGCAAAAAAGAGCGAATAGCCGTAGAAATCCTAAAAGTATTTCGATGTCTACAAAAAATTCCTTTGCTTAGGTGAATTACTTTACGCGCTCTAGTAAGTCATCTTGAGAACTACAAAATTGTAGATATGAGTGCAACCCGAAAAGAATGTGTAATGCATAAGAAAAAATCTTGGAGGGATCAAAGGACCTAAATAGCGGCCTTGACAGAATGTGTTGGCCAAACTTAGTTGTAGAAGTGGTAGAGTACAATAGATCGAGTAATGAAAAATAATTGTAATGAGGAACAATCTGTTAGTCACGGCAAGGAGGATTCTGAAGAAAAACCTGAATCTTTGGGAAAGTTTAAAACTGAAAAGAGAATAAAGTTTTGTATTGAGATCATGAAATGCGATAAGACCTTCTAGAGTTATGCTTAAGAGGAGAAAAACTCAATTAGATGAACAAAAATGCTAATAGGTAGAATACGCATTGCTCGGGAGAAGCAATGATTCAAGTTTGGGGGTTTGATAGCTCTCAAATAGAGTATATTTTGGCTACTTTATTATGAATTTTTCTAAGGTTTAAGGGAAATAGTTGAGTTATAATGAGTAATTCGTGAATAAAAACTACTAAAAGTCGCATGCATCCATTATCAGCATAAGAAGCACAGCTTCGCGGTTAAAGCATAAATATTGAATAAACTGTGCTAAAATTTCTTTACAACACAGGAAATGCAAAACTCTCATGCTGGAAGGACGAACTCAATGCGAACGGCGAAAAAGTAAAGCAGCATAACACATTCATAAGATCATCGCATTCGGAGAATCACGCCAACAAGGAAAGAAAAAAATATCAATTAAGCAATAAGAGTCTGCGTGATCAACAAATCCAGCGATAATAAAGAGATTCCTACATTTATGAAGATTTTCCAGCACACGCAAACTTGTTAGCCAATAAAATCATCACTATATTTAGAAAATAAGAAGTTTCAATCGGTGATCTTGATGGTTGGCCAAAAGTCGATCCATAAGAAAATGTAACTAATGATGTTCATAGGAGCCGATGACAAAGAAGTCTGTGCAACTTCACAATCGCACCTAACTTTTATTTCGTTTGTAATTAGGAGTAGATCATAGAATGGATCATAGAATTGTAGACGACTTTTAGTTATGAGATATCTAAAATTCCATTATCATTTGTTGTTCAATTCTATGTTTTAAATAAGAGCTTTGGTAGGAATCTATATGTAGAGGACATGTTAATCTTGTAGGTCGTTAGATTTTACACTACTGCACTTTTTATTCTATGTATGTGTCCATTAGCTACCCACGCGTGCTAACCTTCAGTGAACTCGGAAGAGGTCTGATAGCTCTAAATAATAACACTATTTAGTCCTTAAAAACATGCTCTAAACAAAGAAAAGCAAAAGAAGTTAATAACATAATGCATAAAAGAATTGAAATTAGCCATTTATTTGGTCATATGTGCTATTAGCATTGCATGACGTCACCTTTGAAACAAATTGATACTTTAGCTATAACATACACGTATGAACGCAGGAATATGGTGATTAAGCAGGAAATACTGATGTGTTCTATTTTTCATACGAAGTCATTGCATAAGGAATGGCTGAAACAGAAAAGAAAGGAAATAATAGGCAATTGAGTTGTCATGTGGATGGAATAAAGAAAAAGAGAAAAAGGAAAGCAATATTCAGCAATCAAAGGATGCATAGAAGGGATGATTGAGAACAGAAAAGGAAGAATAAAAAGACGATCGACAATCCAATCGAGTAATCAACGGAAACTCTTAAGGGAGAATATTCAAGAAGAACGTGGTCAACAAGAAACCTTGGACTGCTATAAAAGGAAGAAACATCAAAGGAGAAAGTGAGCCAGTTCGAGGGAAAGCTACCATTGATGAGTGTCCAGACGCCAGGGTCTCATTGGAGATCCCGACAGTCATCATTCATCTGTAGACCCTAAAGAACTGCATGCCAGCGCGGTGTGGTATATAAAGATGCCATTGGCAACAATGCTAACTGAATCTCTACACCATAGATAGCTTGTTTACTTGTTATTGTATTCTGCATTTTTCATACTTAGTCATTGTTCATAACATAGTCGTTTCTTTCTTAAATAAATCTACAATTATTTTGTTCAGACTTGATGTTCTGCAACTTGTATGCGTAGGTTACTTAAAAGAAAGTTAGCAAGTTGTATATTCTGGTTATGAGTCTAAAATCAAGATTAGGGGATAACGAATAAGAGCAACGGTTGTTTTAATTACTCTGAGTCGATTGACAATCCACTTAGAGGTGTTTTGCATCAGCCTTGGAAAAGGGGATGTTAAAGGATTAGTCCACCTGCTCTCACTAGTTAAGTTTATGCATATACTAAGCACTTTTTAGAGGGGAGTTAAGAATAACCTCCTCACTAGTTGCATTCGTATGACTGGTGCTTAGCAGCAAACCTACGGGCATTGTATTGGCAAGTTGCAGCCAAGTATTCTAGAAGAGAGCCTGGAGTTTAGTCCAATATGTGTTCATTTTCTCACGACAAATCATCTTGCTTAGATTAATTATCAGCATATGTCTTTTTTAGTTTGATTTTCATTAAGTTAAGTAGCATGATTAATTGGAATTGAGACAACTCATATGTGGGTGATTGAATTTATAATGTTGTAATTAAATTAAGTGTGTGTCTGCTCGCTGCTCACGTATGCTAGCCTCTAGTTGACTCAGAAGAGGAATCTGGCTGAAGACCCAGCAGGTTGCGTTAGTATTGCATGAAGAATCTATCGTGCTAAGCAATGAGAGTTACGAAGTAACCCTGCTAGCGCATGAGAAACTCGGAACTTAATCATGTAGCGCTGCAGTGGAAGCTGGGCACTACATCCATAAATGCGAAAGCATTGTAAGTTGGGTAGCATGAATTCTACATCACCAAGCAACACGTTTGTGTTCAGTCAAAAATCACTAATTAAATCAAGCAACTTAGATTTTCATTAGCATCTGCATTTGCATAAGTGTCTGCATTATTCTTTGAACATTCTGCGTAAACCAAACAACCTTTCTCAACCAATTCGTGTCTTTTATGTTTTTGTCCTTTAATATAATTCATTTCGCTTCAAATTCTTTGTGGGATTGATAAATCTATATACTTATTACTTGCTGCAATTCCTGACCGCATATACTTGCGCGGATGTGATTCCGAGTGCTACTACCTTGAATTCCTCAAATTTCTCTTTTCCTTCAGCGCATCCTTCAAGAATTTCATATAGTTCGGCATTTGTCGAATTGCATCGACTAGAGGTATGTTAATGTGAATTTTTTTCAAAATATCCATGAATTTTTCGTAATTCGACTCATTTCCCTTTCATTTAAGCCTTTGAGGGTACGGTGGCAGTGGTGGTTGTTAAAGAGGTAATGGTTTCTCTTTATTCTCTCCTCCCTTTTTTGTGGTAATGGCCTCCTCGTTATCCTTTATTGGCTCTTTTGGTGGGGTTTTTGTTCCTAGGAAATTCTTGATTTCTTCACTGTCCACCAATGGTTTTCCACTTCGTAACTCAACTGCCTGGACTAGCTTCTTGCCATTTCGCCTAGATCCTTCCGTATCTGATGCTAATTGTCCTAGCGGTCTAGCCTTTAAGTCTGCGGCGATTTGTCCAATTTACAGCTCCAGCGCCCGAAGTGTTGCTTGATGAGTTTTTAACATAGTTTGATGTTCCATCATGACCATGTCATTCTTTGTTATGTAATCATTCAGTGCAAAATCTGTCCGCACATTCTCCTGATGTGTGCTTTCCGAATTTAGAGGCATTCGTTGCTGTCCCATTTGGTTAGCGTTGCTGCTCTGTCCTCCCCATGAGAAATTTGGGTGTTGTTTACATCCATCATTGTATTTGTTCGAGTAGGAATTATATGGCTGGCGTGAATTAGAATTTTGAATATAATTAACAGACGCTGAATTTTTACTGCACAACTCGTACGCATGATCACCCCCTAGAGTGCGCAGAATTCAGAAGTTGATTTCTCAACTACTGATGCATTTTGAGGTGTAGTCATTTGTGCGTTCTAAGGTGTTTTAGTTAGCGTGGCCAATTGAGCTTTTATGGAGATCATTTCACTCAACTCGAACTTGCTTCCTCCCTTCTCTTGGATACAACCTCGGCTTACCTTATGGGCGTGATTCTTAGCGATTGTTTCGATTATCCTATAAGCTTGATTATATGTTCTGTCCATTAAACAACCTCCTGCTGTTGCATTCAGAATCGCCTTGTCTGCCTTGGTTAGCCCATTATAGAAGTGTTTGATTTGAAGTGTATAAGATAGACCATGGTACATACATTTTGCTATAAGCTCTTTGTGTTACGAACCAAGATTTTCTTTTAAAAATCATTATGTTTTCCCTCATTTCTTTTGTTTTGTTAGAATTTAATTCATGAGAAATTAAGTTTGGTGGTTCTTGATATTTTAGTCTTTAAGGCTATTTTGCAAGTTATTATTTTATGGTCAAATATTGAATTTATTGGTTTCAAAAAAAAAATTATTGAAATTATTCTGTAGGTTTTTCTTTGGAGTTAATGGTGTCTTTTCAATTTTGAAACCACCCAAATCTTTGGGATCTCTATTTTGGTTTAGTAAATTAATGATTTAAAATAGACTAATAATTTTAGAAAAAGGAAAAAAAAGAACTAAGTGTGGTGGTTTTATTTGTAATTAATTAATAAGACTTTCCAAGATCTTTGGGTTCTTTTTCTCTTTATTTTGTTAATTTTATGATTTAAAAATAGTAATTTAAATGAGATATGCCTTGTGTTTAATTAGCTGGGGAAGAAAAAAAAAAGGTTAATCTATTAACTTTTCATTTTCCTTACGTTACTAGGCAAGTGAAATAATGAGGAAAGTCAAAATAAAATAAAAATAAAATTGAAAGAAAACAGAGCAGTGTGTTCTTCATCTTCGCGAACAAAACCCATTGTCGCTAATCACCATTCTGGCCGATTTTCTTCCCAAGAGGTACCTGAGTAGCGCAACGTCGTTTGTGCGAGAAAACGGCCAAACCCACCCTTGTACCCAATCGATTTGTCGCCTACTCGTTCCAGATTCGATCGATCAATACCGAAATCATCGATTCCGATAGTTTGGCCACAGACTCGCAAGAAAAATCGGGTCGAACCCTTTGCTTCTCGAATGTTTGTGCTGCCCAGACCGAGAACCAGTTGCAAAACTCGACGGTCCACGCAATCTTGTAATGTTTTTTAATGTTCCAGACCCACAACCCGACCCATTTGCCCATCTGTGCTGACCCACGAACCTAACTGAATTGGAGGTAATGGGCTGTTTTGTTTTGGTTTGTTTTTAATTTCTAAAATGAGTTGGGCTGTTGGGTTCGTTTAATTATTTAAATATTTACCCATTTGTGATAAGAGTGGTTAAACAAAGTGGGCTGCTGGAATTTGTTATTGGGCTAAGGATTTAATTTGAGCATATGGGTTTTAAATTGCATGAACTTAATTATTTAAGTTGGGGCTATTGTTTTATATTAAACATTATTTGTTTTAAATGTGTTTAGAATGGGTTGCTGGAAAATTATTTCATTTAATGGATTATTGGGCCTGAATTTAAAATGTGGAAATTTGCTCTTCTTAGGGAAATTGTTGTAAATAGTTATTTTTAGGAAAATAATTACAAATCTAGTCATCTTTGGATGTATTTGTAAATCTATTTTTTGTTTTAAATTTAATTAATAAATTTTTTCATTAATACCTATTATACCCTTACTTTTCCGGTTTTTTTTCTTTCTTCCGCCACCTATTGCGACCAATTGCCTGTGTTACAATGTTTTTTTCTTTTTTTGCAAATGGCCCTTGCATTTTAATGAACGGTTATAGTGGGCACATGGCAAATTGCTAAATTCTTAACTTTTTTTATTATTTTTTTAGCATTTTTGCAACTTGTTTTTATTTATTTTTTCAGCAATTAATTACATTTATTTCATTCTTTCAATACATACATATTAATACTTATAAATACAGTATTATTTATTACAAATACATATTATGTATCAATAATACAGTATTATATATCATTAATACAATATTATGTTTTATTAACACAACATTTTATGTTATTAATACAGTATCATGTATTAATAATGCTAAATTTCTAAAAAAATTGTCTAATACTTTTAATTATTTTTTGAATTTGACTACTTTTGTAAGTTTTCAAAAAAAAAATCACTATTTTATTTTTAAAAATTGTAATGAATGACCTATTCTAACAAAATAATTATAAATATAACCAAATTTGAAAATATTTTCATCGATAGTCATAAATACGGATCAATAATAATTAATAAATAATATAAATAAATATAAATTTTGATGAGTTGATTTTCAAATGTCGAATAAATATATATAAATACAAAAAATATATTAGTCGTGGGTATAGTACTAATTCGATATTTATACAAAGTAAAACAATAAAAAAATTTATAAAACTAATTAAATCTAAAAAACAATTAATCACTTTATTTAAAACTTGTATTTATTTATAATAAAAGATTAATAATTAATACTAGTATTAATGAAAATTTATAATGTAGTATTACTAATTAATGCTAGTATTAATGAATATTTATAATACAATATTAATAATTAATATTAGTATTAATGAATATTATAATACAACATTAATAATTAATATTAGTATTAATGAATATTATAATACAATATTAATAATTAATACAAACATTAATGAGTATTTATAATAAAATATTAAAATTGATTCAAAATAATAATATACAATATCAAAATGTATTAATGATTTTTGAATTTTCTAGTCATAAAATTTTGATAAGTTAATATTCATATATTAAAAAAAATTGCTTACATTTATTATCAAACCTCCCATAAAAATTATTTTCTTTTTTTTGTTTTATAATGGCATTTCGGAACGTCACCAGTATAATGCTTCATTAATCTTGTATGCGCATGATTAATAATGGGGAATACGTTGGTCTACGTTCTCGTTTTGCTCCTCAAAAGTAAGCAAATCCTTATCTTTTGTGTAAGGTAAGTAGCAAAGTATTACCTTTGGCATGCGGCTGGCTCAAATGATTGAGGGTAAAGAGTTGAATCGACATTTCTACCTTATATATTGACCGAAACAATCTTTTTTTTTTTTTAATGTCCAGTTAAGAAAACCCCCCAAGTGCTACATCAATATGGGTGGTCTCCTTTCTTTTATCTCTTTCCATTCTCTCATTCTGATTTCTTATTTCATCTTCTCATTCAATCCTTTCATCCAATCTTTCATTCCAACCTCCCATCTAACTTCTCATCTGACCTCACATTCCAACCTTTCATTTCAACTTTTTATTTAAATATATTTTTTAAACATTAATATGTGTAATATATTATTATAATTTTTTTTAGAATTAATAAATAAAAATAACTTTTTAACCTTTAAAGAAATTAAAGAAATAAATAAATATTTATAAATGGTTAATATTTTGTAGATTTAATTTTAGAGATCTTTTCCCGAGTAGCCAAAATATAGAAAAATATTGCTAATCTATCTAAAGTTAAAACAATTTGCAAAAATACTCGCTTAGTAAATTACAAAATACCCCTTCATTCTTTTACACTGAGTAGTAATCGAATATTGAGACCAAAATAAAAGGAAAATATCTTTTAGGCTTGATTATCTCACCTGTTTTTTAGGGGTTGTTTTTTAATCCCATAACAAATTTCCCATTATTTTATTTGAATCTTGCCATACTCTCTTTGAGAATCTTGCAGACGACTTCTCTTCCTAAACTAGAGTTACTGTTTTATCTGATAGATTTCAAAATATTCTCTAGAACCCATTATTTATCTCAGGCGACAGGGGAGATCTACGACTTTTCGTTCGTATTATTATTGTTCCAACTACTGGTTTTGATCCATACAAACAGATTTTTTGAAATTGGTATTAATCTAAGGCAATAAGCTCTGTGTTATTTTAAAATAGACAGTTTTGTAGGTGATAACTCTCAAGAATTGAGAGTTAAAGTAGCTTAAATGAATAGGATTATGGAGAAATTTTTTTATAATTAACTATTGAAACAAGGAAAAATTGTTAAGTGTTAAAAGAATTGATATTTGTAGTTTGTTTCAGCGAAAAGACATTCGGGGAAGCGAAGTAGAATAAAAGAAAGAGAATTCGCTCAAGCGAAGAAAAGACCCGTCAAAGCAGTCTCAAAATAACCAATGTTCACCCAAGCGAAAGGTTGGGAGAAACTATCCAACCTAGGGGACCCGTAGCAAAGATCCAGAGTTTAAAGGATTCATTTTTGCCATTGGTTAGTGTCAGCTCTGACACACTCGACAAAGTGGATCATGCAGCAGAATGACGTCAGAAGCAGAGTAGCTTTTTGGCATCGTGGAGCAGGCGTCGCAGTGAATGTCGGGAGGCTTATATAAGGCGAGGTGCTCCTCAGAAGAAGGGTCGGCCAATTTTTCTCTTAAGAACTTTCTCATTCCGTTTATGTGTCCGACCAGAAGTTTACCATTCCGTTCAATTTTCAAGCCACCGAAGCTATTTTGTTGGGCTTAGTTGTTGCTTTCTAGTTTATTTTTTACGACATTTGAAGACAATTACATTGTAACCGAAATTTTCACCGTAGATCTTTCAACCTATCAAATTTTCAAGCATTTTCTTACTCTTCCATCCTCAAACATTGTTATTTTGTGTAGTCTTATTTCTATCAAAGCATGGCATGTTTTCTGATATGGGACCTAAACTCTTGTTTATCCAACAATTTGGTTACTTTGACTTTTACATGAAAACGAATTTAAAACAATTCGAAAATCCCTGTGGATAATTACTTGTACTTGATAAACTTGTGCTACAAGCAGACTGTGTATACTTGCACAATCGTTGGAGTTGTCACACACACTTCGCTTGGTTAATTAGATATTTCTCTTTAGCGAAAATTTACCTTCTCCACGTCACCATTCTCACGTCATTATCACTTTCTTAATTTGTGTCGTGGATAATTCCGCAGTTATTCTTAATATTCGCCACTGACCCTCGATGTATAGAGCATCATTTGTAGTAAAAACTTATCGTATCATTACAGACTCATCATGAAACATCAGGAAAAATGAGGCATTTTGATAAATCTGATGTACAGAAGGTATGTATTGTATTACAATTAAAATATTCGAAATTATTATTAGTGGTTATTATGTTCTAATACCGTATTATTTGGTAAGAAAATCTAAAAATGATGGTAATTTATAATATGTATTTTAGACGAAGCATCTCTGTTGTTACCAAGAGAATTATGGTCGATCACTCAAAAGCTAAACATTTTCAGGACATTAGATGTCTTGAAAAATATTCAAACAAAATTAAGCGATAATCAATTAGGAAAATTTAGGAAGAGTTGCATAGGAAATTTCATCAACCTAGACATAAATAAGTTCAAGTCTCAACTGATGTATCACTTGATTCGGAAGCAATGTGAATCTATCAATGAAGGTGAAATTAAATTTAATATGGAGGGCTGGATTGCTTTATGACAAAATACAAAATTTAGACATAATTATCATAATAAGTCAATTATGACAATTAAAAATTGTCATAGAAAATAGAAATTATAGTAGTGAATATTTATAATAATAATAAAAATAGATAGGTGTATTAAATAATTTAGAATAACTTAAACCATGGAAGAAGAAAAATAATAATTGAGCTTTTCAATATAAATGGAAATGTTTTATACACTTAATTAATTTTACATTTGATGTGAAAAAAAAAGAAAAAAAAAGAGCAATAAAGCAAAAGGCCATCTACAATAAAAAAAAAAGATAAATTATCTTGAACCTAAGATAATTTTAATAATTTTGAATAGAAAAAGAGAGGTAATTTGAATAAGATAAATACTTTTTCTAACCTACATAGTTTAGTAAAATAAATTATCATGGTCTCGTTTAATAACTATTTTGTTTTTAGTTTTTGGTTTTTAAAATTTAAGTCCACAACAACTATCATATGATATGTTTTTTCTACATGAATAGAGATATCTATATCTTACTTATGCTAGGGAGTTATGCTAGAATAAATAATTAGATATGATTTATTAATCATGGATAATATTTGGGGAAATTTTATATAACCTTAAGATTGAGGATTTTTGGGTTATTTCAATACTCATAGAGTTATGGGTTTTCGATACAAGAGTGGGAGTCAAGGTTAACTTTAGGCTATGATTTTTGTTAGGTTTAAACTCGTAGCTCGTCCAAAGTTTTAGCATGCAGATTGAGGAGTTTTGTATCATCGAAGGTAAGGACTTTTACCTAGGGTTGTGTGGTTCTTAAATGCATTGTTTGCTTAATATTTGATTGATAATTTTCTAGATTATCTATAAGATGCATGGATTTAATCTTTGAGCTAAGTTTGACCTCGTTGAATTCTAAGCTTGATGTCTAAATTTTCTATAAAATGCATGGACTTAATCTTTGTGCTAGTTTGACCTCGTTGACCCCTATATTGGATGTTTTAGCTACTAATATTTTATTTAATATTTTTACAAAAGAAAATGCTTGATACTGCTCAGTAGTATGGGATGCTGAATGGTAATTAATTCGATGTAAGTTATGGGACCAGTTGCGTTCTCATAAGTTGTAGCAGGACCAGTTGTGTTCTAGCTTTTATTATGACCAGTTGAGTTCCTAATCTTAATATGGCCAGTTGAGTCCCTACTTTATTATAAGACCAGTAGCGTTCCTATCAATTTTATTAGGACCAGTTGAGTTCCTAATCTTAATAGGGCCAGTTGAGTCCCTACTTTATTATAGGACCAGTAGCGTTCCAATTTATTAGGACCAGTTGAGTTCCTAATCTTAATAGGGCCAGTTGAGTCCCTACATTAATATAGGACCAATAGCGTTCCTATAGGTTTTATTAGGGCCAGTTGAGTCCCTAAGTTTAGAAAGAACTAGTGGAGCTTCTATTTTAGGACTAGTTGAGTTCCTGATGGTAATCACTTGGACCAGATGAGTTCCGTACATAAATAGGCTAGACAAGTACCTAAATAGGCGGGACCAGTTGTGCTTCCCCATTTAGTTGACCCGAGAGGTTCTCAACTTAGAACTTTTGAGTCTGAGCTTGTTATAGATAATGAGGGTAGTTGTTGATTTGGTATTGAGCTGATGTATGCATTTTTGTACTCTAGGTGGGAGTTCTTACTGAGTGTTTCCCATTACTCACCCTTATCATTTTTTCCCCTCCAGGTGCTGAGGTATACCGAGACGGATGAGTTGGACGAGGCTGTTGGATCATGGGGGTCACGTGTCCTATTATTTATTAACTGTCTTTCTATTCTGCATGAACCATTTAATAAAGTTTATTTTAATTCCAAAAGTTGTATTCATATTTTGAATCATTCCTGGTCAGGAGAACGTTTTATTGTTTTACCTTTATTGAATATTCAGTTGGTTTTAATAAAGAGCATGTTTTGATTTTAACTTATTTGAGACTTGTTGAGTTTTTAATCATGCATGCTAGTAAAGTGTAACAGCCCAGTTTTCTATCCCAGTTTTCGAGGTGCCTTCGGGTCAAGATTGAGTTGTTTGGGTGGGTCATTAGAGCGGTTTTGACCCTTGGGGGTATTTTGGTCTTTTGGCTCTCCGTGCAAGATTTGTGGTTTTTCAGGCTTCGAGGTAGCTCCTGCCTTTGTCGAGGCTGGTTTGTTATTGCTTGCGAGTCCCGAGATGTTTGGGCTAGTCGTTTGGGAGTTCGGTTGTGATTTGGGTTTTTGGGCAAAGTGTTGGTTGGTTGTGTGCTTCCTTTGGGATTCGAGCCCGAGCCCTTGGTGTTGATTTGGGAGTTGGATTTTAGTGAGTTTTATTTTTTGGGAGAGGTTGCTTCAGTCGGGTCTCGAAGGAGGAAGCCGGAAAATGGGATTTTTAAGGATAAAAGTGGATAAGGATGGATTTTGGATAAAATCCTTATTTTTCCTTTTATTTCCCATTTTCCTTTTCTTTTCCAAATTCATTTTCTTTTCTTTTATTTTTTTTCCCCAAATTCACTTTCTCTCTCCTTCTCTCTCTCTCTCACTTTCTCTCTTTTCTCTTTTTCTCTCTCTCTCTCTCTCCCCCGAGCACCTGACCCCAGCGGCCAATTTCACCACGGTCGACCTTTCGCGCCATTGCAGCGACTGACTACTTGGCCACAGGCCGAGCCCGTCGCACCAGATCCGCCCGAGCAGACGCCAGTCGCGCCAGCGGCCGCAGCGACCTCGTCGCCGCGTGCAGCCGTACCAGACTCGCGCGCCCGAGATCTGCCGCGCCGCCATCGCGTCGTGTCGCCAGATCGCGCGCCTCCGCCTCCGCTCGGTCTTATCCGCGCCGTCATCCCTCGCTGAGCCGCGCACGCGCGTGCCTAGTGCCGAAGCTCGCCGTGTCCGCGCTGCCGACGCTCAAATACCCGACACCAGCCGCTCTCCAGCGCCCCACCCGGCCCAGCGGTTTGTATCGCCCGCTCTGGCCGCTCGTTCGTGTGTGTTCGTCGTGCCTCGTGAGTTGCTCCCGAGCTGAGCCCTGTTTATTTTAGTGTATTTAGGGCTATTCTATGATTAATGATGTGTTTGCTTGGTTCGTTATAGGTTGCTCGGGTTCGATCGCAGTTAGTTTAATTGTGTGTTGTTGCCTTCCGACCAGGTAAGGATTTCTTACCGGAGTTGTGTGAGCCCTGCGATATATTATGCGATTGCTGATTGTATGCTTGTTTGTGTTTATTGACATGTTTGGTGATAAGTGCTCTATTCTCAATTCCCGACCGCATGATTTCTGTGTTGTTTCTCATGTTAGTCCATGCTAGGTTGTTCCTTTACGCATGCTCGTATCTGCATCCCTTGCTTCGTAGTATCATGCTAGGTTCGTTGTATTCTTATTGAGCACGTATTGGATGATATTGCTTGTTTGCCGATTGCTAAGGCGGAGTTAGAGTTGCGGTGTAGATAGCATCATCCGGCCGGGTGCATAACGTACCTTGCACCCCGCGAGGACGTATGAGATGGAGCTCATACGATCCCGTTAGGGAATAGCTAACCCTAACGGTACCGCCCCGCAATCTTGGGTGAGGGTGGCGGTCATTAAATGCCCCAACGGTCGGGATGATGACTTGGCATTGCCTCGCCCCCGGCGATGCGACACGTCCTCGGCGTGTTCGGCCGTAGCCCTTGATTGCCACCGATAGGGCAAGGACGGCTTCACGGTGTAAGCCTACCACGGCCGATTCCTTAGCCTCAGTGCGGTGGTTCAGTGACATAGTTCACGTGTCCGTGTCTCACACCCTATGTCGGTGACACCGATCCGAGAGATTTAGTTAGGCGTGGTGGTCGGACATGGGCGGCTTGCCACTAGACCCGGCACCCCATAGTTCTGCAGTGAGCACGCGCATGCATGCTTACGCTCATTACTGCCGCATCGAGAGCTCCTCGGGATCTTGAGCTAGTGCACCTTTCGTCGACATCGAGATGAGCCGCCGAGGCCGGGACTTGTTTCTCGTATAGGGCGACTTGTGTGATGTGTTGTGTGGTGAGTTTTTCCTGACTAAGACCCGAGTTGGCATCCGAGGCCCAAGTGTGGGCTAAGCTATGTGCTCTATTCTCGTGTTTATATTCATAGCTTGCATATCTTTCTCGCTAGATGACCATGTGTATCGTATTGTACCCGGTGGGGATTCTTCTTGAGTAATTCGTTACTCACCCTTATTATGTGGTTTTCCACAGGTAACCATGGTGCGAGAGACAGATGGTCGAGGAGGAGCTGTGATCATGGAAACCCGTTGTTCAACTCTGAGTCTTATGTTTATGTTTATGATTTAAATGTCCTCTGAATGCATGTAGTTGGGCACGAAGCCCTAGGGTGTTTTCTGAATGAATTTCCGGATTCTAGCATTGTTGTAACTATTGCAAAGCTTGTATGTTTTAAATAAATCTCTGATCAGAGTATGTTTTGGAAATGTATTTGTCTTGGAACAGGTGCTTTGAAACAGGGACAGGTTTCAGGAATTTATGTTGATTTTTAAATGGATGTTTTCATGTTTTAGTTTTTACTTAGAATCTAAACCCCATCTTGCAAATTTTCTGTAGATTTGTATGCATGCATTGAGGTAATGGCCTATTTAGAACCCCATTCGGGTCGGGTCCTTACATAAAGTCCTACTAAAATTAGTTATTTTAGCCTGGTCTTTACACTTTGTACCATTCCCATACTCCTCCTATAGTTTCGTCAGGTTCTTGTGTAAAGCTAGTGATATTGTGCCTAGAGTTCATGCTACGCACGCTAGGGTAATATTTATCTAAGAAACTATCGACCATTTGTCTCCAAGTGTAAGTACTTGGTAAAGTATTTATCCAGTATCTGGACTTATCCCGTAAGGAATAAGGAAACAGAAACAGTTAGGTGTCTTATAAAGAAACGCCAACATCCTAGTGAGCATCACTAACAGCTAAAAAATTTCGTAAATGATATCCCCTAAAAGGTTCATTGATTTTTAGCATGTTATACATATTGTTGGTCAATACGGGGCGTCTACCTCCACCGTTTAATCTATCCATACCTGGATATGTCAGATAAGTGGAGTCTCCCTATTGCGTTCACATGACTTTATCTCTCTCGTCTACCTCTTGTTCTGGTGGCAGATTGTGATCTTCATTTACTCCTCGTTTCACACCTACTGCTGCTATTGGGGTGGGTTCATCATTCCAGGTTGTTGTTGTGCCATGGGATCTGTCTCGTTGTGAGTGCTCCTTCTTTGCTCACGCCTCCTTCTTCGAAGGGTTCGTTTGGGTTCTGGATCAATCAAAAGAGAAGCGTTCATGCACTAGTCTTCCTGAAATGTTGACAAATAAACTATCACAAATTTGTGTGTATATATATATATATATAATTCTAAACACTCTTGCCTCAAAAATAAAATTGTGCAGTCTTCGGCAACGGCACAAAAAACTTGACTCATAGCGTCCTGAATGGACGTTGGGACCTATGTTAAAAATGTGGTTATGAATAGCGTGAAATGATCCTGCGACACACAAGTTTACGTGATCTGTAGCAAGTAATAAGTAAATTATCGTACTCCACAGTGACTAGAATTTAAATTGAGGTAATGTTTAGAATTGAAAGTAATTAGCATAAAAGGGTGTTGCTGAAAAGATTTTGGGTTTTCACAAGAAAAAGAAATAACTAAACAAAAGAACAGTTTTGATAAGTAAAGGCTAAACTAGGATACTTGCGAGAGTAGCAGCAATGCAATAGCAAGGAATATGCGGTAAGGGAATCTATCATACTACGCTTACAAACTAATGCTTCCGCTTTCGTTCAACACTTAGCCAAAATTCAGCTACGACTAAGTGTAATTAAAATCACACTACATACATAATAGTTTCGCGTTTATTCCTAAACTCCGATTTAAAATTTTGCAGCCGCAACAATACCTATTAAACATACATGATAGACTTAGATCATTCCTCTTCCGATTTACAATCTACTAGCTCGTGTGGATGGTCGATCAACACTTAATGTTTTGGTGAAGTTCCTGTCTTACATGCTCTAGACTAACCCTTCGTACTCCTTCCTATAACATGCTACTATTACTCATTTTCCTCCAGTTTTCACCTTACAAAAATTAATCCATAATAACAATAAGGAACACAAAGCACAATGAAGCAAACATCATAGAGTTGAATTACCGAATTAAAATAAGTCTAACAATACGTCTTAACAAAACAAAATAAAATAACGACAGTAAAGTGTAGCGTAGATCAGTTCTCTGCAATTCTCCGAGAAGAAAAACAGGGCAAAGATCTAGCTCGCCTTCTCAATTGTATGATGCCATTTTTATAGAGCTAGGTCGACTTGCCTTCGAAGGTTCCAGAATGGTGAAAATCAATTTGCACTAAGATCTCTCCCTTTTAATTTCTTGCCATATGTGTTTGATTTGTCTAAGGCAAAAATCCTGTAATTTCAGCAATCAGTCTCTTAATTGTCTGGCTAGTCAACTTCTCTCTGGCGGATTCTTCCTTCCTTATTTACTTGTAGTGCGATTGGTCTTGATCTTCCGAGCTTAAGTACTCGCGCTCATGTGTTCTGATTTCCTTCGTAGCAATGCTTCCCTAATGCTAATCCCGCGAAATAGAAATAATCATCAGTTTCTGCGACTTTAATGCTATCGGTGCTTTTTTCATCTATATTTTCCATGATTCCCAATATTTAGCATTCAACTCCACTAATGCACAACATTAGCGAATTACACTTTAAAGCACGCACTTTTGTCCTCACGGACGCTAGATATGAATTAAATAACAGGCAATGTGATCCGAATTTAGGCTGAAATTTGACTCTATTCTAGAGTCATCAAAATTTATAATTGTAATTCTCAACATCAATCCCTATGGGGAACGATAAAATACATACTTCTCACTTGCTGCATTTCTGACTACGTATACTTGTGCGTAGCGATTCTGAGCCAACAGTTAGCAATAGGTTAAGCTTAGAAATCATTATTTTTTAGTTGTATTCGTATCAGGAAATCGCAGACCAAAATGATGAAGATTAGTATAACAGATCAAGCACAGAAGTCCCGCTTACATATATGGAAATAATCAGAGAAGAGAAAATGACAACTATCCAGCCGCAAGTGCGATAAATTGCCATAATCAGGGGTTCTTACCTTAAGAAGCAAGACGTAATTGAAAAAATAAATCAAGGGAAATTTTTCGCAAGAACTCGGTAGCCGATAAATATGAAAATTTTCATGGCAATTCAAGGAGCCTATAAAATGAAAGCAAGGATAACCATTTGGAGAGAAGTGGACACGAGAGAGTTCACACTCCATTTTTAGACTATTTTATTTACTTTATTTTATTTTCTTAAGACTCATTCTGAACTTAAGTAACGGTCCAACCCATCGCTAGCCAAGATATTGTCCGCTTTGGCCCAATGGCCTCACGGATTTGTTTCTCCCCTCATGGGAAAACGTGTCTTGCTAGGGGGAAGGTGTCCACATCCTTTATAAGGAGTGTTTCGGTCCCCTTCCCAACCGATGTGGGATTCTTCTATGAGTTTCCACCTCCCCTTAGAGGTCCAGCATATTGATGGACTCGACACACCTATCTGATGCCTGGCTCTGATACCATCCGGGGACATCCGATAAAATTGGAACGATACAGAGAAGATTAGCATGGCCCCTGCGCAAGGATGACACGCAGAAATCGAGAAATGGGCCAAAGCGGACAATATCTTGGCTAGTGATGGGTCGGGCTGTTACAACTTAGAAATACAATTTTAGCATGATGTTGTTCATGTTGTAATATGTGTTTGTAATTACATTATGAACTAAGTATGTTAAGGCAAGGTTGAGAAAAAATAGAATAGTCGATGCATGTGTTAAGAAGATTTAGGGGGGAATTAATGAGAGCAGGTTAATTAGGCGTTAATGATAACAGTAAGTGTCGACCAACCACCACACGAACTAGTAGATTGTAAGTCGGAAGATGAATGATCTAAGACTAGTTGCATGTTCAGTAGGTTAGCATTAAGTCTTTGATGTTTTAACTTGAGTTTAGGAATAAACCCTTAACTATTGCATACATCGCCCAATTGAATTACATAAAGTTGATATGAAAGTTGGACTTAATGAGAACGGAAGTGGGAGCTAACATTGGTAGGCGAAGTATGAATGTTTTTCCTCACTGGCATTATTTCTTTGTAAACAGTCGAACGCATTCCATGAGTACTTTAGCTGTACCTTTCTTTTCGAATTGAATAACTTACAGTTTTCTTTATTTTCTGGTCAGCATTCAAAAATCAACTTAATCAAAACCCATTGTCCCGATAGATTATAAACAGTCATCTTTTAAAAATCAACTCAATCGATAATTTACTTATTACTTGCTATAGACTGTGTATATTTGCACGAGTGTCGGATATTCCCCACACTAGTTAGTCTGGTGTTGCCGTAGTGAAGTTTTTTATGCCTTTTTCGAGGACTGTGCCAATTTATTTATTGCATTAATAGTTTATAATAGTTTTATTAGTTACAAGGTGAATCAATTGTTTTCAAACATTACACGGTGACCTATGCATGAGCATAACTATCTCGTTCGATACAGAACTTGAGCGAAATCTCCATAAGAGACAGCCTGAGAGGAGAAAGAAACATGAATAAGGGATGGACCAAAATATGCATAATCATCCTAGAGTGATTGATCCTCCAAAAGTAGCAGCAGTAGTAGGTGGAAACCTTAATGCTAATCTACCCTTAGTCCAAGGTATAGATGAGAGAGACAGAATCATGAGGATGCAAGTTGGACTTCTCAATCAAGTGATAAATCAAGGTATGATCAGACCAAAAGGTGAAGGTAGGTGTCTTATTTTGAATAATAACATATATAATATGCTTCACATTAGTGATCCCTTCCACGCATTACCTATGGAAGATCCGCATCAACATTTATGAACTTTTCTATCTATTAGTGATGCTAACCAGGAAGTTGGTGTCTCTCTAAACGACACCCAACTATTTCTGTTCCCTTATTCATTTCGAGATAAGGCCAGATACTGGGTAAATACACTTTCGAGGGATTGAAATTGGGATTAAGTTGCAGAAGGCCTTTTGGAAAAATACTTCCCACTTTACAAAGTATGATTTATAGACATGACATTACTAGTTTTAGACAAGAGGATAATGAAACCATAGAAGGAGTCTGAGATCAATACAAAGAGCTTATCGCAAAGTTTCCGTACCATGGTATGTCATATACCCTCTAAATGAAGCACTTTGATAACGGGTTGTCCAATCAGGACAAAGAAATCCTCAATGCGATTGTAGATGGAAGCCTCATGGAGAAGACTTACAATGAATCTCATCGAATTATCAAAACAACAAAGAAAAATACCGGACCTAAAGTAAGCCAAGGAAGAACTCAAGAAAAAATGGTTGGAAAATTAGAGCTTAGTGCCCTTGCTATGTTACAAAACTTGTTTAAAAGCATTCAAATGATTTCACCCACGAGCATAGAGAATGTTGCGCAGTTGATTGCTCAATTGCCAACCTCTGCCTGCTATGCGATGGAAATCGTACGTACGTGTTTTGCAATGAAAATCTGGCATCAGTCAGGTATATCATAGATCAAAATACCTTTTGAAACCAAAACAATCCTTTCTCAAATATGTATAACGTAGGATGGAGGCAACAACCAAATGTTTCTTGGGGAGGACATACCAGTAACACAAACCAATCAGGACAGTAGCGGGGAAGTCAACCACCAGGATTTGGCAATAATCAGCAAGGATTTTCGCGAGCAAACAACAATCCTTTTTTGAAAGCGCAACAAATGTCTCTTTGAGCAATGGAGATTTGGCTGAGTCAAATCGTATCAGATCTTAAAAATAGACCTCTAGGACATCTTTCGTTTGATATAGAAAGTTCCCACTAAATTGGAAAGGAACAAGTCAAGGTGATAGAGTTGAGAAGCGGAAAACCTCTGGTGGAAGATGAAAGGATAAAAAGGTACCAAGAGAAGTTGAATAACCAACTAGAAAAAGGTACCTCATTGGAAAAGCAGACTGAGAACCTGGAGAAAGAAACTGTGATTTGGAAGAACACTATAGAATATTTCACGCTTGGGTGCAAGGCCAAAGATACAAATAAACCGCTGCCAATTTATTAACCGCCTCCACCACCCTATCCACAAAGGCTGAAAAGAAAGAAAAATTAGTCACATTTCAAAAAGTTTCTAGAAATTCTTAAACAACTCCATATCAACATTCTGTTGGTAGACGCACTGCGACAAATGCCAAACTACATGAAATTTTAGAAAGATGCTCTCAGTGAAAAAAAGTAAATTTGAAGAATTCAAGGTAGTAAAAATGAACGAAAAATGTAGTGCCATAATCCAGAATAAAATTCCTATGAAGGAAGTTAACCTAGGATGGTTCACTATTACTTTAAAAATTGGAGGTACTCATCTTGGGTGTGCGCTCTGTGATTCAAGTGCTAGTATCAATCTCATGCCCTTATCCATCTATAAGAAACTTGGGATTGGAGAAGCACGAATAACACCTGTCACTCTTCAGCTGGCTGATAGAATAATCACGCGCTTTGTGGGAAAAATAGAAGATATTTTGGTGTAAGTAGATAAGTTCATCTTCCCAGCAGATTTCATTATTCTCGACTATGAAGTAGATAAAGATGTTTCAATTATTCTGGGGAGAACATTTCTAAAAAAGGGTCGCACATTAGTTGATGTGTACAAAGGAATTATCACCTTAAGAATGTATGAGTAACAAAGTTAGTTCAACATCTTCGACTCTATGAGGCAGGGTGATATAGAGGAAAACATGAATGTAAGCCGTATCGAAGTGTTGTTCGAAGAAGCAGTAGAAGCGTGCATAAACCTGAGATATTAGGCAGCATTGATGAAGATCTTAAAGCAGTGGGCACTGCACATGAGGAAGAAATACATTAATTCGATACATGGAAGGACTTAGGTCGAGTTAGCCCACCAATGCGCCACTCAATAGAAGTGTCAGCAACACTCGAATTGAAACTTCTTCTAGAACACTTGAAATATGCTTATCTCAGAGCTGAGAAAACCCTACCGATTGTTATTTCATCCCAGTTAAGCCTAACCCACATGAGCAACTACTTTTAGAAATTCTGTAGCAGCACAAGAAAGCGATTAGGTGGACGCTGCCAGCTATAGAAGGCATCAGTCCAGCAGTTCGTATGAATCAAATTATTTTGGAAGAAGATGCTGAGAGATTGGTAGAAAATCAAAGAAGACTGATCCTGCCATGAAAGAAGTGGTGAAAAAGGAAATTATCCAATGGCTTGATGTTAGAGTAATTTATCCGATCTCGGATAGCAAGTGGGTCAGTCTGGTGCAATGTGTACCAAAGAAAGGAGGCACTACCATCATCTGCAATGAAAGAAATGAATTAATTCCTAAGCAGATTGTAACTGGATGGCGAGTATGTATGCATTATAGGTAACGAAATAAGATGACCAACAAAGATAATTTCCCTCTAGCTTATATAGACTATATGTTGGACCACATAACAGGAAATGAATACTATTGCTTCTTGGATGGGTATTCGGGTTACAACCAGATTACCATTGATCCAAAGGATTAGGAGAAAACAACATTCACTAGTCCTTACGAAATATTTGCATTCAGAAGAAGGCCCTTTGGATTTTGCAATGCCCTAGCAACTTTTCATAGATGTATGATGTCCATTTTTTCGAACATAATAGAAAACATCGTGGAAGTTTTGATGGATAACTTTACAATGTTTGGAGATGATTTTTCCAATTGCTTAGAGAACCTACAAAAAGTGTTACAGTAGTCCTTAGAAACGCATCTTGTTTTAAATTGGGAAAAATGTCACTTCTTGGTGTATGAAGGTCTTGTCCTTGGGCACAAAATCGAAGGTCAGAATGAAAGTTGATCAAGCTAAGATTGAAGCTATTGACAAGTTGGATCCCCAGAAAAATGTTAAAGGAGTGCCTAGTTTCTTAGGTCACATTGGTTTCTACTAGCGCTTTATCAAAGATTTCTCTAAAATTGCGAAACCAATGTGCAAGCTCCTAGAAGCTGACCGACCCTTTAATTTCGATCAAAGATGTCTTCAAGCTTTTGAAAAGCTAAAGAAAGTGTTGGCCACTGCCCCAATCATGGTATTACCTAACTGAGAAAAGCCTTTCGAACTCATGTGTGATGTCAGCGACAATGTGATAGGGGCTATTTTGGGGCAAAAAGGCTAGAAGTTAATCCATCCCATTTATTATGACAACTGCACACTCACTCAATGATGTGTAACTTAATTACACTACACAAAAAAGGGGTTGTTAGCGATGGTCTTAGCACTGAAATTTTTTTACTCATACTTGGTTGGAAAAAAGGTAGTTATATTCACAAACCATGCGACAATTAAATATCATATGAGTAAAGCAAACCCAAAACCTTGGCTGATCAGATGGATTCTACTTCTTCAAGAGTTTGACATAGAAATAAAAGATAAGAAGATATGCGAGAATGTTGTTGTTGATTATTTGTCCTAGTGGAAGAGTAAAGAAAATGATGCGACAATGGTTAACATATCTGAAAGCTTCCCAGATGAGCAGCTGTTTATGATAGCTACAATTAAAAAAGTTGAAAACTCGTGGTTCATAGACATTGCGAACTACTTGGCGAGTCGTGTCACACCAATTGACATAACCAAACAGCAAGCCAAGAGGTTTTTTCAAGAAACTCGTTTCTATTTTTGGGATGAGCCATATTTATATAGACAGTGTGTACATGGAATTATTCGACGATGTGTAGAAGAAAAGGAGATGAATGCTACATTGGAAGCATGCCATGCATTACCCTATAGAGGACATTTTGGTGGAATGCGCAGTGCAACAAAAATTTTCCAGCGAGGTTATTTCTGGTCGATCATTTTCAAAGACGCTCACCATTACGCAAGAACTTGAGACAAGTGTCAACGGAAAGGAAATATAGAAAAAAAGGGATGAAATGACATTAAATGTGATTATGAAAGTCGAATTGTTCGATGTTTGTGGTATTGACTTCATGGGACCATTTCCTCCTTCACACTGAAATTATACGTTCTTACTCGGCATGCATGAATTTAAAACCATTACAACATCCACAATTTAAGAGTAAAGCCATAAATAAAATCTGCAAGTTCAATTCAGAAATCATTCCTCCATTCAAAACATCAATCCAAAACAGTTAAGACTCTGGCCAAAGATTTATTAAAGCATGTTCAAAACATAAACTGTAAAAAAACATGGGAACTCAATTCCTGACTACATGCTGAAACAAGATAAAGAATAGAAAACTAGACAACGGACTCCCATGATCCATCAGCTCCTCCTCTAGTCGTCTCGACGCTGTCCTAAGTTACTTGGTGGAAAAACCAAAGAAATAAGGGTGAGTACAAAAGATCTCAGTAAGAATCCCCAGCCGGGGTACAGTATGCAAGTCACATCATCTAGCATCCTAGCATACAAGCGAGCCAAACAACCAAACAGGCAATCTCACAACAAGTCCAATTAACATTATGCTCAAACCTCATGAGTCTCTAACTCTAAGCTAAAGGATCCATTACGGATCTTAGAATGGGTTATCAATACAACCCCTAGAATCTCGAGAGTCTCTAACTCTCGGCTGATTAGCTAACTATGTTAATCCTGGACACTTGGGAGAGTACCCAAGTGTCGGGATATAGACAAAACATAAAGGTGCACTGACACACTAGCCCGAGGGAGCTCTCCTCCCGACATCTAGTACGGATAGGCGCACACCGCATGCTCCTACAAATCGGATAAATGTAGGTCTACACAAACTTTGTCGGTTCAGGTACACATGCCTAAGACTCGGAAAGGTGTCCATTGATCCACGGCAGGCGGAAGGCCCTCGACACCATACAGTGGCAGCCTGATCACACCAACGCCTAAAGCTAAAGGTCGTCCCAAGGCAGGCTTTCACCAAGGAAAGGAACCCGCTCTAGCAGGCCACAGACTAGGCTTATGCCAGGGTGGTAGCTACTCCACGCCCAACTACCGGGGGCGGGGAAATCTACTCTCACTAACTCAACTGGCGAGGACTAGTACATTGGTCCACTCTTAGCCTCTGGATGATGACAGCCTAATAGGAGCTAGCTAAGAAGAATGCACCCTAGAGCCAACAGAGTTTCAACAACATCATAGTACAGAAGTCAAGCAGAATACCAACAGTCACATATAACATATGAGCCAATGCAATCGAAATAGAACAAAAGAGGGTACATCAATCTACATGTCAGGTCCTAACAGACAAGTCACAACAGTCTTATCCACTAACACATGCTTATACAATTGGAAACCAACAAGCAATAACCTATCCACAAGCACATGCTCAATCGTCAGCAACCTGCAAGCAAGAACCTATACATTGACAGAGATTCATAGAGCGATAACAACAAACAAGAACCTATCACTACATAAAAACACAAGCAGTAGCAGAAAACCAGGATACCATCAATGACAAGCATAGGGTCCACACAACCACAACAAAGAATCCTTGCCTGAATAAACAGACAATAATAGTGTGCTCCTTGAGCTGCAAACCAACACGAATAAACAACCTAGACAATAGTGATAATAAACAAATAATTAATAAACAACGAACAACATTTAACTAGCATATCCAATTAAACTGAGCAAGGAACCACAGGGACAAGCCTTTAGCAAAAACTGAGACCTGGAGGCTCGAAAAGCAAGCTTACTCAGCTGTGGCGAAGGACACGGCTCGGTAGGCTGTGGGCTTGGGCTGCTAGGCAAGATACAACGTGTGCGTGTGTGCGTGAGCAGGCTGGCTGTGCGGCACGGGCTGGGCGAGGCGCGGACGTGTGTGGTAGTGAGGCTAGGTAAGTGACGCAGGTTGTGCTAGCTAGCTCGGTGAAGGCTAGACAGCGACGGCGTGGGCGAGCGGCAGCGATGCAGCAAAGCGAGGGCGTGGGTTATGATCAACGGCTAGGCATGTACGGGAGGGTTGGGCGCTGCGAAGTGGGCTATTGGCGAGTGATGTTGCAGCAGCTAAGGCTGCGATTGGTAGGGGCTCAGCTAGGGTTTGACGAGGTGATGAAGAAGCTGCGATGTGTGCGGGTGTGGGCATGGCTGGCTGGCGATGTGATCGGCGATGGAGATCGATGTTGTCGGCGGAAAGGAAGGGAAGAAAGGGAAAAATTCGAAGGAGAAAGGAGAAAGGTTCTGGGATTTTTCTCTTCTTTTGATCGAAACAGCACGGGAATAAAGTCCCTTTTTTCTTTTCTTTTTTCTCTTTTAATTAAATCCTTTAACCGAAATCCCTTTTAGCAAAACAAACCCATCTTCCTCTAATTCGCAAAACTAACCCCAAACACCTGAAATCATTAAAACAACCCAACTTAGTAAAAAAGCATAAACAACCTTAAAACTCAATAAATTACCGAACTAACCCTAGGGGTAAAATGACCAAAATTACCCTGAAGACCAAACTTCCCTAATGGCGCAACGAAACAACCGAATCAACTAAGAAACATACTTAGGGAACCGGGATGAAAACCAGAGCTGTTAAAATTCTTGTTGCAGTCGACTATGTTTCCAAATGGATTGAGGCGATTGCCACTCCTTTAAATGATGTTAAAATAGTCAAAACAATTCTTCACAAAAATATTTTTACCAGATTTGGTACTTCACGCGCACTGATTAATGATGAAGGAACGTACTTCGTAAATAAGGCAATGGCTCATGTGCTGCAAAAGTATAATATCAAGCATTGCATCACAACCCCTTATAATCCGCAGACTAATGGTCAAGCATAAGTCTCCAATAGAGAAATAAAAAATTATATTAGAAAAATTCAATGGACCTACGCGAAAAGACTAGTCTCTGCGATTGGACAATTCGCTCTGGGCTTAGCATATCGAATTCAAAACATTGTTGAACATGTCACCTTATCGAATTGTATATGGGAAAGCTTTTCATTTGCAATTAGAGCTCGAGCATAAAGCATTCTAATCCCTAAAACGATTAAACCTTGATCTATAAAAGGTTCGGCCTGTTAGAATGTTACATTTACTTGACTTGGAGGAGCACAGGCATTTTGCATATGAGAATGCGAAGTTATACAAAGAAAAGACCAAAAAATGGCATGACCGCAGGCTCAACCAGAGAACATTCAAGGTAGGTCAGCAAGTTCTTTTGTTTAACTCACGACTTCGTTTGTTTCTAGGGAAACTCAGATCTAAATGGTCTGGACCATTCCACATTTCATTGGTTAAATCAAGAGGAGTAATATGGACACAGAACGAAGAAAATGGGAACGAATAGTCGTAGGAATCCCAAAGTACTCCACTGTCCACCAAAAGCTCAATCTTGAGACATGGTACTCGATTGACTAACGTGATGTTGCCTCGTGTGCAAATGACACCCACTCACACAAGTATACGCGGTCTATAGTAAGTAATAAGTAAAATTATCGATCTCCACAAGGACTGTGATTTATCAAAAGTAGTATGTTTAGAACTGACAGAAAGTAAATAAAAGGTTTTGGTTGGGTAAAATAAAAGTAATGTAATACGTAATAAGCGTGATGAAAAATTAAGGCATAGTTAAGGTGCTCATGGAATGTGTAGCAGTGATATAACAACTGTGCGATGAGGGAAAACTAGCATACTTCACTTAACAAACGTCCACTTCCGCATTCATTCACATTAAGTCCAACTTCCTTTGCAACTCAATGTAATATGACCGGGCAACGTATGCAGTAGTTACATGTTTATTTCGTAAACTCAGATTTAAAGTATAAAATATTTTGTTACTAACCTACTGAACATGCTATCTAGCCTTAGGTCATTCCTCTTCCGACTTACAACCAAGTAGCTTGTGTAGATGGTCGGTCGACACTTACTATTAAGAATTAAGAACCTAGATAACATGCACTGGTTTATCCCTCCTTAGATCCGTCTAACACATGCTTATACGATTCCACTTTTACCTAACTTAGCCTTAGAGAAATTAGTTCATAATTCAATATAAAAGCATAGATAACAACATGAATGAAAGCATGTTGAAAGCAATATTATTAAAAACTAGAATGAGTCTAACAAAATAAAAATGCGAGAAATAAAGTTGAGAGATTGTGTTTCCACAGCTCTCCGTGTCAAAAAGCTCTCTAAAAAATATTAAAAGATAAGAAATAAATAATAACATTATTTAAGATGCGCATTCTACGAAAAAGGACTAGTAAGTGAACAACGTGAGAAGGAAATTTAGCACAAACAGTTCCTTTATTTGAACATGTATGCTAACAACATCGAATGACGAAATCCTTACTAAATACTATCTTTAAGATGCAAAACGCATGTATAAGTGCAAAGACTAGCTATAAAGCATAAACCTGCTGATGTGTCTTATAATTCGAAGAAGATAGTTGCAATGAAGGAACGGATGAGTCATCAAAACACAAAAGGAAGGATTGGTAATCAAATCAAGAAATCAAGGGAACCAAGATGGAAACAATCAGAAGGAGAATATTCCAGAAGAACAAAATTAAAGATTGGACGAGGTCAACAAGAAACTGGGGCCAAATATAAATAGAAGACGAATTAAAGAATAATGTGTGCCAATTCAGAGAGGAAGCTATCGATTGATGAGCGTTCGAGACATCGGTGTCTAACTGGAGATCCTGGTGGCCTCGTTGACATGTAGACCTTGAAAAGTTGAGTACCAACGTGGTGTCATGGACCAAGACACCATTGACAATAATGGAGATGGACTCTATTGCTCCATAGATAGATATTGTAGTAGTCTGTGTTGGATCGGTATGACAACCCTAGAGGGGGGGGGGGGTGAATAGGGTTTTACACCAATTTTGCTAAATAAGTTTAAGATAATCAAAATATCAAACTTTTTACAAGTAATTCAATATTAGCAATAATGCACAACACAAGATTGAAAAAAATTATGTAAAACCAATTTGATTTAATATAATAACGATTAAGTATAAATTTAAGCATGAAACACAATACTACAAATTATTTCAAGAGTAAATAAGAAAGAGTTAGAGAAGATGACACCGTAATTTATAGTGGTTCGGCAAGCCTACTCCACTACCCAATTGCCTCTTGGGATTTTGAATAACCTTTTTACTTAACTCTTTCCACAGATTATTGTCCAACCGTAAACTGCTCCTTTTACAAGTTCAAGAGCAAACTCGATCTTTTCCACATATCAAGATCAAACTGTTACAAAGTATGGAATTTTGGACAACTCACTTTAAACTCTCTCAATAGAGTAGTATACAAGTTTTTCTCACACAACCAAATCCTCACAATACAATATGTCTCTCAAGAATAAAATGTAAAAAAAAAATGCAGAGAGCTTTGAGAGAGCAACATTGAAGCTTTTTTATTTTTGAAAGTTGTTTTAATTTTTGGAGTAGAAGATTGGGTTTTTAAAAAAAAGAAAATAGAGTAAAAGACAATTTTAATTAGAGCCATTGGGTATTGAAAATGTAAAAAGAATGGTGGAGATTAAAAGTTAAAAGAAGTAAAAAGATAAAAGATAGAAGGAAAAAGATTAAAAATAAAAGGTAAATAGTTAAAATGTTAAGAAGTTAAAAGTTAAAATATATTTAATATAATATTTTTTTCCTCCAACAACAACCTGCAAAATGCAGTGTTTTTTACCGTTGAATGTATACATATAGGAATATATATTTTCTTTTTCTTTTCTTTTCTTTTCTTTTCTTTTTCTTTTCTTTTTAATTAATTTTCAAAACAAATCTAAAACCAACATTTATCACTTTATCCAAAGCTTCATATGTCAACTTCTAAACGGTCCACAATGCACACCCAGCTCCCACGTCACCGTCTCAGGATTTTCTCATTCAAACTTGTTTCGATCATAATTTCTTCATTTCAACTCTGATTTGAGTAATTCAAATTAATTTGGAATCCTTGTTTTGAGCACTACACTATTGACATCTTAAAACATCAAAATTATTAGTAAATAGAATCAGGTTTGTTATCATCAAAATATTAATTAATTAATTAAAATTAATTAATTTGAGATAGGGCCAAATGGCCAACAGTTTGTCATTTCATTTGCATCTCATACTATGTTTTGTTGTTTTATTAATAGTTGTTTCTTTCTTGAAATAAATCTACAAGTTTTTTGTTCCATAATTGATCTCCTTTAACTTTTTATGCGTGATTTAATCTTAAGAAAGTAGGTAAGCGAAGTAGTATAAGGATTATATCAAAGATTAATTTAAGGGGGAAAAGAGTAAGAACGGAGGTTGTTTTAATTATCTTGAGTCGATTTACCATCCACTCAAGAGTGCTTAGCATTAATCTTTGGAAAGGAGATGTTAAGGGTTTAACCTTGCCGTAATCACTAGGTAATGCTTAGCCTTAAGTAATTTTTAGAAGGGAGTTAGGAATAACCATCTTATTAGCTGCATACACAAGGCTTGTGCTTAAAAGCAAACCTACGAGCTTTGTACCGGCAGGTTGCAGTCATGTACTCCATGAGGGGACTTGAAGTTTAGTCCATTATGTATTCATTTTCTCATGATAACTTAACTTGCTTTGAATTAATCTTCACTATTATACTTCCTGCAGTAGTCAGTCATATAAACTTAAGAAGCATATTTGATTTGGGTTAAGATAAGCATAAGTGTGGGTGACAGAATTTATAATATTGTAATTAAATTAAGTATGCGTCGGCTTGCTACCCCGTATGCTAGCCTCCAACTTACTTGGAAGAACACCCTGGCAGAAAACCCAACAAGTTACGTTAGTATTGTGCAAAGACTCTTCGTGCTACGCAATGTTAGTTAAATTTTAAGCCCGCTAACGCATGCAAAGCCCTGAACCTAATCATGTGAAACTGAAATGGAAGTTGAGTTCTGCATCCATGAATGTGAAAGCATTTATGCGATTGGGTAGCATGAATTCTACATCACCAAGCAACACATATATGTTCTTCATAATTTCTAATTAAATGTAGCAGCTTAGTTTTGCATTAGCATTAGCATCCCATTAGCATTTACTCAATTGATATTTCAACAACATCAACTCTCTCAAAACCCATTTGTGTATTTATATTGTTTACCCTTAATCTATATCACTACGCTTCAAATTCTCTGTGGGATGGATAAATCTATATACTTATTACTTTCTGCAATTCCCGACTATGTATACTTGCATGGAAGTGATTCTGAGTTACACTTAGCATAAGTTGACTTTGAATTCATTACTGTACAATATATCAGCACTGGAATCGCCAATCAATTTTTTGGCGCCGTTACCGTGGAATTTGGCAAGCAATTTGGTATATATTAAGGGTAGTTCTTAATAGGGAAAGACTAACTTGTTGAACTTACACACAGGAACGCGATGCGGTAAAAACAACACCATTGGTACTACATGGCAGATGAGTAATAGACTTTCATATATACTGCATCTAGAAGGTAAAAGCATCAGGTAAAGAGTATTAAAATATAGCTTTCAAGTGATGAATGGTTGAACTAGAAGAAATTGAATAGTGAAAGCACATTCCTGGAATGCAGAAGAAGATTTCAGTAGCACACACTACTACCTTGCTTAGCAAGAAGGGCATTGATTGGAATTTCCCAGTGAAATGCAAACGAACTGATTCATACCTATCTCTTAGTGAGAAGAACCTATTTTTACATGTTTTCTTGGATTTATTTGATTTAGAAGTATAATGTTTTAATTGGGGTAGGAGAAGCAAGTTTTAATTTTTGAAAAATAAATAAATAGATAAAAGAAATCTTCAAATAATGATTGTAATCTGACTTTGAAGGGGCAGTAACCCAAGAGTCGACACGCAACTGTAGAATTAATCTAACAGTTGGGGCCATTACTCTCAATAAGGGTAAAATAGTAACTTCAGAACTCAACAATTTAGCGCGTCTATAAAAGGGCATTACCCCCTCGACCCAACTTACGATTTCTTTGAAATTCTCTAAATTTTCTTGTGAAACCCTAGCAATTGGAGCAATCATTGTTTTTTTCTTGCAATATTTTTGTTGTTTTTCTTTGTTTTCTTTGAACTAACATTGTAGGCATTGATTCGATTGCATCCAACAACAACATTGTTTCACCCTCAACCTCTGAAGTCAAGGAACATGTCGCTTCAGGGCAACTTGTCGCGCAAGAAACTTCAGAAACTCAATAGTCAATAGAACTCACACTTTTCGAAATCGCCAAATTAGGGCAAACTATTTGTGTGGATGAGGTGCAGAAGCAGATCGACCGCAGTAGCCGAAGGTTCTAAAACACGAGACTGGGACATGTAAGAATCCAGAGGAGTCAAACCTGTAATGGCCCAGGTAATGGACATAACAAGAGCACTAGGAAGAGGAAGCACTAGTGAGTTAGAAGTACTCTGTATAGCGGAGTTAGCAAAAAGTTTGATGAAGAAGATAAAAATTACAGAAAGGTCATAAAAGCAAAGGATTTTGAGTTGGCCAGACAACGAGAAAAAGAGGAGAGTGATAGTGTTGTTGCGATTCCAATGCTAATAATTGACAGTAATCAATTCTAAGTTGACTTATGCTAAGAACACTCAGAATCACTTACACTCAAGTATACGCGGTTGGCAATTGCAGCAAGTAACAAGTATATAAATATATCGATCCCATAGAGAATTTGAAGCGCAATGATATATATTAAAGGTCAAAAACATAAAAGACATGGATTTGATTGAGAGAGTTGTTTTGGTTTATGTAGAAACTAAAAAGATTAATGTTGACACTAATGCTGACACTTATGCAAATGCTGATGCTAATGTAAATCTAAGTTGCTTGACTTAATTAGCGATTTTCGACTGAACACAAATGTGTTGCTGGTGATGCGGAATTCTACCCAATATCACAATGCTTCCGCATTTGTGGATGTAGAACCCAACTTCTGTTGTAGCACTACATGATATTGTTCTGGGTTTCGCATGCGTTAGCGGGTTTACTCTATAACTCACATTGCTTAGAACGAAGGGTCTTCGTGCAATACTAACGTAATCTGCTGGGTCTTCCTCCAGGTTCCTCTTCCGAGTCAGCTGGAGGCTAGCATACGTGGGCAACGAGCCGACACACACTTAATTTAATTGCAATACTATAAATTTGGATACCCATATGTGAGTTGTCTTAATTCCAATTAATCATGCTACTTAATTTTACGAGAATGCAAACTATAGAAGACATATGCTAATAATTAATCTACGCAAGATGAGTTGTCATGAGAAAATGAACACATGCTGGACTAAACTCCAAACTCCCTTCTGGAATACTTGGTTGCAACCTGCCAGAACAATGCCCGTAGGTTTACTGCTAGACACTAGTCGTACGCATGCATCTAATGAGAAGGTTATTCTTAACTCCCCTCTAAAAAGTGCTCAGGATAAGCATAAACTTACCTAGTGAGAGCAGGTGGGCTAATCCCTTAGCATCCTCTTTTCCAAGGTTGATACAAAGCACCTCTAAGTGGATTGTCAATCAACTCGGAGTAAATAAAACAATCGCTGCTCTTATTTGTTATCCCTTCATCTTGATTTTAGACTTATGACCAGAATATATGACTAGCTTACTTTCATTTAATTAACCTACGTATAACAAATTGAAACAGATTAATTCTGAATAAAGATATTGTAGATTTTTTCAAGAAAGAAACAACCATGCTGTAAACAATTAACTAAGTGCGAAAATGCAGAAATACAATAAAAAATAAACTAGCTATCTATGGTGTACAGATTCAATCATCATTGTTGTCAATGGCATCTTCATCTACAGCACTGCGTTGGTACACAATTCTTCAGAGCCATAGATGAACGGAGGCCGTCGAAATCTCCAGTGAGACCCCAGTGTCTTAACGCTCATCAACGGTAGCTTCCCCTCCCAATTGGCACACCTTTTCCTTCGATTCTTTTTCCTTTTATAGCCGTCCAGGGTTCCTTGTCAACCACGTCCTTCTCGAATATTCTTCCTTAAGAATTTCCCTCTTGGTTCCGCTGATTCCTCGATTTGATTCCCAATAATCTTTTCTTTCCTTTTATGTTCTCAATCATCCCTTCTTTGCGTTAGCTTGATTGCCGATTATTTCTTTCTTTTTCTGTTTTCAGCCATTTCTTTGTGCAACGATTTCTTGCAAAAATAGGACACATAAGCAGTCTCTACTTAATCACCTTATTTCTGTTGGGAATATGGGGTAGGAACATGCATTTAGCGCAGCGTAAGCACGTGAAAAATAAAAATTCTGCAAGGTGGCCAAGAGCTTCATGGATGTGTTTTGGTTATGTGTTGAGTTGTATTCAAAGCTAACTTATGTTGTGTGTTGTTGTGATGCCCTAGCCAAGAGTGGAAGAAGAAAGAGTTTTGAAGTTTCACTTTTGTGTGGTTAAGTTTGCCTTAGCCGAGACCTTCTTTGGGAGTTGGAGTTTCTCGGGTTTCGGTAAATCCCTAATTCCTATTTTGTTTTGGTTGCCCAGGATTGTTTCTGCTTTGGTTGTTAACTTTGTTGGCTTGATTGTTAGGGTGTGTGGGATCTGCAGCTCAAAGAGCATTCTCTTTTGCTAGGTTATGCTTGTTTGTCAGGTAAGGGTTCCTTGCTAGGGTTGTGTGGACCCTGCGCATTGCAATGATAACTCCTAGTTGTTTGTTTATATGTTGAACTGTTAGTGGATAGGTTTCTGCAGGATATTTGGATTATAAATGCTAGTGGATAGGTTTTTGCAGGTTTCCTGTTTATAGCTACATTTAATTCCTGTTTGGCTGTGGATTTGATCTTGCATGTTGTATGTCTTGATTTATATATTATTTGATTCAGCATGTTAGTGGATAGGCTTCTCTAGGCTGTTTGCTAGGGCTTGCATGTAGAATGACAAGACTCTGTTTACACTCTATTGTTGTTATTCTTACTGTTAGTATTGGACTTGCTAGCTATAGGTTATGTAACCTTAGGTTTTCTGCTTAAACTACCTAGGACTAGCCCAGTGTGTGCTGTCTAAGGTTGGCCCAGTGTGTTGCTGATCGGGTTTGCTCAAGACTAGCCCAGTGTGTTGTTGTCCCTTATTGACCTACTGTGCTTCTAACAGGTATGAGCCGGACTTGCCCAGTGAGTGCAGTCCAAGACTAGCCCAGTGTGTGTTGTCTCTCTGTTGGCCTAGTGTGTGCTGACCAGTTTATCCAAGATTGGCCTAGTGTTTTGCTGCTCGTGCTGCTCTGGACTAGCCCAGTGTGTTGTTGTCCCCTGTTGGCCCAGTGTACTGCTAACAGGAATGAGCCAGACTTGTCCAGTGTGTGCTGTCCAAGACTAGCCTAGTGTGTTGCTAAACTTAGCTAGCTCAGTGTGTGCTAACCTTGATTGTTGTACTGATATAGCTTCCGAGAATACTTAGTTGTTCTCCTATTAGTTAGGCCAGTATGTGCAAACTATTTCTAGTTATGAGCATAGACCATTGATGTTGTTCATCCTGCTATTTGTCCTTGTTGAGACTGCCATGTTATTGTTTGATTCTTGTATGCTAGGATCTAGAGGATTTGTTGTGCGTATTGTACCCCAATTGGGGGATCCTTACTGAGTGCAATTGTACTCACCCTTTCTGTGGTTTTTTCCACCAGGTAACTTGGCACAGTATCGGGGTGGCTAGAGGAGCGGGATGATCATGGGAAAGGCCACTGCATCTTCTTGAGTCATTTACATTCTAGTTTTAAAAGTGTCCTTGGTACTTGAAATGTTTTATTGGGATTTTGTAACTGTTTACGGAACTCTGGCCAGAGGCTTTTGTCATTTTATTGTTTTCTAACTATGCACTTCAAATGTTTAAGTTTGAATTATTTATGAAAGATGATGAATTTCTAGTCTATTGCCTTTTTTAAAAAAAAATTAAATATTAAAGTAAAGACTATTTAGGGCCATCTAGTGTCGGGTCTTTATAGTTGGTATCAGAGCTCTGAGTCATAGATTCTGTTGACTGACCTACTAAGATAGGTCGTTGTGTCCCATGATCATCAACACTCCAACAACCGCTAGGTATGTGTTTAAGTTTATTTTAAGGGTTAAGTTTGCAATACCTGCACCTAGCATACTTGTCTTGTTTTGTTATTAGCAGTGTTGGTCCGAGCTTGGGCTAACTTAGTATGGTTTGGGTACAGATCGCTTGTATGTCGATTACCCGCAGAGGAGCAGTATCGTCTGGTGCAGCCAACGGAGGTGTTGGCATTGTGAACACTACTGATGAGACAACATCAGGGTTGGACCAGACTTGTAGGTTGTTTGTGGCCTAGTTGCTGATATGCCTCGAGCAAAGAAAGAAACTTCCCAGCCCCAGACAGCAGCTCTTGGAGCAGAGCTAGCATTGGTGATGAGGGAGATGATGCTTTTGATGGCTGAGTAGAGGGCTGAATCTCGAGCACAAATGGCTCAGTTACTTCAACTACTCAGTCAAGCACCCCTAGTTGCACCAGCAGCCCCAATGAACCCTCAGGGTGGTCAGGAGCTTATGCATGTTGAGGCTGTAGTAGGGAATGGAGCCACCGAGTATGAGTAGTGGTGTAACGGCCCAGGTTTTCATCCCGGTCTTCCAGGTATGCCCTAGGGGTATTTTGGTAATTGGGTCGGGCCGTCAGGGCCGTTTATGTCTTTTTCCAGTTGCTAAAATTATTGGATGGGTTTATGTAGGTTTTTTATGCTTTGTGGATGTGTTTGGGCATGGTGAGATGCAAAAGAAAAATTAGGAGTTAAAGGTGTGTTTGGTGGGTTTCGAACGCAGGTGGTCTGGGAGGTCAGTTGGGTGTCGTTGCCGGTTGAGCCTCGAGCAGTTTTTGTTACTCTTTTCGCATCATATCTTGGTTAGCCTTAAGTTTTTGGAGTTTTGGTGCATTTGGTTAAATGAAAAAGAAATTAGGTTTTGTTCCTTCTTCTCCAAAACTCTCTATGCCGCCCAAGCCAAGCTCTCCCAAGCCCCAAGCCTAATTTCTTCTCCTTTGTAGCCCCAAGATTCGATCGTCATTCCGGGTAAGTCTTCATCCTCTTCATCTTCTCGTTTTGGTGTCCTTGTTGGCAGAGTGTAAAGGAAGAGGTGGTGTGTGTGTGAGTTTTGTTACAGGCTGCCCAACACGCCCAGATCTGCCCAAAGAAGACGCCCAGACACCTGTCGCGCCCAGCCGCCCAGGATCGCCACCGCCCGAATCTCGCCCAAAGAACTGCGTCCTCATCGCGCGCTTGCGCCCGCAGCGTGATCGCCGACAGCGTGTCGCCGCGCGCGCCAGACGCCATCGCCCAGCCGAGCTCGCGCCTGCACGCCTGCGTTCGTCCGTCTGCGTCCGTGCCCCGCGCGCGCGCTGCGCCGCTGCCGCCCCAGCGCTAGCGCGTGTTTATCCATGCCAAGACGCCGCGCGCCCGCCGTGTCGTGCGGCGTGCGACCCTACACGCCACAGAGTGGTGCCCAGCAGCGGCCGACCGTCTTTATCTGCTCGTCAGCGTGTCAGCCGCGCCGCGTGAGTTGCTCCCGAGCCGAGTCCTATTTATTTTATTATATTTAGGCCTATGGGTTGTGATTATTATTGTGTTTGTTAGGTTCTCGGTAGCTAGCTCGGGTTCGATCGCAGCTTAGGATTTTTTGTGTAGTTGCCTCCCGTCCAGGTAAGGATTTCTTACCAAAGTTGTGTGGGCCCTGCGATATATTATGTGATGTTGTTTGTATGCTTGTTTGTGTTTATCAGCATGTTTAGTGATAGGTGCTCTGTTATGAATTCCCGACTGGCATGATTTCTTATGTTGTTCTTCATGTTAGTCCATGCTAGGTTGTTCTGTTCTGGCATGCTCGTTATCCGTTCTTGCTTCGTAGTATCATGCTAGGTTCGTTGTATCTGTTGAGCACGTATTGGATTGTATTGGATTGTTTGCTGTTGATATGATAGGTTAGAGTTCAGGTAGATAGCATCATCCGGGCCAGTATGCATAAAGTATCTTGCATCCATGGCAGGGACGCACGAGGTAATACTCCATCCCTAGACCCTGTTAGGGTTTAGCTAACCCTACCGGTAGGCCGTGCAATCTTGGGTGAGGGTGGTAGTCTGCGCGATGCCCCAACGATCGGGATGATGACTTAGCAATGCCTAGTCCCCGGCAGCCGGCACGTCCTTTGCGTGTTCGACAGTAGCCCTTGATTGCCACCTGTTAGGGCAAGGACGGCTTCCTGGTGTAAGCCTACCACGACCGATTCCTTAGCCTCAGGTGCGGTGGTTCAGGCTGACATAGTTCACGTGTCCAGTCTCTCACACCCTATGTCGGTGACACCGATCTAGAGATTTAGTTAGGCATGGTGGATCGGATGCGGGCAGCTTGCCACTAGACCCGCAACCCCGAGTGCGGTGGCATGCGGTGCGCGCTTACGCTCATTACAGCGCCGACTGGAGAGCTCCTCGGGATTGTGAGCCAGTGCACCTTTCGTATCGACAGTAGACAGGCTAAGGTCAGGACTTGTTTCTCGTATAGGGCGTTCTGTGTGATGGATTTTCCGGACTAAGACCCTGAGTTGGCATCCGAGGATTATTTGTGGATTTAAGCTATGTGCTCTATTCTGTGTTTATATTCATAGCTTGCATACATTCATCTAGATGACCATGTATATCGTATTGTATCCCGGTTGGGGATTCTTACTGAGTAATTCGTTACTCACCCTTATTTTGTAGTTTTCCACAGGTAACCAAGGTGCGAGCCAGGATGGCTGAAGGAGGGGCTGTGATCATGGGAACCTGCTGTCATCTTTGACTTCTTTTATATTATGACTCTTGTCTTTTTATTTCCCATGAATTCATGTAGTTGGGCTCGGAGCCCTAGGATGTTTTTCTCAATGTTTTGTGGATTCCAGCATTGTTGTATCTGAGAAGGTTTTGAATGATTTTAATAAATCTCTGATAAGAGTAAACTTTTGGAAATGTATTTTTCTTGAAACAGGTGCTTGGAGACAGGGACAAGTTTCAGTAAACTGTATTGATTTCTGATTGAATGATGAATGTTTTAATTTTAATTGGAATCCGAAATCATATTTGTATATTGTCTTTACTTTGAATGCATGCATTGGGGTAAAGGCCCATTTAGAGCCCCTTTTGGGTCCGGTCTTTACAAGTGGCTCAAGGACTTTTGTAAGTGGAAGCCCAAGGAGTTCGATGCTTCAGAGGACCCGCTGAAGGAAGTAAAGTGGTTGGCCGGAATGGAGTACATCTTCCAGGTGATGGACTGTCCTGATGTTCAGAGGCCAAGATGTGCCGCGCATGTTCTTACTGACACTGCAGTGTAGTGGTGGGAGTCCACCGTTAGAGGCAGACCTGTAGGATCCCCACCCTCTACTTGAGAATTCTTTTGGGCTGAGATCAAGACTTAGTATATCAGTGAGGAGGCTCAACAAGAGATTCTTGAGGCTTTCAACATTCTGAAGCAGGTAAGTGACTCTATAGCTGCCTACGAGAAGAAATTTTCGAAGCACTGTTATTTTTCCCCAGAGTGTGTTGCCACCGAGGAGCTAAAGACAAAGAAATTTATCGGAGGGCTCAGATTGGAGGCTGCCCAAGACATTAGGGCACTTGCTCCGGAGACATACACTAGGACTATGGCATTGGCCAAGATTTATAACCTGAAGTATCCTCTGGTTAAGACTCTAGTAGTAGCTCAGTATACGTCAGCCAGTTCAGGGAAAAAGAGGAAGTTCGTGCAGAAAGGTCCACAGTGCCATCAGGGTCATTTTCAGCCAAGCGAGAAGGAGGGAAACCTAGCCAGAGTGTGCCCGTAGGGTGGAGGAGATGTTAGACCGGCTCAGCAGTAGAGCCGCGTATTTGCCACTACTCGGCAGGAGGCTAAGAAGACTAACACAACTGTTGCAGGTACCCTACTTGTCCTGGATCACTATGCATATGTTTTGTTTGATTTGGGCTCGACCCATTCATTTATCTCTGCATTGTTTGCTAGTCAAGCCTGTTTAGTATTGGAACCCTTAAAGGTTCAGTGGAGGAATAAAAAATCAGAAGAAGCAACATGGGAACTTGATGATGAGATGGGGACTCACTACCCTGAGTTGTTCCAGACTTAGGACTTTCGGGGACGAAAGTATTAAAAGGAGGGAATACTGTAACAGCCCAGGTTTCCACTCTGGTTCTTCAGGTATGTTCGGTTAACCATTCAGTAGTCTAGTTGGGTCGTTAGGGTTGTTTGACCGTCTAGGGGCATTTTGGTCATTTGGCTTCTTGAGGGAATTTTGGTAATTCTCTAGGGTTTTCGGGATATTTCCAGACTTGTGATGGGATAGTAATTTATCTTATTTCAGGTCTCAAGTTCGGGGGTTGTTTGGAGAAATTTGAAGGTCGTTCGAGTTTAAACAGAAAATAAGAAATAAAGGTGTTGTTGCCAGGACTCGAAGGGGGGATTTTTCCCATGGATTTTAAAATAAGAAAAAGAAGGAGAAAATCACTTTCTCCTTCCCATTTGCCCTAGCCGACCACCCTTCCTCATTTCTCTTCTTCTTCTTCTTCATCCCCACGGACAAATCCTCCTAAAAGCTCTCAAGTTTCATTCTCTTCCAAGTTCCTCTCCCTTGCAAGCATAGATCCGAGAAGCTACTCCTTGTTCTTGTTGCTCCTTCTCCATTGTTGGATTGCAACACAAGCTCACCATCTTCAAGCCTAGATCCGAAATCTTAATGCCTAGCTTGGATTAAAAAATCCTCTCCTTGTTAATTGAATCAGAGATCTCCCTTCCAAGTTCTTCTTCTTAATCTCCTTCTTGTTGGTGAGACCCGAAAGCATCCCCTCTTAGCCCTCATTGTCGAGAGCTTTAAGGTAAGGGTTTGTTGTGTTTTTGTCCCTTGTATTTGTAGATCTAGCCGAGAACCACTTGGTTGTTTGGGTAGGATTTTAATCAAGCTTCTTTCTTTATTGTGCAATCCTAGTCTAGTCGAGGGCCCTTCGGTGTTTGTTGGAGGTGCTAGCCGAGACCACCTTTGAGATTCCTCCATTTTCGAGGCATCAAAGTGAGCTAGTTGTGTTTGATGTGTTGTGCTACCCAAGATCCCCATGGTGGCCGAGAGCTTCATGGATGTGTTTTGGTTATGTGTTGAGTTGTATTCAAAGCTAACTTGTGTTGTGTGTTGTTGTGATGCCCTAGCCAAGACTGGAAAACGAAAGATTTTGAAGTTTCACTTTTGTGTGGTTAAGCTTGCCTTAGCCAAGACGCTTTTTGGGAGTTGGAGTTTGCTCGAGTTTCGGTAAAGCCCTAATTCTTATTTTGTTTTGGTTTCCCAGGATTGTTTCTGCTTTGGTTGTTAACTTTGTTGGCTTGATTGTTAGGGTAGCTTGTGTGGGATCTGCAGCTCAAGGAGCATTCTCTTTTGCTAGGTTATGCTTGTTTGTCAGGTAAGGGTTCCTTGCCGGGGTTGTGTGGACCCTGCGCATTGCAATGATAACTCCTAGTTGTTTGTTTATATGTTGAACTGTTAGTGGATAGGTTTCTGTAGGATATCTGGATTATAAATGCTAGTGGATAGGTTCTTGCAGGTTTCCTGGATACTGCCCTATTTATAGCTACATTTAATTCCTGTTTGGGTGTGGATCTGATCTTGCATGTTGTATGTCTTGATTTATATGTTGTGATTAAGCATGTTAGTGGATAGGCTTCTCTGGACTGTTTGTTAGGGCTTGCATGTCGAATGACAAAACTCTGTTTACACTCTATTGTTGTTATTCTTACTGTTAGTATTGGACTTGCTAACTCTAGGTTATGTAACCTTAGGTTTTCTACTTAAGCTACCTAGGACTAGCCTAGTGTGTGTTGTCCAAGGTTGGCCCAGTGTGTTGCTGATCGGGTTTGCTCAGGACTAGCTCAGTGTGTTGCTGTCCCCTTTTGGCCCAGTGTGCTGCTAAGAGGTATGAGTTGGACTTGCCCAGTGAGTGCAGTCCAAGACTAGCCCAGTGTGTGTTGTCCCTCTATTGGCCTAGTGTGTGTTGACCAGTTTATCCAAGATTGGCCCAGTGTGTTGCTGCTTATGCTGCTCCGGACTAGCCCAGTGTGTTGCTATCCCCTATTGGTCCAGTGTGTGCAGTCCAGAACTAGCCCAGTGTGTTGTTGTCCTTAGTTAGCCCAGTGTGTGCTAACCTTGATTGATGTACTGTTATAGCTTCTGAGAATACTTAGCTTTTCTCCTGTTAGTTAGCCTAGTGTGTGTTAACCCTATCTAATTATGAGCATAGACCATCGATGATGTTCATCCTGCTATTTATGCTTGTTGAGACTGCCATGTTATTGTTTAATGCTTGTATGCTTTGATGCTAGAGGATTTGTTGTGCATATTGTACCCTGGTTGGGGGATCCTTACTAAGTGAAATTTTACTCACCCTTTATGTGGTTGTTTCCACCAGGTAAGTTGGCACAACATCGGGGTGGCTAAAGGAGGAGCGGGATGATCATGGGAAAGGCCACTGCATATTCTTGAGTCATTTACATTCTAGTTTTGAAAGTGTCCTTAGTACTTGAAATGTTTTATTGGTATTTTGTAACTGTTTACGGAACTCTGGCCAGAGGCTTTTGTCATTTTATTGTTTTCTAACTATGTACTTAAAATGTTTAAGTTTGAATTATTTATTAAAGATGTTGAATTTCTAGTTTATTGCCTGTTTTTTTTTAATTGCATCTTAAAGTAAAGACTATTTAGGGCCATCTAGTGTCGGGTCTTTACAGGGTTACTCTATAACTCCCATATCTTAGCACGAAGGGTCTTCGTGCAATACTAACGTCACCTGCTGGGTCTTCCACCAGGTTCCTCTTCCGAGTCAGCTAAAGGCTAGCATATGTGGGTAGAGAGCCGACGCACACTTAATTTAATTGCATCATTATAAATTCGATCACCTACATGTGAGTTGTCTTAATTCCAATTAATCATGCTACTTAATTTTACAAGAATGAAAACTATAGAAGACATATGCTGATAATTAATCTAAGCAAGATGAGTTGTCATGAGAAAATGAACACATGCTGGACTAAACTCCAAGCTCCCTTCTGGAATACTTGGCTGCAACCTGCCGAAACAATGCTTGTAGGTTTGCTGCTAGACATCGGTCGTACGCATGCATCTAATGAGAAGGTTATTCCTAACTCCCCTCTAAAAAGTTCTTAGGATAAGCATAAACTTACCTAGTGAGAGCAGGTGGGCTAATCCCTTAGCATCCTTTTTTCCAAGGCTGATACAAAGGACCTCTAAGGGGATTGTCGATCAACTCCGAGTAAATAAAACAACCGCTGCTTTTATTCGTTATCCTCTAATCTTGATTTTGGACTTATGACAAAAATATATGCTTGCTTACTTTCTTTTAATCAACCTACGCATAACAAGTTGCAGGAGATCAATTCTGAACAAAGTAATGGTAGATTTATTCAAGAAAGAAACAACCAAAGAAACAACCATGCTGTAAACAATTAACTAAATGCAAAAATGCAGAAATACAATAACAAACAAACTAGCTATCTATGGTGTACAGATTTGGTCATCTCTGTTGCCACTAGCGTCTTCATCTACAGCACCGCGTTGCTACGCAATTCTTCAGGGCCTACAGATGAACGGAGGCCGTTGGGATCTCCAGTGAAACCCCGACGTCTTAACGCTCATCAACGGTAGCTTCCCTTCCAAATTGGCACACATTTTCCTTCTATTCTTCTTCCTTTTAGCCGTTCAGGGTTCCTTGTCGACCACGTCCTTCTCGAATATTCTTCCTTAAGAATTTCCCTCTTGGTTCTATTGATTCCTCGATTTGATTTCCAAATCATCTTTTTTTTTCCTTTTCTATTCTCAATCATCTTTTCTATGCGTTAGCTTGATTACCGATTATTTCTTTCCTTTTCTGTTTTCAGCCATTTCTTTGTGCAACGACTTCCTGCGAAAATAGGTCACATCAGCATTCTCTGATTAATCACCTTATTTCCACGTTTATATGCACATTTTACAGCTAAGGTAGCAATTTTTTGCAAAGGTGACGTCATGCGAAGCTGATAGCACATATGACTAAATAAATGGTTGTTTGCGCTTTCTCTCGCATTATACTATTCATTTGCTTTATTATCTTTGTTTAGCTCACGGTTTTAAGGACTAAATAGTGCCATTATTTAGCGCTATCAGAGAGCTTCAAAGGAGGAACCCAACTTTTCGCCTTCTCCCTTTTCCAACGGAAGTCCTGCAAGAATAGATATCGTCGTCCGATTCACCTATAGAGAATGCAGACTCAGAAAACTAAAGGATGTATCTGTCTGTTTTGGGTAACTTGCATTATTTTTTTTTCCACATCTTATAACTATGATTTACTTGTTGAAGCATGCGTATATACTTACTCTGGTTGAATATTTCACTACTTCGAACTACGCAATCCATTAGTTACTAATTTTATAACCGAAAAGAAATTAGGTAAATCAGAGGTACCGAAAAGCGAATTTTCTAGTAAAGCGGAGTATTAGCAATAGTGGATGCTATGAGTAGGAAAAGAGATTAGAGGTTTCAGAAGCTGATTCTGAAAGCTCAAGGCAAGGAAGTCAATCTTAAGATTTAAAATAAGTTTGGGGGAAATAAGTCTTTCCTTCATTAAGGACAATGAAGAATTTAAGTTTGGGGGTGAGGAATGCATGCACTATACGATGCTTTACGAGTATAATATGCGAGTGTGTATTGTTTTTTAAAAAAGAAAATTGTGAGCAAAGATGCAAACATTAAGTGCGTATAAGCCGTAGGATTCCTAGTACTCTACTGTCCCTACATTAACTACGTATAATCCTTTGCGACATGAGTAAAAACCTGAGCAAGAATGCAAAGAGCATGGCTTTAAAGGTTCACAGGAACCTAATAAGCATCTTTGGTTACATGGCTTCGGGAAAATTGAATAAAAATTAAGAGATTGAGCGAGATGCTTTGTAGTCATAGGCATTAACTCTTGAGATATACAGTCTGCCGACAAATAATAGAGGAAACTAGCGCTGATAAAATAAGTAGACTAGTTAACATTGTGATCCTATGCACCAATGAAAAACCTTATGTTCTATTGGGAGTAAAGTCAAGATTAGTGGATTGCAGTTTCCAAGCTCTGAATCTTTTCTGCAAAAATTATTCTGTATTGCTCGGGACGAGCAATACATAAGTTTGGGGGTTTGACAGCACCAAATAATAGCATTATTTAAGCCTATAAAAATGCACATTCTACTAAAAATGGCAAGTAAGTGAACAAGATGAGACGAAAATTTACCGTAAACAATTGCTTTATCCGGATATGTATGCTACTAGCATCATATGATGAAATCCTTGCTAAATACGATCTTTAAGATGCAAAACACGTGTATAAGCGCGAAAACTAGCTATAAAGCATAAATCTGCTGGCGTGTCTTATGATTCGTAGGAGATTGTTGCAATGAAGGAGCAGATGAGTCATCAGAACAGAAAAGGAAGGATTTGCAATCAAATCACGAAGTCAAGGGAACAAAGACGGAAACAATTGGAAGGACAATATTTTAGAAGAATGACATCTAGAAGAATGACATTAACGATTTGATGTGGTCAACAAGAAACTGGGGACGATTATAAATAGAAGACGAATTCAAGAAGAAGGTGTGCCAATTGAGAGAGGAAGCTACTGATTGATGAGCATTCAAGACGTCGGGGTTTTACTGCAGATCCTCGTGGCCTCTGTTCATTTGCAGACCTTGAAGAGTTAAGTACCAACGCGGTGTCATGGACGAAAACGCCATTGTCAATAATGGAAATTGACTCTATTTCTCCATAGATAGATATTATAATAGTATGTCATTTCATTTGCATCTCATACTCTATTTTGTTGTTTTATTTATAGTTGTTGCTTTCTTGAAATAAATCTACAAGTTCTTTGCTCTAAAATTGATCTCTTAAAACTTTTTATGCGTGATTTAATCTTAAGAAAGTATAGAAGCAAAGATTTATAAGGATTATATCAAAGATCAATTTATGAGGGAAAAAGTGTAAGAACGGGGGTTGTTTTAATTATCTTGAGTCGATTGACCACCCACTCGAGAGTGCTTAGCATTGATCTTTGGAAAGGAGATGCTAAAGGTTTAACCTTACCCTAATCACTAGGTAATGCTTAGCCTTAAGTAGTTTTTAGAAGGGAGGTAGGAATAACCATCTCACTAGCTTTATACGCAAGGCTTGTGCTTAAAAGCAAACCTACGGGCTTTGTAACGGCAGATGTCAGTCAGTACTCCGATAGGGGACTTGAAGTTTAGTCCATTATTTATTCATTTTCTCATTACAACTTAACTTGCTTTGAATTAATCTTCACTATGATACTTCCTGCAGTAGTCAGTCATATAAACTTAAGAAGCATATTTGATTTGGGTTAAGATAAGCATATGTGTGGGTGATTGAATTTATAATGTTGTAATTAAATTAAGTATGCGTCGGCTCGCTACGCATGTATGCTATCCTCCAGCTTACTCGAAAGAAAACCCTGGCAGAAGGCCCTACAGGTTACGTTAGTATTGTGTGAAGAATCTTCGTGCTACGCAATGGGAGTTAAAGTTTAGCCCTGCTAACGCATACAAAGCCCTGAACCTAATCATGTGGAACTGCAGCGAAAGCTGAGTTCTGCATCCATGAATGCGGAAGAATTTATACGATTGGGTAGCATGATTTCTACATCACCAAGTGTAACGGCCTAAGGTTTCGTTTCGATTCTCCAGGTACGTTCAGTTAATCATTCGGTCGTTTGGTTAGGCCGTTAGGGCTGTTTGAGCTTCTATGGGTATTTTGGTCATTTGGCCTTCAGGGGTATTTTGGTAATTTTTCAGGGTTTCGGTTGTTTCTCAGGCTTGTGTTGAGTTGTTATTTGTGTTCTGGTTTTAAGTTCCAGGTTTGGGAGTTGTTTCAAGAGGTTTGGAGGTCGTTCGGGATTAAACAGAAATTAGAGGATTAATTGTGAGCTTGCCGGGACTCGAATGGAGAACCTCAATTGACACTTGGCGTTTTGAGGGATTAAGTTGTTTTATTTAGTGGAAAATAAGGAGAAAATCAACTCCTCCCTTCATTTTGACCTAGCCGACCCTTCACCTTCCCCATCTTCTTTGCCTCTTTATCTTCTTCCTCTCTTCACCATTGCCGAGACCCATCATTTGCCCTCACCGATCCCAAGCTCCATTGCTGCTTTGCAATTGCTGAGACGCCTAGCCACAGTACCGCACATTATGAAGCCCGTCCACACGCTCCCGCAGTGATCGCACCATCGCCAAGCCGTGTGCGGCCACTCTGGTTCGCCGCCACGCCAAGAACGATGCATCCGCTCGCTCGCCATCCAGACGCGCGTCATGCGCGCAGCCTTTGCTCGCGAGCGACCCCTCATCGCACGAACCAGCTTCGCCGCTCACGCCCGCAAATAGCTATCGTGCACCATCTTCCTTACAGTCGCAGCGATCTCTCGTTCTCTCCCATTCCCTAACGCACATTGCCGCATGCGAACACAACCCATCGCACCACCTCGCCCAGGCCACACGCTGCTGCCCACTCGCCCATGTCTTTACTTGGTTGCCGAAACCTAGTTGTCGAGAGCAAGATCTTATCGGTTTTGAAGTAAAACCTAATTCTCGAGCTTTGTTTTCAGTTTGTTGAACCGAATGCCTAGGGTATTGATATGTGACGTCCTATTTAAATTGCTAGGTTGCTTGTATTGATTCCACAGCTCGAGGATCTTGTCCCTATTAATTGTCTGATTCCACTTTGTAGGTAAGGGTTCCTTGTCGGGGTTGTGTGGACCTTGCGCATTGCAATGATAACTCCTGGTTGTTTGTTTATATGTTGTAGTGTTAGCGGATTGGTTTCTTGGAAGTTCCCTGGATGCTGATTTTTTTGTCTGTAATCTGATTTGGTATGTTGTATGCCCTGTTTCCTGAGTATCATGTTTATGTTTGTGTGTCTGCTAGGGCTTGGCAATTAGTTTATAGTACTATGTTGTTGTACTCTCATGTTTATTAACTATTCCGTATGTCTGCAATTACTCTACTGTTTATAAGCTAGTTGTATGTTGGACCCTGTTAGCTCTAGGCTGCTCAGAGTGTTAAAGTTTATTAAGGTGTCAAGAGTGATAGTCGAGTTACGTGCTGGCTCGTTTTTCTGAGTGACAGTCGAGTTGCGTGCTGACTCGTTTTACCCTGAGTGACAATCGAGTTGGGTGCTAGCACAGTTGTGCCCCGAGTGATAGTCAAGTTGAGTGCTAGCTCGGTTTGCTCATGACTAGCCAAGTGTGTTGCGGTTGATAAGGTGTTGCAATCTGATGCTTGATATTATACTTCTATAGCACATGAGTCATCGCTTTGTTTACAAAATGCGTTTCTTCATCACTAATCAATGCTCGCGGAGTACCAAACCTTGTGAAAATATTCCTATGTAGGAATTTTATGATTGTTTTCACATCATTGAAAGGTGTGGCAATCGCTTCTACCCATTTAGAGATATAGTCAATTGCAACCAAGATGATGCCATAAAGTTGATTCCCCAAACATCGAACAGCTCAACTTCCAAAATCGAAGTTAGAGGCATTTCATCTGGTTTTCCTATGTTCCATCTTCTTTGACACTTATCACATGTTTTTGCATAGTGATGCGCATCCTTGAATATGCTAGGCCAAAAGTAGCCTGATTGAATTTGTTTTGTAGCAATGCGCATCCCACATAAATGTCCTTCATAAGGTGATGCGTGGAATGACTCCAAAATCGCATTCATCTATTTTTCTTCAATACATCGCTGAATCATTCCATTGGCACATTGTCTGTATCAAAATGGTTCATCCCATAAACAAAATCGTGTTTCATGAAAGAAATGCTTGGCTTGCTGCCTTGATAAGTCGGTGTGGATGATGTGGCTTGCTAAGTAATTTGCAATGTCTTCAAACAACAGGGTTCCCTTGTTTCTCTATAATAGCTACCATGAATAATTGCTCAACCGGGAAGCTTTCGGATATTTTGACCATGGATTTGTCAATCTTCCCATTTTTTATCCTTGATAAATGATCTGCGACAACATTTTCACAACTCTTCTTGTCTTTGATCTCAATATCAAATTCCTGAAGAAGTAGAATCCATCTGATTAGCCGTGGTTTAGCGTTCGCCTTATTCATAAGATACTTAATTGTTGTGTGGTCAGTAAAGACGATCACAATTTATCAAACTAAATAAGATTTAAATTTTTCAAGTGCCTAGACTCTGCTAGTTGTGTAATTCAGTTGCGCATCATTGAGTGTTCGACTTGCATAATATATTGGATGGATGAGTTTTTCTCCTTTTTGTCCCAAAATAGCTCTTATCGCATAATCACTAGCATCACACATTAGTTTGAAAGGTTTTTTCCAATTGGATGATATCATAATGGGAGCAGTGGTTAACGCATCTTTCAGCTTCTCAAAAGCTTCAAGGCATCTTTGGTCAAACTTGAAAGGGCGATCAACTTCCAAAAGCTCGCACATGGGCTTCGCGATTTTGGAAAAATCTTTTATAAAATGCCTGTAGAAACCCGCGTGTCCTAAGAAACTTTGCACTCTATTAACATTCTTGGAGGGTTCAAGTTGTTCAATTGCTTCAATCTTTGTTTGATCAACTTCCATTCCAGACTTAGAAATGTTTTGTCCTAGGACAATTCCTTCTTTCACCATGAAATGTCATTTTTCCCAATTGAGCACCAGATGCATTTCTTTACAGTGTTGCAGCACCTTCTTCAAATTTTTGAGGAAGTTGGAAAAATCATCTCCAGAACTGTGAAATCACCCATAAAGACTTCCATGATATTTTCTATCATATCAGAAAAATGGACCCTATGCATCTCGAGAATGTTGCTAGAGCATTGCAAAGTCTGAAAAGCATTCTTCTGAACGCGAATATTCCATAAGGACAAGTGATCAGTTGACACTACTCGAATTAACATATGAAAATATGGCTAAATGATACACCTTAACACGTGATAATTCAAGCATTCAACAGATAACACTCAAACATACGTGGTCAATCATAGTTAAGTGATAAATAAAGTCATTCTCCTCAGGGACTGGTTTATCCAAACAAGTGTTAAATGAAAAGTCAAAAGAACAGGAAAGTAAAGGAGATCTAACACTCTCTTTCGAGATTCATTCATTATCTTCGCGCTTGAGCTTTCGCATCTAAACCCGTAGCTATGAACAATGAAATGTGCACTAGCGAGGTGACTATTTCTAGCCTCCCTCTTTAACTCGTAGGAGTTCCTAACAGTTAAAATAATAGACATCAATAGTATATCTCTAATCCTTCTCTCTTTCGAGATGAAATGACAAGTAAACTTGAACGGATGATCAATCGAAACATGCTTTAAGTTAAAATGCCTATTATGTCTTAGTCAAACCTCCCCCTGCTCACCAAAGATACATGTATCACACACTCATCCCTCAACCTTCACCTATATGAGTTTAGCTCATGATCATGCTGAAAAGAATAAAAACATAAGAAATGAATGTTGTAGACATCATGCAATAGAGATGTAAAATAGAAATAATAGTAGATGAAAGCAGGTAAGCAATGAAACAGTATCCAACAAGCTTAAATATAACGAAACAGAAGTGATCAATACAAAGTAACCCACAAAAAGATGAAGAAAACTTCCGAATGCATTAAGGTGATACAAAGAGCTATAAAAACTAGCATCCAAAAGAAATTCGTGCTCAAAATCCTACAATATAGAAGATAACATGCGAAAACTCAAAAACAAAGCAAATATAAGAAGGTTCTAAAGGAAAAATGTAAAAACACAGAAATAAATGTTGCAAACTCCAAGGAAGCAGCTCTTAGCTCTTAAATTGAACACCAATAAGAATTCCAGAAAAGTTCTCCTCATTTTCATCTAAAAAAGACTTTATATACTCCCAACTTCATGGTTGACCAACGGTTGAGATTCTAAGGCAAATGGTGCCTCCTCTCCAATCCAGGACCAACAAGATCTGGCTTGTAGTAGGGGGACCACGTATAGGCTTTTCTGACACTGCTCAGGATCGCAGCTTGTTGTAAGGGACCCGATATACCACAGGAAATTGCTAAAAACATCAGTGCTTCCTTAGAATGGCTCTTATTCACTTCAACTCTTTTCCTCCGACTAAGGCTTAGCTAAGCATTCTCAGCATTAAAAAACCTGAAATGATAACAACAAATTAACGATACAAGGTTTTTTTTAAAATGCGATCACAAATGCTTCAAACATTAACATTTCAACACAAAAAACTCACGATTTCTTAATAATTTCTAATCCTAGTCTTCTTTACTACATGTAATGTATTTTAAACTTAATTCCATATTCATAAGTAGCTTTAGCATTGAAAATCATTAATAATGCCTGATTCTTCATTAAAAACACCATACTTAGATGACTAAATAACTCTGTAATTGAGATTTATCAACAAGTGAAAGTGGTTTTCTCCTTATCCTTTGGATCAATTGTAATCTGATTATACCCCAAATATCCATCCAGAAAACAGTATTACTTTTTTTCTTGCAATGCGATCCAACATTTGATCTATATAAGGCAGCAGGAAATGGTCATTTTTTGTGCCTTTATTCAACTTATGGTAGTCCATACATGCTCGCCATCCAGTCACCATCCTTGTTGGAATCAGCTCATTTTTCTCGTTTCGGATGATTTTAGTGCCTCCTTTCTTTTGCACACATTGGATAGTACTAACCCATTGACTATCGGATATCGGATAAATCACTCCCGCATCGAGTCATTTTATAATTTCCTTCTTAACTACTTCCTTCATGGTAGGATTTAGACGCGTGTAATGTTCAACTGATTTTCTGGCTTCTTCCTCTAGGATAATCTTGTGCATACGACATGCAGGGCTGATGCCTTCTATGTTATTTAAGTAAGTCCAGGAGAAGTTGCTCTTGGTCTAGAGTTAACTGCCAGGATATAACAATTAGGAGAGTTTCCTTTTTGCCTAAATATGCATACTTTTAAGCCCAGGAAGAGGTTTCAACTCGAGGATTGGCGGTTCTTCAATTGATGGACGTTAAAGAGGGTCAACTCTACTTGTAACATCAAGCGTTTCGTAGTGATATAATTCTTCCATCATATTTTCCTTAAACACAAATTCTAGGGTATCCTCTTCTTGCTCTGTTTCAATGCTTTTTAGCATTTCCAATCTTTGTTCATCCTTGATCGCTTCGTCAATCATCACTTCAATCTGGCTGACATTGAGATGTTCCTCTGCATCATCTTGCTTCATTGAGTCGTTGTAAGAACCCGACATCTAAAACAATCCTAAACCCGGTTCTTACTCAGCATGCATGATTTCAATACCGTTATAACAGAAGCAGTTGAATGAGAAAACTTCTTTATTTAAAATCATAAAATGTTCGACCGAAAACAAAACAGTTTATTCGAGCCTTTGGCTAGAGAATTATTAAAAATAGTTCAAATAATGAAAACTAGTGGACTTAGTCCCTAACCAACATGCTGAAACAATTAACAAATAAAAGAATAAACGGAATAAAAACATCGGACTCCCATGTTCACCAGCTCCTCCTTTAGCCATCTTGATGCTGTCTCGAGTTACCTAGCGGAAAAACCACAGAATAAGGGTGAGTACGAGGGTACTCAGTAAGAATCCCCAACCGGGGTACAATACACAAATCATCACATCATCTAGCATCCTAGCAATACATGCAACCGATTAACTTTCAATCCAATCTTGAGCCGTTGCATTTTTCTCTAAGATGTTGCTAGGATAGATGTCTTTCTTTCCCTTCGTAGCATGCTAGGTTTTTTTTTTTTTTTTGAACTCTTGTTATTTATGTTAACTGATGGCATGGATGCCTTTGTCTGTATTTAATTATTTATTTATTTAAAACCCTTTTGTAAATACCTTGGCCAAGGTCTTGCTATTTATTTTATTATTTGAAATAAAATTCAACAGGAGCAGTTGTCTTAAACTTGAATTTGAAAGTTTTTAAACTTGCACTCTTTGTAACAATTTTTGAGTTAGTATGTCAATAAGAAAGGTAGTTCGAAATTACAGGTTCTTACAGTCGTAGATGTTGAATTGAATTTTTTGGTCATTCATTCTCAGCGTGATTGTGCCTGCATAGACATCGACTAAGGTTCGGCCAGTTTTTAAGAAACGTCTTCCTAAAATAATCTACACTTCCTTGTCTACTTTGTAGTCAAGAATGATAAACTCCGCTAGAAAGATGAACTTGTCGACTTGCACCCTTTTCCCCGGTTGTTATTTAAGAAATGTCTTCTTAAAATAATCAGCATTTTCTCCCTTTTCCAATTTACTAAACTAACCCTCCAAGCCTGAAATCACAAAACAACCTCGAAGCTCGTTAAAACCTAAAATATGCCTTAAGGATGAATTTACTAATTCGCCTCTAAGGTTAAAGCTGCAATAACGGCCCAACAAACTCAGATAACAACAAGAAACATATCTGGGGAGTTGTAACGAAAACCCGGATCGTTACATCGGTATTTTACCTTTCATTTTGTTTGAGAACGGTAATATCCCTTTATGTAGGGTTTATGGGATTATGGTCTCCTTCCCCCAAACTCAGATAACAACTAGAAACATATCTGGGGAGTTGTAACGAAAACCCGGATCGTTACATCGGTATTTTAGCTTTCATCTTGTTTGAGAACGGTAATACCCCTTTTTGTAGGGTTTATGGGATTATGGTCTTCTTCCCCCAATTTCAGCATACATATACATACATACATACATACATATACATACATACATACATATATATCTATATACATACATACATACATATATATCTATATACATACACACATATATATACATACATATATATATAAATATATGTATGTATATATATATGTATGTATGTATATGTATGTATGTATGTATGTATGTATGTATGTATGTATGTATATATGTATGTATGTATGTATGTATATGTATGTATGTATGTGTGTGTATGTATGTATGTATATGTATGTATGTATGTATATGTATGTATGTATGTACATTTTATTTTTTTATTTTTTTATTTTTATTTTTTTGAAATCATTGAAATCAAATTGATCTATTACAAAATTGAATTGAAATTGAACTAAATACAAACAGCATAAACCTGAATTTTTAATATATTGAATTTATATTAAAATTTTAGATCAAAATAAACTTCCATGCTACTTTTAGGGTGCGTATATTTTCAAATGATTTTAAAACACGTATTAGCAAACGTGTAAAAATTAATGCCACCGGTTTTCTTTTTAATAGTGAGCTTGACTTTGTTTAAACAGATATCAAACATAGAGCATTTGATTTATAGCATTTTGAGTTCACATTTTTAAATATCAATAGTGAAAGGATTAGCTTATATCTGTTTAAGATGTTTAAAATTCTAGCTTTTCAAGGTGAGACAAGACGATGCGAATATGTTTGACATGTCTCTTCAAGATGATGCCACGTTGAAAATATCATCTTTAAATTTAATTTAAATTTATGGATAAATATACTTATTTAGATTTACCCATTTAAGTTTGATCTGAAATTTTTAAATTAAATATCCACTTCATTTGTAAATATTCATTTATTTTCACGTCCACGTAATTATATTCAATTAATATTATTTTCTTAAATTTTATAACAACAATAATAAATTGAATTTTTCAATCCTATAAATCTCTACATTTTGTTTCTTTTTGTTTTTGTTTTTATAATAAATTATCTTATTTTTGTTGGATTATTTACCTTAACTTTCATGTAATTTTTCTTTTGTTGCAATAATTTTTGTAGGGATTTTTTTTGCATAATTGTTGCCTTTCAAAAAAAGACTTGGAGATGTGGAAAAAAAAAGTTTGAAGAATGATAAAATTATCATTTGAGGTTAAAGTGCATGAATTCTTTAGTTTCAAAAGTTTGGTAACAATGATCTCCTATTATATGTGTACTTCTCTATATTTTGTTTACAAACACATTTGAAAATTTCTCTTTGCTTAGGGTTATCATTCTTTGTTTCTTTTTGTTTTTTTTATAATAAAAAATTGTAATTATCTTATTTTTATTGGATTATTTATCTTAACTTTCATCTAACTTTTCTTTTGTTGCAATAATTTTTTTTAGGGATCTTTTGTTATGTAATTGTTGCCTTTTCAAAAAAAAGACTTGGAGATGTGGAAAAGAAAATTGAAGAATGATAAAATTATCATTTGAGGTTAAGTGCATGAGTTTTTAGGTAAGTTTATAGATGTATACTAATAAACATATTTAGCTTATTTATAATTTTAATAATGATATAAACTACATTTTTTTACTATTATCTCCATTGGTAAAACGACTTTTACAAATCAAGCCACTAATAGGAATTAATTCCTCAAATTAAATAATTATTGATTTAATCGATAATTTACCGAAACAACTCGATTATATGTTGGTTTTGTTAATCAATTTGTAACTGACACTTATCGATTTATAATTACTTATAAATATATTAATAATTTTGAATATAAGCGACTAAAAATAAATTGTTACGATGTGGAGTTAGAATATAACTTAAACAATTAATTTTGCATATCAATTTTTAAGATGACAGTCAACGAATAATTGTGCTTATCAATTTTTTAGACGAAAATAGATCAAAATTTTTTTTTAAAATGTAATTGCGACAAACTTTAGGATTCAAGAGTGAATTCGTCTATGAATAGATAAATTGAGAAAAAGCGTATGAATTTGAAAAAAATAAGTTATAAAATTCAATTACATTCTAATATGTTGATGTTTTATTGAATGCATCCATGTATCAAACCAATATATTGAATTCAGTTTAAAACATCTCAAAATATTGTAATTATTCGATTATGTAAATATATTTTAATTTTTAAAATTTAGAGAATAAATATAGTTAGAGACTTTTGATTTTATTATTTCAAATAAAAAAAACTTTTACTTTATTATTTGTCTTTTATTATCATTTTATTATTATTATATTTTGTATATTCGTGTAACTACTTTATTTAAAATATCTGTTAGAATATCTTTACAAAAAAAGTCACATATTATTTCTATCTTTTAAAAGAGAGAAAGACATTTAAAAAATTTATTTATTCATATGACCATTATTTTTTTCTTTTTCATGTATTATTCTAAGTTTATCAAAATAGTTTTTTTTCTTTTTCATGTATCACTCTAAGTTTATCAAAATAGTTCATTGTTCCTATCAAATTTTAAGAAAACAATTGATCAAAATAAAATTCTTAAAATAAAATTTTTATAAATTTTATCATTCAAGAGTAATTGGTCTATGAATAGATAAATTGACAAAAAATTAAAAACATCCATTTTAAAAAATTAGAGATAAAATTTAATTTTAATGTGATAAATTTTATTATGTTTTTTTAAAAAAATAATAACCCCTATTATTTTTTTAGCTTAAAATTAAATATTAATTTTTTTTACATAAATTTGAATTTTAATAAATTTAATTAACATGAAAAAACGCATTATAAAATTCAATATTATATTGAAATTATTATTTGATGATTTAAATTTTGTGTTAAAAAGGAAACAATTTACAATTATAAATAGTTAAGTATATATACTTACTATTTATTGCACCCAATTTATATTTTATATATATATATAATTTATTATTTAAACAATTATCACGTGCAACACCGTGATAAAATTTTAGTATTTTTAAAAAGTGTTTATAGATAAAAGAACAATACTTGTCTCTTGTGACTAAGGAGATAACCCTTTCTTTAGGTGATGTGTCATTATTTGGTGACATAAATTGTATATGCTCTTTTAAAATATATTATTGAAACAAACAATTCCTGGCACCAAATAATGTCACATTAACCACAAAGAGGGAAGTATTTTTCTAATTAAAATACAAATATTAGAATTTGTCATCTATAAAAAAAAAATTAAATTAACTAGACCTATAAATTTCTATTATCAATTAATTAAAATTTCAGCATCTATGTTATCCGCAAAGAAAAAAAAGAAGTTTACAAGTCTTTCTTCTGTCAATCGTTAAAATACTATTCTAAAAATATCGTTAAAATATTTTAAACGTATTTTATAGACTGTTCACACGTGCTTTTAGGATCATATAATTAGAAACAGACCACATGGGTTCACTCCACACTAAACCTAAAAATATATTTTCCTCAAACTTCTAACGCTAGATATATTTTTTATTTGATCCATATATTTTAAGATAAAATACTATTATCTATCAAATTTAAATAATACTTCATTATAATCTTTTTTTTCATTTCTTTTTCTTTTTACTTATTTTAATTAAAAATTAAATTTATATCAAAACAAAAATAACTATATCTTTAATATATTAAAATTTAAAATGATTGTAATTATCATCTAAATCATTATATTTATATACATTCCATAACAACCAAGAGATCTTAGATTCGAATCTCTTATCTTAATAGATAAAAAAGAAATTATCATATTAATTTAATAATTAAAATTAAATATTATTAAAATATCAAAAAAATTAATTTAAAATATGGAAATCAAATAGAAATTTCGCTCGACTTAAATATATATACATATATATTATTTTGAAAGTTTCACAGGAGATGAGTTGCGTGAACAAACAAAGGGAAAATTGTCTACGTTATAAAGAGACAAAACACGGTCCAAATTATAAAAACAAATTGATAAGCGTATTAGGGACGATTTGTTTGTAATATTGAAAGAGGATTTAGCTTAAAAAGTGAGAGTCGTAACTAAAAATTCATTTGGATCTAATTTTTGTATAGATAAATTAAAATCAAAATTTTGTTTGAAAGTAGTTTTAAAATACGTAGTTATTTTGAATAGTTAAAAAAGTACCCATTAAAAATGAGTTATTTTAATTGATTTGAAGTGAATTATTAAAAATGAGTGGTTAGAAAGTAGTTATTAATAAATTATTAGAAATAAGAGTTATTTTTAAAAGTAAAAAGAGGAGGGGTTAATAAAAACTTATTTTGATTTAGATTTTCGAGGAAAAGTTGGTAAATCGTTCAACTAAATTCTAGTTAAATATGACAAATAAACAACCTCTTAGCCCTTATTTGGTTTACGGGTTGAAATCCATATTGCTCGGAATCTAGTACCATAACCAAATTCCTCGAAATTTGATCATGGTGTTTGGTTTGCTGGGTTGATATCCCGAAATGGAATGCTAATAAAATATTTAAAATAATGTTGTTTGGTAAAAGTAAAAAGTGTGGGATTTTAGATGAACCCTGTTTTTTTTAGGTGTAACCTCATATTCTCTAATATGATATCAGAGCTCATACAGCCCAAACAAATATTTGGTCTAATAAAAATTAAATTGAGATCTGAGCCCAAAAAGAGGCACCATCTTGAGGGGCATGTTGAAAATCTCACATTAATAAGATAAGGATATAAGAAGGTAGGTAGACTACTCCTCTCATTGTCAATTGATTTTAAAATGGATGTCCACAGTCACACTATCTAATATGGTATCAAAGCCTATAAATCCCAAATGAATATCGGGCTAATAAAAATGAAATTATCCGATTTAAGATTGGTGAGCCCAAAACAGACATCATCTTGAGAGACATGTTAAATTGATTTTAAGGTGAAACCCGTATTCTCTAACAAAAATTACTCTTCGAAATATTTTGAACTTACATATATAAATGATAAACTATATTTTCTTCATAAATTTATATTAACATAATATTTATAATTTATGAATCTTATGAATATCATAGTTTCCAATCTGTTACAAACACTTCTATGAGGCGAATTTTCTTTTAGAGAATCTTACAAATTATATAGTTTTGTTGACTATAATTATATCTCTCACAAATTTATTATTATTATTATTATTATTATTTTATAAAAAGGCTGGTGACATGTTATCTTAGTTGTTGTACAATTCAACAACATGACTACAGTTTGATAATGAAAAATTGGTATTTAGCTCTCATTAACGTAGGAGAACAGCATTTAACATTCAAACTCGTAACCAACAGCTTCCTAAATACCACTGGATTACTACTCATTTTGGATGTTCAATGAAATCTTTAACATTTGAATATAAATTTTAAATTACATTTATTAAAAATAAATTTTGGCCCCTTAGAACTTTGACCTTCGATCCACCGCTATTAATAGGCACAACTTTCTAGGATTGGGTTGGATCATCATTAAATATTTTGGATAAGGTTTAAATATTAGCTTCTTTCACACCATTAGGTACTTCATATTTTAAATTTGCATGAATATGAACCATAAACATGTAGTTCGGATGATACCCATTGAAAGATTTTATTAATATAGTACATATAGAGGTAGTATAAATAAACAACTGAGTGTAGAAGATTTAAACCATTTGACCCATATTAATCAAATTAATCATTTAAGGAAAGATAATTAAGATAAAGTTGTATAATAAGATCGTTTTTCACGCGATATTACATAAATAGAAAAGCATACAAATATCTAGGCGATGATATTAAAAAAACATGGGTTCACGTTAATAATTAAAGAATGGCCTTGGAAGACATGTGATGGAGGACTTTCTCCAATAAGCTCTCAAGAGATGGGGTTTCTACCCACATGGCAAGAGTTCATTTGAAATATTGGATTAAAATATTTGGCACCAATTCTCAAGATCTAATTTAATCTAAATTTGTTTGAGTTGATCCGTAAATTACGATTCCAAATATATCACATTGGAGATGTTGCATAATATATAAAATTTGAATTGCTTGAAAATCCCACTACGAAATGTCGCAAACATTTTTTAAATAGATAAAAGATCAATGAATCTAAAAATGTATGTATAAACATCTTCTAACATTTATAAGATAATTCATCATTAATTAACCTTAAAATTGAATTATAATTTATCTAATAGAAGATCATGTACAAGTAGGAACAAAACACATCCATTATGAATAATAATTTATAATATGAATATAAATGATGGGGGGTAGCTTCCAAAAAAAATATTAAAAAAAAAGACGATGGGGATGGTGTGTTTGCTCTGACTAATTAAAACAAATCTTATCCACGAGATATTATATATAATTTCGACTATAACAATGAGATTTAAAAAAAAAAAAAGTAATATCATAATTAACGAGAAAAAAAGATATTTTTATTATTCATGCCTTTTTTTTCCTTTTATTCTATAATCATTCAGATGGAGTTTCAAATCACGACTTTTTTTAAGAAGGAAGCCACACGACTTCTTGATCATTATTATTATTATTATTATTATTATTATTATTGAAACGACTTTTTGATTATTAGATAGATGTATACTAATATTATTTTTTTAATTAATTTATTAAATTAAATAAAATATCAATTAAAAAAATCTCTTTAGAGAGTATAATATAAAACTACATCTGTGATATGGATAAGAGTAAGAAAAAAAACCCCAAATTGGGTCGTGATCTTTTTTTTATATATATATAAAAAATATATAGAATTTAGTAGAAGAAAAAAAAAAGGCAAACTAGGTAAATATCTAAATCTAACAAATTATTTAAGAAAATGTGTAAATGAGAAATATTTTAAATGCATGTGTAAAATTAGTTTTTTTAAATACAAAATTAATTTATTTTATATCAAATAGTCCAAAGTACCCTCATCCTAGTTTGTTCTTATTTTTTATTTATAATTATTTTAAATACATAATGTTTTAACTAACATGATAGATGATTTTTTCTTTAAACAGGTAGATTAAAATAGTAAAGTTGTTGATTTGAAAATTTTAAAATATATTTTTTAAAGATTGTGTTTGATTTAAAAAAAAAATTGTATTTTTTTTTGCTTTTCAAATGGATAAAATATCAGGTACATATCCTGTCCATGTCAGTAGATACACCCCCTTTCAAAAGGTTGTGAAAGAGACAAATCAATAAAAGCATACATATGGTCGCTGCCTTCATTAATGCTCTTCTCCAACTTTCAGTTTGGGAGCTGAACGGTCTTAAACGCATACGCAAAGGGAAGCTCGAGCTTCAGGTCATTCTAGTTCCATCTTAGCAAAACACATTCCCCCTACCACCAAGAACAACTCAGACGAGTCCCCGTCAAGCTTAGAATCTTCGCTCCTAGGGTGTTGGGTGTTTTAGATCTCTTTTGTCATCAACCTCACACTAGGTATCATCTTTTTTCTCTAACGGATTAGCTATGCTAAAAAATAGGGTGATATTTTAAGTTTGAGCGGTCGAAATTGTTTCGGACTAGATTTCACCATCTTGTATTGAAAGCGTCATGCCACACCTATGTTACATAAGAGCTTCTTCCATTCATCTTTGTTTAGTAGCATTGCACCTTCTCTTAATACAGTGGACCCCTATTAAGTATGGGATGTACATCTAGGTACGTGTTTGAATGATGTCCACCAGGATACAACACTCACTGTACATATTACTAGCAAACTTGTTGTACATCCATTGGACGTCCCTGTCATCCTTCAATATCTTTGACTTTTCTTTGTGTGCCCCGTCCTTATACAACAATATACTTATGACTTTTTCATTTTCGTCTAAGCCCAGATTTCCCTCAATAGACGATATCAGTAGGGATAGAGGGTTATTGCATGTGATATCAACCACGACGGTATTGTAGTTTTTGTAAATATCTCCCTCGTCCCAATTCCCATTATAGATTATCATAATCGATGTAAACTCCATTTGCAATTAAAATCGGTTGTTCCCTACCCACTAGAAAATGTGATAGAGAAGACAATAATATGGAAATTGGTGTGAGAATAAAAAAGAATACTGTGATTTTAGGGATCGCTGCATTCTTGGAAATTTGGTGATGGAAACGTGAAAAAAATGATGAAAAGTGATAAAGAAACTGAAAAAAGAAAAAGGAATCGTTGAGAATTGTTGCAACTTTGGAAATTTTGGTGATGGAATCTTGACAAAATGGTGAAAAGTGACAGATAAAATGAAAAAAGAAAAAGAAATCGGTAATGGGCATGAGAAAGTGGTTGTGTATTTGTTTGAGACAAAACTTACTCCTGAAATAATGTAGTAAATTAGTTTATTAAATTTGGAAAGGATTCCTGAAATGGTGGAGAGTGAAATTTGATATTTAATTCTAAAATGGTGGGGTGGTTTGTTGATTTTTATTATTAAAATGATTAAATGAAAATGGCATAAATGGTATGATTGTTTTATCCCTCCTCCTCTAAATTTGAAAATAGACACTCATTCTAATTCTTTCTCATTTATACATTTTCTCAAATAATTTGTGAAAAGTAGATAAATACTATGTTTTCCCAAAAAAAACTTATTTTCACTATAACTTAAGAAAATTGAAATTTATGATTAAAAAAAACTCGGAAATGTATAAAAAATTAATGTGTTTGGTAAAATTTATTTGGATTAAATATTTAAGATATCATTTTAATTCTAATTTGTTTTCTTTTGACTTTTAAAGTTGAATTCAATTTATATTAAAAAGAAAATAAATTGCTCTTTATATAATTATTTTATAAATTTTTTTAAAAAAGTACTCTTTTATCTCTATAAATTTACAAATATGTTTGGGTTATATTAAATTTATTAAAAAAATATAATAAATTTTAGTCAAAATTAATTTTAAATTATTCTAAAGAAGCCAAATTTTACCTTTTTAGAAATCTAATTGAGGCTTAAGAATTTAGAGAAAACACAGTTTTCAATTCTTAGGTTTTGGGTTGGGTTTCAATTTAGTCCCAGGTTTAAAATGGATTTTTTTATTCTTTATATTTAAATAATGCTCAATTTTAATATTTGAGTTAACAGATTAATGATATAAGGAAATGTTGGCTAGGATGATGACTAGATTAATTTTAAATTTAATAAATTGATGATGTGACTCTATTATAATTTATTTTTGATAAAAATATTAAAAAAAAAATTTAAGACACATATACAAAATAAACATAAAGAAATTTTTTATTTTTAGATAAAGGAATCGACTTTTCATATTTAAATTGAAATTTTCATTTTAAAATAATAAATTGTGAAGAAGGTATAAACCTTCTAGTTTTCCATTACTTTTCCACCGATATATATTATATGAAATATCAAGTCTCAAAAGATTTCCTAATAAATCCTCTCAAATATTTAACAAATATATCAATAAATCTTAGGGAATATCTTAACTATATTTTATTTGTAGAATATATTTTATTCCTAACACTCTCCCTCAAATTGAAGGAAGCAAGTTCACATGACCAACTTGAAAATAAAGTCTTCAAAGCAAATTTATTGCACGTACACACAGATGCTCATTCTATTGTCGATCTCATCGTCGAACATAATATAACACTACTTTGATGCATTATTACACCATACGAATCGCGCGGATTTCACAAATCGTCAAACTGTCCTTGATCACGTCGCTGAATAGAATATACGGCTAATTGATGCATTATTGCATCACACGCGCGGATTTCACGAATCGTCAATTGTCGTTGATCACAGTCGCCGACCATCTCTTCTTTCTTTTTCTTTTTTTTGATTTTTTTTTTTGAAACCCTAATTTAGGTGGCTCTAATACCATGATAAAGAGTGAAAAAGTATAACCTTTCTAGTTTTCCATTAAATTTCCACCAATATATATATATATATATATTACATCAAATATCAAATCTAAAAATATCTTCTAATAAATCCTATCAAATATCTAACAAATATATCAATATATTTTATCCCTACCAAAAATATATTTTAGAAACAACACACTTTTTCGGTTCATCTAAACTCTTCATCTTCTTTTCCATAAACCAACAATTTCCATATTTTTTTTTCTTTCATAGTGAGCAAGACTCCATCATCAAAACCATTCTATAGGAATTTGGCATTAAGAATCTCAGAATCCAACTCCTAGTTGGGAAGAAAGTTAAAATAATCATTTAAACATTAAAGAGCCAAAATGGTTACTCTGAGTTAGTGTCGCAGTTGATTATCTTGAATTGGTATTTGACTCTCATATTATTTGAGAGTAGTTGTGCCATAGAATTTGTTGATCCCTCTTCTCCTCCTTGTACTCAAAAAAAAAAAAAACCAAAATAGTTAATCCAAACCAAAGCTCTCGTCTCTATTTTCTCACTCACCAAGAATCTAGGTCATCATCCTAGTGAACATTCTCTTATATCATTAACAGTTTTGTTATCCCAAAGATCAAAATTGAGCATTATTCAAATATGAGGTGTGAAAATATTCATTTTTTAAACTTAGAGACTAAATTGAAAATTTTACTCTTTATTCAAATATTTCATTTCAAAACATCCTTACATTATTTTCAGATATGAGTAAAGATTTTTTTTTTAGTACCTATAGAGGGAGGGGGACAAATATCGATTATCGGGCTCGAACATGTGAGGCTAGTATTGAACTGGTTTACAACCAAATAATGAAACTATTGCACCACTAATCCATTCGGTTAATAAAGACTTCTTTAAATGTAAGGATTAGAATAATATAGAGCGAAGTATTTTAATCAGATGGATGGTAGTGGATTTTCATTTCTAAGTGGTTTTAGTCTTCTTATCTTCCTCCACTTTTACTACTAATTTAGGAAGAATTACGTGATAATTATTCCTCTAGTATTTTATAGGGGTATTTTCACAGTGGGTTAAATTGAATTTTTTTTTATAATAATAGGTAAAAAAAATAAAATATTTAGCATACCATACACAAATTTTATGGTATAATTAATACATAATATTGTATTATTATATAATAATGAACTAATAATATATAATATTGTATTAATAATACATAATAATAATAATGCATTAATAATACAAAATATTATATTAATATCCTAAATTATACCGATGAATATTAATTATATCATATATTTGATTATGGATGTGAAAAAATTCAAACTTGCAGAGATTTACAATTATTTTGTGAAATTGGCTATCTAGCACAATTACCTATTTTATAAGTAGAAAATTTGACTTGCCGTGTTGATTTTTTTTTAGTAATGAAATAGCTAAAAGAAACTAAGGTAATTCAGAGACAACAGCGGTAGGTGAAACGATAGCCAGCTCCTGTACTTTCCGCAGGTCACATTCATAAGCACAAATTGCAGGTGCAGGAACTTCTTCAATCCAAAACGCGTTATAGTCAACATTGAGAGCTACTTTCGCTAAAGTGTGAGCCACCAAGTTTGCTAAAGTCTGGTCTTTGCCTCTGATTTGTTTTGTAAAATTAGTTTCAAATAAATAATGATGAAAAAAAGTAAAGTTTTGAAAAAAATTACTTGAAAAATATATTGACAGTTAAAAAATAAAAAGATGTTCACTACAAGATATTGATGTTCAAGACTTTAGGAAATTTTCTATAATGGAAGGAAGATATTTTATATGACTTATTAATAATATATATCTATATATGTTTGCATGTATCGGTTTGATTAAGTTTTTATTGGTTTTTTAAAACAAAAACAGTAACCGATCAAATATTTTCATCATTTTCAAATTATTACCCAATATATTCAACTTTGTGCTAAAAAAACAATCTGGTTGAATGAATTGAATTGGTTTAATTATTCAATTTTTCAATTTTTTGTTACACCCTTACTTCTTACAAAATAATTACAAATTAATATAGACAAATTTTTAAGATATCTGTTTTCATAGTCAATAATACATTTTAATTTTGTATTATACTAATTAATACAATATTATATGCTATTAATATAATTTATGCATTATTAATACAATATTATTATTAATATCAGTAACTATAAGTACTAATTATTTTTTAAAGTATGCGTATTTGTAATTATTTTTTTATTTGACTAATTTAATAGGCTTCTTTTATTTTTTTTAATTTGATTAATCTAGTAAGTTCCAACCATATTATTATTAATATCTAGTAATTTAACTAATTAAAATAACTTCTTATTTCAAATTAAAGGGGCTTTTGCATGTATATTACAAAATGGATAAAATATTACATGAATAGCACAATAATGAAAATATTTGCACATATAGCAAAAATTGTAAATTAATAGACTTCATATTGATAGATTCTATCGATAAAGGGTGATAGAATCAATTACTAATAAATAAAGTAAATTGATAGACTTCCATCAGATTCTATCAAGAGTCTATCAATAAGAGCCGATAGAATCAATCACTGATAAAATTGATAGACTTCCATCACTAGAGAATGATAGATTCTATCAAAGTCTTCTATAAAAAAAGGTAAATAATTTTTTTAAAAAAAATTGCAGAATTTGCTATAAAAGAATTATTTTAAAAAATATGTTATAATTGTAAACTGTGATAAAAAAATTGCTATACAGCGCAAATTCCCTAAATTAAATCCATACAAATTATTGTCTTTAACTTTTTTCTTTTTAAAACGTTACATCCAAACACAATTGTGCCTCTAATTCTTCCATAGAAATTTATATTCAAATCAAAATAATTTCTCAAACTATCTAAAATTTCATCCGAACGCCTTTACCAATGGTTAATTGTCGGAAAAAAAGAAAAGAAAAGTTAAGAGTACAATATTTATCTTAAAAAAAGGAAAATTCGTTTAAGGGCAATTTCTTGGTTGTTTATTTTAATTATTTGCATTTTTTTTATAATTATTTCAATCATAATGGAATTTTGATAGATTATTTGTTGTTCTAATTATAGACTATAAGTAATATTAATTTTTTTTTATTATGACTATAAGTAATATTAATTGAATGTTATATTTATTAAAGATTGCCAATTATAAGATTGAACTCATTAAGTGCCTATTCCTCAAAAAAAAAAAAAAAAAAAACTCATTAAGTGCCTAAACTTTATTATCTTTTTATGAGTCTTCCTCAATTTATTTGCTAGACACACTAATTTTTTATGTTGCACGAAGAAAACGAAAAATATATTATACACGTAAAATCCCACAAACAAAAAATGAATAAAGTAAACTCTTGGAAACACAAAAGCGTGTTTTTTAAATAAAAAAAAAACCATAATATTTGTTTTGAAATAATACATTTAATAAAAAAATACCTTATATATTTGTATTATTTGGTTACTTCGAATATTAAAATATGAAATTAATTGAGATATCATCTTACACGTTCCATTGTATTCCATTTCCTTGATCTGATCTTTTTTCTTTTTCATTTTTTTGAGAAAGACCTGATCTGATCGTTTTGTCTCCTATTAGTTGCTATTTTTATATTATATACATACTTTTTTTGAGTTACTTATATTATATACATATAGCAAGCAACTTTAACATAAAAACTAAATTTATACATTTAGTAAAGTAATATTAAATTTTTATTCATCAATAAATTGGATAAAGTATTAGATTTACATTTTGATAACATGTTAACTTTAATAACTATTTGATTTTTAAAAAATATGATAATATCCTACGAAATCGAAAATCCAAAAACTGTTTTTCTAAAGCTCTACTTTTCAAAAGTTTCTAAGTAGTTTTCATCAATTATATGAAAACTACTAAAACATTATTTCTAGAAAAAATTTGTTCTTGAACCATTAAAAAAAATACAAAACTAATGGATGATCAAGCGAGGTGGTCTTCCCTCCTCTAATACGTACTAAAAAAAAAAGCGAGATTGTTGCCAACCGAAGTGATAACTTAGGACTCCTTTGATAACGTTCTCGTTTCTTATTTTTCGTTTTTATTTTTATTTTTATTTTTTGAGAAACATACTTGCTTGATAATTGTTTCTGTTTCTTGTTCCAAAAAATAAAAGAAACGTTTTTCACTTGAGAAACTACTATACTCAAAAAAAAGAAAAAAATGGCTCGTTTGATAACGTTCTCGTTTCTCGTTTCTTGTTCCTTGTTTCTTGTTTCCTGTTTCTTATGGTCTTAGAGCAAAAAATGAGAACGTGTTTGAAAACTATTTCTATTTCTTGTTTCTTAAAAAAACTAGGAATAAAAACAAAAGTTGTTTGATAACTGCTTCTTGTTTCTTGTTTTTTTTTTGTTCTTTTTTTTATTTTTAAAAAATTGAGTTAAATAATTTTAAAATGTATAAAATACTTTAAAACATACAAAAATTAATTATCAAATTTTATGTTATCTAATACAAATAGATCTCTATGAAAATATAGGAATAAATTTGTTATATAGTGTTAGCCCTCACTAGTAATTCAAGTTAAAATAATGTCGAATAAAATCTGACTCAAATATCGAATGGGTCAATGACGCAATGATTTTATTGTTTGGTTGTAAATCAGTTCAACACCGCGTCACAGTTCGAGCCTGAAAATCGGTATTTATCCCCCTCTCCTATATGTACTTAAAAGAAATAATATCTTACTCAATTATATGGCATAATAATTTGTCTAAAATAACTTTCTAAATTTTGAAAAATTAAAAATATACTATACACATATTCTAAATTTTAAAAGTCAAATAATAAGATTAAAAATTAAAAGTATAGATATAAAAAAAAAATATTTAAATTTAAAGACTATAAATATATCTATTATAAAATTAAAAATAAAAGAACATACCGCAATATAAATAAAGTACAGTATTGAGAAAATTTAAAATGGAAAACAACCTGTTTAGACTGAGAATCGAACATGCCCACCAGCAAAATGAAGAAGTGTTGAATCATTGAACCACCAAGTGATCTGTTATTATACAGGAACTATAATATATATAAAACTACTACATTTGCGTTTTGAGGGAAAAAAAGAAACGGGAGCAGCCGAAACTGTATTTTGGAGTTTCTAAAAAAATGACCAAATTTAAGAAACGTTTCTCAAATTTTTGGAAACAAGAAACGAAAACAATTATCAAACAAACCTGTTTCTAAAAAATTAGAAACAGAAACAAAAAACAAAAAAGTGGAACGTTATCAAACGGGCCCGAAACTACTCAAACTTTGTTTCCATTGTTTGTTTTTTTTTTCTTGAAATCTGTAACGATTTGTTGTATACCAACGTATTTCTCGCTGTTAACAATTGTTGTCATGGCTTAATGGCGTTGTTTTAGAGTTTTATTTCATGATTCACGGTTCGAATCTTCTTTGATATTTCTTTAATTCTTTTACTTTTGTAGGTTTTTTTTTTGAAAAAAATAATTTAAAATTTTACTTTTGTAGGTTTTTGTACTGTTTTAATTTTATTCTTTTTGTAATTTTTTACTGTACAAATTTAAAGTTTGCCTTGTGTAATACAACTTACAATTGTCTGATTTCAAAATTTTGTAACATGTGTATTTATTTATTATTTTCATTTTTAATATACTTAAAATTTTTAATATTATGAAATATTTGTTCATTAAAAAATATATTTGATACTATCTTAATAGTTTACAAACAATTTCTCAAAAATAATAATAATAATAATAATAATACAAACAAAGTTGAAAGTATGTCATATAAATGATTCGTGCGAAGATAACCTATTAAATTTGTTTTTAATTTTGATATAAAAAAAATAAAATTCTTGTTAATTTCATATTAAGATTTTTGTTTTATTATTATAAAAGATACATTTTTAGTAAAACAAACTTTTGTGATGATTTTTAAATATTTGGATGCATGTTATATTTTTTAAAGAACTTAAAAATATTTATAAAAAATAAGAAATAAAACAATTATCAAATAGATACATGTTTTTCTCAAAAAATAAGAAACAAGAGAAGCTAGAAACAAGATCATGATCAAACGTGCCTTAATGTACACTCAATGTCCAATAAATCATAGGTATGAATCCTGCCTTCTAATTATTATAAAATTAACTAAAAAAAAGATTGGATAACCTTGGTTGAAAAGATCAAGCCTTAATACTAGTTAATTTATTTTTAATTTAATTTTTAAATATATTAGATGGACAAAAATATATTTCGTTATTAGATTTAGGTTAAATATACATGAATATATTTAGGTATATCTAATAAATATTTAAAATCTAGACAAAAAATTGAAAACTAAAAAAGTTTTTTTTTGAGAATAACTAAAAAGATGTCCTTAAATATAGGGTGTCTGGGGATTACAATTTGGAGAGGAAAGGGTTTGTTGGACACAAATCCTTGATTCATTGACAAGAAAAATAGTATTAGGCAACGGTTTTTTTGCGTCAGTCACATAACGTCTGCCAAACACGGTTAATGGTTGATTTTAGCCGACGTTTATAAAAAATGTCGTTTAAAATAATTTTTAATTAAATTTAACTGATTTATCCTTCTATAATTTTTGTATTCTATTTTTGCGGACGTTTTTCCAAACTGTCCGCTAAAATAATTAAATATTTTTTATTATTAAATTTTAGCCGACGTTTTTGGAACCGTCGCCCAAATATGTCATGGTTCCATTTTAGCCAAAAACATCGGCTAAAATGGAATCATGACAAGCTTGGGCGACGGTTTAAAAAACGTCGGCTAAAATTTTTGTTTAACCCATTCCATGTCATTAATCTGTGTCAAAACCCTCTTTTATTCCCCTTCCTCTCTTGAAACCCTTATTTCAGCCAAAATTTCAGAGTTCATCTTCTACAATTCTTAGATCCCACCGGCTTCGACCCCAAACTCTTCATCGTTTTCTAAAAATATTGTTCGCCTCTGCCAAACTCTTCATTGTCTCCTTCATTTCTTCTTAGAAGAGATTTTTCGCTGCGAAAAAATAAAATCGAGGGTTTGTTTATGCAATCTTCGAATGTACGAAGCTTCAAAATCAACATCGTCTTCTTCATCTCCTTCTACAAGAGAATTCTCGCTGGGAAAAGATCAAAATCAGTGGGTTTCTTCGAGTGCGACAAGCGTTCATCTAATCGGTGGGATTTATTGAAAAAAATTCCCTTTGTTTCATTTGATTTTTGTAATAAATACACAAATTTTTGTAACAAATACACACTTCTTATGAATAATTTTTTCATCTATGTATTTGATTTTTGTTTCTTATAAAGAGTGGAAGAGATTAATTAGTGTTAATTAAACTTTAAAATGTTATGCTTATTAAACTCTCAATCATCATCAAACCTTTCAATTTAGGGGTGTTCAAATAAATCACAATTGAACCAAATAAAATAAAACTCTCAATCATCAACTATTTTCAAGTTCACTGCCGGAAAAAAAAGTACAAAATTGCTTAGAATTAATCATTTTAAATCGAAGAAAAAAGTTTATATATTTTATCTTATGGTTTATAAACCGTCGGCTATACGAATATTTAACAAAACCGTCGGCTACATATATATATATAGTTGACAGTTTTGAAAAAGTCGGTTAATAAAAAGAATAATCTACATTTGATAAAAAAAAGGTCGGCTAAAGTTTTCCTGGCGAGGTTTAGCAGACGTTTCTTCCGACGTTCAAAAAACCGTCGGCTAAAACTTTATGCGACGTTTTTTTGTATTTTAATCGACATAAAAAACCGTCGACTAAGACCTTTTTTCCTTTAGTACAATTTGATAATAACACACAAAAAAACAAGAAAATAGTCAAACATATTCCTAAATAATGAGCCTAGTATAAAAAATACCCTCCATTGAAAGTTTAAAAAATACTTTTAAAATTTTGAAAAGCGTTTCAAAAATACCATTATCATTAAATTTGGACTAAATCATTGTTTTAAAAGATACTTCTCAACTTTAGTAAAGTTTCAAAAATATTTTTTGCCTTAAAAAATATTACAAAAATATTTTTATTGTAAAATTTTATGAAAATATTAGCATTTTATTTGGAGTAATCTAAATATTTAGTTGTAAAATAAAACTTTTGAATTTGTATTCTTAACTTAGGAATGATTTTTATGTCAACATTAGTTGATTTATTAATTGTACTTTTAGTCTCATAGATGAAATTAATTTGTTAATAAATTTCTAATTTGATTGTTCTTTATTATGTGTATCATTTTTACTTTTATTTTTTATGCTGCATGCTAGCTCAAACTAGCTAGTATTTTTTTGTTGCATGTAAACTTGCATTAAATTTGAAAACTTAATGTTATATTAACAACTTCGAAAGTTTAAATATATCATAGAATTATAAATAAGTTCTAAATGTTAGGGTTAATCTTGATGCAAAAATAAACAACAAATCTAAATTTAAAAATTTATTTTTCATCCTAGAGTTTTATTAAAATTCAAACACTTGGATAGCTAAATTATTTAAATAATTCAAGTTAAAAATCGTTCTTAGAAAGCCAAATAATGATAAGTTATCATTCAACTCTAAAGAAGTGAACGAAAAACTTACTCCTTTAGGTTTTAAAATTCATCCCAACAACAATTTAGTCTTTTTTCGTCTTCGAAGAGTTATGAGGAATAACTACAATAAATCATGAATTTTGAATGTCTAAAGCGCATATGATCATAAAATCATTACTACAGTATTTTAAATATTAATAATATATATATATATTCTCATTATTTTCATGGAGGAGAAAATATATAAGAGAGAAAGTAAAGTAATCATTTTCAAGTAAGAATATTTTGAATTTTTCAAAAAGACGAAGGACATATATTATTTGTAAGACCAAAAAAAAGAAAAGAAAAGAAAGGTCAAGGTCAAGTGTCGACCAAGTTCAAGTCACATCGTTTTTACTTGGAACAAAATGATGTTGTTGGATGTGCGACACGTGGTCGCTAACTCATGATGCATATGCATTACGGATTTCATTTTTAAACGAAGCGTCATTCCGCTCTTCTTTTATTTTTGTTTCATGTTGATGCTTTCATTTTTAACTTATAGATCATCGGTAGATTTTTGGAGCTAAAAGCTTGAAATGTTGGGTGTCGTGTACTTTTCTACATCGACCTGAAGGTAAGTAGGTGCGATTCTACACTTTGTGTATGTTCTTATTTGCTAAATGAATGTTCAGGAAAGTAGTGTAAGTTGTTAGTTGTATTTTAATCTTTGAGGGTTTAGTGTGAGTTGGTATCACTAATTCACTTCTTGAGAATGTAGTGGGAGTTGCTAGTGATACTTCACTCATTTGAGAGTGGAGGAGTTGCTAGGATGTTTCACTCATTTGATAGTGCAGAGTGAGTTGTTAGTGTGCTTACTCCTTTAAGGGTCCAAGGGTAAGTTGCTAGGTGTATTTTACTCCTTTGAGACTGCATTGGGAGTTACTGGCGGTGTTTCACTCTTTTGAGAGTACATGGTAAGTTGCTAGTGATGTTTCACTCCTTTTAGAGTGTAAGGTGAGTTACTAGCGGCGTTTCACTTCTTTGAAGGTATAGGGTGAATTTCTAATGGTGCTTCACTCCTTTGAAGGTGTAAGGTGAATTATCAATGTTGTTTCACTCTCTTGAGGGTACATCGTGAGTTTCTAGTGGTGTTCAACTCTTTTGTGAGTGTATGTGAGTTGTTATATAGTCGTGCTCACTCGAGTTTTTTTTTCTTTATTTTCCTTCACTTGTTTAAGTGTGAAGGTGAGTTATTAGTTGTGCTTCCTACTTCTTTTCATGTTGATAATACGTACAACTAATCAACATTTTATGTTTTCTCCCGCAAAAGCTGGAATTTGAAAACCTCAAATCCTTCTTGACTGGGTTTATAGACGGAGAATCCTATAATCTAAGACTTGCACTTCAATACCCTCATTGGATAAAAGCTATGAAAAAAATGGTTTTCTTAGGTTCTAATCACATTTTCTTAGTAGTATAGGTTTAATGACCAAGAAGCCTTGAGTTTGAATCCTTCCACCGTCAATGGTTGTAATCTAAAAAAAAGCACACTCTCTTCTTAGCTACTTAAGATTATCTAATAAAAAAATAATGGAATGTGAATGATTTTTTTGAAATAAAAAAAATGAAAATCAGTAAAATCACACTAATGCAAATATTTCTTAAAAAAAACACCAGACAATTACGACTTATGGCTAAGGGATAAAAAGAATGAGAACTAATTAATAGCGACTTTAAAAATTGAACCCAAAATAGTAGTATTGAAACAAATTACTATCAATCATGTAACCAACTAGTTACCAATTTCAGTCGTTGATAGATATTATTTTTTAAGTTTCTTAAAGTGAATTCTACCTTTGGAATTTATAATAATTTTAAATATATACACGTGGTTGTTTGCTCTAGTGGGGGGCAATAATTGAATGCTAAATCCTTCGTGGACATTGACTTGGTTCGATTTCCCAAGGTTCTTAGAGCCAAGACGCTCAGGTTGAGGTGCCTATTTAAACCAACCAGTTCCCGCCCATGCTTCACAACAGCAACAAACAACAAAAATAAAACTCGCTTAAGATTTTCTCTCTTTGTCTTTCTCCCCTAAAATGGAGTCCTTTCTTCTCACCACCCCCGCTTCCAGCCCGCTGATTGGCCGAAACTCTTCCCTCCCCTTCCGCTCGACTTTGCGCAGGAAGGACGAGATTTGGACAAGCAGACTTGAAAAAGTTAAGGCTAAGGTATTGCCACTTTCCATCGTTGCATCTGCGTCGAAACGAGTGAATAATGGCAAGGGGTCTGCCAATGTTGTGGCGGATGGGTCGGTTGCCGCCGTTGTGGCAGGCTCCGTCCCGGAAGTGTCGTGGAGGGATGTGCAGTACGACGCAGGGTCGATTGGACACAGGAAGCCGAAGCCCCCGCCCGAGGAGGTTGATAAAGAAAAACAGAGGAAGTACATTACCAAAATATTGAGTTCCAAAGTGTATGATGTGGCCATTGAAACCCCCTTGCAGCTTGCTCCCCTGTTGTCTACTCAATTGGGGGTCAATCTCTGGCTCAAAAGGGAGGATTCACAGCAGGTAAATATTAACAATATTTTATAAACAATCCACCTTTTGCAGAAAGAGACAATCTATTTCCCTTTTCGAAATGCGTCTCTTTGAGTTCATCATGATCAATCTATTTTTTAATTGAATACTCAATTTTAGATGATTTCATCAACTCTAATATCAACATTATTAAATTTTATTTCAAAATTAATTTATACTAAGAAAAAAATCACTCAACTATAACTTTTCGACGTGTGATCTTGGATCTATAATTTCTCAAATGATATACGTACTTTAGAGTATATAATCAAAGTTGTAATATATATACTATTTTTGGACAAATGTAGGTATTCTCATTCAAGATTCGAGGAGCTTATAACATGATTTCTCAACTTCCAAAAGAACAATTGGAAAAAGGGATTATCTGTGCATCAGCTGGGAATCATGCCCAAGGGGTTGCATTGTCTGCTAAGAAATTACAAGCTGTTGCCAACATTGTTATGCCAACAACTACACCCCAAATTAAGGTGAAGTACTAATATGATAAGTGATGTATATACATAGCTTCATTTTCATTCATTGTGGATCAAAATTTGATATGTTATGATTATATAGGTAGATGCAGTGAAAAGATTAGGTGGGGAGGTCGAACTTTATGGCAATACTTTCGATGAAGCACAAAAAAGAGCTCGAGAGCGGAGCGAAAAGGAAGGGCTAACATTCATACCTCCTTTTGATAATGACGATGTTATAGCCGGCCAAGGTACTGTTGGGATGGAAATTTCTCGGCAAATGAGGGGCAAAATCCATGCCATTTTTGTTCCTATTGGTGGTGGTGGTCTTGCTTCTGGCATTGCCTCTTTTTACAAGTTCGTCTATCCGGATGTGAGTCTTAATCGTAAAACATAATCGCCCTAAGTCTTTTTGTTGATCGGTGATTCATTATTGTGTCTGTCATGTTTTTGCATGATACAGGTGAAGGTATTTGGGGTGGAGCCGAATGACGAAAACTCCATGGCACAAGCGCTGGTTCGCGGCGAGATAGTGAATGTTACCGATATCTCACATTTTGCAGATGGTGTAGCTGTTCAACAAGTTGGTGAAGAAAATTTTCGTATTTGTAAAGAAGTCCTCGATGATGTAATTCTTGTCGACAAACATATGATATCTGCTGCCATAAAGGTACTCACATGCTTTGAAACCAAAATTATATAAAAACGTCAAAATATATATATATATATATATATATGAAGTGTCAAAAATAGCATACCTAATTTAGTTATAACGATTCATACAAAGTCAAATATATATATCAACTTATTTTTCATAAATTTAATTTGATTGAAGTCGTCAATTTTCACTTGATTGAAGTTATATGAATTTAACTTATTCAATCCATTTTTGCTATATTTGATTTTACTTTTTATTTTTAGAATTTTTCTTCCATGCAATTGTTTTCTTGTTTTTACTATTCATGACAGTTTCCAATAAAACCAACAAAATTCAACATTCACGAACAAGATACATGAGATCTACTTTTATATATAATATAACAAAATACATAATTTGGGCAAGCAAACTATACATATAATATGGGTCCACTTTCATATATATATAAGAGAAAATTACACTTTTAATTTCTACATTTGGGATGTAATTTCAATTTTACCCTTTCAGTTTAGTCCCTAAATTCAAAATTAAATAGTTGTATTTGTAACATTTCAATAATGGTCAATTTTACAAATCAAATTGAATTCAATATAAAATATAATAAATCTAAAACATTTGAAAGGTCATGCCCCACGTAGCTTCCTCTTCAACCGCCCGTTCCTTTGAGTTCACTACTTCCAAACATCTTTCAGATCTAAGAACATCTTCTTCCTATAATTTTTCAAAAACTCATCAAGTTATATGTTTCGATACAATAGGATATGTTTAGCGACGAGAGGAGCATATTGGAACCATCAGGGGCTCTTTCAATTGCAGCAGCTAAGGCATACTGCGAATACAATAAGATTACAGGAGTAAATGTAGTGGCAGTAACCAGTGGTGCAAATATGAACTTTGACCAATTGCGTGAAATTTCAGATCTAGCCAATATTGACCAGTCCATTGTTGCATCCATATTGCCAGAAGAACCTGGTAGCTTGAAAAAACTCACAGAATTAATTGCTTGGTTTGGAATAAGCATTACAGAAATGACTTACAGATTTAGCCAAGGCTCAATAGAAGCTGTTGTTGTTTACAAGTAAGCGATTCTGTAAAGTTTAAATAATCTATAAAAATGGTATTTTTTGGAGCATCATAAATTTGATGTTTAATCTTGGTGGTGCTACAGAGTAAATGTAGTGGGTTCAGAACTTCAAGATATGGCAAATGCTTTGAATCATGCTGGGTTTACAACTTACACTCTATCAGATAACCCCGTTGTTACAAATCACCTCCGTTACATGGTATAGATATATTTTTTTCAAATTACAAATTTAGTTAATAAAAAACACGTTCAAAATTTGAGGTTATGAAATTAAGAATGAGTCAATTTTTGAAATTTTAATTTATTTTCTTGTAATTTGTTTATAATGATTTCCATTTTAAAGTATTTTATTTCTTAATCAAAATTCAAAAATAAATATAATTTATAGTATATTCTAACATTCCTATTTTAATTATACACTCTTTTAAAAATATTTCATGCATAGTAAATTATTTCAATTTTTCATCATTTTCAATCAATTTCACTTCATTATTTTTAATTAATTTAACATTGAAGCCATCAATTTCATTGAAAACCGTAACTTTCCCTCGATTAATGTCATATGTTTTGTGATTAAATTAGTTTTTGCCATATTTATTATTTTTTCTTCAAATATTTTGATATATATTTTTCTTTTTTTTTTGTTATTCACGAAAAATCCGCGGACTTCAATTAATTTTAAAAAATTGAAAATGTCATGAATTATTAAAAAGTTATTGAACTTATTCCACATTTCTTAAGTTTTTGTTTTATTTTATGTTTAAAAGTCTCTAGTACTTTAACCCTTTTTTCTTCTTTAAAAAAACAAAAAACCCCTTTTTCCTTATTGAATTGTGAAAAATCATACTAAGTGTTTTAAGAGGCGTTTGAATGAGGTTTTGATGAGCAGTTAGTTTGAGAAGTTATTTTAAGAAGTTAAAAATTGAAAATTGTAGCAAAAAACTCGTTTGAATGTAATTTTTTTTTGGTATAAGAGTTAGGGGGCGGTTGTTTGACATATTTAGGTAGAAGTTAGCATTAGGAGTTATCAACTCCTCTTCGAAAACCTACATCCATACGAGTTTTTATTAACTCTTCCTCATTTTTACTTTTAAAAATAACTCTCATTTCTAACCATTCATTTGTAATCATTCATTTATAACTACTCAATCATTTCTAACCACTTATTTTTAATCATTCTTTTTAAATAAATAAAAATAATTCATTTTTAACCCTGTATTTTTAATCATTTCTTTTTTAACTACTAAAAATAACTACTCATTTTTAACTCTACATCCAAACAAAGTTTTGATTCTATCTCCTCTACACAAAAACTACATCCAAACGAGTTTTTGACACGATTCTCAATTTTTAACTACTCAATATAACTCATTAACCAAAAAACTACTTAAATATGTCAAACAAACAACCCCTTAGAGTCAAAAGCATGTTTCAATGTAGATTTAAACTGAATAATTATTTTGAGTACTTAAAAAAATAATTATTAGAAATGAGTGGTTAAAAATGAATTATTTTAATTGATTAGAAAACCATGATTAAAAATGAGTCGTAAGAAATGATAAGTTATTTTGAATAAATATAAATGAATAATTACAAATATGTGGTTAGAAATGATGAGTTATTTTTAATAGAAAAAATGAAAGTTATTTTGAATAATTACGAAAATTGGTTTATTTATAATTTTTTAAGGAAGTGTTAGTAAATCCTCAATCTATGGCAAACAAATACCCTCCTTCTAGTAAACACAATATTATATCGAACAAACAAATAATGAACATAATATTTTGTTTTTTTTTTCAGACGGGAGGCAGAGCAAATGTGAAAAATGAAACTTTGTTCCGTTTAACATTCCCAGAAAAGTCAGGTGCTCTTAAGCATTTCTTCACTGACTTTCAGCCTAACTGGAACATTTCTTTATTTCACCATCGTCAGCAGGTACAAATTCGATTTTAATTTCTTTTTGGGTTTCGATTATGTATTGACTTAATGCATTGATCTTGCAATGATAATCGATGTCTTATCCATTAACTTGTGCTCGGATTGATTGAAATCAAGCTCTTTTTTTTGCTGCTTGAACAGGGAATTATTAGTTCAGATGTATTAGTTGGAGTTCAATTGGAGCAATCAGAGGAGAAGAACTTTCATAATCATTTAAGGAAGGTTGGGTATTTATATGACCAAATATCTTCAGAAGATTCTGCTCATGTTCTCGCAAAACTCTAGATCAACCCTTGCAACTTATTTCACTTATATCTTCATAACCCATCAACTGTCGTTCACTTTTAAAATCTTTTAATATATGTTCGAGTTATTAATGTTATGTACTCATAAAAAATTATTAGGGGTTGTTTGTAATTTATGTTTGAATAAACTTCTTTTGATCTCTGTCTAAATTTGATCAAATAGAAGGATGATGATGGAGGTTTGTGAAATTGGGTTGCTGCTTGTATTGGCAAGATAATTGCCAACTATCTTCATGTAGTTTATAATAAAGTAAATTCAAGTATTTTTCTTTAATTGTATTGGTTTAAGTATATGTATTGTTAAAAAACTAAGAACGAAAACTAGAGAAAGGAAGAATAGCAAAGTAGAGATAAAGATGTAGAGAACACTTAAATTTGGTTGTGTTTACAAAACTTACAACACATCTATATATGGTATTACATGGAAATGTGCACCAAGTAATACAAGTTAAATATGTGAGAGTTTCCTGGCTAAATTAGAAAGAGGGGGGAGTCTCATAGGAGAAAGAATAATGGATGGCTAATATATAGTGCTAAAGTATCATTTTAGTGTATGTAATTTGAGTTTTCACTATTACAAATCTAGGAGAATATTTCAGGTAGTAACTGACAACTTAGGGAAAAAAATGTCTAGAATAGACCGAACATCTATTCTAGCTTACATGGAAAAGGAAAGATGATAGATAGTTTAGAAGTCAGGCACTGGCCCACATCTTTCCTCTTTAATAACGACCTTAAATAGCCCAACATCTTAACTCATCGATAATAGGCCAAATGGGTGATCATTCTTCTTCTTCTTCTTCTTTTTTTTTTTAAAATTTTTTTTTTTAAATTTAATGATAGGCTTGATAGACCCGACATCTTACATCTTCGATGATGGGCATGTATAGCCCGTTACCTTTTTTTTCATTGTCGGGCATAGATGTTCACCGTCATAAAAAATAACCAATGACGGGGAAAATGGGCCGTCATGCTACCTTTTTATGACAAGCCAGACAAACCCGTCATTTAAAGTGTCTGTCATTCTTCATCTCTAATGATGGGCTTTTATTTGCTTGTCATTTAAAAAGCAGTCATTAAAAATTAACAAAATTTAAATACAAAAGAATTTTGGGGTCTGGGAAAGAAAGAAGAGAGTAGAGAAGAGAGAAAAGTCAAGCTTAAAAAAAAAAAGAAATTGTGTGTTGAAAAATAAAGATCAAAACATTCTGGGTAAAATTAAGGCACAAAAGAGTGAATAGTTGTAGATTATCTTGAAGTATTCCTTTTACTACTGAAAACACAAGCTTAAGATATTCCAATTGCTTAGATAAGATGCTTGATGCTCAAGTAAACCATTCTAAGAACAACAGAATTGTGGGAATGATTACAACTTGAGTAAGAATGCATAACTCCTCAAGGATTTTTAGAATCAAAATAGTAGACCTAGATTGAAAGCTTTGGGCAAACTTAGATGAAGAAGTGATTGAGTACAGTAAATTAAACGATGGGAATTATTTATAATGAGGAATTATCTGTCAGTCATGATAAGGAGGAATGTGAGGCAAACTTGAGTCTTCTGGAAAATTTTAAAACTGAAGAGAGAAGCAAGTTGACCCTTGCTAATGAAACAACCGCTGCCATTATTAGCATATCTCTCTCTTGTTTTAGTTTGATTCAATCGTTAACATTACATAATTTCCCTAATGAAGCTTATTGATAATAAAGTCATTTATGAACTACTTATAGGGGATCATAAGATTATTGTCAAGAAAGCGTTACAACCTACTCTTATCAATAGCAATAAGAAAAAGACGAAAAGAAATATTCATGAAACTACAATAACAGAGTAACATAAAGGGCTATTGGAGTTGACGCGATTATTATTAACGAATTCTTCTACCAACATACATCATGGTACTAACTACTCAAGGTTACTGATAGCTTTCAAATAAAGCATAATTTAGGCTAGTTTGTTATGTATTTTTCTAAGATTCCAGAGAAATAATCAAGTGTAACGACCCAACCCAAAAGGGGCTCTAAATAGATCTTTACCCCAATGCATGCATTCAAAGTAAAGAACAATATGCAATTTAGTTTTTGGATTCCCAATTAAAACAAAACAAAAGAGATTCAATCAGAAATCAAATAGATTCTTTGAAACTCATCCCTGTTTCCAAGCACTGTTTCAAGGCAAATACATTTCTAAACGCATACTCGATCGAGATTTATTAAAACATTTGAAACAATCCTCAAATACAACAAAGCTGGAATCCATAAAAACATTCGAAAAAACATCCTAGGGCTCAGTGCGTCATGCATTCGGGGAAAATAAAAGACAAGAGTCATAGAAATAAAAAGTCGAAAAGCGACGAGCGAGTTCCCATGATCACAGCTCCTCCTTGACCATCTGTCTCGCACCTTGGTTACTGTGGAAAACCACAAAATAAGGGTGAGTAACGAATTACTCAAGAAGAATCCCCAGCAGGGTACAATACGATGTACATGGTCATCTAGATGAGTGTATGCAAGCTATGAATATAAACACGAGAATAGAGCACATAGCTTAAGTCCACACTTGGACCTCGGATGCCAACTCGTGGTCTTAGTCCGGAATTAACTACCATAACCACACAAATCGTCCTATCACGAGAAACAAGTCCCGGCCTCGGCTGTCTCTTTGTCGAATGAAAGGTGCACTAGCTCAAGATCCCGAGGAGCTCTCCGGTCGACGTTGTAATGAGCGTAAGCATGCACCGCGTGCTTCTACTGAACTATGGGGTGCCGGGTCTAGTGGCAAAGTGCCCATATCCGGATACCACGCCTAACTAAATCTGCGGATCGATGTCACCGACATAGGGGTGTGAGACACGGACACGTGAACTATGTCGGCTGTACCACCGCACTTTTTGAGGCTAAGGAGCGGGTCGTGGTAGGCTTACACCGAGAAGCCGTCCTTACCTTAACAGTGGCAATCAAGGGCTCTTTGCCGAACACGCCGAGAACGTGCGGCCGCCGGGGACTAGGCATTGCCAAGTCATCATCCCGACCGTTGGGGCATCGCTTAGACTACCACCCTCACCCAAGATTGCGGGGCCTACCGGTTGGGATAGGTAATCCCTCACGGGGTCCAAGGATGGAGAATCTGTCTCGAACGTCCTTGCCATGGATGCAAGATACTTTATGCATCGGGCCGGATGATGCTATCTACACAATTCTAACTTTGCCTTAACAATCGACAAAACAATCCAATACAATCCCATACGTGCTAAAAAGAATACAATGAACCTAGCATGATACTACGGAGCAAGAAACAGATACGAGCATGCGAGAAAAGGAACAACCTAGCATGGACTAACATGAGAGAACAACATACGAAGTCATGCGATCGAATTGAGCAGAGCACCTAAACTAAACATGCTTTGATAATCACAAACAAACATACAAACAACAATCACAAAGAACATCGCGGGTCCCACAACTCCCGGTAAGAAATCCTTACACGGGGGAGGCAACTACACACAAAATCCTAAGTGCGATCGATCCCGAGCTAGCTAACGAGAACCTAACAAACACAATAGAAATCACACTCTAAAGGCTTAAAAATAATAAAATAAATAGGGCTCGGCTAAGAGAGCAACTCACGCGATCACGGTGACACGTAATTTGGCGAGGCGCGACGGCGGCGAAATTTCTTCTTTGGCGGCAAATGGGCGCATCAAGGCGGCGCCTGCGCTGCGCGCAGGACGAGCGTTAGATAAGCGCGGATGGCGCTAGCGCTAAGCGCCGACGCTGGGGCGGCACGCAGCGGGCGGCACGAGCGCAGACGCGAGGGGTGCGCGGGCGAGAGACGCGGACGACGGGTGCTCGGGGCTGCGGCAGCGAGCGCGAGCTTCGGTAGCGATGGTTAGGCGGCTGGGCGCCGCGCGGCGAAAGGTGCGATCGCGGCGGCTGCGACGCGACGGACGCTGCGCGATGGGTCTTCGCGACGCCTCTGCTTTGGTGGGCTGCGACGGCACAGGCGCTGGGAGTCTGGCGACCTCTTCTTTGGGCGCTGAAATTTCTTTGGTGCGATCTGGTGGGATGCTTGCCAGGAGTTTGCTCGGTTGGGATGCTTGGCTGGCCGGAACGACACTCGGAGGACTCTCGGGAGAAGACTCACGCAAGATGGCTAGAGAGAAAAAGGGTTGGGCGGCCATGGGGGTTTGGAGAAGAAGACATAACAAAACCTAATTTTCTTTCATTTAATCAAATGCACCAAAACCCGAAGAACTCAAGGCTAACCAAGATATGCTGCGGAGAGAGTAACAAAAACACCTGGTGGCTCAACTAGCCACACCACCCACCTGACTTCCCAGACCCACTTGGGTTGAAACCCACCAAACACATCTTTAACTCCTAATTTTCTTTTTGCATCTCCCCATGCCCAAACACCACCACAAAGCCTCGAAAACTTACATAAGACCATCTAATAATTTTAGCAACTGGAAAAAGACATAAACGGCCCTGACGACCCAACCAAATTACCAAAATACCCCTAGGGCATACCTGGAAGATCGGGATGAAAACCTGGTCCGTTACAATATTCCCTCCTTTTTATGACTTTCGTCCTCGAAAGTCCTTAAGACTAAAACAGCTCAAGATACTGCAATCTCATCCCGTCCTTCCCGCTCACGAGCGGCCTCCTCTGAACTCTGACTTCTCCACTGAACTTTTACCAAACGGATCTTACGGCTTCGCAACGTCTTCGCCTCAAGACCAGAATACTCACATGCTTCCCCTCGAAGCTCAAACCCTCACTCAGCTGCAAAGGCTCAACGTCCTCAATAAGCAAAGGGGGTCCGGCACATACTACCCCAACCTCAATACATAAAAACACTGTGCACAGCTGTCAATGACAGGGAACTGCTAACCGATAAGCAACTCTGCCAATCTTCTCTAGAATCTCAAAACGGACCGACAAACGGGGACTCAACTTCCCTCGCTTACAAAACCCCAACACTACTTACAAACCTCAACGCACCTAGCATCGATGCAACCTTGAAACATGAGCTGCCAACCTCAAACTCTAAAACTCGACGCCGAACATCGGCGTAACTTTTCTGCCTGCTCTGAGCTAACCACAAACGAGCTCAACCTCCTGCACAACACCTCTGGTCAACTGCAGCAACACAGGACCCAAAACAACACTGACGGCCACCAACCTTTTCTCACAGCACTAGAGACCTGCAACACTTACCATACAATGCCTCAATGGAACCACAAGAACTGACCGCTGAGAACTGCAACCCAAGGCAACCTCCTAAACCACACTGGTCTCCCGCAGCCTAATCACGGAAACACCAACTCGCAACAAGCTCTGAAGGATCTGGCTCACTCCTCCTAAAAGACCATCGGACAAAAAGGGTGAAAACACTACAAAAATTGCACTCGGCTCATAAGCCTCTAAGAACACTCTCCTGAACCACGGTTCGTCCACACACTGCCTAGAACAAACCTTTGTTGCCACACCCTAATGGCAACGTCTCCAACCTGAAACTGACATGCCTCTACTCCATAGAAATGGCATCTGCACACCAACCGAGGTGCGAGCTCTAGCTACTGAAGTCAATCCTCCAAAAATCTGAACTCACACAACAACCTCAACTAGCTGACAGCTCCCACACGGAAACTTACATTCCAACAACTTGAGTGCTACGAACTAGGAAGCTCAAACAACTACAAACTGCATAGCTATGCCAATCCACTCATCTCTAGCTCGACTCAAATCACTAGTTTGGGCAAGACAACTCGCAAACAACCAGGCCCAGAGGGCTCCATCCACTAAACTTACCTCCATGCAAACAACGGAACAAAGCTCGCCTCAAATATGAAACACATCTCACAAGTCCAAACGATAACACATACAGGCTTAACCCTCAAGCTTAGGCTTAATGCACCTTCCCACCGAAACTTCATAAATGGAACTCCACTACCTGGTCAACACCAACTACCAAGAACAAGAATACCAACAATGGTGGCGAGTGCAAGCTACACTAGACAACAAGGATCCTCAATAAGTCCAGGACCTAATCCAAATACAAAGGTGCAACCTCATCCACAATGAAACAAAGGGGCCTTCAACTACAAAGGTGCAACAACTTCCAAGCCAACACACAAACCTTAGCCAACTAGGCCAAACACTCATAGGAGGCGAGAACAACTCTTCTTTGCAACTTCCAGAACACCACTCAAGAGTCCGCTTAATCGGACAAACAAGCGCTTTGGTGGCCATGAGACTTTCCACCTACTAACACCACTACCGCCAAGTCCAAGACCAAGGGATAATCGACAACTCCAAAAAGGAAACAGATCCTTACAAGCGGACATCCGAAGAACAGGGGAGCTCCTGGCGCTTCGCTAACTTGCTCAACTAAGCACAACATCCAACTCTCACGAGGCAACAACGGGGGTCCACCACAGGTGGACCGCCGACCACGAACAAGCAAAGACTCGCCCTCCAACACCAAATGAGGGCACTCTCAAACTCTGGGAACAGGAGAGACATCCTACAGGGCAAACCACTTACCCACGAACAAGGCTAACTCCTTAGCAATTCGAAAACCACACCTTGGCCAACATCAAGCACCAACTTGCCACCACACCGGAACCAAATCCGGACTCTACTCCAAACAAACTCTGGCTTGCTAGCCTACCAAAACTGCCAGCAACTCACTCGAGGCTACAAACTACTCGACTCTGGCTTGCCAACTAAACTCACTACCTGGGTCTGACTGAGCTCTGGTGAGGCTCTCCACAACTAGGGTTCTTCGACAACCCTCGACACACTTTCGTCTAACGGTCTAACAACCAACTGCCTGAACAAACAACTCCTTTTCCCAGCATCACAACCACGCTGGCCTGCTCCGAACCTCGAAACCACAAAGACCAAAAACGCTTCAGAATGTGTCATCCTCCTACTCAAAGCATCAGCCACAACGTAGCTTCCACCCTGGGTAAGGATTTCGAGCAACACTCTTAGCAACTACGAACAGGAACTACGCGGCTTCACTACAACCACCATTTGTTCAGTACCATCTGAACTCCAACCATGAACAACAAGAGGTTCCACCAACCAAGCTTAGGTTCAACTTAACAAACTTGCCTAAGCAACAACCCAACTACGAGCACGGTATCCTTACAACCTCAACTAAAGCCTTACAACATCCACCTGGAGTCCAACTTCTCCAAGAACTGAGCACCAGTTCTCCAATGCAAACCCTACATGGTTCTGGAACTCTTGCCGCGAAACAAACTACCACGAAACACACTTGTGTGCACAACTCTCAACCTTCCTTGAGATCCAAGACTAACGGTGCTTTCCAAAAGGCAACACTAACTTACAGCGAGAGATACAATCAACCAAAGGAACACCAAAAGTTCCATCTCCACACGATACTCAAAGCTGCGGCAACCTTGCTCTACTAAAGCATAACAATGCCAAACCGAACTTACTTTATACCAAGCCCCTACCAAGTGTTCTTACACATAAGGCGTCCAACTCCTCTCATAAGGCATCCTACTCATCTCATAGGCATCCAACTCGACTCATAGGCATCCAGCTCATCTCATAGGCATCCAACTCGCCTCATAGGCATCCAGCTCATCTCATAGGCATCCAACTCACCTCATGAACAACCAACTCATCTCATGGGCACCCAACTCATCTCGAGAGCATCCGACTCACCTCATGAACAACCGACTCATCTCGTGAGCATCCAACTCATGGTCCATCTGCTGGACCGAACTCGCATCTACAATGCTCACTCAACTCAGGTTTAGGCACCCGAAGGTAGTGGACCGCACTACCAACCACAAAGATCTCTTGGCCTTAGCACTAGCGTGAGACTCACACGCACTAACACTTACCAACCGCCAACCTGCTGACTTACTCAACCCCCAGTAACACTGGGAAGAGGCTCCAGCTCCTCTCGAACATCCTTTCACTTGTAGTCCTTCGACTACCACTGAACTAGCCCTCTTGCACGACCTAAACAAGTGCATTTTCCATAAATGGATCCAATGGCTAAAGAAGTGTGCTGAACTCCGGACGGTCATAGAACCATCTGCTATACCCATGCCAAACTCAAGCCTGAAGCAGACTTAGTGCCAAGGCGGCACACCAACCAATGCACCTCAAGTGCCGCTATTACCAAATCCACATCTTACTACAAATGGGGCCAGCAAGGTCACAACCTCAAGTGACAAAAACTATGGCTAGGCATACACGGCTCAAACTCAAACAACCATGCCTAAGGCATCTCATCAAACCGCAGTATCACTGCCTAATCTTGCATCTCCACATGATGCTCAACAAAACTCTGGCCAGCTCTCTCAACATGCAGCAGCTAGCCCTACTCTAGGGGCTCACCATAAGAAGAGTGCTCAACTCTACCAGACAACTGGGGAAACCACCAACGGATCACGTCCGATGGGAACACTGCTCGCTGCACCCTTAACCACAGGGTTCCGACTTACTAGCTGCAAAACAACAACACTTACATGAGAACAAGGATGTCTCAGCAACCACCTCGAAGGCTACCAACTCTGCAGCTACTCACTGGGCAATCAACCATCTGCTAAGGTTCAAGATCAACACCTGAACTACCCAGGCTAGTCCACACTAGGACCTGCTCCATAAGCATCAACATGAGCAAAAGCCAAAGCTAACTCCTCTCCTGGAGTGGTACTCTAGGGCAAAACACCTCCACCCTCTCACTAGGGGAAAACTAACAGCTGGGCCACACCACAAGGGCCTACGGGAGTCTAATCTCTACTTCCCTCTGGTACGATATCCCAGTGGTATCTGAATCTATATGGATACCCTGACAAGCTGCAAACATACTCCTTACACTGCGGGAAGTTGGCATTATGGCGCTCTAAACCCAAACCAACGACAAGTCAGAACCTGCTCGTCTCCGCTCCACAACACAAAACAAGGCATACACTAGATGAAAGGTATTGTAAATTCTTAACCCTTTTAAAAAAAACAGTAAACTTAGGCGTACCTGATGACTATTGGAGTCTTTGTGATCATGGGAAAATGACCTACAACAAAGGTCGATCTCACGAGATCTATGACTCTGAGCTCTGATACCAATGTAACGACCCAACCCAAAAGGGGCTCTAAATAGGTCTTTACCCCAATGCATGCATTCAAAGTAAAGAACAATATGCAATTTAGTTTTTGGATTCCCAATTAAAACAAAACAAAAGAGATTCAATAAGAAATCAAATAGATTCTTTGAAACTGTCCTGTTTCCAAGCACTGCTTCAAGGCAAATACATTTCTAAACGCATACTCTGATCGAGATTTATTAAAACATTTGAAACAATCCTCAAATACAACAAAGTGGAATCCATAAAAACATTGAGAAAAAACATCCTAGGGCTCAGTGCCCTGCTACATGCATTCAGGGGAAAATAAAAGACAAGAGTCATAGAAATAAAAAGTCGAAAACGACAAAGAGTTCCCATGATCACGGCTCTCCTCCTTGACCATCTGTCTCGCACCTTGGTTACTTGTGGAAAACCACAAAATAAGGGTGAGTAACGAATTACTCATAAGAATCCCCAACCGGTACAATACGATGTACATGGTCATCTAGATGAGTGTATGCAAGCTATGAATATAAACACGAGAATAGAGCACATAGCTTAAGTCCACACTTGGACCTCGGATGCCAACTCGGGGTCTTAGTCCGGAATTAACTACCATAACCACACAAATCGTCCTATACGAGAAACAAGTCCCGCCTCGGCTTCATCTCTTTGTCGAATGAAAGGTGCACTAGCTCAAGATCCCGAGGAGCTCTCCGGTCGACGTTGTAATGAGCGTAAGCATGCACCGCGTGCTTCTACAGAACTATGAAGTGCCGGGTCTGGTGGCAAGCTGCCCATATCCGGATACCACGCCTAACTAAATCTCTGGATCGATGTCACCGACATAGGGTGTGAGACACTGACACGTGAACTATGTCGGCTGTACCACCGCACTTTGAGGCTAAGGAACGGGTCGTGGTAGGCTTACACCGAGAAGCCGTCCTTACCTTAACAGTGGCAATCAAGGGCTCTTTGCCGAACACGCCGAGAACGTGCGTGCCGCCGGGGACTAGGCATTGCCAAGTCATCATCCCGACCGTTGGGGCATCGCTTGAACTACCACCCTCACCCAAGATTGCGGGGCCTACCGGTTGGGATAGGTAATCCCTCACGGGGTCCAAGGACGGAGAAGCTGTCTCGAACGTCCTTGCCATGGATGCAAGATACTTTATGCATCGAGGCTCGGATGATGCTATCTACACAATTCTAACTTTGCCTTAACAATCGACAAACAATCCAATACAATCCCATACGTGCTAAAAAGAATACAACGAACCTAGCATGATACTACGGAGCAAGAGCAGATCGAGCATGCGAGAAAGGAACAACCTAGCATGGACTAACATGAGAGAACAACATACGAAGTCATGCGATCGAATTCGAGCGAGCACCTAAACTAAACATGCTGATAATCACAAACAAACATACAAACAACAATCACAAAGAACATCGCAGGTCCACACAACTCCGGTAAGAAATCCTTACACCGGAGGGAGGCAACTACACACAAAAATCCTAAGGCTGCGATCGATCCCGAGCTAGCTAACAAGAACCTAACAAACACAATAGAAATCACACTCTAAAGGCTTAAATATAATAAAATAAATAGGGCTCAGCTCGGGAGCAACTCACGCGATGCGGTTGACACGCGGACGGGCAGGCAGCACGGCGGGGCTGCTGCTGGGCGCGAATGGGAGCTGATGGGCGGCAAATGGGCGCGCCATCGGCGCGCGCCGCTACAAGACGGACGGATAGCGCTGGGCGCGGATGAGCTGGGGCGGCACGCGCGACGCGGCGCGGCGCGGCGCAGACGCGAGGGGCGCGCGGGCGCGATACGCGGACGACGGGCGCTCGGGCTGCGACGCGGACGCGAGCTCGGCAGGTGTAAGGACCCGACCCAAAAGAAGCGGTCTCTAACCTAGATCCTTACTTAGCATGCATGCCTAGGAATGTAAAACGTCATTCAGAGTTTGAAATTTAAATCTTTGAAATAAGTACATTAAAAACAAGTAAAATATAATTCCATTTAAAATAAACAAGTAGATGACTGATCAAGACTTTCTTAAAAACAAATCAAGGGAAACGATGCGAGAAACACAAAATAGGTTTTTGAGTACTTTTCCTAGGGACTCAAGTCCCACTACATGCTAAATCATAAGAAAACAATAAAAGAATATGCATCCCAGTCGGCTATCCATGATCATCCAAAGACCTCCTCCTAGCCATCCCGCCGATGTCCCAAGTTACCCGTGGAAAACCACAGAAAATAAGGGTGAGTAACGAGTTACTCAAGAAGAATCCCCAACCGGGTACAATACGAAAACATATCATTTAGCACACGGACATGCAACCATGCAAAGACTCGAGAGCCAACAGATGGGTTAACAGAGCGTCACTCTTGGGGCTTGCCTATTCGAGGCTTACAGACTACCAGCCTACCCTAGGTTCCACACAGGGTGTCCTTCGAGCCTTTCACAACCTAGGACTCGGTGTTGCCCATCGGGGACTTATACACCTAGGATGCCCATCGTGTCTTACACCTCCAACTCGGTGATGCCCATCGGGACTTATACACCTAGGATGCCCATCGGGTCTTACTCCTCCAACTCGGTGATGCCCATCGAGGACTTATACACCTAGGATGCCCATCGAGTCTTACTCCTCCAACTCGGTGATGCCCATCGGGGACTTATACACCTAGGATGCCCATCGGGTCTTACACCTCCGGATCGGTGATGCCCATCGAGTCTTATACACCTAGGATGCCCATCGAGGTCTTACACCTCCGGATCGGTGATGCCCATCGGGTCTTATACACCTAGGATGCCCATCGGGTCTTACACCTCCAACTCGGTGATGCCCATCGGGTCTTATACACCTAGGATGCCCATCCGAGGTCTTACACCTCCAACTCGGTGATGCCCATCCGGGTCTTATACACCTAGGATGCCCATCGGGTCTTACACCTCGGATGTCCATCGGGGTCTTACCTGAGCGGGGCGCACTGATTACCCCTACAATCTCTTACACTATACCAATTCCTAGCATGGCACTAACAGGATAACGTGGTCACGGTTATGCCGAGACAATTTAACCCCTAGCTTGAAACTAACAGGATATCAGGAATCACAAGCGCAAAACCATCTGAAAACAAGAAAGAACAAGCAACCTATCCACTAGCAGTTTCATACATACACAACACATAGCATGCTATCAAAGTATTCGCAAGGTCCACACAACCCCGGTAAGAAATCCTTACCTGAGTGAATAGATCCAACGATCAACGGATGACTCTCGAGCTTCTAAGCGAACCCGACAACCTAAGCAAGTAATAAAAATCAACCTAGTTAACCAACGACAAAAAAAAAAACACAAAAGTCCAAAGGGTCACCTCGGAATTTACTAACCGAGAAGGCACCAGGCTCGGCAAGGCAGGCGTGCGGGCAAGGCGTCGGCGGAGGGCGTGTTTCGCGCTGGCGATCGATCAGCTGGGGCGCACTATTTGGCGGCCAGTGCAAAGAGGGCGCTGGGCGCGCGCGGCTGGTGCAAGGGCGAGGCGCGTGGGTGGCCTCAGCGACTGATGGCGGGACGCGCGGCGGCCGGGTGTGCCGTCGTCTGACGCGGCCGGCGTCTTTGCGCTTCGACGCAGGCCAGTCTTGGGTGCCGAGCGGGGCGTCGCGTGCGGAATGAGAACCGGCGCGGGCGAGCGGGCTCGCTGGAGTAGGCGTCGGCGACGCCGAGGTACGGACGGACGGCACACGGTGGGTGTCTTGAGACCCGATCTCATGGTGCGGTCGGTCGGATCGACGCCGGGCGCGCAGGCGCGGCGACGAGCGGCGGCCCAGGCGCCGGTCGCGACGTCAGCGGTAGGCGCCGGCGGTCGCGCCGAAAGCAGCCGAGGCGCACGGTCTGCGACGGCGAGCGGTGCCGAGCGCGACGGCGACGCGACGTCGAGCGGTGAGCGAGGCGCGCGGCGCGGCGGCGGGTCGGTCTGAATCGGTGCGGCGACAGTCAGGGCGCGCGACGGCGAGGTGGGCGCGGCGGCGCAGGGTGTGGGGAGAGGGTTTTTGCGAGAGGAGTTTTTCTTCTTTTTTTTTTTTTAAATAAATAAGCTTGGAAATCCTAAATTCCCTTCCCTAGGCTTCCCTCCTTCAAACCCAAGTTGACTCATTTATTTTTCTTAATTAATTCCAAACTCCCATCTCTCTTTGAGGCCGAGGTTCGAGTCCTCCAAAATCATCTTCTAATCCTTATTTTAATTTAACTAAAATCTGGTGCATTACAATACTCCCTCCTTAGAAGACTTCCGTCCCCGAAGTCATTGCTTCTAAAACAACTCTGGGTAACATCTCCTCATCTCCCTTCCAACTCCCGGTAGCTTCCTCAACTCCTTGATTCCGCCACTTTGCACTTTCACTAGGTCAATTGCCCGGTTCCTCAAAATCTTTTTCTCAAATGCTAAGATCTTTATGGGTTTTTCCTCAAAGCTCGAGTCATGGTTTAGCCGCAAAGGCTCAAAATCTATGACATGCGAAGGGTCTGCCACATCTTGGCGGAGCATCGAAACATGGAACACACTATGCATCTGCGCGCCAAGGTGGCGGCAATGCTAACCGGTAGCTACGGCTCCGATCCTCTCGAGGATCTCGAATGGTCCGACAAACACGGGCTCGGCTTCCCTTCCTACCAAACCTCGTAACTCCACGCGCCGGAGCAACCTTAAGGAATACGTCTTTGGCCAATCTCAAACTCCAACTCTCTACGCCCTCGACATCGGCGTAGCTCTTACGCTTTGCTGCATGCGGTCAACATTCGAGCCACGATCTTACGGATGCCCTCATTGGTCAAGCTGGAGCAACTCGGACCCAATACGCCTATCTCCAACCTCTTCCTGAATCACGGGGACTGCAGCGCCTACCATACAATGCTTGAGCGGTGCCATCCGAATGGTTGATCAAAACTATTGTTGTAGGCGAACTCCATCAAATACAAATCATCGGTCCCAAGCGCCGGGAAATCCAACACGCAGGCTCGCAACATATCCTCTAAGATCTGGTTTTACCCTCGATCAGCCATCGATCACCAGGGTGGAAGGTCAGGCTTTGTAAGCTGCACTCTGCGCCCAAGCTTTGCTGAAGGGCCTTCCAAAACCGTGATGTAAACCGGGAATCCCGGTCGGAGATAATTTTAATCGGCACTCCGTGATACCTCACTATCTGCTCAAGGAACACCGTGCTTGCCGCTCTCACGGTGTAATTTATCCTGCTCGAATGAAGTGGGCACACTTAGTCAACCTATCAACGACCACCCAAATCTGCATGCATATCCTCTAGGGTTTACGGGCAATCCCGAAATAAAATCCATGGTAATTTCCTCCCACTTCCACTGTGGCACCCGAAAGCGATCGCGCAGCAACCTGCTGGTTTACTGCTGGCGCCTTCACTTGCCCGACAAGTGAGACACCGATCGACAAATGGGCAATCTCCTCTTCATCCCCATCCACCAAAAAGTGCGCTTAAGATCTTGGTACATCTTGTTACCTCCTGGGTGCCATGCAAAGGCGAGGTGTGAGCCTCGATCAACAATTCCGAACGAATACGCAGCATCGGCCGGGACACATAGCCGTCCCTTATATCGCAAGCCACCATCTGCATATATCTCAAAGTCGAAGTCACCATCGGCTGGACCCTCTCATACAACTTTTTCAACTTAGGATCATCCAATTGGCCGTCAATAATCCTTTGCCTTATCGAAGGTTGGATGGATGGTCACCGTGGCTACCCGGCGGTAACATCCCCAACAACATCGCTACTACGCCTCTCGAGGTCTTTCCTTATGATACTTTTGGGATTTGCCAACGTTGCTAGATGCGAGGTCTTCCTACTTAGTGCATCCGCCACAACATTTGCCTTTCGGGGTGATACAATATCTCACATCGCCGTAATCCTTCACGAGTTCCACCCACCTCCTCTGCCTCATGTTCAGTCCTTACGGTGAAGAAATACTTGAGGCTTTGGTGATCCGAGAAAATCTGAATCTTTTCCCCATACAAGTAGTGCCTCCAAATCTTAAGTGCAAAGACGACCATCACGCCAACTCCATGTCATGAGTCGGGTAATTACGCCTCGTGCGGTTTCAAGCGCACAGAAGCGTATGCTATCACCTTACCGTGTTGCATCAAAACGCAACCCCAACCCAAACTTGCTGGCATCACTTTGTACACCACGAAACCCCCGCTTCCCTCCGGATCGCCAACACCGGCAGAGACGTCAAACCGCTCTTTAGCTTAGCAAAACTCTCATCGCACTTCCTATCCCAAACGAAATCAACACCTTTCCTCGTCAATCGAGTAAGCGGGGCGGCTAAAGCGGAAAAATTTTGAACGGCGCGTCGGTAATATCCGGCCAAACCTGCAAGCTACGAATCTCCGACCGCGATCGTCGGTGCAGCCCACGAACTAACGGCCTCTACCTTGAAGGGTCCACGACCACTCCTCCTTAGACACAACGTGTCCCGGAAAAGCTACCTCCTCGAGCCAAAGTCACACTTTGAGAACTTCGCATAGAGCTTGTTCTCGCGCAAGGTCGCCAAAATCATCTTAGGTGCGAGGCATGGTCCTCCTTAGACTTGGAGTACACAAGAATGTCGTCTATGAACACGATGACAAAGCGGTCCAAGAACGCCTTGAACACTCTGTCCATCATGTCCATGAATGCAATGGGGCGTTCGTCGATCCGAAAGACATGACTACGAACTCATAATGCCCATACCTCGACACTAACGCTGTCTTGGGAATATCGCATCCCGAATTCTCAAGCCGGTGGTAGCCCGACCTCAAGTCAATCTTCGAAAACACACAAGCTCCTGGAGCCTGGTCAAACAGTCATCGATACGAGGCGGCGGATACTTGTTCTTAATGGTTACCTTGTTCGGTTCCTGTAATCGATGCATAGACGCATCGAGCCATCCTTTTTCTTAACAAACAAAGACGGGTGCTCCCCACGAGGACACACTCGGCCTAATAAATCCTCTGTCAAGCAACTCCTGCGGTGTTCTTTTAACTCTTTCACTCTGCTGGCGCCATGCGATAAGGAGCTTTCGAGATAGGGGCGAGTCCCCTACAAGCTCTATTGAGAAATCCACCTCTCTCTCTCTGGCGGCGGCCGTGCAACTCCTCGGGAAAAACATCTGCAAACTCTTGCACTATGGGCACTGCTCGATGAGATATCCGGTCACGGTTCTCGCCGGTCAACTTAGCTAAGAAACCCCAAGCTCCTCGAGCTAACAAGCGGTGAGCTTTAATCGCCGAAATCACCGGCGGACACACCCCACTCTGGGTGCCCCGAAATTTAAAGCTAGGCCTACACGCGGCTGAACACCACCTCCTTACAACGACAGGTCAATCATAGCGTGGTTATCACTAACCAATCCATGCCGAGGATCACATCAAAACCGCTCATATCTAACACTATGAGGGTAACCCATGAGTCCGGTCGGACACCGTATCCGACCATCCCTTACTATCAAGCTGCTTGACATACTAGTTCCCGAGGGAGTAGCGACAAATAACTCAAAACCTAGAGGCTCTAAATTCATGCAAGCATGCTCAAGAAAAAAAAATGAAACAAAAGAATGGGTGGAACCCGAATCAAACAACACAAAGGCGAGGTGATCAAGAACTAGGAGCGTGCACCTTGCTGCGGTCCGGCTCTCTCGACCTCTGGCGAGTCGTAGCATATACTCTTCCTCGTTTCTTTGAAATTGGCCGTGCCACCACCGCTTTCTGGTTGCAATGTCGGGCCGATGTCCCTCCTTACCACGCTTATAGCAAGCTCTAGGGTTACCACCACAAGGCCCCCAATCTTTGCTTACCACGGGGTCTACAATACGGTGGCGGCCTCCTACGCCTGTTGGCGAGGCCGATCGCGATTCTACGATCCCGGTCTTGGTCTCTGCCATGATAAGTACTCGACGGCGGCCGACCGCCTCCATGACCATTACCACTGCGTCAAACTTACGCTTCGACGACCCGAGTACACTGGGGCCTTACGCACTACAAGACTAACAACTCGCTCTCTGGAGGATACTTTCCATCATATATAGTTGCCAATCGCCTTTGCCTTGGCAAAAGTCTCTGGGCACAGTGCCTAACATCCTGAGACACTCCACGCTCGGACCACAATAAACTTCCCGATCTTCACTCGGGGTAGCAATCAATCTGCGGTGCGAAGTACCCATACTCCGAAAACTTCCTCTCATACACCTCGATTGGGTGGACCCACTTTAAGGTTGAAAACACTCTGATCATCTTTTCTTGGGCTTCTTCACTAATAAATTTTGCCTTGAACTCACTTTGAAGAATTCCCGGGTGGCGGGGAGACCAGTGGTCTCTCACTCAAGGTGGAATCCCACCACCACTTAGTCTTCGGCTAACGCATGAGTCGCACATCGAGCTCACAGCACCTCGGACAAGCCATTACCATAAAAGTATACTCTAGTTCGGCAATCCACCGGCCGCCACGGTGGTTCCCCAGGGGCACTAAACTTCTCCGGCTTCCATTTGACGAAATCTTTTAGCCACTTGCCCAAATCCTCAGCACCTTCCGCCACAACGGCCTCGTTCACAATTGGCTCTCCGAGTTTGGCGATGATCGGGCGGCGCGGCGGTCCTCTCTTGAACTAACTCGGTCACCGCTCTATCCGAATCCGAGACTCCTCCTGCTGCGGCAACGAGCTGCGTCTCGACCCCTCACTGCTCGGCTCTGCAGTCGAGGCAAAGAACCCAACCATAAGAGCCCTCATGGACTCCACAAAAGCAACTCCGGTGCAGCACCTCTCGAGGCCGAAGTTGCCTCCACGCCTCACCGGGCAACACAGTGAGAAGGGCACAGTAGGCGGCCTAACATCGAAGATCGGCTTGGGACGACGTCCCTCCCGTGTCGGAATCAATACGAATGCCCTGGCTGGTCGGCCTTGAGCCTCCCTGCCCTCTACGAGTGACTGGCATAACGACAATCTACACTCAAACGAACAATGAGTCGTAACTGCTTTTCCTGCTCCTCAACAACAAGTCATATACATGCAAGGTGCAAATGGTATTGTAATTCTTAACCCTTAACCTTAAACTTTCGGACATACACGATGGTCATGGCGGAGCGCCGATGATCATGGAAAACAACCTACAAGCTGCAGTCGATCTCTACGAACCTATAACTCGGGCTCGATACCAACTGTAAGGACCCGACCCAAAAGAAGCGGTCTCTAACCTAGATCCTTACTTAGCATGCATGCCTAGGAATGTAAAACGTCATTCAGAGTTTGAAATTTAAATCTTTGAAATAAGTACATTAAAAACAAGTAAAATATAATTCCATTTAAAATAAACAGTAGATGACTGATCGAGACTTTCTTAAAAACAAATCAAGGGAAACGGTGCGAGAAACACAAAATAGGTTTTGAGTACTTTTCCTAGGGACTCAAGTCCCACTACATGCTAAATCATAAGAAAACAATAAAAGAATATGCATCCCAGTCGGCTATCCATGATCATCCAAAGACCTCCTCCTAGCCATCCCGCCGATGTCCCAAGTTACACGGTGGAAACCACGAGAAAATAAGGGTGAGTAACGAGTTACTCGGTAAGAATCCCCAACCGGGTACAATACGAAAACATATCATTTAGCACACGGACATGCAACCATGCAAAGACTCAGAGCCAACGGATGGGTTAACAGAACGTCACTCTTGGGGCTTGCCTATTCGAGGCTTACAAACTACCAGCTACCCCTAGGTTCCACACAGGGTGTCCTTGAGCCTTTCACAACCTAGGACTCGGTGTTGCCCATCGGGGACTTATACACCTAGGATGCCCATCGTGGTCTTACACCTCCAACTCGGTGATGCCCATCGGACTTATACACCTAGGATGCCCATCGGGTCTTACTCCTCCAACTCGGTGATGCCCATCGAGACTTATACACCTAGGATGCCCATCGGGTCTTACTCCTCCAACTCGGTGATGCCCATCCGGGTCTTATACACCTAGGATGCCCATCGGGTCTTACACCTCCGGATCGGTGATGCCCATCGGGTCTTATACACCTAGGATGCCCATCGGGTCTTACACCTCCGCATCGGTGATGCCCATCGGGTCTTATACACCTAGGATGCCCATCGAGGTCTTACACTCCAACTCGGTGATGCCCATCGGGTCTTATACACCTAGGATGCCCATCGGGTCTTACACCTCCAACTCGGTGATGCCCATCGGGTCTTATACACCTAGGATGCCCATCGGGTCTTACACCTCCGGATGTCCATTGGGGTCTTACCCAGCCGGGGCGCACTTTGATTACCCCTACAATCTCTTACACTATACCAATTCCTAGCATGGCACTAACGGGATAACGTGGTCACGGTTATGCCGAGACAATTTAACCCCTAGCTTGAAACTAACGGGATATCGGGAATCACAAGCGCAAAACCATCCGAAAACAAGAAAGAACAAGCAACCTATCCACTAGCGTTTCATACATACACAACACATAGCATGCTATCAAAGTATTCGCAAGGTCCACACAACCCGGTAAGAAATCCTTACGAGTGAATAGATCCAACGATCAACGGATGACTCTCGAGCTTCTAAGCGAACCCGACAACCTAAGCAAGTAATAAAAATCAACCTAGTTAACCAACAAAGAAAAAAAAAAAACACAAAAGTCCAAAGGGTCACCTCGGAATTTACCAACCGAGAAGGCACCAGTGCTCGGCAAAGCGCGGCGTGCGGGCAAGGCGTCGCGGAGTGCGTGTTCGCGCGCGCGATCGATCGCTGAAATTTCGCTGCTTCTTTGGCGGCGGTGCGTGCAAAGCAGGCGCTGGGCGCGGTGCGCTGGTGCAAGGGCGAGGCGCGTGGCCCTCGCAGCGATCTGATGAGGCGGGGACGTGCGGCCGGGCCGACGGCCGTCTGCACGCGGCGCGTCTTTGGCCGGGCGCGCGACGCAGCGATCTTGGTGCCGAGCGGGCGTCGCGTCTTGGAATGAGAATCGGCGCGGCGGCGAGCGGGCTCATTGGAGTAGGCGTCGGGCGCGACGCCGAGGTACGGACGGACGGCACACAGTGGGTGTCTTTGACCCGATCTCGCGCGTGCGGTCGGTTGGATCGACGCTGCTGGGGTGCAGTCTGCGGCGGGCGAATGCGGCGCAGGCGCCGCAGCGTCGTCGCGGTGAGCGCCGCAGTCGCGACGTCGAGCGGTGAGCGCATGGTGCGACAGGCGAGCGAGAGCGCCGCGGTCGCGACGTCGCCGAGCAGGCGAGCGCGCACGGTGCGACGGCGGTGGGCTGAACGGTGCGGCGACAGTCAGGCAGCGCGACGAGCGAGGTGAGCGCGGCGCGGGGGTGTGGGGAGAGGTTTTTGCGAGAGGAGTGTTTTCTTCTTTTTTTTTTTTTAATAAATAAGCTTGGAAATCCTAAATTCCCTTCCTAGGCTTCCTCCTTCAAACCCAAGTTGACTCATTTATTTTTCTTAATTAATTCCAAACTCCCATCTCTCTTTGAGGCCGAGGGTTCGAGTCCTCCAAAATCATCTTCTAATCCTTATTTTAATTTAACTAAAATCCGGGCTGTTACAGCAGGCGATGGCGAGGCGCTGGGAGCGCGCGGCAAAATGTGCGATCGCGGCGCGGCCGTGGACGCGATGGACGCTACGGACGGGTCTTCGCGACGCCTCTGGCGCGCTGCGCGACGGCCGGGTGCTCGGGATGCGTCTTCTTTGGCGCGCTGGCGTCTGGGCGCCTTCTTCTGGGCGCTGGCGCTGAAATGCTGCGCGATCTGGCTGGGCTACTCGGCTGGGCTGCTTGGCTGGCCGGAACGACACTCGGAGGACTCTTGGGAGAAGACTCACGCAAGATGGCTAGAGAGAAAAAGGGTTGGGCGGCCATGGGGGTTTGGAGAAGAAGACATAACAAAACCTAATTTTCTTTCATTTAATCAAATGCACCAAAACCCGAAGAACTCAAGGCTAACCAAGATATGCTGCGGAGAGAGTAACAAAAACACCTGGTGGCTCAACTGGCCACACCACCCACCTGACTTCCCAGACCACTTGGGTTCGAAACCCACCAAACACATCTTTATCTCCTAATTTTCTTTTTGCATCTCCCCATGCCCAAACACCACCACAAAGCCTCGAAAACTTACATAAGACCATCTAATAATTTTAGCAACTGGAAAAAGACATAAACGGCCCTGACGGCCCAACCAAATTACCAAAATACCCCTAGGGCATACCTGGAAGACCGAGATGAAAACCTGGGCCGTTACATCAAGCTACCAAGGACTCAATGCGAGTAAGACTGTTAGAAATCATATGCATTCATCATTTAGCACGCTAGAGGCTCAACATCGCATTTGAGAGTAAAAATGAATAAACTATACTTAATGCGCTAGAGGCTCACCCAAACTTGTTAGCCAAGCAAATCAACTCTATAAATAGCAAGAAAGAAGTTGCCATCGGGGAGCTGATGAGGGTGGCTAGAACTGGTAGAATGGCTAAAACCAATCTACGTGAACCAGAGTTGGTGGTGTTCATAGGAGCCGATGATAAGGAGTCAGCACGCTTCACAACTGCGCCAATTCCTATTGTTGTTTTAGTGTTATTTAGTTAGGAAAATATTGCAGAATTGTTTTGACTTTTAGTAATGAGATATTTAAATTTCCCTTATTATCTGTTTATTTCTATGTCTTGTTAGATAGAAGCTATGGTGATAATTCGTATGTAGAATGCATGCTGTTGTTGTAGATTTTTAGTTTATATAATTCAACAATTTATTTTCTAAGTATGCATCGACTAGCTACCCATGTATGCTAACCTTCAATAAACTCGGAAGAGGGAACTGAAGGCAGGTCCAGTATGTTACAATAGGTTCATAGTGAGATCTCTTGCATGATTTAAGGAGTTAGGAATAACCTTACTATCGCACAGGTTTAGTTAAGTAACTACTGCGAAAGTAGAGTTAGTTGTAAATTATTAAGTGCGGAAAACACTTATTAAGACGGGGAAGTGTGGGATCTATTTACCATTGTTACATATTTAGCTTCTTCTTATATCTGCGATTGTCACCTTTTATGCTCATTAATTTATGGTTTATCTAGAGTCTTAGAAGAAAAACCCAATCAACCATCAATTTCATACTTTTTTATCTTTTCGCACATTTCTAGTATGAATAGTTCTAGACCTCAATCCCTGTGGAGATCGATAATTTACTCGTTACTTGCTGCATGCTGACCGCGTATACTTGCGCGTAGTAATTTGAAGCCACACTTAATGCTAAGTTAAGCTTAGAATACATTAAATTGCATAGTTATTTCAGAACGAGTCACACCTAGTCAAGTTTTTTGCGCCGTTACAGGGGATTGATTATTTAGTATTAGAATTATTAGTTTAAGAGTTATTTTACACTGATCGGAAAGTTGAAAACTTCTTTTTTAGGGGTACCGAGATTCAAATCGCATCAATCAATAGGGAAAAAGTCCCAACACATTACCAAAATCAACAATCATCATAGATGGCATTTAATCACATTGCGAATCAGTATTAGAGTAACAATATTACCCCACCACAACCACGTTTTTATCAGCAACTAGGGTATGTAAGGGAGACAAACACAAAAATTCTCAATTCAATATATCCTAACTGGGCGAATCAGCACAATTTGGAGAAGACCATGACAACATTTTTCAAGGTCAAATTAATTTGTATGGAGGTCACAACATGAATCATACGAGGCAATACGGGAGTCATGAACCTGGATACCGAAAGTGGACTTATGAGTAATCTCCTAGAGACATACATATGGAACATGAAATACGACTTAAACGTCAAGATTGGATGAGGGAAAATGGAATTATTTCCATGCCCCAAGAACCAAATCGCGAAATTGAATCCGCATTGGAGGAAACACGTAGGAAAAGCGTAGCCAACAAAGAAGTTACAGAACCAGACGAATAATTTCTAATGGTTGAGGCACTTAACGAGGTGGCAACAGATGAAATTGACTATGGACTCTCATGGGAAGATTTCAGACTAACCATCATGAAAAAGAACGAAGAGTCCATAACTTTAAGGCGCACAACAAAAGAAGAAGAGCAAAGGGTACGATATCAACAACAGGAAAAAGAGTAGGACAGGTTTGCCAACCCATAAATTCCAGAAACTGATAATGAGGAGGAAATTGTCTGTAAGAATGAAGAAGGTACCAATATTGACATTGTGCAGAAAACAAGTGATGACAGTCATAACAAGGATGCAAATTCCCAAATTCTTAGCTTCGGGACTAATGAGTCTACAAATTATAGCAATGATGTTTTAACGCAATCCAATCGGATGACAGAAGAATCATCAGAGCCACAGGAAAACGTAGATAACATGCAAAACAATGAATCACCAACAATTGTGCTAAGAATTTTTCAGCTATCCTGCCCACAACCACACAAGGAATTAATCACTCGAGAAAGCAACACCAGGGAAACCCAAATAAGCATCATCCTAACGTTTCGTACACTATTAACCCTGACTTTGGTAGGAGGTACACGCATGATAACTCTCAAAGAGAGCATATTTTAGGCTGCTTAATTTGCATTATTTAATATTTAGGTAAAGAAAGGAGCATAATTAATTGAGCTGGTCGGTTGGCCATAAGCCAATCGAGGGACTAAAGCCAAAACTTGAGTCTACTGTAGAGAAGCTAATGGTGGTGCTGTGGGAACTGATGACAAGGAGACTACACACCTTCACCGGTGCCAATTCAATTTATTGTTTTTATTAGGAGTAGTTGTAGTATTTAAACATTTCATAGTTGTAATAAAATCATCTGGTTTAAACTTCTATTTTGTGTTATTTAATATGATTGCGTTATAGGAGTATATGATGGCTAATTATGAATAGATCATGTTATGAGTGTAGGTCATTGAATGTTACACTACTGAATGTTTATAATATATATATATATATATGCGTCAATTACCTACCCGCCCATGTACCTTGCGAAGAATCGGAAGAGGAATCGCATGTTGACCCAGTATGCTACTTTAGGTTGCATTAACAGCTGTTTAGAATTTAGGGAGTTAGGAATAACCTCACTATTGCTTACATTGCCCTGTGCTAAGTATGGTGTTCGCAACGGAAGCTGGTTCGCCCATAAATCATGAGTCACGGAAGTGATAATTGTTAGGGAAGTAAGACATTTATTGGCAAGTCCGTGCTCTTAGCCTTTTCTCGGAATACGTAGTTAGCATTACTCATTACATTCATTAGTATTTTATCTCCGTATTTTATTTATTTTATTAAAAAAAACCAAACCACTCAACAATATATGCTTATTTACTTTTTTCGCATGACTTTGACTTAATTGGTATTCGCTCTAGACATCAATCTCTATGGGGTTGATAAATTTATATACTTATTACTTGCTGCAATTCCTTACCGCGTATACTTGCACGTAAGTGATTCCAATTGCATTTCACATAAGAATTAGTTACTGTTCAATATATTAGCAGTGGAATCGTCCAGTCAAGTATTTGACGCCGTTGCCGGGGATTGATTATTTAGAGTTAATATACTTAGGAAAAAGTAGTCCTTAATTGTCTAAGATTGATTTCTTTTTTATTCAGGGAAACGTGAAGTCCAAACTAATTTGATCAGAAGGGAAACAGAGTCCCAGAGCAACTCATCACCACGATTATTTAATGGAACTTAGTCAGTCTACAAATCAGCAATGGATGCAATACTATATTCCGCAATATTTAGACAACTTACAGCAACAAGGCTATGTAGAGGAATTTAACATAGCACATCTTCGTTCGAATGAAAATTTCCAGTCACACTATTGGGAAGACCATAGCAGCTTCTTTTTGCAACAGTTTGATCCGCGAGGAGAACATAGCAACAGGGAATATACATGGGATGCTAAGAGTCATGAACCTAGGAATCACATGTATCCTTCTAGGTAGCCGCCGATGGATATGACTGTAGAGGAAGAAGAATAGCTAAGAAGGAAACGATGATTGACGGATAATGGTATCATATCAGAACCTCAGCAGCCCCATATTGAGAACCAACACTTTCTGCGAGAACCAGTAGGAACCTATGCAACAAGTAGTAGGCGAGCAGAAGAGTCATATCTAGAGGCCGAAATACTTAACGAGGAAGCATTAGAGATTTGCTCTATGAGAAAGATCTCTCATGGGAGGATTTCCGAGCAGCCACAATAGCCAGAGCACAAGAGGCCAGAGAACTACAACTTGCAGAAATAGAAAGAGAGTAGGAGCGACGATACAGGGAACAAGAAGAAGCTTGGGCAAGGTTCGCTACCCCAGCAGTTTCAAAAGTAGACGAAACAAAATATGTTGAGGAGAACAACAAATAAAGCTCCATGATCGATCTTGAAAATACAACTGAAGGTGAAAACCGCTAACATGAGGGCATACAAGGTGATGAACCTATTGATTCAGGGGAAGCAAGTACACATCAACCCGAAAGAGGAGAAGTGGACTCTACCCATCTGCAAGAAAAAGAGCACAGCGTTGAAAATCTCAATCTACCATAAATTGTATCTGAGTTTTTCTCGTTAACAACAGAGCACACATCACAGTAATTGATTTGTCGAAGCAGCGACACATAGGGAATTCAACCAAGCTTGCGCATAATTAATTACATCTTATCAGCGCTGTATTTGATAGAAGGTCAACGCATTAAAGCGCATGGAGAAGAAAGACAGGAGAAGGAGACCAAAGATGGTGTCGCCCTCGAAATTATAATATGGCCAAAACATGGATGACTATGCCAGATGGAATTAGCGCAAAGATTCCGCCCATAGCTGCTTAGCCGCATTCCTGGAATGTGAAAATCTGGTATCTCTGACTTTGCTCACAATATTTAATTGCTTTTAATTAGGAAAATTTTATTTTATTTGGTTTCGTAATTTTAGGAATTATTTCTATTTCTGCAATTTCCATTTTTATTGTTTTACATTTAGTAAGGAATTAGACCGAATGATGTTAGATACTTTCCTTGAAAATTGATTGCTTTCCTTATTTGAGGATTCTGAATTGAATACTCGACCTCTATATAAACTCGGTATGAGGAGACTCGATCACAACACTCCATACTTGTCTCATTCAAAAGTTAACTCTTTTACATCCCTTTCAAATGGCCTCAAACAACACCTTGCACCTCAAAGGACAAGAAGTTGAAAGGAGAGCGGAACAAAATGCGGTGGAATCTGCCAACGCCAGATATGCTGCACTACTAAAGAAGAGGTTTTGGAGAGATCAAGGCTGTGCGAATGCATTCATGACCAAGGCTACCTTCCAAAAGATATATAGCTTAGGTTGGGGAAGTTTGACCACACCGAGATTGGACGTGAGACAAGATTGGGTTCGCCAGTTCTATACGAATCTAAATAAAGAACGAAAGTTCTTTTCTTTAGTAGAGGGGCAACTAATTTACTGTAGATCGTCGACTTTTAACAAAGTCTTCTATCTACCGAATGAACTTAGACAAGAAGGATGAAAGCTGCTGAGGAAGCCAACCAAGGTGCAACTATAGGATTGTGTAAAGATTATTGGTGTAGAAAGGGCCAAGTGGAGAAACCGATGTACGTTCATGATGGAAGATGTCAAGCCTGAGTTGCGAAGATGGATTATGTTTAATAAAAATGCAATCATACCTTCAAAAACTGCAAAGATAGTCAGCAGAGAGCAAGTATTGCTACTTTTTACGATCGTAAGCGGAGTAAGCGTTAACCTGGGGAAGATAATGGAAGGACAGATTCAGCGATGGGCTTCGACTAATCGTAGAAAGATGTTTCACCCGTATACCATTACACAGCTGTGCAGAGATCAAGGGGGTTCAGACGCAGCTAACTGATAGATTGTTAAAAATCCAACTAAGAAAGGTGAAAGGCATGGAAGAAGAAGGCAACGAAGGAAATGAAATGATGCTCATAAATATAGATAGCCTGGTGCATCAGTTTGATAAGCTATGAAAAACCACGGATAACTACTTGACCTATGTGAATTCAAGAGAAGAACTAATTCTGAAAGCTGCTAGAGCATTACATGAATACTCCGAGTGGGCTGAATTTCTAAAATACTCAAGAAATTCGGAGTCTGTCAAGGGCAAGGGAAAAAAAAGCGGCAGAGCAGTAAAGTAGATGAAAGTCTCGCTCTCTTTTATTATGCTTTCTATATGTTATTTTCTTCCGCATGCATTTCCTAATTAGATTCTTTATTAGGATCATTCATCTAGGACGCAATTTACTTAATTCTTATGCTGTTTCTTTAATCTAGTAGTTCTTTTCTTTTGAAAGTCTAATAAGTGTTTATTATCATAACAATTAAATCTAATGGAAATATTAGTTCAAGTTATAGAATTCTTAAGTTCCCTCATATTCAAACCTAGCATTAGAATAATCTCCTTCATAAATGATATAAAGCACCAAAAATCTGCAAGGAAGCCAAAGAAACTCACAATAGCGTAGATCAATCGCGTCAATAGAAAGCTTGGGGGAACTAAGCCTCACCTTGATTGAGGATAATGAAGATTTTAAGTTAGGGGGTGAGGGTAGCTCGGTTTTTAAACTTCAAAAAAAAAGAAAAAAAGAAAAAAAATCAACCTACTCTGGCAAAAATAAGAAGGTCGTTACTGGCGTATGAGCCTAAGGATACCTTAAGTATTTCGCTGTCTACATTAGCGCAAGCTTGAAATTCTCTTGTTAAGCAGAATTGTGTGATGCTCAAAGATTTACGCTAAGAACTATGAAATTTAGTAGATATAAGTGTAACTTGCGAGGAATGCGAAAAGCATAACCAAAATCCTCAAAAGACACAAGGATTAGAACAGATACCTTCGAAGAGTAATTTGGGAAAACTTTGAACTAGATGCAATTGCACACAATGGGTTGAGCATTATGGAGTACTTGCAATGAGGGGTAATTTGTCAGTAATGATAGAGAAGATTTTAAGGCTTAAACTGAATCTTTTGGAAAATTTGATAACTGCAAGGAGAATTAAGTTTCTCATTGGAAATAAGACGTGTGTTAAGAATCACGGAAGTAGATGGGAAAAAGGTAGAAATGTTGAGTTAATGAAAATAAGCATCCTAAGCGAATAAGCCGATATAAGTTTGAGGGTGTGATAACTCTCAAATAGAGTATATTTTAGGCTACCTAGTTTGCATTATTTTAATATTTAGGCAAAATATATGCGTTCCTAGTAGAAATACGGAGAAATAACTTTGAAAATCAACTTGCATTCATAATGTCACATCAAAAGCATGAATCCGCGCTTTAGCACAAATCACAAAATAACTGTGCCAAATTAATGCTTTTTAGCAAGATTTCATGCAACATCGAGGAAAAGACAACAATGCGAATGATGACCACATCGCGCGAAGACGTAGAACCCAAAGAAAGAATTACATTCGACAAAGTTTCGTCTATAAGGAAAGAATCAGATAATCAATTATGCAATCAAGGCAGTGCAATCGAATAAATCCCGATGAAAATAATTGAATATGCATTGATGATGATCTATACAGCTCACCTCTATTTGCGGATCACAAAATTCAATCCTATAAATACCAAAGCAAGGAGCAGAATTCATTGAGCTGGTCGGTTGGCCGTAAGCCGATCGAGGGACTTAAACCAAACCTTGGGTCTAATGTAGAGAAGCTAATAGTGGTGCTGTGGGAACTGATGACAAGAAGACTACATGTAACGGCCCAGTTTTCCATGCTGGTTTCCCAGGTGTTTTCGGTTCATGATTTGGATGTTTGGTTGGGCCGTTAGAGCTATTCTAACCCTTGAGGGCATTTTGGTCATTTTTCCCTCGGGGCCAGTTTTGTGGATAATCAGGATTCCAGGGATATTTTGGTCTTTTTCCGAGGCTTGTTTGTTTGTTGGTTGCAAGTTCCAAGAGTTTGTGTTGTTTGTGCTGGTTGTTCCGAACTTGGAGGTAGTTCGGTTAATTATAAAATTAAAGGAAATTAAAGTGCTTCCATTGGGATATGAACCCTTGACCTGAATGGGGGTTTTGGAGGCTTGGATTTAATGAGTTTATTTAAAGAGAAAAGGTTGCTTCAGTTGGGATTTGAAGGGGGAAAACCTAGGGAAGAAATCGCTTAACCTATTTAAGAAAGAAAAAGAGAAGCATATTTTTTAGATTCTTCATTCTTCCTTGCCGCATGAATTCTCCAAGATTTCTCCTCTTTCTTGCCATTTCTCCAAGAACCCGAGCCAAGAGTCGAAGGGTAAGATCTCTTTTTTCTTCTTCTTCTTCCCTAGCCAAAAAACCTTCTCTTTGTTGCTCGCCCAAGCCCTAACCGACGGAGATGCTTTGTGGGTGTTTTCTTTCCAGCCGAGGCCTTCACCTTGGCACATTCTACCCTAGGCATTTGCCCCAACAGCACCAGTGCTACAGCGGCGAGCCAAGCCTGAGCCTCTTTGCTCGTCCAGCAGCAACTGCTGCGCAGCCCCATCTGTTCGCCCCAGTGAAGTTGCAGCAAATGCAGCGGATCGCCCTTGCACACAGCATCCTTCGCCGACCAACAACAGCTACATCGCAGCCGCCGTCGCCTAGCCTCCGGGCGGCGATCGCAGCCCAGCATCGGCATCACCTCGCCAAGCCGAACTGAAGGCAGCCAGATCGCCTACGCCCTTCCGCCTGTTTGCTCTCACCCGTGCGCCCATCGTCGCCGCAGCGAAGTGGCATCACCTCGTTCGTCCGCGACCGTACATTCTTGCAGCATTGAGATGCCGTTCTACCGACACGTTGTAGTCTGCCCGCTTGCGAGCTGCCGCATCAGCAAAGCCATAGCCTACATCCCTTTGCCGATTACGCCATGCAGCAGCCTCATCCGTCTAGGCCGAATCGCGCAACACGCTTTCTTTCTCCTGCAGCCGCTTCACCCGCAGCAGCGCCCCTTCGTCGTGTGCAGCCGCATTACCAGCCCGCACAGTAGTGCCTCTTCGCCATGCAAAGCTTTGCCCCAACGAAGCCCCGAGGCAGTAGAGTTGTTTTCTCTGGTTTTCGTCTGGTTCTCGGTTTGGGTAACCTCTGTTTCCCTTGCGTTATTGGTTAAGTTAGATGCTTGCAGGTGTATTGATCGTCTTAATGTCGATGTTAGGTGTTGTGCCTTGTTGGTAGCCTACAGCTCGAGGAGCTCTTAGTTTGTGTGATTGTTTTCTACTTGTTTCCAAGTAAGGATTTCTTACAGGAGTTGTGTGGACCCTGCGATTACTTTAATGGTATGTTGATATCTTGTAACTGTTTATGAGCATTCTAGTGGATGGGATTCTGTAACGGCCCAACCCATCGCTAGCCAAGATATTGTCCGCTTTAGCCCACTGGCGTCACGGATTTGTTTCTCCCCCCATGGGAAAACGCGTCTTGCTAGGGAAAGGTGTCCACACCCTTTATAAGAAGTGCTTCGTTCCCCTTTCCAACCGATGTGGGATTCCCCTATGGGTTTCCACCTCCCCTTAGAGGTCCAGCATCCCGATGGACCCGGCACACCGGCCCGAGGCCTTTCTCTGATACCATCTGTAAGGACCCGACCCAAAAGAAGCGGTCTCTAACCTAGATCCTTACTTAGCATGCATGTCTAGGAATGTAAAACACCATCCAACGTACTAATTTAAAACTTTTGCAATCAACAGAACTTTAAACAAACCACAAAAGCCAATGTAAAAATCAAGAGTAATTGACTGATCAGTTCTTTTCTTAAAAACAAACAAGAGTACGGTACGAGAACCATAAAATAGTTTGAGTGTTTCCCTAGGGACTCAAGTCCTACTACATGCTAAATCATAAAGAAAACAATAAAAGAACATGCATCCCAGAGTCAGCTATCCATGATCATCCAGCCGCCTCCTCCTAGACATCCTGCCTATGTCCCAAGTTACCTGGTGGAAAACCACAGAAAATAAGGGTGAGCAACGAGTTACTCAGTAAGAATCCCCAACCGGGGTACAATACGAAAACATATCATTTAGCACACGGACATGCAACCATGCAATGACTCAGAGCAAACAGATGGGTCAACAGAACGTCACTCTTGGGGCTTGCCTATTCGAGGCTTACAAACTACCAACTACCCTAGGTTCCACACAGGTGTCCTTCGAGCCTTACACAACCTAGGACTCGGTGTTGCCCATCGGGGACTTATACACCTAGGATGCCCATCGGGTCTTACACCTCCAACTCGGTGATGCCCATCGGGGACTTATACACCTAGGATGCCCATCGGGTCTTACAGGCTCCAACTCGGTGATGCCCATCGAGGACTTATACACCTAGGATGCCCATCGAGTCTTACACCTCCAACTCGGTGATGCCCATCGGGACTTATACACCTAGGATGCCCATCGGGGTCTTACACCTCCAACTCAGTGATGCCCATCGGGGACTTATACACCTAGGATGCCCATCGGGGTCTTACACTTCCAACTCAGTGATGCCCATCGGGGACTTATACACCTAGGATGCCCATCGGGGTCTTACACCTCCGGATGTCCATCGGGGTCTTACCCGAGCGGGACCTAAACTAGTTACCCCTACAGTCTTCTACACTATACATCACCCGCCTATGCCTGGCACGGAACTAACACGATAAAATAGAACAAAGTATGCCAAGATAATTAAACTCCTAGCATGAAACTAACAGGATATATCAGGAATCACAAAAAATCATCTGGAAACAAGAAAGAGAAAGCAACCTATCCACTAGAAATTCCATACAAACACAACACATGGCATGCTATCAAGTATTCGCAGGGTCCACACAACCCCGGTAAGAAATCCTTACCTGGAAGTGAATAGAACCAACGATCAACGGATGACTCTCGAGCTTCTAAGCGAACCCGACAACCTAAGCAAGTAATAAAATCAACCTAATTAACCAACAGCAGCTAAAAAGAACATAAAGTCCAAAGGGTCAGCCTCGGGAATTTACCAACCGAGAAGGCACCAGGCTCGGCAAGGCAGGCGTGCAGGCAGGGCGTGCGGAGCGACAGGCTGCTGCGTGGGCGGTTGAGAGCTGGGGCTGCGCTGCTGGGCGGCTGGTGTAGCAGGGGCGCGGGCGCGCGGGTGCAAGGGCAAGGCGCGTGGCCCTCGGCAGCACGGCAGGCAGGACGTGCGGCCGGGCAGACGGCCGTGCAGACGCGGTCAGCGTCTTTGGAGCGCGCGCGACGATCTTTGGCTGGTGCCGAGCGGGGCGTCGCGTGCGGACGAGAACAAGTGCGGGCGAGCGGGCTCGCTGGAGCAGGCGTGCGGGCGATGCTGAGGCACGGACGGACGGGCTGGGGTGCACGGTGCAGGCGACGGACGGCGCTAGGGCGCACGGTGCCGGCGACGGACGGCGATCGGGCGACGCGCACACGGCGACGGACGGCGGCCAGGCGCCGCGGTGCGGCAGCGATAGATATGGCATGGCGCGACGGTGCCGCGGCGGACGGACAATGGCCCAGCTGCAAGGCCGCTCCGTCTGGCGTGGGTTGCGAGTAGCGCGTGAGGGAGGGGGCGATGGATCGGCACGCAAGCGCGCAGGGGTGTGGAGAGAGGGTTTTGCGAGAGGAGTTTTCTTTTTCTTTTCTTTTTTTCTTTCTTCCTCAAATTAAATAAGCTTTGGGAATCTAAAATTCCCTTCCCAAGGCTTTCCTCCTTCAAACCCTAGTTGACGCATTTATTTTCCTTAATTAATTCCAAACTCCCATCTCTCTTTGAGGCCGAGGGTTCGACTCCTCCAAACAACATATTTTAAACCTTATTTTATATTTAACTAAAATCTGGGCTGTTACAATACTCCCTCCTTGGAGGACTTCCGTCCTCGGAAGTTGCTGCACTAAAACTTCCAAGTAGCTTCCTCAACTCTCTGATTCCGCCACTGCACTTTCACTAAATCAATAGGTCGGTTCCTCAAGACTTTCTTCTCAAATGCTAAGATCTTTTTGGGTTTTTCCTCAAAGCTCAGGTCATGGTTTAGCTGCAAAGGCTCGAATTCTATGACATGCGAAAAGTCTGCCACATACTGGCGGAGCATCGAAACATGGAACACACTATGCACTGCAGTCAAGGATGGCGGCAATGTTAACCAGTAAGCTACGGCCCCAATCCTCTCGAGGATCTCGAATGGTCCAACAAACCTGGGGCTCAGCTTCCCCTTCCTACCAAACCTCAGAACTCTACGCATCGGAGCTACCTTAAGGAACACGTGCTGGCCAATCTCAAACTCCAACTCTCTACGTCTGACATCGGCGTAGCTCTTCTGCCTGCTCTGGACAGTCAACATATGAGCTATGATCTTCTAGACAGCCTCATTGGTCAACTGGAGCAACTCTGGACCCAATACCTGCCTGTCTCCAACCTCTTCCCGCATCTCGGGGATCTGCAAGCTTACCATACAACGTTTCAAACGGTGCCATCTGAATGGTTGACTGAAAGCTATTGTTGTAGGCAAACTCCATCAAATACAAGTACTGGTCCCAACTGCCAGGGAAATCCAACACACAGGCTCGCAACATATCCTCTAAGATCTGATTTACCCGCTCAGTCTTGCCATCGGTCTGTGGGTGGAAGGTCAGGCTGTAGAGTCCGCACTCAGCCCAAACTCGCTCAAGGGCTTTCCAAAACCTTGATGTAAAGCAGGAATCCCGGTCGGAGATAATTTTAACTGGCACTCCGTGGTACCTCACTATCTGCTCAAGGAACAATTGTGCCCACTGCTCCACGGTGTAGTTTATCCTGCCCGGAATGAAGTGGGCACAGTTAGTCAACCTATCAACGACCACCCAAATCTGCGCATATCCTCTAGGGGTTCTGGGAAAACCTGAAATAAAATCCATGGTAATTTCCTCCCACTTCCACTGTGGCACCCCGAGCGACTGTAGCAAACCTGCTGGTTTCTGCCTAGGCGCCTTCACTTGCTGACAAGTGAGACACCGACTGACAAACTGGGCAATCTCTCTCTTCATCCCCATCCACCAAAAAGTCTGCTTAAGATCTTGGTACATCTTGTTACCCTCAGGTGCCATGCAAAAGGCGAGGTGTGAGCCTCGGTCAACAACTCAACGAATACCAGCATCGGCCGGGACACATAGCCGACCCTTATATCTCAAGCCACCATCTGCAAATATCTCAAAATCAAAGTCACCATCAGCCTGGACCCTCTCATACAATTTTTTCAACTTAGGATCATTCAACTGGCCGTCAATAATCCTTTGCCTTACCGAAGGCTGGATGGTCAACTGAGCTACCCTGGCGGTAACATCCCCTAACAACACTGCTATTTCTGCTCTCCCGAGGTCTTTCCTTATGATACTTTTGGGATTTGCCAACGTTGCTAGATGCGAGGTCTTTTTACTTAGTGCATTTGCCACAACATTTGCCTTTCCAGGGTGATACAAGATCTCACAGTCGTAATCCTTTACAAGCTCCAACCACCTCCTCTGCCTCATGTTTAGGTCCCTCTGAGTGAAGAAATACTTGAGGCTTTGGTTGTCCGAGAAAATCTGAATCTTTTCCTCATACAAGTAGTGTCTCCAGATTTTAAGTGCAAAGACGACCGCTGCCAACTCCATATCATGAGTCGGATAGTTCTGCTCGTGCTGTTTCAACTGCCTCGAGGCGTACGCTATCACTTTACCGTGTTGCATCAGAACGCATCCCAAACCAAACTTGCTAGCATCACTGTACACCATGAAACCCCCTACTCCCTCTGGAACTGCCAACACTGGTGCAGACGTCAAGCTATTCTTCAGCTTAGCAAAACTCTCATCACACTTCTTATCCCAAACGAATTCGACGCCCTTTCTCGTCAACCGAGTAAGCGAGGCTGCTATAGCAGAAAAATTTTGAACGAAGCGTCGGTAATATCCGGCCAGACCTAGGAAACTACGAATCTCCGACACGCGCCGCTCGGTCCGCCCACGAACTAACGACCTCTATCTTCAAGGGTCCACAACCACTCCTCCTTAGACACAACGTGTCCCGCAAAAGCTACCTCCTCGAGCCAAAAGTCACACTTTGAGAACTTCGCATATAGAGCTTGTTCTCGCGCAAGGTCGCCAAAATCTGCCTTAGGTGCGAGGCATGGTCCTCCTTAGACTTAGAGTACACAAGAATGTCATCTATGAACACGATGACAAAGCGGTCCAAGAACGCCTTGAACACTCTGTCCATCATGTCCATGAATGCACGGGGCGTTTCGTCACCCGAAAGACATGACTACGAACTCATAATGCCCATACCTCGACCTGAACGTTGTCTTGGGAATATCTGCATCCCGAATCCTCAACTGGTGGTAGCCCGACCTCAAGTCAATCTTAAAAAACACACAAGCTCCCTGGAGCTGGTCAAACAGGTCATCTATACGAGGCAGCGGATACTTGTTCTTAATGGTTACCTTGTTCGGTTCCTTCATGTCGATGCATAGACGCATCGAGCCATCCTTTTTCTTAACAAACAGCACGGGTGCTCCCCACGAGGACACACTCGGCCTAATAAATCCTCTGTCAAGAAACTCCTGCAGCTGTTCCTTTAACTCTTTCAGCTCTGCTGGCGCCATACGATAAGGAGCTTTCGAGATAGGGCGAGTCCCCGACTCAAGCTCTATTGAGAAGTCCACCTCCCTCTTCGGTGGCAGGCCAGGCAACTCTTCGGGAAAAACATCTGCAAACTCTTACACTATGGGCACCTGCTCGACAGATAACTGGTCACGGTTCTCCCCGGTCAACTTAGCTAAGAAACCCCAAGCTCCTCGAGCTAACAAACGGTGAGCTTTAATCGCCAAATCACCGGCGGAAACACCCCACTGGGTACCCCAAATTTAAAGCTAGGCCTACCTGGCGGCCTGAACACCACCTCCTTACAACGACATTCAATCATAGCGTGGTTATCAGCTAACCAATCCATGCCGAGGATCACATCAAAACTGCTCATAGCTAACACTATGAGGGTAACTCAGAGAGTCCGGTCGGACACTGTATCCGACCATCCCTTACCTTCAGCTAGCCAAAGATACTAGTTCTCGAGGAGTAGCGACAGATAACTCAAAACCTAGAGGCTCTAAATTCATGCAAGCACGCCAAGAAAAAGCAAGAGAACAAAAGAATGGGTGGAACCCGAATCAAACAACACAAAGGCGAGGTGATCAAGAACTAGGAGCGTACACTTTGCTCGCGCGTCCGGCTTTCTCGACCTCTGGCGAGTCGTAGCATATACTCTTCCTCGTCACAGCTGGCCGTGCCACCACCGCTTTCTTACAGGTTGCAATGTCGGGCCTGATGCCCCTCCTTACCACAGTTATAGCAAGCTCTAGGGTTACCACCACAAGGCCCCCAATGCTGTTTACCACAGGGTCTACAATACGGTGGCGGCCTCCCTACGCCCTATTGGCGAGGCCGATCACGATTCGATCCCGGTCTTTGGTCTCTCGCCATGATAAGTACCACGACAAATACCTGACCGCCTCCATGTCCATTACCTCCTGCGTCAAACTTACGCTCGACCCGAGTACACTGGGGCCTTCGCACTACAAAGACTAACAACTCGCTCTAGAGGATACTTTCCATCATAAATAGTTGCCAATCGCACCGCCTTGGCAAAAGTCTCTAGGGCCTGTGCCCTAACATCCTGAGACACTCCCTGCCTCAGACCCGCAATAAACTTCCTGATCTTCAGCTCAGGAGTAGCAATCAACTACGGTGCGAAGTACCCATACTCCGAAAACTTCCTCTCATACACCTCGATTGGGTCAGACCCCTGCTTAAGGTTCGAAAACAGCTCAATCATCTTTTCTTGGGCTTCTTCACTAATAAATTTTGCCTTGAACTCACTTTCTTGAAGAATTCCCTGGTGGCGGGGGGAGACCCACCTGGTCTCTCACTCAAGGTGGAATCCCACCACCACTTAGTCTGCTCCAAATTAACGCATGAGCCGCACATCGAACTCACGCACCTCAGGACAAGCCATCACCATAAAAGTATACTCTAGATCGGCAATCCACCTGGCTGCTACCAGTGGTTCTCCAGGGGAACTAAACTTCTCCGGCTTCCATTTGACGAAATCTTTTAGCCACTTGCCCAAATTCTCAAAGACCTTCCCACAACGGCCTCGTTCACAATTGGCTCTCGCCGAGTGGCGGTACTAGTGGCACTTGCCCTCTCTCACAACCAAATCGGTCACCGCTCTATCCGAATCCGGGACTCCTCCTCTCAGGCGCCTAACAGAGCTCGCGTCTCGCCTCTCTACTCGGCCCTCCGGTCGACAAAGAAACCCAACCATAAGAGCCCTCATGGACTCCACAAAAGCAACTCCCCTGCGGCCTCCCGAGGCCGAAGTTGCCTCCACGCCTCTCTCCAGCAACTCAAAGAAGGCGGGCCTCAGTAGGCGGCCTAACATCGAGATCGCCTTGGGACGACGTCCTCCCGTGTCGAGAATCAATACGAATGCCCTCGCTAGTCGGCCTCGAGCCTCCCCGCTCTCTACGAGGATCGCATACCGACAATCTACACCCAAACCAACAATGAGTCGAACTGCTTTTTCCGCTCCTCAACAACAAGTCATATACATGCAAGGTGCAAACGGTATTGTAATTCTTAACCCTTAACCTTAAACTTTCGGACATACCGATGGGCTGGCAGAGCGCTGATGATCATGGAAAATAACCTACAATCAGAGGTCGGTCTACGTAAACCTATAACTCTAGGCTCGATACCAATCAGAACGCCCAACCCATCGCTAGCCAAGATATTGTCCGCTTTAGCCCACTGTCCGTCGCCGACACTGCGCCCCCCAGCGCTATCCGTCGCCGGCACCGTGCACCCCAACACCGTCCGCCGCCGCACTGCGGCGCCCGGCCCGTCTGCGTTCGTCGGCGCGCCGCCGCGACGCTTCGCCGAAGCGAGCCCGCTCGCCCGCACCGATTCTCGTCCGCGACGCTGATGCCTCTCGGCACTTCCAAGACTCGCTCAAGCGCTCACGCCAAAGACGCCGACCGCGTCTGCACGGCCGTCTGCCCGACCGCACGCCTCCTCGCCGCGCCGCAGACGTCCGCTGCCGTCTTCCGCCGAGGGCCACGCACCTTGCCCTTGCACTCGCGCGTGCGCCGCGCCCACTACCACACCAGCCGCCCAGAATAAGCAGCCTCAGCCTTTCGACCGCCACCAGCAGCACCTTTCGCTCCGCACGCCCTGCCTGCACGCCTGCCTTGCCGAGCCTGGTGCCTTCTCGGTTGGTAAATTCCCGAGGCTGACCCTTTGGACTTTATGTTCTTTTTAGCTGCTGTTGGTTAATTAGGTTGATTTTATTACTTGCTTAGGTTGTCGGGTTCGCTTAGAAGCTCGAGAGTCATCCGTTGATCGTTGGTTCTATTCACTTCCAGGTAAGGATTTCTTACCGGGGTTGTGTGGACCCTGCGAATACTTGATAGCATGCCATGTGTTGTGTTTGTATGGAATTTCTAGTGGATAGGTTGCTTGCTCTTTCTTGTTTCCAGATGATTTTTGTGCTTGAGATTCCTGATATATCCTGTTAGTTTCATGCTAGGAGTTTAATTATCTTGGCATACCTTGTTCTATTTTATCCTGTTAGTTCCGTGTCAGGCATAGGCGGGTGATGTATAGTGTAGAAGACTGTAGGGGTAACTAGTTTAGGTCCCGCTCGGGTAAGACCCCGATGGACATCCGGAGGTGTAAGACCCCGATGGGCATCCTAGGTGTATAAGTCCCCGATGGGCATCACTGAGTTGGAGGTGTAAGACCCCGATGGGCATCCTAGGTGTATAAGTCCCCGATGGGCATCACTGAGTTGGAGGTGTAAGACCCCGATGGGCATCCTAGGTGTATAAGTCCCCGATGGGCATCACTGAGTTGGAGCTGTAAGACCCCGATGGGCATCCTAGGTGTATAAGTCCCCGATGGGCATCACTGAGTTGGAGGTGTAAGACCCTGATGGGCATCCTAGGTGTATAAGTCCCCAATGGGCAACACTGAGTCCTAGGTTGTGTACGGCTCGAAGGACACCCAGGTGTGGAACCTAGGGTAGTTGGTAGCTGTAAGCCTCGAATAGGCAAGCCCCAAGAGTGACGCTCGCTGACCCATCCGCTTGCTCTGAGTCATTGCATGGTTGCATGTCCGTGTGCTAAATGATATGTTTTCGTATTGTACCCCGGTTGGGGATTCTTACTGAGTAACTCGTTGCTCACCCTTATTTTCTGTGGTTTTCCACCAGGTAACTTGGGACATAGGCAGGATGGCTAGGAGGAGGCGGCTAGATGATCATGGATAGCTGACTCTGGGATGCATGTTCTTTTATTGTTTTCTTTATGATTTAGCATGTAGTAGGACTTGAGTCCCTAGGGAAACACTCAAACTATTTTATGGTTCTCGTACCGTACTCTTGTTTGTTTTTAAGAAAAGCACTGATCAGTCAATTACTCTTGATTTTTACATTGGCTTTTGTGGTTTGTTTAAAGTTCTGTTGATTGCAAAAGTTTTAAATTAGTACGTTGGATGGTGTTTTACATTCCTAGACATGCATGCTAAGTAAGGATCTAGGTTAGAGACCGCTTCTTTTGGGTCGGGTCCTTACAGATTCTGTTTCTGACTTGTTGGCATGTCTGTTGTCTTGTTCATGTTAGCTCCATGCTAGGGATTTTCTTACTCTGGTATATTCTTGTTTCCTGTTCATATACTGTAGAGCCATGCTAGGATTGTGTTGCTGTTGAATATTTCTTGGTTGATCTGTTAGCTTTTGTTCCCAAACTTCGGAGACTGTTAGGAGTTACTAGTTTAGGTCTCGCATGGGTAAGACCCCGATGGGCGCCAATGCGTTGCTGGTGTATGTAAGTCTCCGATGGGCTTCATAGTGCAGCTAGGGAGTGTAAGACCCCGATGGGCATCTTCGTGTTCCTAGCATGAGTAAGACCCCGATGGGCATCCTTGTGGAGTAAGACCTCGATGGGCATCCTTGTGGAGTACGACCCTATTGGGCATCCTTGTGGAGTAAGACCCCGATGGGCATCCTTGTGTTTAAGTCAGTATAAGATCCCAATGGGCATCCTTGAGTGCTAGATGTGTAAGACCCTGATGGGTATCACGGTGTAATCCTGAATGTAGGTTGTAGTTGTAAGTCCCGATGGGCAGCTAGGTAAGTTCTTGAATAGGCAAGTTCTAGGAGTGATGGTTGGCCTAAACCAAGTTGATTTCTCAGTGTTAGTGTTTGGTTGCATGCATCTGTGTGCTAGATGATTGGTTTTCGTATTGTACCCTGGTTGGGGATTCTTACTGAGCGACTCGTTGCTCACCCTTACTTTTCTGTGGTTTTCCACCAGGTAACTTGGGACCAAGACTGGATGGCTAGGAGAAGGCTGCTGGATGATCATGGACAACGTTACTCTAAGTCTTGTTTTGTCTTTTCTAAACTTTTTATGCATGTAGACAGGGCACAGAGCCCTTAGGTGGATTTTGATGTATTTCCAAAGGTTAACGAATTTGCTTTGTTGGATTTGTTCTGGATGTTTGAATTTGCAAATAAAACGAAACTCTAGGCAGGGTTGGATTTGATAAAGGTTTTTTTTTACAGGTGCTTGGAAACAGGGACATGTCCAAATAATTGAAATTTCACTGAATGTTTTATTGTTTTAGAGTTTTATAATTCCACATTTATACTTTCGAGTTTATTACATGCATAAGAGGTTAAATAACTAGGTATAAGACCTTATTCGAGTCAAGTCTTTACACTACACACCTTCAGCCGTGCCAATTCCATTTATTGTTTTTATTAGGAGTAGTTGTAGTATTTAAACATTTTTAGTAATAAAATCGTCTGGTTTAAATTTCTATTTGGTGTTACTTTACTATGATTGCATTATAGGAGTATATGATGATTATTTATGAATAGATCATATTATTAGTGTAGGTCATTGAATGTTACACTACTGAATGTTTATATATATATATATATATATAGCTACCTACGAGTGTACCTTGCAAAGAATCAGAAGAGGAATCGCATGTTGACCCAGTATGTTACTTTAGGTTGCATGAACAACTCTTCAGCATTTAGGGAGTTAGGAATAACCTCACTACTGCTTAAGTTGCCTTGCGCTAAGTATAGTGTTCGCAGTGGAAGCTGGTTCGCCCATAAATCGTGAGTCACGGAAGTGATAATTGTTAGGAAAGTAAGACAATTATTGACTAGTCCGCGCTCTTAGCCTTTTCTAGGAATACGTAGTTAGCATTACTCATTGCATGCATTAGTATTTTATTTCCGCTTTTTATTTATTTTATTAAAAAAACCAAACCACTAAACAATTAATGCTTATATACTTTTTTCGCATGACTCTGACTTAAGTGGTATTCGCACTAGACATCAATCTCTTTGGGATCTATAAATTTACATACTTATTACTTCCTGCAATTCCCGACCGTGTATACTTGCGCGTAAGTGATTCGAATTGCGTTTCGCATAAGAATTAGTTACTTTTCAATATATTAGTAGTGGAATCGTCCGATCAACGCATTAAGGTGCATGATGGAGTAAGGCAAGAGCAAACTATCATAGATGGTTACACTCCAAAAAAAGTATAAATGCTCCAAGTAAGGACAACTCACACCGGACAGAATTAGCACAAAGAATTTTGCCCAGGTATGGCTTAGTAGCATTCTTGGAATGCGAAAATCCAGTATTTCTAACTTTGTGCAAAAAAAATCTTTTACAACATTTTTCTTATTTCGTAATTTAGAATAGGAATATTTTCATTTATGCGATTTTTATTTTACTTATTTCCATTTATTTTCCTTACTGCAATTTTGAAAAGGATTAGTACAAAACTTAGTGCGAGATTCTTGAGTCGATTTTAAATTTTCATTTCGTGATTATTCTTTCCTTACACAAAGATATTCGATTCTTTTTCAAAACACTATATAAACCTTGAGAATGAAAGAAACAATCACCACAATCTAGCATACACTTTTGAGATCCAAAGATCCTGCATATAGCTCCATTCCCTTGTAACTAATGGCCTTGAGTAAGAAAATAGCTAGCAAGGGCAAGGCAGTCAGAATCAGGGGAGGAGGACATTCAGCTATTCCAATAAAGATCTTTATGAGATGCTAGCTAGGAAACGATTCTGGCAAGATCGAAGGCTAGCTAGGGGACTACATACTAGAAAAAGTCTTTACAAGGTGTATACGTTGGGCTCGGAGAAACTAACACAACTAGCAATGTATGCGAGACCAGACTAGGTTTTCCAGTTCTATGCTAATCTAAATAGGGACAAGTCGTTTTTCTCATACGTCGAAGGACAAGTAATAGATTGTAGAGCTTTAGCATTGAACGACCTTTTTCACCTTTTTGGCGACATTGGAATAGAATGCCAACAACTACTGAAGATACTGACTAAATAGCAGTTGCAGAAGTGTACGGAGACAATTGGAACAGGAGAAGCAAAGTGGAAGAATTAATGGATATTTTCAGTAGAGCATCTTAAACATGAGCTATAGGGTTGGATGCAATTCATCAAAAGCTCAATTATTCCATCAACCAATGCCAAGACAGTGAGTAGAGATCAGACATTACTGATGTATGTGATTAAAAGTAGAAACATTAATCTGGGTAAGTGTAAGAACCTGACCCTAAAAGAGTACTAAAGAGTTCTACTCAGCATGTTTGAATTAAAATCCATCAAAACATCAATAGTTTAAAAATAAAACAATAAATAAACTAATTCAATCATTCTAGAAATAGTTCCTCATTCAACATAAATTGCAAAAGAAAATGGAAAAAAATTCTTGACTACATGCTGATCAAAGATAATAATGCAAGGACTAGACAACAAGCTCCCATATGATTCATCAGCTCCTCCTCTAGCCGCCCCGGTGTTGTCCTAAGTTACCTGGTGGAAAAACCACAGAAAGGGTGAGTACAAAAGCATGTAGTAAGAATCCCCAATCGGGGAACAGTATGCAAGTCACATCATCTAGCATCCTAGCATTCAAGTAAGCCAAACATTAAACAGGCAATCTCAACACAAGTTCAACCAACAACATGCTTAACCATTGAGAGTCTCTAACTCATGGCTAAAGGATCCACTGCGAATCTCCAAATGGGTTATCAATATAACCCCTAGAATCTCGAGAGCCTATAACTCTCAGCTAACGTGATTAATTCACTATGCTTATCCTAGACACTTGGGAGAGTACCTCAAGTGTCAGGCTGTAGATGGAATGGAAATGTGTACTAATACACTAGCCCAAGGGAGCTCTCCTCCCAGCATCTAATGCACATATGCACATATGCACACCGCATGGTGCTGCAAACTAAATAAATGTAGGCCGACGCAAACTATGTCAATCTAGGTATACATGCCTAAGACTTGAAACGGTGTCCACTGATCCATAGCAGGTGGGAGGCCCTCGGCACCATACTGTGGCAGCCTGACTCACACCAATTCCTGAAGCTAGGGTCATCCCAAGGCAGGTTTGCACCAAGTAAAGTACCCCGCTCTAGCAGGCCACAGAATAGGCTTATGCCGGGGTGGTAGCTACTCCACACCAGACTGTTCGGGGTAAGGAATCTGTCCTAACAGCCTGACCAGTGGGGACTCGTACGTTGGTCCACTCTCAGCCTCTAGATGATGACAACCTAACAGGATCTAGCTAAGATGAAGCACCATAGAGCTAACAGAGTTCAACATTAGCATTGCACAATGAACATCCAGAATATCAACACTCACAATAACATAGCAGCCAATGCAAACAGAGAAGCGCAATCCATGGTACAACAATCTACATGCAAGGTCCGATCAGACAAGTCAAAGCAATCCTGTCTACTAACACATGCTCATACATTAGTAAACGTGCAAGAGCCTATCCACTACCATGTTCAGTAAACAGTAACAAACAAGTAGGAAGCAACTAGTGGCAAGCGCATGGTCCACACAACCCCTACAAGGAACCCTTACCTGAAAACAAGAATTAAACAACAACAAAGAAGCTCCTCGAGCTTCAGAACCAACACAGAGCTCAACCTAGGCAATTAATAATAAACAACCAATTAACATCTAAATAGCTTAACAAACTAGGTAACTAAATGCACAAGGCTCGGGAAAAGGGAATACTCTAAACCAAGAAGGTACAAAGCCTCGGCAGTGTGGCTGTGAGCATGTGCGAGGGTTGCGGCATCAACACATTGAAGGCGAGCGAGGGCTTGCAGCTAGCCTCAATAGGGCATGCGTGTGGCTGGGGCTACGGCACAAGCATATGCGAGATGAGGCGATGCGCTGTGATATGGGCGAAGCGAGCGGCACGGAGCGGCATGGGTAGGAAGCGATGGCGATGGCGAGTGCGGGCGACGACGTGTCGCTGCGTAAGGGGTTTCGACGATGGTAGGGTGGGCAATGTGTGAGTGTGTGCGAGGTCTGGTTGTGTCTGCGATCGTTGAGGGGCTATGGGCGAGCAAGGCTATGGTAACTAGGGCTACAACTGGTAGGGCTCGGTTCGGCGATGGTGAAGATGGGGCGGCGAAACGTGTGGCGATCGGTGGCTATGGCTCGCGGTGGCCTACTCGATGACAAAAAAGAAAAGAAAGAGTTGATGGAGAGATTGAGATTGATGGAGAAGAGGTTTCCTAATGTTTGATCGATCAAAACCCAAACAAACCCTTTTCTTTTAATTAAATCCATTTAAAACCAAAAAAACTTCCAAACCTCCCAAATTGCAAAACTAACCCAAAAGTTATGTAAATCACAAAAATAGCCCTGGTCTCAGTTAAATGCAAGAAGAACCATAAAATTCAACAAATTACCAAACTAACCCTAGGGGCAAAATGACCAAAATACCATTGAAGGCTAGATTGCCTAACGACCTAACGAAACAACCGAAATAGGAGATAAACATACCTGGGGAACCGAGATGAAAACCTGGGCCGTTACAGGAAGATAATAGAGGGATAAATTCAGCATTGGGTCTCAGCCAAGCGCAAGAAAATGTTCTATCCATTCACTATAACAATGCTATGTATGGAATAAGATGTTTAGCCGCAGCTCGATGAATAAGTTTTGAAGATTTACACTAAGCAAAAGCGGGTGATTGAGGATGCAACATGGCTAGAAAGAAGGAAATAAATGGAGTCATTTTTGCAGCGAATGAATTGGCTAAACAATTCGAAACACTTTTCCCAAATCCTCAAGAATGTAGGGCCTACGAGACTGAATGAGATGAATTAATTTGGAAGGTTTCCGTGACATTGAAAGAAAACTCCAAAATGCTGGAATTTCTGAAACCAATAATCAATGCGAAGCGGGGCATAGCTAAGGATGACAAAGGCACAAATGCAAACAACTGATGGAAGTTCCATTCTCTCATCTTTTTGTTTTTTTAGCAAGTCTCATATTTATTTGGGCATGCATTTCATGATAGGATGCAATAGTTTTATTTACTCACTTGCAGTATCGCATGCATCTCATTCTAGGATTAATTTTCATTATTTCCCTTATTTTAATAGAATTAGATAGCGCTAAATAATAACACTATTTAGTCCTTAAAAACACGTGCTAAATAAAGAAAAGCAAAGCAAACAAATAACATAATGCGTCAAAGAAGCGCATTTAGCCAATTATTTGGTCATATGTGCTATTAGCATCGCGTGACGTCACCTTTGCAACAAATTGATATTTTAACTATAAAATGTGCGTATAAACGCAGAAATAGGGTGATTAAGCAGGAACTGATGATGTGCCCTATTTTCCACAGGAAAGCGTTGCACAAGGAGTGATTTAAACAAAAAAAGGATGGAAATAAAAGGGCAATCAAGTCATCATGCAGAAGAAATGAAGGAGAAGAGGAAAAGGAAAGATGATCGACAATCAAATTGAATAATCAATGGAACCAAGAAGGAAACTCTTAAATAAGAATCTTCGAGAAGAACGTGGTCAGCAATAAACACTTAACGACTATAAAAGGAAGAAGAATCGAAGGAGAAAGTGTGCCAGTTCGGAAGGGAAGCTACCATTGATGAGCAATAAGACGCCAGGGTCTCACTAGAGATCCCTGCAACCTCCGTTCATCTGTAGACCTTGAAGGATTGTGTACGAACGCGATGTTGTAGATAAGGACACCATTGGCAATAGTGTTGACCAAATCTCTACACCATAGAAATTTTTTACTATTATTGAATTATACATTTTCATACTTAGTTATCAAACACAGCATAGCCATTTTCTTTCTTGAATAAATCTACAATTATTTTTTTCAGACTTGATCTCCTGCAACTTGTATGCGTAAGTTCATTAAAAAAAAGTTAGCAAGTCATATATTCTTGTTATGAGTCTAAAATTAAGATGTGTGGATTACGAATAAAGGCAGCAGTTGTATAATTTTACTCTGAGTCGATTGACAATCCCTTTAGCGGTGCTTTTCATCTACCTTGGAAAAGGGGATGTTAAGAGAGTAGTTCGTCTTTTCTCACTAGCTAAGTTTATGCTTATACTGAGCACTTTTGGGATGGGAGTTAGGAATAACCTCCTCACTAGCTGCATGTGTACGACTGGTGCTTAGCAGCCAACCTACCGGCATTGTACCGATAAGTTGCAGACAAGTATTCTGGAAGGGAGCTTAGAGTTTAGTCCAATATGTGTTTATTTTCTCATGAATTTCATCTTGTTTAGATTCATTATCAGTTTATGTCTTCTTAGTTTGCATTTTTATAAAGCCAAAATAGCATGATTAATTGGAATTGAGACAACTCAACTGTGGGTGATCCAATTTATAATGTTGTAATTTAATCAAGTGTGTGTCGGCTCGCTACCCACGTATGCTAGCCCAGCTGAATCGAAAAAGGAATCTGGTGGAAGAACCTGCAAGGTACGTTAGTATTGCACGAAGATTCCGTCATGCTAAGCAATAGGAAGTTACGTAGTAACCTCGCTAATGCATGCGAAACCTGAAACTTAATCATGTACTGTTGTAATTTAATTAAGTGTGTGTCGGCTTGCTACCCATGTATGCTAGCCCAGCTGACTCGGAAGAGGAACCTGGAGGAAGACCCAGCAGGTTATGTTAGTATTGCACGAATATTTTGTCGTGCTAAGTAATGGGAAGTTACGTAGTAACCTCGCTAACGCATGCAAAACTCAGAACATAATCATGTAGTGCTGTGGCGGAAGCTGGGCGCTGCATTCCACAAATGCGGAAGCAATGTGAGGTTCGACAGCAGGAATTCCACATCACCAAGCAACACGTTTGTGTTTAGTCGAAATCTCTAATTAAGCCAAGCATTTAGATTTACATTAGCATCAGCATTTGCATAAGCGTCAGCATAGTGTCTCCATTATCCTTTCCATCATTTTGCATAAACCAAATCACTCTCTCTCAATCAATTTGTGTCTTTTATGTTTTTGACCTTTAATATGAATCAATCACTTCAAATTCTCTTTGAGATCGATAAATCTATATACTTATTACTTGCTGTAATTCTCGACTGTATATACTTGCACGTAAGTGATTCCAATTGCATTTCGCATAAGAATTAGTTATTGTTCAATATATTAGCAGTGGAATCGTCCAGTCAGAAGTCGAATTTTCTTTTAAAGGAGTAGCGCTAACATTATTATTGAAAAACTAAATTCAAGTGTAAAATTCGTTTCCTATAGAAGAATTCTTAAATTCCCCTAGATTGAAATCTAGCACCAGAATAGTCCTTATCGTCCATGTCAGAAAGAACAAAACATTTATGAGGAAATCCTAGAGCTTGAGTAGCAAGGCTTATGCTGATAAACTATTTTTGCAGGAATATGCGTTTGCAAAGCAGTGAACACTTGAGATTCGAGATGCAAGATTGCGAGCAAGTCTTGCACCGGAGAAATGCCAAAGTGCAACAAGCACAATAAAGAAATAATCAATTAGAAGCAAGAAGTTGGCTAACTAGACACCATTAGACAGATTGCTGAAATCAAGAGATTCTTACCTTAGACAAATAGAAACAGAATTGGCAAGTTTTAGCAAGGAAAGATGTCGCGTTGATTGATTTGTACATATTCTGGAATATTCCAAGAGTTGACGAAGAAGCTTAAAAAAGACGATCTCTGTAATGAGAGGGACAGAGGGAGAGAAGTTGGAGAATTAGAAACCGAGAGTTATTATTTCGTTATTTTCATTTAGTAATAATATTTCAGCATGTTTTCCATATCGTATTTTGTGTTCTTTATTAGTATGTCGAACTAATTTTATTAAGGCAACGCTAGTAAAAAGTGGAGTAGTTGTAGCATGTGTTAAGAAGAAATAGGAAGGTTTAACTTATGCATGTTAACTAGGAGCAAATCTTAATAGTAAGTGTCAACCGACCATCCACACAAACTAATAGGTTGTAAATCATAAGAGAAAATAGCCTAAGCCTAATTGCTTGTTCAGTAGATTAGATTTAAGTCTTTAATTCTTTGAATCGGAGTTTAGGAATAAACGCTTAACTATTGCATACGTAACGTCAGTTTATCATTGCATCAAGTTGCGACAAAAGTCAGACTTGATGCGAACAGAAGCGAAAGTGGAAGTTTGTAAGGCATAGTTAGAATTCAGGATAATTTTGGATCATTGTGTGTGGTTGTTATATAAGATTCAATGCGAGCAAGGTAAAAATAAAGAGAAAAAGGTGTAGTTTTCTAATGCTTACGCTGATTAACACACTTAACGTATATTTAGCGCTTATACTAATTAACTATTTTTTGTAAGAAATTGCGTTTACAAAGTGGTGCAGAGTTAAGATTAGAGACGCGCAATTGCAAGCAAGTCATGCACGGGGGATAAAAATGTCAAAGTGCTATAAGCACAATACGGAAAGAATCAATTAGAAGCAAGAAATTGACTAACCAGATACTATAAGATAGATTGTAGAAATTAAGAGATTCTTACCTTATACAAATAAAAACAAATTTGGCAAGTTTAAATAAGGAAAGATGTCACGTTGATTGATTCGTGTCTATTCTAGAATATTCCGAGGGTTGACAAAGAAGTGTATAAAGAAAATCTCTGTAATAGGTAGAGGGAGAGAGAAGAACAGAAGATTATAACCGAGAGTTTATTATTTTCCTTTATTTTTTCAGTATGTTTTTCATTTCTTATTATGTGTTCTTTGTTTGGTATGATGAACTAATTTCATTAAGGCAATGCTAGGAAAGGGTGGAGTAGTTATAGCATGTATTAAGAAGAAATATGAAGGTTTAACTGATGCACGTTAAGTAGGAGCAATCTCTGTAATAGTAAGTGTCGACTAGCCATTCACACAAACTAATCGGTTGTGAATCGAAAGAGGAAATAACCTAAGTCTAGTCGCATGCTCAGTAGGTTAGAATTAAGTCTTTAATTCTTTGATTCGAAGTTTAAGAATAAATTTGTAACTATTGCATACGTAACGTTAGGTTATCATTACATCAAGTTTCGAGGGAAGTCAGACTTGATGCAAACGGATGCTGAAGCAAAAGCTTATAAGGTGTAGTACGCTAGTTATTCCTTACCGCATGTTTCTTCGTAGTGCATTGTTATTGCTTTCCATGTGTATCTTAGTTTAGCCTAATCTCTCTCAATTCATTTTACTACTGTTTAATTTTTTTCCTGCTATTGAAGCCAAACTATCACAACATCTATGCTTTTATTTCTGTTAAACTCTAAACATCTCATTGGATAAATCACAGTCCTTATGGGCATTGATAATTTACTTATTACTTACTGCAAACTGCATCTACTTGCACGACTGTGTGACTAATTGCACACGAGGCAACTCAGTTTAGCAGTCATTATCCCTTACCACATATTTCTTCGCAGCTCATTGTTATTGCTTTCCATGAGTATCCTAGTTTAGTCTTATCTCTCTCAATCCATTTTACTACTGTTAGTTTTCTTTCTATTATTCAAACAAACTATCACAACATCTATGTGTTTATTTCTGTTCAATTCTAAGCATCTCCTTGGATTCACAGTCCATGTAGAGATCGATAATTTACTTACTACTTACTGTAGACTACGTATACTTGCACGAGTGTATGATTATTGCATACTAGGCAACTCAATTTTCTGCAGTTAAGTTATTGACGTCGTTGGCGGGGACTGTGTTAATTTATTTTCGAGTCGAGATTGTTTAGAATATAATTTTTTTTAAAATCTTATACTTGATATTTCTTTCAACATTCTATTGGGAACTGTTCGTGAGCACAACTCCTTTGTTTGATCCATAGCCTGAGCGAAACCTTCATAGGAGAATACGTGCATAGAGAAGGAGAAATCGAAGAAGGATGGACCTGATAGCGTAGAATCACCCTGGAGTGATTAACCCGCCAACAGTAGCAACAAGTGTAGAAGTTGGAGCAGATGCGAATAACAATACGAATCTACCCTCAGTCCAAGGAGTAGATGAATGGGACAGAGTCATGAGGTCACCAGTAGGATTATTCAATTATGTAGCATATCCAGGTATGATTAGACCTAATGGTGAAGGTAGGCAATCTGTTTTGACTAATAATATGTGTAACATACTTAAAGTCAATGAAGCTTTTAATGGTCATCCCTCGGAAGATCCGTATCAACATTTGTGGACCTTCCTTGTTGTCAGTGATGTTAACTAGGAAGTCGATATTTTTTTAAAAGATACTCAACTGTTTCTGTTTCCCTATTCATTAAAGGATAAGGCCAAACACTAGATAAATATGTTGCTGAGTGAGTACACTTGGGCACAAGTGGTTGAAAGTTTTCTAGCAAAATATTTCCCCACTTCGAGAAGCATGAATTCCAAACATGAAATTGCTAGTTTTAGACAAGAGGACAATGAAACTATAAGAGGTGCATGGGAACTATACAAAGAGCTTATAGCGAAGTGTCCATACCATGGGCTTTTTTTATACCCTTCAAATAGAATATTTCAACATAGGTTGTCTGATCAGAAAAAAACAATCTTTAACGCAATTGTCAGAGGATGGCCAATGGAGAAAATGTATAATCAAGCTCACAAAATTATTGAAAAACCTGCGAAAACTATTGGGTCTAAGTTAAGTCAAGGACAAAACTAAGATAAAACGCACGAAAAGTTCAAGCTTAGTGTGATAACTGCTATGCAAGCACATCTTGTAACAGTTACTAACTTCTTAAAGAATATGTAAATGACCGTGCCACAAAAGGTCTAGAGCGCATCGATTATCGATCAATCAACTCGCGCTTTCTGTGCACTCTGTGGACGTGATCATGCGTATGATCTTTGTAGTGAAAACCCAGAGTCAGTCATGTACATAGAAAACTCAAATTTGTGACCTCAGAACAACCCTTATTCAAACACGTATAATGCTCGATGGAGGAAACACCGAAATTTCTCTTGGTGGGGCCAAAATAGCAATGCTAACCAAGCCAAATGGCAACGCATGCTGCAAAAATATGGATTTGGAAATAACCAACAACAAGATATCACTCAGATTTATCAATTAAGGAATACATGGTGAAGAACGACGCAATGATGATGGATCGTCAGAACTTGTTGAAGGCTCAACAAGCAACTCTTCGACCGTTGGAACGACAGTTAGGTCAGATCACAATAGATTTAAAGAATAGACCGCTAGGACAATTATCATCAAATACGGAAGGTTCTAGACGGAATGGCAAAGAGCAAGTTAATGCGATTGAATTAAAGAGTGGAAAACCTTTTTTGAACAGCGAGGAAATTAGGAAATATCAAAGAACCTTGCCCACAATAAAACCATCAATGGAAAAGCCACCATCAAAGGGGACATATGAATAACTAACAAAAAAAAGCAATACGAAAAAAGTGGCCAAACCACTACTTATTTACCAACCACCTCTGCTTCCATTTTCTCAAAGGATCAGAAGGAAGAGAAATGAATCGCACTTCGAAAATTTTACAAGCGTTTTGAAGCAAATCCATATTAACATTCTGTTAGTTGATGCATTCTGACAAATGCCAAACTACATGAAATTCCTTAAGGATGTGTTGAGTGAAAAAAGTAAATTTGAGGAATTTAAGTTGTAAGCGTTAAATGAAGAATATAGTGCGATTGTCGAAAATAAAATACCTACGAAAGAAGTCAATCCTAGTCAATTCACTATTTTCAGTTAAGATTGGTAACCATCACATTGGGCAAGCACTCTGTGATCTGGGTGCCAGCATCAACCTTATGCCTCTATCAATGAACAAAATTTTTGGAATAGATGAAGTCAGACCCACGACTATCACAATTCAACTTGCTGATAGGTTGATCACTCGCCCTATTGGAAAAATTGAATACATTCTTGTTCAGGTCGATAAGTTCACCTTTCTAGCAGATTTTATTATTCTTGATTACGAAGCAAATCTAAAAGTTCCCATCATCTTAGGGAAACACTTTCTGAGAACGGGACGAACATTAGTGGATGTGTACGAAGGAACAATTACATTGCAGATGAATGATCAACAAATCAAGTTTAACATATTTGACTCGATGAAGTAGACTGATGCAGAAGACAATTACAATATTAGCCATATTAAAGTAATGATGGACGAAGCAGTCAAGAGTGAACAAAGAAAAAAGATGTTAAACATTGGCAGGCACGCTAGGGAAGAAGAGGAAATGCAGAATGATACATGGAAGGATTCGGTGTTCGAAGAAGTGCATTATTACGAGGTGCTCGATGTTGCGACAAGAGACAATTCCCCTCAGTGTCGCTCAATTGAAGAACCTCAAATGTTACAATTAAAACCTCTCCCTGCGCATTTGAAGTACACCTATCTTGGAGAAAAAGAGACATTACCTATGAAACCTATATATATATTAGGTATTTTGATTTAAAGATATTATTGTAGTGTGGATTTGAGTTTAATTTTTATTTTTTTTAAAAAAGATAAAGCCCAAGTTTCTAGCTGGCTAAAAAAGAAAACCACGTGCAAGCTTGATGAGGGAAGAAAAAAAAAAGAAACGATAGATACGAAGGGGGGTTGAAGTTGTGATAAAGTTAGGACTAAAGGGGATCCGTTCTTGGCTGATGTTTTATAGAAATTGGAGAGAAAAATGCATGAAATCGATGTGAATGAGCCTGTGGAGGTTGTCTTAGTTATGTGTAGTTTTTTGTAATTTGGGTTAAGGGAAAAGAAAGGGGGAAGCTTAGTTAAATACTTTAATCTTTCTTTGTAGATTTCGAAATTGAAGCTTTGGGTACAATGCGACGAAAATGGAGATGAATATGAGGCTTACCAAATTGTTGATCGATAATAGAGAGTTGATTGGAGTTCGTTTTGCCAATTGGGGCTTACTAAATTTCATAAATTTTGATGTTGTCTATAAATTAAGGTTTGTCCATTAAACCGTTGGTGTGGAATCCAATTAGTAATACCCCTTATGTGTGATCAGGAAGCACGGGAGTAAGCGGGTACGACCTACACCATGGAGAAACATCTCAACAGCAGGTAAGGGAGATCTTTATTATGAAATTATGTGTGGTTCTGGAGTTTTTATGTATTTTATGGTTAGTTGATCACTTGTGTAATAACCTCATTTTTATCAAGAAACTAAAGGAATAAAGGTTTATTTAAGTTATTGATAGCAGTTTTGTAGTAAGCTCAAAATAAGGGGTAGGTTGGTCTTTTGACCCTTGGTTTTTAAGGAAAAACACAGAACCCTTGGAGAATGCACTATTCTTCTTCAACCTTGGCGCCGATTTCTCCCTAGTTCGAAGCTCGGTTCATCGGGTAGCTATAGAAGCGTTGTCATCATCTGTTTCAAGTCACGTCGTTCTCTAGTTCGTTGTTTGTGATGGGCTCGTTTGTGCGTCGTAGCATGGGTTCAAGTTTGTTGTCACAGGATTGAGCCATTTCGTCGACCTCTGTGTGCTTCGAGCTCAAGCAGCTGTGCGTCACCATGGGTTGTTACACTTGGGTTCGTTTTGAGCAGTTCGTTGTGGGTTCATTTCGAAGCTCGTCACCATGGTTTCAAGCTGAGCCACCACGTGCTTATTCAATAGTCGTCGTTGTTAGGTGAGGTTCCTTCTCTTTTTCCATTTTGGTTTAAGGTTTAAAATGGGTTTAGTTGCAATGAAGAAGAAGACTAGTGCTTGGAATGAGGTTCAAGGTTTTGTTTTTTGTGGATTTAAGTTTTTTACTGGTTTTAGCTTGTTTGGCTATTGGGTTAAATCTATTTAAGAGGTGTTTGGTTGTTGGTGCTAAGATTTTTTAATGATGATTTGAGCATGTTTATTTCCTAGTTGATGACTATTCAAGTGATGGACAAATGTTGTTTGTTTATAGGTCCTAAACTATTCAAGTTATGAATAGGTGTTGCTTGTTTGCAAGTTTAAAGTTATTTAAATCTTGGATAAATAGTGTTTGTTTATTGGGTTATGAATACTTAAATAATGGTCAAGCTTGTTTGGCTAGTGGTTTCACTTCATTTAAAATGTGGTTAGAGGATGTTTGGCTATGAGCTTAGTTGTTGTTTTGACTAGAGGTTAATGGGTGTTTGGTTTGGGGTTAAAAGGATTGAATAAGATTTTATGACACTTTAGCTAGATTTTGATCCTTTGACTTTTTCATTGATCAGATTGACCCGAGTTATTTCTCGTTCTTCAAGTTGAGCTTGAGCGGCATGCTGGACCGCCCGAACACGTTTTTTGAGGTTCTTCACTATTTACTAAATTCGACATTTTATATCTGATTTTGATGGTCTAAGGTGCTAGTTTTGACCGGTTTGTTCGTTTCAGGGCTCAGATTTGTGTTTGGACTAGTTGGAGCTTCTAGTGGAATCATGGAGAGTTGTTAGTGGTTTGGCAAAGGTAAGGAACCCTTTACTCCCTTCTCGACGACCTGTGGTAATACATGTGCCAGTTTACTTACATTAGTTGATTTGTATGATTGTAGCATAACCATGTACATTGTACGTTGCATTTGATTGCATCGAGAGCACATACATTTCATGCTTGTTTCATATGACTAGTGATGCATGAATCATGTATGTTTGCCTGATATGGTCGAGTTGCATGTGGTTGCATGATTTTCCTGATATGGACTTGCACGCCTGTCCTGATATGGACTTGCATGATGTTTGATGCACGGCTTGATGCCTCGTTTGGACCCAAACCAGTCATGAAGACCGGATAGAGGAGACTAGTAGGTGGGTGTGGACGATGATATTCGGGCTTGCACCCTAGCTTGAGGTGATAATCTCTCGCTCCGCATGACTTCGGTGGATGGTCGGCTGGCCATGCTCACGACCCTGGCTGGTTTCTACTAGTAGCGTAGGCTTTCTCCAGATAGTTGGTATGGGCTTGATATGGTTCCTTGGTGATTGGTGGGGCACCTCCTCTCGCCATGAGTACGAGGCCTAGGGCCAACAGGTTGCTCGACTCACCAGTTCCCTCTAGAGTAAGATGTCAGATTGATGTCAGATTGCGCTTGAGTCAAAGGACTCTTGTGAGCATTTGGCCTTGGGTCTATGATCCTTAGACTGCTCTGCGTGGTGCTCATCAAGGACGAGGTTTCTAGACCTAGCACCCAGAAGTTTGGGTTTTGTATACCCTTCGGTTATGTTGCTGATCATACTTGTTTGCTGATGTTGGTATTCTTGTGCATGTCTGTCCCTGAGCTGGGGAAGCCTTACTGAGTTTGCGAAAACTCACCCTTTCCACTGTGGAATCCCCAAAGGAACTACTAGACTGTACTGAGGTGGATGATCGACAGAGCTTGAGATGACCATGGGACCTGCTGCATTACTTTATGTAGAGTCTTTTTAATTTGTTCCTTCAGCATGAACTATTTAGGGGCATGATAAGTTGTATATATTTACTCGAGCTTTTATCTTTTGAATCTTTGGTACCCAATGACACATTGATCGGGTTTTATGGTTTTTGTAAACTTTTTCTTTAGTGAATTTCAATAACATTGTTTTACCAAATTTAATTATACATGCCCTAAGTATCGAATGTTGTTTTCATGCATTTAAAGTTAAGGACATAGGTTTAGACCCTAATTTGGGTCGGGTCCTTACAACTTGAAAGCGTGTATAGGTGGAGAACTTATTGTGGAGAAGCAATAGGTTTTACTTTAAATTAAATGAAGATGAAAGGGAATAGTTAATGAAAAAGTGGTTTCGCCCTCTAGCAGGACGAACAGATAGGGATAAAGTTGAAAGAGAGTTTGGGTATTTGACTAGTGATGCAAATTGGGTGGGTGTTGGTGTTATTGAAATATGAGAAATAGAGTGATGCTATATGTTCACACGAGATTTCCGGAGAAATTTGGTTTCGTGGAGTTGAACTTGAATTTTAGATGAGTTTGCGAAAGTGGTCGATCTCTATGCTTGATCCTCTGATTCGTTCTCTTTGAATGGATATTCTTGGTATGAAGAGCAATTTGAAGAACAAAATATGTGTTCTTCGTATATAACTGCTCGTTTATGGAACTATTTGTCTTTCGAAGTAATTTTTGCCTTCGAAACGACGTTTGATCTTTAGAACCGTGGAGAGACCTCAACAAATGTGAATTCCCTCTCTAGTTCCAAAAATTTTCAACCCCCTGAAATGAAGAGAACTCCTCTATTTATAGAGTTCTCATGCATCGTGGGCTTGGGCCCTAATGGGTCTTTGGGCCTGGCCCATGGGTTTGGCCTTTTGGGCTTGAAATTCATGGTTCGGTTTACTTGGTTTGGTTTTATTTTGGCCAAATTCAAGATAAACCAATTTATTTATTTAAATTAATTTTGAGAAATATTGTCCCAAAATTTAATTTAATTTCGCCATTAAATTTGAGATAACGACGTGACAGCTTATAATTGACCGAAATTTCTCAGTCAACAAATGCCCCCTTTTCGAGGTTTATGCACAAGTATGTGTGGATGAATCTCGAAAACTATAGTATTGAGTCGAAGCACGAGCTTCTTTATTCTTGTTTCAGACTTCAATTCTATGAATTGTCAGTTTAACCGAAGTGTATGAGTTTAGGTCATAATTTCGATTGTTTCGACGTATTTCTTTCCATGCCAATCAATCACATTTTGGGAACTTGGTCAAAATCATGATTTTCTATATTTGGCTTGAAAATTTTGAAATTAGTAGAATTTATGCTCCACTCAATTCCAAATTGACTTTTTGGCAATGTGAAAACCTTGACCCAATTTTGCATTTGAATGGACAAAATTTAAACGACGCCTATATTTGGACAAAATTTAAATTCTATAATTTTGATAGAATTAATTTTATCAAATATGAAATTGGGGTAAGATTTGAGTTACACCAATTATTTTTGAACAAATTCTACTTAAATTGGAAGTAAAATTCGAAGAGCAATTTTCAATCTAATTTCATGGAATTTCTTTGACTTGTAAACTAAGGGAAGAATTTGATAAAATGTTTGAAATTTAGTAGAATTATGGCTCTACTTAATTTCGAATTGACTTTATGGCGATACCAAATTTCAACCCAATTTGTATTCGAATCGAAAAAAATTGGAATCATGCCAACATTTAAGATAAACTAAAATTCTATAATTTGGATAGAATTAATTTTATCAAATTTGAATTGAGTCAAGATTTGGATTACACTCAATTATTTTGATTGAGCCCTACTTGCAAAATTCGAACTTAAATCTTGAATCCAACTTAAAGTGATAAAATAAAATAAAATAAAATAAAAATATACATACATACATACACATATATATATATATATGTTTTTGTTCAATATCCTAACTGAAATTTTTTTTTTTTTTTTTTTTAATGTATGAATATATATTATATATTCTGGAATAATAGGCTTTTATTTTCTTCTTGCAACAGAATCACGATTTTTTTTTGTATATATATATTTTTAAGGAATATATATATATATATTTGAAAATCAAAAATGAAAATCTGAGATATTGAATATCAAAATTTAAACTGGGAAGATAAATAAAAATAAAATAAAATAAAGATCTCACATATGAGGGTCAGAATTTGAAAAAACCCCAAATATCGGAGGTAACAATTAACCAATATAAAACCTGCAAGAGAAAAGATTTTCCAAGACTTACCTATAAATAATGTGGGTTTAACCATCGAACATCAAACTCAATTCCAAAAACTTCACCTTCATCTGCAAAGAAAGTGAGTTCATTCATCGGAGGTCAACTCGCTTTTGTGCAGAGCGCACCGCACACAAAATCGCCGAAATTTGCACGCTGTCGTCCGAGTTCTCAATCACACACTAGACAAGTAAGTTTGAGTCATGGATTTTCTTTCTCTTCTCTTTTTTTTTCTTTTTTTTTTCTTTAACAAAAACTGGCAATTTCGTAGAGGAAGAAAGGTGAAGAAGGTGAATTAAAAGATTAGATGAGTGGCCCCCACCTTTTCATATTTTCCAATGCTGCAACTTTGAAAACAAAGGTTTTTTTTCTTCTCTTCTTTAATTAAAACAAAAAACAAAAAAAATAGACAATGGCCCCCACTTTTTTTCTTTTTCTTTTCTTTAACAAGAACTAGTAATTTCGTAGAGGAAGAAAGGTGAAGAAGGTGAATTAAAAGATTAGATGAGTGGCCCCCACCTTTTCATCTTTCCCAATGCTGCAACTTTGGAAACAAAGGTTTTTTTTTTCCTTCTCTTCTTTAATTAAAATAACAAAAAAAAAAAAAAACTAGACAATGGCCCCCACTTTTTTTACTTTTTCTATGTTGCATTCCTTTTTATTTTTTCAAAATATGGCGGCCAAATAAAACTAACCAAGGTTTAGGTTTATTTTTTTTTTTTTTTCAATATTTTCTATTTCTCCTTATAAAACACTTTGTTTGTCAACATTTTTTTGTTTCTTCTCCATCAATCCACATCAACTCTTTTTTTTCTAATTTAAAACAATCTGAGTGTTATTTTCAAACATATATATATCAAGCTCTCCTTTTGACGCTTTTGTCTTGTTTTTTTCAAAATCTTGAAAATGAAGGTCTAAGACACCTTTTTTTTTTTTTTTTTTTTAAATAAAAAAAGGTTCTTTTTTCCAAAATTTCAATTATTTTTTATAAATGGCTTTTTTTTTTTTCAACTATATGCTTTTCTCTCACTTTTTTTTTTACACATTCTTTTAGTTTCTTCTGAAATTTCAAACTTTTTTTTTTAATGTTAAACAAACCCATTTTTTTATCACTTTTTTTGTCCCATAAAGAGTACTATTAAAAGACTCTTCGAATTGATGTTATGAAAAAAATGACCCTGTTGGATCGGTGCTATGAACGAATGACCCTGTCGGATCGGTGCTATGAATGAATGACTCGCTTCTGATCGGATGCCATAAATGACCTTGACCGGGATGATGCCATAAACGACGCAATGGATTGATGCTATGGATGACCCAATCGGATCGCCGCTTTGATGACCGCCGCAGATACGCTTATAAACGCCCTTGTCGCCGGTCGTGCGCGCTTGCGACGGGATGTGCTATAAACGACCTTGCAATGGGATGCACCGAAACGACCTGTCGCGGATGCGCTATAAACGACCTTTGTCGCGGTGCGCTGCGCTGCGGCGGGACGCGCTATAAAAGACCTTGCGATGGGATGCACCGAAACGACCACTCGTCGCGGATGCGCATTTGCTTGAGCTATCTCTTCTAAGTCCAAATCAATCTTTTTTCTCTAGCCAACCTCGTAATCAACTCTTTCGTGATGAAGCATTTCTCTATGGGATGGCCGACGACGCCGTGATATTTGGCAGAGTTAGGATCATTTACCTTGCCTAACTCCTCGAGACGCTTGCACTCGGGCAAATGGATGAGTTTTGCTTCCAAAGATTGCTCTAACATGTCGCAGAACATCGAGTCCGGAAATGGATAGACTTTTTCTTGTCTTTCCCCGGCGTTAGACGACGCCGTTGCTCTACAACCGATCGCTTTCTCGCTTTTGTTTCCTTTGCTTTTGAGGAAAACTTTAATGGAGTTGCACCGATGGTCATTGACTCATTTGCCACATTTTTTGTAACTTTTTCCGTGGGCTTGAAATCCTTCTTTTCCTTACGGGTTTCTAAGACTAGAGAATCTTTGTTTCCCTTTGCGTCAATGCTCAGCTCCATATCATGAGCTCGGGTGGCCAACTCCTCAAAGGTGCGAGGCTTGATTCCCTTCAGGATGTACAGAAGTCCCCAATGCATGCCCTGGATACAGATGTCGATCGCGGACGTTTCAGTGAGGCGGTCTTTGCAGTCCAGACTTAGAGCTCGCCAACGGTTAATATAGTCGACGACAGGCTCGCCCTTCCGCTGCTTCGCATTTGTTAATTCTATCATGCTAACAGTCCGTCTCGTGCTATAGAACCGATTAAGGAACTCTCTCTCCAACTCTTCCCAGCTATCTATCGTTTCAGCTTCAAGATCGATACCACCGAACGCATTCCCCTTTAACGTTCGGACAAACTGCCTGACGAGAAGGTCTCCTCGAGTTCCAGCGGTTTCACAAGTCTCTACGAAATGAGCAACATGCTGTTTGGGGTTGCCTTTTCCATCAAACTGCTGGAACTTAGGCGGTTGGTATCCTGCAGGCATTCTTAGGTTGTCTATTCTCTTTGTGTATGGCTTGGAGTACAAAAGAGAACTTTGAACTAGCCCACCACCTTGAGCTCTAATAGTGTTCGTGATCAGATCGTGTAGCTGTTGGACAGATAAGGAAGCGACTGAGGCTGAGTGCAGTTGTGGTTGTGCCTCAAGGAGAGGGTTCTTTCCTTTATCATTGACTCTCTCATGTGCACTCTGGCTTGATTCAGCCGTCTCTCGGTTCTGCATTTGATTTTTGAGGTAAGCGATCTCTAAGTCTCTTTCCTCAATTGTTTTCATCATCTGCTCGAGCTTTCTTTCAAACTCCGCCATTCGATCATCGCCTCCATCACCAGCCATCATAATGTACATCACATCGAGATTAGATGTCTCCTTTGGTTGATCAACGCTAGGGACCGACTTGGTCAAACAATGGGTTATCTTTGACGACGATTTCATCGCAGGTCCCCTCTAGTAGACCTGCGATTCGTTTTGCGATCGCACCTGGTGTTACTTGAGGTTCATTGCTCTCGACGGACTTGGAACGACTACGCGTGATAGGTCCAGTGTAGTTCCTTGGAGCAAGCACCTTCGAGGTAGTGTTTCTTCCTTTGATCATGCCTTCCGAGCAATGTCTTTGATGTGGCTTTTCCGCACATGGTGGCTTGATTTGTGTGAGAGATTGAGATGAGAGGTAGAGATTGTCCCACTGGGCGTGCCAATTTGTTCACACGAGATTTCTGGAGAAATTTGGTTTCGTGGAGTTGAACTTGAATTTTAGATGAGTTTGCGAAAGTGGTCGATCTCTATGCTTGATCCTCTGATTCGTTCTCTCTGAATGGATATTCTTGGTATGAAGAGCAATTTGAAGAACAAAATATGTGTTCTTCGTATATAACTGCTCGTTTATGGAACTATTTGTCTTTCGAAGTAATTTTTGCCTTCGAAACGACGTTTGATCTTTAGAACCGTGGAGAGACCTCAACAAATGTGAATTCCCTCTCTAGTTCCAAAAATTTTCCACCCCCTGAAATGAAGAGAACTCCTCTATTTATAGAGTTCTCATGCATCGTGGGCTTGGGCCCTAATGGGTCTTTGGGCCTGGCCCATGGGCTTGGCCTTTTGGGCTTGAAATTCATGGTTCGGTTTACTTGGTTTGGTTTTATTTTGGCCAAATTCAAGATAAACCAATTTATTTATTTAAATTAATTTTGAGAAATATTGTCCCAAAATTTAATTTAATTTCGCCATTAAATTTGAGATAACGACGTGACAGCTTATAATTGACCGAAATTTCTCAGTCAACACTATATTAAATGTTGAGATAAGTATATAAGGTTTATTTTTAAAATGTGTGGGTGACTGTAACTGGGATACTTTACTTTTAATGGACAAACGTACGTTAGGTAGAGGTTGGGAGCTACGTGAATAGGAAAAAAATGCGAGAGAGATACCTCGACTAAGGCGAGGGACGAAGTGTGGGATTCAATGGGCGTGGTAATGGGGATGATACATCCCCTAGAGGTGGATAGTTAGTTACAGGTGCGGAAGGTGGTCTTTAAGAAAGATTAATTATTTTGCGAAGCTTGAAGATTAATTTATCTTCCAAAGTGTTGTTTTATATTTTGGTTGAATTATCTATGCTGAATGTGTGGTTGTTAAGTTTACTATGTTGCAGGTACTCGTAAGTGAGCAACAACGTGGCCATGTGCTGTCGGAAGCTTCACATTTTTTTAAAAAAATTTGATGATATGTTCCTATGTGTAGGTTTATATGCTGATATTATAATTTGTGGGAACTTAGCTCGTAAAAGGTGGTAATAGGTGTTTTTTTTTTATATATTTACATGTAGAAGATGACTACAAATTTACCTATGATTGTAGTGCTGATTGTAAATTTATATATCTCTTGAATAAAATAAATTACATGTGGTTTGATTCCCTCCTAGGTGATTTTCCATGAATGACATGGGTGTTACATTACCAATTGTCATATCATCGCAACATACACCAGAACATGAGCGACTTTTTATGTAGTTACTCAAGCAACACACAAGGGCGATTGGATGGACCTTGGCGGATATAATAGGCATTAGTCCAAGGTTTTGTATGTATAAAATCATTCAAGAAGACAATGCTAAAAGGTTGGTGGAACATCAAAGACGATTGAACCCTACCATGAAGGAAGTATTGAAGAAGGAAATCATAAAATGGCTAGATGGAAATCAAAAAGCCAATAGGTGAGTCCTATTCAATTTGTGCTGAAGAAAGGAGGCACCGCCATCATTCAAAACAAAAAGAACGAGTTAATTCCAGCAAGAACAGTGAAGGCATGGCGAGTAAGCATGGATTATAGGAAGTTGAACAAAGCAACTAAGAAGGACCGTTTTCCATTGCCCTACTGTAACAACCCAGATTTCTATTCCAGTTTTCGAGGTGCCTTCGGTTCAAGATTTGGTTGTTCGGTTGGGTCGTTAGAGCTGTCTTGACCCTTGGGTTATTTTGGTCTTTTGGCTCCCCGGGAAAGATTTATGGATTTTCAGGACTTCAAGGTAGCTCCTGCCTTTGTCGAGGCTTGTTTGTTGTTGGTTGCGAGTCCCGAGATGTTTGGGCTAGTCGTTTGGAAGTTCGGTTGTGGTTTGGGCTTTGGCAAAGTTATGGTTGGTTGAGTGCTTTCTTTGGGATTCGAGCCCAGGCCCTTATTGTTGATTTGGGAGTTGGATTTAAGTGAGTTTTATTTATTGGAAAAGGTCGCTTCAGCCGGGTCTCGAAGGAGGAAGCCGGGAAATGGGATTTTGAGGATTTTAAGGGTTTTTAAAAATGGATAAGGATGGAAAAAGAGAAAAAAAATCCCATTTTTCCCTTTTTTTTCTCTCTCTCTCTTTGTAAAGACCCAACCCAAAAGGGGCTCTAAATAGGTCTTTACCCCAATGCATGCATTCAAAGTAAAGAACAATATGCAATTTAGTTTTTGGATTCCCAATTAAAATAAAACAAAAGAGATTCAATCAGAAATCAAATAGATTGCTGAAACCTGTCCCTGTTTCCAAGCACCTGTTTCAAGGCAAATACATTTCTAAACGCATACTCTGATCAGAGATTTATTAAAACATTTGAAACAATCCTCAAATACAACAAAGCTGGAATCCATAAAAACATTCAGAAAAACATCCTAGGGCTCCGTGCCCGGCTCATGCATTCAGGGGAAAATAAAAGACAAGAGTCATAGAAATAAAAAGTCAGAGACGACAGCAGGTTCCCATGATCACAGCTCCTCCTTCAGCCATCCTGTCTCGCACCTTGGTTACTTGTGGAAAACCACAAAATAAGGGTGAGTAACGAATTACTCAGTAAGAATCCCCAACCGGGGTACAATACGATGTACATGGTCATCTAGATGAGTGTATGCAAGCTATAAATATAAACACAGAATAGAGCACATAGCTTAAGTCCACACTTGGACCTCGGATGCCAACTCAGGGTCTTAGTCCGGAATTAACTACCATAACCACACAAATCGCCCTATACGAGAAACAAGTCCCAGCCTCAGCCTGTCTACTGTCGACGAAAGGTGCACTAGCTCAAGATCCAGAGGAGCTCTCCGATCGACGCTGTAATGAGCGTAAACATGCACCGCGTGCTTCTACAGACTATGGGGGGTGCCGGGGTCTAGTGGCAAGCCGCCCATATCCGGATACCACGCCCTAACTAAATCTCTCGGATCGGTGTCACCGACATAGGGGTGTGAGACTGGACACGTGAACTATGTCACTGTACCACCGCACTGAGGCTAAGGAATGGGTCGTGGTAGGCTTACACCGTGAAGCCGCCCTTACCTTAACAGTGGCAATCAAGGGCTCTTCGCCGAACAAGCCGAGGACGTGCCGGCTGCCGGGGACTAGGCATTGCCAAGTCATCATCCCGACCGTTGGGGCATCGCTTAGACTACCACCCTCACCCAAGATTGCGGGGCCTACCAGTTGGGATAGCTAATCCTCACGGGGGTCCAAGGACGGAGAATCGTCTCGAACGCCCTGCCATGGATGCAAGATACTTTATGCATCGGGCCGGATGATGCTATCTACCGATTTCTAACCCGCTTTAACAATCAACAAACAATCCAATACAATCCAATACGTGCTCAAGAGGAAAACAACGAACCTAGCATGATACTACGAAGCAAGGACAGATACGAGCATGCCAGAAAGGAACAACCTAGCATGGACTAATATGAGGAACAACATAGGAAAATCATGCCAGTCGGGGATTAAGAATAGAGCACTTATCACCAAACATGTCAATAAACACAAACAAGCATACAATCAACAATCACATAATATATCGCAGGGCCCACACAACTTCGGTAAGAAATCCTTACCTGGCCGGAAGACCTCTAAACACAAGAAACCTAAGCTGCGATCGAACCCGAGCTAGCTACCGAGAACCTAACAAAAACAATGATAATCACACTCTAAAGGCTTAAATATAATAAAATAAATAGGGCTCGGCTCGGGAGCAACTCACGCGATGCGCGGCCGACACGCGGACGGGCAGCAAAGACGGCGGGCTGCTGCTGGGCGCGATGATGGGCGCTGATGGGCACCGATGGGCGCGACATCGGGCGCTGGCTGCGCGACGCACGGCGCTGGGCGCGCGATAGCGCGCTAGGCGCGACGCTACTGGGACGGCACGCGACGCGGCACGGGCGCAGACGCAGAGGGGCGCGCAGGCGCGAGAAGCGGACGACGGGCGCTTGGGCTGCGACGCGGACGCGAGCTCGGCTGGCGATGGCGAGGCGCTGGGCGGGCGCGGCGAGCGGTGCAATGCGGCGGCTGCGACGGCCTGGGCGCCTGGGCTGCGTCTTTCTGCTGGCGCTGAAATTCGCTGTGCGATCTGGCCGGCCGCTCGACCGGGCTGCTCAGGTGGGCCGCTATCTGGCGGAACGACACTCGGAGGACTCTCGAGAAGACTCACGCAAGATGGCTAGAGAGAAAAAGGGTTGGGCGGCCATGGGGGTTTGGAGAAGAAGACATAACAAAACCTAATTTTCTTTCATTTAATCAAATGCACCAAAACCCGAATAACTCAAGGCTAACCAAGTTATGTTGCGGAGAGAGTAACAAAAACACCTGGTGGCTCAACTGGCCACACCACCCACCTGACTTCCCAGACCACTTGGGTTTGAAACCCACCAAACACATCTTTAACTCCTAATTTTCTTTTTGCATCTCCCCATGCCCAAACACCACCACAAAGCCTCGAAAACTTACATAAGACCATCTAATAATTTTAGCAACTGGAAAAAGATATAAACGGCCCTGACGGCCCAACCAAATTACCAAAATACCCCTAGGGCATACTGGAAGATCGGGATGAAAACTCAGGCCGTTACAATATTCCTCCTTTTATGACTTTCGTCCTCGAAAGTTCTTAAGACTCAAACACTCAAGATACTGCAATCTCATCCCGTCCTTCCGCCACGAGCGGCCTCCTCTGAACTCGACTCCTCCACCGAACTTTTACCAAACGGATCTTACGGCCGCAACGCCTCTTCGCCTCAAGACCAGAATACTCACATGCTTCCTCGAAGCTCAAACCCTCACTCACCGCAAAGGTTCAACGTCCTCAATAAGCAAAGGGGTCCGCACATACCGCCCCAACCTCAATACATAAAAACATCAGTGCACACTGTCAATGACAGGGAATCAAGCAACCGATAAGCAACTCGCCAATCTTCTCGAGAATCTCAAAACGGACCGACAACCTCGGGACTCAACGTCCCTCGCTACAAAACCCCAACACTACTTACAAACCTCAACGCACCTAGCATCGATGCAACCTTGAAACATGAGCCGCCTAACCTCAAACTCTAAAACTCGACGCCGAACATTGGCGTAACTTTTTTTGCTGCTCTGAGGCTAACCACAAACGAGCTCAACCTCCCCGCACAACACCTCGGTCAATCGCAGCAACACAGACCCCAAAACAACACCGACGGCCACCAACCTTTTCTCACAAAGACTAGAGACTCGCAACACTTACCATACAATGCCTCAATGGAACCACAAGAATCGATCACTGAAAATCGCAACCCAAGGCAACCTCCTAAAACCACACCGGTCTCCCCACCGCCTAATCACGGAAACACCAACTCGCAACAAGCTCCGAAGGATCTGGCTCACTCCTCCCAAAAGACCATCGGACAAAAAGGGTGAAAACACTACAGAATCGCACTCGGCTCATAAGCCTCTAAGAACACTCTCTCGAACCACGGTTCGCCCACGCACCGCCTAGAACAAACCTTTGTTGCCACACCCTAATGGCATCATCTCCAACCTGAAATCGACATGCCTCTACTCCATAGAAATGGCATCTGACACTGAACCGAGGTGCGAGCTCTAGCTATCAAGTCAATCCTCCAAAAATCCGAACTCACACAACAACCTCAACTAGCTGACAGCTCCCACACGGAAACTTACAATCCAACAACTTGAGTGCTACGAACTAGGAAGCTCAAACAACTACAAACTGCATAGCTATGCCAATCCACTCATCTCTAGCTCGACTCAAATCACTAGCTGGGCAAGACAACCTGCAAACAACCAGGCCCTAGAGGGCTCCATCAACTAAACTTACCTCCATGCAAACAACGGAACAAAGCTCGCCTCAAATATGAAACACATCTCACAAGTCCAAACGATAACACATACAGGCTTAACCCTCAAGCTTAGGCTTAATGCACCTTCCCACCGAAACTTCATAAACGAAACTCCACTACCTGGTCAACACCAACTACCAAGAACAAGAATACCAACAATGGCTGGCAGAGTGCAAGCTACACTAGCCAAACAGGATCCTCAATAAGTCCAGACCCTAATCCAGCCACAAAGGTGCAACCTCATCCACAACAGAAACAAAGGGGCCTTCAACTACAAAGGTGCAACAGCTTCCAAGCCAACACACAAACCTTAGCCAACTAGGCCAAACATTCATAGGAGGCAAAACAACTCTTACTGCAACTTCCAGAACACCACTCAAGAGTCCGCTTAACTGGACAAACAACTGCTTTCAGGTGGCCAACAGACTTTCCCCCTACTAACAGCACTACCGCCAAGTCCAAGACCAAGGGATAATCCGACAACTCCAAAAAGGAAACAGATCCTTACAAGCAGACATCCGAAGAACAGGGAGCTCCACAAACGCTCGCTAACTTGCTCAGCTAAGCACAACATCCAACTCTCTCATTGAGGCAACAACAGGGGGTCCACCACAGACTAGACCGCCGACCACGAACAAGCAAGGACTCGCCCTCCAACACCAAATGAGGGCACTCTCAAACTCTGGGAACATGAAAGACATCCTACAGGGCAAACCACTTACCCACCAACAAGGCTAACTCCTTGGCAACTCGAAAACCACACCTTAGCCAACATCAAGCACCAACTTGCCACCACACCGGAACCAAATCCGGACTCTACTCCAAACAAACTCTGGCTTGCTAGCCTACCAAAATCGCCAAAGAACTCACCCGAGGCTACAAACTACTCGACTGGGCTTGCCAACTAAACTCACTACACTGGTCCGACCGAGCTCGTGAGGCTCTCCACAACTAGGGTTCTTCGACAACCCTCGACACACACACGGCCGACAAACGAGCTAGCATGCTAGCTAACCGCCTCGATGAGCACAACTCACCCCAGCATCTCAACCATGCTGGCCAACTCCAACTCCTTGGGAACCAAGAGGACCCAAAACGCTACCGAATGCGTCGTCCTCCTACTCAAAGCATCGGCCACAACAACTTCTACCCAAGGAAGGATCCGAACAACTCTCTTAGCCATGACGATCAGAAACCACGCGGTTTAGTTACCAACGCTCTTGTTCAGTTTCCAACTGAACTCCAACCAACGATCAACAAAAAGATCCGCCAACCAAGCTTAGGTCCAACTTAACAAATCTTGCCTAAGCAACAACCTGATATCACGAGCACGGTATCCTAACCACCTCGACTAAAGCCTTACAACATCCACCTGGAGTCCAACTTCTCTAGGAACTGAGCACTAGATCTCCAAAGCAAACCCTACATGGATCTGAAACTCTCGTCACGGAACGAACCACACAGAACACACTTGTCTGCACAACTCTCAACCTTCCTTCAGAGATCCAAGACTAACAAGCGCTTTTCCAAAAAGCAACGCTAACTCCTGGCAGCGATACAAACAATCCAAGGAACACCAAAAGTTCCATCTCCACGCGATACACGAAGCTGAGGCAACCTTGCTCTACCAAAGCATAACAATGCTAAACCGAACTTACTTTATACCAAGCCTCTACCAAGGGTGCTTACCCAAAAAGGCATCCGAAACCTCTCACAAGGCATCAGCTCATCTCGCCTCATAGGCATCCAGCTCATCTCATGAGCATCCAACTCAGGGTCCCTCTGCTGGACCAAACTCGCATCTACAATGCTCAACTCAACTCAGATTAAGGCACTCGAAGGTAGTTGACCGCACTACCAACCACAAAGAAATCTCTTGGCCTTAACACTAGCGCGAGACTCACGCTCACCAACACTTACCAACTGCCAACCTGCTGACTTACTCAACCTCCAGAACACTGGCAAAAGGCTCCGGCTCCTCTCGAACATCCTTTCGCTTGTAGTTCATCGACTACCACTGAACTAGCCCTCTGACACGACCTAAACAGGTGTCACTGCCATAAACGGATCCAAGGCTAAAGGAGTGCGCTGAACTCCGGACGACATAGAACCATCTGCTATGCCCAAGCCAAACTCAAGCCTGAACCAGACTTAGTGCCAAAGCGGCACACCAACCATTGCACCTCAAGTGCCACTACTACCAAATCCACATCTTACTACAAATGGGGCCAGCAAGGTCACAACCTCAAGTGACAAAAACTATGGCGAGGCATACAAGAGCTCAACTCAAACAACCATGCCTAAGGCATTTCATCAAACCGAAGTCTCACTGCCTACTCTTGCATCTCCAAATGATGCTCAACAAAACTCTGGCCAGCTCTCTCAACATGCAGCAGCTAGCTCTACTCTAGGAGCTCACCAAAGAAGAGTACTCAACTCTGCTACACCACTGAGGAAACCACCAACGGATCCAGTCTGGTGGGAACATCGCTCACGCACCCTTAACCACGGTGGTTCCACTTACTAGATGCAAAATAAGAACACTTACAAGAGAACAAGGATGTCTCTACCTCCTCCACGAACTCTGCAGCTACTCTCTGGGCAATCAAACAATCTGCTAAGGTTCAAGTTACACACCTGAACTACCCAGACTAGTCCACACTAGGACCTGCTCCACAAGCATCATCATAAGCAAAGTCGAAGCTAACTCCTCTCCCGGGAGTGGTACTCCAAGGCAAAACACCTCCACCCTCTCACTAGGGGAAAACTAACACCGGGCCACACCACAAGGGCCTACGGAGTCTAATCTCTACTTCCTCTGGGGACGATATCCCAGCAGTATCCGAATCTATCTGGATACCCGACAAGCCGCAAAACATACTCCTTACATCATGCGGGAAGTTGGCATGATGGCGCTCTAAACCCAAACCAACGACAAGTCGTAACTCGCTTTCGTCTCCGCTCCACAACACAAAACAAGGCATACACTAGATGAAAGGTATTGTAAATTCTTAACCCTTTTCTAGAAACAGAAAACTTAGGCGCACTGATGACTCGCCGGAGTCTTTGGTGATCATGGGAAAGACGACCTACAACAAAAAGGTCGGTCCTACAGAATCTATGACTCTAAGCTCGATACCAATCAGAAAGACCCAACCCAAAAGGGGGCTCTAAATAGGTCTTTACCCCAATGCATGCATTCAAAGTAAAGAACAATATGCAATTTAGTTTTTGGATTCCCAATTAAAACAAAACAAAAGAGATTCAATCGTAAATCAAATAGATTGTCAAAACTCGTCCCTGTTTCAAAGCACTGCTTTCAAGGCAAATACATTTCTAAACGCATACTGATCGATCGAGAGATTTATTAAAACATTTGAAACAATCCTCAAATACAACAAAGCTGGAATCCATAAAAACATTCTTAAAAACATCCTAGGGCTCCGTGCCCGGCTCATGCATTCAGGGGAAAATAAAAGACAAGAGTCATAGAAATAAAAAGTCAGAGACGACAGCAGGTTCCCATGATCACAGCTCCTCCTTCAGCCATCCTGTCTCGCACCTTGGTTACTTGTGGAAAACCACAAAATAAGGGTGAGTAACGAATTACTCAAGAAGAATCCCCAACCGGGTACAATACGATGTACATGGTCATCTAGATGAGTGTATGCAAGCTATAAATATAAACACGAAATAGAGCACATAGCTTAAGTCCACACTTGGACCTCGGATGCCAACTCAGGGTCTTAGTCCGGAATTAACTACCATAACCACACAAATCGCCCTATACGAGAAACAAGTCCCAGCCTCACTGTCTCATCGTCGAAAGGTGCACTAGCTCAAGATCCGCAGGAGCTCTCCGATCGACGCCAGAATGAGCGTAAACATGCACCGCGCGCTTCTACGAGACTATGGGGTGTGCCGGTCAGTGGCAAGTCGCCCATATCCGGATACCACGCCTAACTAAATCTCTCGGATCGGTGTCACCGACATAGGGGTGTGAGACTGGACACGTGAACTATGTCACCTGTACCACCGCACCGAGGCTAAGGAACGGGTCGTGGTAGGCTTACACCGTGAAGCCGCCCTTACCTTAACAGTGGCAATCAAGGGCTACCGCCGAACACGCCGAGGACGTGCCGATCGCCGGGACTAGGCATTGCCAAGTCATCATCCCGACCGCTGGGGCATCGCTTAGACTACCACCTCACCCAAGATTGCGGGGCCTACCGGTTGGGATAGCTAATCCTCACGGGGTCCAAGGACGAGAATCGTCTCGAACGCCCTTGCCATGGATGCAAGATACTTTATGCATCGTGCCCGGATGATGCTATCTACCGATTTCTAACTCGCCTTAACAATCGGCAAACAATCCAATACAATCCAATACATGCTCAAGAGGAAAACAACGAACCTAGCATGATACTACGAAAGCAAGGATGATCTGAGCATGCCGATAGGAACAACCTAGCATGGACTAACATGAGGAACAACATAGGAAAATCATGCGAGTCGGGGATTAAGAATAGAGCACTTATCACCAAACATGTCAATAAACACAAACAAGCATACAATCAGCAATCACATAATATATCGCAGGGCCCACACAACTCCGGTAAGAAATCCTTACCTGGCCGGAAGACCTCTAAACACAAGAAACCTAAGCTGCGATCGAACCCGAGCTAGCTACCGAGAACCTAACAAAAACAATGATAATCACACTCTAAAGGCTTAAATATAATAAAATAAATAGGGCTCGGCTCGGGAGCAACTCACGCGATGCGGCTGACACGTAGATGGGCGGCAAAGACGGCGGGTCTGCCTTTGGCGCGGATGGCGCTGATGGGCGCTGATGGGCGCTGATGGGCGGCAAATGGGCGCACATCGGCGCTGCCCGCGCGCGCGACGGCAGCGCGCTGGCGCGGATGGCGCGCTTGGCGCGGACGCGCTGGGACAGCACGCGGACGGCACGGGCGCAGACGCAGAGGGGCGCGCGGGCGCGAGACGCGGACGATGGGCGCTCGGGCTGCGACGCGGACTCGAGCTCGGCTAGCGATGGCGAGGCGCTGTTCGCGCGCGGCGAGCGGTGCGATCTGGCGGCACGCGCGCCTCTGCTGGGCGCTGGGTGTCGGGCAACCCTCATCGTAGGGCGCTGGCGCTCGGGCGACCTAGCCTCTTTGGGCGCTGAAATTTCTTTGGTGCGGTGTCTGATGGGCCGCTCGACCGGCCGCTTTCGGGTGGGCTGCTTGGCTGGCCAGAACGACACTCGGAGGACTCTCGGGATAAGACTCACGCAAGATGGCTAGAGAGAAAAAGGGTTGGGCGGCCATGGGGGTTTGGAGAAGAAGACATAACAAAACCTAATTTTCTTTCATTTAATCAAATGCACCAAAACCCGAAGAACTCAAGGCTAACCAAGATATGCTGCGGAGAGAGTAACAAATACACCTGGTGGCTCAACTGGCCACACCACCCACCTGACTTCCCAGACCACTTGGGTTCGAAACCCACCAAACACATCTTTAACTCCTAATTTTCTTTTTGCATCTCCCCATGCCCAAACAACACCACAAAGCCTTGAAAACTTACATAAGACCATCTAATAATTTTAGCAACTGGAAAAAGATATAAACGGCCCTGACGACCCAACCAAATTACCAAAATACCGCTAGGGCATACCTAGAAGACCGGGATGAAAACCTGGGCCGTTACACTCTCTCTCTCTCCCCCAGCCCGAGCCAGCCCCCCAGGTCGCACAACCTAGCCGCCTAGCTCGCCCAAGCCCGAGCCCCAGCCGCCTAGGTCGCCCAAGCCCGAGCCCCTAGCCGCTCAGCTCGTGTCGCCCAGCCCCCAGGCCGCCCGCACTGTGCCGAGTCGCCTCGCCCAGGCCGCGTCGCCCAGCCTCGCTCAGATCCGTGTCACCCAGTGCGCCTTCGTCTGCCGAAGTGCGCGACAAGCAGCCGCTGCCGCCCCCACTTCCGAACAAAGCCGAGCCGTCCCGTGCCAGCGCCAGCCCGCCTCGTGCCAGATCGCGCGCCCTATAGCCCGTCACTTCGCGTCGCCCCGCGCGCGTCCCTGTAGCGCGCGTTCTTGTGAGAGGATTTGGACGCCTTATGGGTAATCACCCTGGGTAGAGGCTTGGTATAAAGTAAGTTGGGTTTGACATGGTTATGCTTTGGTAGAGCAAGGTTGCCACAGCTTCGAGTATCGTGTGGAGATGGAACTTTTGGTGTTCCTTTGGTTGGAGTTGAGTTGGAAACTGAACAAGAGCGGTGGTAGCAAAGCCGCGCAGCTTCTGATCGTCTTGGCTAAGAGAGTCGTTCAGATCCTTTCCTTGGGTAGAAGCTATGTTGTGGCTGATGTTTGAGTAGGAGGATGACGCATTCTGTAGCGTTTTGGGTCCTCTTGGTTCCCAAGGAGTTGGAGTTGGCTAGCATGGTTGAGATGCTGGAGAGAGTTGTACCTGTTCAGGCAGTGGTTGTTAGTCCGTTAGTCGACAGTGTGTGTCGAGGGTTGCCGAAGAACCCTAGGTTGTGGAGAGCCTCTCCAGAGCTCAGTGAAGCTCAGGTAGTGAGTTTCAGTTGGCAAGCTGGAGGCGTGTAGTTTGTAGCCTCGGATGAGTTGCTGGCAGTTTTGGTAGACTAGCAAGCTAGTTTTTGTTTGGAGTAGAGTCCGGATTGGTTCCGGTGTGGTGGCAAGTTGGTGCTTGGTGTTGACCAAGGTGTGGATTGGAGTTGCTAGAAGTTAGTTTTGCTCGTGGGGCGAGTGGTTCGTGCCACTGTTGGTTGTTTTTCCCGCTTCCCGTGATGTTGAGAGTTGCCCCGCTTTGGCATTTGGAGGTTCAGTCTGTGGTGGACCCCTGTTGTTGCCCCGTGAGATTTAGATGTTGTTGCTTTAGCGGAGCAAGACAGTGAGCGTATGTGGAGCTCTCTGTCCTTCGGTTGTCTGCTTGTAAGAGTCGTTCCTTCTGGGAATTGCCAGATTTCCCTTCGGAGTTCAGTGTATGCCCAGTTGGTGCGAGTTGAGATAGTTAGTGGCAGTTTGGTTGGCATTGTGGCTTTGAGTTTTGAGAACCCAAGCGGGTTTGGTTTTCGAAGAAGGTGGTGTTGTTTTAGCTGAGAAGTTCAGTTGGTTAGGAATCAGTGGAGTTTTCCTGGAGCTGTTTCGTCTTAGGACTTTCGAGGACGAAAAAGTCTAAAAGGAGGAGTATTATTGTAATGACTTTTCGGATATCTATTCTGGTTTTCGAGGTGCCTTCGGTTCAAGATTTGGTTGTTCGGTTGGGTCGTTAGAGCTGTTTTGACCCTTGGGGGTATTTTGGTCTTTTGGCACCCCGGGCAGGATTTATGGATTTTCAAGACTTCAAGGTAGCTCCTGCCTTTGTCGAGGCTTGTTTGTTGTTGGTTGCGAGTCCCGAGATGTTTGGGCTAGTCGTTTGGAAGTTCGGTTGTGGTTTGGGCTTTGGCAAAGTTATGGTTGGTTGAGTGCTTCCTTTGGGATTCGAGCCCGAGCCCTTATTGTTGATTTGGGAGTTGGATTTAAGTGAGTTTTATTTATTGGAAAAGGTCGCTTCAGCCGGGTCTCGAAGGAGGAAGCCGGGAAATGGGATTTTAAGGATTTTAAGGGTTTTTAAAAATGGATAAGGATGGAAAAAGAGCAAAAAAATCCCATTTTCCTCTTTTTTTCCCATTTTTCCTTTTTTTTCTCTCTTTCTCTCTCTCCCCCAGCCCGAGCCAGCCCCCTAGGTCGCCCAACCTAGCCGCCCAGGTCGCCCAAGCTCGAGCCCCAGCCGCCCAGGTCGCCCAAGCCCGAGCCTTTAGCCGCTCAGCTGGCGTCGCCCAGCCCCCAGGCCGCTCGCACTGTGCCAAGTCGCCTCGCCCAGGCCGCGTCGCCCAGCCTCGCCCAGATCCGTGTCGCCGCCCACCACACATGCTATGCCGAGCCGCCGCAAGACAGCCGCATCGCCCGCCCCGCACAATCTTTGGCCGTCCGTGCAGCGCCAGCGCCGCCTCGTGCGGATCGCGCGCCAGAGCCGTCGCGTGGTGGCCGCCCGCTGCGTCCTCAGAGAGCTCGCCGAGCTCGCGTCCGCGCGCCGTTCCCTGTGTCGAGCTGCGTTGCACGCCATCGCCCAGCCGAGCTTCGCGCGCCGCGCTCGCTTCGCTTTAGCCCGCCGCGCTGCTCGTCCGCTGCCAACAGCCAGCGCCAATAGCCTCGCCGCTGGCCAAAATTAGTTCACGTGTCGTACCGCGCCTCGTGAGTTGCTCCCGAGTCGAGCCCTGTTATTTTATTATATTTAGGCCTATTTTGTGATTATTGATGTGTTTGTTTGGCTCGCTATAGGTTGCTCGGGTTTGATCGCAGTTAATTTTATTGTGTGTTGTTGCCTTCCAACCAGGTAAGGATTTCTTACCGGAGTTGTGTGGGCCCTGCGATATTTTTCATGATTATGCCTTGCTTGTTTGCTGACTGTTATGAGCATGTTAGAGATAGAGCCGTTTGATTGAATTCTTGCTAGCATGTTTTCCTGATTTTACATGTTAGTGCCATGCTAGGTTTGTTCTGCCAGCATGCTTATGATTCCTGCTTAAGCTCGTAGTATCATGCTAGGTAAATGTGTTTGATGTCGGTCATTGTTTGCTAGCCAGGAATCATTGATTTTTACTCTGTATTCTTAGATAGAGTTGTAGGGTTTGTCATCATCCAGAGGCTGAGCGGACATAACGTACTTTGTCCCCACTGATCGGGAGTAAAGTGTGCGCAGCATAACGTATCTTGCTTCCCCCCCGGTCGCCAAGGTGGATTTAGCTCAGGTCGGGAGTAAAGTGTGCGCAGGATAACGTATCTTGCTTCCCCCCCCCCGACCCGCCGGTTGTGGAGTTAGCTACCCACTTCGGCATAAGCCTAGTTTGTAGCCTGCTAGAGCGGAACCCTGCCATCGGTGTAAGCCTGCCCTGGCCGGTTCTTAGCTTCAGGTCTGTAAAGACCCTACCCAAAAAGGGCTCTAAATAGGCCTTTACCCCAATGCATGCATTCAAATTAAAGGACAATATGCAAATAATTTTCGGATTCCCAATTAAAACAAAACAATCAATGTTCAATCGTAAATAAAGATAGTTTGTTTGAAACTCATCCCTGTCTCCAAGCACTGCTTCAAAGCAAATACATTTCCAAAACGTACACTCTGATCGAGAGATTTCTTAAAACATTTGAAACATCCTCAAATTCAATAAAGCGAGAATCCATGAAAACATTCTAAAAACATCCTAGGGCTCCGTGTCCGACTACATGCATTCGGGGAAAATAAAAAGACAAGAGTCATAGAAATAAAAAGTCGAGACGACAGCGAGTTCCCATGATCACGCTCTCCTCCTTCAAAGAATCTGTCTCGCACCTTGGTTACCCGTGGAAAACCACAAAATAAGGGTGAGTAACGAATTACTCAAGAAGAATCCCCAACCGGGTACAATACGATGCACATGGTCATCTAGATGAGTGTATGCAAGCTATGAATATAAACACAGAATAGAGCACATAGCTTAAGTCCACACTTGGACCTCGGATGCCAACTCGTGGTCTTAGTCGGAGATAAATCACCACACAATACGCCCTATACGAGAAACGAGTCCCGGCCTCGGCCTGTCTACTCGCCGATCTGAAAAGGTGCACTAGCTCAAGATCCCGAGGAGCTCCCGGTCGGCGCGTGTAATGAGCGTAAGCGCGCACCGCGTGCTCATCAAGACTATGGGGGTGTCGGGTCTAGTGGCAGCCGCCCATGTCCATCACCACGCCTAACTAAATCTCGGATCGGTGTCACCGACATAGGGGTGTGAGACTCGGACACGTGAACTATGTCACCTGAACCACCGCACTGAGGCTAAGGAATCGGTCGTGGTAGGCTTACACCGAAGCCGCCCTTGCCCTATCGGTGGCAATCAAGGGCTACGGCCGAACACGCCGAGGACGTGCCAATCTGCCGGGGCGAGGCAATGCCAAGTCATCATCCCGATCGTTGGGGCATTTAACGATCGCCACCCTCACCCAAGATTGCGGGGGCCTACCGGTCGGGTTAGCTAAACCCTAACGGGGTCCAGGGGCGAGAACTGTCTCGACGTCCCCGCCATGGATGCAAGATACTTTATGCATCAGGCCCGGATGATGCTACCTACCTGAATTCTAACCTGCCTTAGCAATAATCCAATACGTGCTCAAAAGAATACATCAGACCTAGCATGGTACTACGAAACAAGAATGAATATGAGCATGCCAGAACGGAATAACCTAGCATGGACTAACATGAAAGAACAACATACGAAGTCATGCCATCAGAAATCGAATGAGCACCTAAACTATACATGCCGATTATCACAAAAACATACAACATCAATCACATAGAACATCGAGGGCCACACAACTCCGGTAAGAAATCCTTACCGGCCGGAGGCAACTACACACAAAAATCCTAAGTGCGCGATCGATCCCGAGCTAGCTAACGAGAACCTAACAAACACAATAATAATCACAATCCATAGGCCTAAACATAATAAAATAAACAAGGCTTGGCTCAGAGCAACTCACGCGGCGCGGGCCGACACGCGGACGGAGGCGACAAAGCATGGCGAGGCTGCTGGCTGGGCGCTGATGGGCGGCAGGGTCGGGCGCTGGCGCCGACGGCGCGCAGATGGGCGCGGCGCCGGCGCGACGGCGCGCGCGCGACGGCCGGCGGCCGCGCGCAGCGCACGGCGCGATAAGCCGGACGCGACGGACACGCTGCGGTGCGCGCTAACGACGACGGGCGCGCGCGGCCGACGAGCGTCTAGACGTCGCGATCTGCTGCTGCAGGGCGCGACAGGCGCGATCTGGCTGGGCGAGATCTGAAGCCGCGCGGCCGGCTGTCAGGCGTCTGGCCGCAACAGCAGGCTGCTCGTCGCTCGCTCGCTGCCGGCGAGCGACAAGCTTCGATGGCACTGCAGGGCGATGGAGCTGGGCAACTCCGGCGATCTGGGCTTGCTGCTTTGGTGCGATCTGGCGGCCGGGAGCTGCGACGACGGGGGCGGGCTGGGCCGGGCTCCTCTCGCAGTGCAAACAAACACACACACACACCCACACTCGTCTATTTACATTCGGCCAAAGAAGAACTCAAATCGGAGAAGACGAAGAGACGAAGAAACTTACATGGAAAGACGATCGAACCACGGGGCTGCAAAGGGAATGAAAATCGGCTTGGGGCTTGGGAGAGGAAGGGTTGGGCGGCCATGGAGCATTTGGAGAAGAAGACATAACAAAACCTAATTTCTTTTCATTTAACCAAATGCACCAAACTCCAAGGTCCAAGGATAACCATAATATGACGCAGAAAGAGCAACAAGAGCTCTCCATAGCTCAACTGGCACGCATCCTCACAGGCTTTCCTGGAGACTTGGGTTCGAATCCCAGCTGCAACATAATTTCCTTTATTTTTACTTTTGCATCTATCCATGCTCAAACCCATCCACAAAGCCTAAAAAACTTACATAAATCCATCCAATAATTTTAGCAACTGGAAAAGACATAAACGGCCCTGACGGCCCGATCAAATTACCAAAATACCCCCAGGGCATACCTCGAAGATCGGGATGAAAACCTGGGCCGTTACAAGGTCGGTGAATCATGCTGCACAGATGAGCGCCGAGGGCCTCGCGCTACTGTGATCAGTGACACCGCTTCCGAGTCATAGGCATGCATACCTGGCCCGCGTAGTTTGTCCTTAGGCCCCCACATTTACGCCGGTTGCAGCAGCATGCGGTGTGTGCGCACACACGTTAGTTGCCGGTTCGGAGAGCTCCCCCGTGCTAATGTCGTGAGTACACCATTCCTTCCAGTTAGAGCCAGACTTCGGGTACTCTCCCGTAAGTCCAGATTTGTTAGCAAGGGTAAGAGACCCTTGAGGACATCCCCGGGATCAGTGTTTGAGCTGATCAGCTGGCCGAGGGAGATAGACCCTCGGAGATGTCCCAGGATTGGTTAGGATAACCAATCATTAGGCCGGAAGTAGGAGACTTCCGATGATTCCAAATCTTGCCTTGTAAGCTCGTTGAGCTATGATCTGTGTTGGTAGCTGTTTGCTTGCATGCTAGGGTGCTAGATGATTGATTGTATCGTATTGTACCCCGGTTGGGGATTCTTACTGAGTAATTCGTTACTCACCCTTATTTTTGTGGTTTTTCCACAAGTAACCATGGTGCGAGACAGGATGGCTAGAGGAGGAGCTGTGATCATGGAAAACCCGTTGTTCAACTCAGAGTCTTGTGTTTATGTTTATGTTTTAAATGTCCTCTGAATGCATGTAGTTGGGTACGGAGCCCTAGGGTGTTCTCTGAATGTATTTCAGGATTCTAGCATTGTTGTAACTATTGCAAAGCTTGTATGTTTTAAATAAATCTCTGATCAGAGTGGGTTTTGTAAATGTATTTGTCTTGGAACAGGTGCTTGGAAACATGGACAGGTTTCAGGAAATTATGTTGACTTTTTAAATGGATGTTTTATGTTTTAGTTTTTACTTAGAATCCGAACACCATTTTGCAAATTGTTTGTAGATTTGAATGCATGCATTGAGGTAACGACCTATTTTAGAACCCCTTTCGGGTCAGGTCGTTACACCTACATAGATCAAATGTTGGACCGTATCGCAGGGAAGGATTATTTTTGCTTTTTGGATGGATATTCAGGATACAACCAGATTAACATTGACCCCAAGGATTAGGAGAAAACAACTTTCACCTGCCCTTATGGAATATTCGCATTCAGAAGAATGCATTTCGAGCTCTAAAATTCTCGAGCAACATTTCAAAGATGCATGATGTCAATTTTTTCTGATATGCATGAAAATATCATGGAAGTTTTTATGGATGACTTTATAGTGTTTGGGGAGAGTTTTTCCAATTGCTTAGAAAATTTGAAGAAAGTGTTAAAACGCTGTGAAGACACGCATTTTGTGCTTAACTGGGAAAAATGTCATTTCATGGTTACAAAAAGAATTTTTTTAGGACATACAATTTTAAAGGCTGGAATGAAGGTTGATGAAGCAAAGATTGAAGCTATAAAAAGTTGGAGCCATAAAAAAACGTGAAAATAGTGCATAGTTTCTTAGGCCATGCCGATTTCTACAGATGTTTCATTAAGTATTGTTAAAAAATCGCAAAATCGATGTGCGAGCTTTTAGAAGCAAAAAGACCCTTCAATTTCGACCAACGTTGTTTGGACGCGTTTGATCAGCTAAAAAAGGCCTTAACTAGCTCCACTTATGATATCCCTTAACTGGAAGAAGACTTTCGAGCTCATGTACGATGCCAGCGACTATGCGATAGGAGCTATCCTTGTACAAAAGGGAGAAAAACGTATCCATCCCATCTACAATGCCAGCAAAACTTTGAATGACGCGTAGATCAACTACACAACTACAGAAAATGAGCTTCTAGTTGTGATCAATGCGTTAGAGAAATTGTGTTCTTCTTTAGTAGGATAAAAAGTGATCGTTTTTACTGACCATGTGGCAATAAAGTATCTTATGAGTAAAGCAAACGCTAAGCTAAAATTTATCAGATGGATTTTTCTGTAGCAAGAATTCGACATTGTGATTAAAGACAAAAATAGTTGCTAGAATGTTGTAGTAGACCATCTATCCAGACTAGAGAACAGACGGGTTGATACAACCATGCTCGATATATGATAACTCGTAAATAGAGCGTATTTTAGGATGTCTTAGTCTTCTTTATTTTTGAAATAGAAGAGAGAAAACAAGAAAATGAACATGCATTCATAAAGTAGCATCGGAAGCATGGATCCACGTTTTAGAGCAAATTATAGCTAAACTGTGCCTAATCAACGTTTTTAGCAGGATTATCCATAGTACCGTGGGAAAGGACAACAATGCGAATGGTGACTAGATAACGTGTAGAGTCGCGTAACTCAATAAAGGAAAACTACGTTAGAAAAAGGTTGCGTCAATAAGGAAAGAATTGAAGAATCAATCATGCAATTAAGATGACATCAATCAAATAAATCCCTATGGAAATCATGGAATCTCTCATTTTTAAAGATTTTCACAGCTCACCTCAACTTACTGGCCAAGGAATTCAATTCTATAAATACTAAGTCAAGAAGCTGAAATCGATGAACTGGTCGGTTGGCCATGAGCCGATCGTCAAGATGCGAGAAGCAAATAGTGATGCGTGGAAACTAATCGTCTGGTTTAAACCTCTATATTATGTTTAAAGGAATGCGATATAGGCAAAAGGAATCATGCCATGCATCATCGTACGAAGGACATTTTAAAGGAATGCGCACCACAGCAAAATGTCTTCAATCCAGCTATTCTGGCCAAGCACATTTAAGGATCTCCATCATTACACAAAGACATGCGATAAATGCCAAAGGAAAGGAAACATAGGCAAAAGGGATGAAATGCCAATGAATTCGATTTTAGAAGTCGAATTATTCAATGCCAGAGGAATCAATTTCATGAGTTCATTTCCCCCTTAGCGAAGAAATTTATATATCCTAGTCGCGGTTGATTACGTGTTAAAATGGGTAGAAGCGGCTACCACACCTTTTAATGATGCTAAGACGGTTATAAGATTCCTTTAGAGGAATATTTTCACAAGGTTTGGTACCTTGCGAGCACTAATCAGTGATGAAGTAACACATTTCATACAGAAGGCAGTGTCTCATGTGCTACAAAAGTACAATATCAAGCACCGCATTGCGACTCCTTATCATCGCAGACCAATGGCCAGGCTGAAATATCTAACTACGAGATCAAGGATCTTTAACCACTTAGCTACATCACGAGGATCCAAGTGTTACGATTATCGTTTGGGCACTAATTGAAACAAACCAGTACATTGAAGACTTATTATCAAAATTAAACATGGCTACAGTCAAATGTGCACTATCATAACCAGCACGACTCTCTCGCTAACAAATGAGAAACCTTTTGATGATTCATTTATCTATCAAAGCAGTGTTGGAACTCTGCAATATCTTAGTAACACTCATCTTGACATTATCTATGATGTGAATCATCCTAGTCAATTTCGTAAACAACCAACAGATTATCAATGGCAAGTAGTTAAGAGAGTGATACGCTATCGATTTGGGGCTAAGCACTTGTGCCTCCTTATTTACCAACTAATGACTGGACTACTGATCGGATGCGATTTCACTGCTAATATATTGAACAGTAATTCCAAGCTAACTTATGCTAAGTACACTCGAAATCACTTACGCGTAGGTATACGCGGTCGAGAATTACAAGTAATAAGTATATAATTTATCGATCCCACAGAGATTGATGTCTAGAACTAATACCACTCAAGTCAGAGTCACGCAAAAAATAGAAAGCATATGTTGTTGAGTTGGATGGTTTTTGTTGTTTTGATAAAATAATTAAAGCACAGAAAGAAAATAATCCTAGAAGATGCTAAGAGCGTGGACTAGCCAAAGAACGTTTTACTTCCCTAACAATTGTTACTTTCGTAACTAATGATTTATGGGCGAACCAGCTTCCACTGCGAACACCATACTTAGCACAGGGCAACGTAAGCAGTAGTGAGGTTATGTCTAACCCCCTAAATGCCGAACAGTCATTCATGCAACCTAAAGTAGCGTACTGGGTCAACTTGTGGTTCTTCTTCAGATTTTCCACAAGATACATGCTTGGGTAGCTAATCAACGCATATATATATATATATATATATATTAATAAATATTCAACAATGTAACATTCAGTGACCTACACTCTTAACACAATTTAATCATAAGTAGCTAACATGCACTCCTATAACGCAATCATAGCAATAGACACAGTATAGAAGTTTAAACCAGACGATTTTATTACGACTATAAAATGCTCAATCACTACAATTACTCCTAATAAAAACAGTAAAATGGAATTGGCACGACTGAAAGTGTGTAGTTCAATTGTCATCAGGTCCCAAGACACCACCAATTAGTTACCCGATCAGCTCATGGCCAACTGACCAACGCGATGATTTTAGCCCCTTGTTTTGGTATTTATAGGGTTGTGTTTCGTGATCCGCAAGTAGAGGTGAGCCATTTGAATCTTCATAAATGCAAAATTCCGTGATTGATCGAGATTTATTTGATTGTCATCGCCTTGATTTCGTAATTGATTTTTTAATTCTTTCCTTGAAGATGAAACTTTGTCCCAATGTATTTCCTTCTTGAGTTCTGCGTCTCCGCGGGATCTGGTCATCTTTCGTATTGCTGTCTTCCCTGCAATGTTGCGCGAAATCCTGCTAAAAAACATTAATTAGACATAATTTATGCTAAAACGTGGATCCATCTTTTATGCTACATTATGAATGCATACTGTTTTTCTAAGTTATTTCTCTGTATTTCTAAAATAATGCAAACTAAGCAGCCTAAAATATGCTCTCTTTGAGAGCTATCACACCCCAAAATTTACATCATTGCTTGCCCTCAAGTAATGCTTTTCAACTTAGGATGCTTATTTTAGCTAATTCAACATTTCTAACCTTTTTCCCTTCTACTTCCGTGATTCTTAGCACACGTCTTATTTCTAGTGATAACCCTCAAAGAGAGCATATTTTAAGTTGTTTAGGATGCATTATTTTAATACTTAGTTAAAGAATATCTGTTTTCTTAAAAGGAATCCAAAGAAATAACTTAGAAAATCAGCATGCATTCATAAAATCATATCAAAAGCATGAATCCGCGCTTTAGCACAAATCGCAAAACAACTGTGCCTAATTTACGCCTTTTAGCAGGATTTCGTGCAGCATCAAGGAAAAGGCAGTGATGTGAACGCTGATAGGATGACGCAAAATACACTGAACCCAATAAGGAATTGCGATCGACAAATTTTCGTCTACAAGGTAAGAATCATAAGAATCAATTATGTATTCAATGCAATGACAATCAAATAAATCCTGACGGAAATCATGGAATATGAATTGATGATGATTTGTATAGCTCACCTCCACTTGCAGACCATGAAATTCAATCCTATAAATACCAAAGCAAGGAGCAGAATCCATTGAGCTAATCGGTTGGCCATAAGCTGATCGAGGGACTTGAGTCTATTGCAAAGAAGCTGATGGTGGTGTTGAAGGAACTGATGACAAGGAGACTACTAACTTTCAACCGTGCCAATTCCATTTATTGTTTTATTAGGAGTAGTTGTAGTAATTAAACATTATTTTAGTCGCAATAAAATCGTCTGGTTTAAACTTCTATTTGGTGTTTATTTACTATGATTACGTTATAGGTGTTTATGATGATTAAGTATGCATCGATGAGCTACCCACGCATGTACCTTGCGAAGAATCGGAAGAGGAATCACATGTTGACCCAGTATGCTACTTTAGGTTGACTGAACATCTTTTCATCATTTAGGGAGTTAGGAATAACCTCACTATTGCTTACGTCGCCTTGTGCTTAGTATGGTGTTTGCAGCGGAAGCTGGTTCACCCACAAATCATGAGTCACAGAAGTGATAATTGTGAGGGAAGTAAGACATTCACTGGCTAGTCTGCACTCTTAGCATTTTCTAGGAATACATAGTTAGCACTACTCATTGCATGCATTTTATTTCTTTACTGTGTTTTATTTTATCTTATTATACAAAACAAAAACCACTACACGTATACTCTATTTTACCTTTTCGCATGACTCTGACTTAAGTGGTAATTACTCTAGACATCAATCTCTGTGGGATCGATAAAATTATATACTTATTACTTGCTGCAATTCCCGACTACGTGCACATCTTGGTTTGAATGAAAGTTTCCAGTCTCACTATTGGGAAGACAATGGCAGTTCTATCAACAACAATTTTATTCACAAGGAGATCACACCAACAGGGGTTATACGTGAGATTCTAGGAGTCATGAACCTAGGAATCACATATATACTTATGGGCAGCCTTCGATGGATATAACTATTGAGGAAGAAGGACAACTAAGAAGAACACAATGGTTGAGGGATAATGGTATCATATCAGAACTTCAACAACCCCATAAATACAAACCAGTACTCTCTACGGGAACCAGAAGAAACCTATGCAGCAAGCAGTAGGCTAGCAGAAGAATCATATCTAGAGGCCGATATACTTAACGAGGAGGCATTGGATTCGCTCTATGAGAAAGATCTCTCATGGGATGACTTTCGAGCAGCCACCATAGCCAAAACACAAGAGGCTAGAGAACTACAGCTTGCAGAAATAGAAAGAGAGCCGGAGCGATGATACAGGGAACAAGAAGAAGCTTGGGTAAGGTTCGCCACCTCAGTAGCTTCAGAAGCAGATGAAACAAAATATGCTGAAGAGAACAGCGAGGAAAGCTCCTTGATCGATCTTGAAAATACAACTGAAGGTGAAAACACCCAATATGAGGCCATATCGGGTGATAAACCTTTAAATACAAAAGAAGAAAGTACATATCAACCCGAAAAGGGAGATGTGGACTCGAACCATTTGCAGGAAGAAGAGTATAACGTTGAAAATCTCAATCTAACATCAATGGTAACTGAGTTCTTCTCATTAACAACATAGCACACATCGCAGGAATTGATCTGTCGAAGCAGCGACACGTGGGCAATTCAACCAAGTTTGCAAATAATTTACATCAATATTAGTACTGTGTGTGTAGGAGGTCTACGCATTAAGGCGCATGGAGAAGAAAGGAAGGAGAAGGCGAATAAAGATGGTATCGCCCCAGAAATTATAATATGGCCAAAATATGGATGAACTATGCTAGACGAAATTAGCGCAAAAATTCTGCCCAGATCTGCTCAATAGCATTCCTGGAATGCGAAAATTTGGTATCTCTGACTTTGCGCACAAAATTTAATTGCTTTTTAGGAAATTTTATTTTATTTCATTTTGTAATTTTAGGAATTATTTCTATTTTCTAAATTTTCCATTTTTATAGTTTTTCATTTAGTAAGGAATTGGAACGAATAATTTTAGATACTTTCCTTGAACATTGATTGCTTTCCTTATTTGAGGATTCTGAATTGAATACTCAACCTTTATATAAACTCGGTGTGAGGAAACTCGATCACCGCACTCCATACTTATCTCATTCAAAAGTTAAGTCTTTTACATCCTCCTCAAATGGCCTCAACCAACGCTCTACACTGTAAGGGATAGAAGGGTGAAAGGAGAACGGAACAAGATGCGGCGGAATTTGCTAACGCTAGACATGCTGCATTACTAAAGAAGAAGTTATGGAGAGATCAAGGCTGGCCTAACGCATTCATGACCAAGGCTACTTTCCAAAAGATAGATAGCTTAGGATGGGGAAGCCTAGCCCCACCAACACTGTATGCGAGACAAGATTGGGTTCGCCAATTCTATTCGAATCTAGATAAAGAGTGGAAGTTCTTTTCTCTGGTAGAAGGGCAACTAATTGACTGCAGCTCGACGACTTTTAATGAAGTCTTCTATCTAGCGAATGAGTATAGATAAGAAGGACGACAGCTGCTGAGGAAGCCAACCAAGGTGCGACTATAGGAATGTGTAAGAACGATTGGTGTAGACAGGGCAAAGTGAAAAAACGGATGGACATTCATGATGAAGGATGTCAAGCCTCAGTTGCGATGATGGACTATGTTCATAAATACGCAATCATACCCTCAACAAACACAAGGATAGTCAACAGAGAGCAAGCACTGCTACTTTTTGCGATCGAGAGGGGAGTAAGTGTTAACTTAGGGAAGATAATGGAAGGACAGATTCACTACTACAAAAAATGGGTTAGTTGACGCGCACAGAACGTCAACTATGTAGTGTAGTTGACGCTTTTGGAAACGTCAACGAATCGACTGTCAACTAAAGTCACTATAGTTGACGTTTGCTAAAGCGTCATCCAATGATATAATTGACATAGTCAAAACGTCAAGAAATATACATGGATTGACGTTATTTAAACGTCAACGGAATTATTTGTTGACATTTTAGAAACGTCAACAAATTTAACCAAAAACGTCATTGTAAAATACAATTGACGCTTATCTAACGTCAACTTGATCATTATTGTTGACGTGTATTAAACGTCAAGGAATATATCTTTTTTAAAAAAAAATTTGGTTGAATTTATCTAAATTTCCTGCCTGTAAAATGATATATTGCTTGACAGAATTCTGATTATAAATTTCAAAACATTCAACATAATTAGCATAACTTAATATATATTTTTAGTATTAATATTCTACATGATCCAAAATTACAAAGAAAGTATGGAACAAGATTCCCAACTTTGAAACATTTTTCAAAGTTGACTTCCTAAATATACACAAAATCACTCATTCCAAAAATAGCCTAGCTAATATTATCAAAACTAATTGTATACATTCCTCAGCTGCTGGTCAATGTTTCTTCTGAAGGTTCTTTCCATTCATCAATCCTGTAAAACAGAGGGAAACCACATCAAATTTCAAAGACAAAATTTACATACAGAATACTGAAATTGAGAGAGAGAGAGAGATTTAGACTAACACCCAAATGTAGCAATGATCGCAGATAAGCATTGGATTCCATAGATGATTTATCTATTTTTAACTTTTGGCCGATTTGGTTTAGGTATTTAGATTTCATATTTTCTATATGAAAGACCTGAAGAATCTAAGATGAAGGAGTCAAAAGACTAAAAACCAAATGCAACTACTTTGCAGTTTGGGAACATCACTTCAAAGAGAAGCCATTTTGAAGAAACCTTCCAATAATCACAAGGCATCGGATACTAACCTGAATGGTGAAATTTTATGAGAAGAAGAAGTTGTTCCTGTTGTAGCCAGCCAATTGCTAGATGCTGCAAGGTAAACAAATCTATAGCAATCAGGATATTCATAATCACTTTATGAGCATTACCTTAATTTCTTTGTAAAGTTGTTGCATGAGAGCACAATTTTCTAACATGTAGTTCTCAATGTAAAGTCTTTGGTCCTCATACTGTGTCATAACTCCAATCTATCGCAATCAGGATCTAAAATACATAAAACAAAAATGCGGGAAAATATCATACTTATAGCAATCATGATATAACATATGTTTTTCTAAAACCAATTGTTAGAAAATTTCTTCCTAATAACTAATGTATCTAACTAGCAAAATTACATTTACAATCAAGGACCAAGGTATCAATAAAAATAATATCAAAATTCATATAAGCTTAATTCCAAAGAGTTTTTAATTAACTTACGGTCCTTAAAATTCGGGTGAAGCAACCATAGTTTATTCCATCCTTTAATTAGACATTAATGGCATAAGACTTACATTATCTCTTTCTCTTATTTCCTTCAAAAGAGTAATATGCAAACGCAGCCTTGTAGGCACCCAAAAAGGCTTTTTTTTTCTTCTTTCCCTTAAATTGCAAATATAGAAACTCTTCTAAATCCAAAAATGGAAACGGAAAAAGAGTTTATAAATTTTATAAATGCATACTCTCTAACTCGAGCCCAAAGTGTAATCACTCAAAATATGCATATTCATTCACTATCAATCTTCTCCTACTTATAATCGTAAGTTTCTAACTAACTGTCCATCTATCTGCCCATATAACCCTCTATTCTCCAATTTCCCTAAGGTCCATTCCTATCAAAATGACAAATTCAATCTACCATCCTTACAAAAATACAAAGTGACTCTAGCCCCTTAAAGGTGGATGTTCCACAAGAACCAACAAGCCCAATAAACTACCGTCTATAGCTACAGGTTGCTCTAAAACAAGTGAACCCAATTCCTCATTTTAAACATGTATCATGTATGTAGTAAAATGTGATAAAGTACATATATAAGACTGAGAAGCATCGTATTCATACTTGATGGCATCTTCATATTTTGATCTAGGTCTTCATATTTTGATCTAGGTGTTTTTGGAAGAAAATGTTCACATATACATCTTTAGGAAGACTGATTGTTTTGGCCGTTCCATCCACTCGAGGAAATGTAGGAGGTGGTGCCCTAAGCAAGAGTTTAATACCTGAAAATAAGATTGTTGTTTCAAATAGTAAGAACCAAGCAGCAGGAATAACTTGCTATGAATCCATTACCCAACACCAATAAGCTCAAATTATGAACATAATCCAACAGAAACAACAAGGGAAAATAATCTTCAAAATAAACTCAATTAAAAAAATTGATTGTTCCATGGCTTTAAGCCAAATGAGATCTTATTTGGCCAAGCCCTTGACGAGCTTTCTTATTCTAGTTAGCAAATCTATTTACATGAAGGACATGGCTCCTCATTTTCTGCACTTGAGATTCGATCCAGTGAGAAATCGAGAGGAAAATCAAATATTATAATCAAAGAACACATTATATAATTAGGGGTTATGAATTATTTTCAATATGCAAATTTGAATTTCTCATTGGATTCTTACTTCTAAGAAATTGAAACACAAGTAAAGCTTTTTTTGATTACCTAAACACAGTCGAAGGTATGAGAACGGAAGAATCGTAACTACCAACAACGAAGATGGCAAAAGGCTTGAACATTGGAAGTGAAACAAAAAATTATTGTGCCTTGAAAAACACGAGAGAAGTCACCGAAGATATGGCAGAAAAAGAGGAAAGGAGTTTAGAAACCTTACCTGAATAGTTTATGAATCGCAGAGGAAAGAAAAATGGGGTGCTTTTTCTTATTTAGCGGGGAAACCTGTTCACAACGACCGGTGGCACGGCTAGATCTCGCGGGCTTGGCGAAGAAGACGCTCGCCTTTGCGAGCTGGTGCGTTTGTGCTTAGGGTCTGTTGCGGCGTGGTCGTCGCGATGTCTAGGTGGACAAGAGCGACGACGTGCGATATTCGGCGAGGAAAGAGGCGGCCGCGGGGAGAGAGTAGATGAAGGCTAGGGTTTGAAGGGAAGGAAGAAGATGAAAGAGATTGGGTTTTTTTTTCTTTTAAATGTCCTTTTCCTTTTTTCTTTTTACTTTTCCTTTTAAAAATCATAAATTGGCTTTTTTTTCTTCCTTTTCTCTTTAACGGAAATGCACCCATTTCCATTTTTTTTCCTTTTCTTTTATTTAAAAAAACCAAATCCCTATATCTATTTAATTTTTTTTTCTTTTTTCAAACTAAACCCAATCTTCCATAAATGTTTCAAAAGTTTTTATTTTCAGAAAATTAAATTTTTTAGTTGACGTCCTACACATGTCAATACATTAATGTTATAATTGACACGCATACAATGTCAACTAAAGATAAGCAAAAAAACATTCGCGTGTTTTTATTTTAGTTGACGTTTTCCATTTAAAATTTAATTTTACTTGACGTTTTATCTTAAAAACGTCAATGTTTAGAATATCTGAGTGTCAACTATTCTGCTTTTTGTAGTAGTGATTCAATTATGGGCTTCGACTAATCGTAGGAAGTTATTTTACCCGTACACTATTGCACAACTATACAGAGATCAAGGGGTACAAACGAAGCCAACTAATAGATTATTAAAAATCATATCAAGGAAGGTGGAAAGCATGGTCGAAAAAGGCAAGGAAGGAAGTGAACAGATGCTCATAAATATAGATAGCCTGGTGCATCAGTTCAATAAGCTATGCAAAAACTTGGAAGGCTAATGAAGCTATACACTTTCAAGAGATGCACTAATTCTGAAAGCTATTAAAGTGTTACATGAGTACTCCGAATGGGCTGAAATACCAAAACACTCAGAAAATTCAGAGTCTGTCAATGGCAAGGGAAAAAGAAGTGGCAAAGCAGCAAAGTAGATGGAAGTCCCACTCTCATTTTAGTGCGCTTTCCTTATGTTATGTTTTTTTTTTGTTTACTTCCACATGCATTTCATGATTAGATGCTTTATTAGGATCATACATTGAGGACGCAATTTACTTAATTTTTATGCTATTTCTTTAATCTAGTAGTTCTTTTCTTTTGAAAGTCTAATAAATGTTTTATCACAATAATTAAATCTAGCAGAAACATTAGTTCTAGTTGTAGAATTCTTAAGTTCCCTCCGATTTAAACCTAACATTAGAATAATCCCCATCATAACTGATAGAAAGCACCAAAAATTCGCAAGGAAGCCAAAGAAACTCACAATAGCATAGAGCAATCCCGTTAATAGATAAGTTTGGGGGAACTAAGCCTCACCTTCATTGAGGATAGTGAAGATTTTAAGTTTGAGGGTGACGAAACCCCATTTTTTTAGAAAAAAAAAAACATCAACCTACTCTAGCAAAAATAAGAAGGTCGTTACTGGCGTATGAACCCAACCCAAGGATACCTTAAGTATTCCGCTGTCTACATTAGCACAAACTGAAATTCCTTTGCTATGCGAAATTATTTTATGCTCAGACAATTTATGCTAAGAACTATGAAATTTAGTAGACATGAGTGCAACTTGCGAAGAATGCAAATAGCATAATAGAAAAATCCTCAAAAGACATAAGGACTAGAACAAATACCCTTAGAGAGTTAGTTGAGAAATATTTGAATTAGATGCGATTGCAAAACAATGGGTTGAGCATTATGGAGTACTTGCGATGAGGGGTAATTTGTAAGTCATGATAGGGAAGATTTTAAGGTTTAAACTAAATCTTTTGGAAAGTTTAAAAACTTTTGGAAAGTTTAAAAACTGCGAGGAGAATGAAGTTTCTTCCTGGAAATAAGATGTGTTAAAAATCATGAAAGCAGACGGGAAAAAGATAGAAATGCTGAATTAATGAAAATAAGTATCTTAAGCATATAAGCATTGTTTGAGGACAAGCAATGATGTAAGTTTTGGGGTGTGATATCTCTCAAAGAGAGCATATTTTAGGCTGTTTAGGATGCATTATTTTAATACTTAGGTAAAGAATATCTACATTCTTAGAAGGAATACGAAGAATTAACTTAGAAAATCAGTATCCATTCATAAAATCGCAACAAAAGCATGAATCCGCGCTTTAACGCGAATCACAAAACAACTGTGCCTATGCTGATGCAATGATGCTAATGTTGATCGGATCACACAAATACGCTGAACCCAAGAAGGAATTACGATCGACAAAGTTTCATCTACAAGGAAAGAATCAGAAGAATCAACTATGTAATCAAGGCGATGATAATCAAATAAATCGTGACGAAAATCATTCTAATTACGGATCACGAAATTCCATCATATAAAAACCAAAGCAAGGAACAGAATCCATTGAGCTAGTTTGTTAGCCATAAGCCGATCGAGGGACTTGAGTCCACTGTAGAGAAGCTGATGGTGGAGCTATGGGAACTAATGACAAAGAGACTACTCACCTTCAACCGTGTCAATTCCATTTATTGTTTTATTAGGAGTAGTTGTAGTATTTAAACATTATTTTAGTCGTAATAAAATCGTCTAGTTTAAACTTCTATTTGGTGTTTATTTACTATGATTTTGTTATAGAAGTTTATGATGATTAACTATAAATAGAGCATGTTATTAGGGTAGGTCTTTGAATGTTACACTGTTGAATATTTATATATATATATATATATATATATATATATATATATACACTCATCAATTAGCTACCCCCGCATGTATCTTGCGAAGAATCGGAAGAGGAATCGCATGTTGACCCAGTACGCTACGTTAGATTGACTGAACAACTGTTCATCATTTAGGGAGTTAGGAATAACCTCACTATTCCTCACGTCGACATGTGCTTGGTATGGTTTTCACAGCTGAAGCTGGTTCACCCATAAATCATGAGTCACAGAAGTGATAATTATTAGGGAAGTAAGACATTCACTAGCAAGTCCACACTCTTAGCATTTTCTAGGAGTACGTAGTTAGCATTACTCGTTGCATGCATTTTATTTCATTACTGCATTTATTTTACTTATAAAACAAAACAAAAACTACTCCACATATTCACTTATTAACTTTTTCGCATGACTATGACTTAAGGGTATTTGCTCTAGACATCAATCTCTGTGGGATCGATAAAATTATATACTTATTACTTGTTGCAATTTTTTATCGCGTACAATTGCGCGTAAGTGATTCCGATTGCATTTAGCATAAGAATTTGTTACTGTTCAATATACTTGAAGTGGAATCGCGAGGTCATAAAACTGATTAGGCTCCATTGGATAATTGTGGTGGTGAGTTACTCTGGGATTCTGTTTCCCTTTTGATCAAATTGGTTTGAAATTCACGTTTCCCTGAAATAAAAAAGAATTCAATCTTTAGACAATTAAGAACTACTCTTACCTAAGTATATTAATTCAAAATAATCAATCCCCGGCAACGGCGCCAAAAATCTTACGGATGCGATGCCACTGCTAATATATTGAAGAGTATTAAATTCGAAGCTAACTTATGCTAAGTGCACTCGGAATCACTCACGCACAAGTATACGCGATCAGAGATTGCAACAAGTAATAAGTATATAATTTATCGATCCCACAAAGATTGATGTCTAGAACTATACCACTCAAGTAAGAGTCATGCAGAAAATAAAAAGCATATGTTGTTAAGTTGGATGGTTTTTGTTGTTTTGATAAAATAATTAAAGAATAGAAATAAAATACTAATGCATGCAATGAGTAATGCTAATTAAATAATCCTAGAAGATGCTAAGAGTGCGGACTAGCCAAAGAATGTTTACTTCCCTAACAATTGTTACTTTCTTAACTAATGATTTATGGGCGAACCAGCTTCCGCCGCGAACACTATACTTAGAACAGGGAAACGTAAGCAGTAGTGAGGTTATTCTTAACTCCCTAAATACCGAACAACCGTTCATGCAACCTAAACTAACATACTGGGTCAACTTGTGGTTCTTCTTCTGATTCTCGACAAGGTACATGCGTGGGTAGCTAATCGATGCATATATATATATATAGAAATAAACATTCAACGGTGTAACATTCAGTGGCCTACACTCTTAACACAATTTAATCATAAGTAGCTAACATGCACTCCTATAGCGTAATCATAGCAATAAACACAATATAGTTGTTTAAACCAGACCATTTTATTACGACTATAGCGGAATTGACACGGCTGAAAGTGTGTAGTTCCCTTGTCATTAGCTCCCACAACACCACCAATTGCTCTTCTAAAGTAGACTCAAACTTTTGGCTTTAGTTACCCGATAGGCTCATGGCCAACTGACCAACTCAATGATTTTTGCTCCTTGCTTTGATATTTATAGGGTTGAGTTACGTGATCTGCAAGTAGAGGTGACCTGTTCGAATCTTCATAAATGCAAAATTCTATGATTTTCGTCGAGATTTATTTGATTGTCGTCACCTTGATTTCGTAATTGATTTTCTGATTCTTTCCTTCTAGATGAAATGTTTTTCGAACGTATTTCCTTCTTGATTTCTGCGTCTCCGCGTGATCTGGTCATCTTTCGCATTGCTGTCTTCCCTGCGATGCTGCGTGCAATCCTGCTAAAAAGCATTAATTAGACACAATTTCTTTGCGATTTATGCTAAAACGCGGATCCATTCTTTTGATCTGACATTATAAATGCATGCTGATTTCTAAGTTATTTCTCCGTATTACTTGTAGGAATTTGATAACTCTCAAAGAAAGCATATTTTAAGCTGTTATGGTTGCATTATTTTAATTCTTAAGTAAAGAATATCTACGTTCTTAGTAGAAATACGGAGAAATAACTTAGAAAATCAGCATGCATTCGCAATATCGTATCAAAAGTATGAATCCACGCTTTAGCGCAAACACAAAACAACTGTGCCTAATTTATGCTTTTTAGCAGGATTTCGCGCAATATCGAGGAAAAGGCAATAATGCGAACGTTGATCGGATCACGAAAATACGATGAACCTAAAGAAGGAATCACGATCGAAAAAGTTTCATCTACAACGAAAGAATCAGAGGAATCAACTATGTAATCAAGGAGATGGCAATAAAATAAATCCCAATGAAAATCATTCAATATGCATTGATGATGATTTGTACTGCTCACCTCTACTTGCGGATCACGAAATTCAATCCTATAATTACCAAAGCAAAGAGCGGAATTCATTGAGTTGGTCAGTTGGCCATAAGCCGATCGAGGGACTTGAGTCTACTATAGAGAAGCTGATGGTGGTGTTGTAGGAACTGATGACAAGGAGACTACTCACCTTCAACCGTGCCAATTCCATTTATTGTTTTTATTAGGAGTAGTTGTAGTATTTAAACATTATTTTAGTAGTAATAAAATTTTCTGGTTTAAACTTCTATTTTGTGTTTATTTACTATGATTGCGTTATAGGAGTTTATAATGCTTAAGTATGAATAGAGCATGTTATTAGTGTAGGTCTTTGAATGTTACACTGCTGAATATATATATATATATATATATATATATATATATATATATATATATATATATATATATATATGCGTTGATTAGCTACCCAAGCATGTACCTTGCGAAGAATCAGAAGAGAAATATCATGGTGACCCAGTACGCTACTTTAGGTTGACTAAAAAGTTGTTCATCATTTAGGGAGTTAGGAATAACCTCACTACTGTTTATATCGCCCTGTGCTTAATATGGTGTTCGCAGCGTAAGCTGGTTCGCCCATAAATCATGAGTCACATAAGTGATAATTGTTAGGGAAGTAAGACATTCACTGGCTAGTCCGCATTCTTCGCATTTCCTAGGAATACGTAGTTAGCATTACTCGTTGCATGCATTTTTGTTTTTATTACCGCATTTTATTTTATCTTATTAAACAAACAAAAACCACTCCACATGTACACTTGTTTACTTTTTCGCATGACTCTGACTTAAGTGGTATTCGCTCTAGACATCAATCTCTGTTGGATTGATAAAATTTATATACTTATTACTTGCTGCAATTCCCGATCGCGTATGCTTGCGCGTAAGCGATTCCAATTGCGTTTCGCATAACAATTAGTTACTGTTCAATATATTAGCAGTGGAATCGTCCGGTCAGAATGCATATATTCTTTACTTTAATTTTAAAATAATGCAAACTAAGTAGCCTAAAATATGCTCTCTTTGAGAGTTATCAACTACATAAACATTTTTTTATGCTAAGTGTGCATCAAATGTAGACGATCAGAAATCTATCATACCCTATTATGCATTCTTTAAGAACACTTTTGTTTCCTGCTCTTTGAAAAAGCAGACTGTTATAACTCGTTCTAGTATTGAGTTTGAATATTTTTCTTTGACCTATGTAGTAGTAGAGGTTATGTTGCTTTGCCAACTGCTATGCTCGAACTTTGTGTTAGTGCCTTAACTACATTGATCATCTGGTGTGACAACCTTGCAGCTGGGTCATTGATTGCATGCTTGCATGAAGCCTTATTGAGATTGGCATGTACTTCGTTCAAGATTATGTACTATGCAAGAAATTGAAGATGCGATATATACATCCTTAGAACAACTGACTGATTGTCTAACGAAGTCTTTGTCACATACTCAATTGCCTTAGTTTCTCATTTCATGTCTAAACTCGAGATCATTGAATTTCTTGTTCGTTTGGTGGGAAATATTGAAAAATAGTTGAGATCACATCCCAGATCAATCTCTAAATCAAATGTCTGCCGTATAAAATCTATTTTTGTTATAGTTATATATCTTAGATTTATAAGCTTGTTACATTTATGTGTATTTTAGATTTGATTGTAAACACCCTATAGAATGAGTGCGTTAAATTAACATTAATATATTGATAACTATAGATCTTCTCTCCCATTAGCCTCTAAATACTTACTTAATGGTTTAATGCTAAACAAACAGTTATCCATAAAAGTCTAAATGCCAAAGATGTTCGTCCCTCTGATTCTCGGTTATAAAATGAATACCAAAATTAGTGAGTTATCAAAGAAATTCCTTTCTTAACCGTATGGTTTTTTATTTTAAAATTTTAAGTTTAGAAAACATCCATTTATCTGTATATCGTTAGCTTTAAAGCTTCAAATTAATCTAAATATTTTGATGATAATAAACTCAATTTTTGTATTGACTATTTTAGTGTTTCAAAGATTCTATCTTGTAGATCTCGAAAATAGGATTCCAACGCATCTTAAATCGTTCGAATCGGAGCTGAAACGAGGAAGATATGAGCAAAATAAGATTGACAAAAAATACCCATTTAAACAAAAACGGGATTTTCTTATTATTTTCTACCATTTTTATCTAAAATTTTCCAATCTTATATCTATTGAATCTCAACCATCAATACCTTTTACCTTAATCCAATGGTCACATTTCATCCCATCTTGATTAAATCTCACCCATCCATTATTTTTACCCTAAATCAAATGGTCATATTTTAATCTTATGTCCATTCAAATACCTTGCATCAACCTTCCAAGAGCCTCCTCCAACAAGCCTCCAAGTTTTCAAGCTCTCAAAAAGTGTTCCCTCAAATTACTTCTCACCTATTTTTCAAACGGGGTAGTTCATTTTTTGTGAGAGTGTTCTTGTTTTTGTATCAATTTGTGTATCTTGCCTACAAGAGGCAATTTGTGTGAGATCTTTTTTTTTGTTTTCTTTGGGATTTGTAATAAGGTGTGAGATACACTTTGGGTTGTGTGAAAATTGAATTGGTTTGATCCTCCTGAACCATTGAAAAGGATTTGAGTTTCTCTTTAGCCTAAGAAAAAGAGGGTCGTGTAGGTTTGGATCTCACCCGTGTAAGAAAATCATCAATAAAATATCCAAGAAGAAGTCTTGCGGAGTGGAGTAGGAATTCCCAACTACTATAAACCTTGGTGTCTTCTTTCCCTTATCTTTTATTTTTCGCATTTTTATTTCACATATTAGTTTAATGTTCATGAAATAGAAACTTGCTTGCAATTGTTTTTTTAGTTTAACAAAGTTAGATTAAAAAAAAACAAGACATATTAGAAAACAACCCTATTCACCCACTCGAGTGTTGCTTAAAGATCCTACATATATCTTTAAGATTTCTTGGTGTGTCATCTAAAATTTAAATATATTTTTAAAATCCAAATAAATTTTTGAAAATTAAAAATATTTATTTAGTTTTTAAAATATGTGCGAATAGCCGTAACTGTAAGAGTTCAAAGTGAAAAATATACCGAAGAAATAGTAAAAAAATTTGGAAAATAAAACAAGTACAATTCTAGAAAACATATATTTATGTATTTAATATATATTTATATATACAACATTTGAATGTCAAACCAATAGAGCAGTAGCTCAAGCGGCATCGTTGTATACTTAAAGACCTTGAGGTCGCAGGTTATATAAAGACTATTTATCTAGACATTAATTTCTTACGAATTGGTTTGATATTCAAATGTCGTAGGATTCTTATGACAATAATAGCAAGCTTATAAATCAAAGAAAAATCAAGGAGCAATTGAAAAAAATTATTATTAAATGCATCATTAAAAAAAAAATTAAAACACTTATCAAATTAAACATAATTAAAAAGAATTGCATTTTTAATTAATTTTACCTCTGTTGGGTGTGGGCGATCCGCATGACTTTTTTTTTTTGAAACTTTAAGAACATATATATTTTTTGTCAATATAATAATTAAGTGGCATGATGGTAAAAGATTTTGCAGGTATAATAAAAAAAGACAATATAAAACAAAATCAAAATTAATTCAATTGTAGTAAAAAAAATTAAATTGAATTATATCACAAGTTGAGTTCTATTAGTGATAGAATTCAATCAAATATTTTAAAACTTCTGCTGCAATGTGCTAATGGTAACCTTTGCCTAATCATTAAATTTATGGATTCAAATTCATTTTCTCCGTTGTAGTTGAGCTCAATAAATTAAAAAAAAACATATATTTCTTTAATAAATGAAAACTTGGAAGAATGGAGAGAGAAAAAAAAATACAATTTTTAAAAAGGAAAAAGATTAAAAAAAAACAATTAATTATTGAGATACTATTTTGTTACCATAAAATTTTGTTACGTAGAATTACTCTAATCATTAAAATTCACGGATCACTCCTGTAAAAAATATTAATTAAATACTTCACGGATCACTTTTACAATTTGAAATTTTAATTCAAATTTGCAGGTACAATTTTGTCATCCAAAAAGTTGGAAAGTATAAAATTTCATCCTTATCAGATCTAGCTCCTAAATTGGCAATAAACGACGCAGAAATTTTAGAAATACAATTTTTTTTAAAAAAAAAAAAATCAAAGATATTTGTTTGAATATTGCCACGTTTTTTTTTTCTAGTGGGGCATCAATAATTGAAGGCCACGTCGATTTCCAAGGTTTTTATAGCCAAGACGTTCACGTTAGGGGTGTTCAAACAATCCAACAATCTGAACCAACCTAATTTAATTTGACGAATTAGATTGAGTTAAAGAGTGAATTGAGTTTAAAATTATGAAATTTTCATGAGTTGAATTGGGTAAAGGTTAAGTTGGATCAAGAATTAACCTAAAATTAGTCCAACTTGACTCAACTCGACCAATTCGAATTTATTATTTAGTTAAAAAATATAGTTTTTAACAATAACATAATTATTATGTTATTTAACTATTTAGATTATTTGTATATGTATTTTATTTAAGAACATTTAATTATGATGGTTAGATCTTTACTTTTTCAATATATTTTTTTAAGTCTTGTAATTTATATATTATGACAAAAATATATACTAAAATTATGTCATTGTTGGTTCTAATTATGTATTTGTTTTAAAGAAATCGAATTATGTCTATTTTTATTGTTTTAATTATCTATTTATTTTATATTATATAATTGAGATCTTCTATATAAATCATGATGATAGGATTAAATAGCGAGTGACTTTTTTTTATTGAATATTTATATATATTTTATGATAATAATAGAATTAAGTGTTGGGTTGAGTTGTTTCTTTAGTTAGGTTGAGTTGAATTGGAAAAGTAACCAACGGAGAAATTTGGGTCCTACTCAACTCTACCCATATTCACGTCTAGTTCACGTGGAGGTGCCTATTTAAACCAAGCAATTCCCGCTCATGCTTCACAACAGCAACAGCCATATAACAAAAACTCACTTCTACCATCTCTCTCCCTTTCTTGTCTTTCTCCCCTAAAATAGAGTCCTTTCTTCTCACCACTTCCATTTCCACTTCATGCCCTCTGAGTGCCTGACCTTCGCTCTCGCCACTGCCTTCCTCCTCCTTCCGCTCGACTTTTAGCAGGAAGGTCGAGATTGGGAAAAGCAGAATTGAAAAAGTTAAGACGAAGGTGTCGGCGTCGGAACGAGGGAATGGCAAGGCCGGGTCTGCCAATGTTGTGGTTGATGGTTCAGTTGCAGCCGTTGGAGCAGACTCCGTCCTGCCAGTGTCATGGAAGGATGTGCAATATGACGCAGGGTCGGTCGGACATAGGAGTCCGAAGCCCCAGCCAGAGGAGGTTGATAAAGATAAACAAATGAATTACATTACCAAAATATTGGGTTCAACAGTGTTGAATGTGGCCATTGAAACCCCCTTGCAGCTTGCTCCCCTGTTGTCTACTCAATTGGGGGTCAATCTCTGGCTCAAGAGAGAAGATTCACAGCAGGTGACTATTAATAAGCTTAAAAATTACTTGAACAGAGGAATAATAAATTTTACCTTTAAATTGTGAGATTTTCCTTGGTGGATATGGTTAGACAACAAACATCCCAGGGTCAAATATTGTGTGGGATTTACAGTACTCATCATAACTTTACTTATAAAAAATATTTAAAAAGTTGGGGGCCATAATATCACATATATGATAAAAAGAAATATATTTAACTATAATATGAGTCTGACTTAGATCGGCTCATACCCATTAATTTAAAATTTTTAGTTGATTAGTGATAATTCAATATCATATCTAGTAGGGTGAAAGAAAAATCCAAAAACAAACGGAACCAAATAATTCAATTTTTTAAAGTAATATTGAATCAATCAATTTTATATTTTAGATAACACAAATATATTTGTTTAGATCCTTTTTTGATGAAAAAATCTATATAAAAATCAAACCGAACAAAGTGTATAAATTTTAAGGAAAACAAAAACAAATTGATATTGAGATTTGATGGAAAAATCAATTTAGATGTGAAATTTGAAATAAAAAAATTGTAGATATAATGTTATTTATAAGAATTGTTGTTTTGAGCTATTAAAAAAAGAATTCCAAAAGTCTAATTGAAAATGAAACAAAAGTTTGAAAATTGGATCCAATTATACTGAAATCAAAATCGAAAATCAAATTAAAGCTCAACCGAACTAAATAAGAAAAATGAACCAAGGGTTTTCTCCTTTTTTGGACGTCATTGGTTTGATCTCAATTGTTGAAAAATCAAAAATATCAGTTTGGTTGTCGGTTTGGCGTAAAGCCAGCAAATATGGAACCAAAATCACCTTAGTATCATTAAAATTGGTATAATTAAAATTTGTATTTCTATGAGATTATCGAATACTCATTTAAATTGGCTGGTTTCATGGACTCTAACATAGTGTTATTAGGTACTTGAGACTTGAGTTATAAACATACATACTATTTTTGGACCTATGTAGGTATTCTCATTCAAGATTCGAGGAGCTTATAACATGATTTCCCAACTTCCAAAAGAACAACTGGAAAAAGGGGTTATCTGTGCATCAGCTGGAAATCATGCCCAGGGGTTGCATTATCTGCTAAGAAATTAAATACCGCTGCCCACATTGTTATGCCAAAAACTACACCCCAAATTAAGGTGAAGTACTAATATGATAAATGATATATATACAGAGCTTCATTTTCATTCATTGTGATCAAAATTTGATATGACATTATTATATAGGTAAATGCAGTGAAGAGATTAGACGGAGATGTTGAACTTTATGGCAATACTTTCGATGAAGCACAAAAAAGAGCTCGAGAGCGGAGTGAAAAGGAAGGGCTAACATTCATACCTCCTTTTGATAACGAGGATGTTATAGCCGGCCAAGGTACTGTTGGGATGGAAATTTCACGCCAAATGAGAGGCAAAATCCATGCCATTTTTGTTCCTATTGGTGGTGGCGGTCTTGCTTCTGGCATTGCCTCATTTTACAAGCTTGTTTATCCAGATGTGAGTGTTAATCGAATATTCAGTTTAAGTTTTTAGGGTTGATATGTAATTTATTACTGTTTCTCATATCTTTGTATGGTATAGGTGAAGATATTTGGAGTCGAACCGAATGACGAAAACTCCATGGCTCAAGCGCTGGTTCGCTATAAGATAGTGAATGTGACTGATATCGGACATTTTGCAGATGGTGTAGCTGTTCAACAAGTTGGTGAAGAGACGTTTCGGATTTGCAGAGAAGTCCTTGATGATGTAATTCTTGTGGACAAAAATTTGATATCTTCCGCAATAAAGGTATTGAGATGTATTGAAACAAGTTTTTTATGGCCCTTAAAGCAGCAACACATCTAGAAAACTTAATTTGAAGAGGTTAGATTTAAATTATTTTAGAATGTCAATCTTTATATAAAAAAGAGAAAAACTTAGCCATATCCTAGTAAATACTTTGTCAAATAATAATATACCACATAGATATATAAAAAAAATGAAGTAGAAAGATATATAAAGACTGCTGTTTTGATTAATGATATATTAAATATGTGACACATTATTATTCTCCTATTATATAGGAAAGTATGGATAAAATACTAATAAGGAGGTGGGTAATTTTTTCTCATAAAAAATCACAAAAATTAAAGATTTGAGGGCTACTCTAGGTGAGATCTAGTTTGATAAAATACTATGTGAGGTTTAAAATAAATCATGTGAAACCATGTAAAGAAAAAGTCAGCAATTTATTATTATTTTTCTTAAAAAAATTAAATAAACAAACTTAGTACATTTTAAACCTCACCATTGTAAGTAATTATAAAAGCTACTTACGAGCTGAGAAGTTTTTCTCATCTACTTTATACATGAGTTAATAAATTATAAAATTTTTAGAGCCCCAATGCTATAAGTGATACTAAAATATTGGTGGTGACCACTTTCCCGAACAAAATACAGTAAAATCTAAAAATATTGGAGTCCTTTGTGTCCACCACTTCTTTACTCCTTTTGGACGTGGGGAATGTAATCTTTTAATATTTTTCTGAAAACTCAATAAGATATATGTTTGGATGAGACAGGATATGTTTAACGACGAGAGGAGCATATTGGAACCATCAGGGGCTCTTTCGATTGCAGCAGCTAAGGCATATTGTGAATACAATCAAATTAAAGGAGTAAATGTAGTGGCAGTAACTAGTGGTGCAAATATGAACTTTGATCAATTGCGAGAAATTTCAGATCTAGCCAATATTGATCAGTCAATTGTTGCATCCATATTGCCAGAGGAACCTGGTAGCTTAAAACAACTCACAGAACTAATTGCTAGGTTGGGAATTAACATTACAGAAATGACTTACAGATTTAGTCAAGGCTCAATTGACGCTATTATTGTTTACAAGTGATTTTGTAAAGTTTGATTATATATATAATAAAATGACATATTTTAAGCATCAGAAAATGAAGCATAATCTGATGTTTAATCTTGGTGGTGTGCTATGCAGAGTCGATGTAATAGGTTCACAACTTCAAGATATGACAAATGTGTTGAATTATGCTGGGTTTAAAACTTACACTTTATCAGATAATCCTATTGTCACAGATCACCTCCGTTACATGGTAAATATATCTCTATTTTTATTTTATGTTTGTTAAGTTATAAATTTTGTTGATCAATTTTGAGATTTATGTCAAATTGTCAACTTTAAAATTATAGATTTAATCCATAAATCCTCTAAATTTTAAAATTAAGCTTGTTTGATAACTTTGAAAATTCAAAGATGATTTTCTTCTATTCTTTTACAATAATTTTTATCTCTCATAAAAGTACTTGTGAGATTTTTTCATGAATATAAAAAAGGAAACAAATTATGTAGATATCAATTTTATTTTTTTTAAAAAATAAAATATAACAAAATCTGGTTCACATGGAGCAAAAACTAAAATGGACATTACATTAATGGATGACATTCCAAACCACAAAGCTGATTGGAAACAAATGAAAGTAATTGAAGTTGAAATATTTATCATATATGAAATACTTTTAAAAATTTTGCTAAAATTAAATAGAGATAGATAGAATTTAACAAATTTCCATAAATTAGAAGGTAAATAATTTTTGTATAATTTTTTCAGATGGGAGGCAGAGCAAATGTGAAAACGAAATTCTATTCCGTTTAACATTTCCAGAAAAGTCAGGGGCTCTTAAGCATTTCTTCAAAGACTTTCAACCTAACTGGAACATTTCTTTATTTCACCATCGTCAGCAGGTACAAATTCGATTTTAATTTCTTTTTGGGTTTCGATGATGTATTAATTTCCATTGATCTTTCGATGAAAACTGTCTTATTCATTAACTTGTGCTCGGATTGATTGAAATCAAGCTCTTTTTTTGCTGCTTGAACAGGGAATTATTAGTTCAGATGTATTAGTTGGAATTCAATTGGAGAAATCAGAGGAGAAGAACTTTCATAATCATTTAAGGAAGGTTGGGTATTTATATGACCAAATATCTTCAGAAGATTCTGCTCATGTTCTCGCAAAACTCTAGATCAACCCTTGCAACTCATATCACTTATATCTTTATAACCCATCTTTGAAATCTTTTATTGTATGTTCGAGTTATTAATGTTAAGTCCTCATAAAAACTTAAAGGATGTTTATATTTTATGTTGGAATAAACTTCTTTTGATCTCTGTCTAAATTTGATCAAATACAAGATGATGGAAGTTTGTGAAATTGGGTTGCTGCTTGTATTGGCAAGATAGTTGCCAACTATCTTCATGTAGTTTATAATAAAGTTAATGCAAGTATTTTTCTTTAATTGTACTGGTTCAAGTATATGTAGTGTAATTTCAAAAAAAAAAAAAGAAAAGAAAAAAGAAGGTATATGTATTGTTAAAAAACTAAGAACAAAAACTAGAGAAAGGAAGAATAACTAAGTAGAGATGAAGAGGTAGAAAACACTTAAATTTGGTTGTGTTTACAAAACTTACACCACATCTATATATGGTATTACAAGGAAATGTGCACTAAGTAATACAAGTTAAATATGTGAGAGTTTCATGGCTAAATTAGAAAGATAAGGGAGTCTCATAGGAGAAAGAGTAATGGTTGGCTAATATATAGTGCAAAAATATCATTTTAGTGTATGTAATTTGAGTTTTCACCCTACGAATTTAGAAGAATATGTCAGGTAGTAGCTGACATCTTAGAGAAAAAATGTGTATAGATCAAACATCTATTCTAGCTACATTGAAAAGGAAAGATGACGAATAGTTTAGAAGTTGAGCACTGCCCCACATCTTTTCTCTTTACTAACAACCTTAAATAGCCCGAGATCTTAACTCATTGATAACATGCCAAATGGGTTGTCATTCTTCTTTTTTTATGACAGGCTTGATAGACCTGTCATCTTACTGATAGAATCTACCACACTTTCTATTAAACTACGATAAATCTCCCTAGAGAATCTCTTAAAGAGCCAGAGTACAAAAGATGTAAAGACCCGACCCAAAAGGGGTTCTAAACTAGGCCTTTACCTCAATGCATGCTTTTAAAATTTAACAAACAATATGCAGGATTGTATTCCAGATTCTGAATGAAAACCAAAAACATGTAAACATCCATTTCAAAAGTCAAACATAAATTTCCTGAAACCTGTCCCTGTTTCCAAGCACCTGTTCCAAGCCAAATACATTTCCAAAACATACTCTGATCAGAGATTTATTCAAATCATTCAAAAACTTCAAACGGTTTACAACAGCATCAGAATCCAGAAAACAATCAGAAAACATCCTAAGGGCTCCGTGCCCAACTACATGCATTCAGAGGACGATAAAATATAAAACATAAACATAAGACTCAGAGTTCGAAACAGCTGGTTTCCATGATCAGCAGCTCCTCCTTCAGCCATCCTGTCTCGCGCCATGATTACTTGTGGAAAACCACAAAATAAGGTTGAGTAACGAATTACTCAGTAAGAATCCCCAACCGGGGTACAATACGATACAATTGGTCATCTATCGGAATGTATGCAAGCCATGAATATAAACACAGAAGAGAGCACATCACTTTAATCCATACATAAACCTCGGATGCCATCTTACGGTCTTACTCCGGAAAACTACAACGCTTTACGATACTATACGAGAAACTAGTCTCAGCCTCAACCTTCCTACTGTCGATACGAAAGGTGCACTGAACTCAAGATCCTGAGGAGCTCTCCAGTCGGCGCTGTAATGAGCGTGTGCGCGCACCGCATGCTATTGCAAACCAGGAAGGTGCTGGGTCTAGGGCATGCTGCCCTGGTCTAGTACGCATGCCTAACAAATCTCTGGATCGGTATCGTAACGGCCCAGTTTTCTATTTCGGTTTCCCAGGTGTTTTCGGTTCATTATTCGGATGTTCGGATGGGCCGTTAGAGCTATTTGAACCCTTAGGGGTATTTTGGTCTTTTGCTCCCCGGAGCCGGGTATGTGGATTTTCAGGACTTCGGGGTTCTTCCTTCCTTCGTCAAGGCTTGATTGTTGTTGGTTGCAAGACCCAAGGAGTTTGGGCTAGTTGTTTAGAAGTTTGGGAGCATTTTGGATAATGGCAAGAATTATTTATTATTTAAGTGTTTCCTTTGGGTTTTGAACCCTTGCCCTGGATGGTGAAGTGGAAACTTGGATTAAATGAGTTTTTATTTAGGAAGAAAGTCGTTTCAGCCGGGTCTCGAAGGAGGAAGCCTTGGTGTAAAGACCCGACCCAAAAGGGGCTCTAAATGGGCCTTTACCCCAATGCATGTGTTGAAAATAAAAGACATTATGAAAAATATATTTGAATCCCAAGTAAAAATGTAAACATTCAACAACCAAAACATACATTTCTAAAAGCATACTCGATCGTAGATTTATTTAAACCATTTAAACAATCCACAAGTACAAATATGCTTTGGAATCCATAAAACGTAAGAAAACATCCTAGGGCTCGTGCCCGTCTACATGCATTCAGGGAAATAACAAAAGTCAAGAGTCATGATATAATAAAATGGCGAGAGATGACAAAGCAGGACTCCATGATCACAAATTCTCCTCCTTGACCATCCTGTCTCGCGCTTGGTTACTCCGTGGAAAACCACGTAATAAGGGTGAGTAACGAATTACTCGAGAAGAATCCCCAACCGGGGTACAATACGATATACATGATCATCTAGAAGATTGTACGCAAGCTATGAGTATAAACACGAGAATAGAGCACATAGCTTAAGTCCACACTTGGACCTCGGATGCCAACTCGTGGTCTTAGTCCTGAAATAAATCCACCACACAATACGCCCTATACGAGAAACAAGTCTCGGCCTCGGCTGTCATCGTCGATCGTCGAAAGGTACACTAGCTCAAGATCCCGAGGAGCTCTCGGTCGTGTTGTAATGAGCGTAAGCATGCACCGCGTGCTTCCACAGCACTATGGGGGTGCCGGGTCTAGTGGCAAGCCGCCCATATCCGGATACCACGCCTAACTAAATCTCTGGATCGGTGTCACCGACATAGGGGTGTGAGACTCGGACACGTGAACTATGTCGACTTTGTACCACCGCACTTTGAGGCTAAGGATCGGGTCGTGGTAGGCTTACACCGTGAAGCCGCCCTTACCTTAACAGTGGCAATCAAGGGCTACTACCGAACACACCGAGGACGTGCCGGTACCGGGGACTAGGTATTGCCAAGTCATCATCCCGACCGTTGGGGCATCGCTAAGACTACCACCCTCACCCAAGATTGCGGGGCCTCACCGGTTGGGATAGCTAATCCCTCACGGGGTCCAAGGACGAGAATCTGTCTCGAACGTCCTTGCCATAGATGCAAGATACTTTATACATCGGGCCGGATGATGCTATCTACCCGAATTCTAACTCGCCTTAACAATCGACAAACAATCCAATACGTGCTCGAAAGAATACAAAGAGACCTAGCATGGTACTACGAGAACAAGAATGAATATGAGCATGCGAACGGAACAACCTAGCATGGACTAACATGAAAGAACAACATACGAAGTCATGCGATCAGAATTTGAACAGAGCACCTAAACTATACATGCTGATAATCACAAACAAACATACAACATCAATCACATAGAACATCGCAGGTCCACACAACCCCGTAAGAAATCCTTACCTTGGCCGGGAGGCAACTACACACAAAATCCTACGCTGCGATCGATCCCGAGCTAGCTAACGAGAACCTAACAAACACAATAGAAATCACAATCATAGCCCTAAAAATATAATAAAACAAGCAGGCTCGGCTCAGGGCACTCACACGGCACGACGACACACGGCCGAAATCTTCTAGCGCCTGGTGCGGCTGCAATTGGCTGGCAGCGCTGGCGCGCGGCGCGCGGCCATGCTGGACACGCTGCTGGAGCACGCGAGCGCGCGTGCGGGCGCTGGGCGAGCGGCTGAGCACGAGCGAGCGTCTGGGCGTGCGGGCGAGCGGCTCGGAGCGAAGGCGCGCGGACACGGGCGATCTGCTGCTGCGCGCGAACTGGTGCGACGGCGGGCCTGCGCGAGAACTGGGCGTGCGATGGACGGATCTGGCGGGTCTTGGTGTGCGACGGCGAGCGGCAGGGCCGACCGACGCGTTGCTCGCGCGTGCTCGCCGGCAGATCTGGACGGCTGCTGGCGCGCGCGACGCTCATCGTGCGATCTGGGGCGATGGCTTCCTCGGCTGCGACCTGGCGTGCGACAAGTCAGCGACGGCGACAGATCTGGGGCGACGGACTGGGCGTGTCGCGACGAGCGATCTGGCGATCCTCGGCGGATCTCGTGCACCGCTGGTCGAGCGGCGCGGCTGCGGCGGCAAGGCTCGCGACAGCCGTTAGTGTGCGGGTTAGGCGTCTTTCTCGGCCGGTTGGGCGACGGTGGATCTGCTGGTGCCGGGCGGATCTGCTGGCTGGGGAGGCTGGCTTGTGCGGCAAAGTGAGGTGTTGGAGAAGAAATGCAAACCTAGCTTCCTTTCTCTTTTAACCAAATACAACAAAAATCCAAAATCCAAGGCTAACCATAAAATGACCCGGAAGGAGCAACAAGAGCTCTCACTAGCTCATCTGGTATGCATCCCCACAAGCTTTCTAGGAGACCCGGGTTCAAACCCCAGCTGCAGCACAATTCCCTTTTATTTTTACTTTTGCATCAAACCTTGCTCAACCCTTCCACAAAGCCGACAAACCTACATAAATTCATCCAATATTTTTAGCAACTAGAAAAGACATAAACGGCCCTGACGGCCCGACCAAATTACCAAAATACCCCTAGGGCATACCTGGAAGACCGGGAAGAAAAACCTGGGCCGTTACACTTGGGAAGGGATTTTAGGCCTATTTAAAATAAGAAAAGGAAAGAAAATCCCATTCCCCTTGTTTTTGCAACTCTCTCTCTCTCTCTCTCTCTCCAAACCCTAGCCGCACCAAGCCTTGGAACCAAGCCAAGGAGCCCAGTGAGCCACCACCACACCCTGTGTCGCTCGGTCCCTGATCGCCCAGCCCGCTCGCTCTCAGTCGCCCACCACCCATGCACGCCGCCTAACCCAGACAGGCCCGAGCCGCCCATCGTCGCCCAGCCCAACGTTGCACCGCCCGCACCAAGTCGCTCAGTCCCGCGATCGCCCGCCACCACACACCGCTTCGCGCGCCGCTCGCCGCGCTTAGCTAGCCTCTCGCTCGCCCACAAGACCGTTCCACAGACCAGACGCGTCGCGCGCTGCCCCACAGCCCAAACGCGTCGTCCCCGTGCGCCCGCTCCAGCGTGTCTGCTCGCCTTGCAGTGCGCCCGAGCCAGCGCCCAGCGCCCCTGCTGCACCAGCAGCGCCCATCCTGCCCCCTAGCTGCCGAGACCCCGTGACTTCGCCGTTGGTATTCCCGAGTCTTTTCTCTTTTGAACCCTAAGCTGCTGGTTGCTGTTTATTTAATTAGGATGTTTTATTAAATGCTTAGGTTGTTCGGGTTCGCTTAGGAGCTCGAGAGTTGCTTCTTGACTCGTGATAGCTATTTTTCCACTTGTTTCCAGGTAAGGATTTCTTACCCGGGGTTGTGTGGACCCTGCGAACACTTGATAGCATATTGATTATTGTAACTGTATGAGTTTCTAGTGGATAGGCTTCATGCTTGCTTTTGATTCATGTTCGTCTTATGTTTGCGTTCCGTTAGTTCCATGCTAGGGTTCTCCTATCCTGATATATCCATGCTTTATGTTGTATTCTATTAGTTCCATGCTACGTTCTTCCATCCTGGCATATCCATGTTCTCCGTTGAATGCTGTTAGATCCATGTTAGGTTTAGACAGGTGTCGTATAGTGTAGAGGATCGTAGGGGTAACTAGTGTAGGTCCCGCTCGTAAGACCCCGATGGACATCCGAAGGTGTAAGACCCGATGGGCATCCTAGGTGTATAAGACCCGATGGGCATCACCGAGTTGGAGGTGTAAGACCCGATGGGCATCCTAGGTGTATAAGACCCGATGGGCATCACTGAGTTGGAGGTGTAAGACCCGGTGGGCATCCTAGGTGTATAAGACCCCGATGGGCATCACTGAGTTGGAGGTGTAAGACCCCGATGGGCATCCTAGGTGTATAAGACCCCGATGGGCATCACTGAGTTGGAGGTGTAAGACCCCGATGGGCATCCTAGGTGTATAAGACCCTGATGGGCATCACTGAGTTGGAGGTGTAAGACCCTGATGGGCATCCTAGGTGTGTAAGTCCCCGATGGGCATCACTGAGTTGGAGGTGTAAGACCCCGATGGGCATCCTAGGTGTATAAGACCCCGATGGGCATCACTAAGTTGGAGGTGTAAGACCCCGATGGGCATCCTAGGTGTATAAGACCCCGATGGGCATCACTGAGTTGGAGGTGTAAGACCCCGATGGGCATCCTAGGTGTATAAGACCCCGATGGGCATCACTGAGTTGGAGGTGTAAGACCCCGATGGGCATCCTAGGTGTGTAAGTCCCCGATGGGCAGCACTGAGTCCTAGGTTGTGTAAGGCCCGAAGGGCATCCAGGTGTAGAACCTAGGGTAGTTTATAGTTGTAAACCTTCGAATAGGCAAGCTCCAGACGGGGCGTATGGTCTAACCCAACTGTTTGCTCTAAATCATTGTATGGTTGCATGTCCGTGTGCTAAATGAGATGTTTTCGTATTGTACCCCGGTTGGGGATTCTTACTGAGTAACTCGTTGCTCACCCTTATTTTCTGTGGTTTTCCACCAGGTAACTTGGGACAGAGGCTGGATGGCTAGGAGGAGGCTGCTGGATGATCATGGATAGCTAACTCTGAGTTGCACGTTCTTTTATTGTGTTTATGATTTAGCATGTAGTGGGACTTGAGTCCCTAGGAAAGCACTCAAAAACTATTTTATGTTCTCGAACCGTTTCCTTTGTTTTCTTAAGAAAGTACTGATCAGTCACTTATTCGTTGATTTTTATTTTAATGGAGTTATGGTTTGTTTAAATGTGTTGATTGAAAAGATTTAAATTTGGTACTCCGAACGATGTTTTTTTTTCCTTCATTCTTAATCATGCATGCTAAGTAAGGATCTAGGTTAGAGACCGATTCTTGGGTTGGGTCTTTATAGTTGGTATCAGAGCTTAGAGTTATAGGTTCTGTAGACTGACCTGCAGTTGTAGGTTGTTTTCCATGATCATCAGCGCTTCGACAGCCATCAGGTATGTCCGTAAGTTTAAGGTTAAGGGTTAAGAATTACAATACTGCATCTAGTATACATGTGTTACCCTTGTTGGGCAGTGAGAGCCCCAGCGTGGACTAGTTTTTATGCTTTGTGTAGATCGCCAGTTGTTGTTTACACATTGAGGAGCAGGGACGTTTGGTATGTCCAACCGAGGAGTTGGACTGATCGTGTTGTTGTTGAGACCACGTCCAGGGTTGTCTAGACCCGTAGGCCAGTTTTGGCCCTGGCAGTTGAGTAGCCAAGAGGAGGGGGTAGAGGCTAGTCTACCTCAGAGTGAGACTCCTTGACCAAAGTGTGCTCCAACCATGAGAGAGTTGATGGCAGGTCTTTTAGCTATCAGAGGGCGGAGACCCAGGCGCAGATTGTAGCGCGTAGTGAGGAGTCCCGGCGCAGAGATAGCCCAATTGGATGTAGAGTTTATTTAGGAGACACCCCCTAGTAGCTCCAGTAGCCCCGGAGGTTTTCCGGAAGGGCTTGATCAGCAGGTTTATGCTAATGAGTTAGTTGGCGTTATTCGAGCCGCCGAGTTTGGCAAGCAGAAGCGAGGTGGTTGGCCAGGATGGAGTTTATCATCCGAGTGTTGGGATGACCTGATGTTCAAAGGCCAAGGCGTGCCGTTCTGGTGCTGTTGATACAGCAGTTTGGTGGTGGAAGTCCCTTGAGAGAGGTGGACCAGCAGAGTCTCCACCAGTCGCCCGGTCGATTGGCAAGTTGCCGTGTTAGTAGCTTTTGAGAAGGATGTAGAGACATCTTGTCCTCTTACAAGCCTGCTGTCGTTTTGCAGCCAGTTCTTTTAGTACCCTCGTAGCCATGGTGTAGTGTGGAGTTTGCTTGTCAGGACTTAATCCGTCCGTGGATTTCAGTGGGCTAGTAGAGTGGAGCACTCTTTTGTTAGCATGTTCCAACTGTGGAACTAGTTGTTGCCACCCGAGGGTTGGCCTGAGTATTTGTTGAGCATCGAGTGGGATGCAGGAGTGGGTCGTGGCTTGTCTGTTAGACGAGATGCCAGAGAGTAGGCTACTCTTGTGTTGAGTGTCGTTGCCCTGTCACCTGGAGTGTGACCTTCCCTACCCTCAGAGGGGCTTAAAGCCCGTAAAGGGATGTTTGTGTTGTAAAGGATGTAGTGCTTGTTGGCACCAAGCTTTGAGAGGAGGCCTAGATTCAGGCCAGTTGGCACTTTTTGTGCAGGTGGTTCCAGGACCCGCCTGGAGTTTAGCATCCCCACTAGTCTTGCACCCATATCCTGAGATTGCACCTGTTTGGGTTGCATAAGAGATCTAGCTCGGTGGTAGTCAGAGAACTACAAGTGTGAGGTCGTTCGAGGGATAAGTAGGAGCCTTTCGGGGTCACCGAGAGTTGGGTACAAAGGATGATGTTGGTTGTTAAGGGCTAGCGCGTCCGAGTTCTCGCGCCTGTGTTGTGGGCTTGTGAGCCAGTTGGATGGTCGTGTGATTCGACTACCCTGGAGTTACTCTAATATGAGTAGAGTTGGCATCGATGATGCGTGGTTGATCTAGTGTTAGAGCCATGAGTTGGATGGTTGATCGGAGCACGTTTAGTGGACCATTGGTATGAGGAAGGTTAGCTTGGTGTGGCTATGCTCTTGTTGAGTGAGTTGACCAATGTGTCGTTTCGTGTTGAGTTGATCCCGAGAGGGTTTGAACTCTTGTTGCTCCCTTGCTAGTTGTGGCCCTGTTTGGAGGCAAAAGTTGCCTTGTGTGAGAGTTCTTGTTGAATCTCAAGGAATCCAGTTGGAGGTGTACACGTCGGTGTACTTTTGCATAGCTCATTCCGTGCGAAAGGATTCGGGTTGTGAAACCAGTGCTCAGTTATGAGGAGTTAGGGCTTTAGTTCTTGGCAAGTGCCCTAACTTTTGTTGAGAGGTTACCGTGCCGGTAGCTGGGTTGTTTCGTAGGCAAGTTATGCTAGTTGGCCCTTGCCCTGGGTAGAAGCTACGATGTGGCTGATGCTTTGAGCAAGAGGACGTTTGGGTCTTCCGGTGGTTCCCGCTCAGGTGGATAGCAGACTCGCCGACAGGGCCAGTCTAGGGGTTGGGATCAACGCCGACCGCAAGTTAGAGCTCAGGATCGTCAGCAGGGCGGGGCTAGGCAGTCGGCTCATTGCATCAAGTGTGGTAAGGCGTTTTTCGGATTGTGTGGAGCTTCGCCCGTGCTTGCTATAGATGTGGCAAGGAAGAGCTTTTGGCCAGCACAGTTGAGATGCTGGAGGGAGATGTGCTCGTGTAGCCAGATGTCTGTTAGTCCGTTGACGACAATATGTGTGTGTCGGAGGGTGATCGGAGGAACCCTAGTTTGTGGAGAGCTTCACCAGAGCTAAGTCAGACCAGGCAGTGGTCCACGGATTGAGTTGCTGGATGGTTGTTGTCGGTTGACAAGATAGAGTTTTTCTTAGTAACCTCCTCATTGGTTTTCAGAATTCTTAGCAAGGTGGTGCTTGGTGTTGACCAAGGTTTGGTTCTCGTGTTGTTTCATGAGCTAGCCCGATTCGAGCTAGCGGGCGTTACCCTGAGGACTTGTTCTTAGTCAGGAGGTTTCGGGAGCTGGCCCCTCCCCCGGTGGTTGAGTAAGTACTGTTAGTTCTGGCTAGGTGGTCCAATCGCCAGTGGACTCCCTCCGGTTGCTTCTTCCGAGAGCGTTGGCTGTTGGTGCCTTTGAGTTTGAGCAAGACAGCGAGCTTGTGTGTAGTTCGCTATCCATCGGAAGTCCGTTGCTAAGGAATCATCCCCGTTTATCAGGAGTCAGCGTAGCTCCTGAGTTGGGAAGTAGAGCAGAGTGGCGCAGCGGTCAGCCTAGCCAGGGGAAACCCTATGTAGTGTTATTAGCAAGCGACAAGTTGTTCGACCTCGTGAGGTCGGTGGATAGCCAGGCTAAGTGGTTAAGTTGTTGCTGATTATTTGATGGATCTTTGGGGTTTGAAGAACCCCTAGTTTCTGTGATCATTGAGTTGCACCGTGGATGCCAGTTTCGAGTATTAACTTTTGGGGTAGTCTTGCTTGATTGGGTTGCTCATGATCCGCAAGCTTTGTGGTTGTCGTTATCGTTATTCCTCGGGATGTTTCGAGTGTGGAGTTTCTGGTTGGAAGAGGAGTTAGGTCTAACCTAAAGGAGGAAGTCCTTGAGTAGCCAAGTGGGCTTAAGAGTTGAGTGGCAGCTTGGAGGCAAGCCTTGCTCGTTATAAGCTTGGGTTGAGTTTCTGCAGAGCAAGCCCTTCTTGGGCTTTGTTCCTAGTTGTTGTGCATTCGCAGTCGGCATTATAGCTGAGCCACAGTCGAGTGGGTTGGCACCGAGGTGCCCTGACATTGGTTGGGAAAACCTTTGAGTTGTTATCCTCGAGGTGTTGTGTTGCTAGTAGCCGCGCGATGTTTTATTCCTTGCCGCTCGAGATTCCTGAGAGAGGTATGTTGTTTGTTTTCCTGTCTGGCGATATTCTCTTAGGCCAGTGGTTGATCAGATTGCATTGGGAAGTTGTTGTCGGCCGATGAGGGGCTCTAGTTTATTAGTTTGGCTGAGTGGAGCCTGTTCCTGGACCTTGTCGTTCATGGGTGGCCGTAGCTGAAGATTCAGCTAGTGTGAGTGGCGTTAGCCGTTTGGTGAACCAGGAAAGTGCCCCTTGGCTTTGGCGTTTCGATTTCTCTTAAGATGGTTGCTTAAGTGTCGTGGACGCGTGTTAGTTGGAGAAGTTTGCCTTTAAGATCAGTCACCAGATTGGTGGTTTGATTTGGATTTTGTTAAGGATTGTAGGCAAAAAATGGGGTTCGCTGGTCTCTTGTGAAGTAAGAGTAGGCCGTTTAGTTTCTGAAACCTGGGAGGTTCAGTTGTTGGTCAGCATGGTGTAGGGTCGAGGCTGTTTGATAACAGCTGTGAGCATTCAGAGAAGTTACGCCAGTGCATGGCGTAGAGTTTTAGAGCTTGTGACCCGTCGACGAGGTTGCTGAGAGTAGCGTCGTAGAGAGGCGTTCCGAGTTGGGTTAGCAGGGTTAAGTGAGCCCTAAGATTTCTAGACCGTTTGAGAGCTAGTGCAAGTTTGAGGATGTGGATTACCGTTTAGCACTATCGCATCTATTTCTTCGGAGTTCAGTGTATGCCCAGTCTTGGTTGAGATAGTTTGTGGCAGACTGGATGGCTAGTGGCTTTGAGCCTTTGGGAACCCAAGGGGGGGTTTGGTTTTCGAAGAAGGTTTAGTGTTGTCTTAACCGGGAGTTTGGTTGGTTAAGGAACAGTGGAGATTACCTAAAGTTGTTTTCGTCTTAGGACTTTCGAGGACGAAAGTCTTAAAAGGAGGGAGTATTGTAACGGCCCAGTTTTCTATTTCGGTTTCCTAGGTGTTTCCGGTTCATTATTCGAATGTTCGGATGGGCCGTTAGAGCTACTTAAACCCTTAGGGGTATTTTGGTCTTTTGCTCCCCGGAGCCGGGTATGTGGATTTTCAGGACTTCGGGGTTCTTCCTGCCTTCGTCGAGGCTTGATTGTTGTTGGTTGCAAGACCCAAGGAGTTTGGGCTAGTTGTTTAGAAGTTTGGGAGCATTTTGGATAATAGCAAGAATTATTTATTATTTAAATGTTTCCTTTGGGTTTTGAACCCTTGCCCTGGATGGTGAAGTGGAAACTTGGATTAAATGAGTTTTTATTTAGGAAGAAAGTCGTTTCAGCCGGGTCTCGAAGGAGGAAGCCTTGGGAAGGGATTTTAGGCCTATTTAAAATAAGAAAAGGAAAGAAAATCCCATTCCCCTTGTTTTTGCAACTCTCTCTCTCTCTCTCTCTCTCTCTCTCTCTCTCTCTCTCTCTTTCTCTCTCTCTCTCTCTCTCAAACCCTAGCCGCACCAAGCCTTGGAACCAAGCCAAGGAGCCCAGCCGAGCCACCACACCCCAGGTCGCTCAGTCCCTGCATCGCCCAGCCGCTACGCCCTGGCTGCCCAGCCGCGCCGCACCGCCCAGCCCAGACACCCCAGGCCGCCCATCGTCACCCAGCCCAGCACTGCACCGCCCTCACCAAGTCGCTCAGTCCCTGCATCGCCCAGCCGCCGCACACCCTGCTTCGTCCGACGCCGCTCGCTGCCGCCTAGCCCTGCCGCTTGCGCCGCGCACCATTTCGCAGCCCAGACGCGTCGCGCGCTGCCCCACAGCCCAAACGCGTCGTCCCCGTGCGCCCGCTCCAGCGCGTCTGCTCGCCTTGCCGTGCGCCCGAGCCAGTGTCCAGCGTCCAGCGCCAGCGACCAGCGCCCCTGCTGCACCAGTAGCGCCCATCCTGCCCCCTGGCTGCCGAGACCCCGTGACTTCGTCGTTGGTATTCCCGAGTCTTTTCTCTTTTGGACCCTAAGCTGCTGGTTGCTGTTTATTTAATTAGGATGTTTTATTAAATGCTTAGGTTGTTCGGGTTCGCTTAGGAGCTCGAGAGTTGCTTCTTGACTCGTGATAGCTATTTTTCCACTTGTTTCCAGGTAAGGATTTCTTACCCGGGGTTGTGTGGACCCTGCGAACGCTTGATAGCATATTGATTATTGTAACTGTATGAGTTTCTAGTGGATAGGCTTCATGCTTGCTTTTGATTCATGTTCGTCTTATGTTTGCGTTCCGTTAGTTCCATGCTTGGGTTCTCCTATCCTGATATATCCATGCTTTATGTTGTATTCTATTAGTTCCATGCTACGTTCTTCCATCCTGGCATATCCATGTTCTCCGTTGAATGCTGTTAGATCCATGTTAGGTTTAGACAGGTGTCGTATAGTGTAGAGGATCGTAGGGGTAACTAGTGTAGGTCCTGCTCGGGTAAGACCCCGATGGACATCCGAAGGTGTAAGACCCCGATGGGCATCCTAGGTGTATAAGACCCCGATGGGCATCACTGAGTTGGAGGTGTAAGACCCCGATGGGCATCACTGAGTTGGAGGTGTAAGACCCCGATGGGCATCCTAGGTGTATAAGACCCCTATGGGCATCACTGAATTGGAGGTGTAAGACCCCGATGGGCATCCTAGGTGTATAAGACCCCGATGGGCATCACTGAGTTCGAGGTGTAAGACCCCGATGGGCATCCTAGGTGTATAAGACCTCGATGGGCATCACTGAGTTGGAGGTGTAAGACCCCGATGGGCATCCTAGGTGTGTAAGTCCCCGATGGGCATCACTGAGTTGGAGGTGTAAGACCCCGATGGGCATCCTAGGTGTATAAGACCCCGATGGGCATCACTGAGTTGGAGGTGTAAGACCCCGATGGGCATCCTAGGTGTATAAGACCCCGATGGGCATCCTAGGTGTGTAAGTCCCCGATGGGCAGCACTGAGTCCTAGGTTGTGTAAGGCCCGAAGGTCATTCAGGTGTAGAACCTAGGGTAGTTTATAGCTGTAAGCTTTCGAATAGGCAAGCTCCAGGAGGGGCGTATGGTCTAACCCAACTGTTTGCTCTAAATCATTGTATGGTTGCATGTCCGTGTGCTAAATGAGATGTTTTCATATTGTACCCCGGTTGGGGATTCTTACTGAGTAACTCGTTGCTCACCCTTATTTTCTGTGGTTTTCCACCAGGTAACTTGGGACAGAGTCTGGATGGCTAGGAGGAGGCTGCTGGATGATCATGGATAGCTAACTCTGAGTTGCACGTTCTTTTATTGTGTTTATGATTTAGCATGTAGTGGGACTTGAGTCCCTAGGACAACACTCAAAAACTATTTTATGTTCTCAAACCGTTTCCTTTGTTTTCTTAAGAAAGTGATCAGTCACTTATTCGTTGATTTTTATTTTAATGGAGTTATGGTTTGTTTAAATGTGTTGATTGAAAAGATTTAAATTTGGTACTCCGAACGATGTTTTTTTTTTTCTTCATTCTTAATCATGCATGCTAAGTAAGGATCTAGGTTAGAGACCGATTCTTGGGTCGGGTCCTTACAGTATCACTGAACATAGTGGTGTGAGACTAGGACACTATGACTATGTCAGCCTGTACGACCACACTTGAGGCTAAGGAACCGACCGTGGTAGGCTTAAACTAGGAACCGGTCCTTGCTCTATCAGGTGGCAATCAAGGGCTACTGCCGACACACTGAGGACGTGTCGGCTGTCAGGGACAAGGCAATGCCTCGTCATTCCCCCGACCGTTGGGACATTTAACAGTCTTCCACCTTCACCCAAGATGGCACTGGGCTGCCGTTAAGGTTAGCTCAACCCCTAACGACGGATCAGGGACGGAGTACTGCCTCGCACGTCCCTGCCACGGATGCAAGTTGCGTTATGCATCCTCGTCCGGATGATGCTACCTATCAGAATTCTAAACTATAAACAGATAACAGAAAACATTCCAATACGTGTTCTGCATAGACAAAGAACCTAGCATGATACTATGAAATAAGAACAGATAACGAGCATGCCATAACAGAACAACCTAGCATGAAACTAACATGAGAATCATGCCAGTCGGAATTCAGAACAGAGCACCTATCCACTAACATGCTGATAAACATAAACAAGCATACAAACAACAATCACAGAATATGTCGCAGGGCCCATACAACTCTGATAAGAAATCCTTACCTTGGTCAGAAAGCAACAACACACAAAGATCCTATGCTGCAAACGAACCCGAGCTAGCTATCGGGAACCTAACAAACAACAACACATATCACAACCCATAGGACTTAAATAATAATACAAATAGGGCTCGACTTAGAAGCAACTCACACGACACGAGGCTCGCGCGCGGACGGATAGGTTGCACGGTCGCTGGGATGCTATCGGGCGTCTTTGGCGCGCGCAGGTGGCTGCGTCTTGCGAACGAACGCCGCACACCTGACGCTGCTGCTTGGCGGACGCAGGCTGCGCGCGTGCATGCGGGTGAGGCGACGCGAGCGCTGGGGCTGCGTGCGGATAGGCGACGGCGTGCGGGCGTTGGCGATGCGCTGCTGCAGGCTGCGATCGGGGCTGCTCGCGTGGGGCTGGGCGCGATGACGCGCGAACTGCTGGGCGGCTGGGCGTGCGATGCGATCTGCTGCTGCAGGCGACTGGGCGTGCGACGGTGCTGCAGGCTGGGCAACTGGGCGTGCGACCTGCCAGGGGCTGCGATGAGCTGCGACGGGCTGGGCGCTGCAGGCTGGGCGTGCGACGGGTAGGGGCTGCTCGGCTGGGCTGCTGCTCGACTGGCTGCACAACACCAAAATTCAGATCTCTTTTCTCGGCCAGCAAGAACCACACCCAAAATGAAAGAGAGAAAGGGAGATCGAGACACTCACCCGGGACGACGATCGATGGAGCTTTGGAAGAAGACACACGACAAAGAGCTTGAGAGAATGGGTTGGGAGGCTTGGGAGTTTGGAGAAACAAAGAACAAAAACCTATTTTCTCTTCTTTTAACCAAACTCACCTAAATCCCAAAACCAAAGCAAACTAAGACAAATCGAGGAATGAGCATCAATATCGACTTGTGGCACAATCGATAACACCACTCCTCTGACTCCCTAGCAACCCCGGTTCGAAACCCAACAACAACACTTTTAAATCTCTATTTTATTTTTGCATCTCTCCATGACCAAACACATCCACAAAGCAACCAAACCCTACATATAACCATCCAATAATATTAATAGCTGAAAAAGACAGAAACGACCCTGACGGCCCGACCAAATTACCAAAATACCCTTAGGACATACCTGGAAGACCGGGATGAAAACCTGGGTCGTTACAAAAGACGACAATTCAATGGATGCCTAACAAATGACCTAACACATTCTATTTATAGTAACCCTAGAATTAACCTAATTTACTAATAATATTCTAATAAATCATAAAAGCCTAATACAATTAAAATAGTAATGACTGATAAATAATAAGTATCAATACTAATATTCTGTAACGGCCCAGCTTTCTATTCCAGTTCTCGAGGTGCTTCCGGTTCAGATTCAGTGGTTCGGTTGGGCCGTTAGAGCTGTTTTGACCCTTAGGGGTATTTTGGTCTTTTTGCTCCCCGGGCAGGATTTGTGGATTTTCAGGGCTTCGAGGCAGCTCCTGCCTTTGTTGAGGCTTGTTTGTTGGTGGCTGCGAGTCTCGAGATGTTTGGGGTATTCGTTTGGGAGTTCGGTTGTAATTTGGGTTTTGGGCAAAGTGATCGTTGTTTGGGTGTTTCCTTTGGGATTCGAGCCCAGGCCCTTAGAGATGATTTGGGAGTTTGTTTTAAGTGAGAGTTATTGTTTGGAAAAGGTTGCTTCAGCCGGGTCTCGAAGGAGGAAGCCGGGAAATGGGATTTAAGGACTTTAAGACTTATTTAAATTTGGAAAGAAAATTGGTTAAGGATGGAAATGAGGATAAAATCCCATTTTTCCTTTTATTTCCCTTTTTTCTTTTATTTTTCCCTTTTTTCCAAACCCATTTTCCTTTTCTTTTATTTTTCTTTTCTTTTTCTCTTTCTCTCTCTCTCCCCGACCTAGCCGCACTTCACCTTCGACCGCTGCAGACGCCGTCAGCGCTACCACCGCTGAGCGGCCAGATCCGCGACGCCGCGCGCCGCAGCCTCAAAGATCGCCGCACCAGCCAGCCCTTCGGGCGCCCAGATCGCGCCGTCGCCGAGTCCGTCGCCCAGCAGCCGAGATCGCGCGTCGTCGCACCAGACGCCCAGATCCGAGCTCGCCCTCGCCAGATCTCGCCCACATCGCCGTCGCTCCCCCTCGCGCGCCCAGATCTGTCCGCGCCGTGCCATCCCTGCCAAGCCGCGTCGCGCGTCCCAGCGCCCTTGTCGCGCGCCCTCGCGCCCGCGCGCCGTCCTCTACGCCGAGCCGCTCCGAGTCGCATCCCTGTAGCGCGTCGTCGCGCCCTCTTCCCTACTCGCCCGCGCGTTGCGCGCCCCAGCGCCGTGTCCGCGCGCCCCAGCGCCGTGTCAGCGCGCCTGCCCTGCGCCCAGCGCCCCTGCCCAGTGCCCAGCAGCCTGCTTGTGATGTGTTGGCTTGGCCCGAGCCTTGTGGCTTCTCGGATGGTATTTCCCGAGTCTTTTCTTCGTTGGGCCCTGTTTTGTTGGCTGCTGGTTGTTGATTTATTTGAGCTGTTTATGTATGTGATTTGGCTGCTTTATTTGATGTTTAGGCTGTTTGGTTTGATTAGAGGCTCGAGGATTGCTTGGTTGATTTGTGATTATTTTCTGCTTGTCCCAGGTAAGGATTTCTTACCGTGGTTGTGTGGACCCTGCGATATATCTCGATTGTGCCTTGTATGTTTGCTGATTGTTATGAGCATGATAGTGATAGGCAGCTTTGTTTGATCTCTTGCTAGCATGTTTGTTGATTTTACATGTTAGTGCCATGCTAGGTTTGTTCTTCCAAAGATGCTTGTGATTCCCGCTAAGTTGTAGTATCATGCTAGGTAAATGTGATTGATGTCGGTCATTGCTTGCTAGCCAGAATCATTGATTTACTCAGTATTCGTAGATAGTGTAGTAGGGTTTGTCATCATCCGGAGGCCGAGAGCGGACATAACGTGACTTTGTCCCCACCGGTGCGGAGTAGAGCGAAGCATAACGTACATTGCTTCCCCGTGGCCGATGTGGATGTAGCTACCACATCGGCATAAGCCTAGTTTGTAGCTCGCTAGAGCGAACGCAGCGCCAACGGTGAAAGCCTTCCTTGGCCGGTTCTTAGCTTCGTGTCGGTGGTACAGTGCCGCACAGATGAGTGCCGAGGGCCTCGCACTCATCGTGTTCGGTGACACCGCTTCCGAGTCTTTAGGCATGCGTGCGACCCGCGTAGTTTGCCCTTAGGCCCCGCATTTACGCCGGTTGCGAGATGAGCATGCGGTGTGCGCGCACGCCAGCGTTAGTCGCCGGTTCGAGAACTCCCCTGCTAATGTTCGTGAGTACACCGCCTTCCTTCCGCTTTAGAGCGGACTTCGGGTACTCTCCGATAGTCCAGATTGTTAGCGAGGCAAGGAGGCCTTTGAGGACACCCATTGGGATTGGCTTTTGAGCTAATCAATTGGTCGAGGAGAAAGACCCTCGAGGGTGTCGGACATCTTGGGATCGGTTTTTGAGTGATCAATTGGCCGAGGGAGAAAGACCTCGAGATGTCCCGGATTGGTTATGAGAACCAATCATTAGGCCGGAAGTAGGAGACTTCCGATGATTCCGAAAGTAAGAGACTTCCGATGTTTCCAGATCTTGTTTTATGAGCTCGTTGAGCTATGATCCGTGTTGATAGTCGCTTTTTTGCATGTTGAGGTGCTAGATGACTGATGTATCGTGTTGTACCCCTGGTTGGGATTCTTACTGAGTATGTTTATACTCACCCTTATTTATCTTTCGTAACTTGGGACAACACCGGGAGGGCTAGCGGAGGGAGCTGATTGATCATGGGGAATCGCCGGCACTCTGTCATTTATTATTGCATTGTTTATTCAGCATGTAGTTGGACAGGAGTCCTAGGGGAACATTGTTTAAAAAGTTGTTTAAATTGTATTGTATGTTTTTATAAACACTGGCCAGGTTGTTTACTTTGTTGGATTGTTTAATTGGAAATTGTTGGTTATGTTTTAAGGGTTCCCCCTTCTTATATGTTTTGAAAAGTTTTTAAATATGAGCACTAAACCGCTTGTTACCATATTTAACTTGCATGCTGAGTGAGAACCCAGGTTTAGGACCGTATTTTGGGTCGGGTTCTTACATATTTCTAATATTCCTAAAACTCCAAGGGTCAGATCGTATCACTTACATCTTCGATGATGAGGATGTATAACCCGTTACCTTTTTGTTTTGATGTCAGGCTTAGATGTTCACCTTCAACATAAATAACCAATCATGGGGCAAATGGGTCGTCATACTACCTTTTTATGACAATCAAGACAAACCCGTCATTTAAAGTGTCTGTCATTATTCATCTTTAATGATGGGCTTTTATTTGCATGTCACTTAAAAAATCAGTCATTAAAAATTAAAAACAAAATTAAATACAAAAGAATTTTGGGATCTGAGAAAGCAAGAGGAGAGTAGAGAAGAGAAGACATAAAAGTCATGCTTAAAAACAAATTGTGTGTTGAAAAATAAAGATCAAAACATTCTAGGTAAAATTAAGGCACAAAAGAGTGAATAGCCGTAGATTATCTTGAAGTATTCCTCTGTCTACCGAAAGCGCAAGCTTAAGATATTCCAATTACTTAGATGAGATGCTTGATGCTCAAGTAAACCATTCTATCAACTACGGAATTGTAGGCATGATTACAACCTGAGCAGGAATGCATAAAGCAAAAACAGAACTCCTCAAAGGATTTTAGAGTTTCAATAGCAGACCTGGACAGAACGTTTTGGGCAAAGTTAGATGAAGAAGTGATTGAGTACAATAAATTAACTGATAGGATTTATTTATAATGAGGAACAATCTGTCAGTCACGATAAGGAGAAATGTGAGGCAAACCTGAGTCTTCTCGAAATTCTTAAAATTAAAGAGAGAAGGAAGATGACCCTTGTTAATGAAACAACCGCCACCATTATTAGTGCATCTCTCTCTCTTATTTTAGTTTGATTTAATCGTTAACATTACAAAATTCCCCTAATGATGCTTCTTGATAATAATGTTATTTATGAACAGCTTACAGGGGATCAAGTCTGAACAATTATGCATAAGATTATTGTCAAGAAAGCGTTACAACCTACTCCTATTAGTAGCAATAAGAAAAATATGAAAAGAAATATTCATGAAACTACAATAACAGAGTACAACATAAAGGGCTACTAGAGTTGACATTATTATTATTAACGAATTCTTCTACCAACATACACCATGGTACTAACTCCTCAGGAATACTGGTAGCTCTCAAATAAAGCGTAATTTAGGCTTGTTTGTTATGCAGTTTTCTAAGATTCAAGGGAAATAACCGAGCTATCAATGAGTCACTACGAGTAAAACTGTTAGAAATCATCATTTAGCGCGCTAGAGGCTCAACATCGCATTTTAGAGTAAAAAAATGAATAAATTGTGCTTAATGTGATACATTATAGAAATGCAGAACTTAGATGTTGAGGAACAAAAAAATACGAACAGGGAAACACAACATGATGCAGTCATAAGGCAGTCGAAGAACTACACCAATAAGGAAAGAACAAAAAAATCAATCATGCAATCAATTTGGCGACAATCAAGAATTCCTAGCAGAAATCAAGGAATCCTGTATTGATGAAGATATTTCAGCTCACTCAAACTTGTTAGCCAAGCAAATCAACTCTACAAATAGAAAGAAAGAAGCTGCAATCATGGAGCTGATGAGGGTGTCCATAACTGGTAGGATGGCTAAAAGCCAATCTACGTGAACTAGAGCTGGTGGTGTTCATAGGAGCCGGTGACAAGGAGACGCACACTTCATAACCGCACCAATTCCTATATGTTGTTTTAGTGTTATTTAGTTAGGAAAAGATTGTAGAATTATTTCGACTTTTAGTAATGAGATATCTAAATTTCTTTTATTATCACTTTTTCATGTCTATGTCTTGTTAGATAAGAGATGTTATGTTAATTCGTATGGAGAATGCATATTGTTGTTGTAGGTTCTTAGTTTTTGTACTACTGAAATTTATTTTCTAAGTATGCGTCGATTACCTACGTATGCTAACCTTCAGTAAACTCAGAAGAGGGAACTGAAGGTAGGTCCAGTATGTTACGTTAGGTTCATCGTGAGATGTCTTGCATGATTTAGGGAGTTAGGAATAACCTTACTATCACACGCATCACCTAGGTTTAGTATAAGTAACTCTCGCGGAAGCAAAGTTTTTATTGTGGAAAACACTTATTAAGACGGGAAAGTGTGAGATCTATTTACCAATATTACATATTCAACATCTTCTAAGTGATTGTCACCTATGCACATTAATTTATTGATTATCTAGAGTTTTAGAAAAAAGCTCAATCAACCATAAATTTCGTGCTTTTTTATCTATTCGCACATTTCTGAAGATACTAAGAATAGTTCTAGACCTTAATCCTTATGGAGATCGATAATTTACTTATTACTTGCAGCATGTTGATCGCGTATACTTGCGCGTAGTGATTCAAAGCAACATTTAATGCTAAGTTAAGCTTAAAATACATTAATTGCCTAGTTATTTCAGAGCAAGTTACACTAAGTCAAGTTTTTGGCACCGTTACCAGGGATTGATTATTTAGGATTAGAATTATTAGTTTAAGAGTAGTTTTGCATTGACCAAAAGATTGAAAACTTGTATTTCAAGGGAACCGAGATTCAAGTCGCATAAATCAACAGGGAAAAATCATAGATGCCATTTAATCACTTTGAGAATCAGTAACGGAGCAACAATATTACCCCACCGCAACCACGTTTTTATCAGCAACTAGGCTATGTAGGGGAGACCAATACAACAATTCTCAATTCAACATACCCTAGCTGGGTGAATCAAGCCCAATTTTGGGGAGACTATGACAACATTTTTCAAGGTCAAATTGAACTGTATGGAGGTCGCAGCATGAATCACACGAGGTAATACAGAAGTCATGAACCTGGATACCCAAAGTGCACTTATGAGTAATCTCCTAGTTACATACATATGGAAGATGAACTGTTGCTTAAACGTCAAAATTGGATGAGGGAAAATGGAATCATTTCACGCCCTTGGAACCAAATCATGAAACTGAATCCGCACTGGAGGAAACATGTATGAAAAGTGTAGCCAACAAAGAAGTTACAGAACCAAACAAATCATTTCTAATGGGTGAGGCACTTAATGAGGTGGCAACAGACTAAATCGACTATGAACTCTCATGGGAAGATTTAAGACCAACCATCATGAAAAAAGAAGAAAGAGGCCATAGCTTTAAGGCGCGCAACCAAAGAAGAAGAGCAAAGAGTATGATATCAGCAATAGGAAAAAGAGTAGGTCATGTTCTGTAACGGCCCGGATTTTCATCCCGGTCTTCCCGGGTTGCCCAGGGGCATTTTGGTAATTTGGTCGGGCCGACAGGGCCGGTTATGTCTTTTCTAATTGCCGGAAAAATTATGAGATGATTTGAATGGGATCGGGAAGCTTTGTGAAGATATTTGGGCTTGGTAGAATGCAAAAAGAAATAGGAAATTAAATAGCGCGTCAAGTGAGATTTGAGCCAGGGCCGCTTGGGAAGCTAGACGGGTGGCATTGCCACTTGAGCCACCGGGCGCTTTTGTTATTCTAAACACGCCATCTTATTCTTAACCGTGTTTTCAAATGCCTTTGGTATAAAGGCTGAACCGCCCGAGCTTTCCTTCTTCTTCCTCATTCTTCTTCGCGATTCTTCTCCGACCGACTGCGTTTTCTCCCTCGCGACTTCTCCCTCGCCGACCACCAATTTGCCAACTCTTCTTCCCCAACTTCGAAGGCGTTCCATCCTCAAGCAGCCGGTAAGTCTTCTTCTTCCTCTTCTCCTTCTCTTTTCCGTCGATTTTCCCCTGTTTCTGGTTCGCCATTTTCGGCCGAGTCGAAGTGAGTTGCTGGATTTTGTGCAGCTGGTGTAGGGGAGTTCAACCAACAACAAATCGTTCGTCCATTCTCGCCAATTCGTCTTCTCCATCGCCAATTCGGATTTCTTCTCGATCGCGCCCAGACGCCAGTGTTATTTCTTCTTCGCCATACAGTATGTACCCACCCACCGAGCCACGCCGCGCATCGCCGAGCCGTGTCGCCAAGCCGCGCCCCAGCGCCGTGTCGCGTGTCCTTCTGCCGAGCCGAGCCGCGCCGAGCCGAGCCGAGTGAGAGCCGAGACGAGCCTAATTATTTTATTTTATTTAATTTAATTTAGATATTGTGTGTAATTGTGTTGTGCTTGTTAGGTCCCGGTAGCTAGTTCGAGATCGTTCGCAACTTAGGTTTTCGTGTAATCGTCCCCGACCAAGGTAAGGATTTCTTACCGAAGTTGTGTGGACCCTGCGATATATTATGTGATTGATGATTGATTGCTTGTTTGTGTTTATTGACATGTGTAGCTAAGTGCTCTATTATGAATTCCCGATTGGCATGATCTTCCTGGTTAATTCTCATGTTAATCCATGCTAGGTTGTTCCTTTCTGGCATGCTTGTATCTGCTCTTGCTTCGTAGTATCATGCTAGGTTCGTTGTATTCTTATTGAGCACGTATTGGATTTTATTGAATTGTTTGCTGATTGCTAAGGCAGGTTAGAGTGGCAGGTAGATAGCATCATCCGGGGCGGGTGCATAACGAACCTTGCATCCACGACAGGGACGTATGAGATGGTGCTCCGCCCTGATCCCGTTAGGGAATAGCTAACCCTAACGACTGGCCCCGCAATCTTGGGTGAGGGTGGCAGACTGTTAAATGCCCCAACGATCGGGATGATGACTTGGCATTGCCTCGCCCCCAAAATCGGGCGTCCTCGGCGTGTTCAAAGAAGAGCCCTTGATTGCCACCTGTTAAGGTAAGGACGGCTTCCTGGTGTAAGCCTACCACGACCCGTTCGTTAGCCCCAGGTGCGGTGGAGCAGGCTGACATAGTTTACTTGTCCAGGTCTCACACCCCTATGTCAGTGACACCGATCCAAAGATTTAGTTAGGCATGGTGGCTGGACATGGGCAGCTTGCCTCTAGACCCGACACCCCCCATAGTCTGCAGTAGCGCGCGGTGCATGCTTACGCTCATTACAACGTCGACCGGAGAGCTCCTCAGGATCTTGAGCTAGTGTACCTTTCATTCGACAGTAGACAGGCTAAGGCCGGGACTTGTTTCTCGTATCAGGCGTATTGTGTGAAGGATTGTGTGGTGGATTATTCCAGACTAAGACCCTGAGTTGGCATCCGATGTCCAAGTATGGACTCAAGCTATGTGCTCTATTCTGTGTTTATATTCATAGCTTGCATACGCTCAGCTAGATGACCATGTATATCGTATTGTACCCTGGTTGGGGATTCTTACTGAGTAATTCGTTAGTCACCCTTATTATTGTGGTTTTCCACAAGTAACCGAGTTGCGAGACAGAATGGCTGAAGAAGGAGCTGTGATCATGGGGCCGAGTCATCAAACTCTGATTTTGTGTTATGACTCTTTATGTTTTATTTTCCCCTGAATGCATGTAGCCGGGCACGAAGCCCTAGGATGTTTTCTAAATGTTTTGTGGATTCCAGCATTGTTGTATCTGGACAGGTTTTGAATGATTTTAAGAAATCTCTGATCAGAGTAAACTTTGGAAATGTATTTATCTTGGAACAGGTGCTTGAAAACAGGGACAGGTTTCAGGAAAATTTTCCGGGCTTTGATCTGAATGTTTGAATGTTTTGTTTTAATTGGAATCTGAAATCATGTTTGTATAATGTCCTTTACTTTGAATGCATGCATTGGGGTAAGGGCCCATTTAGTGCCCCATTCGGGTCGGGTTCTTACAGTTGGTATCAGAGCTCAGAGTCATAGATTCTGTAGATTGACCTTTTGTTGTAGGTCGTTTTCCCATGATCACCAGCACTCCGACAGTCATCAGGTACGCCTAAGTTTACTATTTTCTCGTGTTGTTCCTCATGTTAGTTCCATGCTAGGTTGTTATGTTCTGGCATGCTCGTTATCTGTTCTTGCTTTGTAGTATCATGCTAGGTTCATTTTTTCTGTTAAGCATGTATTGGAATGTTTTCTGTTATCTGTTATAGCTTAGAATTCTGATAGGTAGCATCATCCGGGCGAGGATGCATAACGTAACTTGCATCCGTGGCAAGGACGTGCGAGGCAGTACTCCGTCCCTGATCCGTCGTTACGGTTTAGCTAACCCTAACGACAGCCCAGTGCAATCTTGGGTGAGGGTGGCAGACTGTTAAATGCCCCAACGTTCGGGGGAATGATGAGGCAATGCCTTGTCCCCGGCAGTCGACACGTCCTCTACGTGTCGGCAGTAGCCCTTGATTGCCACCTGATAGGGCAAGGACCGGTTCCTAGTGTAAGCCTACCATAGCCAGTTTCTTAGCCTTAGGTGCGGTGGTACAGGCTAACATAGTCATAGTGTCCTGGTCTCACACCATTATGTTCAGTGACACCGATCTAGAGATTTGTTAGGCATGCGTCTTCGGACCGTAGGCAGCATGCCCTAGACCCAAACCTCCCCTCGGTTTGCGCAGAAGATGCATGGCGCACACACGCTCATTCTGTTGCGCCGATCGGAGAGCTCATTGAGATCTTGAGTTCAGTGCACCTTTCGTATCGACAGTAGGAAGGCTGAGGCCTAGACTAGTTTCTCGTATAGTATCGTAAAGCTTTGTAGTTTTCTGGAGTAAGGTCGTAAGATGGCATCCAAGGTTTATGTATGGATTAAAGCGATGTGCTCTCTTCTGTGTTTATATTCATGGCTTGCATACTTTCTTCTTGATGACCAGTTATATCGTATTATACCCCGGTTGGGGATTCTTACTAAGTAATTTGTTACTCACCCTTATTTTGTGGTTTTCCACAGGTAATCATGGCGCGAGACAGGATGGCTGAAGGAGGAGCTGCTGATCATGGAAACCAGCTGTTTCGAACTCTGAGTCTTATGTTTATGTTTTATATTTTTATTGTCCTCTGAATGCATGTAGTTGGGCACGAAGCCCTTAGAATGTTTTCTGATTGTTTTCTGGATTCTGATGCTATTGTAAACCGTTTGAAGTTTTGAATGATTTGAATAAATCTCTGATCAGAGTATGTTTTGGAAATGTATTTGGCTTGGAACAGGTGCTTGGAAACATGGACAGGTTTCAAGAAATTTATGTTTGACTTTTGAAATGGATGTTTACATGTTTTTTGTTTTCATTCAGAATTTGGAATACAATCCTGCATATTGTTAGTTAAATTTTAAAAGCATGCATTGAGGTAAAGGCCTAGTTTAGAACCCCTTTTGGGTCGAGTCTTTACATAGCTATTGCCATATATTTTCCTTACTACAATTTTGGAAAGGATTGGTACGAAAATTAGTGTGAGATTCTTGAGTCGATGTTAAATTTTCCTTCCTTGTTTATTCTTTCCTTACACAAAGATATTCGATTCTTTTTCAAAACACTATACAAACCTTGTGAACGAAAGAAACAATCACCACAGTCTAGCTTACACTTTTGAAATCCAAAAATTCTATGTATAGCTCCACTCCCTTGTAACTAATGGCCTCGAGTAAGAAAATAGCTAGCAAGGGATAGGTAGTAGGAATCAGGGGAGAAGGACATTCAGCTATTCCAGTAAGAGATCTTTATAAGATGCTAGCTAGGAAAAGATTCTGGCAAGATCGAGGCTGACCAGGGGATTACATACCAGAAAAATTTACAAGGTGTGTACATTGGGCTGGGAGATACTAAAAAAACCAGCAATGTATGCGAGACCAGACTAGGTTCGCAAGTTCTATGCTCATCTGAATAGGGACAAGCCATTTTTCTCGTATGTCAAAGGACAAGTAAAGATTGCAGAGCCTTAGTATTGAATGATCTTTTTTCCTTCCCGATGACATTAAAATAGAATGCCAACAATTACTAAAGACGTTGACTAAGAATTAGCTGCACGAGTGTACGAAGACAATAGGAACGGGAGAAGCAAAGTTGAAGAATTAGTGGACATTTCCAGTAAAGCATCTTAAACCAGAGCTATGAGGTTGGATGCAATTCATTAAAAGATAAATAATTCTATCACCCAATGCCAAGATAGTGAGCAGAGATCATGCACTACTGCTATATGCGATTAAAAGCAGAAACAACATTAATCTAGGGAAGATAATAGAGAGACAAATTTAGCGCTGGGTCTCAACCAAGCGCAGAAAAATGTTCTGTCCACTAACTATCACAATACTATGTATGGAACAAGATGTTCAGCCATAGCCTGATGATAACTCTCAAGAATTGAGAGTTAAGGGTTAAGTTTAATAGCAGTTCCTTGCAACTTTCGCTACATCATAGCAAGAATTCGGTAAATCTGTTCGCTTTAGCATAATTATTTGAGCGAATTGCAAAATTCTATAGTTTTCTATTTAGGATAACATTTTAGAGGTTTGCTTAAGCAAAAGTACATGAATGTGTAAATCTTTAAGTTTCATTTTTATAAACCTGATATTTCTTTTTTTGCTTTAGCATACCTAGGGAGCGAAATGCAGAAGTGCTAAAAGATTGGTGGAGCGAATTGTAGTTGCTAAACATTTCGCTTAAGCGAACGCAAATCCAGCGCGAAAATCTGTACGGAGCTAAATGTAGTTGCTAAAAGTTTCGCTTAAGCGAACTGAAATCTAGCGGGATGAGCTCTCGGAAAAATAGCTAAAGTGGAAGAAACGTGTCAAAAATTTGAGAAAAGCCTTTCAATCTCAACCGTTGCACGTGAGATCGTGGAGCAAAGGACATGCACATGAGATCATGGAGTAGAGCCTTGTCTGAAGCCATATAAATAGCAACATTTTGTCATTATGAAGGGCATCATTCATTTTGTTGGAGAGATCATCGTCAAGTTTTCTTCCGACCAAATTCATTGTCATTTTTTTAATTAGCTTGGTCGTTTTAGTTGTTTTTCCCTTTCCACTTGTTTAACTAGTTAGCTCTAGCGAAGTAGTTAACCAACGTTGCAAAGTTTAGCTGAAGCTAGATTCAGAGACACTGTTTGAGTGATTTCGATCAGGCTTCTTCTTAACTCTGTATCTCTTTACTTTCATTGTAGTATTTTCGCTTTAGCTTTGTTTTGTAAGCATACGTTGTTATTTCTTTATTTAATTGAAGATGAACTTTGCTTTTTTACTTTGTGTTGAATCTATTTATCATCATATGTAGCTAAGTTTTTAGTTGGAAAGAAATAGGCTAAGTATGAGTATTTCGCTTAAGCAAAGTGGTAGCAAGATATCAACTATTTATGCATGTTGTGTCGACATACATTTTGTCTAGCTAACTATTTCTATGAACTTTATTTCTCTTTCAAGAGAAAAAGGAATAGAGCAATCTTGCATGCCATAATATTAGATTTTGCTAAGTTTATTTGCACTTGAAAAGAACACTTAGAGATAAGGTTCGCCTGGTGCTGGTCGCTTGGTCTATTTGTTGTTTGAGTTTGAGAGAACGAACCAGGAGCTCGAGAGAGCCAACTTAGAGAGCCAAAGAGAAGCCATCAGTTGTTCGCTTCTTAGCATAATTCCATTTAGCTCTAGCGAAACTCTCCGAAACGTCTTAACCTCCTTCCGATATCTTTAATCTTACTAGAGTTAGTTTATTATACGTTGCATCTTAAGTATTTTTTCAATTGAGATTCACTTTTATTTCGCTTTAGCAAACTTATCTCAACAACTAAGTTTTAGTTTCATCACAACAACATTCCCCTTGTTACCATAACTCTCTAATTTTCACTTAAGCATGTTGTTGATCACTAATCCCATTGGAGATGACTTTTACTTACTTTAAAACTTGCTACAACAAGACTGTGTATACTTGCACATCCTTGGGAAATCACATATGTTTCGCTTAATCTGAGTAGAGATTTCGCTTTAGCGAAATCCAAGCTACCACATCATCATTCTTATTTTCTTATTATTTTAGTTATTGTGTGTTCACGATTTCGCAAACACGATTTTGGCGCCGTTTCCGGGGATTAGTGTAAAAACCCGACCCAAAAAGGGCTCTAAATGGGCCTTTACCTCAATGCATGCATTCAAAGTTAAGGACAATGTGCAAGAATGGTTTTGGATTCCAAGTAAAAACTAAAACATACAAACATTCCATTCAAAGTCAATACAAATTCCTGAAACCTGTCCCTGTCTCCAAGCACCTGTTTCAAGATAAAATACATTTTCAAGAACTAACTCTGATTAGAGATTTATTTAAAACATTCAAAACTTTCAACAGTTACACAGTGCTAGAATCCGTAAAATCATTCAGAAAACAACCTAGGGCTCCGTGCCCGGCTACATGCATTAAGAGGAAATAAAATATAAAGAGTCATAACATAAAATCAGAGTTTGACAGCTGATTCCCATGATCTCAACTCCTTCTTCAGCCATCCTGTCTTGCACCTTGGTTACCTGTGGAAAACCACAAAATGAGGGTGAGTAACGAATTACTCAGTAAGAATCCCCAACTGGGGTACAATACTACATACATGGTCATCTAGCAGAAAGGTATGCAAGCTATGAAAATAAACACAGAATAGAGCACATAGCTTAAATCCACACATAAACCTCGGATGCCAACTCAGGATCTTACTCCGGAATAATCCACCTCATGATACGATCCTATACGAGAAACAAGTCTCGGCCTCAGCCTGTCTACTGTCGATACGAAAGGTGCACTGGCTCACAATCCCGAGCAGCTCTCCATCTGCACTACAGAATGAGCGTAAGCGCCGCACCGCATGCTCTGCGGACCATGGGGTGCCGGGGTCTAGTTGCAAGTTGCCTAGGTCCATCCACCATGCCTAACTAAATCTCTGGATCGATGTCACTGACATAGGGGTGTGAGACTTGGACACGTGAACTATGTCAGCCTGAACCACCGCACCTGAGGCTAAGGAACCGGTGGTGGTAGGCTTACACCAGGAAGCCGTCCTTGCCCTATCAGGTGGCAATCAAGGGCTACTTCCGAACACGCTGAGGACGTGCCGGCTGTCGGGGACAAGGAAATGCCAAGTCATCATCCCGACCGTTGGGGCATTTAACAGTCTGCCACCCTCACCCAAGATTGCAGGGCGTACCGGTAGGGTTAGCTAAACCCTAACGGGGTCCAGGGACGAAGTACTGCCTCGTACGTCCCTGTCGTGGATGCAAGGTACTTTAAGCATTCTGGCTCGGATGATGCTACCTACCATATCTCAAACCTATAAGCAGATACAACAAACAATCCATTACGTGCTCAACAGATACAACGAACCTAGCATGATACTACGAAGCAAGAACAGATAACGAGCATGCCAGAACGGAACAACCTAGCATGGACTAACATGAGAAACAACATAAGAAATCATGCCAGTCGAGAATTCAGAACAGAGCACCTATCACTAAACATGCTGATAATCACAAACAAGCGTGCAAACAACAATCACATATAAAATCGCAGGGCCCACACAACTCCGGTAAGAAATCCTTACCTTGGTCGGGAGGCAACTACACACAAAAATCCTAAGCTACGATCGATCCCGAGCTAGCTAACGAGAACCTAACAAACACAATAATAATCACAATCCATAGGCCTAAATATAATAAAATAAACAAGGCTCGGCTCGGGAGCAACTCACGCGGCGGGGCTGACACGCGAACGGGCAGGCTGCACGGCGAGGCTGCTGCTGGGTGATGATGGCCGGCAGGGCTGCACGCTGGCACGGCGCTGGGGCGTGGGCATGCTGGCATGGCCGAGCGGATGGGCTGTAGGCGAGACATGGCCCTCGGGCACAGACACGCGGGCGAGCGACGCGGAGCGGCTGGGCGCGCGGCGAGCGACACGGTGCAGACCCGCTGGGCGCGCGCGGCTGCGACAGACCTGCTGGGCGATCTGGCCGTGCGACATGGAGACGGGCTGGGCGATCTGGGCGATCTGGCTGGCGCGATCTGGGCGGCGATGGGCGATGGCTATCTGGGCGATCTAAGCGCGATGGAGCTGGCGACCTTGGGCGATCTGGGCCTGCTGGTGCCTGCTGCTACACGCGATAGGGGGCAATGGGGCTGGGCAATCAGGGCTGTTAGCTGGGCGACGGTGGGGCTACTGGCTAGCTCCTCTCGGCTAGCTGCACAAAACACCCACCCACACACACACCTCTTCACTCTCGGCCAGCAAGGGTGATAAAAACGAAGAAGGAGAAGAAGAAGAGGACGAAGAACCTTACCGGAATGACGATCGGACCTCGGGGCTGCAAGGGAGCAAGGATTCGGCTTGGGGAGCTAGGGAGAAAAGCTTGGGCGGCCAAGAAGCATTTGGAGAAGAAGACAAAACCCTACACTTCTTTTCTTTTAATCAAATGCACCAAAACTCCAAAGATCCAAGGCTAACTAGGATATGTCGCAGAAAGAGTAACAAGAGCTCCCAATAGCTCATCTGGCACACATCCCAACAAGCTTTCCCAGAGACCCGGGTTTCGAATCCCAGCTGCAACACATCCACAAAGCCTCAAAAACCTATAATAACCCATCCAATAATTTTAGCAACTGGAAAAAGACATAAACGGCCCTGACGGCCCGACCAAATTACCAAAATACCCCTAGGGCATACCTGGAAGACCGGGATGAAAACCTGGGTCGTTACAATTAGTGCCATTATTTTTTGTTTAAGTGTAGTTTTGAGAGTAGTGCTTAATTGAAGATGTCGCCCAAAGTCAGCGAACCACTTTAGCCAATCTAAAAATAGATGTGATTCAATCAGACAATGAACTTGAGCTAAACCATCTAGACGAACCTCCTTCAGACACAAAGCCATTGAATGATTATTAGAAGGAGAAAGTTCACACTATAACATTGAAGGATGATGAGGTTGTAATTGAGAAGAAGGAAGCCAAGGACAAGCCCAAGGACGACACCTTCGCTATAGCATTTGAGGAAGCGAAATTTTAGCAAAATCCTATGGACGAAGAAAAAGAATCCATAGTTGAAGATCTGTCTCGAAAACCTAAAAATAAAAATGAAGAAGGATCCGAGGAAAATTTTCCCGTGCTTGAAATTCCTCTACCTCCATGCCCTCAAAGATTGATAATGAAGGGGAATGATGGGGGGTACGTTGACAACTTCTTGGTGGAGTAAAATCCAGCAATTGGAAAAATTCGAGCAAAAGACTTTACGATCGAGGAAGATAATGATATTCAATGTGGAAATCTCATGTGTTTGCTCATGATCTTTGTTAAGGATAGAAACACAAAATTATATGAGCATCAAAGAAGGCTCAAGTCGGTCATCAAGGATGGGGTACAACTGAAGATCATTATCTGGCCAAAGTCTTTCTCTGAGATGCGGACCCGTGTTGACTATTTCGATGGAGTAAAGGTATTAACAAGTGATTTCATAAAAATTGATCCATGCTAGGTTAGTAGAATTACTTTTCTTAATGTTTTTGCTTGATTTTGAAGTAATATAATTTGTAGGCTAGATTTGTTTTGTGTGTGAGTGAGCGAGAGAATTTCCCCCCAATAGAGCATGTGGCTTCTGTGGCGATTGTGTTAGTAGCAATCTTGAAGTTTGTTGGGGCGAAAGGGCAGCCAAGAGGAATTTCACAATGTTGACGCCACAACGATGGCAGCAGCGAACGTGGAAAATGCTATAGCGAAATCGAAAGGAAGTAGCAGCCAAGTCAGAAAATGAAAAGGGGAGTCTCTTTGCTAACTTTTAATTTATTCGTCTTTTGTAGTTTTTGTGTGAATGTGTGTTTTTATTGGTTTTTTTTTTTGGATTAGATAGATTGAAGCTGACGAACTCCATGTTTGAACAAAATTTTACATGTTTAAAAAAAAAAAATCTTTGGCTAGCAATTTTGCTTAAGCAAAATACAATGTTTACCATTTTGAGAATTCGAATGGACATATCTTTCTGAGAAATTCAAGTTTAATTCTTTGCCAAGTTTATTTTATAACTCTTCGATGCTAGCGCAATGTCTTTAAAAGAATAAGAGCGAAGTTTTGTGAGGAGCTGCGGCCTGTATTCATGCAAGTTCATTAAGTCTAGAAATTTTATTTTGTGGCGACTGTTAGCTAGAACCTAATAAAAGCATAATCTAAGCCTTAAAATTTTTGCAAACTTTAAGTTTGGAGGTTTGAGTGTTTTCATTGGGACAATGAAAAATTTAAGTTTAGGGGTGGAGTTTGCCTTAGTGAATTCTTCGAAATGCTTCAAGAGTTTGCCTAAGAAAAATTTTAAAATGCTTTAAGAGTGGTGCAGCGAAGAAAGAAATTAATTGGCTAGTAGCCACCTTGTTGTAGCAAAAGGTGAGAAATGCAAGTCAAGCCCTGGGGGATACAAGTTTAAAATTCGAAAAGTAAAAAAAAAAAAGAGCGAAGTGAATCAAAGGGCTAGTAGCCTAAGTTTCTGGGGTTCCCCGCTGTCATTTGCTATAACATCGCGTACCTATCCTTATATCTAACATTCAATGAAAAGTGAGAGATTCCTAGTAAACTGTAAAAGGAGAGTATTCACTTCGGTAAAAGATGAGATATACTAACCATAAAGGGAGTGAAAAAGCTTAAAGCGAGTGATTATTTCCTATTTGATAGTGAACGTTATCAGAACCATGAAGTAAAAGTTCTAAAGCAAAAAGGGGTTTGCTTGAGTTGTGTGGCTAGAGCAAAATTGAAAAATAGAGTTCTTTAAATTTTAAAAACTTTGCTTAGCATGGTCCAGTTATTAAAAAGCTTAGCGAAATCGATAAGCATTATTTCGCTGTTGTAAGGTGAGATTGGTGAAAAGAGAAGTTCTCCCTATTTACATAGTCATTGCTGGAGGACGAGCAATAATGTAAGTTTGGGGTGTGATAACTCTCAAGAATTGAGAGTTAAGGGCTAAGTTTAATAGCAGTTCCCTGGAACTTTCGCTACATCATAGCAAGAATTCGCTAAGTCTGTTCGCTTTAGCGTAATTATTTGAGCGAATTGCAAAATCCTATAGTTTTCTATTTAGGGTAACATTTTAGAGGTTTGCTTTAACAAAAGTACTGAATGGGTAAATCTTTAAGTTTCATTTTTATAAACCTGATATTTCATTTTTTTTTTCTTTAGCATACCTAGGGAGCGAAATGTAGAAGTGTTAAAAGATTTGTGGAGCGAAGTGTAGTTGCTAAACATTTCGCTTAAGCGAATGCAAATCCAGCGCGAATAGCTTTACGGAGCTAAGTGTAGTTGTTAAAAGTTTCGCTTAAGTGAACTGAAATCAAGCGGGATGAGCTCTCGGAAAAATAGCTAAAGTGGAAGAAACGTGTCAAAAATTTGAGAAAAGCCTTTCAATCTCAACCGTTGCACGTGAGATCGTAGATAAAAGGACATGCGCATGAGATCGTGGAGTAGAGCCTTGTTTGAAGCAATATAAATAACAACCTTTTGTCATTGTGAAGGGCATCATCCATTTTGTTGGAGAGATCATCGTCAAGTTTTCTTCCGACCAAATTCATTGTCATTTTTATAATTAGCTTGGTCATTTTAGTTGTTTTTCATTTTCCACTTGTTTAGCTAGTTAGCTCTAGCGAAGTAGTTAGATAACGTTGCAGAGTATAGCTGAAGTTGGATTCAGAGACACTGTTTGAGTGATTCCAATCAGGCTTCTTCTTAACTCTGTATCTCTTTACTTTCATTGTAGTATTTTTGCTTTAGCTTTGTTTTGTAAGCATACGTTGTTATTTCCTTATTTAAGTGAAGATGAACGTTTCTTTTTTACTTTGCGTTGAATCTATTTATCATCATATGTAGCTAAGTTTTTAGTTGGAAGGAAATAGGCTAAGTATGAGTATTTCGCTTAAGCAAAGTGGTAGCAAGATGTCAACTATTCATGCATGTTGTGTTGACATACATTTTATCTAACTAACAGTTTGTGTGTTCAGGATTTCGCAAACACCTGATGACAAAATTCTGAACATTTACATTAGGCGTAAAAGGGTGATTAAGGATGCGACGTGGCCAGAAAGAAGGAAATAAATGGAATCATTCTTTGCCTCGATTTAATTGGTTAATCAATTCGAAACACTTTTCATAAATCCTAAAAAATGCTTGGCCTACGAGACTGAAAGAGATGAATTAATTTGGACGGTCTCCAAGACATTAAAAGAAAACTCCTAAATGCCAGAATTTTCGCAACCAATAATCAATGTAAAGCTAGACATAGCCAAGGACGACAAATGCACCAATGGAAACAACTGATGGAAGTCCCGTTCTCTTATCTTTTTGTGTTTTTTTAGTAGCTCTCATATTTATTTGCACATGAATTGCATGATAGGATGTGGTGGTTTGATTTATTTACTCAGTATGGCATGCATGTCATTCTATTTCATTATCTTCCTTATTTTAATAGAAGTCGAATTTTCTTTTAAAGGAGTAGGGCTAGCATTATTATCGAAAAAATAAATTCTAGTGTGAAATTTGTTTCCTATAGAAGAATTCTTAAATTTCCCTAGATTCAAACCTAGCACCAGAATAGTTCTTATCGTGGAAGGAAGAAAGAACCAAAAATTTATGAGGAAATCCTAGAGCTTGAAATAGGGTTCTTAATTGTGAAAATAAATAAGTTTGGGGGGGGGGGGCCTTCATTAAAGATAATGAAGATTTTAAGTTTAGGGGTGAAGGCAAGCCCGCGAAGTGAAAGAGAGAAAAAGTGAGGGCCAATTATCAAAAAAAAGAAATTGCAATATAAAGATCAACGCATTATGGGAAAAATAAAGAAAGAAAAGAGCAAATGGCCTTAAGAATTCTCCAAGTACTCTGTTGTCTACCATAGCCCATGCTTAAATTCTTTTTCTTAGATAAGATGTTTTATGCTCAAGCAAATCACTCTAGTAACTATGGGATTGTAGATACGATTGCAACCCAAGAGGAATGCGTAAAGAGTAAGCAAAAATACTTGTGGGATTGAGGGACCAAAATAACGGTCTTGACAAAATGCGTTGGCTTACTGAGGCATTCTGAGTGCTAATGTACAGTAGTTAATTGGGAGTTAAATTTATTGCTAGATGCCTCGGAATCACTTACGCGCAAGTATACGCAGTCAAAATACAACAAGTAATAAGTATGTATTTTTATAGATCCCACAAAGATTGATGTCTAGAATTAATGTTGCTAAGGCATGAGTTATGCTGAAAAGTAAATGAATGGATTGAAGATCGTTGTTTGTTTTCGTTCTGGATGTTGATAATAAAATGATGCAAATGCTAACAGTAATAAATATGAATTCAATGAGTAGTGATAAAAGTCAGTTGAAGAAAAATATAAGAGCGTGGAACTAGTTATTGAGTTTCTTGCTTCCCTCATCTAATAAGTACTTCCTCACTTAATGATTTATGGCAGAACCAGCTTCTGATGCGAACTCCATACTAACTCAGGGCAATGTAAGCAATAATGAGGTTATTCTGACCTCTCTAAATGATACAAAGATTTACCCTTAACCTATTGTAGCATACTGGGTCATCATGCGATTCCTTCTTCCATAATCACCACAAGTTATATGTTATATACATGGGTAGCTAATTGAAGCATATACATATATATATATATATATATATATATATATATATATATATAAATGCAGCAATGTAAAACTCTATACCCTACGCCTCTAACATACTTATACTCGTGAATATTCATTCAAAACCCCTATAATGGCATAGCAATAAACACAAGTAAGAATTTTAAATCAGCAGATTTTATTACGACTACTAAATGTTCATTACTACAACTACTTCTAAGAAAAACAATAATAATGGAATTGGCACAGTTGTGAAGTATGCAATCCCCTTATCATTGGCTCCTACGAACACCACCAGTTGCTTCTCGTATGGATTTGCTTCTAGCCACCCGTCTAGCTCATCGAACCTCGGCTTCCCTCTTGATATTTATAGAGATGAATTACTTGGTCAACAAGCTTAGATAAGCAGTAAGATCTACATTAATGCAGGATCTCTAGATTTTCGGAGGGATTTCTTTTATTGACGCCAACTTAATTGCTTTATTGATTCTTCATTGTTTCCTTGTTGGTGTGAATATTCATACGTGTTTGCATTATAGTTTGGCGCTTCCTTGTGCTGCTTGTCATCGTTCGTGCTGATTTGTCCTTCCCGTGCTATAAGTTAGCCTTTCCTGCAATGCACATTAATTTAGTACAATTTATTCAATATTTATGCTAAGACTGCAAAACTGTGCTTCTAATGCTAATTCATGAATGCATGCGACATCTAGTAGTTTTTACTCGCAATTTACATGTTAAAGCCAAATGATTTCCCTTAAACCTTAGAATAATGCAAAATAGAATAGCCTAAAATGTGCTCTATTTGAGAGTTATCATTGGCCAACCTTAGTTATAGAAGTAGTTGAATACAATAAATTGAGCGAAAGGAAGTACTTGTAATGAGGAATAAACTGCCAGTCGCAATAGGGAGGACTTTGGAAGTGAACCTGAATCTTTGGGAAAGTTTGAAAACTGATAAAGGAAACTTATGCTAGGATTAAAAGATGCGATAAGACTTGCTAGAGTTATGCTTAAAAGGAGAAGGTTGACTTAAAAAAAGCAAAAGTGTTAGTTATGCTTAAAAGGAGAAGGTTGACTTAAAAAGATGCGATAAGACGTGCTAGAGTTATGCTAGGATTAAAAGATGCGATAAGACCTACTATTGGTTATTTCTATTTCGCAGGATCAACATTAGGGAAGCATTGATACGAAGGAAATAAAAAAGCGGGAGTAAGCTCGGAAGATCAAGGCCAACTGCACTACAAGTAAATAAGGAAGGAAGAATTCACCAGCGAGAAGTTGACTAACCAAACAATTAAGAGACGGATTGCTGAAATCACGGGATTTCTGCCTTAAACAAATCAAACACATATGGAAAGAAATTAAAAGGAGAAATCTTAGTGCAAATTGATTCTCACCATTCTGGAACCTTCGAAAGCTCGACGACCTTGCTCTATAAAAGAGACATGATGTAATTGAGAAGGAGAGCTAGATCTTTGCCCTATTTTTCTTCTTGGAGAACAGTAGAGAATCGATCTACGCTACACTTTATTGTCGTTATTTTATTTTGTTCAGTTAAGACCTATTGTTAGACTTAACTCAATTCAGTAATACAATTATATGATGTTTACTTCATTGTGCATTGTGTTCTTTATTGTTATTATGAACTAATTTTCGTAAGGTGAAACTGGGGGAACGTGAGTGATAGTAGCATGTTATAAGAAGGAGTAGGAAGGGTTAATCTAGAGCATGTAAGATAGAAACTTCACCAAAACAGTAAGTGTTGACCGGCTATCCACACAAGCTAGTAAATTGTAAATCGGAAGAGGAATGATCTAAGTCTATCATGCATGTTTAATAGGTAGTGTTACGGCTTCAACATTTTAAATCGGGGTTTAGGAATAAATGCGAAACTATTATGTACGTAGCGCAATTTTAATTACACTTAGTTACATCGAAATCTAGGCTAAGTGTTGAATGAAAGCGAAAGCGTTAGTTTGTAGCGTAGTATGATAGATTCTCTTACCGCATGTTCCATGCTATTACATTGCTACTGCTCTCACAAGTATCCTAGTTTAGCCTTAACTCATCAAAACTGTTCTTTTGTTTAGTTATTTCTTTTTCTTGTGAAAACCCAAAATCTTTTCAACAACACCATGCAATTTACTTTCAATTCATGCTCTTTATCTACTCGCACGACTCTTAAGCTAGTAAGAATAGTTCTAGACCTCAATCCTTGTGGAGATCGATAATTTACTTATTACTTGTTGCATGCAGACCGCGTATACTTGCGTGTTGTATTCGAAGCCACACTTAATGCTAAGTTAAGCTTAGAGTACATTTAATTGCGTAGTTATTTCGAAACGAGTCACACCTAATTAGTTACATATGATCAAGAATGGTCGGGGTCTTAGTGGAGACCCTGGCGATTTCAGAATCCATCTACAGTAGCTCCCCGGCAGAATTGTAACGGCCAAGATTTCTGTTCCAGTTCCCTAGGTATGTTCAGTTAATATTTTGGTTGTTTCGTTGGGCCGTTAGGGCTGTTTTAGTTTTTCCCTAAGATCGGAGATTTTATTCAGTTTCAAGTTCTTGGAATTGGAGTCTATTCTTGTGTTTTGGTGGCTTGGATTGAAAAAGGAAAATTTAAAAGAAAAGTGTTCGAGCCAGGACTCGAACTCAGGTGGCTAGGAGTTGGAGTTGGTTGTTGTTTAAATTAAGAATTAATTAGTGTTGTTGCTAGGACTCGAACCGGTGACCAGCTAAACTTTGTAAGCTTGTTTTAAAAAGAAGAAATAGGAAGTTAAAAGTGCGTTTGTTGGGATTCGAACCTGTGACCTGTTAGGCTTTTGGAAGCTTGTGTTGGAAACAAAAATTAAGATTTTAAATAGGGTTGCTGCTAGAATTCGAACCTGTGACCATCTAGGCCTTGCGAAGCTTGTTTTGGAAAAAGCAATTAAAGAGTTTTAAAAGTGTCCTTAGCTGGACTCAAATGGGAGATGGCCAGGAGTTGGAATCGAAAAATAAAAAAGGACACGTGGTGCAAGGGGAATCCTTTTGCGATTTGGGAGAAATCATCTGTACTTTTCAGTCGACTCCAAGCACAGAAGCGTTCTATTTTGTGATTTTCCTCCTCTCTTCTCCCAGGAATCCAATAGGTTCTCCAAGCTCTCTTCCCTAATCGCTCGCTGCAATTCATCTCTTCCACATTGCCGATTTTTCTCCCCATCTCTTCTCCTTGTTTTGTTTGTTCGTGCGAGAGGAAGCCAGCTGCAAACCCTAGCATCAAAAAGCTCTAGCAGAGATCCAAGAGGTAAATTTCTCCACTATTCGAATTCTATTGTGTGGTGGTTGGTTGTTCCCTAACCAAGGTTTTTATGTTGTGCATGTCAAACCTAGCAGAGTTTCTGGTTGTAGGAAACCCTTGAGGCAGAGAGAGCCATTGGTTGGTGAGCCTTACCTGCTAGCTTGAAGTCCTTAGGATAAGTTGTGTTGTTAATGGTGAAGGTTGGAGTTGTTGTGTAGCCTTGGCCGAGAGCTACATAGTAGCTTGTTTAGTGCATGTTGCACACCCCTTGTCCGAGGATGGGTGTGTGAGTTTGTTGTGCTATCGAGAAACTAATCCGTGTGGTTGGTTGTTGTTTGTGATGCCTTAGCCGAGAGCTTGCATTTCCAAGAGTGGAGTTTTGCCTAGCCGAAAACATCTTGCACAAGTGTTGCAGCCAAGAGCTTCATTGGTCTCCTTCCTAGTTCTTGGCCAAGAGCACCTGTTCCTGTTGGTTGGGTAGCTTCTCGAGCCTTTGCTTTTAGTTACCTAGTTTGTTTGATTAGTTAGATGGATTTTAATGTGTACTTGCTATGTTAATTGTTTTGGTTCTGCAACTCAAGGAGCATAGTTCTGTTTATTCGTTTTCTGCTTGTGACAGGTAAGGATTTCTTACCTAGAGTTGTGTGGACCCTGCGTTCATCATGACTACTACTTTTATATGTTTGACTGTTATGAGTATGTTAGTGGATAGGTTTTTTTTTGTTAACGACCATGTTATGACTGCTATCCTATCCTGTTCTGCTAGCATGTATGTTATACTCGTGGCATGTTAGTACCATGCTAGGTTGTTCTCCGACATGCATTCCATTGTTATCTATTGAGCTTATTTGGCCTGTTAAGGCATGAGGCAGGACTCTTAGATAGACTTATAAGGTTTTTCTTCATCCAGAGGCTGAGAGCGGACATAACGTATATTGTCCCTACGGGCCGGGATCGCGAGTTGCACGACATATGATGCTTCCGCCCCTGTAGCCAGTACGGATTAGCTCCCATATCGACATAAGCCTAGTTTGTAGCCTGCTAGAGTGGAACCCAGCAGACGGTGTAAGCCTGACGTGGCTGGTTCTTAGCTTCAGGCGTGCGGTGGTGTTATGCTGCTTACAGTCGAGTGCCGAGGACCTTGCACTGCTGTATGTTCAGTGACACTGCTACGAGTCGTAGGCATGCATACCTGGACTGGTGTAGCACGTTTAGGTTCCACGTCCTTACACGATTTTCAGCAGCAAGCGGTGTACGTGCACGGGCATTAGGCACCGAGAGGAGAGCTCCCCCAGGATAATGCTTATAGTACACCATTCCTTTTCAAGTCTAGAGCTAGTCACTGGGTACTCTTCTGTGGAGAGCTGGTCAGCAGTTGGACATAACGTATCTTCTCCCAGTGATTGACTATTCGTGTCCCAGATGATTGGACCCTCGTGTCCCAGATGTTGGACATTCTTGTCCAAGTTTCAAGATCAGTTAGAGAGCTAATCACTAGGCCGGTGGTAAGAGACCCCGATGTTTGAGGAGTCTCATGGTTGACTCAAGGGTTTGATCTGTGTTGGTAGTGGTTGTATGTATATTAGTATGTTGTATGAATGATGTTCGTACTGTACCCCGGTTGGGGATTCTTACTGAGTATGTTTGTACTCACCCTTATTTTTTGTGGTTTTCCATCAGGTAACTTGGGACAACGACTGGACGGCTAGAGGAGTGGCTGCTCGATCATGGGACTCCGCCAGCAACTCTGCTTACCTTGTTTTGTTTATTTATTGTTATCAGCATGCATCTGGCACGGAGCCCTACGATTTTCTTTTTTTGGAACCTGTTAAATTGTTATGGGAATTCTGAATATTTTTAATTATTTGTTGAGTCCTGTTTGGACTTGTTTTAAGTACTTGGAATGTTTATGATTTTAAAGATGTTGAATTTGAAATAAACTCTGGCCAGGGTTGCTCTTTGCTTTTACAGGTTGAAATAAATGCTTTTGAACAGGTTCCAGGTTTTGACAGATTTATACAGGAACTGTGTGATGTTTGTTTTAAATTCTTTACTATTTTTAGTATGCTTGCTGAGTAAGAATCCATTTAGTACCATGTTTTAGGTCGGGTTTTTACAAGAATCAACACACCTTAGTCTTCGATCCAACACTTATTTACATGCATTTGTGGTTTGTCGTTGATCAAATTCAATTACTCTGAAGATTTTTCTAACTGATTTATTCAATTGACCGCAACTTCCAATTCATTTTCGATAATTTTGCAATGCTTATCGATCTGAGAACCTTCCTTTTCTGCTTGTTTTGTGTCATCCACGCAATTTAATGCAATGCCATGCATTTCTCTCCTACGTATTTAGCATATCAGCAAACGTTTTAAATAACTATGCGTTTTCTACATGTGTGCGTGTAAATTGATGTACTTAACCACATTATAATCCTACTTTTGTCATCTATCAGAGTTTATCTCAACATGTGGAACTTATGAAATATTACTCATTTATTTATCCTGAAAAGTAAGTTAATATTCTTAAATCGAATGAAATACTGCAGTTTTGTAACGGCCAAGGTTTTCACTCCAGTTCCCCAGGTATGTTTCTCTCCTATTTCGATGGTTTCGTTGGGTCGTTAGGGCAGTTCTAGCCTCTAGGGGTACCCCTAGGGCTAGTTTGGTAATTTTATAGTCTTCAAGGTTAATCTTGCATTTTGCCGAAACAGGTTTTTTTTTATGATTTCAGGTTTCCAGGGTTGGTTTGGCTGAACTCCAAGGTTACTTTTGCATTTTTGGAAGTTAGAAGGCTGTTTTGGTTAAAAAGATATTTTAGTTTTAATTAAAGGAATTAAGAGAATATAAGAAAAAGGGAAATTGGGTTTTTGTCTATCAGTTTAGAAAAAAAACATTTAGAGCCTCCTCCATCGATTATCATCTTCTTCCCCACTTCTCCAAACCTAGCCGATTTCACCATCACCATTGTCGATCACCAATGCACAACCACACAGCCATTGTCGTCGAGCTTCACCAGCACCCATCAGCCCTAGACTAGCCGCAACACCTCACCACCGAGTAGCCCCATCTCCTTGCGTCACGACAGTCACATGACAGACGCATAACCTCGATCTCCCACGTCGTTGCTGCCCGTCACCCAGTCGCTTCGCGATCCCTCCTGCATGAAGCCATGCCTCAGTCTCTCGCCGAGAGCAGCTCGCACATGCCTCGCCAGCCGTAACACAGCAGCCGCGTAGCCCAGCGCATCCACCAACACGACCATGCTCGCCCTAACGCACACCGCAGCTGGGCACCATTGCCGCATGAACACAGCCGCACCTGTCAGTGCCCGTCTGCATGCAGATATGCCTTGTCGTTTTCTCTACCACCGAGGCCAGCTGCCCACGTTGATCTGCACATGCCCCCAAGTGCCGAGACCCTTGCTGCTGAGGCTTGCCTACTCAGTTTTGGGGTATTGTTTCCCGAGACTTGTGTGTTGGTCGTTTGTTGCTAAGTTGATTAGCGTTTAATTATTTGTTTGTTATTATTATTATCTTGCCTAGGTCGTTTATCCATTGGTTTTGTAGCTCAAGGAGCATTGTTTCTAGGTAAGGATTTCTTATCGGGGTTGTGTGAGCCCTGCGATACGTTCATTGATTGCATTTTTGTTATATGTTTACTGGTTGCAAGCATGCTTAGTGGATAGGTTGTTGTATGTTCATCTGTTCCTTGCTTGCATGTGTTGTTTCTGTTTCTACATGTTAGTACCATGCCAGGCTTGTTCTTTCTTGCATGCATTGTATTCCTGTTTTTTAGCTTGTAATATCATACTAGGACTGTTTTCTGTTGTGGAGCATGTATTGAACTGTTTGGGAACGAGTTTGTCTATTCTTAACTAGCACTTGTTAGGCTATCATCATCTAGAGGCTGAAAGCGGACATAATGTACTTTGTCTCCCCTGGTCGGAATAGAGACGACAGGTTTTCGCCCCCTGCAGCGGGGCGTGGTCTAGCTCACCACCTGCATAAGCCTAGTCTGTAGCTTGCTAGAGTAGAAACCTTCCTTAATGCAAGCCTGCCTTGGACGGTTCTTAGCTTCAGGCGTCGGTGGTTCAGGCTGAGTGCCGAGGGCCTCGCACTGCTGTAGATCAGTGACACCACTTTTGAGTCTTTACGCATGTGTACTTGAACCGGCATAGTTTGTTTAGGCCTCATATTTACGCTGTTTGTAGCAGCATGCGGTGTGGGCAAACATGCATTAGGCACCAAAGGAAGAGCTCCCTTGGGCTAATGTCGTTAGTATATCACTTCCATCTTGAGTTTAGAGGCAGACACCAGGTACTCTCCCAGCCGTTCTAGAATCAGTTTAGAAAGCTGATTACTAGGCCGAGAGTAGGAAACCTCGAGGATTCAGGTGTTGTGTTGACAACTCAAAGCAGAGTTTCTTTGTTGGTAACTATATTGCATGTATGCTAGGATGCTAGATGATTTGTGTAAGAACCCGACCCAAATAGTGGTCCAAACCCTGTTCTTAACTAGCATGCTTACAATTTAAAATCATTTTAAATTAACATTGAAACTGCTTAACAAGAAAATTCCTTTATTTAAATCTGTAGAAAACATCAATTCAGTAAAACATAATAAATCAAGTCCTGCCAGATATTTAAAAATAATTAAAACAACTCTGCAAGCAAAATAGTTTCTCTAGCATGCTATCAAGGAAATAAGACTCTAAAGACAAATAGAAAAACAGAGTGTCGCGGCTCCCATGATCAGTCAGCTCCCTCCGCTAGCCGTCCTGGTGGAAAAACCACAGAAATAAGGGTGAGTACAAACATACTCAGTAAGAATCCCCAACCGGGTTACAATACGATACATCAGTCATCTAGCTACCTAGTATACATGCAAACAGTTACCAACACATAACAAAGCTCAACTAGCTAACGGGGCAAATCTGAAATCCTCGGAAGTCTCCTACTTCTGGCCTAATGATTGGCTCTCCTAGCCAACCCCAAAGACATCTTCGAGGGTCTTTCTCCCTCGGCCAAATGACCAACTCAAAAGCTGATCCCAATTAGATGTTTGACACCCTCGAGGGTCTTTCTCCCTCGGCCAAATGATCAGCTAAAAAACCGATCCAAAACTAGGTGTCCTCGAGGGCCTCTTACCCTCAACTAGCTAATACTTGACTAATGGGAGAGTGTAAAGACCCGACCCCAAAAGGGCTCTAAATGGGCCTTTACCCCAATGCATGCATTCAAATAAAGCAATATACAACATAATTTCAGATTCCAAGTAAAAACTAAAACATTCAGCCATCAAAACAATTTAATAAAAACCTGTCCCTGTCTCCAAGCACCTATTTCAGGAAAAGTACATTTCTAAAAGTATACTCTGATCAGAGATTTATTTAAACCATTCAAAAACCTTTTCAGGTACGACTATGCTGGAATCCATAAAAACATGAGAAAACGTCCTAGGGCTCCGTGCCCGTCTACATGCATTCAGGGGAAATATAAAGTTAAAGAGTCATAAAATGAATAAAAGTGTCAGAGGTGACAACAGGTGCCCATAATCACAGCTCCTCCTTCCTTCACATCCTGTCTCGCTCCTTGGTTACTGTGGGAAAACCACAAAATAAGGGTGAGTAACGAATTACTCAAGAAGAATCCCCAACCGGGGTACAATACGATGCACATGGTCATCAAGATGAGTGTATGCAAGCTATGAATATAAACACAGAAAAGAGCACATAGCTTGAGTCCACACTTGGACCTCGGATGCCAACTCAGGGTCTTAGTCCGGAAATAAATCCACCACACAATACGTCCTATACGAGAAACAAGTCTCGGCCTCACTGCTTTATCTCTTTATCGATCACGAAAGGTACACTAGCTCAAGATCCCGAGGAGCTCTCCTGGCCGGCGCTGTAATGAGCGTAAGCATGCACCGCGTGCTCTGCCGCAGACTATGGGGGTGCCGGGTCTAGTGGCAAGTCGCCCATGTCCAGTCCACCATGCCTAACTAAATCTCTCGGATTGGTGTCACCGACATAGGGGTGTGAGACCTAGACACGTGAACTATGTCACCTGAACCACCGCACCGAGGCTAAGGAACCGGTCGTGGTAGGCTTACACCGAAGCGGTCCTTGCCCTAACAGTGGCAATCAAGGGCTACGACCGAACACGCCGAGGACGTGCCGATCGCCGAGACGAGGCAATGCCAAGTCATCATCCCGACCGTTGGGGCATTTAACACCGCCACCCTCACCCAAGATTGCGGGGGCCTACCGGTCGGGTTAGCTAAACCCTAACGGGGTTCGGGGATCGGGAATCGTCTCGACGTCCCTGCCATGGATGCAAGATACTTTATGCATCAGGCCTGGAAGATGCTACCTACCTGAATTCTAACCTGCCTTAACAATCAGCAAACAATCCAATACGTGCTCAAAAGAATACATCAGACCTAGCATGGTACTACATAACAAGAATGAATATGAGCATGCCAGAACATAACAACCTAGCATGGACTAACATGAAAGAACAACATACGAAGTCATGCCAGTCAGGAATTCAGAACAGAGCACCTAAACTATACATGCTCATAATCACAAACAAACATACAACATCAATCACATAGAACATCGCAGGGTCCACACAACCCCGATAAGAAATCCTTACCTTGGTCGGAAGACTTCTACACACAAATTCACAACCATAGCCCTAAAAATATAATAAAACAGCAGGCTCGGCTCGGGAGCACTCACACGGCACAACGACATGAGGGCTGGGAGCGCTGCTTTGCGGGCGATGCACTGGATGGGCGCTAGGCAGCGCTAAGCGGCACGGCACGGGCGCAGCTGCGCTGGCGTGGGATGCGTGCGATCACGGGCGAGCGACACGGCTGGGCGGCGGCGCGCGCGCGAGCGCTGGGCGTGCAAGGCGGACGCGGGCGAGCTGCTCGACACAGGCGAAGGCGCGCGGGCGCGATCTGGCGTCTGGCTCGCGAGCGACCTGGGCGACCTGCTGCGATGGCGATCTGGGCGATGGGCTGGCTCGGCTGCTGGGCTTGCGACGTGCGATCTGGGCGTGACAGGAGCTGGCTGATGCGACGAGCTCGACTGCTGGGCTTCCCTCGGCTGGCTGCACGCGATGGAGAGGCTGGGCGACCGGACTGGCGTGCGGCAGGGGCTGCGACGGCGACGAGCGTTGGCGCGCGGGAGGGCTGCGACGGCAGATCTGGCGCGACCTGGGCGTCTGCTCGTGCGGATCTGGATGGCTGCTGCTCGGATCTGGGCGTCTGGCTCGGCAGCTGGGCAGACCTGGACAACCTACAACAAACACACACACACACAAGCTCTCCTTCTTACCTTCGGCCAGCATGAACACCCAAACGAGAAGATGAAGAGGATGAAGACTTACCCGGAATGATGATGGAATTTCGAGCTCCAAAGGGGATGAAGAAATCGGCAAGGAGAGCTTGGGAGAATAGCTTGGGCGGCCACAAGACTTTTGGAGAAGAAGACATGGCAAAACCTATTTTCTTTTCATTTAACCAAATGCACCAAAACTCCAAAATCCAAGGCTAACCATAAAATGATACGGACAGAGCAACAAGAGCACCTAATGGCTCAATTGGCACACATCCCCACAAGCTTTCCAGGAGACCTGGGTTCAAAACCCACCAAAGACAATTTTCCTTTCTTTTTACTTTTGCATCAAACCTTGCTCAAACCCTTCCACGAAGCCTCACAAACCTACATAAATCCATCCAACATTTTTAGCAACTAGAAAGGACATAAACGACCCTAACGGCCCGACAAATTACCAAAATACCCCTTGGGCATACCTGGAAGACCGGAGCGAAAACCTGGGCCGTTACAGAGAGTACCCGAAGTCTGGCTCTAAACTGGAACATAATTAGTTTACTCACGAACATTAGCCTGAGGGAGCGCTCCGAACCGGTGACTAACTCGTGTGCGCGCACACCGCATGCTGCTACAATCGGCGTAAATGTGGGGGCCTAGGGACCAACTATGCGGGCCAGGTACGCATGCCTAAAGATTCGGAAGCGGTGTCACTGAGTACAGCGGTGCGAGGCCCTCGACACTCATCTGTAACAGCCTGTACCACTGACACGAAGCTAAGAAACGGCCAAGGTACGCTTACACCGTTGGCAGGGTTCCACTCTAGCAGGCTATAAACTAGGCTTATGCTGATGCTGAAGCAAATCCACTTTGGCTGTCGGGGTGGAAGCAAAGTACGGGACCCCAACCGATGGGGACAATGTACGTTATGTCCGCTCTCAGCCTCTGGATGATGACAAACCCTACCATACTAGCTAAAAGTACAGAGTAATCGATTCCTGGCTAAACTTACATGCTCAATAAAGCAACACATAACCTAGCATGGTACTACGATCTTAAAGCAGGAATCTCAAACATGCTAGAAGAACAAACCTAGCATGACACTAACATGTACAAACAAACAAACATGCTAGCAAGAAGTCAAACATACGATGTCCTATCTACTAACATGATCATAACAGTAAACAAGCATACAAGGCACAATCATGATACATAGCGGGGTCCACACAACCCCGGTAAGAAATCCTTACCTGGAAACAAGTAGTAAATAAACACTGCGCTCCTTGAGCTGCAGATTCACACAACCTAGCAACAACATAAATAAATATATTACCAACCTATTCTAGCTATTTCTAAACCAAAACTCAAGAGAAACAGGAACCGAGAATTTACCGAGCAACCCACACAAGCTCTCGGGCAAACCCCTTGGGAGTTCCCAAGGAAGCTCTCGGCTAGGCTAGGGTTAGAGCTTGTTCTCGGCCTCCTTCCAAAATCTCTTGGTTCCGGCTAGGCTTCACCTTAACAAGAATGAAGCACAAGTTATGCTCGTCTGAAGATCGAACAACACACTTGTAACGGCCCAGGTTTTCATCCCGGTCTTCGAGGTATGCCCTGAGGGTATTTTGGTAATTTGGTCGGGCCGTCAGGGCCGTTTATGTCTTTTTCCAGTTGCTAAAATTATTGGATGGATTTATGTAAGTTTTTTAGGCTTTGTGGATGGGTTTGAGCATGGATAGATGCAAAAGTAAAAATAAAGGAAATTATGTTGCACTGGGATTCAACCCGGTCTCTGGGAAAGCTGTGAGGATGCGTGCGCTTAAGCTATGGAAAGCTCTTGTTGCTCTTTTCTGCGTCATATTATGGTTATCCTTGGACCTTGGAGTTTGGTGCATTTGGTTAAATGAAAAGAAATTAGGTTTTGTTATGTCTTCTTCTCCAAATGCTCCATGGCCGCCCAACCCTTCCTCTCCCAAGCCCCAAGCCGATTTTCATCCCCTTTGCAGCCCCGTGGTTCGATCGTCTTTCCGGTAAGTTTCTTCGTCTCTTCGTCTTCTCCGATTTGAGTTCTTGCTGGCCGAATGTAAGTAGAAGAGTGTGGGTGTGTGTGTGTGTTTGTTTGCGACCACCGAGAGAAGCCCGACCAGCAAGAAATTTCACTGTCGCAGCTCCCCACCGCCAGATCGCACCAAAGAAGAAGCCTAGATCGCCTGAGTCGCCCGGCTCCATCGCCCTGCAGTGCCATCGAGCGACTGCCGCGCAGCCAGCCGAGCGATGATGCGAGACAGCCTCGCCGCAGCCTTCAAAGAAGACGCCCGAGACAGCCTATCACGCAGCCTCGAGATCTCGCCAGCCAGATCGCGCGCCGCGCGCGCGCGCTGCAGCAACCGTCGCACAACCGGATCGCACGTCCAGACGCTGCACCGTCGGCCTACGCGCCGCGTTGCCATCGCATCGCTGCCCCAGCGCGCGCGGCTGTCCGTCCGTCTGCCTGGTCGCATCGCGCCCCAGCGCCGCTGCCATGCAGCGCCCATCTGCATGCCCCAGCGCGCGTACCGCGCGCCAGCAGCAGCCCCGCCAGTCGCCGCCTGCCTGTCTGCGTGTCGGTAGAGAGCGCGTGAGTTTCTCCCGAGCCGAACCTTGTTTATTTTATTATTTTTAGGCTTATAGATATTGATTGTTATTGTGTTTGCTAGGTTCCGTTAGCTAGCTCGGGATTGTCCACAGCTTAGGATTTGTGTGTAGAAGCCTCCCGATTAAGGTAAGGATTTCTTACCAGAGTTGTGTGGACCCTGCGATGTTCTATGTGATTGTTGTTTGTGTGTTTGTTTGTGATTATCAGCATGTATAGTTTAGGTGCTCTGTTCTGAATTCCTGACTAGCATGACTTCGTATGTTGTTCTCTCATGTTAGTCCATGCTAGGTTGTTCCGTTCTAGCATGCTCATATCTGTTCTTGCTTCATAGTACCATGCTAGGTTTGTTGTATCTGTTGAGCACGTTTTGGATTGTATTGGATTGTATGTTATTGTTATGATAGGTTAGAGTGTAGGTAGATAGCATCATCTGGGCCTGATGCATAAAGTATCTTGCATCCATGGCAGGGACGTACGAGGCAATACTCCATCCCTGGACCCCGTGAGGGTTTAGCTAACCCGACCGGTAGGCCCTACAATCTTGGGTGAGGGTGGTAGTCTGCGCGATGCCCCAACGGTCGGGATGATGACTTGGCATTGCCTCGTCCCCGGCAGCCGGCACGTCCTCAGCGTGTTCGGCAGTAGCCCTTGATTGCCACCTGTTAGGGCAAGGACGACTTCCTGATGTAAGCCTACCACGACCGATTCCTTAGCCTCAGGCACGGTGGTTCAGGCTGACATAGTTCACGCGTGTCGAGTCTCTCACACCCTATGTCGCTGACACCGATCCGGAGATTTAGTTAGGCATGGTGATGGACACTGGCAGACTTGCCACTGAGACCCGGCAACCACCGAGTTGCGGTAGCATGCGCGCGCATATGCTCATTACAAATACCGACTAGAGAGCTCATCGGGATTGTGAGCGATGCACCTTTCGTATCGACGGAGAGAGCCGAGGCCGAGACTTGTTTCTCGTATAGGGCGTATTGTGTGGTGATTTATTTCTGGACTAAGACCCTGAGTTGGCATCCGAGGTCCAAGTGTGGACTTAAGTTATGTGCTCTATTCTGTGTTTATATTCATAGCTTGCATACACTCACCTTGATGACCATGTGCATCGTATTGTACCCCGGTTGGGGATTCTTACTGAGTAATTCGTTACTCACCCTTATTTTGTGGTTTTCCACAGGTAACCAAGGGGCGAGACAGGATGGTCAAGGAGGAGCTGTGATCATGGGAACTCTGCTTTGCTGTCTCGACTTTTTATTTCTATGACTCTTGTCTTTTATTTTCCCCTGAATGCATGTAGTCGGGCACGGAGCCCTAGGATGTTTTCTGAACGTTTTTGTGGATTCCCGTTTTACTGAATTTGAGGATGTTTCAAATGTTTTAATAAATCTCTGATCAGAGTGTACGTTTTGGAAATGTATTTGCCTTGAAACAGTGCTTGGAGACAGGGGACGAGTTTCAAAGAAACTATATTGATTTCTGATTGAACCTTGATTGTTTTGTTTTAATTGGGAATCCGAAAATTTATTTGCATATTGTCCTTTACTTTGAATGCATGCATTGGGGTAAAGACCTATTTAGAGCCCTTTTTGGGTCGGGTCTTTACAACACTCCAATCCATCAACCATGCTCTCGGCTAGGGTTGGAAGACTCACCTCGGGAGTGTGCTCGGCTAGGCAATGCTCACGGCTGCTAAGGCTTGTTGGGGAACTCAACGGCTTTGGTAGGAGCTTGCAAAACAACACGGAAACAATTAGGGCACACCCAACCAGCAAGCCATGACTCTTAGTCAAGGAGAAAGAACTTACCATTCAAGATTCGGCTGCAAGAACTTCAAGACTCCCCTCGGCTAGGTGAAGGTTCTAGGGCTTGCAGCTAAACAAGAAGGAGAAGCAAGGTTGGTCTAGGCTTCTAAGACTCCTTCATGGCTCGGCTAGGTGATCTTTACGGCAACACAAGGGTTGGTTTCTTGGAGTGGTGCGACAACAAGGAGAAGAAGAAGGATGGAGGTTCGGCAATCTCAAGAACTCACCAAGGGTTCTCGGCTACAAGAAAAGAAACTTTGCTCGGTTAGGGCTTGACCAAACAACAAGGGTAAGGGTTTCGGCTAAGGGGAAGAAGGAGAGGAAGAAGCTTACCTCGATTCTTGGTCTTGATTCTTGGAGAAATCGGCAAAGTGGAGATGAGAAGAGGAGGAATTCTGCAAGAAGAAGAGGTAAAAACGATTGGGAGAAAGGTGATGGAATCGATAAGATGGAGTAGAAGAAGGGGAAATATCGCACAATGGAGAAGAGGCTTGTGCCGCTAGGTCTCGTATGGAATCGCAAAAAGTGGGGGAAAAAGGTACGGCAAGTCTTTCCTAATTGATCGATTAAAATCCTGGCCGTCTCCCCTGCGAGTCCCAGCTCCAACGTAAATTTCATCTTAATTAATTCTTTTTAATTCAAGCCTCCAAACTCCCTTCATGTCAAGGGTTCGAATCCCACAAGCAACACTTTTTTTTCCTTTTTAAAACTCTTTTAAACTAAGCTCCCAACTCCAAACAACCAAGGTTCGAGTCTTAGCATAAACCCTTTAAAATCCTAATTTCCCTTTCCAACTCAAGCTTCCAAAAGCCTAGCAGGTCACAGGTTCGAATCCCAGCAGCAACACTAATTAATTCTTAATTAAACAACAACAAACTTCAACTCCTAGCCACTTGGGTTTGAGTCCTAGCTCAAACACTTTTCTTGTAAAATTTCCCTTTTTCATTCCAAGCCGCCAAAACACAAGAATAGACTCCAATTCCAAGAACCGAAAACTTAATAAAATCCTCGAGCTTATCGAATGACTAAAACAGCCCTAACGGCCCAACCAAACAACCAAAATACTCACCGAACGTACGCAGGTAACCAGAACAGAAATCTGGGCCGTTACAATTTGATATTTCGTACTGTACTCCGGTTGGGGATTCTTACTGAGTGCCTTTGTACTCACCCTTATTTCTTGTGGTTTTCCACCAAATTACTTGGGACAACACCGAGACAGCTAGTAGAGGAGCTGAATGATTATGAGAGCTGTCGGTGTTACTCCGTCTTTTATTTAATTGTTTCAGCATGTAGTTGGACACAGAGTCCGTAGTGGTTTTCTTATTGTTCTTTAAGTTTCTTTTAATTGATTTAACAAGTTTTTATGTTTTGGATGTTTAATTGAAAAAGATTTAATTGCAAGATGTCGTTTTGTTTTAAATGTCTTTTACACATGCATGATGAGTAAGAACCAGGTTTAGGATTGTTTTAGGGTTGGGGTTTTTACAATTGGTATCAGAGTGCAGAGTCATAGATTCTGTAGACTCACCTACTGAGTTAGTGTAAAGACCCGGCCCAAAAAGGGGCTCTAAATGGCCTTTACCCCAATGCATGTATTGAAAATAGAAGACATTATAAAAAAAACACATTTCGGATTCCAAGTAAAAACAGAAACATTCAACAACCAAAACATACATTTCTAAAAGCATACTCTGATCAGAGATTTATTTAAACCATTAAAACAATCCACAAGTGCAAATATGCTGGAATCCATAAAACGTAAGAAAACATCCTGGGGCTCTGTGCCCGTCTACATGCATTCAGGGGAAATAACAAAAGTCAAGAGTCATGATAAAATAAAATAGTCAGAGATGACAGCAGAATTCCATGATCACAGCTTCCCCTTCAGCCATCCTGTCTCCCGCCTTGATTACCTGTGGAAAACCACAGAATAAGGGTGAGTAACGAATTACCCAAAGAAGAATCCCCAACCGGTACAATACGATATACATGATCATCTAGAAGAAAGTATGCAAGCTATGAGTACAAACACAGGCGGAGCACATAGCTAAGTCCACACTTGGACCTCGGATGCCAACTCGTGGTCTTAGTCCGAAATACCACAACACACTAAACGCGCTATCACGGGAACAAGTCCCGCCTCGGCGACTCATCGCCGATACGAAAGGTGCACTTGTCTCAAGATCCCGAGGAGCTCTCCGGTCGGCGCTGTAATGAGCGTAAGCGCGCACCGCATGCTCTTCGCAAACTCTCCGGGGTGCCGGTCTAGTGGCAAGCCGCCCGTGTTCGATCCACCATGCCTAACTAAATCTCCGGATCGGTGTCACCGACATAGGGGTGTGAGACTGGACACGTGAACTATGTCGGCTGTACCACCGCACTCGAGGCTAAGGAACCGGTTGTGGTAGGCTTACACCGTGAAGCGGTCCTTGCCCTAACAGTGGCAATCAAGGGCTACGGCCGAACACGCCGAGGACGTGCCGATCGCCGGGACGAGGCAATGCCAAGTCATCATCCCGACCGTTGGGGCATTTAACGATCCGCCACCTCACCCAAGATTGCGGGGCCACCGTTAGGGTTAGCTAAACCCTAACGGGATCGAGGACGAGTACCATCTCGCACGTCCTCGTCGGGGATGCAAGTTACGTTATGCATCCGGCCCGGATGATGCTACCTACCGAACTCTAAACCATAGCAATAATAACCATTCAATCAATGCACCCAATACGTGCTCAATGGATACAAGGAACCTAGCATGATACTACGAAGCAAGAACAGATATCGAACATGCCGAATGGAACAACCTAGCATGGGCTAACATGAGAAACAATACAAGAGTTCATGCCAATCAGAATTGAGCGAGAGCACCTAGGGCTAAACATGCTAATAATCATACACAGGCATACAAATCAACAATCACAAATATACCGCAGGGCCCACACAACACCGGTAAGAAATCCTTACCTTGGTCGGGAGGCTTCTACACACAAATCCTAAGTCATGGAACAATCCCGAGCTAGCGAGCGGGAACCTAGCAAACCAACAATAATCAGCATCTAAAATGTCTAAACAACAATAGAACAGCAAGCTCGGCTCGGGGAACTCACGCGGCACGACGACACGAGCTTGGAGCTGCTGCTGGCAAGCTGGCTGGCGCTGCTGCGCGCTGCACGCAGACGGCAGGCACGAGACGCGCGCGCGAGCGTCTGGGCGAAGGCGCGCGCGCGCCGGCGTCGCGATCATGCGACACGCGAGCGGCTCGCGAGGACGAGCGCGCGCGCCAACGCCAACGTCTGGCGCGGCGCGCGCGGCGCGGCGGCGTCACGAGCGACGCAGACGCGGCTGGACGTCGGGCGCTGGCGAGACCTCGGCGTCGCGAGCGATCGGGCGAGGACGAACGACGATCTGGCTGCCTTTTTCTTTGGCGCGATCCGGCGTCGCGATCTGGCCGATTGGGCGTCGCGACGCAGGGCGATCTGTCTTCTTTGACGAACGGCAGCAAAGCCGCTAGGCGGATCTCGGCGTCTGGCGGCGGGCTGGTTCGGCAGATCTGGGCGTCAGCGAGCCGGGCTGGTTCGACAGATCTGGGCGTCTTGAGCTGGTCGGCGATGATGGGTGCTCCTCTCGGCTGGCTGCAACCAACACAAACACACACACACTCTACATCTTACCTTCGGCCAGCATTAAAAACCAAATGAGGAGATGAAGAGGATGAAGACTTACCCGGAATGATGATGATCGAACCCAAGGAGATGCAAGGGAAGAAGAATTCGGCAAGGCAATGGATAGGGAGAGCTTGTGCGGCCAAAAGGAGTTTTGGAGAAGAAGATGGAATAACCTAATTCTATTTCATTTAACCAAATGCACCAAAACTCCAAAATCCAAGGTTAACTAAGATGTGATGCAGAAAGAGCAACAAGAGCACCTAATGGCTCAATTGGCACACATCTCTACAAGCTTCCCAGGAGACCCGGGTTCAAACCCCGGCTGCAGCACAAATTCCCTTTATTTTTACTTTTGCAACAAACCTTGCTCAAACCAAACCACAAACCCCTCCAAAAACCTACATAAAACCATCCAATAATTTTAGTAACTGGAAAGGACACAAACGACCCTGACGGCCCGACCAAATTACCAAATTACCCCTAGGGCATACCTGGAAGACCGGGAAGAAAAACCTGGGTCGTTACAGTTAGGTTGTTTATCCTCATGATCATCAGCACTCCAACGGCCATCAGGTATGTCAAAAGTTCTTTTGTTAAGGGTTTTGATTATAGTACTTGTATCTAGTATACATGCGTTACCTGTTGTTGGTAGTGATGGTCAAAGTATGGACTAACGCTTTTTTATTAAGTGTAGATCGCCAATATGCCGGTCACACACAGTACTGTAGGGACGTCATGTGTTGCCAACCGAGGAGTTGGAACCCAGTAAGAGGAATAAGAGACCACGTCTAGGGTTGACCCGACCCGCAGGCCACCATGAGCCCTAATTTTTAGTTTGCCGAGAGAGGGGGTAGAGGCTACTTTGCCTCAGAGTGCAACTCTTGGAGTGAAGTTTGCTTCAGCCATGAGAGAGAAGATGGTCGGTTTGTTGGCTGAATAGAGAGCTGAGGCCCAGGCGCAGCTTGCAGCGCAAAGAGAAAAGTCTTAGGCACAGATGGCCCAACTGGCATAGTTGTTCTAGCAGACACCTCCAGTCACCCCATCTGCCCCAGTAGCCCCGATGATCCCTTTGGGCGGGCAGGAGCCTGTTGTTGTTGAGACAGATGTGGTTGATGGAGCCACCGAGTGCAGCAAGTGGCTGCAGGATTTTGTTAAGTGGAAGCCCCATGAATTTGAAGCTTCCAAGAACCCAATGTTCGCAGCTCAGTGGTTGGCACAGTTGGAGTATATCTTTTGAGGTATGGGTTGCCCAGACATCTAGAGGTCGAGGTGTTCAGCCCACATGTTGATTGAGACAGCCGTATGGTGGTGGGAGTCCACCGATAGAGGCAGACTAGCAAGGTCTCCACCACCCATATAGGATTTTTTCTGGACTAAGTTCTGAGCTAAGTACATTTGTGAAGAAACTCAACAGGAGATGGTGGAGGCCGTCTCGATTTTGAAACAGGGAACAGACAGAATAGCTGGGTATTAGAAGAAGTTCTCGGAGTACAACTACTTTTCTCCTAAGTTGATAGCCACATAGGAGTTTAAGATAAAAAAGTTTGTTGGCGGTTTGAGAAAAGAAGTTACTCAGGATGATTGGGCACTCGCTCCAGTTATGTATGTAGGGCACCATATTTGCTACGACTCACCAGGAGGCAGAGCGGACCGAAGTGGCAGTTGTAGGGACGCTACTTGTCTTAGATTACTATGCCTTTGTATTGTTTGATTCGGGCTCGACCCACTCGTTTGTATCAGATTCGTTTGTGATGACTCTAGAATAGAGTCAGATTTCGGCCTAAATTTGGATTATATGGCGTGTTATTCAATTCATATCAACTGTCTGCAAAGACAAAAGTGCGCGCTTTAAGTTTTAGTGCGCTAATGTTGTGCATTAGTGAAATTGAATGCTAAATATCGAGTATCATGAAAAATAAAGATAAAAGAGAGTGAGTACTTAGGCTAGGAATATCAAGGCCAGTTGCACTACAAGTAAATAAGGAAGGAAGAATCCGCCAGCGAGAAGTTGACTAACCAGACAATTAAGAGACGGATTGCTGAAATCACGGGATTTTTGCCTTAGAAAAATCAAACACATATGGCAAGAAATTAAAAGAAGAAATCTTCGTGCAAATTTATTCTCACCATTTTGGAACTTTCAGAGATTTCTATAAAAGGGACATGATGTAATTCTAGAAAAATCAAACACATATAGAAAAAGTCATTTAATAACAAACAGCCTCTGGCAAAAGTACATAAAAATCCATTACAAACATATGTAAGGTTTTCAGAAATAAAGATGCAATGAATAAAGCAGATGCAATGGACTCATCCCCATGATCAACCACCTCTTCCTCTAGCGACCTCGATGTTGTGTCAACTTACCTGGTGGAAAAAACACAGAAAGGGTGAGTAAAAAAGCACTCAGTAAGAATCCCCCAATCGGGGTACAATAGGCAAGACAAATCATTTAGCTTCCTAGCATACAAGAAAAACATCAATTTACTTAAAGGCAGTCTCAAACAATAATGGACAACAAGTGTCGAGTAGGGTCAGCACGTCACTAGGCTGACTAGACAGGAAGACAACCTAGGTGACCTCGGTCTCTAGAATGTCAATCTCTAAGACAACTCTAGGTTAGCAAACAACTGGGCTAACTTGGACAACACGCTATTGGGCTTGTCCTGGACAACACGCAACTGGGCTTGTCCTTACTATGTCGGGCAGCACGCAACTGGGCTCAACCCTGATACAGCTCAAACTTGGCTATCAATGGATAGCACGCCACTAGGATAGTTTTAAGCATAGTCGGGTGGCACGCAATTGGGCCAAACCCTAAATTGGCAATGCCACTGGGCCAATCTGAATCGACAATGCAACTGGGTCGATCAGGGACCGCTCGCAACTGGGCGAGTCCGAAAAGAGGCTTGGGTGGCACGAAACTGGGCCAAACCCTAGATTGGCAACGCCATTTGGCTAATCGAGATCGACAACACAACTTGGTCGATTAGGGACCGCACGCAATTGGGCGAGTCTTGAGCCAAACCGAGCCAGTACGAATTCGATTTTCACTCAAGACACCCTAATAAACTCTAACACTCTGGGCAGCCTAGAGCTAACAGGGTCCAACATCCAACTAGCTTATAATCCATAGAGTATTTGTAGACATACGGAATAGTTAATAAACAGGAAAGTGCAACAACAAAGTACAATAAACTAAATGCCAAGCCCTAGCAAACAGAATGAGTATAAACAAAATATTCAGGAAACAAGGCATACATGACAGAACAGAGCATTCTGACAACCTGCACAAACCTATCCACTAACAGTTCATAATATCAAGTAGAACAGACAAGCTAGGAATTTATCAAAGCCGTGCGCAGGGTCCACTCAACCCTGACAAGGAACCCTTACATGAACAGTGGAAATAGACTACAAACAAGAAGTGCTCTTGAACAGCAGGAACAACACGAAACCTAACAATAAAATCACACAACACAATTATTCTTAAGCAATGAATTAACAAACAACATCAAACAACCAACGAGCCTCGAAATTAGGGTTTTACCCAAAACCGAGAAGAGCTTGCTATTGGTAGCTACGCTCTACAGTAAAGCAGGATCGACATGGGCGTGTGCGGCAGTAATCAGACGGATGTGTGTGGGTGGACGAGCAGGGCCTGCAGCAAGCCTCGGCTATGTGTGATAGATCTCGCAGGGCAGCATGCAAACGTGAGCGACTGGGCGAGCCCAAGAGGTTGCGACGTGAGCTATCTGCGCGCGGGGGTGAGCTGCTCCTTACGAGGACGTGCGGCAGCGTTGAGGATGGGCTGCACTAGCGAACGGACGGGGCGACGAGGCTGCACAGCGGACGTGTGCGATGCAGGCTACTCGGTGATGTCCGGCGCTGTGGCTGGGCATCTTAGCTGCTTTTCTTCGGTGATGGTGCTGGCGAAGAAGCTTGGCGATGCGATGGGGCTGCTTGTCTTGATGCTACGGTTGGGAGTGATGGTTGCGATGGCAAGAGTAGCGACAAGGGCAATGATGGAGGCTTGGCTTGCGGCTGCTCGGGATGGAGTTTAGGGAGGTGAATCGACAATGGAGGTGAAGGAGAAGAGAAGATGAGGAACGGCTAGGGCAACAAGGGAGGCACTAAATGAATTTTCCTTCTTTTTCTTTTATTTAAATGGTCCAAAAATCCCCCAAGTGCCAAGTGTTCTTGGAGGTTCCCCCTTCGAGTCCTGGCTTTAACCTGAATAAACTTGGACGACCTCCAAACCTTTCCAAACAACTCCCGGACCTAGAACCTGAAATAATAACATAAATAACTACTCAACACAAGTCTGGAAAAAAAACCGAAACCCTAAAAAATTACCAAAATACCCTCGAAAGCTCAAACAACCCTAACTACCTTACCAAACGGCTGAATAATTAACCAAACGTACCTGAGCCATTATAGTATTCCCTCATTTTAAGACTTTCGTCCCCGAAAGTCCTAAGACTGGAATAACTTTGGGTAGTGCATCCTCATCTCATCCTCAAGTTCCAATGTTGCTTCCTCTAATTCGTCCATTGAACCTTGACTAGGTTGATGTCCTGGTTACGTAAAACCTTACGTTTCCGGGCTAGAATCTGCACAGGCTTCTCATCAAAGCTCAAGTTCTGGTTTAGCTCAAACGGCTCATAATCAACAATGTAGGATGGGTCTGCTACATATTGACGTAGCATCGACACGTGGAATACGTTATGCACAGATGCAACCGATGGAGGCAAGGCTAATCGGTACGCCACCGGACCATTTCGCTCAAGGATCTCAAAAGGCCCCACTTACCAAACCTCAGTACTCTACGCACCGCTGCTACCTTCAGGAAAACATGTTGTCCCACATAAAACTCTAAGTCCCTACGCCTAACATCGGCGTAGCTCTTCTGCCTACTCTAGGCAGTCAACATACGAGCTCGAATCTTCTGCACTACATCATTAGTCAATTAGAGCAACTCGAGACCCAAAACCTGTCTGTCACCAACCTCTTCCCAAAACACTGGAGACCTACAACCCTTACCATACAAAGCCTCAAACGGTGCCATCTAAATCGTCACCTGATAGCTAATGTTGTAAGCAAACTCCATCAAATACAAATATTGGTCTCAAATATTTGGGAAGTCAAGCACACAGGCTCTCAACATATCCTCAAGGATCTGGTTCCCCTTTTTAGTGTAACGGCCCAAGTTTTCATCCCAGTCTGCCAGGTATGTCCTAAGGGTATTTTGGTAATTTGATCTGGCCATTATGGCCATTTGTAACGGCCCAGTTTTCTATTTCGGTTTCCCAGGTGTTTCCGGTTCATTATTCGGATGCTCGGATGGGTCGTTAGTGCTATTTTAACCCTTAGGGGCATTTTGGTCTTTTAGCCCCCGGTCAGGGTTTTGTGGATTTTGAGGACTCCAGGGTCACTCCTGCCTTTGTCGAGGCTTGATTGTTGTTGGTTGCAAGACCCAAGAAGTTCAGGCTAGTTGTTTGGAAGTTTGGAGGTGTTTTGGTAATTAGCAAAATTATTGTTAATTAGAGTGCTTCCTTTGGGAATTGAACCCTTGACCTAACGGTTATTAGGAGGCTTGATTTAAATGGGTTTTATTAAATGGAAAAGAATGCGTCAGCTAGGTCTCGAAGGAGGAAAGCCTTGGGAAGGGATTTTGGACCACCCAAAGCCTATTTAATTTAGGAAAAAGGAAAAGAAAAGAGAAAAACCCTTATTCTTTCCCCTTCTCTCTCTCTCTCTCTCTCTCTCTCTCTCTCCATGCCGACCTCACCAAGAAACCCAACGGAGCCGCACCGAGCCACCAAAGACCAGCAGCAGCGGCTGCTGCTGTCTCACACCTACGAGCAAAGCCAGACGCCCAAAGATGACCACTGCACTGTCGCCGCACCAGCCAAGCGGCCAGACGCCCAAAGACACCCACGCCGCGCCCAGACGCCCCGTCAGCCTGCTCGCGTCGCGTCCGCGCGCCCAGTCCGTGTCGCCGTGGTTGCGTTACGCGCGCGCGCCGTCTTCTGCCAGCGCCCAAGCCAGGCGCCAGATTGCTCGCCTCTGCCGCCCAACTCGCTGCGCCTTTGCTGCTGCGAGAGCCTGATTTTTGCCAAGAAAGTTGGGCCGAGACCTTGTGCCTTCTCGGTTGGTAATTCCCGAGCCTCCACTCTTTTGGACCTTAAGATGTTAGTTGTTGCTTGCTTAATTAGGATGATTTTTATTGTTTGCTTAGATTGCTCGGGTTCTCTTAGAAGCTTGAGGGTCGCTTGTTGGTTGTGGTCATTATTTTCCGCTTACCCCCAGGTAAGGATTTCTTACCGTGGTTGTGTGGACCCTGCGATGCTATCATGATTGTGCCTTGTATGCTTGGTTGCTGTTATGAGTATGTTAGCTATTGAACAGCTTGTGTTTGAAATCTTGCTAGCATGTTGCTTGTTGTTCATGTTATTGCCACGCTAGGTTTGTTCTTCCAGCATGCCATGTCTTGTGATTGTATGAAATTTCCAGTGGGTAGGTTACATGTTTTCTCTTGCTTCCAGATCGTGTTGCTCTTGTTTCCCTGATATATTATGTTAGTTCCATGCAAGGGGTTTAATTATCTTGGCATACCTTGTTCTATTTTATCCTGTTAAGTTCCATGCTAGGCATAGGCGGGTGATGTATAGTGTAGAAGACTGTAGGGGTAACTAGTTTAGGTCCCGCTCGGGTAAGACCCCGATAGACATCTGGAGGTGTAAGACCCTGATGGGCATCTTTGGTGTGTAAGTCCCCAATGGGCATCACTGAGTTGGAGGCGTAAGACCCTGATGGGCATCCTAGGTGTGTAAGTCCCCGATGGGCATCACTGAGTTAGAGGCGTAAGACCCTGATGGGCATCCTAGGTGTGTAAGTCCCCGATGGGCATCACTGAGTTGGAGGTGTAAGACCCTGATGGGCATCCTAGGTGTGTAAGTCCCCGATGGGCATCACTGAGTTGGAGGTGTAAGACCCTGATAGGCATCCTAGGTGTGTAAGTCCCCAATGGGCATCACTGAGTTGGAGGTGTAAGACCCTGATGGGCATCCTAGGTGTGTAAGTCCCCAATGGGAATCACTAAGTTGGAGGTGTAAGACCCCGATGGGCCTCCTAGGTGTGTAAGGCCCCACTGGGAATCACTGAGTCCTAGGTGTGTAAGGCCCCACTGGGCATCACTAAGTCCTAGGTTGTGTAAGGCCCGAAGGGCATCCAAGTGTAGAACCTAGGATAGGCTGTAGATGAAAGCCCATGAATAGGCTCGCTCTAGAAGTTGCTCATAGCCTAACTCAACCGTTTTGCTCTAAGTCATTGTTTTATTTGCATGTATACTAGGGTGCTAGATGACTGATGTATCGTATTGTACCCCGGTTGGGGATTCTTACTGAGTATGTTTATACTCACCCTTATTTCTGTGGTTTTTCCACCAGGTAACTTGGGACAGCACCAGGACGGCTAACGGAGGGAGCTGTTTGATCATGGGGGCTGCCGGCACTCTGTCGTTTATTGTTTGCATTTATTTATTCAGCATGTAGATGGACAGGAGTCCTAGGGGAATGATGTTAAAGTTGTTTAAACTGTTTTGAATGTTCTTTTATAAATACTGGCCAGGCTTATTTTACCGTGATTGGATTTGCTTTATGAAAATTGTTGGATATGTTTTAAGTGTTCCCCGTTTCCAAATGTTTTGAAAAAGTTTTAAATATGAGCACTAAACCGCTTGTTGAAATATTTAACTTGCATGCTGAGTGAGAACCTAGGTTTAGGACCGTATTCCAGGTCGGGTCCTTACACCGTTTCTATCTTTCTCAGCTGTTTATATTCTTGGATGAGTTTGGGAGTTGAGAGTTGCAAGAGTAAAAATAAGAGTTTTGCTGGAATAAAAATGCATCAGCTGGGATTCGAGCCTGGGTGGCCAGGGAGTCAGAGGTGTGGTATTGACAGTTGGGCCATAGGTTGTTCTTGTTGCTCATTCCGCAGTATGCTTTGGTTTGCCTTGGTTTTCGGGATTTAGGGAGTTTGATTAAAAGAAAAGAAAGTAGGTTTTTTGCATCATTTTCTTCCCAAATCCCCATTGTCGTCCAACCCTCTTCTCCCAAGCCCTCCTTGCCGTGCGCCTTCTCCCAAGAACTTCGTCGTCTCCTTTGTTCCGGATAAGCGTCCTCGATCTCTCTTTCTCTCTTTCTTTTTGGTGTTGTTCTTGCTGGCCGAGAGAAAAGAATTGAGAGTTATGTTTTTGCAGTAAGCCAAGCAACCCCCAGCAAGATTGCATCACAGCAGCAGTCGATCGCCCAGCCTGCAGCGCCCCAGCCGGATTGCATCATAGCAACAGCCGTCGCCCAGCCTGCAGCTCCCCATCGCCCAGCATCGAGTCACAGCAGCCCCATCGCGTCGGACCTCTTGCCCGTCGATCGATCCCGTCTGCGCCCAGTAGCAGTCCATTTGCCCGCGCGCCCAGTCGCACGCGAGCAGCCAATCGTCCGCGTCGCATCGCACATCCGCGCCTGACCAGCGCCGCCGTCGCATCGCGCGCCTGACCACTGCGCGCGCGCCACCTCGCCAGCGCCAGCCAGCCGCCTCAGCGCCGTCACGGCTGTCCCGTCCCGCTCGCCAAATTTCGTACCATGTGAGTTGCTCCCTAGCCGAGCCCTGTTTGTATTTTATTTAAGGCCTCTAGGTTGTGATATTTGTTGTTGTTTGTTAGGTTCCCAATAGCTAGCTCGGGTTCGATTGCAGCATAGGATCTTTGTGTGTTGTTGCCTTCCGACCAAGGTAAGGATTTCTTATCTGAGTTGTGTGGGCCCTGCAGTATATTCTGTGATTGTTGTTTGTATGCTTGTTTATGTTTATCAGCATGTTAGTGGATAGGTGCTCTGTTATGAATTCCGACTGGCATGATTATCGTGTTGTTTCTCATGTTCGTTCCATGCTAGGTTGTTCTTTTCTGGTATGCTCGTTATCTGTTCTTGCTTCGTAGTATCATACTAGGTTCATTGTTTCTATTGAGCACGTATTGGATTGTGAGCTATTATCTGTTTATAGTTTAGAATTCTGATAGGTAGCATCATTTGGGTGAGGATGCATAACGTATCTTGCATCTGTGGCAGGGACGTGCGAGGTATTACTCCGTCCCTGATCCGTCGTTAGGGTTTAGCTAACCCTAATGGCAGCCCATTATAATCTTGGGTGAGGGTGGCAAACTGTTAAATGCCCCAACGGCTGGGGGAATGACGAGGCATTGCCTTGTCCCCGGCAGTCGACACGACCTCAGCGTGTCGGCAGTAGCCCTTGATTGCCACCTGATAGGGCAAGGATTGGTTCCTAGTGTAAGCCTACCACGGCTGGTTTCTTAGCCTCAGGTGCTGTGGTACAGGCTGACATAGTCATAGTGTCCTGGTCTCACACCACTATGTTCAGTGACACCGATCCAGAGATTTGTTAGGCATGCGTACTGGACCAGGGCAGCATGCCCTAGACCCAGCACCTCCCTAGTTTGCAGTAGCATGCGGTGCGCGCACACGCTCATTACAGCGCCGATTGGAGAGCTCCTCGGGATCTTGAGTTTAGTGCACCTTTCGTATCGAAAGTAGTAGGAAAGTTGAGGCCGAGATTAGTTTCTCGTATACTATCGAAACGCGTTGTAGTTTTTTGGAGTAAGACCGTAAGATGGCTTCCGTGGAATATGTATGGATTAAAGTGATGTGCTCTCTTCTATGTTTATATTCATAGCTTGCATACTTTCTACTAGATGACCAATTATATCGTATTGTACCCCGGTTGGGGATTCTTACTGAGTAATTCGTTACTCACCCTTATTTTTTGGTTTTCCACAGGCAATTAGGGCGCGAGACAAGATGGCTGAAGGAGGAGCTGCGGATCATGGAATAACTGCAGTCTTTAAACTCTGAGTTTATATTTATGTTTTTAGTTTGTCCTCTGAATGCATGTAGTTGGGCACGGAGCCCGTAGGATGTTTTCTGATTGCTTTTGGATTCTGACACTATTGTAAATTGTTTGGGGTTTTGAATGTTTTGAATAAATCTCTGATTAGAGTATGTTTTAAACTACTTTTAACTTGGAACAGGTGCTTGGAAACAAGGCAGGTTTCAGGACATTTTATATTTGATTATTGAATGGATGTTTACAAGTTTTTGTTTTCATTCAGAATTTGGAAAACAATCTTGCATATTATTTTTAAGTTTTAAAAGCATGCATGAAGGTAAAGGCCTAGTTTAGGACCTATTTCGGGTCGGGTCTTTACACTTAGTCTGTCCATCAGTCTGAGGGTGAAACGCGGTACTGAAGCTCCACTTAGTACCCAAACCTTTTTGGAGTGCTCTCTAGAAACGGAAAGTGAAATGGGAGTCTCTGTCAGACATAATCTTAACTGGTACCTCATGGTACCGAACAATCTACTCCAAAAACAATTATGCCCACTATTCCACGGTATAAGTAATCCTATCGAGAATGAAGTGTGCACACTTGGTCAAATGATCTATAATCACCCAGATCGGAGTAAACCCTCTCGGTGTCCTCGGCAATCCAGAAATGTAGTCCATGGAGATCTCTTCCCATTTCCAATAGGTACGCTCAGTGGCTGCGGGTTTCTATCAGGGAGCCTTCACTTGTTTACAAGTGAGACACCGGCTAACAAAATCTGCAATATCCTACTTCATATTATTCCACCAAAAAATTGGCTTAAGGTCTTAATACATCTTGGTGCCCCTTGGGTGCCAAGTGAACGGGGAACTATGATCCTCAGATAGCAACTCAGCTCGTAGTCCAGCGTCCACTGGCACGTAGAGGCATCCTCTATACCTTAAGCCACCATCTGTTGCCACAAAAAAGTCAAAGTCTCCATCGGCCTGAACTCTAGCAATCAGTCGTCTCAACTCGGGATCAATCAGCTGGCTATCAATAATCCTCTACCTTATGGACGGCTAAACAGTCAACTGGGCTACCCTGGTGGTAACCTCTCCCAACATCAATGCTATACCAGCTCGCTCTAACTCTTTCTGCAACGAAATCTGTGAACTCAGCAAGGTTGCAGAATGTGAAGTCTTCCTACTTAAGGCGTCGGCCACAACATTGGCCTTGCTCGGGTGATACAGAATCTCGCAATCATAGTCCTTCACCAACTCCAACCATCTTCTCTACCTTATGTTCAACTTCTTCTACGTAAAGAAGTACTTGAGGCTCTTGTGGTCTTTGAACATCTGGATTTTCTCCCTATACAGATAGTGCCTCCAGATTTTCAAAGCAAACACCACTACTGCTAACTCCATGTCATGCGTCAAGTAGTTCTTCTCATACAATTTCAGCTGTGTCGAAGCATAAGCAATAACCTTACCATGCTGCATCAGAACACAACCTAACCCAAAGTTAGAAGCATCACTATATACCACGAAACCACCTATTCCCTCTAGACTTGACAACACCAGAGTTGTAGTCAAACTATGTTTCAACACCGCAAAGCTCTCTTCACAACTTTGATCCCAAACAAACTCAACACCCTTCCTTGTCAAACTAGTAAAGGGTGCTGCTTTGGCAGAAAAGTCCTAGATGAACCTACGGTAGTAGCCTGCCAAACCCAGAAAGCTACGAATTTCTATGACCGTTGTCAGTCTAGCCTAAGAACTAACTGCATCAATCTTGGCGGGGTCCACTGCAATACCATCTCTGGATACAACATGTCGAAGAAAAGAAACCTGCTCCAACGAAAAGTCACACTTGGAGAACTTGGCATACAACTAATTTTCCCTCAGAGCTGTGAGAACTTGTCTCAGGTGTGAAGCACGATCCTCCCTATTCTTAGAGTAGATCAGAATGTCATCGATGAATACAATGACAAAGCTATCCAAGAATACCTTAAACACCTTGTCTATCATATCCATAAAAGCTGTTGGGGCATTGGTTAGCCCGAAAGACATTACAACGAACTCATAGTGGCCATACCTCGACCTGAAAGCTGTCTTGGGAATGTCTGCATCCTTGATCCTCAACCGATGGTAACCAGATCTCAAATCTATCTTTGAGAAAATAGAAGCTCCCTGAAGCTGATCGAACAGATCGTCAATATGAGGCAATGGGTACTTGTTCTTCATTGTAACCTTATTCAGCTCCTTGTAGTCTATGCAAAGGCGCATTGAATCGTCTTTCTTTTTCAAATAGAACTGGGGCTCCCCATGGGGACACACTGGGACGAATGAACCCTCGGTCCAACATCTCCTACAACTGAACCTTTAGATCTTTCAACTCTGCTGGCGTCATCCTGTAAGGAGCTTTCGAGATAGGGAGAGTCACTAGCTCAAGCTCAATAGCGAAGTCAACCTCTCGCTGAGGTGGTAACCCAAGAAGCTCTTCTGGAAACACATCTGCGTACTTTTGCACAACTGGTACCTGATCAACTGACAGCGAAGGACGGTCTCTTCTGAACAAGTTTGCCAAGTAGCCCCAAGCTCCTAGAGTTAGCAAACGTTGGGCTTTCACTGCATAAATCAACGGCGGACAGACTCTGCTCTAGACACCGAGGAACTTGAAACTCTAATTCTTAGGCGGCCTGAACACAACTTCTTTCTGGCAGCAGTCAATTAGTGAATGCTGCTCTGCTAACCAATCCATCCCTAAGATTACATCAAATCCACTCATAGGCAAAACTATGAGGGTGGCTGCTAATGACTCTTCAGATACTAAGATCCTATCGTCTCTAACCTTATCACTAGCTAACATACTAACTCCTGAAGAAGTGGCAACACACAATTCAAACCCTAAAGGTTCCAGTACTAAACATGCTTAACTAGCAAACGAAGCAGAGACAAATGAATGGGTCGAGCTCGAATCAAACAATACATATGCATAATGGTCCAAGACAAGTAAGGTACTTGTAACAGCTGCATTAGTCTTCTCGGCCTCCTGCCGAGTCGTGGCAACTGTCTCACCCTACTGGCACGCTCTGGCCATGTGCCCCTCTATTCCACATCTGAAGCATGCTCTGGGTGCTACTCCACATAGACCAAAATGAGTCTTTCCACAAGTTCGACAATAGGGTGGTTGTCTCACTAAATTCTGCTCACAACTCTGGTCTCTCTACTGGAAACGACCCTGATTGTGCGGCTGACCTCTATGCTCAAATTTCCTCTTTTCTCCTGAACTGGCTGGTGTAATCTAAGCTACTGCGGGAGTCTTCACAAGAGAGCACTTACGATTATATATCTTGGCCAAAGTCACAGTCTTGGTATAGGTATCTAGAGCGAGTGCCTTAATACCCTAGGCAACCTCCAACTTGAGCCCTTCGATAAACTTCTTTATCTTGAGCTCCTCAGTGGCAACTAGCTCTAGAGCAAAATAACTATGCTCAGAAAACTTCCTCTCATACTCCACTATGGAGTCATCTCCCTGCTTCAAGCTATTAAAAGCCTTTACCATCTCTTGTTGGGCCTCTTTACTGATATACTGGGTCTTAAATTCAGCCCTGAAGAATTCCCAAGTACGGGGTGGGGATCCTGCAGGTCTGCCTCTAAGGGTGGACTCCCACCACCACACTGTTGTGTCAGTGAGTACATACGCAGCACACCGCAGCCTCTGAACATTTGGACAATCCATCACCTAGAAGATATACTCTATCATAGCCAAACACTTAGCTGTTTTCAACGGATTCTCAGATGCATTGAACTCCTTAGGTTTCAATTTACAGAAATCTTTGAGCCATTGGCCGTACTCGGCGGCTCTGTTCCCTGCAATAGCCTCAATAATCATAGGATCCTGACCACCCTGAGGGTTCACTGGGGTTGCATGGGCAGCCGGTACAACTGGTGGTGCCTATCTGAGCAACTGAGTCAACTGAGCCATCTATTCTCGGGACTGCTCTCTCTACACTGCGAGCTACTCTGTAAGCTGCCCTAAAAATTACTCTTGTGACTCTGCCCTCTTCTTGGCCATCTCTCGCATCATCTCTAGCATCACTGATGCCAGCTCTGCTCCAAGAGCTGCAGTCTGGGGTGATAAGTCTCAGCCCCTATTCGGGGTATATCAGCAACTAGGGCCACAGGTAGCCTACGAGTCTGGTCCATCCCTGATGTTGTCTCATCAGTCGTAATCTCAATGCCAACACCTCGATTTACGGTACCAAACACTCCTTCTCCTCGGCGGGTGATTAGCATACTGGTGGTCTGTACCCAAAACACTAAGTTAGTCCAAACGCGGTGGGTGATCGGCATACCTGGCGGCTGTTGAAGTGCTGATGATCATGGGACACAACGACCTAACACAGTAGGTCAGTCTACAAAATCTATGACTCTAAGCTCTGATACCAACTATAAAGACCCGACTCTAAATGGTCATAAATGGCCTTTACTAAATGTCGTGATTAAAAAAAATCATTATTCTTAAGTATAAAGGATTTAAAACATTCATCTCATTAAAACATTTCAATGCCAAATACTTAAATAAAATTCATTTAAAAACAAACAACCTCTAGCCAGAGTACATAAAAATCCAATACAAACATATGTGAGGCTTTCAGAAATAAAGATGCAATGAAGGAAGAAGATGCAACGAACTTATCCCCATGATCAACTAGCTCCTCCTTTAGCCACCTCGATGCTGTTTCAAGTTACCTGGTGAAAAAACCACAGAAAGGGTGAGTACAAAAGCACTCAGTAAGAATCCCCCAAGCGAGGTACAATATGCAAGACAAATCATTTAGCATCCTAGCATACAAGCAAAACATCAATTTAAGTAAAGGCAGTCTCAAACAATAATGGACAACAAGTGTCGAGCAGGGTCAGCACGCCATTGGGCTGACTGGACAGGAGGACAACCTAGGTGACCTTGGTCTCTGGAATGTCTATCTCTAAGACAACACTAGGTTTGTAACGGTTCAATTTTTCGTTTCGGTTTCCCAGGTACTTTCGGTTCAGTATTCGGACATTCGGTTGGGCAGTTAGGGCTTTTTAACCCTGAAGGGCATTTTGGTCATTCTTCTCTTAGGGCTGACCTGGTGGATATTTAGGGTTCCAGGGTTGTTTCTGTCTTTTGTTAAGACCTGACTTTTTGTTGGTTGCAGGTTCCCGGGAGTTATGATGTTTGTTAGGGATTTGGAGGTATCCTAGTTAAATGTAAAATTAAGAAAATTTAAAAGAAAAGTGTTCGAGCCAGGACTCGAACCCAAGTGGCTAGGAGTTGAAGTTTGTTGTTGAATAATTAAGAATTAATTAATCTTGCTGCTGGGATTCGAACCTGTGACCAGCTAGGCTTTGGGAGGCTTGCTTTGTAGAGAATAAATAAGAGGGAAAAAGTGTTGTTGTTGGGATTCAAACCCTTGACCTACAAGGAACTTTGGAGGCATGGATTAAAAAGGATTAATTAAGAAGAAATTTTTGTTGCAGCTGGGACTCGAAGGGGAGATGCCCATGGATTTAATCGATCAATTTAGGAGGACTTTTCCGTGCGTATATTTCCTTCCCCTAAGAAGTCGTCGTAACCTTCCCTCCTCCCATCATCTTCATCTTGCCGAGACCATCATCTCTTCCCCACCTTCACCTTATTGATTCTTCAAGAAGCCGAGCCAAGATTTCGAGAGGTAAGTCTTCTTTTCCCTAGCTGTGTTGTTCAAGTGTGGTTGGATGTTCCCTAACCGAGCGAGTTCTTCACCTTCTTCTCTTGTAGCCGAGAGTCTTGGTCCTTGAAAGTGCCGAACCACCATCTTGCTCCTTCTCCTGATGCCGCACACTTCCATCAAGAGCCCCTAGCAGCCATGATCATTGTAATAGGCCAAGTTTTTCTTCCGGATCTCCAGGTATATTTGGTTGGTTTTCATTTAGTTTGTTGGGCTGTTAGGGCTTCTAGAGGCTCTAGGGGCATTTAGGTCATTTGGCCTCCCGAGAGTATTTTGGCCATTTTTCACTTTGGGTCGTTTTTACAGTTAACTAGGGTTTCAAGACTGTTTCTGTTAATTGTGGACTTCAGTTATTCTTCGGTTTCAATTCTAGGGCAAGTGTTGCATTTCTGAGGAGTTTGGAGGCTTTCTGGTTAAAAAGAAAAATTAAGAATAATAAGTGTTGTTGCTAGGATTTGAACTATGGTGGTTTGGGAGTTGAGTTGGAGCCAAATGTAGAGAATTAAAATGGTTTTTTAAAAGTGCACTTGGTGGGATTTGAAGGTTGGATTTTTTTAGGTATTTTATTAATTAAAAATAAGAGAAAATGCTATTAGGGGTTCATCTCATTCTCTCCTTCCCTCCCCTTGGCCGACACCCTCATTCTCCCTCACTCTCTTTTTCTTTTCTTCTTCCTCCAAGCTTCCATGGCCGAATCCTCCTAGCTCCTCCAAGATCAAAATTGCTTCAAGCCTTTTCTCCTTCTTGCTAGTAGATCCGAATTCACCTTTTCTTCCAAGGTTAGTTGTTCATCTCTTCTCTTTTCCCCAAGCTTGGCCGAGATGCTCCATGAGAGATCTTCTTGTGATTGGTTTCTTAAAGTTGTAGATCTAGCCGAGGAGCATCTTGTTTGGGTGTTTGGGTTCTAATCAAGGTGCAATTTTGTGGTTGTGCATAGCCTAGCCGAGACCACCATTGGTGTTGGTTTCCCTTCTTGGCCGAGATCCTTAAGGTGAGTATTTGGTTGCATGTTTGTTGCTTGAATGATTGGGAGAATGGTTTACTCAAGTTTCTTTTTGGTTGTGCAAGCTAAAGCCTAGCCGAAACACTTTGGGTGCTTGTGGTTTGTACTAGCCTAGACCCCTTGTGCATCCTCTTTGGCCGAGACTACAAGGTGAGCTTTTGTGTTGTTGAGGTTTGGTTCTTGCCCTAATTTCCTCTTGGTGGCCGAGACCACCATGAAGGAATCATGGGTTGTGTGTTGTGTTGTAAGTAAAGCTAATCTTGGTTCTTGTGTTGTGTCTTGCCCTAGCCGAGAGTAGAAGGGAGGAAGCTTTGGTTTTGCACAATTTGTGGTGTTCCTCAGCCTTGGCCGAGACTACCTATGAGAGTTGGAGTTTTTCTCGAGTCTCTGTAAAGCCCTAATTCCTGGTTGTTTGATTGCTTGGAATGTTGTGTTTGGGTTTGTAATTTGTTGTTCTGATTGTTAGGGTAGCTTGTGTGGTGTTCTGCAGCTTAAGGATTACTTTTGGGTTGGATTCTACTGTTGACATGTAAGGGTTCCCTACCGGGGTTGTGTGGGCCCTACGCACTGCAATGATATCTCCTAGTTGTGTGTTTATATATATTGAACTGTTAGTGGATAGGTTTTCAGCAGGTTGTCTGGAATGTATATATATATTGTTAGTGATAGGTTCTTGCAGGTTCCCTGGAGCATGTTCTGTGTAATGATGTATGTTCCTAGTTATCTTGTGTTTTGCTTATTGATCTGAATTGTATGTTTGATGGACTGTTAGTGGATAGGTTCCTGTAGGATGTCTGGGACACTTATATTGTTAGTGTTACGTTCGTCCAGGTACCTTGGAGGATGTTTGTTTTTTAACATGCTTAATTCTGTTTATCCCTATTGCTTGTGATCTGGATTGTATGATGTGTGTGTTCTGCTGAATATGTATGTTAAGCATGTTTGAAGCTAGGGTTCCCTGAATTGTTACTAGGGTGTTGGCATGTAGATTGTTGTTTTCTGCCACCGTGCTTTCTTGTTCATTGACTGCATGTCTTGTTTGCAATTATTCTAGTATCCTGGACTTGTTGTTTGAAATATTCTGTAGACCTAGGCTGCTTAATGTGTTAGAGTCCTTAGGGTTCCCGAGTGACAGTCGAGTTGCGTGCTGGCTCAGTTTGCTCAGGACTGCCCAGTGTGTTGTAGTCCAGGACAACCGTGTGTGTTGTTGTCCCCTATTAGTCCAGTGTGTAGCTAAACAGGATCAGCAGGACTGCCTAGTGTGTTGCAGTCCAGGACAACCCAGTGTGTTGTTGTCCCCTGTTAGCCCAGTGTGTTGCTAAACAGGTTAATCAGGACTACCTAGTGTGTTGCAATCCGGGACTAGCCCAGTGTGTGCTGTCCCTTTGTTGGCCCAGGGTGTGCTGACCAGATTTAGGATTGGCCCAGTGTGTTGCTGATCCCAGGCTAGCCCAGTGTGTTACTGCCCGTGTTGCTCCAAGACTAGCCCAGTGTGTTGTTGTCCCATATTTAGCCTGATGTGTTGCTAATCGTGTTGAGCGAAGCGCCCAATGTGTTGCAATTCGAGCTACCAGCAGGTGTGTTCTGATCCCGGACAACCCGGCATGTTCTTTGTCCTTAGTTAGCCCAGTGTGTGCTAACTCTGCTTGTTGTATTGTTTAGCCTCTGAGATTGATTAGCTGTTTCTTCTGTGTGTTAGCCCAGTGTGTGCTAACCCTGTCTAGCTTTGAGCTTAGACCTTGATGTTGTTTATCCTGGTATGTAAATTGATGAAACTGCCATGTTCTTGATTGATGCATGTATGCTAGGATGCTAGAGGATTTTTTGTTCGTATTGTACCCCGAATTGGGGAATTCTTACTAAGTGCTTTATACTCACCCTTTCTGTGGTTTTCTCCACCAGGTAACTTGGCACAACATCAAGGTGGCTAGCGGAGGGGCTAATGGATCATGGGAAAGGTTGATGCATGTCTTGAGTCTTTCCATTCTAGTCATGAAAGTGTCTTAGGGAATTTGTATTGGATTTTAAAAGAGTTGTGTAATTGTTTTAAATTCACTCTGGCCAGAGGCTTGTTTTATTGATTTTACTTGTTAACTCAAAGGAGTTTTTAAGTTCAATATTTTAATAAAGATGTTTTGAATTTCAGTCTATTGCATCTTTTAATGAGTAAACATCTAAAAGTAAAGACTATTTAGGACCATTTAGTGTCGGGTCTTTACAATCATCTTTGCCTCCCCATCGTGTTGTTGCCGAGCCAAGCCTTGAGAGGCCAAGCCGTGAGCCTTGGTGAGCCTTGTGATTACTAAAACCCCTAGCATCCTTCTTGATCTTGATATTGATCTTGGACTTGACCAAACCCTAATCGAGACCTCTCCACTCCCTTCCCCTTGCTTGGCCGAGAGGAACTCCACCCCTAGTTGTCGGGAGATCACCTTGTTCTTTATCTTGTCTAGCCGCAAGCTTCGAATCATCACCTTGCCGGGAGAAGTCTTGAGGTTCTTGCGGCCGAACTTGAGTGGTAAGTTCTTCACCGAGAACCATAGCTTGCTGGTTGGGTGAGCCTTAGTCTTGTTCTTGTTGTTTTGCAAGCTCCGATCGAAGACGAGAGGGTTCCCGCATTAAGCCCTAGCAGTCGTGAGCAGTTTCCTAGCCGAGCATACTCCCGAGGTGAGTTTCCTAACCTAGCCGTGGGGATGGATGCTTGGTTGGGATGGATTGTTTGTTGTTTTGACCCAACTAACTTGTGTTTCGTTGTGTTGGAGGTGAAGCCTAGCCGAATCCAAGAGGTTGTTGAGAGAGAGCCGGAAGCAATCCCTAGCCCTAGCCTAGCTGAGAGCTCCCATGGATAAACCCAAGGAGCTTGGCTGAGAGCATGGTGTAGCCTACTAGGTAACTTCCCGGTTCCTGTTTCTCTTGAGTTTAGTTTAGAAATAACTAAAATAGGTTTTTAATATATTTTATGTATGTTTTGCTAGGATGTGTGATTCTGAAGCTCAAGGAGCATTGTCTTATTTACTGCTTGTTTCCATGTAAGGATTTCTTACTTGGGTTGTGTGGACCCTGCGATGTATCATGATTGTGCCTTGTATGTTTGTTGATTGTTATGAGCATGTTAATGATAGGACAACTATGATTGATCTCTTGCTAGCATGTTTGCGTGTTTGTACATGTTAGTGCCATGCTAGGTTTGTTCCTCCAGCATGCTTTTGATTCCTACTTTAAGTTCGTAGTATCATGCTAGGTTATGTGTGTATGTTGTTGAGCATGTATGTTTAGCCAGGAATCATTTACTATGTATTCTTAGATAGAACAGTAGGGTTTGTCATCATCTGGTGGCTGAGAGCGGACATAACGTACTTTGTCCCCACCAGTCGGGATTCAGTGCGAAGCATAACGTACTTTTCTTCCACCTCGGCAGCCGATGTGGATTTGCTTCCGCATCGGCATAAGCCTAGTTTGTATCCTGCTAGAGCAGAACCTTGCCAACGGTGTAAGCCTACCTTGGCCGGTTCTTAGCTTCAGGTCGGTGGTACAGGCTGTACAAATGAGTGTCGAGGGCCTCACACTACTGTATTCAGTGACACCGCTTTTGAATCATTAGGCATGCGTACCTGACCTGCGTAGTTTGTCCCTAGGCCCTCACATTTACTCTGGTTGCAACAGCATGCGGTGTGCGCGCACACGCATCAGTTGCCGGTTCGGAGTGCTCCCCCGGGCTAATGTTCGTGAGTACACCACTTCTGCTCCAGTTTAGAGCAAGACTTCGGGTACTCTCTAGTAGTCAAGTTTTAGCTAGTCGAGGGTAAGAGACCCTCGAGGACACCTATTTGGGATTGGTTTTTGAGCTGATCATACGGTTGAGGGAGAAAGACCCTCAAGGGTGTCTAACATCTATTGGGATCGGTTTTTGAGCTGATCATTTGGCCGAGGGAGAAAGACCCTCAGGGATGTCTCGAGATTGGTTAGGAGAACCACATTAGGCCAGAAGTAGGAGACTTCCGAGGTTTCTGGATTTGCCCTGAAAGCTCGTTGAGCTAAGATCTGTGTTGGTAACTGTTTGCATGTATACTAGGGTGCTAGATGGCTGATGTATTGTATTGTACCCCGGTTGGGGATTCTTATTGAGTATGTTTATACTCACCCTTATTTATGTGGTTTTTCCACCAGGCAACTTGGGACAGCACCGGGACGGCTAGCGAAGGGAGCTGTTTGATCATGGGAGCTGCCGGCACTCTGTTGTGTCTTTCTTTATGCATTGTTATTTCAGCATGTAGTTGGACATGGAGTCCTTTAGGGGAACTTAGTGAATTGTGGTTTAGAACTATTTGAATGTTTTTATAAACACTGGCCAGGCAGGTTTTAAGTTATTGATTTACTTTATGAAAATTGCTGTTGAGTTTAAATGTTCCCCGCTTCGTTGTTTGAAAATTTTTAAATATGAGCACTAAACCGTTTGTAAACAAATTTTACTTGCATGCTAAGTGAGAACTTAGGTTTAGGACCGTATTTCGGGTCGGGTTCTTACAAGGTTAGCACACAACTGGGCTAACTTGGACAACATGCTACTGGGCTTGTCCTGGACAGCATGCAACTGGGCTTGTCCTTACTATGTTGGGCAGCACGCAACTGGGCTCAACCCTAATACAGCTCAAACTTGGCTGTCAATGGATAGCATGCCACTAGGATAGTCCTAAGCATAGTCGGGTGGCACGCAACTGAGCCAAACCTTGGATTGGCAACGCCACTGGGCCAATCTGGATCGACAACGCAATTGGGTCGATCAAGGATCGCACACAACTGGGTGAGTTCGAAAAGAGGCTCAGGTGGCTCGAAATTGGGCCAAACCTGTAAGGACCCGACCGTAAACATGGTACTAAATGGATCCATACTTCAGCTTGCACACTAAAATAGTAAAGAATTAAAAATAAACAATGCAATTTCCTATGTAAACCTGTCAAATCCTGGAACCTGTTCAAAACATTTATTTCAACTTGTAACAAGCAACCCTGGCAAGAGTTTATTTCAAAACCAACATATTTCAAAGCATGACATTCCAAGTATTTACGTAAGTTCAAACAAAACTCAACAACAGTTTAAAACATCCAGAAATACCAAAACAGTTAAACAGGTTCCAAATTGTAAAAATCCTAGGGCTTTGTGCCTGATACATGCTGATAACAATAATGACAAAATAAAGTAAGCAGAGTTGTCGGTGGAGTCCCATGATCGAGCAGCCACTCCTCTAGCCGACCAGTCGCTGTCCAAGGTTACATGGTGGAAAACCACAGAAAATAAGGGTGAGTATAAACATACTCAGTAAGAATGCCCAACCAGGGTACAGTACGAACATCAATCATACGACACACTAGTATGCATACAACCGCTAGCAACACAGATCAAACCCTTGAGTTAACCATGCAACTCTTGAATCATCGGGGTCTCTTACCACCGACCTAGTGATCAGCTCAACAATTGATCCTGAAACTGGGACAAGTATGTCCAATAACTTGGACCTGAAGGTCTAAACATCTGGGACACGGATGTCCAATCACTGGGACAAGATACGTTATGTCCAAATTGCTGACCAGCTCTCTAATTTGGTCCTGAACACTCGGGAGAGTACCCAGTGTCTGGTTCTAGACTCATAAAGGAAATAGTGTACTGTAAGCATTATCTTGGGGGAGTTCTCCTCCTGGTGCCTAATGCCCGTGCGCGCACACCACATGCTGCTACAAACCGTGTAAGGACGTGGGACCTAAACGTGCTACACTAGCCCAGGTATGCATGCCTACGACTCGAAGCAGTGTCACTGAACATACAGTAGTACAAGGTCCGCGACACTCAACTGTTAGCAACATAAGACCACCGCACGCCTGAAGCTAAGAACCAGCCATGACAGGCTTACACCGTCTGTTGGGTTCTACTCTAGCAAGCTACAAACTAGGCTTATGCCGATACAGGAGCTCATCTGTACCAGCTACCAGGGCAGAAGCATCATACGTCGTGCAACTTGCGATCCCGACCCGTGGGGACAATATACGTTATGTCCGCTTTCAGCCTCTAGATGAAGACAAACCCTAACAAGTCTATCTAAGAGTTCCACCATGTGCCTTAACAGGCCAAACAAGCTCAACAGATAACAATGGAATGCATGCCGGAGAACAACCTAGCATGGTACTAACATGTCACGGGAAATATACATGCTAGCCATAACAGGACAGGATATCAAATCATAACATGTTCGTAAACAATCAAGCATAGCCTATCCACTAACATGCTCATAACAGTCAAACATATAAATGTAGCAGTTATGATGAACGCTGGGCCCACACAACCTCGATAAGAAATCCTTACCCGAAAACAAGCAGAACGAACACAAACAAGTTGCTCCTTGGCTGTAGAATACCAAGCCTAGCTACAAGTAACCTAACAAATAACTGAACACACTATTACTAACCAAACTAACTAAATAACTAAATAGCTAAGCCGAGCTAAGGTTAGAATTTACCGAATCCCGAATAGGTGCTTGGGACAACCTCTCGGCCAAATAGGGGCTCTCGGTAAGGACTAAGCTGACACGACTCTTGGTAAGGCAGCTCTTGACTAGGCAAACAACAAACACAAACACACACATTAGCTCTCGACGAGAGGCAAACAGCAACAAATAAGTAACCTCGAGAAAAGGGGCTTACCCAAGCGAAGCTCACTCGGCAGCTCGACAAAGGCTCTTGGCAGCCAAGACAGTGACACGGGCGGGCTTTGTGCAAACACGAACGGCAAGGCAACGTGCAACAAGGCGCTTGTGGCTGCGCGTGCAAGTGAACGAGCAAGGGTTGCGGATCGGCAAGGTGATGCGGCTGTGGATGCATCGCGAAGGGGTTGCCTCTGCAGGTGATGAGGTTCGGCCAAAGGCACCCGTGCATGCTGTGCTACGGATGCGATAGGCGTGGCTTTCGGTTGCGTGCTGTCGGATCGGAGGAGGAACTCGGTAGCTTGAGGCTTGAGATGGAGAGGAGAATGGAGATTGGCAATGGGGCTGTTCTCGGCCAAGGAGGGGTGTGGTTAGGGCTTGATTGTGAAAAAGAGTGAGAAAGAAAAGGAGATCGTACCTTCCTGGGAAGCTTGATCGATCGGTAAAGGAAAGGGAGAAGGTGAGTTTGGGATTTGGGAGAATGGGAGATCGCAAACGCCAAAAGCCTCTAGAAGAATTCGATCGACAATTTCCTTCTTGTCACTTGAATTGCACAAACACTCCTCTCATGCCACGTGTCCCTCTTGATTGTCGATTCCAACCCTGGCCATCTCCCCTTCAAGTCCTGCGAGGGATACTTTTAAAACTCTTTAATTTACTTTTCCAAAACAAGCTTCCCAAGGACTAGCTGGCCATAGGTTTAAATCCTAACAGACGCACTTTTAACTTCCTATTTCTTCTTTTTAAAACAAGCTTCCAAAGTCTGGTTGGTTACTGGTTCGAGTCCTAGCAGCAACACTAATTAATACTTAATTTAAACAACAACCAACCCCAACTCCTAGCCATCTGGGTTTGAGTCCTAGCTCGATCACTTCTCTTTTCAATTCTTCTTTTTCAATCCAAGTCACCAAAACACAAGGATAGATTCCAATACCAAGAACCTGAAACTGAATAAAATCTCTGAGCTTAGCGAAAGACTAAAACAACCCTAACGGCCTAACAGACCAACTAAAATAATAATCGAACAAACTTGGGGAACCGAAACAGAAATCTGGGTCGTTACAATACTCCCTCCTTTTTAAGAATTTCGTCCTCAAAAGTCCTGAAACTAAATCAACTCTAGGGAAAACTTCACTGAACTTTAACCACCTGAACTTCCTGTTAAAACTACATCAGTTCCTCCTCGAAACCCAAAACCTTCATCGGTTCCAAAGGCTCAAAGCCACAACGTCAACGAGTCTGCCATAAACTACCTCAACCAAAACGAGATATACACAGAGCTCCAAAGAAAGAGACACGACAGCGCTAATCGGTAAGCCACTGCTACGACTCGCTCCAACTCTCAAATGGTCCTACAACCCTGGGGCTCACCTATCCCCGCTTACCAAAACTCAGAACGCCTCACCTCGGTGCTACTTTCGACAAACATGCTGACTGATCACAAGCTCTAAAACACTACGTCGGGCACTAGTGTAACTTCCCTGAATACTCACAGCTGTTAACAAATAGCCTCAACCCTACACCAAGTCGACAATCAACTAAACCTCTCAAGTCCCAGAAACCAGTCGACCTTTACTCCCTTCATAGGAGACCAGCGAACTCCAATGCTTGCCTACAAACCTCAATGGAACCATCTGAACCACCGACTGGTGACTGATCCTAAAAGAAAACTTCACCAACTGGTACTGGTCCAAACAACTAAGCCACTAACTTAATAAGAAATCACCTTACAAAGGGCAAGGGGCGCACTCCTAGTTCACCAGACAGCTAAACACAAACTGAGTATTCCTCTCAGGGTGCTCGCCACCCCAAGAATGATTCCCAACGATCTCCCCGTAAAGTCTCTGAAACAAACTAGACGACTTCAACCACTCAACGAGCTCCTGCACGGCTCCTTCACATGCTAATCACACACCTTTGTTGAAACTTCAGCCACAACTTCACTAAACAACAAGGTTAGGGCACACGCCCAACACGGGCAAACCAACAAACTGGGGCCCCTCAACGACCAACCACGATCATTCCAACGTAAAGCTCTACCAGTAACTGGCCTAAAAGAAAGCACAGCCAGACCAGGAATCAACCAAAATCCTTTCATGGCAATCCCGAGTAACAAGGAAGATAACACCACGCGGCTACTAGCAAACACAACAACTTGGGGGATACGAACTCAAAGGTCCAACTAACTAAGGGCACTGAACAACTGTGCCAACCTACTCAACTCTAGCTCAGCTATAACACCAACTGAGAATGCGCAACAACTAGGAACAAGACCTAAGAAGGGCTTGCTCTACTAAAACTCAAATCCAAGCATACAATGGGGCGGAGCTCGCCTCAAAGGTGGCACGTAACTCACAAGTCCAACTGGTTACTCAAAAGGACTTCTTCCTTTTAACTTAGGCTAAAAGCATCTTCCAACTAGAAACTCCACGCACGGGACATCCCAAAGAATACAAATAACAACAACAACAATGGATGGCGGGTCACAAGTAACACAAACCAGCAAGGCTACCTCAAAGGTTAAAAATCGAGGCTGGCAACCATGGTGCAACTTGACCACCTCGAAAACTAGGGGTTTCTCAATTCCAAAGATCCAACAACTTCCAGCAACAACACAAACTCTTGAACTGGACTGACCACTACCCTTGCGTGGTCGATCAACTTGCAACTTGCTAGCAATACAACGCAGGAATCCTTTAACTGGGTTGGCCGCTGGCCTCAAGTAGCTGAACAACTAATCAACTTGCTAGCTCCACTACAACCAACTCCATAACACAGGAGCTAACCTGACTTCTCCTATGCGGAAACGGTTTCTTGCAAGTGGACTTCCGAAGGACAGCAGACTCCACAAACGCTTGTTGTCTTGCTCAAACAAAAGTGACAACAACCAACTCTCTCAGAAGCAACATCAGTGGGATTTCACAACAGACTGGACCACCAACCCAGAACTAGTAGTACTCACCCAAACTTCGAGGAAGGGTCAACTCCCGAAACTCCCCAAACAGGAACAAGTCCTCAGGGCAACGCCCGCTTGCTCCAACCAAGCTAACTCTTGAAACAACATGGAAATCACACCTTGGTCAACACCAAGCACCACCTTGCTAACAACTCTGAAACCAACGCGAAGGTTACTAAGAACAACTCTAGCTTGTTAACCGACCATAAAGCTTCCAGAAACTCAACCGAGGTCCACTGCCTGGGTCTGACTGAGCTCTGGTGAGGCTCTTCATAACTTAGGGTTCCTCCGACAACCCTCGGACACACATTATCGTCAAACGGTCTAACAGTCAACTAGTGCACGGGCAACAACTCCCTCTAGCATCTCAACAATGCTAGCCAGCTCCAACTCCTCGAAAAACAAAGAAGACTAGAAATGCTACAGAATGTGTCATCCTCCTACTCAAAGCATTAGCCACATCGTAGCTTCTACCCAGGGTAAGGATCCAAACAACACTCTTAGCAACGACGGTCAGAAACTGCGCGGTTTCGCTACATCCGCTCTTGTTTGTACCATCTGAACTCCAACCATCAAACAACAAGAGGTATCTCTAACCAGGTCGAGGTCCAACTAACAAAACTTGCCTAAAGCAACAAACCTGCTACGAGCATGGAAACCTTACAACCAACCTAGGGCACTTTACATCAAACTGAAGCCCTATCACCTCAAGGACTGAGTACTGGCTCCACAACACGAACCATGCGTGGTTGTCAAAACTTACACCACTGAACAAGCTACACAAATGTACACCGACGTGTACAGCTTCCTATTGTTTCCTTAAGATCCAAGTCCCACAAGTACTCTCACTCAAAGGTAACATTCGCCTCCTAGTAGAGCCACAGCTAACATAAGAGCATCAAGAGTTCAAACTCCACACGAGGTCAACTCCCAATGAAACACAACATTGGCCAACATACTGTACAAGAGCATAACAGCACCAAACTAACATACCTCGTACCAATGCGTCCACTAGATGTGCTCCGCACAAACCAAACAACTCTTGGCTCCACTGCTGGATCAATCTCGCATCATCGATGCTAAGTCTACTCAGACTAAGGTAACTCAAGGGTAGTTCAATCGCACTACCAACAAACTGGCTCACATGATCACAACACAAGCGCGAGAACTCGAACGCCCTAGCCCTTAAAAACCTTCAACAACCTTCGTACCCAACTCTCAGTAACCCTGGAAAAGCTCCTACTTTCCTTCGTACATCGTTACACTTATAGTCATCTGACTACCACCGAGCTAAATCTCTCAAGCAACCCCAAGCAGGTGCAACAACAGTAAACGGGTACAATGAACCAGGTGCAACAACAGCAACCCCATAGAACCACCTGCACAACTGGTGCAAACTGGCCTGAACCTAGGATTCCTCGCAAAGCTTGGTGCCAACAAGCACTACATCTTTTACAACACAGAACAGCTACAAGCGAGCTCTACGTCTTATTGTAGGTGGGACAAGGAAGGTCACAACTCCAGGTGAAGGGAACACTGACACTTCAAACAGGAATCTTGACACTCGAGCAATCTAGTCTCTGGCATCTCGTCTAATAGACGTGCCACGATCTACTCTTGCATCTCCACTCGATGCTCAACAAATACTCCAGTCAACTCTCGAAAGGCAGCAACTAACTCCACTTTCGAAACATGCTAACAAAAGAGTGCTCCACTCTACTAGCCAACTGGAAGCCACAGACGGATCAAGTCTCGACAAGTAGACTTCATACTGCACTCTGGCTTCGGGGTACTAACAGAACTGGCTGCAAACCAACAGCAGGCTTGCAAGCGGTCAAATATTAACATGATTTCCCAACTTCGAAAAGAACAACTTGAAAAAGGGGTTATCTGTTCATCAGCTGAAAATCATACCCAAAGGGTTGCATTATCTGCTAAGAAATTACATGCTGCTGCCCACATTGTTATGCCAACAACTACACCCCAAATTAAGGTGAAAAAAGGGGTTATCTGTTCATCAGCTGAAAATCATGCCCAAAGGGTTGCATTATCTGCTAAGAAATTACATGCTGCTGCCCACATTGTTATGCCAACAACTACACCCCAAATTAAGGTGAATTACTAATATGATAAATGATATGTATACATAGCTTCATTTTCATTCATTTTGGATCAAAATTTAATATGATATTATTATATAGGTAGATGCAGTGAAGATATTAGAAGGAGATGTTGAACTTTTTGGCAATACTTTCGATGAAGCATAAAAAAGAGCTCTAGGGCGGAGCAAAAAGGAAGGGCTAACATTCATACCTCCTTTTGATAACGAGGATGTTGTTGTCGGCCAAGGTACTGTTGGGATGGAAATTTCACGCTAAATGAGAGGCAAAATCCATGCCATTTTTGTTTCTATTGGTGGTTGTTGAAGAATGATTCAAAGTTATTGTTATTTGTTCCTTAATTGGCTAATAGTTAGTTTCTTTATTTTTCTTAGTCAAATTGTTCCATCTTTTTTTTGTTCCGTTTCTCCAACAAAAGTGGTATCAGAGCCAGGTTCGATTGACAGCAGGCATTTACTATGGCAACAAACAGCAATGTTATGAGTATTTCTCAACCAACAATTCCCATCTTCAATGGTGATTGCTACAAATTTTGGTTCATCAAAATGAAGACCTTGTTCAAATCTCAAGAGCTGTGGGATTTAGTTGAGAATGGGTATCACGATCTAGACGAGGAGGCAAGATTGAGGGAGAACAAAAAAAAAAGGATTCAAAAGCATTATTCTTCATTCAACAAGCAGTTCATGATACAATTTTTCAAAAATTGCAGCTGCTACAATAGCAAAAGAAGCTTGGTCAACTTTGCAGACAGCGTTCCAAGGAACCTCCAAAGTAATAATGGTAAAATTACAAACTCTTCGTCGTGATTTTGAGAATTTCAAATGCATAAGGGAGAATCAGTGCAGGATTATTTTTCTCGAGTGGGTGCCATTGTTAATCAAATGAGATCATACAGAGAAGACATTTCTGATAAAATTGTTGTTGCAAAAGTGTTGCGGAGTTTGACTTTAAAGTTTGACAATGTAGTTTCAGCCATTAAAGAGTCGTAAGACTTAACTACCTATTCATTTGATGAATTGAAGGGATCACTCTTATCTCATGAGGAAAGATTTAAAAAATATGAAGAGAAGCATGAAGAAAAAGCCTTTCATGTGGGGGAGGCATTCAATACAAATGAAAGAGTATTTTTTGCTGGCAAAGGTAGTGGTAGAGGAGGATTTCGAGGAGGAGGTGGTCAAGGTAGAGGACGTAGTAATGAGCATTCATTAAATTCCAAATGGGACAGCAAAGAAATAGAAGTAGTATTCAATGCTACCACTATGGTAGCTTTGGGCATGTGAAAGCCGATTGTTGGAAAAGGGATCAACAAGCTAGTTATGCAGAACAAGCTAGTTATGCAGAGAAGGAGGAGGAGGAGGAGGAGGAGGAGTTGAAGCTATCCATGGCATATCAGGAAGAGGCAAATACTTCCAACAACATCTGGTTTTTGGACAGTGGGTGCTCTAATCACATGACCGGAATCAAATTGTTGTTCAAAGAACTTGATGAGTCTTACAAAATGAAGGTGAAAATTGGAGATGACAATCAAGTGCAAGTAGAAGGAAAATGAATAGTGGCTGTCAACAATGGTCATAGTAACACAAAGCTTTTGTAAAATGTTTATTTTATTCCCACTCTAACTCAAAATTTATTAAGTGTTGGGCAACTTATGGCTAGTGGGTATTCCATCTTTTTTTGTGATGCATCATATGTGATTAGAGATAGAAAAATCAAACTAGATAATTGTTGATGTTCGCATGACACCAAACCAACTATTCCCATTTGAAATTTCTAGTGTAGAAAGTCATGCACTTATAGCTAAGGAAGCTAATGAGTCTAGATTGTGGCATTTATGGTATGTGTATTTACATGTAAAAGGACTAGCATTGTTGAGTCAAAAGGAAATGGTTTTTGGACTCCCAAAAATTGAGTCTATAGAATTTTGTGAAAGGTGCACTTATGGGAAACAGTGTAAAAATCCATTTACTACAGGAAAATCTAGAAGGGCGTCTAATTGTTTTGAGATTGTACATGCTGGCTTATGTGGTCCTATGCAAACAAAGTCGTTTGGTGGGAGTAGCTATTTTTTGCTATTTACAGATGATATTACTCTCATGAGCTAGGTGTACTTTCTACAAAGAAAATCGGAGACATTTGGGCATTCAAGAAGTTCAAGGCACTAGTTGAAAATCAAAGTGGCCTTAGTCTAAAAATTCTTCGAACTGATAGAGGAGGAGAATTATTGTTTGGTGATTTTATTCAATTTTGTGAAGAACATGGAGTACACAAAGAATTAACAACTCCATACACATGAGAGCAAAACAGTGTTGCTGAACGAAAAAACCGAACAGTTGTTGAAATGGAAGAAGTTTGTTGAAGGGAAAAGATTTGCCAAATGATTTATGGGCAGAAGGGGTAGTTACTGCTGTTCAGTTGTTGAATTTATCACCAACAAAGGTTGTACAAAATCAAACTCCATACAAGGCTTGGAATGAGAGGAAACCTTGGGTAAGCCATTTGAAAGTCTTTGGTTGTATTGCTTATGTCTTGTCTAACTCACCAAATCGTAGCAAACTTGATGAGAAATTATTAAAATGTATTTTTATTGGTTATTCTTCACAATCAAAAGCTTATAGATTGTATAACCCAGTTAGTGGCAAAGTGATTATAAGCAGGAATGTAGTTTTCAAAGTAGATGAAAGCTGGAACTCGAAAGAAAGTTCAAGTGATGTTCAACTTGAAATTCAAATTGAAAATGAAGCTTTACAAAGTGAAGTGCAGCCACCTGTTTTTGTAAGTTCATCAAACTTATCTCCTTCAACTTCACCAAGTTCGAGTTCAAGCAACAAAAGTTCAACTTTTGATGACACTCCTCCAAGAAAACAAAAATCTTTGAGGGAAACTTTCGAGACAACACAAGCATTATTTGTAGCTGATCCAATGGCCTTTAGTGAAGCAGTAGACAGAAAATAATGGTTGGATGCTATGAAAGAGGAAATTGCAACAATAGAGAAAAATAATACATGAATACTTACAGACTTGCCTGATGGTAAGAATGCAATTGGTTTGAAATGGGTATTTAAAATGAAGTATCGTTCAGATGGAAGTATTGAGAAGCAAAAAGCTTGGTTGGTGCCAAAAGGATACGCACACCAGCAAGGCATTGATTTCAAAGAGACATTTTCTCCAATTGCTCGTTTTGAGACAATTAGAGTTGTTTTAACTTTAGCTGCACAAATGCAACTGCCTGTGTTTCAATTTGATGTTAAATCGGCTTTTCTAAATGGAGAGTTGCAAGAAGAGGTGTATGTTCTACAACCTGAAGGATTCATGATCAAAGGCGAAGAGGAAAAAATATACAAGTTACAAAAAGCTCTTTATGGACTGAAACAGGCTCCAAGAGCATGGTACAAAAAGATAGATTCTTACTTTCTTTAAAATGGGTTTGAGAGAAGTAAGAATGAGCCAAATTTGTACATGAAAAAGGAAGGAAAAAATCTATTTTCTTTCCCTTTGCCTTTATGTAGATGATATGATATATATGGGTTCATCCTCTATTTATATTGATGGATTTAGATGTTGCATGAGGAAGATATTTGATATGACTTATCTGGGTCTTCTACATTACTTTTTGGGATTAGAAGTGATTCAAGCTGATGATGGGATCTTTGTCTCGCAAAGGAAATATGCTCTGGATACTTAAAAGGTTCAATATGATGAATTGCAAAATTGTTGCTACTCCTATGAATTTAAATGAAAAGTTACAAGTTGATGATGGTACTGAACTTGCTGATACAACACAATTTAGGAGTCTTGTGGGTGGTTTGATTTACTTGACACATACACGCCCTGATATTGCTTTTTCCATAGGAGTTATTTCTAGATTTATGCACTATCCAACAAAGCATCATCATCGAGCAGCGAAAAGTGTACTTCGCTACATTGCTGGAACAAGTGATTTTGGGTTGTGGTATGGATGCGTTTCAAAGTTTGAATTGAATGGATACACTGATAGCGATTGGGCTGGTTGTTTTGATGATAGGCACCTCTGGTTACTCTTTTAATCTTGGGTCAGGTGCTATTTTTTGGAGCTCAAAGAAGCAAGAAACCACAACATTATCTTCCTCTGAAGCTGAAGATGCTGATGCAACTTCAACATCATGTCAAGCGGTGTGGCTGAGGCGTTTACTCATAGATTTTGGGCAAGAAAAGAAATGAGCAACTGTGATATGGTGTGATAACAAAGCCGCAATTGCAATGAGTGAGAATCCAGCATTCCATGGGCGAACAAAGCACATCGACATTCGAATTCATTTTATTCGTGAGCTGGTAGATGAAAGTCAAGTTCAACTGAAGTATTGCAACACCAATGAGCAAGTTGCAAACATCTTTACGAAGTCACTTCCTTACGGAAAAACATGAGTACTTTAGAGCCCAACTTGGAGTGTGCAACTTTGTATCAAGGGAGGCTATTAAAGAATGATTCAAAGTTATTGTTATTTGTTCCTAAATTGGCTAATAGTTAGTTTCTTTATTTTTCTTAGTCAAATAAGTTGTGAAGAGAGTGGCAAAAATCTCTCAAGTTTGTTAAGTTATTTTTAGATTTCATTTGCTTTGTAAATGCCTATTTAAAGGTATGTTATTTCCTTTTTTTACTGTAATGAAAATAATTATCACAATGATCAATTAGTTTTCCATCTTTTTTTTGTTCTGTTTCTCCAATAGTGGTGGCGGTCTGGCTTCTGGCATTGCCTCATTTTACAAGATCGTTTATAAAGATGTGATGTTAATCGTAACTCATATTCAATTTATGTTTTTATGGTTGATAGGTGATTTATTACTTTGTTTATTATGTCTTTGTAAGGTATAGGTGAAGATATTTGGAGTTGAATCAAATGACGAAAACTCCATAGCTCAAGCCTTGGTTCGCGATAAGATAGTGAATGTAACTGATATCGGACATTTTGAGGATGGTGTAGCTGTTCAACAAGTTGGTGAAGAGACTTTTCGAATTTGTCGAGAAGTCCTCAATGATGTAATTCTTGTAGACAAAAACTTGATATCTTCCGCAATAAAGGTACTGCAAGAAAAACGGTCTTAGGCGACGTTTTATTAACGTTGGGAAAGAAAACGTTCCTTAAACCGGCCTTAGCGACGTTTTTTAAAAACGTCGCCTAAAATATGGCTTAGGCGACGTTTTATTAACATTGGGAAAGAAAACGTCGCCTAAACCGGGGGTTATGTGACGTTTTTTAAAAACGTCGCCTAAAAAATTTCTTTTTCATAAAAGAAACAATCCTAGCCCTTCATCATCATCTTCTTCTTCTTTTTCTCCTTCTTCTTCTCCAACCCAAACCCCACTCCCCCATCTACCAACAGCTGCCGCCACCGCCCTCAGCTCCCCACGCCGCCGCCGGCTCGAACCACGCCGCCGCCCTCGTCGCGAGCGGCCACGAACAGCCCCTTCGTGCGCACGCTCCCACATCGATCTCCCCCATCGCAAACAGCCCCTGCTCGTACCTACCCACGCCGATCTCCCCCTTCACGTTTATCTCCTCTTCGCGTGGATCCCCTCTCGTCGAGAGCAGCCACGAAAAGCCTCTTCGATCTCCCCTCGTCGCGAGCAGCCACGAACAGCCCGTTCGCCACTCCCGTCCCCACCGAGCCCAACTCCTCCCCGCGAAGATAGTTCGATTGTGATTGCGATCGGTACGTATTTCTCTATTTCGTCTACCCAAACATCTATTTCAATCTCAATACTAGCTTATTGAACTTAAAAAAGAAAAAGAAAAGGGAAAACCAATAGCAATTCATTTGTATATACATTAATCATAATTTGCAAAATAAGAAGAAAAAAGAAGAAGTTAATTTGCACCATGAGTTTTACATGTGTAAGTAGTGTAATATGTGTATAGTTAAAGTTAACAAATATATATGTGCCAACATAATGAGTTTATTGTATAACTATAATTTATGTTTTATAGCGACATAACTGATTCAAGACATTTCAATGCCTTAAATAACTTAATTTTTTAACTCACAAATACAACATTCGCTTAAAATGAAAGGTTAATAGTTGAATCTTATGTATGTTTTATATAGATTCTTTGTTAAACTTCATTTCTATTCATGAATTAAGGTTAATAGTTAAATGTAATGTATGTTTTATATATTATTCTTGGTTAAAACTTCATTTATATCTATGGAAATTTTTTTATTGTGTATACACACACACACATATATATTTTTTGTGTTTTTTTTATATAGTGCGCCTTAGGTAAAAAAGCCCTCGCCTTTTGGTGCACCTTGCGCCTCAGGCTCCAGTGGGTCATTGCGCCTTAGTGCGCCTTGCGCTTTTTAAAACACTGTTAGAGGCTATAAATCCTCTCCCTATAAATATTGCTTAATAAAAAGAAATATATATCAAACATAGGTTTACCTTCTTAAATTCAATTACCTTCTTCACTATCTTTGTTGCTTTCCCTTCATTGTTTTCAATGGCACTCTCTAATGATTCACCTAAATCATGTAGGATAGTTCGACGCTTGAATCTGAGAGTGGTTATTGAAAGAGATTGAAGATGAACAAAGATTGGATAAAAAATAAAAATAGGTTGTCTGTTGAATATGCTGAAGGCATTAAACAATTTTTGGAAATGGCAAAGTCTCATGTCAATAGTGTTGGAAAAGTGAGATGTCCCTGCAAAAAATGTATGAACGTGTTGTGCCAAAGTATTCAAGGGGTAGAAACTCATTTGTTCATATATGGAATTGTGGAATCCTATCGTGACTGGATATATCATGGAGAACCTGTTAACTTACCTAGGTATGAAAGTCAAACAGTGAGGTCAGTACACGTCGAAAGGGTCAATTTAGTTGAGTCTAGTGGGCATAATGATGAGAATGAAATACTGACAATGTTGAATGACATGAACCGTCGTACTTTGGAATCAATTATAGTTGAAGAAGAAGATAATAATACTTATGAAAATGTTACACCCAACTACAGTAGACAAGATGATCGATCAACATCGTTTGATGATTTGATGAAAGAAGCATCTATTCAGATATATCCAGGATGTACTCGATTCTCCGCTTTCTTTTTTTTTGTAAAATTGATGCATCTAAAGACTATGAATAACTGGACCAATACCTCATTTGATTCGTTGTTGAAATTGTTAAAAGAATCGCATCATGACGGTGCTTGCATACCTGGTTCATTCTACTAGGCTAATAAGAAGTTTCGACAGTTGGGGTTGACTTACGAATCAATTCACGCATGCAAGTACGATTGCGTGTTGTATAGGAACGAATACAAAGATGCTGAACAATGCCCTACATGTGGAGAGTCTCGATATAAGACGAACAAGGATAATTCTAAGAAACTTCCCCACAAAGTGTTGAGACATTTCCCGTTAATACCTCGACTAAAGAGATTATTCTCTTCTAAGCATTATGCTTCTGATATGAGATGGCACAAGGAAAAACGTGTTGAGGAACCAGGAGTTTTGCGACATCCATCAAACGGTGAAGCCTGGAAACATTTAGACCTTCAATTTCCTGAATTTGCATTAGATTCTCGAAATGTACGATTTGGATTTTCTTCGGATGGATTCAACCCTTACGGTCATATGAGTACCACGTACAGTATGTGGCCTGTACAATTAGTGGTGTACAATCTACCACCTTGGAAATGCATGAAAGACACAAATATCATATTATCCTTATTAATTCCAGGTCCAAAATCACCAGGAAGGGAGATTGATGTGTACTTGCAACCACTAATTGAGGAGTTGAAAGAGTTGTGGAATAATGGTGTTCGCACGTTCGACTCATTCAAGAAGAAGTACTTCCAACTTCGCGCTTGCTTAATGTGAACCATAAATGATTTCCTAGCGTATGGTGACTTGTCTGGTTGGAGTGTGAAAGGTTACTAAGCTTGTCCTATTTGTAAAGAAGAAACTCTCGTTGTTGGTTTGAGAGGCAAGCGAGGATACATCGGACATCCACTGTATCTACCTAATAATCACACTTGGCGTAAAAGTAAATTGTTTAATGGAGAAAATGAATCTCGTGAACCTCCAATGGCATGGGATGGAGATCAGATATTGCATCAAGTAAGTCATATGAGATTTCATGTGCTTAGCAAGCATCCTTCTAAACAAGATAAGAAGAGGAAGCAAACTGAAAATAATTGGAGAAAAAAGAGCATATTTTTCGAGCTCCCATATTGGTCTAAACTTCTGTTAAGACATAAGCTAGACGTAATGTACATCGAAAAAAATGTGTGTGAGAATTTGCTAGGAACTATATTGAATATTGAAGGGAAGACCAAAGATATGATGAACGCTAGGACAGACCTCTAAGATATGGGAATACGAACAGAATTGCACCTACAAAACATAGGAGATAAAGAGCTTAAACCGCATGCATCATATACTCTCAGTAAAGACGAAAGAGTTGAATTCTGTAACTTTTTAAAAGCAGTCAAGTATCCTGATGGTTTTGTTTCTAACATAGGATGGTGCGTTAACGATTCAAAGTTAACGGGTTTGAAGACACACACTGTCATGTTCTGCTTCAAAGACTAATTTCTATCGGTGTTCGAGCCTTTTTACCTAAGGAAGTGTGTACTACGGTCGTTAAATTTTGTCAGTTCTTTGTGTTCTAAAACATTACGAGTATCTGATTTGGATCAGTTGCAAAAGGACATTATTATAATTCTTTGTAAAATGGAGAAAATCTTCCCACCTGCGTTCTTTGATATGATGATTCACTTGACTATCCATTTGTCATATGAATGTAAGTTGGTCGGACCAGTGAATTATAATTGGATGTATCCTTTCGAGAGAAGTTTAAGAATATTCAAACTATTCGTTTTGAATAAAGCACGGCCAGAAGGGTCGATTGCTGAAAGGTATGTGAACAACGAATGCTTGAACTTCTGTTCATTATATCTCACTAGTATTGATACGAGGTTCAATAGGGCAGACCGGAATAATGACCACAACACTAATGACGAACGGCTTGGAGAATATGAAGTATTCAAACAGAATGCACGACCAATGGGAGAGATGACACCAAAGACTTTATCTCATATTGACATGCAAAGATTACATTGGTACATTCTCCAAAACTGTGATGAGATAAATAATTATCTTATTCAACATTTAGAACTTCTTCGACCAGGTGTGATAAGTGCTGCCGACTTATATGCAAAACATGAAGAACAATTTCCAGGTTGGTTTAAAAAAAAGTTCTCAAAATGCGAGAAAATGGACATAATTGTGATGATTTGTATGCAATGGCAATGGGACCCAGTAGATTGGTTCGATTATATGAAAAATGCATAGTTAACGGTGTAAGGTTTCACAATATTGAGGTTAAAGAGCGTCGAACAACTTAAAATAGTGGTGTTAGGGTGCTAGACGAAGGGGGACCCAAAGATGACCCCTTGTACTATTACGGGGTACTAAGGGAAGTGTTTGATCTTGTGTACGTTAATAGGAGACGAGTTATGATTTTTAAATGTGATTGGTACAACACTGACACAAAAAAAGGTAGATTTCATTTCGAGCTAGGTTTGCGTTCAATTAACACGTCTCAATTTTGGTACAAAGATGAGCCATTTATCCTAGCCACACAAGCAGAACAAGTGTTTTATATAAGTGATCCAAAGTACGATCGAAATTGGAAGGTAGTGCAATTAGTACCGAATAAAAAACTATGGGATGTGCCTGAAGTGGAAGAGAAAGAGGATGAAGAACTTGATGAAATACAACTAGAAGGTCGAACGACTGTCGATGAGTGTATAGAAGAAAACAGATTAGATAGGATTCATGTCGAACCAATCATAGTTGATTTAACACTGAATAGGAGACAATCGTCAAATAATTTGGACGATTTCATCGACGACCATGAGATCCAAGATGATCGAGAAACATCTCCTGAAAGCCTCTCATTGGATGATTATTTTTCAGACTAATTAATATATACTTAAGTACGTTCTTATGGACTTCACTAGTTCGCTTTCTGATTTCATATAGTAATATTTATCTACTTCCTACAGTGTAGTCATGCCTGGTAATTTGTCGGGGATGTCTAACACATTATTTGATGAGACCGCTGATGATCATGATGTTGTTCCTGCGACTTTGCCTTCTGAGGAGACTCAGGAATTAGGTATGATTTTATTTGTTTAGTTCGTTCACAAATTTTTTCATTGGTTTCTAACATTTAATCACGTGCAGATAGTACATTTAGATCTCGACGCTGTCGAGGTATTTCGACTGGCGCTGAGTTGGAGAAGAACGTAACTAATCACGACATTCTTAGTGTCCAATTCAGTCAGGAGTACGAAAAGGTTGTTTGACCAATTGCAAGTAGCTTGAGTCAGCAGATCGGGGTGCTTGTGAGAGGGTCATTTCCTGTGACTCTCAATAAATGGAAAGAGGTCACTCCAGAATTGAAGAACCTAGTGAAACAAAGACTCTTGGTATGTTTAAAAACACATAGTTCGTATTTTATGCAAAATTTTGTTCTATTAATCTATACATTTGTTTTACACAGTCACACTTCAACATAGACCTTAGTAATCCTATGGTAAGCAAACATATAGAGGACGTGATGCAAACCACGTTCAAGGCCTACAGATGCTCGTTGCACAAACATTACAAGTAAGTAACATATTAACTTATACGTATGTTGTTTCACTTTTAATACATCATAACTAACCATACATTATCATTTTTTTAGGCTTCTTGATCCGACAATTCGACGATCGAACCCACATATTAGCATAACGGATCCAGCTGATTGGGAATATTTGTGCAATAGATGGGAGGACCCGGAATTCACATCCAAGTCAAAGAAGGCTGAAAAAAGTAGATCTCATGTTAAATACAATCACGTGGCAGGGAGTCATTCTTTCTTGACTATACGTGAACAGGTAATATTTCATTGTGTAATACTTAATTGCGAACGATTCGTATAATATGCTAACGACTTTATTTTATTTTTCTAGAGAAAGAAGGGTGATCCATTCATAGGGAGTATAGACCTAGTCAAAGAAACTCACTGTAAAGAAGATACTGGATGGGTGAACCCAAATTGTGAGGAGGCTTATGTAAGTATATTGATTTTGCTTTTTCATTTAAAGTTTTTCTCGATACTAATGTATGTTTGATTTTTATCTAGAATAAAATGATACAGATTAGAGCGACTGCGATTGCCGATGGACTACCATACGATGAGTTAGAGATCACCGACAGAATTCTAGGTATGAGAGGAGATATGATAAAGGGCCTAGGCAAGGTTCCTTATGAGGTCTGGTCTACTGCAAGAGGAAAGAGGGCGTCCTCATCAAGTTCTAGTGCTAGCATGTCTTCTCAGCGTGAGTTACAACTTCAAGGACAGATTACAGAATTGGAAAAAGAACTTGCGTTGACTCGCGAGGAACTACAGAAGACTAGAGATGAATCTCGAGAAAATTACAGCCAGCTTCGAGAGATGATGGAGCAGTTTATGAGATAAAGGACGTGACATTACACTTAGGTAAGTAATTAAAACTCTACAATTATACATATTTTATGTGAGGTGTGGCTATCCTGCAGCAAAGATAGCCACATGGTAGATTATATATGATTTTCATTGTTAAAGTAGGTGTAATTATTTTTTTTGGTTAGTCATAGGGGTGTCGTTATGCTGCCGAAATTTTGAATTTTCTTTTATAAAAGTATAATTTCTTATAATTTTTGTCAACTAACTCATAGTTCATTTCATTTTTTCAGATGATGCACGACCTGTGGTTGAGGACAAGGAAACAATGTATGGAGTGTGGACCTTTTGTTTAGGAACTTTTGTATTGTGATACTTATTAAAAAACTTTAAATGGATGTATGGTTAGGAACTTATTTCTACTTTTTTTGTTATAATAAAATTTCGCAGTTTTCATTCAGCTATGATGTAGTTTACCTTTCAACTTGATTTATGATTGATAGAAATATCATGTGTATATCAAAATAAAAAAATGAAATCAATAAATTAGGAAAAATTGCAAAAACCAGCTTAAAACCGACGTTTTCCAAAAACGTTGCCTAAACACCTTAGGTGACGTTTTGAAAAACGTTGCCCAAAACACCTTAGACGACGTTTTGAAAAACGTTGCCCAAAACACCTTAGGCGACGTTTTGAATAACGTTGCCCAAAATACCTTAGGCGACGTTTTGAAAAACGTTGCCCAAAATACCTTTGGCGACGTTTTGGAAAAAACGTCGGCGAAGGCTCTTGCGACGTGGTTTTGCCAACGTTTTGGGCGACGGTTTATTTACCGTCGCCTAAAGCTTAGGCAACGTTTTTCAGACCTTAGGCGACGTTAAAAGACCTTTTTTCTTGTAGTTGAAATGCTTTGAAACCAAAGTTTTTTTATGGCCCTTATAGCAGCAACACATCCAAAAAACTTAATTTGAAGGGATTAGATTTGAATTATTTTAGAATGTCAAAGGAGAAAAACTTACCGTATCCTAGTAAATACTTTGTCAAATAATAATATGCCACATAGGTATAAAAAAAATGAAGTAAAAAGATACATAAAGATGGCTGATTTTATAAATGACACATTACCTATGTGATATTATTATTCTCCTATTATGTTGGAAAGTTGGGATAAAATACTTGGGAGGCGGGTAATTTCTTCTCAAAAAAAATAACAAAAATTAAAGATTTGAGGGCTACTATAGGTGAGATCTAGTTTCATAAAATGCTTACTTAAATATGTGAGGTTTAAAATAAATCAAGTAAAACCATGTAAAGAAAAGGTCAGCAATTTACTATTATTTTTTAAAAAAAAATTAATAAAAATGAACAAACTTAGTACATTTCAAACTTCACCCTTGTAAGTAATCATAAGAGTTACTTACGAGTCGGTAAGTTTTTCTCATCTACTTTTATACATGAGAAATAATAAATTACAAAATTTTAAGAGCCACAATGCTACAAGTGATATTAAAATATTGGTGGTGACCATTTTCTCAAACAAAATAGAGTAAAATCTAAAAAAATTGAGGGGTCCTTTGTGTCCGCTTCTTTACACGTTTTAAATGTGGGGAATGTCATCTTTTAATATTTTGCTGAAAATTCTACGTGATATATGTTTGGAGAAAAACAAAATAGAGTAAAATCTAAAAATAATTGGGGGTCTTTTATGTCCACCACTTCTCTACACCTTCTGGATGTGGGGAATGTCATCTTTTTATATTTTTCTCAAAACTCAACAAGATATATGTTTGGAGAAAAACAAAATAGAGTAAAATCTAAAAATAATTGGGGGTCTTTTATGTCCACCACTTCTCTACACCTTCTGGATGTGGGGAATGTCATCTTTTTATATTTTTCTCAAAACTCAACAAGATATATGTTTGGATGCAATAGGATATGTTTAACAATGAGAGGAGCATATTAGAACTATGAGGGGCTCTTTCAATTGCAGCAGCTAAGGCATATTGCGAATACAATAAGATCAAAGGAGTAAATGTAGTGGCAGTAACCAGTGGAGCAAATATGAACTTTGATCAATTGTGAGAAATTTCAGATCTAGCCAATATTGGTCAGTCAATTATTGCATCCATATTGGCAGAGGAACCTGGTAGCTTAAAACAACTCACAGATCTAATTGCTGGGTTTGGAATTAGCAATACATAAATGATTTACAGATTTAGTCAAGGCTCAATAGACGTTATTGTTTACAAGTGATTTATATATATATATATATATATATATATATATATATATATATATATCAGAAAATGGAGCATAATTTGATGTTTAATCATGGTGGTGTGCTATGCAGAGTCGAAGTAATAGGTTCACAACTTCAAGATATGGCGAATGTGTATATATATATATATATATATATCAGAAAATGGAGCATAATTTGATGTTTAATCATGGTGGTGTGCTATGCAGAGTCGAAGTAATAGGTTCACAACTTCAAGATATGGCGAATGTGTTGAATCATGCTGGGTTTAAAACTTACACTTTATCACATAATCCTATTGTCACAGATCACCTCCATTACATGGTAGATATATCTCTGTTTCAATTTTATGTTTGTTAAGTTATAAATTTTGAGATTTATGTCAATATGTCAACTTTAAAATTATAGATTTAATCCATAAACTCTCTAAATTTTAAAATTAAGCCTCTTAGATAACTTTAAAAAATCAAAGATGATTTTCTTCCTATTTCTTTACAATAATTTTTATCTCTCATAAAAGTACTTGAATTGAGAATTTTTCATGAATATATAAAGGGAAACAAATTCTCTAGATATCAATTTTTTAAAAAAAGAAAATCAAATAAAACAAAAACTGGTTCACATGTAGCAAAAACTAGAAATTGGCATTACATTAGTGCATGACATTCCAAACCACAAAACTATTGGAAACAAGTGAAAGTAAATGAAGTTTAGATATTTGTCAGGTACGAAATACTTTTAAAAATTTTGCTAAAATTAAGTAGAGATAGATAGACTTTAAAAGATTACCATAAACTTAAAGAATTTAGTTAGATATTTCTTTTATTTCTTATTGAAAATCAAACAAAAATCTACGATTCAAAATCATCTCGTATTTTTCTTATTGAAACACGAAATCATATAAAAATTGCTTACCTTCTAATAAACAAGATATTTTTGGTATAATTTAGATGGGAAGCAGAGCAAATGTGAAAAACGAAACTTTGTTCCGTTTAACATTTCCAGAAAAGTCAGGTGCTCTTAAGCATTTCTCCACAGACTTTCAGCCTAATTGGAACATTTCTTATTTCACCATTGTCAGCAGGTACAAATTCGTTTTAATTTCTTTTTGGGTTTTAATGTTGTATTGACTTAATCCATTAATCTTGCGATGATAATTGATGTCTTATCCATCAACTTCTTCTCGGATTGATTGAAATCAAGTTCTTTTTTTGCTGCTTGACAGGGAAGTATTAGTTCAGATGTATTAGTTGGAGTTCAATTGGAGCAATCGGAGGAGAAGAACTTTCATAGTCATTTAAGGAAGGTTGGGTATTTATATGATCAAACCCTTGCAACTCATTTCACTTATATCTTTATAACCCATCACATGTCGTTCACCTTTGAAATCTTTTAATGTATATTCGAGTTATTAATGTTATGTACTCATAAAAAATTAGGGGTTGTTTGTATTTTATGTTGGAATAAACTTCTTTTGATCTCTGTCTAAATTTAATCAAATAGAAAGATGATGATGGAAGTTTGTGAAATGGGGGTGCTCGTATGGGCCAGATTGTATTGCCAACTATCTTCAGGAATTTTATAATAAAAGTACATTCTATAAGTTTGTTGTGGCTATTTTTTTTTATATTCACACTTATTGAACTTATCATTTTTTTTATTATTTTAAAATCATTTTGATCACTAGTCATTTCTCATATCTAATTTGAACATGTTTTGTTTTTATTTATATATAGGAAAGAGGTCATAGTTATCTGCCGTTTCCTTTGAAGTAAAAGAAAAACTACTTTTCCTTTCATTTCTTAACTAAGTTTAACAAAATGAAAGATTGCAATTAATTAAAAAAATATATTAGTTTATTAGAAAGTATATAGTTTTCATCAAGAAGAAATAGTTCACCTATTGTATCAAAATTATGTCTCTTCAGGTTAATACTCTAACAACTTTCAACAACAATATTTGTAGAGTGGGATTCGAATCTACATTCTTTCAATTGAAACTACACTTCGGTACACAAAATTCACTGTTTATAAAAGATATTATACGTTTTGAAAATATATATTTGTTGATAAAATTACTCGATCTTCACATATACCACTTAATATTGATGCAGCGGAAATAAACTAGATTCTAATTATGGCAATAGCTAAAAATAAATAAATGGAGTAAAGAAAGAAAAACAACAATAACACAAAGATCTTACGTGGTTCGGACGAAGCCTACATCCACGGGCGAAGACGGAAAGAATATTCTACTAGAGTTCCAAACGGGATTACAAAAGAGCACATTCAAGCACTCACCAAAATCCCAATACACCCAAATATTTGAACTCACAAAAATTAATTTCTAAATGCAATTAGAAATTAATATAAAAGGAATTTAAAATAAGAATTATATAATTCTTATAATCTTGTTGTGTTTTAGAAATGAGAAATGCTATTGTATATATAACAATTATGGGCGGTGGACTTTTATAGAATTTCCGATGTGGGAAATTTAGCAGCACAACAAATCTCCACCTTGATGCTAAATGATCCAAACGGCAAATGAAAAACTTCAAACGTCTTCACCAACTTTAAGTAGTTTAGAAATTGCAAACACCCACCAAACTTAAGCAATGCTTGTATTTGCTTGGTGGAAGAGATTTAGTCATCATATTAGATAATGAAGGTGTAGAAACTGCTACATCACTCATAACAGTAGAACTTTGTAATACATAAAGATTGACAGAAGTTTTCTGTCATTTCAAAACTGTCAAATTGGCTTTACTGACTTTCAAAGCTCCACCTTTACTAGTGAACTTGTACTGTAAAGACCCGACCCAAAATACGGTCCTAAACCTAGGTCTTTACTCAACATGCATGTGAAAAGCATAAAAGACACAAACCAGTGGTCGAATTTAAAACTTTTCAAAAATAAAGAGTGGAAAACGTTTAAAACAAAACCAGATAATCATTAAGAAAATCCATTCAATTCAAAGCAGTGACTGATCAGTACTTTTCTTTAAAACATGAAAGATAGTTCGAAGCAACCGTAAACAAGTTTTCCCTACGGACTCCTGTCCAACTACATGTTGAATTCAAATAATGTAATTAAAGACATGACAGAGTGTCAGCAGCATCCATGATCTCCCAGCTCCCTCCGCTGGCCGTCCCGGTGCTGTCCCAAGTTACCTGGTGGAAAAACCACAGAAATAAGGGTGAGTATAAACATACTCAGTAAGAATCCCCAACCGGGGTACAATACGATACATCAGTCATCTAGCACCTTAGTATACATGCAAACAGTTACCAACACAAATCATAGCTCAACGAGCTTATAAGGAAAAATCTGGAATCCTCGGAAGTCTCCTACTTCCAGCCTAATGATTGGTTCTCATAACCAATCACGTGACATCTCCGAGGGTCTTTCTCCCTCAGCCAAATGATCAGCTAAAAAATCGATCCCAATAGATGTCTGACACCCTCGAGGGTCTCTCTCCCTCGACCACATGATCAACTCAAAAACCAATCCCAATGGGTGTCCTCAAGGGCCTCTTACCCTCGCTAGCAAATCTGGACTAACGGGAGAGTACTCGCAGTCTGGCTCTAAACTGGAACGAAACTGGTGTACTCACGACCATTAGCCCGGGGGAGCTCTCCGTACCGGCGACTAGCGCGTGTGTGCGCACATCGCATGCTGCTGCAACCGGCGTAAATGTGGGGGCCTAGGTACAAACTACGCGGGCCAGGTACGCATGCCTAAAGACTTGGAAGCGGTGTCACTGAACACAGTAGTGTGACGCCCTCGACACTCATCTGTAACAGCCTGTACCACCGACCTGAAGCTAAGAACCGGCCATGGTAGGCGTGCACCGTTGGCAGGGTTCTGCTCTAGCAGGCTACAAACTAGGCTTATGCCGATGTGGTAGTTAAATTCACATCGGCTGTCGGGGGGAAACAATGTACGTTATGCTTCTCTCTAACTCCTGACCCGTGGAGACAAAGTACGTTATGTCCACTCTCAGCCTCTAGATGATGACAAACCCTACTATACTAACTAAGAGAACAGATTAAATGACACCTGGCTAAACATACATAATCAACATCATACACACATAACCTAGCAGGATACTACGAACTTAAAAGTAGGAATCATAGGCATGCTGGAAGAACAAACCTAGCATGGCACTAACATGTACAAATAGGAAAACATGCTAGCAAGAGATCAATCATAGCTACCCTGTCACTATCATGCTCATAACAGTCAACAAGCATACAAGGCACATCATGAAAATATCGCAGGGTCCACACAACCACAGTAAGAAATCCTTACCTGGAAACAAGCAGTAAATATGTATAACGCTCCTAGAGCTGCAGAACACACAACCTAGCAAAACATACATAGTTACATCAATAACCTAAACTAGCTATCTCTAAACTAAACTCAAGGAAACAAGAACCGGGAAGTTTCCCGGTGAGCTATACAAGCTCTCGGCCAACCCTTTGGGAAGGTCCAAGGGAGCTCTCAGCTAGGCTAGGGCTAGGGCTTAATCTCGGCCTCCTCTTCAACAACCTCCTGGATTCGGCTAGGCTTCACCTCCAACACAACGGAACACAAGTTAGCTTGTCGGGAAGACAAACAACACACTCCCAAACCACACCAACATGCTCACGGCTAGGGTTGAGAACTCACCTCGGGAGTGTGCTCGGCTTGGCAATTGCTCACGGCTACTAGGGCTTGATGCGGAAACACTCTCGGCTTTGATCGGAGCTTGCAAAACAACAAGAACATGATTAGGGCACACCCAACCAGCAAGCTTAGCTCTCGGCCAAAGGAAAGACAAGCTTACCACGCACGATTCGGCTTCTTGAGCTTCAAGACTCTCCTCGGCAAGACGAAGACTCTTTGGTTTGCAGCTAGACAAGAGGAAGAAAAGCAATGCTTGCCTCAGCTTGCAAGGCTCCTCCAAGGCTCGGCTAGGGTTTGTTTACACAAACAAGAAAACCAAGATTAGGGACACAACTAATCATCACCATGAGATCTCGGCCAAAGGGAGAGGGCTTACCACATAGGGATTGGTTGCAAGGAAAGCTAAGGAATCGATTTGGCAACAATGGGGATGAACAAGGATGAGGGCTCGGCTCTTTGAAAGATGAATCACCAACTTCGGTAGCCCAAACTTCTCTTACCTCTCGGCTACAAGCTAGGGCAATGAGTTCTTGCTTGGTTAGGGTTTGCGCAATCAACAAGGGAAGAGTTTTCGGCAAGGAGAAGAAGGAAAAGAAAGGAAAACTCACCTCTCGGCCTTGGTTCTTGAATTGGTTTGCGGCTACACCAAGAGAGGAATCAAGAAGGCAATTTGGCACTCTCCAAGAAAGGAAACTCAAGGCTCGGCAACTCCAAGAAACACCTAAGAGGTTCTCGGCTACAAGGAAAACACCAATTCCTCGGTTAGTGTTTGGCCAAGCACCAAAGGGGAGCAATTCGGCTTTGAGGAGGAGAAAGAGAAGAGAGAACTTACATGAATCTTGAACTCGGTTCTTGTTCTTGGAGGATTCGGCAAGGGGAGAGAGGGAGAGAGAGTGAATTCGGCAAGGGGAGAGAAAAATACGAATTCTTTTGTTTTCTTTTCCTTTTCCTAATTTAATTAGGTTTTGGTGACCAAAAGCCCCTTCCCAGGGCTTTCCCCCTTCGAGTCTCATCTGTAGAAATCTTTTCTCTTTATTAAAACTCATTTAAACCAAGCTTCCAAATCACCTTTAGGTCAAGGGTTCAAATCCCAATGGAAGCACTCTAATTTACTTTAATTTTGCTAATAACCAAACCACCTCCAAGCTTCCGAACAGCTAGCACAAACTTCTTGGGTCTTGCGACCAACAACAGTCAAGCCTCGACAAAGGGCAGAAAAGACCCTGGAATCCTGAAAATCTACAAACCCTGATCGGGGAGCCAAATGACCAAAATACCCCTAAGGGTTAAAATAGTTCTAATGGCCCAACCGAACAACCGAATAAAGAACCGAAAACACCTGGGAAACCGGAATAGAAAACTGGGCCGTTACATGTACCCTAGTGTCGTAAGAGTACTTAAAGAGATTAAATTTTTCTTCAAATCAGGAATGTGTCTCACATCAGAAAGTGTTCTGACAACACCATCGAACATCTTGATTTTGATTGTTCCAATACCAACTATCTTACAAAAAGTATTATTTCCCATCAATATGGTGCCTTTTGAGGTTGATTCATATGTTGAAAACCAGTCCCTATTGGGACACATATGAAATGAACATCCCGAATCAAGAATCCAATCATCAAATTTTAACTTGTCATCAGAAGCAGCTAAGAGATCACCATCACTATCAGCATCTTCAACAACACCAGCCTGACTGGAGCTTTCAGCTTGCTTACCCTTTTGAAATGCAGAGGTTCTCTGATTCTTATTCTGTAATTTGTAGCATTAAGAAATAACAGGACCTTTCTTCTTGCAATAATTGCAAGTTTTATTTTTAGATTTTGACCGATTTCTCTGATCGCCATCATTTTTCTTCTCGTGTGTTATCCCCCGAACTATTAACCCTTCGGTAGAACTCTAACCTCTACCAGTGATATGTTTAATTTTTTCTTTATTAAACAAACTATCATAACCTTCATTTAAAGTGAGAGCATCACGACTATATAAAATCGTATCTCTAAAACTTGCATACGAGGGAGGTAGAGAACACAACAAAATCAAGGTCAAATCTTCATCATCATAACTAATCTCCATAGATTCTAAATCAGAGACAATTTCTTTAAAACCAACTAAATGGTCATTCAAGGATGATCCTTCATCCATATGATAAGAAAATAAACGCTGCTTCAAATGCAATTTGTAGTTAAAGTTTTTGTCATGCAAATCTGTTATAACCTTAACCATAAACCAGCAGCACTTTTCTCTTTCAAAACATCTTGCAAAATTTCATTACACAAATGCAGATGTATTAAACTAAGAGTCTTACGATCTTTGCTTTTCTTTTCTTCTAGAGTCCAAGAAGCTGGCATTTTAGAAATTCCCAATAAAGCTTCTTCTAAATCCATTTGGACAAGAACTGCCCGCATTTTAGCTTGCCATAATGAAAATCTAGTATTGCGATCCAAAAGTGGTATATGATGTTTCACAGTTGTCATATCAAAATTATCACAACGAAACGAAACAATAATAACAAATCAAGCTCAAACAAACCAACCAAAGCTCTCATACCACTTGTTGATAAAATTATTCGATCTTCACATATACCACTTAATATCGATGCAGCGGAAATAAACTAGATTCTAATTATGGCAATAGCTAAAAATAAATAAATGGAGTAAAGAAAGAAAAAAAGCAATAACACAAAGATCTTACGTGGTTCGGACGAAGCCTACATCCACGGGCGAAGACGGCAAGAATATTCCACTAGAGTTCCAAACGGGATTACAAAAGAGCACATTCAAGCACTCACCAAAATCCCAATACACCCAAATATTTGAACTCACAAAAATTAATTTCTAAATGCAATTAGAAATTAATATAAAAGAAATTTAAAATAAGAATTATATAATTCTTATAATCTTGCTGTGTTTTAAAAATGAGAAATGTTATTGTATATATAGCAATTATGGGCGGTGGAATTTTATAAAATTTCTGATGTGGGAAATTTAGCAGCACAACAATATTTATAAGAGAATCGTAAAAATAGCTTATTTGCTTCGTGAATATTACAAACTTTACCCCAACTTAATTATGTACCCTATCCATTCTCATCTAATTTCCATCTTCATCCTCCATCCCAAATAAGCTTATTTTCATATGCATTGTAATCATTTCCATTCCCCACCATGCATGAGTCTTTTTCACGTGGGACAAATTTTGAATTACTCCACGCCACTTCCTTTTCCATTTCCATAGCGGCCTCTCACTTCCAAATCACAAAACCTTTATTTTCTTCCACTACTTTTTTTTCTTGTTATTTTATATAATTTTCCCTCAATATTATTTGTTTCCCCTATAATTTTTAATTTTTAATTTTTGTTCATATAACTTGATATAAGTTTATAAACTTCACCCTTAGAAACCACTAACATATATGGTGAAGACTATTTATAAAGTTAAATATATCAAACTATATCAACAAAATTTCAAAGTTAAAAATTATATGACCAAATTCTGATTTAATATAGAAACAGTAATATTTTCTGAAAATTACAAATAACATAGGTGAAAAAGAGTAGAGTTCCGTTGACATCTTGTATGCCTAGTTAGTTAATTATATGTGTTAAAATAAATGAAGTTGGGTTATCTTTTTATTGTGTATTTGTGAGTAATTCTCTCGATGGATCACAATAATAAAAATCTACCTCTATGTAAGAACCCGACCCAAATAGTGGTCCTAAACCCGGTTCTTACTTAGCATGCTTAAAATTTAAAACATTTAAAACTTATATTGAAACTGCTTAACAAGAAAAGATAATAAAACGAACTTGCAGAAAACATTCATTCAATAATTTCTATAAATAGATCCTGGCCAGTATTTAAAAACTTAACATTTAAAACAACTCCTCAAATCAAAACAGTTTCCTCAACATGCTAACAAAGAAAGTAAGACTCAACAAGACAATAAAAAGACAGAGTAAACACCGGCAACTCCCATGATCAATCATCTCCCTCCGCTAGCCGTCCCGGTGCTGTCCCAAGTTACCTGGTGGAAAAACCATAGAAAATAAGGGTAAGTACGATGGTAATCGGTAAGAATCCCCAACCGGGGTACAATACGATACATCAATCATCTAGCATCCTAGTATACATGCAAACAATTACCGACACAGATTTTTGCTCAACGAGCTAACTAGGCAAGTCTGGAATCCTTGGAAGTCTCCTACTTCTGACCTAATGATTGGCTCTTCTAACCAATCCCAAAAGACATCCTCGAGGGTCTTTCTCCCTCGGCCAAATGACCAACTCAAAAACTGATCCCAAATAGATGTCATCAAGGGTCTCTTACCCTCGGCCAAGCTATTCCTAAGACAACGAGAGAGTACTCGAAGTCAGACTCTAAGCAAGAACGATATTGGTGTACTCACGAACATTAGCCTGAGGGAGCTCTTCGCGTGGCACATAATGCGTGTGCGCACACACCGCATGCTGCTGTAAACTACGTAAATGTGGGGGCCTAAGGACAAACTACACCGGTCCAAGTACGCATGCCTAAAGACTCGGAAGCAGTGTCACTGATCTACAGTGGTGCGAGGCCCTCGACACTCAGCTATAGCAACATGTACCACCAACCTGGAGCTAAGAACTATCCCCGGGCAGGCTTGCATTCATGACGGGTTCCGCTCTAGCAGGCTACAAACTAGGCTTATACTGATGCAGGAGTTAATCTGCACCAGCTGCCGAGGGCGGAAGCAAAGTACGTTATGCTCCTCATTGATCCCGACCTGTGGGGACAAGATATGTTATGTCCGCTTTCAGCCTCTGGATGAAGACATCCTTTATAAGCTATCTAAGATCACAGAGTAAGCGATTCCTAACAGTTCAAACATGCTCAACAAGTATATAAATGCAACCTAGCATGATACTATGAACTTCAAGCAGGAATCACATAACATGCTGGAAGATCAACCTAGCATGGCACTAACAAGTAGAAACAAAGGTAAACATGCTAGCAGAGCTAATCAACAAGGCAGTCTTATCCACTAACATGCTCATAAAAATCAACACATACAAAGAATGCAATCAGGACATATCGCAGGGTCCATACAACCTTGGTAAGAGATCCTTACATGAAAAGCAAGCAAATAAACAACAACAACAAAATGCTCCTTGAGTTGTAGTGTCTCACACCTAACAATATCATAACACATACAAGTTAAACCTATCTAGCCAACAACCTGACTAGGAACTAGAAGCAAGGGATTTGAGAAACTACCCATACTTGCAACACTAGTGCTCTCGGCCAAGCACTAAGGAGGAACCCTAGAAGCTCTCGGCTACCTCTTGCAAATTGGTCTAGGCTAGGGCATCACCACAACAACAAACAAGTTAGTTCTCGGCCAAGAGGATAAACAACACCAACACTAGCTACCATGTAGCTCTCGGCCAAAGGAAAAGAAAAACCAACTTAGCTACCATGTAGCTCTCGGCCAAACCAACACAACACACACAAGCTTACCTTGATGATTTTGCCAATGACTCCAAGAAGCAATGAGATCTCGTCCAAGGAAGAGATGCAAGCAAGATGGATACGGCTATGGTAGACATGAGCATCAAGAATAGAACTTGGTTAGAACACACCCAACAAAGCAAAAGAGGATTCGGCTAGGGCTAAACAAAGACTCACCTTGTAGATCTCGGCAAGAAGAAGAGCTTGAGGAAGGGTGCTCGGCAACCACAAGGTGAAGGGGAGATGAGGGGCTCGGCTAGATGATGGAGAAGAGAGAAGAGTTCTCTTAGGGCCTTTCAAGAGCGTGACACAGACTCCAGGAAGACTTCATTAGGGAAGAGAATAGGAAGGAATGAAGCCAATTTCCCAGATAGCTTTTCAAGTGAGAAAGCAGCTCCTTTCTCGGCTAGGGCTAGGGTTCGTCCAAGGAGAAGATGAGCTTCCATAAAGATCTAACCTTGAAGCAATCCTCTAGAACTTGAAGCAAAATGTAAGGAAGAGCTATGGAGGAGATGGATTTCGGCCAAGGAGAAGAGAAGAGAAGGGTGAGGTTGTCGGCCAAGGGAGAGGGGAAGGAGAAAATGATGAAACCCTATTTGTTTTTCTTATTTTAAAAATGATAAAAGCCAAAAATCCGACCTTTAAATCCTAGCTTCGACACTTTTTAAAATCCTTTTATTTTTCCTTCATTTGCTTAACTCCACCCTCCAAACCACCATGGTTCGAATCCCATCACTAACACAATTAAAACTCTGTTTTCTCTTTTAAACCAAACAACCTCCAAACCTCACAGAAAGAACCTCTTGCCCTGGAACCTGAAACCGAAAAATAACAGAAGTCAACAAATGACAAAAACAACCCTGAAACCCTGGTTAAATGCCAAACCGGCATGGAGGGCAAAATGACCAAAATGCTCCTAAAGGCTCAAAAGCCCTAACGACCCAACCGAACAACCGAAAACTAACCAAACATACCTGGGGAACCGGAATAGAAATCTGGGTCGTTACACTCTATGTATAGGAGAACTAAACTTAGTATTCGTGAGTAGTTCACTTTACTATAATTTTGGCCATTAATGAATTAGTCATACTCCGATACCAAAAATAAATATAGAGAAATAATGAAATCCGAAAGTAAGAAGAAGAAAAAAAAAGAAGATAAATGAACTTCAATAATTCATATCCATTGTATTTTTTAGCATTTAGCTCATGAATTAGAACAATGGATTCAATACCCTTTACCCGTAGGAAAGCTAAATTTACGAGTGTTATTAAATAGAAATGACTGATATCCATGAAAGTTAAGGGAAATGAAATAGATTAACTAAAATAGTTGAAGTGATGTAAAGGTAGTGTCAAGGACAATATTTTAAGTTGTCAATTTCCAACATTTCTTTATCCAATCAAACTACTTAACCAATATAATTGGTTAAATAAAAAATATACGTGTACACTTGGGTGTTGCACTAATTTGATTAGCTTTAATCTATACGGAGTTTAAGAACAACATACTAGCCTTAACATCAAAATCCAAGAATAAAAGCTTGGCATCTTGCCATATCTCAAACCAATAACTATATGTTATAACTTTAATAGTCAAGTTAATTCAATTAAGTTATGTGCTTTTAATAATCTATATCAGGTTCACGTAATTCATATGGACACAATCAAACTAGTCGAAGTATTAGAATGCAAATTTAGTAGTTTTGTCTTGATAAGGCTTCACATATTTAGGTAAATAGTAAACTCTTTTTGGCACTTTTTTTTTGGACAACTCTTTTTGGCACGAATTGAACATTAATTATGTTTTAGCTTCAACTTATAAACGATCTGCTTATCCTCCTATAAGTAGACAGTTAGACCAACTATCGGTTTATGAATGATATAGACTGAAGGTTTATAACCATCGGCTTATATCCTTTAAGCCGGCGATTTCGGCTTAGTTTATATACCTACGACATGACAATCGTCAATATAGGGTTGCAAAACATCAACAGGATGTAAAAATCGTAGTTCTATCCTTCCCCGACATATATATGCAAATGGTTTGTCCGACAACAAAAAAACCATCGCTCGAGGTTAAGGCAACAGGTTTTTGGACTTTCACCAACGAATCTCACTATCGGCCTATAGTATTTTTCTCAAAGTGTTTGAATATAATATTATTTAAACTTTATTGCAAATATTCATGTGTTAGTTAATAAGATATAAATTCAAAATAATACTGTAAGAATCCGAGTTCTAAAACAACCCTAAACTTGGTTCTTACTCGGCATACATGATTAGACTACAGTTATAACATAAACAGTTTAAAAAAAAACTTATTTATTTCAAACCTTTAATAGTTCAAACAACAAAGTAAACCAGTAAACGAGCCTCTGGTCAGAGATTATTTTAAAACAGTTCAATAATGAAATCAAATTCTTAAAGTAACCCTATCATGTATGTTGAACAAAGAAATAATAATAAATGACGAAGTGGACTCCCATGATCCATCAGCTCCTCCCCTAGTCATCTCGGTGTTGTCCCAAGTTACCTAGTGGAAAACCACATAATAAGGGTGAGTACAAAGGTACTCAGTAAGAATTCCCAGCCGGGGTACAGTACCCATACATGCAACACAGTTAACCAATAGATCTCATAATGAATTATCAACATAACTCCCAAACCTCGAGAGTCTGGGCGACCAGGGGGGAGCAAGGGCGACGGCCTGGGCGACGCGACTCGGCACAGGGCAGGGGCGAGCAAAGCTGGGCGGCGGCACAGGGCGTCTTGCTGGGCTCAGCTGGCTCGGGCTTGAGGCTGGGCGGCTGTGTGTGGGCGACCAGGGGGGGCTGGCTCGGGCTGAGAGGTGGGGGCTCGGGTTGGAGGAGAGAGAGAGAAAAAGGGAAAAAAAGGAAAAATGGGGATTTTTATCCAATTTCCATCCTTATCCATTTTATCCAATTTTTAAATACCCTTAAAAATCCTTAAAATCTCATTTCCCGGCTTTCTCCTTCGAGACCAAATCAACACTAAGGGCCCGGGCTCGAATCCCAAAGGAAACACCCAAACAACCATAACTTTGCCCAAAACCCAAATCACAACCGAACTTCCAAACGAATAGCCCTAACATCTCGGGACTCGCAGACACCAACAAACAAGCCTCAACAAAGGCAGGAGCTGTCTCGAAGCCTTGAAAATCCACAAATCCTGCCCAGGGAGCCAAAAGACCAAAATACCCCTAAGGGTCAAAACAGCTCTAACGGCCCAACCGAACAACCGAATCTGAACCGGAAGCACCTCGAGAACCGGAATAGAAAACTGGGCCGTTACAATACTCCCTCCTTTTAAGACTTTGGTCCTCTAAAGTCCTAAGACGAAACAGCTCTAGGAAATCTCCACTGATTCCTAGCCAACTGAACTTCTCGGCTAAGACAACACTAGCCCTTCTTCGAAAACCAAACCCTCTTGGGTTCCCAAAGGCTCAAAGCCACAATGTTATCCAGTCTGCCACAGACTATCTCAACATCGAGACGAGGAACACAAAAATGCACCACTGCCAAAGACGGGGCAAAGCTAACCGAAAGGCCACTGCTCCGATCCACTCAAAGATCTCAAAAGGCCCTACAAACCTAGGGCTCAATCTAAACCTTGCTAACCCAACACGGAACACCTCTCTACGGTGTTACTCTCAGCAAACTCGCAGACTGGGCACAAGCTCCAAAACTCAACGCCACGCACTGGCATAACTTCTCAGAAAGCTCACAGCTGTTAACAAACAGCCTCAACTCTACACCATGCTGGCCAAACAACTGAACCTCTCAGGATTCAGAAACTAAACGACCTACTCTTACTTCACATAAGACCAGCGAACCACAAAGCTTGCCTACAGCCTTAACGAAAAACAATCGAACCATCAACTGGCAATTGATCCTAAAGGAAAAATCCAGGCACAGGCTTCACTCGGCCAAGCCAACAAACTGGAGCCTCACAACGGCCGAACGCAAACTTTTCAATGCAAACCTACCAACAATTGGCCTAAGAGAACATTGCCAGGCAAGGAAACAACCAACGTTCCTCTCATGGAAATCTCGGGCTGCAAGGACCAAACCATCACTCAGCCACTAGCAACACAACACCTTGAGGATAGCAACTCAAGGATTTAACCAACCAATGCCACGGCACCTTTGTGCCAACTCACTCAACGGTGGCTCCGCTAAACGACAACTGCGAAAGCACAACAACTAGGAACAAAGCCCGAGAAAGGCTTGCTCAGCAGAAACTCAAACCAAGCTCATAACGAGCAAAGCTCGCCTCCAAGCTACCACTCAACACTTAAGTCCAACTGGTTACTTAAAGGACTTCCTCCTTTTAGCCTAGGCCTAACTCATCTTGCGACTAGAAACTCCACACTCGGAACATCGCAAGGAAAACGGACTGACGAGGCTATCTCCAAAGATAATACTCGAGGCTGGCATCCATGGTGCAACTCAACCACCATAGAAACTAGGGGTTCTTCAAACCCCAAAGAACCAATAACTTTCCAGCAACAGCTCAACTCTTAAACTGGTTGGCCTCCGCCCTTGCGGGGACAAACAACTTTTCGCTTGCTAACAACACCATGCAGGGACCCTCTTGCTGGGCTAACCGCTGCGCTACTCTGATCCACTACACAACTCAGGAGCTACGCTGACTCCTTCTAAACGGGAACGATTCCTCAGCAAGCGAACTTCTGAAAGGCAGCAAACTTCACACACGCTCGCTGACTAGCTCAAACCCAAGGCCAACAACAACCAACTCTCTTGGAAGCAACACCCAAGGGAAAACCTCAACCGATTGGACCACCAACCCAGAACTAGCAGAACTTACTCAACCTCCAAGGGAGGGGTCAACTCCCAAAACTTCCTGACTAGGAACAAGTCCTCAGGGCAACGCCCTCTTGCTCGAACCGAGCTAGCTCTTGAAACAACAAGAGACCCAAATCTTGGTCAACACCAAGCTCCAACTAGCCACCACACCGGAACCAATCCAGACTCTACTCCAAACAAGCACTAGCTTGCTAGACTACCAAGTCTGCAAGCAACTCACCCCAAGGAACACTGCCTGGGTCTGACTGAGCTCTAGAGAAGCTCTCCACAACCTAGGGATCCTCCGATCACCCTCTGACACACACGGTCGACAAACGGTCTAAAAGACAACCGGCTACATGGGCACAACCCTCTCCAGCATCTCAACTACACTGGCCAAATCCAACTCTTGAAAACCAAGAGGACCTGAAACGCTACAGAATGCGTCATCCTCCTACTCAAGCATCAGCCACAACATACCTTCTACCCAAGGTAAGGATCCGAACAGCTCTCTTAGCCATGACGATCAGAAACTACGCGGCTTTGCTACCACCGCTCTTGTTCAGTTCCAACTAAACTCTAACCAGGCTAAGGCCCAACTAGCAAAACTTGCTTAAACAGCAGCCCGACAACGAGCATGACATCCTTACAACCAAAGCTAGGGCACTTGCCAAGAACTAAAGCCTTGACACCTCAAGACTGAGCACTGGTTCCTCAACACGAACCCCTCGTGGTTCTCCAAACATACACCACGGAACGAGCTACACAAAAGTACACCGGCGTGTACAGCTCCAACTTGATTCCTTAAGATCCAATGCCAACAAGGACTCTCACACATGGCAACTTTTGCCTCCAACAGAGCCACTACTAACAAGGGAGCAACAAGAGTTCAAACCCTCTCGGGGCCAACTCACCAAGAAAAGCCACATTGGCCAACTCACTCTACAAGAGCATATCCATACCAAGCTGTCATACCTCAAGCCAATGTGCCCACTAAACGCGCTCTGATCAACCATTCAACTCATGGCACTAACACTGGATCAACCACGCATCCATCGATGCCAATACTACCCATACTAGGGTAACTCAAAGGGTAGCCGAATCATGCTACCATCAATCTGGCTCACAAGCTCACAACACAGGCGCGAGAACTCGAACGCGCTAGCTCTTAACAGCCTACAGCATCCTTTGGTACCCAACTCTCGGAGACCCTGAAATGCTCCTACTTTCCCTCGAATGATCTCATACTTGTAGTTCTCTGACTACCACCGAGCTAGATCTCTTATGCAACCCAAACAGGTGCAACCTCAGGAAATGGGTACAAGACTAGTGGGGATGCTATACTCTGGGCGGCCATGGAACCACCTGCACCAAAGTGCCAACTGGCCTGAATCTAGGCCTCCTCTCAAAGCTTGGTGCCAACAGGCACTACATCCTTTACAACACAAATCAGCCAAAAATGAGCTTTATGCCCCTCTGAGGGAAGGGAAGGTCACAATCCAAGTGACGGGGCAATGACACTCAGCACAAGAGTCCCAATACTCGAGCAGACTAATCTCTGGCATCTCGCCTAACAGACATGCCACGGCCTACTCCTGCATCCCACTCGATGCTCAACAAAAGTTCAAGCCAACTCTTGCATCCCACTCGATGCTCAACAGAAGCTCAGGACAACTCCTCGGGTGGCAACAACTTGTTCCACATTTGGAACATCCAAACAAAAGAGTGCTCCACTCTACTAGCCCGCTGAAATCCACAAACGGATTAAGCCCTGACAAGCAACTCCACACTACACCCTGGCTACGAGGGTACTAAGAGAACTGGTTGTAAAACAACAGCAGGCTTACAAGGGGGCAAAGATGTCTCTACATCTTCCTCAAGCCACTAACCTGGCAACTTTCCAATCAATCGGGCGACTGGTGGAGACTCTGCTAGTCCACCTCTCTCAAGGGACTTCCACCACCAACTGCTGTACCAAACAGCACAGGAACGGCACACCTCGGCCTCTGAATAGCAGGGCATCCCAACACACGGATGCTCAACTCAAACCTGGCCAACCGTTTTACTACTAGTAGTAGGACTTTCTAAAACATCGAGCTCTACAGGCTTCCACTTACCAAACTGGGCGGCTCCATCAACGCCAACAAACTCATCGGCTTAAACCTGTTGATCATGCCCTCCCGGGAATCTCCGGGGCTACAAGAGCTACTAGGGGTGTCTGCTGAAAAAAAAACTCTATCAGCTGGGCTATCTATGCCCGGGACTCCTCACTACGCACTACAATCTGCGCCTGGGTCTCCGCTCTCTGATAGCTAAAGACCTGCCATCAAATCTCTCATGGCTGGAGCACACTCTGCTCAAGGAGTCACACTCTGAGGCGTGCTAGCCTCTACCCCCTCCACTTGGCAACTCAACTGCTAGGGCCAACTCTGGCCTACGGGCCTAAACAACCCTGGGACGCGGCCTCAACATCAACACGATCAGTCCAACTCCTCGGTCGGACATGCCAAGCGTCCTGCTCCTCTGAGTGCGATCAACATACTGGCGATCTGCACAAAGCACCTCCACCCTCTCACCAGGGGAAAAGCAACAACTGGGCCACAAATGGCCTACGAGTCTAATAATCTCGCCTCCTCCGAACGATGTCCTGGGGGCATCCGAATCTATCTGGATACCTCAACAAGCTGCTATTAAACTGCTCGCACTGCGGAAAGTTGGCATGATGGCGCTCTAAGCCCAAACCAACAACGAGTCAGAACCTGCTCGTCTCCGCTCCTCAACACTACACAAGGCATAAAAGCTAGATGAAAATTATTGTAAATTCTTAACCCTTAGCTTAATGAACTCAGACAAACCTAACGGCCGTGGAGTGCTGATGATCATGGGAACAACAACCTACAAAGCAGGTTAGTCTATAGAATCTATGACTCTGTGCTCTGATACCAACTTGTAAGAACCCGACGCAAAACACGGTCCTAAACCTGGGTTCTCACTCAGCATGCAAGTTAAATATGATAACAAGCGGTTTAGTGCTCATATTTAAAAAAACTTCAAAACATATGAGAAGGGGGAACCCTTAAAACATAACCAACAATTTTCATTTAAACAAACCAACGAAATAAAACAAGTCTGGCCAGTGTTTATAAAAGCATACAATACAATTTAAACAGCTTTTAAACAATGTTCCCCTAGGACTTCTGTTCATCTACATGCTGAATAAACAATGCAATAATAAATGACAGAGTGCCGGCAGCTCCCATGATCAATCAGTTCCCTTCGCTAGCCCTTCTGGTGTTGTCTCAAGTTACCTGAAAGATAAATAAGGGTGAGTATAAACATACTCAGTAAGAATCCCCAACCGGGGTACAATACGATACATCAGTCATCTAGCACCTCAACATGCAAGCAAACAGCTATCAACACAGATCATAGCTCAACGAGCTCATAATGCAAGATCTAGAGTCATCGGAAGTCTCCTACTTCCGGCCTAATGATTGGTTATCCTAACCAATCCCAGGACATCACCGAGGTCTCTTTCACTCGGGGGATTGATCAGCTCAAAAACTGATCCCAAGGATGTTCTCAAGGGCCTCCTTGCCCTTGCTAATATCTGGACTTACGGGAGAGTACCCGAAGTCTGGCTCTAAACTGGAAGGAATGGTGTACTCACGACATTAGCCCGGGGGAGCTCTCCGAACCGGCAACTAACGCGTGTGCGCGCACACCGCATGCTGCTGCAACCGGGGAAAATGTGGGGGCCTAAGGACAAACTATGCGGGCCAGGTATGAATGCCTAAGACTCGGAAGCGGTGTCACTGATTACAGTAGCGCGAGGCCCTCGGCGCTCATCTGTGCAGCCTGAACCACCGACCTGAAGCTAAGAACCGGTCAAGGTAGGCTTACACCGTTGGTAGGGTTCCGCTCTAGCAGGCTACAAACTAGGCTTATGCCGATGTGGGTAGCTAAATCCACTTCGGCGGTCGGGGGGAAGCAATATACGTTATGCTGCGCACACTTTACTCCCGACCAGAGCTAAATCCACATCGGCGGTCGGGGGGAAGTAATGTACGTTATGATGCGCGCACTTTACTCCCGACCAGTGGGGACAAAGTACGTTATGTCCGCTCTCAGCCTCTGGATGATGACAAACCCTACAACTCTATCTAAGAGTACAGAGTAAAATAAATGATTACCGACATCAAAGACGCTTACCTAGCATGATACTACAAACTTAAGCAGGAATCATAAGCATGCTGGAAGAACAAACCTAGCATGGCACAAACATGTAAAATCAGGCAAACATGCTAGCAAGAGATCAACCATAGCTGCCCTATTACTATCATGCTCATAACAGTAAACAAGCATACAAGGCACAATCATGATATATCGCAGGGTCCACACAACCACGGTAAGAAATCCTTACCTGGAACAAGCAGAAAACAATTACAAATCAACAAGCGACCCTCGAGCCTCTAATCGAACCCGAACAGCCTAAACATTCAATTAAAACAAACAAATCAAATACATAAACAACAGCCAACAAATCAGGGCCCAACGAAGAAAAGACTCGGGAAATACCATCCGAGAAGCCACAAGGCTCGGCCAACCACACAGCAGGGCAGGCTGGGCGCTGGGCGCTGGGGCGTAGAGGCTGCGCGCGGACAAGCTGGGGCGAGACAAGGATGCGCGGGCCCGGGCGCGGGCGCGAGCTCGGCAAGCTACACAGACGCGCGCGGGGTGACGCGACACGACGGCTATAGGGTGCACGGGCTCGGCACGGTGAGCTACAGGGCGCACAGGCTCGGCACAGTGCAGGGCGCTCGAACCTGGGCGACGCGGGGCCTGGGCGAGGCTGGGCGACGGCCTGGGCGACGCGACTAGGCATAGGGCAGGGGCGAGCAAGGCTGGGCGGCCTGGGCACTGTGCGCGGCTGGGCTCAGGCTGGCTCGGGCTTGGGCGAGCTGGGCGACCAGGGGGGGCTGGAAGGTGGGGGCTCGGGTTGGAGGAGAGAGAGAGAAAAAGGGAAAAAAAGGAAAAATGGGGAAAAAAGGAAAAATGGGGATTTTTATCCAATTTCCATCCTTATCCATTTTATCCAATTTTTAAATACCCTTAAAAATCCTTAAAATCCCATTTCTCGGCCTCCTCCTTCGAGACCAAATCAACACTAAGGGCCCGGGCTCGAATCCCAAAGGAAACACCCAAACAACCATAACTTTGCCCAAAACCCAAATCACAACCGAACTTCCAAACGAATGGCCCAAACATCTCTGACTCATGACCACCAACAAACAAGCCTCAACAAAGCGGGAGCCGCCTCAAGCCCTGAAAATCCACAAATCCTTCCCGGGGAGCCAAAAGACTAAAATACCCCTAAGGGTCAAAACAGCTCTAACGGCCCAACCGAACAATCGAATCTGAACCGGAAGCACCTCGAGAGCCTAGGGTTCCATCTTTGGTGCTTAGCCGAGAGCACTAAGTGCTAGTAGAGGTAGTCTCTTGCTCCATTGCTTCTAGTTTGTAGTTGATAGATAAGTGTTTAGCTAGCTAGGTTAATTTGTATGTTGTATGCTTTTAGGTTGTGAGACACTGCAGCTCAATGAGCATATAACTGCTTGTATTTCTGTTTGTTCTAGGTAAGGATCTCTTGCCAGGGTTGTGTGGGCCCTGCGATATGTCTTGATTGCATTATGTTTATATATATATATATATATATATATATATATATATATATATATATATGTTATATGTTATGAGCATGTTAGTGGATAGGATTGTTTCCTTGTTTAACTCAGCTAGCATGTTTGCCCCTGTTTCTACATGTTAGTGCCATGCTAGGTTTGTCCTTCCAGCATGTTCTGAGATCTCTATTTAAATGCGTAGTATCATGCTAGGTTGAATTTGTATATTGTTGAGCATGTTTGAACTACTAGATATTGTCTTCTCTGTAATATTAGACAGTTAGTTAGAATTGTCTTCATCTAGAGGCTGAGAGCGGACATAACGTACTTTGTCCCCACAGGTCGGGATCAGTGAGTGGCATAACGTACCTTGCCTCCGCCCCCGGCAGCCGGTGCGAATTAGCTCCTGCATCGGTATAAACCTAGTTTGTAGCCTACTAAAGCGGAACCCGTCACGGGTGCAAGCCTGCCCGGAGACAGTTCTTAGCTTCAGGTCGGTGGTACAGGCTGCTACAGCTGACAGCCGAGGGCTTCGCACTACTGTAGTTCAGTGACACCACTTTCGTTCTTGTTTAGAGCCTGACTTCGGGTACTATCCCATTATCTTAGGAACAGCTTAGCCAAAGGTAAGAGGCCCTCGAGAGCACCTATTCGGGATCAGCTTTTGAGTTGGTCATTTGGCCGAGGAAGAAAGACCCTCTAGGGTGTCTGACATCTATTCGGGATCAGCTTTTGAGTTGATCAATTGGCCGAGTGTAACGGCCCAGGTTTTCATCCCGGTCTTCCAGGTATGTCCTAAGGGTATTTTGGTAATTTGGTCGGGTCGTTAGGGTTGTTTCTGTCTTCTCAGCTGTTTATGTTCGATGTTCAAAATTGGGGTTTGGATGCATTTCCGGTTGAGTTTGGGTGTTGTGAGTTGCAGAAGTAAAAATAAGGGTTTTGCCGGATTAAAAATGCAGCAGCTGGGGTTTGAGCCTAGGTGGCCTAGCTAGTTAGCAGAGGGGCCTTGCCAGATGAGCTTCAGGTAGATATTGATACTCATTCCGCAGGTTATCTTGGTTTGCCTTGGTTTTCGGGACTTAAGTGAGTTTGTTTAAAAAAAAATAGGTTTTTCTCTTTTCTCCTTCCCAAATCCCCTTGTTGCATCCTCTTCTCCAGAGCACGTTCTTGCCGTGTGATTTCCAGCCTCCCGAGAGCTTCCATCAATCGTTCCGGGTAAGTGATCCTTGTGTTTCGATTTTCCTCCCCTTGTTGTTGTTGCCGATTCGTTTGGCTAAGGGATTTGTTGGTTTGTTCTTGCTGGCCGAGAGGAGGGGAAAAGTAATTGTTGGTTGTGTGTTTGTTGTTGTGGTTGCAGCCGAGAGCAGCCTTGTAGCCGCACGTTGTCACCCAGCCGAGCAGCTCCATCACTATCCCAACCCCAGCCATGAGTCGCTCTATACCGCCAGCCTGCAGCAGCGCTTTGCCCAACATCGAGACGCATCGCTCAAGGCAGCTCGCACGCGAGCAGCAGCCCTGTAGCGATCGCAGACCTGCCAGCCGTGCCGCACGACCTGCCGAGCCATACCGCTTACGCCCAGCTGCACGTTGTCGAGCCGTGTGCCTTGCAGCTTGTCCGTCCGCGCGCCAGCCCCGTGCCATGTGAGTTGCTTCCGACCGAGCCGAGTCTGTTTGTATTTTACCTAAGGCCTATAGATTGTGATGTTTGCTATTTGTTTTTTAGGTTCTCGATAGCTAGCTCGGGTTTGGTTACAGCTTAAGATCTTTCTTGTGTGTTGTTTGCCTTCCGACCCAGGTAAGGATTTCTTACCGGAGTTGTGTGGGCTCTGCGATATTTCTGTGATTGTTGATTGTATGTCTGTTTATGTTTATCAGCATGTTAGTGGATAGGTGCTCTGTTCTGAATTCCGACTGGCATGATTCTCGTGTTATTTCTTATGTTAGTTCCATGTTTTTTTTTTTGAGAAACTATGTTAGTTCCATGTTAGGTTGTTCTGTTCTGGCATGTTCGTTATCTATTCTTGCTTCGTAGTATCATGCTAAGTTCATTGTTTCTGCTAAGCATGTGATAAGTATGTTTGCTAATAGTTGTTTATAGCTTAGAGTTCTTATAGGTAGCATCATCCGGGCGAGGATGCATAACGTAACTTGCATCCGTGGCAGGGACATGCGAGGCAGTACTCCGTCCTTGATCCGTCGTTAGGGTTTAGCTAACCTTAACGGCAGCCCAGTGCAATCTTGGGTGAGGGTGGCAGACTGTTAAATGCCCCAAGGGTCGGGGGAATGACGAGGCATTGCCCTGTCCCCGGCAGTCGACACTACCTCAACGTGTCGGCAGTATCCCTTGATTGCCACCTGATAGGGCAAGGACCGGTTCCTGGTGTAAGCCTACCACGGCCGATTTCTTAGCCTCAGGTGTGGTGGTACAGGCTGACATAGTCATAGTGTCCTGGTCTCACACCACTATGTTCAGTGACACCGATCCAGAGATTCTTTTAGGCATGCGTACTGGACTAGGGCAGCATGCCCTAGACCTAGCACCTCCCTGGTTTGCAGCAGCATGCGGTGCGCGCACACGCTCATTACAGCGCCGACTGGAGAGCTCCTCGGGATCTTGAGTTCAGTGCACCTTTCGTATCGACAATAGTAGGAAAGCTGAGGCCTAGATTAGTTTCTCGTAGAACATCGAGATGCGTTGTAGTTCTCCGGAGTAAGACCGTAAGATGGCATCCGTGGTATATATGTATGGATTAAAGTGATGTGCTCTCTTCTGTGTTGTATTCATAGCTTGCATACTTTCTGCTAGATGACCAGTTGTATCGTATTGTACCCCGGTTGGGGATTCTTACTGAGTAATTCGTTACTCACCCTTATTTTGTGGTTTCCACAAGTAATCAGGGCGCGAGACAGGATGGCTGAAGGAGGAGCTGCTGATATTGGAAACCTATTGTCTTCCCGAACTCTGAGATTATGTTTATGTCATGTTTATGTTTTGTTCCTCGGAGCCCTTAGGACGTTTTCTGGTTGTTTCTAGATTTTGGCACTGTTTGTAAACTGTTTGGGTTCTGATTGTTTTGAAATAAATCTCTGATCAGAGTATGTTTTAAACTGTATTTAGCTTGAAACAGGTGCTTGGAAACAGGGACAGGTTTCAGGATGCTTTATGCTTGTTTGTTAAAATGAATGTTTACAAGTTTTTAGTTTTCTCAGAAATCTGGATAACAATCTTGCATACTATATTTAAATTTTAAAAGCATGCATTGAGGTAAAGGCCTAGGTTAGGACCTCTTTCGGGTCGGGTCTTTACACCGAGGGAGAAAGACCCTCGAGGATGTCATTTGGCAATCAATAGACCGGAAGTAGGAAACTTCCGAAGTTCTCGAACTCACTTTGCCTATCAGCTTGGACATAACGCACCTTGTCCCATTAGCTTGGACATAACGCACTTTATCCCATCAGTTTGGACATAACGCACTTTGTCCCATTAGTTTTCAATAAGATATGGCAGCTGATCACTAATCCGGAAGTAAGAGACTTCCGAGGATTCCAGAATTGTCTTGTTAGCTTGATGAGCAAAGTTCTGTGCTGGTAGCTTTTGCATGTATACTAAGATGCCAGATGATTGATGTATCGTACTGTACCCCAGTCGGGGATTCTTACTGAGTATGTTTATACTCACCCTTACTTATCTTTCAGGTAACTTGGGACAACATCTTGATGGCTAGTGGAGGGAGTTGTGTGATCATGGGAGTTGTCGGCATACTCTGTTGTCTTATTTATTTGGAGTCTTTATTCTGTAGTAGCATGCTGGGAAAACTCTGTTTTATCTTAAGAGTTATTTAAACTATTGTTTGAAACACTGGCTAGGAATTATTTGTGGAAACTTATTTATGAAATGAATATGTTACTTATGTTGGTTTAATCAAGTTTTATTTTTAAGTGGTTTTCTTTATTGTTTAAATGTTTTAAATTATAAGCATGCTAGTAAGAACCGGGTTTAGGACCACTGTTTGGGTCGGGTTCTTGCACGTCATGCGATGTTGATAGCACATACGACCAAATAAATGGTTGTTTGCGCTTTCTCTCCGTATTATGCTATTAATTTGCTTTGCTTTTCTTTGTTTAGCATGCTGTTTTAAGGACTAAATAATGTTATTATTTAGCGCTATCAGTACCTAGTGTCTAGCTCTAGACTGAACGGAAAGGTGTACTGACGACATTAGCCCGAGGGAGCCGACATCTCGGTATCTAATGCATGTGCATGCCCACTGCATGCTGTTGTAAACCATGGTAACTGCAGGCTTACACATACTACACCGGTCTAGGTCCACATGCTTAACCATATGAAATGGTGTCCACTGATCCACAGCTAGTGGAAGGCCCTTGGCACCCAACTGTGGCAGCATGTTCACACTTGTGCCTGAAGCTAAAGATCGTCCCAAAGTAGGCTTACACCAAGGAAAGGATCCTGCTCTAGCAGGTCATAAAATCGGCTTTGCTGGAGTATTGTGCTACACCACAACCTGACTGTCGAGGCAGGAATCAATCCTCTAGATGATGCAACCTAACTGTAAGACATGCTATAAGTTTAACAAGCTCAATTCCTAACAGATCACCAACATGCTCAGTATCAAGAACATTCAACACTAGCATGGTACTAATAACATATTATATGGAATCAAACAGATAACAACAATATTGTCAGGTCACCACATCAATCCATTCCACCAACGCATGGTCATAGTATAGTAAAACACGCAGGCATAGAGCACTATTAATGAATATTTACGCAGGGTCCACACAACCCACGACAAGAAATCCTTACCTGAAAAGTAATGCATAACAGACAATATAATGCTCCTTGAGCTGCAAATCAACCACGAACAACTTACACCTAAACATAATATATTCTAAATTAATTAATTAATCCGCCAAACAGACCATTAAACACACAGGGAACGGGAATTATCCAAACTCCAACTATAGATCAACACAACGAAGCCGAGGCTACTACTCGGTGATGCGTGGGATCGAGACACGGTGCTATTTTGTGGTGCGTGCGTGACAGGGAAGGCATGGCTGTGAAGGCGGGGCTGGTGCGCAGCATGGGACTGTTGCAAGGCTGGTGCGCTAGCATGGACAGCGGCACGGGCAGGGTTGGTGCAGTCGTAGGGCTGCGCGAGCATGGGCTGCAACGCGGTTGTGGCGAGGCTAGGCGTGTGTGGCTGCGGCGATCGGTGGAGTGATCGATCCGACACAGAGAGGATGTAGGAGATCAAAGGAAAAGGGAAATGGTTATGGAACTTTCTGGCTTTTCGATTGATGAAGAGAAAGGCGGAACAATTGATCGATGAATAAAACAAAAACCCCTAATTGGCCACTTGGCATTTAATCCACAAATTGAAACTCCAACTCAAACCCCCTGAAAATACAAAAGTAACCCAGAATTCATTAAATTATAAATTTTTCCCTTATGTGAAATTACCCAAATACCCCTTAAGACTAAAACTGCAATAACGGCCTAACAAACAACTTGAAATAATTGACATACCTAGAGAACCGTAGCGAAAACCCGGGCCGTTAGAAATACCAATTTGATATATAGTATTATAATGTATTCAAGTTGTTCCAATCAATACGTTATATTAGAAAACCTGTTTGAATAATAGTTAGATAGTGCAATATAGAACTGTAACAACACAATATTATAAATATTGTTTACATGCATTCATATTATTAATCTCAACATTTGAATAAATATTGGTTAAATAATACATATTACTTAAATATAGTTTTCAAACAGCAGCCAAAATGTCCAATATAACGTATTTAATAAAACTCATTATCAGTACTTCTAAACAATTTGCAATACCCATCTCACTTCTGTTCTATTTGATGAAAAGTGTTGAACAACGTAATGTACCCTATGAATAAAAATATATATAAAAAAACTCTTAAAATTCTCGGATACACACAAAAAAAATATGCTCATGTTGTGTTCATCGTTTCAAAAAATAAACGGACACTCTAAATCGCCTTCCAATAGTTTTTAATTTTAGTCTGGTCTTTAGTATTGTTTTGTCGTCTTCTTTTGTATAAAAGTTTGCAAAAAAACACTTCCTCCTCGTCCGATTCCTTTGGTCGTCATTAACAAATATTGTTCCTTCATCAAATTTAATCTTCAAATTTTCAAGCAACAATTAGATAGGGCAATACAGAACACTAGAAATACAATATTATAAATATTGTTTACATACATCGATATTATTAGCTTTAACATTTGAATAAACATTAATTAAATAATATGTATAGATACAGTTTTTCAACAAGAGTTTGACAACCCAATATGATGTATTTAATAATACTCATTATCACTACTTCCAAATAAAATTCAATACCCATATCATTTTTATTCTATTTGATGAATAGTATTTAACAACTTAATGAATCTGTGAACAAAATTACCCAAGAACAACACTAAAAAGTACCCAGAAACAACACTAAAAAAATACACAAAAATACTAAAAACCAACTGATATAATACGCATTTGTTGTGTTCGTCATTTCTGAAAATAAATTGTCGTTCAAAATCATCGTCCAGCAGTCTTCAATTTCAGCTCACCATATCTATTTTTCGTCAAACTTCAAATGCTATTCCGTTGTCATCTCTATTTTTCTTTGCTATTATGAAAAGAAATTTGATTTTTTTTTTTTTTTTTTTTTTGATATTTTGGAAGAGGGTGAAGAGAAAATTTGCAATGTTAAAAGAAAAATGAGAAAATGGGAAAAATGGGAGATGAAGAGATAGTTTGGGGAAGTGGTACAAGAATTTAAGGATTTTTAATTTTTTTAATTACAAAATTGTATATTAATAGTAAAATGGGTATTTTAGTACTTAGACAAATTATTGATTTTTCTAATTTTTAATGTTTTGATTATGACTGCAACTAGTTGACTCTATTTGTAATATTTTTTTCTTACATGGTCTATAGTGCAAAATTCTTTTTTTTTTTTTTTTTTTTTTTTTGTAAACATATACGAATTCCTTAATTTACTCACTTATCGTTTCACTTTCTTGTAATGCAAGGTATGAAATATACTTTAGAGCCTAAAATATTCTAAAATTCGAAATTTCAGATATGTGACATCTTTAGACTATATTTGTTTTGTATAAATACTTTTTACAAATATTTGGTAATATTTAGATAACCGTGTTTCTTTTTCCATAATCATATTTGGCATGATATAAATTTACCAAATATTTCAAAAATGTCCCTACATTATTAATGTAATTTTGTATTAATTTAAAATCTTTTTAATTTATATAACATAATTATTTATATTAAATTTTATTTCATGCATATAATAAATGATAATTTTATAGTTAATTGTACTTTTTAATAATACATCATATCATATATATCATATACTTAAAGTGTGGCTTAGGGAGAAAATCATTTTTAGACAATTTTACCCCTTAAATCATACTTTAAATTACAAATATGTCATCTATTGGAATATAAAAAAAATAAAATGCAAATAACGTAGAAAATATTTACGATATCATTTAGATTTTCATCTTAGAAGATAAGATATTTTTATCAAAGTTCATAGATTTTATGATTAAAACATAAGAGATTTCAATATCATTTAGATTTTCATCATCTTTATAGGGTAGAAGATAACAAATCTCATAGATTTTATTTGACATTTTATATTATAATTAAAATAATAAATTGAATTTTCCGATCCATAAATAGTTATTTACATTTTGCTTACCACAACAGTTTGTGTTTGCTTGAATTTACTTTTCTTTCTTTTTTAAGACATTTACTTTTCTTTGTTTTTTTATTTATAATAAGTTGTCTTATTTTTGTTGGATTATTTACCTTAACTTTTATTTAATTTTTCTTTTGTTGCAATAATTTTTGTAGGGATCTTTTTTTTTTGGATAATTGTTGTCTTTCAAAAAAGAGACTTGAAGATCTGGAAAAAAAAGTTTGAAAAATGATCATAAGATTATCATCTGAGGTTAAAGTGCATGAAATTTTCAGTTTCAAAAGTTCGGTAACAATGATTTCCTCCTATATATATATAGTTCTCTATATTTTGTTTACAAACACATTCGAAATTTTCTCTTTGCCTAGGGTTACCTTTCTTGGTTTCTTTTTGTTTTATAATAAAAAATTTAGTTATCTTATATTTTATTTGTTGGATTATTTACTGTAACTTTCATCTTACTTTTCTTTTGTTGCAATAATTTTTGTAGAGATCTTTTGTTGCTTAATTGTTAACTTGATGTGAATTTTTTTTTTTGAAGAATAATAAAATTATCATTTGAAGTTAAAGGTAAGTTCATAGATGTATACTAATAAATATATTTAGCGTATATTTATAACTATAATAATGATATAACTCTTATAAATTTTAAAATTCAAGAGTAATTGGTCTATTAATAGATAAATTGAGAAAAAAACTAAAAGAGCATCCATTTTTAAAAACCAGAGATAAAATTTAATTTTAATGCAATAAATTTTATTAAGTTTTTTTAAATAATAACACCTATTATTTTTTTAAATCAAAATAAAATATTAACTATTTTTTTAACATAAATGTGAATTTTAATAAATTTAACTAACATGAAAAAGTAGTTATAAAATTCAATATTATACTGAAATTATTATTTGATGATTTTAATTTAGTAAAAAAATATAGAAAAAAATTTATAATTATAATATATATAATTTATTATTTAAAAAATTATCACCGGCAACACCGTGTTAAAATTTTAGTACATACAAATGAAAGTAAAGAAAATTTTAAAATAATTAGTATCAACGGTTTTTTTTTTTATCGCAAACCATCCTTGAAAAAGTAAAATAAAAATGCAATTCAAATTTCAATTGTAAAATAATTTTAGAAAATAAGTTCATAATTTTAGAAAATAAATTTTTGTAATATATTTTAAAATAGATAAATGTAGATATATCTTTAAAAAAAAGTTAGGAACATAGGAATCTTAGAAATCCACCAATCAAAATAACATTTTGTGGGATGCCCATCTTCTAAAAATCTCAAGATGTCTAAAATATTAGGATACTTGGTAATCTTTTATTGTCACGAAATGAACATGGTATTTTAGATTCTCACTCTATAAAATTCTTAGATTAATTCAAAGTGAACGGCGCCCCTTAGAAACAATCAAGATGACTAGATTGTCAAAAAATTTGAAATAAAAAAGGTGTAACCCATATTGATCTCTATTTATGAATTAACTTTTATCAATTTTTACAACATCTAACTGTTGTAAAACTAAACAAGTCGTCTAGTAAAAATGATCGAAATACGGATAAAATGGAAGGCCAATCACAAAGTATAAAAATAAAAAATGAAAAAGAAAATAAATACATAATAGTTTCCAATTACAAAAGAAATAACCCAACCTTTTGACGGCAAAGTGCAGCCAAGCTTACTTTACTTTCTAATATAAATTATTTGAAAAATCTAAAACTACATTTTGTCATGTTTCCTACAAACCAAATGGTAAGGAAAACATGTCTTAAAATAATGGAAATTTATGATTGGTAACGGAAAATCATGATTTATATGTGGTTCATTCATGATCTATATGTGGTTCAATCATGATCTATATGTGGTTGAAACTCTTTAATAATAGTTTTCTTTTTTCAAAAAAAAAAAAAAACAATATTCTCACCTAAATAGCGAGATTTTTCATGAATGGTACAAAAGTAAATCTTTTAATAGATAACAAAATTTGAGAAAAAAAATTAAATATATTTAATCAATCAATTGAATTGATTATTTCAGTCAAATCGTCTTTAATAAAATGAAGTTGGTAATCATTAATCAAGTGAAATATTGATGGCTTAAATCAATAAAAATTTATTTAAAACAATTAAAATGAAAGTTGATATATTTTAGTATGTATAAAATACTTTTTAAAAATTGTTATAATTAGAATAGAAATGCTAAAAATGGCCACAATACTTCTTGAAAGTAATGAATTTAGATTTTATTATCTTTTGTTTTTTTTTCTTAAGCGCAACACAAATCAGTACTACAACCCACAAATAAATAAAAGTACAATATTCATTTTCAGAATTAAATCGATGAGTGTAATGATAAATTGAATTATTATCTAATAATGAAACCAATGCGTAATTAATTCTTTTAGTATTTGATTATCTTTTTGTTAAAGTTGAACAATTATTTCACAAATTTCTACTTTAAAACCTCACTATTGGACAACTTAATAACTACTATTGCACAACCTACTAATATATTATCATCTCTACTTACCAACTATTTTGTGTACTCTAAACACATATTAATATCTCATATAACCATTATTTGTGTTTTAAACACATCCAAGGATAATTGACGACAATCACAAACTCATCAACAAAAGCCATTGTCTTTTGGTTTGTTTTTCTTTAGGATGTGTTTGAGGCAAGGAGAATGGTAATGATTAAGGGGGGAATGGTTATTTGTGTTTGGGGTGAAGGTAATGATTATGGGAAGAATGATTATTTTTATTTGAAATAAAGGTAATGATCATGAGAAATATAAAATAATGAAAATGATGTGAGTGTAAAATAGTGATGTGATGTATGAAAAGTTGTTGGAGAGGGAATAAAAAGTAGTTAGGGAAAGAATAAAAAAAGTAATTTTTGGAAAGGAGAATGATTCCTGGTGGCCCAAACACGGGGAATCATTCTCATTCTCATTCTCATCCTCTTCTTTATTCTTGGTGGCCCAAACACCCCATTATTCTTGGTGTTCAAGTTCGATGGTTGGTTTGAATTGTACCATGGTTGACTAGTAACGATAGAAAGGTGTTTGTTTTTTGTATTTAGAGAGACTATTACAAATGAGTATTTCTCAAATCATGTATCACAATTATCAAAATAACTACTAATTTATGATAATTCTATATAACTTCTCATTTTAAAAGCGAGTTTTATACGATTTCACTACAAAAATTTATATCCAAACAAAAAATTGACTACAATTTATCTACCAAAATTCACACTCAAATAAATTGTTTTCTACAACTATTTTATAAAAGTGCACATCGTAGCAAGTTATTATGCAACTAGAATTTCTAGTAACTCAAGATAAATTATCATTTTAATAGGTTAAAATAACTTTGGATCTAATAACTCATTCAAACACCCGAATTGATTTATGATATCCCAAGTCGCTTTAGAATCAATTGGTGAAATACGTTTTTTCAAAAAAAAAAAAAAAAAGGAGTAATAAATAATCCAAAATTCTTAACTGCTGCGAAGGTAGGCAACAAAAACAGAGGGAGTGTTTCCCGTTGGTTTTGGTCCTTCAATATTCTCAATCTCAGGCTGCTATGGAGGCCCTTCTTCTCAACGCACCCACTTTCCACCCACTCGCTCCACAATCTCTCATTTCATCTTCGAACGGGGCCTCCATTCCTATTCCCAACCCAAACAGGATTCGAGCTACCAGGCCGCCATTCATCCAAGCCGCGCTTTCCAAACACGCGGTTGAGATCTCTAACACTTCTGTGTTGGCGGCGCCGCCCCCTTTGCCGGCTCCCCTTTTGCCTCCTCGCAAAAGGGTCTCCGCGGATTCCCTGCAGTTCCCTCCTGGGTACCTCGGCGCCGTTCCGGGCCGTTTGGGTACTGATGGCGTCGAGGCTACTCTCGACGCCATGGAGTACTTGACCAGAATCTTGGGTTCTAAGGTTTACGATGTCGCCATTGAATCCCCCTTGCAGCTTGCCCCCAAGCTGTCTGAGCGTTTGGGGGTCAATATCTGGCTCAAGAGGGAGGACTTGCAGCCCGTAAGTCTCAATTTACACTTGGCTTCCTGTTTCGTTTTTTAATTCACATTCGATTATACCTTTTGTTTAACATGGAGTGGTTACTATTCCCTTGTTTCTTTATTTCATCAAAATGTGGTTGTACTGCCTTTTGGTTTAAATGTCAGATGAAGATGGCTTCCGTGTTATATAGTATAGACTTCCATTTCAAAACCAATCGGTATTGACAGGAGTAGCACAACTATCTTATAAATGTTAGAAAGTCTCTCCATCTTTTAAATGCGGGATCCTCAATGTGTCCCTTCAAGATGGTGCCTCTTTGGGTTCACCATTCTTAAATCGGATCCCAATTTCATTTTTAATGAACCAAATACTCATCTAGGATTAGGAGGTCTCTCTACCTATTCAATGTGGAATCATCAACATGTGCATCTTGGTTACTTTTGCTAAATAGTTTAACTTATTTCTTTTCATTTTGTAGGTATTTTCATTCAAGCTTCGAGGAGCTTATAATATGATGGCCAAACTTCCAAGAGAACAGTTGGAAAAAGGAGTTATATGCTCCTCAGCTGGAAATCATGCTCAAGGAGTTGCATTAGCTGCTAAGCGATTAAAATGCGATGCTGTGATTGCTATGCCAGTTACTACTCCTGAAATTAAGGTGCTCTAATCTTTTTTAGGCGTAGGTTCTTTCATTCCCTCCCCCGGTTGTTTGTTTCATGCATATAACAATGTTGGTTTGCTAATGAAAATGTGAACTTCTAACATTACAGTGGAAATCAGTTCAAAAATTGGGTGCAACTGTCGTTCTTGTTGGAGATTCATACGATGAGGCACAAGCATACGCTAAAAAGCGGAGCAAAGAGGAAGGCCGCGCATTCGTACCCCCTTTTGATCATCCTGATGTTATAGCCGGGCAGGGTACAGTTGGGATGGAAATTGTACGTCAAATGAAGGGCCCATTGCATGCAATTTTCGTGCCGGTTGGGGGTGGTGGTCTGATTGCTGGTATTGCTGCTTATGTCAAGAGGGTTTCTCCTGAGGTCTGTTGGTTTCTAAAGGAGTGGATTTTCTTTTGACTCTGTACTGCCTAATTCTTTAACATGAAAATTTTCACATTTCATAAGTCTGATGCTAGAGGTTACCTTTACAAGATGCAATTGCACATTCATTTATTTTTTAATTAAGAAACCAACTCTTACTTATAGTCCAGTCCTTGCTAGCGAATATGTAAATTACCTATTTTTGACCTCTGCATCTGTATCTAGAGACACAACATTCCAGTTCATAAAATGGTTGTTTCTCTAGCAGCTCAATACAAAAATCCTCTGTGCTTGTCACCTTTCTCCTTGGCTATTGTGGTGTGGCTTGGATCATGAAAAGCGAGAGAGAAAATAAGTAGAGATCAATGACAGCATCCTTGTGTTTATCAAATAGGTTCCTTTTATTTCATTCTCTTTTAACTGGTATGGAATGACATTTCAGAATTATGGGGATTCTTACAATATTCCTTGTTATATCCCTGCTTCCCTCTGAGGAACGAGTTTTGAAATTTATTGATCATAGAGGTATTAATTTTGAAACGACCTTATTTATCCATGATGTAAACGAATTTCTAAATGACCTTATTTTCACATCATTCCTACAGGTTAAGATAATTGGGGTAGAGCCATCTGATGCAAATGCTATGGCATTATCATTATGTCATGACCAAAGAATAATATTGAACAAGGTTGGAGTATTTGCCGATGGTGTAGCAGTTAAAGAAGTCGGTGAAGAGACATTTCGCCTTTGCAAGGATCTTATAGATGGTGTCGTTCTTGTTAGTCGTGATGCTATATGTGCCTCAATAAAGGTTTGAGCTTCTTTATTTCCTGTCATCCATGCGCATACACGGCGTTATCTTAGAACATAAGAAGGATTAGCATGTTCCAAAAGCAAAAAAACTAAATTGTTGCGATCTTGTACAAAGCTAAAAACAGAAGCATACTAATAGCTTAATATCGCATTTTTCTTTTTCTTTTTTTCAATGTAATTAATGCGATTTTAGCTATTTGTATGCATCTGTTTTTTGCTCGGTAATAAGATTTACTTTGCTTTTGAATTCTTCTAGAGGTGCTTTTATATTGCAAAATTTCAATCTACATGGATCATGTATTTTATTTCTTATGTACAACAATCTTTTCCTTCCAGAAAATATAGGAACTACACATTGTTTTTACTTGTTTTGTATACATTTGTTGACAATGTGTGACAACTCTTGGTCAACTTTACAATTAATAGAAAGGATCACATTGAAGGTTGAATTGAATAAATATTTAGGGAAAACAGATGAAGGCTATTGCTTATTTAGACTGAAGTATGGATATGTATGCTCATAATATGACAAGCCATTTTGTTTTCTCCTTTCGATGGCACTTGGATAAAAATGATGTGATTTTTCATGTGGTCTTCTTCAATATTCTTTAAGTAGCTGTTTGAGATAGTGGTTTTTTATATTTGTTCTAACATCACAGGATATGTTTGAAGAGAAGAGGAGCATCTTGGAACCTGCAGGCGCACTTTCTCTTGCTGGAGCTGAGGCATACTGCAAATATTATGGCTTGAAGGAAGAAAATGTTGCGGTAATAACCAGTGGTGCAAATATGAACTTTGACAAACTGAGAATAGTTACTGAACTTGCCAATGTTGGCCGTGAACGAGAAGCAGTGCTTGCAACTATAGTGCCGGAGAAATCTGGAAGTTTTAAAAGATTTTGTGAACTGGTTTGTTTTTTTTAAGTTTTTCAAAGTTTTCTTGCTAAATGTCATTCTTGGTTGATAGTCACTGACTTTAAAATGATGCTAACTGGGTAAGTTTGGATTTTCAGGTTGGGCCTATGAACATTACAGAATTCAAGTACAGATATAACTCAGAAAAAGAGGCAGTTGTTCTTTATAAGTAAGTGTTTGTAAGTCATTGCCAATTTGAATGAAAACTTCTTTTAGTTTTTCAGTAGCTTCGTTGATTTAAATTTCATTTGAAAGGGAAGACAAAAGAAGCTGCAAAATGGTAAGAAAGAAAAATTTATCAATAAAAAAGGAGTGATTTGATAAGATAGAAAAAAGAAAAGAGGGATTTTTTGCAGTTTTCATTTGAAGCTTTTCATGTTGGCTTTTTAGTTTGTCCTTCTTCTTGACTTGACGATTGTTGATTTTGGCTTTGCGTTCGTGAGGGATTTTAATTTCTTTCTAATTTTTGGTTTCTGGTTGTGGGTGGGTTTTCCTTTTTTGGCTTCTTGGATACTTGTTTCTTTGTTTCACGTAAGTACTAAGGTGTTGTCAAAAGTAATACTATGCCTCTCATTTGGGGTTACTTGAAATTGTTCTTGCTAGTCTATTTGAGCTCGAACCTCTATAACATGTCTGTTGGCATTGATCTACGTTGGCAAATTCTAACTCTTAATGATTATGGGGTTTTGGCTAGTGAGAATATCATGGTATCTTGCTTGTAGTTTTTCATTTCATCTATGTAAACAGTAAAAGTATTATTTCCCTTGTAGTATCTTCATTTTCTTAATTAGGACTTCTCTTACTTTGGGGTGCTATGGGGAGTTCCAAAGAAGGGAACCTAATTTAATATGTTTTTCATCATTGTGCTTTTTAGTGTTGGTATCCATATGGCTTCAGAACTTGAAGAAATGAAGAATCGGATGATATCTTCTCAGTTCGAAACTTATAATCTAACAAATAATGATCTTGTAAAGGATCACTTGCGTTACTTGGTAAGTATTTTCTTTGTCTAATCAATTTGGCTAATGCCTTTTAACAACTGCTTTAAGGAGGATAAGTAAATATTCTTCTTCTTAGCATGTTTTCTAGTAGCTCTATTTCTCTTTTCAACTCGATTTGTTAGGGACATCTTACGTACAAGAATTTATTCTGGTGGGTATGACATAACTGGTGTGGTTATTATGAGCTTTCAAATGTATGCATCTGTATATAGAGAAGTGAAAGGATTTCTGAATATACGTAAACAACCATATCTTTAGTATATAGGCCGAGACAATTGGGCTAATTTAAAAGAATGATAGAAATGAGTTCACAGTGGAAATTAATTAATTTCAGTCTCATTTGATTATGATTTCGTTTCTTTGTTTTTGGAATTTGTGCACGGTTTTCACGTTTCTTACAGAAACACTTGAATAATGAATTCTTAGTCAAAATCCAAAAACAAAAAAATGTTTTTTAAAACTACAATTATTGTTTTAAAAAACAAACAAAAAACTTTTAGGCGGAAGTGGTGTTACTGTTTGTAAGTGGGGCATTAAGTTGCTCCTTGAGTAAAAATACAAGTAATATCACCTATGGTACGGTAAGTTACCCGAGGGAATGAACTTTTTTTCTCTTATTTTTGCATGTTCCATATATACATATATATATATATACATATACATATGTATGCATGTATACATATGTATGTATGTATACACGCATCAAGTATCATGTATCTGACGTATGTGTATGCATGTATTTACATTTAGTTTTCAACGATTTTTAAGATTTAGGCGTGAACTGGCTTGAAACCTTAATCTTGTTTTTCTTGGCAACAAGAGCAATAGTTCAGTATAAATGTGTCCATGAATCAGAAAAATCCTAACCATGTTTTTCTCTAGTTCTCGTCTATTACATTATTTATATATACTGAAAGTATTTAGAGTACTGGAATTAGATGTTCATATATTAGCTTAGTATCACACTGAGCTCAGCTTGACCAAAATTAGGAATTATCTTTTTCTTGAAATATTTACACGTGGGCCAAAATACATTTTCCATGTTCTTCTAATGAACACATTATTGGTCGCAGATGGGAGGCAAATCGAATGTTGAAAACGAAGTTCTTTGTCGTTTTATTTTCCCAGAAAGGCAAGGTGCTCTAGAGATGTTCTTAGATGCTTTCAGTCCTCGCTGGAACATCAGTTTGTTTCACTATCGTGGGCAGGTATAAAACTGGGCTGTGACTCTTTTTAATTACTCTTGTTACTTATTGGGAAGACTATTTTCCAGAACCTTCCATACCTACCATTTGCTAATGAATCAAATATTTTTCTACTTCAACAGGGTGAAACAGGTGCAAATATATTAGTTGGATTTCAGATCGATAAATCAGAAATGAGCGAATTCCACGAGCGTGCTAGGAGGCTTGGGTATGAGTATGCCGTGGTAACTGATGATGGTGTCTTTCAGCTTCTAATGCACACATAGACCATGCCAGAAATCACCTAAATCGGTTTAAAATTTAAATGTCGATTTATTATTCGTCGATAAGGCACTCTACTCCAAGTTTTGTACATTGTATAAGAGGTATTGCATCCTAGGCCTCAAAAGCTATCAAGTATCCTTGAGCTTCCGTAACGTATATCAAAAGCAGGGGTGGATTTCATGTACTCTCTTCTGTTTTACTTGTCTGAATTTGAACGGTCCAATGGATGATGATGATGATGGAAGTTAGTAATATGAAATCTACTTGTGAAGTTATATATTTGTATTGGAGACAATTTCCAACCATCTTCTGTGACTGAAATAATGCAAGTAGTTTACTTAAACTAGATGTTTATTTATAACTTTGAAGTGGTAGAAAAGTAATTAAAGATTCACAGTTCTGATGAATAACACAATTATGCAAATAAATTTATCACATAGTTTATTCGTATTTCAGCATTTTACAAAGGGAAAAGAAAGAAGAGAGGTTGAACTCGAACACTAAAAATGGAAGGAAAATATCTAAATATTCAAATGTAATTTATTCAAAACATATCATGGAAAGTTTGTAATACGAGTTATTAACATTTTTTTCCATTTTCCTGGCAAGCTCCTGCAACCTCCATTAATATAAAAGCATGAAGGTTGCAGAATCCCATTTACTCCATTCAGCAGGTTCTTCCATAAAAATGTAAGAAAACAGAAATATGGCAGAAAAATAGTACTATTTGTATTGATTTTAACATTTATTTTGTGCCAACCAATCCTAAACAAGTATAATATAATGTCTCTATAAGTCATCAAAATTCTTATCAAGCAATAATAATAATAAAAGAAGTTTAGAAACAATAATTTTTTAAAAACATTTTCATAACAGGACTTAAAATCTAAGGTGGTGCCAAACATGCTGCTCCCTGGGGAAATGAGCAAAGGCATGCAAAGAGAGAGTTATGGAAGTTTGACAAACGGTCGTATGCAAATTTTCTCAATAAATTCTCTCCCAACTGTGCTCTGCATCTTCATTCACTCTCCCTTCTTCTTTATCTCTTGTCAAAACCAAAAAGCTTTTTAACTTTTTTGCAACAGAAAAGAAAAATGCAGCTTCCAGCCGGTGGCTTCTTGATTACCTTGAGCCTTCTAGCTCTTGTTTTTCCGGTGGCTATCAGCGACCCTCTTGTCCCTGCACTCTGCATCTTCGGGGACTCGGTCGTCGACGTCGGAAATAACAACAATCTTCTAACAGTTGTCAAGGCTAACTTTCCTCCTTATGGAAGAGACTTTGTCACTCACACACCAACAGGAAGGTTTTGCAATGGAAAGCTTGCCACTGACTTTACTGGTATCTTTCCATCTTCTTCTACTTGCCTTTTCTTTTCGGCTCTCTGTTTTCGTCTTTGCCAACTTTTTTCTATTTTCTTTTGTATGCACAGCTGAACTCCTTGGATTTTCTTCATACCCTCCTGCTTATCTGAGCCAAGATGCCACTGAAAACAAGCTTTTAACAGGAGCCAACTTTGCCTCTGCGGCTTCTGGCTTTTATGATGGCACTGCTCAGCTCTATGTAAATAATCTTCTCTCCCTCTCCAAAACTCATCAAATTTGGGTGCATTTAGGGTGACGGTTAAGTTATCATAATCGGTAGGGTATTATAATAGGGTTATCATAACGGTCTAGGACTGCTTGTATGCAGCTCGACTATTGTCACGAGATACACCCCATATAACCCTACAACATTTGGTTATCAATGAAACACGTAGGAAATTAATTTATAGGTAGATAGTCATGTCCATAAATTGAACTCATTGTCTTTAAGTTCCCCAAAGTCCTGCTGTCCATGTCTAGACCACTTCATGATGGTTAAAACAATTTATTATAATATCCCCAAGGGGTGACACAGTGGTTGAAGGCTTGAGGCCTTATGAAGGTGTGCTCCCCTCAAGGTCTGAGGTTCGAGACTCACTTATAACATTAATTTGTAGACACCTTTCTATGTCTCAATTTCTTCAACTTCTTCATTTACTCAAATCATCTGTTTGAAATGATTTAGGTAAAAAATGTTGTAGTTGTATAATATTAAAGTGAAATATAATGAATGTAAAATATCTTCTTTTTTTTTTTTAATTTTTTTATTTTTTGAAATCTTTTTATATATATATATATAAATGGATGCAAAATATCAAAAAATTTAAATACACATATTATAAAATTTTTAAATTAAAATATAAATAAATTCAAATAAAATATAAATACACATACTAAACATTTTTAAAATGTTATTAATTACTATTTTTATATTAAATATATAAGTAATAAAAACACTATTTTTATATTATTTAAGATATTTTATAAACAAAAAATTATATATGTTTAAGTTGAAAATTAAATAAAATGAAACAAAGTGGATCGAACCTTGGCCAACAAGGAAAATTTATTTTTAGAACTTTTCTTCAACCATCATACCAAAAGCTTAATTTTGTAAAATTCTTGCACCGTGTTTTATAAATAACGTTCTTAAAGATGAAATTTTTAAAAATTCTAGAAACGGAACTAAAGAAACTCCATTTTGGAGTTTCTCATTTTTAAGCCAAATTCTAGAAACGTTTCTTCAAAATTTTAGGAACAAGAAACAGAAACGGTTACCAAACAAGTCTGTTTCTCAAAAAGAAGAAACAAAAACGAGAAACGGGAAACATGAAACAGGAATGTTACCAAACGGGCCCAAAATATTGCGCTTTGGCTTTTATTTATAAATTTTTGAGTCTATTGATTATTTGACATATCCATGTTTGCATTGGTTTTGCAGCATGCAATATCTCTAACCCAGCAGTTGAATTATTACAAGGAATACCAAAGCAAAGTTGTAAACATTGTGGGAACAGGGAAAGGCAATGCCATATTCTCTGGTGGTATTCACCTTGTTAGTGCAGGCAGCAGTGATTTCATTCAGAATTACTACGTTAATCCTCTTCTTTACAGAACATACTCGCCTCAGCAGTTCTCTGACATTCTCATTACATCTTACTCCAACTTTATTCAGGTTTCCTAGTTTCCCTTTCTATTTCCTCTTATTTACACACATATACTGCATCTTCAGTAAACTAGGAACAAATACCAAAATGAGCCTTAAATTTGACTCTTACAAAACTATGGTATTTTATTTTTACATTTTTTTTGTTTCACAACATTTTGGGATGTTGTGAAACAAAAAAGGAAACAGGAAACAGGAATGCAAACATGGATATTCCAACCCGTGACCTTGTGGTTACTATATTATACAAGATACCTCTTTTCCTATGCTTTTGATACGATCCGGACCTACCTTGGAGCTTTAGGAATAGTAGTATTAGTATTTATTATTGATTAATTAATTGTTATGTCAATTGTATTGGGCTTTTGGGCCTTATTAGAGATTATTATTTAATTAGGGGTTTACTTGGAGAACAAGTAGAAAGGCTAGGGGTAGAGTCATTATAAATAGGAGAGGTTAGGTCTTTATTATTCATCCATTGAATTATCATCATTGTATTGCGGCTCTTTGAGAGATTCTCTCGAGAGGTTTATCTTCGATTAATAAAATAGTGTGGTAGATCTTATCATTTTGGTATCAGAGCCATTTGCCGATCCGGGAATGGTGACTACTAAGATGGAATCCAGGATGCAAGATTGTGAAGAGGGAACGGCCGACTTGGCCAAGAAGTTACAGGAGACTAACGCGAGGATGGAAGCGATGGAAGAAAGGTTCGGGAAAAGGCTGGATTTGCAGGATTCGAAGCTCGAGACGATGAGCCGAAATCTGGAACTTTTAGTGGAGACAATCCGAGCAGACAAGAGGAAGGGCTCGATGCCCGAGGCTGCGGGGGAAGGATCGAGCGGCGCGGCTGGGGCTAGCTCGGGCGATGCAGGGGCGGCGGCGGTCGGCGTGGCCAAGCAGGGCGCGACGGAGGTGGCGCCAGGGTGGGCCGACGCGAGTACGGGGGGCGCACACGCGGGCTCGGAGTGGCTGCGCAGCTCGAGCGGCACGGGAGCAATGGGGGCGAGTGGTGATGTTGGGGCTGCGGGTTGTGGCATCGGCCTGGCGACCACAGTGGGCGACGCGAGCAGGGCGGACGGCAGGGTCTGTCCGAGAGGGGCTACAGGCGGGGTTGGTGCGGGCGGTGCAGACGGAGGGGCTGGTGCGGCGGGTGGTCGCGCAATCTGGGGCTCGAGCGGGGTCGGCGGGGGAGAACCCGACACACGGAGGGGTTGGTGCGCAGGGGGGAGCGCAAGCTGGGGCTCGGGGTGGGGCTCGACCGTAGGCAACGCTGAGGCCGTGGGCTGGGGTGCTGGCGTGGGGGTGTGCGGAGCCGGGGGCGAGCGGAGTCGAGGTTGTGGGCTGGGGCCAGGCGCGGGATCGGGAGGCGTGTAGCACGGTGGCGGCCAGGGGGGACCAGACTCGGGTTGGGGCCCGGGCATAGGCGGCGCTGAGGCCTCAGGCTGGGGTGCGAACATGGGGGTGTGCGGAGTCAGGGCCGAGCAAGGCTGGGGCTGTGGGCTCGGGTCAAGCGCGGGGCCGGGCGGCGGCTCGGGAGGACCGGGTTGGGGCGGGCTGGTCGGGCTGGGTCGGTCTGGGCCAGTCAGGTTGGACCGAAGGACGGATATTCAGGGGAATTCTGACGGAAATAGGGGCATCGGTCCAGATGGTGATCGACGAGGAGTTCTCCGAGGTGGTTGGGGAGGCGATGGGTTGTTAGAAGAGAGGAGGGTGCGCATCGGTTATGAAAGGCCGCTAGCACATGATGGTTGGAACGATCGTGGTTGGGGTGACAGTTTCCGAAATACGAGACGGGAATTTGAGCGGAGGGGAGAAGAAAGATTTGAGCGGGAGGACAGAGAGCATTAGAAAGGAGGGACCGGGATGTGATAGGAGATTTAGAAAATTGGAGATGCCGATTTTCAAGGGTCTTGTTGATGAGGATCCGGTAGGATGGTTGAGTCGGGTTGAGCGTTATTTCCTGGTAAACAAGTTGACTGAATATGAAGGGGTTGAGGCAGCAGGGTTATGTTTGGAAGGGGAGGCATTGGAGTGGCTTCAGTATGAGGAGGACCGTGCTCCTTTTCGTTCATGGAACGAATTCAAAGATGGGTTGTTGGAGCGTTTCCAACCGGTGGCCCAAGCCAATAAGTATGCCAACTTCATGAGTTTGAAGCAAATAGGAACGGTGAAGGAATATCGCCGGAGCTTTGAGCGCTTTGCTAAGGGAATGCGTGATATCAGTATGAGTGCAGTGGAGGGGAAGTGGGAAAGTGGACTAAAAGAGGAGATACGGAGCGCGATGCGAAAACTACGACCAGTGGGCATTGAAGAGAAAATGTTTATGACTCAAGTGATTGAGGATGATTTTGCTTTTCAGGCCACCCAAAACGAGGGAAGTACTTCTGCAACAGTTAAGGCTAAAGTAGGAACGATTGGATCGAGAGCGGGAAGCCTGCGAGATTTTGTCCCACAGGACTACAACCGTTCACCCGACGTCTTGTAAAAAACTCACTGAAGCCGAAATTCGAGCTAGGAAGGACAAAGGGTTATGTTTCCGCTGCGATGAACAATTTGTCCCAGGACATCGTTGTAAGAAGAAAGAACTTCAGAACTTGGATGTGTGGGTCGTTCGGGATGCGCACGATTACCAGGATGTTGAGGTGACTGATTTTTTGCCAGAAGATGGAGCTGCAGAAGGTGGCATCGGAGATGGAACACCTTGAGGACAAGGTGACTCTTTGGGGGGAAAGTATTGATACGATCCGGACCTACCTTGGAGCTTTAGGAATAGTAGTATTAGTATTTATTATTGATTAATTAATTGTTATTTCAATTGTATTGGGCTTTTGGGCCTTATTAGAGATTATTATTTAATTAGGGGTTTACTTGGAGAACAAGTAGAAAGGCTAGGGGTAGAGTCATTATAAATAGGAGAGGTTAGGTCTTTATTATTCATCCATTGAATTATCATCATTGTATTGCGGCTCTTTGAGAGATTCTCTCGAGAGGTTTATCTTAGATTAATAAAATAGTGTGGTAGATCTTATCAGCTTTTTGTTGGCAACTTTTACATAACTTGCTAAAGTTAATGTCTATTGAGAATTATTCGAGCTCATGGGGTCCATGATGGATGACCACTTCACAAATTTTTATTTTAGGAGTATTTAACATCAATTATGTGAGAGTACTGATATGGTATGCTTTGGTTATATGGGAAGATTAGTATGCTAATAGTAAGGGGAAAGTAGTACTTTTATAAAAGTATCTTGGTAACTAGATAAGAGATAAGGGGTGGCTTGATTATAAATAGGATAATTGGGATTTTTAGAAAGAAGTGGATCATTTTAGTGGAGTAGTCCATAGCGAAACTAGAGAGATTTAGTTCTCTTTCGAAAGGTGATTGCTATACTTTTGTGTGTTTTAGTTCCTAACAAATTATTACTACATTGGAAAACTTTGTTTGATCGAGGTTTATCATTTATGTAAGTTGGTCAATATTAAATTGATATTGTAATATTTGTGCATTTATTTCTTAGAAACTACACAATATCACAATTTTCACTTTGACAGAACCTATATGGACTGGGAGCAAGGAGGATAGGGGTGACAGGTTTACCTCCATTGGGTTGCTTGCCAGCAGCCATCACCCTGTTTGGTTCTGGTAGCAACCAATGCATCCAAAGGTTAAACCAAGATGCCATTGCATTCAACACTAAGCTGCAAAGCACATCTCTGAGTTTGAAGAACAGATTCTCCGATCTCAAGCTTGTCGTCTTTGATATTTATCAACCTCTCTTGAATATGGCCACAAAGCCTGCAGACAATGGTAAAAGTACCTCCTAAAACTTAAAATTAAAGGATACGCAGATGAAAATTGAAAACTTCTCAAAGTTGCATACAATGTTTAAAAAAAAACTCACTCCAAGGCACAGGTCTAATGCATTGCCTTGAAAATGCGAGGTTCATGTAAACTGACCTTTCCAACCTGAACGTTGAATGTCACAGGGTTTTTTGAGTCAAGAAGGGCTTGTTGTGGAACAGGAACAGTAGAAACTTCCCTCCTCTGCAACAACGGATCGATCGGAACATGCTCAAACGCCACCGGCTATGTGTTCTGGGATGGTTTCCATCCAACTGAAGCAGCAAATCAAGTCTTGGCTTTGGATTTGCTTTCTCAGGGCTTCTCCCTCATCTGAAACTGTTGCTACTACATGAACCTCGCAGTTTTTCTTTTACACATTTTATCAAACGCCTTGCCTTCATTCCATGTTGACTCTTATCAAACAGTTCCTGTCTGTGTTGAAATGCTCAAGTCATATAGTTGGACTAAATCCCACATTGAATCTTATAGTACTCAATATTATTCTTATCCCATCAAGTATGTGGGGGAAGGCTTAAGTTTTTGAACTATGGATGGGTCTTTTTTTGGACATAACAAAACTAAAGATAATTGTTTATCTCACCTTTCGAAGTATCCGTAATGCCACAGTCTAGGGATGAGCTAGTGGTGTCCAGTATAAGCATATCTCTTTCTGGAATATTTCCAGGTTTAAAAAAAGAAAGAAAAAGAAATCAGGCTTATCTCTTTCAGAATGTGATCAGCCACTTTCTGTTAAAATAACGTTTGCTTCCTGTTTTTTATCAGAAACTTTTTTAACCTACGTAACAAAAGCTATTGCAACATCAGACATCAGATTAAGATTGAGCACAAAAACTCCATAAAAAAGGTCTTGAAGTTTTGCTTCTCTTTTCATTTTTTCCCCTCATTCTAAATTGCATAAAAAAAACATTACTTAAGTCAATTAAGTGAGAAAAAAATTCCGGCAAGTGCTAGGCTGTGCTCAAGTTAGAGGAATTTGAGTGCCTACGATAATGTCATTCATGTGGCATCTTTAGTGCCCCACATTTTTTTTTTTTTCTTACTTTATAATTATTATAATAAAAAGTGAAAAAAAAAAATATGTATAACTTCACGGCAGGATGCACCAAATTCCTCTCCACTAAAATATACTCAAGCCTGATGATTATATATATATCAAAGAAAAATATTGTTCGGAAATAGAGTGGAATGAGATAGATTGGATAATTACTTCTTTAAATTATTTGAATTGGTTTTTTTTAATAGACAAGTATATTGGAATAAAAGCAACACTTCAAAACCGACAATGAAGATTTTTTATTCAATTCGGCTACTCCATGTCTGTATGGGTCAGAGAATAAGCCATTCAAAGCAAAGGTGTTTTGGGCCAACATAATGAGAATGCCAAAATTGGAATTGAGATTGAGCGTGATTTTTGTCCACTTGGGGTGTATCCTTTTCAACATAAAAGTTAATTGTGTCGTCAATTAATGTAGTTGGAAGAATAGCTGATTGATAAATGTCCCCATTTTAGCACAATTCTTTTACGTTGGATTCTATAATTCTTATGGAAAAAGGTCAGTAAGGTTTCTTAGATTTTATGTGGTCTAAGATTGAGGTAAAGTATAAGAGGAAAAGCTCAAACCCATAATTTGCCTACTTTTTTAGGCATGCCCAATTTTAGATTCAGCTGAAATCGATTAGCTCCACTTCGAAAATCTTCAAAAGTTTGTCAAAAACGAAGGGCGAATTTTGACAACACCAAAACCAGGATGTGGGAGTTAGTTTATTTTTGGGAGTTTTATTTTACTAGACTTTCAACCAAACAAGAAGATTTTTGGGAGTTAGGTTCACAAGTTCATGGTATCGTCGTCATCGTCAAATTAGGTGAATGAAATTTTGGAATTCTATAGTAACTCTGGTTTTTTTGAACTTGTACTTAGATTGTTCGACGAAATGCCTAAAAGAGACATCTCTTCAGATTACTGAGTCGCGTGAAATCGAATATTATGATTCTTTTGATTATTTCAACTTCATAGTTTTCTCTCTCTCTCTCTCTATTAGTATGAGTGTTTTGAGTTGTTGAGGCCAACATGAAGAAGGTAAAGAAACAACCTGGAAGATACCTTTTGAACAAAATTCATTCATTTTATGGTAAGCAAGACATTTACAGCAGTTACACATGAACAATGCTCACATTTCTGGTAACTATTTTATTTATTTATTTATTTATTTTCTGATTAAATCAGATTAGATTCTCTTGAAATGATTATTTTAAGGAAACTGCATCATTGTAGCTCTTTTGTCATGTGTTGGTTTATGGTATTTCGTAAACAATTAAACTGTTGGGGGTGGGGGAGAAAAAAGAAAAAAGAGGGAAGCAGTGATGAAAGGAATGAAGTACTTATATTAGCACGAAGAAAAGATTCAATACAAGATTGGGGAACAAAACACCTAAAAGCTGAGGGAATTATATCAAACCTAAAATCCTAAAACAACTGGAGTGGGAAAACTATATCAAACCAACCTAGAAAACTAAAAAACAAGGATATCCTAACAAGTAACTTGAACGGCGAGCCAGTTATCTTTATCTATCTTGCAACCAGTTAGTCCAAGTTGAGGTTTTGTAACCTCGATGGAGCACTTCTTTTTTCCAAGGCATTGCTGCAGTTACAATTTAGATTAAAAACAAACCCATCAGATTCAGAATACAGAAACCAACAAAAAAAGTGAATAGAAATAAAATCCATTTTACCTTCTTGATCACTGTGAAAGCAGTGGAGGAATCACAGGTATTCTTTTTGAAATTGCCACAACTGCCACTTGGGTTCCCAAAGCTCACAAAATTGATGTCGGTGATGACTCGATCATGGCATGATAGCTCTACTATGCTTCCTGCGCGAGGTTTTGCACACACCTTTGTCACCCTGGTTGTTTGGATATCTATATCCAATGGCACCCCACCAAACTCTTCAAACAAAATCAGTGTGTTTTCTTGCCCTTTGTTCAGGTAAGATCTTGGGATATGGTACCTATATATATATATATATAATTTCCAAAACAATCGTATATTATTAATTCACTTGAAACAAACAATCATCATATTACACAACTTGTAAGTTAAAAAACATACGTACCATCTTTGAGTAGGCTTTCCACAATTGGTGACACACTTGTTAGGGTTGTATGCCCCACGGAAGTCACAATTTGAAGAGCAGCCATTCTCATTGGCAGGATAACTTGGCCAATACCTTCCAATGCTTTTTCCATTAACCCAAGCCTGGCCCTTTCCCATGCCCACCAAATCCACCACCACTCCTTCACGTCCTCCAGGAGTTTCGAAGGTGGTCTATACCAATTACCAAACAACCAAACATAAATTTACAACCAACAATAAATTTACAAACCTAGGGGGGGGGAATTCAAATACCTTATACCAAGTGAAATTCTGATTTAGTGGGAGATTGTCATTGAGCCAGGGCTTCCTAAAATGATGGTTAGGATCGAAAAACTCATATTTTTCACCATCCAAACCAACCTTGTAATACCACTCATTGCTTGACAAATCTCTTACTGTTTCTCCATCAACAATCAATTCAACTGGGCCATGAACTCCTACCTCAACATTCTCAAAGTGTCCTCCGTAGTTCTACGGAATCAAAATATTAGGTTAGCATATAAGGGTTTATGTCCATATCAGAAGATTATTTTTCAAATTTAATTTCATTTTCATGTACTTACAGGCAATCCAACCGTGGCACTTAATAGGGCTAATTGGTTGAATCCATGCCTTAGATTCCTTACTTTCTTCTCAAGTGTGAAATCATATTTGCCATTTTGAGCATATTGTGACCCTGGAATTGGATTATACATGAAGCAACAAGTGGCATATTAAAATGTTATACGCAATGATTTAATAGTGAATTTACTTACCTATATGCTTGTTGTTGAAGAAAGCATGAAGAATATGGCCACGGGTCTTAACGCGCAACTTTACATTCTTGCCAAAAAGTGGATCAGATCCACTAAGATGGAAACTGGGTGTATAATTAATATGATAATGAGTATAATTAAGATTAATTGAAGAGGGAATGAGAGAAAATGTGAAAGAGAAAAGCATACCCTGTAAGGTACCACAAGTAATCACTGGAATCATTAGCCACCTTTTGATCAAGAAGGCGATTGGCAGTGATGGCACCTCCATAAACTTCACCCTCATGTGTCACATGTTCTATTTTCTCATTTCTCCATTCCCATTTGAATGGTGTTTTTTTCTTTCCAACTTTACTTGAAACCATCTCCCTTACTGTTGTTTGAGTGTTTACCTTATGATAATAAGATTTTACCCATTTTATTTCATTTTATTTTATTTGATTTGAGGATTATAGGAATAAGAAGATATAAACTACCGACCTCTGCAGTGTTGTAAACTTCAGTTATGCAGTCAGGAAGAATGCTAACAGACCAACCAGGAACGGTGTAATTTCTGCCTCCAAAGGTGATATTTCTTTCTCCATTATTTGCATTTCCAAATAAGCAACTGGATTTTCCCTTGTAGGTGTAATTTGTTGCCTGTTACAAATGTTGTAGGTGACAGTCAGGTGATATTAAACCAATCTTATATATAAATTAAGGACAAGGAGAAAGATACTAACTGTCATCAACTGCCCATATTCTGTGTGTTTGACATCTCCATAAGTCAAAACTTTCTCCATAGACATCACAAGTTCATGAAGTTTTTTCAAATGTCCCCACTTTGGTTGGTTCATATTCCCTAATTAACCACACACATTATTACTAAGGTCAACAAACATATGCATTTAAATCATGATTAGAATCTAAGACAAGTTAGTTAAAAATATACCATATTCATCGAGAGGTGCATTGTAATCATAAGATGTGGTGATGTAAGGTCCTCCAGCAGTTCTACCAAAGTTTGTCCCACCATGATACTGTAGAAGAAATCAAATTTAAAACAAGAATGAAAATTTTTATTATTTTAAAGTTTTTTTTTTATGACAATGTGGTACTGTACCATGTAGTAATTTTGCAAGGAACCACCATATTGGAAGAATCTTCCCACAGCAAATGCTACATCTTCAGCTGTTCTCAATGGGTCTCGTGAACCCCAATTCTTGAACCTATTTTCACTTGATTAGTAAAAAATCTATTGTATTGATAAAAAAGATATTCAATAAATAATTACATACCAGCCAGTCCAATTCTCAGTCCACATTTTGGGACTGTTTTGGTTATTGGGGTTGAATTGGTCACAGTAGTAACCATTGCAGGTGTTAATCTATACATTACCAAAAATAGTATGAAATTAAAACATCATATTGATAAATTAAAAAGAAAAAAAGAAAAGAAATAGTAAATAATGGTACCATTGGCGAAGGAGCATCATCCTCTTGACACATGATCCATGGAACGCTAACGTCATAAGATTGTGCCAATGCCACACACCACTTGACATATTCATTTCCAGAATCTCCATATGCCCATTTCACATTTCCATATTCATTTTCGATCTATTTTTTTAAATAATAAAACATATGAATCTTTTTTAAATAAGAAAAAATAATTTATATAAAAGATGATTAAAGAAAACCTGGGCAAGGATGATCGGTCCTCCTTGTGATGCAAATAGGTTATTATCCTTCATCTTGTTAACTATGAGTGTCGTGAATTTTTCCATTTCATCCTAAATAACAAAAGATTATATATATATATATTAGAATAAATGGTAAATAATGTTATACCAAGTTAGATATAATCAACAAAAATACCTGAAAAACTTTATTCAGGGTTCTAAATTGAATGCCAGGAAGGTTATGCAACCAAACAGGAAATCCACCGTAATTCCATTCAGCACAAACATATGGTCCAATTCTAAGAATGGCATAGAGTCCTTGATTTTGTATTGTTTTAATAAACTTTACCAAATCATTATTTTCTGAAAAATCATACTGAAAAGGGAAAAAGTAGTAAAAGTGAGAAAAAGTAGTTAAAATGAATAATTGAAACTAAATAATTAGGTAGAATAAAAGGAGAAATTACTTGGCCTTGTTGAGGCTCATGTGCATTCCAAAAAACATAGGTCTCAATTGCATTAATACCACCTTGTTTTGCCTTTTGCATCAACATTGGCCACATCTATATTATTCATAAAGGCAAACCAATAGCATATTAATACTTATAACCTATAAATATAACTCAAACGAACATAAATTAAAAATGAAAATTAAATAACCTCAGGAGTGCTACGAGGATAATGGATTGAACCAGAAATTATAATTTTCCGTTCTCCATTAATCTTCAAAGCTCTTCCATCATAAGAAACCGAAAGCTTTCTTGCAGAAGCAAGTAAGGATAATGCTAGAATAACAAAATTTAAGAAAACAAAACTTTTATTAATCCCACTCATGTTTAGTTTAGTTTCAATCTAAAAGTGATGAGAGTTTCTCATAGACTCCCTCTATTTATATAGAAACTATTTTTAAATTTTTAATTATAAGATATTTGTTTTGTTTTGATTTTATAGTTGGGATTTTATTTCTAGTTCGTTAAAAAAAAAATTGTTCTATCCATTTTGATTTCCAAATTTTTTAATATAAAGTCATGAAATGAGAATTTGGGATGGAAGTCAATTTTAAGTAAATTCATTTCAATTTTAACGATTTTTTTATAAGTAGTGCAAAATTTCTAACATTGAAGCAATATTTGATAATTGGTTGAAGCTCATCACGCACATTGATTAAAGTGAATTGGCAACTAATTGAAAAACATCTATAATATTGATTGAATTTGGTGATACCAATGGACGTTAATCAGTGAAAGAACTCAACCAATTTTAAATCATATTTGAAAAATATGAATTGCAAATAATTCAAATATGAGTTCAATAATCATGATTTTAGTCCGTTTTCAAACAATATTATTTTGATATTTATGGGTATTAAACAATAATACAACAATAATATACTAAGAACATATTAATTATGATTTTCAAAAAAAAAAAAAAACATATTAATGATAAAATATTACCGTTAAATACTCTCTTATATTTGCATAACATGTTCTTAGAATATATATATTTATTTGCATAACAGGAAAATTTGAAATTAAATTTCAATATTATTTTTAAATACAATATATTTTTTTATAATATAATCTATGATGATATGAGAAAAACAAAAATTCAAAATTCAAATCAATCTTAATTAAATAAATAAATAAATATATATATATATAATTAATAATAATATAGTTTTTTTTTTGAAAAATAGATAATAATATAGTTTATAAAGTGGAACTTAGTACTTAATTTGTAATTAGTATTAAAATTTATGGATAGAAAATTGTATTTATAAAGTGGATTTTAACATGTAATCTATATCACTTAACTTACGTTAATTCAAATACATTGCCTTTCAAAAAAAAAAAAAAAAAAACTAAACACATGATTTCAAAAAAAAAAAAAAAACTTACACATAAATTTCAATAGTGACATGTAATGATAATGTTTATTGAGTATTTCATTTTACAATTATATTAGACTTTGCAAAAGCCATATTTGAAATGGAAAGAGAGAGATTGGATCGATTAGTTGCAATTTATATAACTTAAATCAATCCCATCAATTTAGGAGTATGGTTAATTAGCTAAAAATGGAAAATGGTTAATTATGGAACTTGAACAGATCGACGACCTAGTTTTTTTTCTTTTTTGAAACTAGTTTTATTATTCGGTGTAATATAATTCACCAGGATTGGAATGAAACAAAATATGATGAAATTAAAAAAAAAAATTGAATAATAATTTAATAATGGTAATATGAGACTTATAAGAAATGTATTCAATAAAAAAAAAATAAAACACTTTAATATATTAAATTTTGGCTATAGATGTAAATATTTGTTTTGTAAATATTTTTTTCCAAGTGACTTTCAAAAAAAATATTTTTTCTAGGTGATTAAACATGCTAATTAGTTTTTAAAAATTAAAATAATCATATTTGATTTTAATTTTTAAAATTTAAATTTATCTTCTCCCAAATTTTATATAATTAGTTTTAAATTTTTAAAAATGAAAAATTTCCAAAACTACCCTTCAAAAAAATTTAAAATTAACTTAGTTACAAATTTGAAAAAAAATAAAGAAAAGAAATTTATAGGTGAAGATAATCTTCATAAATTTAAAAATATTGAAATTAACAAGTTGATTGTAATTATAAATAATTTGATAATGTGTTCCTATCCCCTAAATGTAATAATTTTTTTTAAAATCAAATATAAATTTAGTCATAACAAAATTAAAAAATATCAAATATGTTAAAACTATGTAATTATATGTTTATGAAGGTATGAAATGCGAATTTGTGATGTCAATTTTAAGTAAATTTATGTTAATTAATTATTTTTTTAAAATATAAGTATTGCAAAATTTCAAATATTCTAATCAAGAGATAGTGGTTGAAGCTCATAAATGACCGAAGTGAATTAGTGACATTAATTGAAAACAATTGATAAAATCAATTGATAATAATGATTAAAGTAAATCGATAAAATTAATTGAACTCAATCAATTTCAAACCGTATTTGAAAAAGAGAAATATTTGGACGTAGCCTTACGCACCTTTCCTCACACATATAGGCAGAGTGGTTAATTATGAAACTAAACAAAATGGAATTAAAAAGTTTTTTTTAATGGTAAGGATAATGTGAGATTTATAAGAAATGTATTGAATGAAAAAATTACATGCTAATATATTAAATTTTGGCCGTATATGCAAATACTTTTCTACAAGTGATTAAACATACTAATTATTCTTTATAAAATAAAAATTAAGATCTTAATAATTATATGTGATTTTGATTTTTGAAATTTAAATTTATTTGCAAAAACAAAGTCCCTAGTGAAAGGTTGGGTTTGGCTCCACTCGCGATATGGAGCTCACTGGTGGCTTCAATGGCTATAATAGGTGAAGAAACGGAGCTCCAGCTGGACTATTTAAAAATCGGTGAAGACGACGAGTTTCGAAGGTGAGTTTGCAAAAAGAACGAATAGAGAAGGTCAATTAGCTAAAATATAGATGAACACAATAAACTAGGTCATTATAACTACGATTTATATCACATCAGATGGGCAAAATTACTACCACAAAAATGGCGAAATAGAGTCAATCAAGATCATAAAATAAGGATTTTAAACAATGTTATTCATATGAAAAAAAACCGATTAATTCATTACAAAAAACACAATTATTTTGAAAGAGACTACTCATTAGCGAAAAAAACAGATTATATATATATATATATATATATATATATATATATATATATATATATGATCTTTTATCATATAAATCTATTAATTATGAAGAGAATAAGAATTCATGGGAGACGATGAGTATTGTATTTCATAGAAATCATGTTGCTCTCATGGAGAGAATTCAAAGAGAAGACACACTAGAAGAACTCTCTCTCAACAGAGAAGAAAAACAATTTCAAAGTGAGAAAACCCCAAATATCATACACATACAATCCATTAGGCTTACATAGAATAAACATCATTTTGGCCCATAATCGTGCCTCCATATGGCTTGGGTCAACACATAAATAAAGAGCCTAGTGAGCCTCTTTCCCAACACCCCTCGCAAGCCAATGGTTAGAGGATCACGAACATTGAGCTTGAACATGTAATTAAGTACAGTAAGTGCATATAAAGGCTTTATGAGAATGTCAACAACCTAAGTAGTAGCAGGCAAGTGTTGAACACCAAGTTTTCTGTTCACAATAAGATCACACAAAAAATATATGTCATTCTCAACATGCCTAGTCTTAGAATGTAACACATGGCTAGCACTCATGTGAACAACACTCAAATTATCACACCAGAGAATAAAGGTGAATGTACTTGTATACAAAAATCATTAAACAAATAATCTCAATAGAAAGTAGCTAAGCATCGATACTCAATCTCAGTATTTCACCTGAAAATAATTGATTGCTTCTTAAAACCCCATGAAATTAGATTACCTCCAAATAAATGCAATAACTAGATGTAGATTTTCTATCATTAGAATCAAAAGCCCAATCAGAGTCAATATAACCATATAAAGATAAAACTTTAGGTTTATATAGCAATAGACCAAACTGAACAGTGCCATGTAAATATCTCAGTATACGTTTTGTCAATTTTCAATTAGATACTTTAGAGGAGTACATAAACCACATGCTTTGTTGACTAAATGATAACTTAGAAAGAGTAAGTAATGTATACTACAATGCTCTTACAATGCTACTATATAACCTAACATCATGAAAATTCCCACCACCAAACGCAGAGGGAAATGATCCACTTACCATTGGTTTAGTTATTGGTTGAGCATTGTCCATATTAGCCCTGCACAATAAATCTCTAATATATTTAGTTTGAGACATAAAAGTACTTCCAACTGGTGGATACGAGACATTTATCCCAAGAAAGTAATGCAAGTGACCTAAGTCTTTCACGACAAGTATAGAATGAAGCATATCAATCAAAGTTGATGTAACATATGCATAATTCCCCATAATATGAATGTTCATTGCGAAAGTACTAAAATAAGAATGCTAGAAACACGAGGAAATAATCCAAATGAGATAATAGGTTCGGGTCAAGGGTCTTTTGAGTGTGGTTCACATGCATCAGAGGTAGGTTTATGGTGAGAAGTGAACTCCACACAACACATGATCAAATGCTCTTTTCCAAGATGCATTCATCATCTTCGAACTTGAGCTTTCACATCTATATTCGAAGCTACAAACAATAAAATGTGCACTAGCAAAGCAACTATTCATATCCTCCCTCTTTAACATGTAAGAGTTTTAGTAGTTCTCTAATCCTCCTATCTTCCAAGATGAAGTGAAAAGCAAATATGAATGGATGATTAGTCGAAACATGTTATTAATTAACATGTCTACTATGACTTAGTTTGACATCTCCTACTTACCCAAGATACATGCATCTCACACTCTTCCCTCAACCTTCACCCTTATGCACTTAGCTCATGATTATGTTGAAAAGAACAAGAAAGAATACGCGGATGTTGTTAACATTCCGTAGCAGAAATTTATAATAGCATAATAACAAGCAGAAAACAGACAACAATGAAACATAAAGCTCAATCGTAAATGCACGAACTGAAGTAGAAAACATAGTATACCTAGCAAAATATCAAACGGAAACTTCGAAAATGCTATAACAAGCTAAGATGAGCTATGAACAAGCTCCCGTAGCTACTCAACAATCGTCCAAGAAAAATCCACTACAAAGTATGTAAACTACACAAAAACTACGAAATAAGGAAAAGAGAATGTTCTAAAGAAGAAATGCAGAAAAATGAAATAAAATGTTGCAAACATTGATTTTCTTTGACAATTCCAGCAGCTCTAAGATCTATACAAATTCCGACCCTCTCTTCTTCCTAAAAATAGCATTTTATACTCTCAACTCCATCTATGATCAACTGCTGAGATTCTAGGGTAAAATATGCCCTTCTCTCCACTCCCTATCCGACCAGATTTGACATTTTCTGCTCCTTTGACGTCTGGCATAATTCATCTTTTTGGAGAAAAACTGCTTTTCCTTGGATTGAATGCTGCAGACATCGGTGCACTTCTGAATGACTCTTTTTTTTTTCTTCAATTCGACTCCTCTAATTAAGGCATGAGTCAAAAGCTCTCAGCATTTACAAATCCTACAATGATAAAAAGTACTTAGCGAGAACAAGGATGCTTGAAATGCTATCGAGAATTCTTCAAACAATGAATTTTCAGCCTAAAACTCTAATTTATCCTAACTTTCTAATCCTTGCCTCTTATCTAACATGAAATATATTTTAAGATTAATGTCATGTTCGAAGGTTGTTCTATGCATTAAAGTGTGATAATAAAGCATGATTTCTTCAATAAAAACACCCTGAAGGAGAACTAAATAACTCTCTAATTGAGAGTTATCAAACCCTCAAACTTGAACCATTGCTTGTCCCGAGCAAGGCTTTAGACTTCTAACAGAGAATGCTTTTTCAATTCTCCAAATATGCATACATTATCAATAAGATCCATTCCCCGTGTTCTCAGCATTGTGGTTCTGCCATAGAAATGTTCGTTGTAAACTAAAGCTTTCAGCTTTCACTAATCACTTCTAGCCTTGCATGCTTTTGAAAATAATTTTATCCCTAACCAGGATCTCTTCCCTACTAGACTAAGAACTTAAGTACCCTTAAAAAATAATGCCTACGACTCCAAAACACCCTGCTCAATCCCTTGATTTAATTATGTTTACCCAAATCATTCGGTTTAGAGTATTTGACTTTTTCCAAATCGCACACCCTTTTAGCATTTGGAATTTCTTGTGATATGTAAATGCTTTGCACATTCCAACTAAATGATATGAGTCATTGGCTACTAGCCGTAGCTTTATTTGGATTTTCTTATTACACACTTGCCTTTTTCTTTATCACAACAATTGGCTACTAGCCTTATTCCATTTTTTTTAATGCTTTTCACATTTTTATTCACCTAATCAGAATGCTTTGATCATTGTTTTGAATTTGAATTTTTTTTTTCTTTTTCTCAATCCACATGCTTGCCCTCACCCCCTGACTTGAAATCTTCATTGACCTCAATGAAGGTGAGGCTTAGTTCCCCTAAACTTAAAATTTTCAAGATTTCTTGTGAAAATGCTTCTATCTTTCAGATTTGGAATTTTAAAGTTTCTTAATTCCTTGTTCTGACCAGGGATTAACTCGTTATTAGGTTGTGATTATTTTGAAAGGCATACTCATCAAAAGATTTAAAATTAGGATAAGTCTTTAGTTTGCTCAGGAAATTTCATAGACAGAACACAATGCTGAGAACATTAGGAATTTCACTATTGATAACAAAATTAATAAAAAAGAGGCAGGATCAAGACAACATCACTAGAAACAACATGATATTTTCATAACAACCATACAATTATCAAAATAAAACTGACAAAAAAACAACACAGATTTCACAAAATAAAAATGGCAGAGAGAAAAATAAAGGATAGGAACTTCCATCTAAAATCGGGAACTGGATCTTGATCTGACTTGATCCTCATCAAGGCTATCATCACGAGATGGTGAGGACGGCAACCAAGACTGGACTAATTCAACTGGGAACTCAGGCAATTGAAGTTCCCTATTCAAATCGGCATTTTGCCTCAACAAACTGTCATGAAGCTAGGCGTACTGCTAGAAGATACAAAGCTGGTCGACAACATGGTTACATACTTCTTCATGCGCTCTTTGCCTTGCCAAGATTTCTTCAATGCGTGTAGCAGTGCCAATAGCTTTTCCATTGTGCACAGCTTTCGAGTAAGCTTCAGGAGTTGAGAGTGCCTTTCTCAACTTTCCAGCTCAGCCACAACAATCCAATCCTCTTGATACATGCGCTCAGCAGCTTTTCAGATGAATTTATGAAAATATTGTTGAACTCTGCGCCTAGGTTATCTTCAAACCATAACAACTCATTGATCATTTCAACGCTTCAGTCTACATCAATTCCTCGTACTCTGTTTTTGAATGCAGCCTCTTTGTTTATGTTGTAGTAGAATTCCTTAACCCATTGAGGCTTAGCCAACTCGGATGGCCTGACAAATGACTCTCATCCATAGTGCTGTATCTTTTCAACTAGCTTGCTGTCGAGGCCCTCCACCACAAATTCTTGTTCCTGATGGAATTGCTTATCCACCATGTACTCAGCTTGCTCAATTGCTTGTGCGCTAACCAAATAGCTCCCAAAAGCATACCTATTTTCCTCAAACAATTCTTCATCTCCAAGTTCCTCATTCTCCACAACCTTAACGGCTTTCATCTTCCTCTTTCGGGCCTGCTTTTGCTTGTTAACCCTAGGGGTCCTTCTTGCTAGAGGCAATGGAAACTCAAGATCATCTTCATATGCTCGGCTTTTGCAAGATGAGCTCTAGTTTTGGAAGCCATGAGATTGATTTTGAAAGGTAGACAGAACAAGAAACTTAGGGTAGAGGCTCGGGGAAGAAGAGGGAACTTACGAATGCTAGAATGGCAATGGCAGAAAAGGGAAGAAATCAGGCATTAAATAGGAAGATGAAAAGGTGCTAAAGGCAACTACCCCTTAAATAGGCAAATACAAAAAACTCAAAACCCTTCACGCAACATTTCAATCTTCACCGTTGATCAAAGATGGACGCGATGCTTGCCACAAGTAAACCCAAAACTGCCACGTGTCAACCCCAATGAAATGACTTTTCACACTTTTGGCAACTGTTTTCATTCCCCTTGCATTTCCTTAACTACTATAGTTTAAGTCTACTTAAATACGAAAAATAAAAATTAATAAAAAAACACATAATGCAATAAAAATAAAATGCATAACAATTTTCAATATAGGAAATATTAGCACAAAATAAATGCTTGGAGCATAATTAAAAATACAAAACATGGTTTCAAGCGTTGCAACATTTCTACTCATTGGATAGGGTCCACGAAGATTTCTTTTTTCTGAACTCTTCGCCCCAGTAATGCTTCAAACTTGCCCATTTAACATAAACTCACTTCTACTTTCTTCGTTCATTACCTTGATCGCTCCATTAATATGTACCTGCACCACTCTAAAAGGTCCGGACCACTTAGATTTAAGTTTTCCAAGAAATAATTTTAGATGAAAATTAAACAGGAGTACTCGCTGGCCAACTTCAAATGCTTTGGGCTTTAGCTTCTTGTCATGCCATGCCTTCATCTTCTCTTTGACCATTTTTGCATTCTCATATGCAAATTGCCTGTGCTCGTCCAACTCTAGAAGCTCAAACATCCTTGCTGGCCCAACTGAGCTTAAATCCAGGTTTCACTTCTATAAAGCCTAGAATACTCTATTGATCGAGGTGATTTCAGTCCTAAAATATTTTACGGTAATTAATTCAAAGTCAACTTATGCTAAGTGGAACTTGGAATCACTTACGAGCAAGTATATGCGGTCGGAATTGTAGCAAGTAATAAGTATATAGATTTATCGATCCCATAGGGAATTTGAAGCGCAATGATATAGATTAAGGTTCGAAATTGTAAATGACAAGAATGAATTTCAAGAGGGTTGGTGAGTATTAAATAAATAAATAAGATGCTAATGTAGATGTTAATACTGATGCTAATGCAAAACTAAAGTTGCTTAATTAAATTAGAGATTACGAAGAACATAGATGTGTTGCTTGGTGATATAGAAATCATGCTACCCATCTGCATAAATGCTTCTGCATTCATGGATGCAGAACTCAGCATGCGCTGCAATTCAATAAGAAAAGGCTTAGGGCTTTGCATGCGCTAGAAGAATTAAAATTTAACTCCCATTGAATGATATGAAGAGTCTTTGCACAATACTAAACTTAATCTGCTGGGTCTTCCACCAGGTTCCTCTTCCGAGTAAGCTAGAGGCTAGCATATGTGGGCAGCGATCCGATGCATACTTAATTTGATTACAACATTGTAAAATCAATCACCCACAATTATGCTTATCTTAATCTAAATTAATTATGCTACTTAAGTTTATATGAATGAATACTTCAGAAAGAATCATAGTAAAGATTAACTCAAAGCAAGTTAATTTTTCATGAGGAAATGAGCACATGCTGGACTAAACTTCAAGCCCCCCTCTTAAGAGTACTTGACTGCAACCTGCTAGTACAAAGCCCGTAGGTTTTTTGTTTAACACAAGTCTTGCGTATGCAGCTAGTGAGATGGTTATTCCTAACTCCCCTCTAAAAAATACTTAAGGCTAAGCATTACCTAGTAAGTATGGTGAGGTTAATCCCTTAGCATCTTCTTTCCCAAGATCAATGCTAAGAACTCACGAGTGGATGGTCAATCGGCTAAAGACAAATAAAACAATTATCGTTCTTACTCTTTTCCCCTCTTAACATGTAAAGACCCGTGTAAAGACCCGACCCGAATAGGGTCCTAAAATAGGCCTTTACCTCAATGCATGCTTTAAAACTTAGGAAACAAAATGCAAGGTTGTATGCCAGATTCTGATTAAAACCAAATACGATCAAACATCCATTCAAAACAACACAAAAGAGTCCTGAAACCTGTCCCTGTTTCCAAGTACCTGTTCCAAGCTAAATACAATTTAAAACGTACTCTGATCAGAGATTTAATTCAACATTCAAATCCAAAAATGGTTTACATCAGTGTTAGAATCCGGAAAGACAACCAGAAAACAACCTAAGGGCTCCGTGCCCAACTACATGCATTCAGAGGACATTTAAACATAAAAACATAAATAAAAGACTCAGAGTTCGAAACATCGAGTTTTCCATGATCACAGCTCCTTCTTCAGCCATCCTGTCTCGCACCATGGCTACCTGTGGAAAACCACAAAATAAGGGTGAGTAACGAATTACTCAGTAAGAATCCCCAACCGGGGTTGTAAGAACCCGACCCAAAACATACGGTCCTAAACCTGGGTTCTCACTCAGCATGCAAGTTAAATATGATAACAAGCGGTTTAGTGCTCATATTTAAAAACCTTTCAAAACATATGAGAAGGGCGAACTCTTAAAACATAACCAACAATTACTTTTAAACAAACCAACAAAGTAAAACAACCTGGCCAGTGTTTATAAAAACATACAATACAATTTAAACAACGTTTTAAACAATGTTCCCCTAGGACTCCTGTCCATCTACATGCTGAATAAACAATGCAATAATAAATGACAGAGTGCCGGCGGCTCCCATGATCAATCAGCTCCCTCCGCTAGCCATCCTGGTGTTGTCCTAAGTTACCTGAAAGATAAATAAGGGTGAGTATAAACATACTCAGTAAGAATCCCCAACCGGGGTACAATACGATACATCAGTCATCTAGCACCTCAACATGCAAGCAAACAGCTACCAACACAGATCATAGCTCAACGAGCTTACAATGCAAGATCTGGAGTCATCGAAAGTCTCCTACTTCCGGCCTAATGATTGGTTCTCATAACCAATCCTGGGACATCACCGAGGTCTCTTTCACTCGGGGGATTGATCAGCTCAAAAACTGATCCCAAGGATGTCCTCAAGGGCCTCTTTGCCCTTGCTAATAATCTGGACTTACGGGAGAGTACCCGAAGTCTGGCTCTAAACTGGAAGGAATGGTGTACTCACGACATTAGCCCGGGGGAGCTCTCCAAATAGGCAACTAACGCGTGCGCGCGCACACCGCATGTTGCTGCAACCGGCGTAAATGTGGGGGCCTAAGGACAAACTACGCAGGGCAGGTATGCATGCCTAAGACTCAGAAACGGTGTCACTGATCACAGTAGCGCGAGGCCCTCGGCGCTCATCAGTGCGGCCTGAACCACCGACCCGAAGCTAAGAACCGCCAAGGTAGGCTTACATCGTTGGCGGGGGTTCCGCTCTAGCGAGCTACAAACTAGGCTTATGCCGATGTGGGTAGCTAAATCCACATCGCCGGCCGGGGAAGCAATGTGCGTTATCTTTGCGCGCACTTTACTCCCGACCAGTGGGGACAAAGTACGTTATGTCTGCTCTCAGCCTCTGGATGATGACAAACCCTACAACTCTATCTAAGAGTACAGAGTAAAATGATTCTTGGCTAGCAAACAATAACCGACATCAAACACGCTTACCTAGCATGATACTATGAACTTAAAGCATGAATCATAAGCATGCTGGAAGAACAAACCTAGCATGGCACTAACATGTACAATCAGGTAAACATGCTAGCAAGAGATCAAACATAGCTGCCCTATTACTATCATGCTCATAACAGTAAACAAGCATACAAGGCACATCATGATAATATCGTTTGCAGTCTCTAAAATTATTGGATGGGTTTTTGTAGGTTTTTTAGGCTTTGTGGATGGGTTTGAGCTTGGTTAGATGCAAAAGTAAAAATAAAGGAATTTGTGTTGCAGCTGGGATTCGAACCCGAGGTGCTAGGAAGTCAGGTGGGTGGTGTGGCCAGTTGAGCCACCAAGTGATCTTGTTTCTCTTTCCGCAGCATGTCTTGGTTAACCTTGGATCTTTGGAGTTTTGGTGCATTTGGTTAAATGAAAAGAAATTAGGTTTTTGTTCCTTCTTCTCCAAATCTCACTTTGCCTTCCAAGCTTCTCTCCCAAGCCCCTTGCCGTGATTTTCTTCCCTTGCAGCCCCAAGCACCGTCCCGGCCAGTCGAGCAACCCAACCGAGCAGCTCAGCCGGATCACCCAACAACAGGCTACCCAGACGCCCAGGCCTTCGTAGCGCGCGACAGCGCCTAGCGAGAGCCGCCGTGCGCACGCACCGAGCCGGCGCTGTCCGCGTCGCCGCAGCGTACATCGCATCGCGTTGCTCACCCGCGCGCGTTCTTGCTCCGCGCCGCTCGCCCGCACACTTAGTCCGCTTCGTGTCGCACGTTGCGTCCGTCCGCGTCCACTCCGCTCGCCGCCCGGCGCTGTCCGTCGCGCGGCAAGCACCGTGCCATTGCACATCCAGCGTGCGCAGCCAGCGCCACCAGCACCAGCCCATCAGCGGCGCCAAGCCCGGCCATGCGCCGTCTTTGTCTGCCCGTCCGCGTGTCAGCCGCGCCGCGTGAGATGCTCCCGAGTCGAGCCTTGTTTATTTTATTATATTTAGGCCTATGGATTGTGATTATCATTGTTTTTGTTAGGTTCTCGGTAGCTAGCTCGGGTTCGATCGCAGCTTAGGATTTTGTGTGTAGTTGCCTCCCGGCCAGGTAAGGATTTCTTACCTGTGTTGTGTGGGCCCTGCGATATTATATGTGATTGTTGTTTGTATGTTTGTTTGTGTTTATCAGCATGTTTAGCGATAGGTGTTTGTTCTGAATTCCCGACTGTCATGATTCCTTATGTTGTTTCTCATGTTAGTCCATGCTAGGTTGTTCCGTTCTGGCATGCTCGTATCTGTTCTTGTTTCGTAGTATCATGCTAGGTTCATTGTATCTGTTGAGCACGTATTGGATTGTATGTTATTGATATGATAGGTTAGAGTGTAGGTAGGTAGCATCATCCGGGCCCGAATGCATAAAGTATCTTGCATCCATGGCAGGGACGTACGAGGTAATACTCCGTCCCTGGACCCCGTTAGGGTTTAGCTAACCCTACCGGTAGGCCCTGCAATCTTGGGTGAGGGTGGTAGTCTGCGCGATGCCCCAACGGTCGGGATGATGACTTGGCAATGCCTAGTCCCCTGCAGCCGACACGTCCTCAGCGTGTTCGACAGTAGCCCTTGATTGCCACCTGTTAGGGCAAGGACGGCTTCCTGGTGTAAGCCTACCACGACCGATTCCTTAGCCTCAGGTGCGGTGGTTCAGGCTGACATAGTTCACGTGTCCAGCTCTCACACCCCTATGTCGGTGACACCGATCCGGAGAGATTTAGTTAGGCATGGTGGTGGATGCGGGCGGCTTGCCATTAGACCCGATAACCCCGTAGTCCTGCGGTAGCATGCGGTGCGCGCTTACGCTCATTACAGTAGCCGTGGAGAGCTCCTCGGGATTGTGAGCGATGCACCTTTCGTGACGACGATGAGACAGTGAGGCGGGACTTGTTTCTCGTATAGGGCGTATTGTGTGGTGGATTATTCTGGACTAAGACCCTAAGTTGGCATCCGAGGTCCAAGTGTGGACTTAAGCTATGTGCTCTATTCTGTGTTTATATTCATAGCTTGCATATCTTTCGGCTAGATGACCATGTATATCGTCTTGTACCCCGGTTGGGGATTCTTACTGAGTAATTCGTTACTCACCCTTATTTTTTGGTTTTCCACAGGTAACCAAGGTGCGAGACAGGATGGCTGAAGGAGGAGCTGTGATCATGGGAACCTGCTGCTCTGACCTTTTTATATTATGACTCTTGTCTTTTTATTTCCCCTGAATGAATGTAGTCGGGCACGGAGCCCTAGGATGTTTTCTCAATGTTTTTGTGGATTCCACCATTGTTGTATCTGAGAAGGTTTTGAATGATTTTAATAAATCTCTGATCAGAGTAAACTTTTGGAAATGTATTTGTCTTGAAACAGGTGCTTGGAGACAGGGGCGGAGTTTCATGAAAACTGCTTTTGATTTCTGATTGAATGCTGAATGTTTTAATTTTTACTTGGAATCCGAAATCATATTTGTATATTGTATTTACTTTGAATGCATGCATTGGGGTAAAGGCCCATTTAGAGCCCGTTTTGGGTCGGGTCTTTACACCTTACCTGGAACAAGCAGCAATAATAACAAATCAACAAACGACCCACAAGCTTCGATGGAACCCGTGTAACGGCCCAGTTTTCCACTCCGGTTTCCCAGGTACTCTCGGCTCAGTATTGGGGCAATTGGTTGGGCCGTTAGAGCTTTTTAACCCTTAGGGGTATTTTGGTCTTTCTGCTCCCCGTTCAGAGGTTGAGGAATTCCAGGACTTCAGGGTCATCTCGGCCTTCATTGAGACTTGATTGATGTTAGTTGCAAGACCCAAGGAGTTTGGGTTAGTTGTTTAGGAGTTCAGAGGCATTCCGGTTAATGGCAAAATTAATTGAAAATTAATTGGTTCCATTGGGATTTGAACCCTTGCCCTAATGTTGAAAATGGAGTTTTTAGAAAAGAAGTTTTAATTAAAAGAAAAAGGGTTGCTTCAGCCGAGACCCGCAGGAGGAAGCCTTGGGAAGGGAATATAGGTCTCCTAACCTATTTAAAATAGGAAAAAGAAGGAAAATAGGGAAAACCCTCTTTGCTTCCCTTGGTAGCCACAATCTCTCTCTCTCTTTCCTAAAACCGAGCCACCCAGCCGCACCACACAGCCGAGCCACCCCCAGCCACACCGCACCACACCAGCCCGCACAACCAGCCACTGCGACGCACCAGACCACACCGCCCAAGCCGCCCGCACCTGGCTTTTCAACCCCTTGCCTCGCTCAGCCGCCTCACACCTGCACCGCCCAGCGCTGCCCACTGCCGCCAAGCGCCGCACCGCACCGAGCCACACCTAGCAGACCGGACGCTCGCCCGCGCGCCGTCCCAGTGAGCCCGCTCGCTCGAGCGTCGTCTCCGCAACCCGATCACCTGCACGCTGCCCTGCCGTCCAGACGCCTTGCCGCGCGCGCGCTTCAGTGCGTCCGCTCGCCTTGCCGCGCGCCCGCTCCAGTGCGTCCGCTTGTCTTGCCGTGCGCTCGAGCCAGCGTCCTTGCAGCACCAACAGCGCCCAAACCTGCCCCTTGCTGCCGAGAGCCCGTGTCCTCTCGGTTGGTAATTCTCGAGCCTTTTCCCTTTTAGATTTTTAAGTCTTTGGTCTCTTTGTATATTTATTTAGGATGCTTTTATTATGCCTAGGTTGCTCGGGTTCGTTATAAAGCTCGAGGGTCTTATTTGATTCGTGATAGCTAATTTCCACTTGTTTCCAGGTAAGGATTTCTTACCGTGGTTGTGTGGACCCTGCGATGCTTTCTTGATTATGCCTAATATGCATGTTTACTTCTATGAACATGATTAGTGGATAGGACAGCTTGTGATTGCATTCTTGCTAGCATGTTTGCCTCTTTGTACATGTTAGTGCCATGCTAGGATTGTTCTTCCAGCATGCTTGAGATTCCTGCTTAAAGTTCGTAGTTCCATGCTAGGTTATGTATGGTTGCTGATTATTGTGTATGTTAGCTAGGAATCGTTTATTCTGTACTCTTAGCGAGTGTAGTAGGGTTTGTCATCATCTAGAGGCTGAGAGCGGACATAACGTACCTTGTCCCCACCGGTCGGGAGTAGAGTGAAGCATAACGTACATTGCTTCCCCCGGCAGCCAATGAGGATTAGCTACCTCATTAGCATAAGCCTAGTTTGTAGCTGCTAGAGCGGAACCACCCGCCAGCGGTGCAAGCTGCGCTTGGCTGGTTCTTAGCTTTAGGTCGGTGGTACAGTGCCGCACGATGAGTGTCGAGGGCCTCGCACTCACGTGTTCGATGACACCACTTCCGAGTCTTAGGCATGCGTGCACGCCCGCGTAGTTTATACTTAGGCCCCACATTTACGCCGGTTGCAGTAGCATGCGGTGTGGCGCGCCACGCGCGTTAGTCGCCGGTTCAAGAGCTCCCCGGGCTAATGTTCGTGAGTACACCAGTGCCTTCCAGTTTAGAGCCAGACTTTGGGTACTCTCCCGATAGTCCAGATTTATAGCGAGGGTAAGAGGCCCTTGAGGACACCCATTGGGATTGGCTCTTGAGCTAATCAATTGGTCGAGGGAGAAAGACCCTCGAAGGTGTCGGACATCTTTGGGATCGGTTTTTGAGCTGATCAATTGGCCGAGGGAGAAAGATCCTCGGATATGTCCCAGGATTGGTTATGAGAACCAATCATTAGGTCGGAAGTAGGAGACTTCCGTGGACTCTGGATTTTCCTTGTGAGCTCGTTGAGCTAAGATCCGTGTTGATATCTGTTTGCATGTGTACTAGGTTGCTAGATGATTGATTGCATCGTATCGTACCCCGATCGGGGATTCTTACTAAGTATGTTTATACTCACCCTTATTGTGGTTTCTTCCACAGTAACTTGGGACAAAGACCGAGGCGGCTAAGCGGAGGGAGGCTGAGGATCATGGATCTTTATTGACACTCTGTCGTGTCTTATTTTACTATTTTTGAATTCAGCATGTAGTTGGACTTTGGTCCGTAGGAAAACTCAGGATTTGAACTATTTTATTGTTTTTAAGGAAAGTACTGATCAGTCACTGCTTTTAATTTGAATGAATGTTTACTTTGTTTTTAATGTTTGTCCGCTCTTATGTTTGAAAAGTTTTTCAATCCGACCCCAGCCGGGTCCTTTTATGCTTTTCACTTGCATGTTGAGTAAAGACCTAGGTTTAGTACCATTTTTCAGCTGGGTCCTTACAGTTGGTATCAGAGCACAGAGTCATAGATTTTGTAGACTAACCTGTTTGTAGGTTGTGTTCCCATGATCTCCAAAGCCTCCACGGCGCCCGAGTTTGTCTAAGTTCGATGAAGCTAAGGGTTTTGTTTACGATACTATATGCGATACACATGTGTTATCTTTGTTGGCGAGAAAAGTCCGAGCGTGGACTAACCCGTTGTGGTTTCCGTGTAGATCGCCAATATGCCGTTACACGCAGATGGAAGCGAGACCGTCTGCAATCTGCAGATAGAGATCTTTGCATAGCCGCACCCGAGTATATCGAGGCTCGTAGGCGCCCGTGGCACTCGATGCTAACTTGCCCAGAAGGGTGGAGGTCACTACGCCTCAAGGTGCAGCTCTAGGAGGAGATATTTCGCTATGAGAGATATGATGATGGGCCTAATGGCCGAGCAGAGCTGAGACTTCGGCGCGGCTAGCAGTGAGAGAGAGAGGAGTCTAGGGCACGAGATAGCCCGATTGACACAGCTCATGCAAAGCGAGCACCCCAGCGCTCAGCGGCCCGGTAGCTCCGGTAGCTCAACCGAGAGGTCGAGTTCTTCAGGACCAGTCAGATTCTCTTGATAGTGCGAGAGGAGTCGCTTTGAGTTTGGCAAGTGGTTGAAAGATTTCACCAAATGGAAGCCAAAGGAATTTGATGCTTGAGAGAACCCACTTGTGGCGATCGGTGGTTGGCAAGGATGGAGTACATCTTGAGTTATGGGATGCCCAGGATGTACAGAGGCCGAGATGTGCGGCCCATGTTCTCTCCGACACGGTCAGTGGTGGTGGGAGTCCACAGATAGAGCTAGACCACCGGGTCTTCTCCGACCACACAGGAGTTCTTTAGAACGAAGTTCAAAGCTAAGTATGTTAATGATGAGGCTCGGCGGGAGATGGCGAGAGGCCTTCTCAAATCAAAAAGCAGGATCGAGAAAGTATTGCTTTGCCTATGAAAAGAAGTTCTCTGAGTATAGCTATTTTGCCCCGGAGCTCATTGCAACTAAGGAGCTCAAGACTAAGAAGTTTATTAGTGGGCTGAGGAAGGAAGTTGCTCAGGATGTCCGAGCACTCGCTCCTGAGAGTTATGACCGAGCAGTGGAGTTGGCCACAATTTATAACCCGAAGTATCCTCCAGTCACGAGGATTACATTGCACCACTCGGTCGATTCGGCTGCTCCAGTGATGCAGGCATAAGAGGAAGTTTGGTTCTTCTAGTGGTTCCCGCTCAGGTGGTCAGCAGACTCGCCGTCAGGGCCAGTCTAGAGGTCGGGATCAGCGCCGACCACAGGGTAGGGCCCAGCATCGCCAGCAGGGAGGGGCCATGAAGCCAGCTCCTTGCAACAAGTGTGGAAGGCACATTTTGGTTTGTGTGGAGCATCGCCCCGTGCTTGCTACAGATGTGGCAAGAAAGGGCATCCGGCGGTCACACACTCGAGATTTAGCAAGTTGGGACCGGCTCAAAGTGCCAGGTCGGGTGTTTGCTACTACTCGCCGGAGGCGGAGCGTCTTGATGATGCGATTCTGAGTCTGCTGCTTGTCTTACAGCATTATGCATTTGTATTGTTTGATTCGGGTTCGACGCATTCCTTTGTTTCTGATGCATTCCTTAGACAAGCTTGTGTGAAACTTGAACCTCTAGGGTTTGGGCTGTGTGTTGCCACTCCCTCGGGTGTAAGTATGTTAGATAGCAGCAAAGTTAAGCATGGCCAGATACAGTTATCTGATGAGATTTTAGAGGCTACCCTCATAGTTCTGTCTATGAGCGGTTTCGATGTGATCCTCGATATGGATTGGTTGGCAGAGAATAATGCGTTGATAGACTGCCGCCAGAAAGAAGTGGTGTTTAGGCCGCCTCAGAAGCCGAGCTTCAAGTTTCGCGGTGTCCAAGGCGGAGTTTGCCCGCCGTTCATCTCTGTAGTGAAAGCCCGTAGATTGTTAGCTCGGGGAGCTTGGGGCTTCTTGGCAAAGCTGTCAGGAGATAGTAGTACTGCGTTGACTGTTGACATAGTCCCTGTGGTGCAAGAGTTTGCAGATGTTTTCCACTGAGTTGCCGGGTTTACCCCAGAAGAGGAGCTAGACTTCACCATCGAGTGGAGCGAGGACTCTTCCTATTTCTAAAGCCCCGTATCGTATGGCGCGGTGGTGAGTTGAAAGAACTCAAAGTGCGATTTGCAAGAGATCTTTGGATCGAGGTTTCGTTCGGCCCAGTGTGTGTCCCATGGGGAGCACCCGTCTGTTTGTTAAGAAGAAGGATGGATCCATGCGCTTATGTATAGACTATAGAGAGCTGAATAAAGTCACTGTGAAGAATAAGTATCCCCTGCCACGTATAGATGATCTGTTCGATCAGCTTCAGGGAGCCTCAGTGTTTTCTAAGATTGATTTTAGGTCAGGGTACCATCAGCTGAGGATTCGGGATGCAGATATCCCAAAGACCGCGTTGAGATCGAGGTATGGTCATTATGAGTTCGTGGTCATGTCTTTTGGACTTACGAACGCCCCTGCAGCGTTTATGGACATGATGGACAGAGTTTTCAAGGCATTCTTGGATAACTTTGTCATCGTATTCATAGACGACATTTTGATTTATTCCAAGTCAAAGAAGGACCATGCTTCGCATTTGAGGCAAGTTTTGGCAGCATTGCGAGAGAACCAGTTGTTCGCAAAGTTCTCCAAGTGTGAATTCTGGCTAGAGAGAGTAGCCTTCCTTGGGCATATCGTGTCAAAAGATGGCATAGCGGTGGACCCCGCAAAGATAGAGGCAGTCAGTTCATGGGCTAGACCGACGACGGCGGCGGTCGCGAGATTCGCGACTTTACGGGTGACGAGTTATTACCGGCGTTTCGTGAAAGACTTTTCCGCTAAGGCAGCACCCCTAACCCGTCTGACCAAGAAGGGTGTTGACTTCGTTTGGGATGCTAGGTGTGAGGAGAGTTTTACCCAGCTTAAGCTCAGTTTGACGACAGCACCAGTGTTGGCAGTTCCCGAGGGAACAGGAGGTTTCATAGTTTATAGTGATGCTTCCAAGTACGGTTTGGGCTGTATGTTGATGCAGCATGGGAAGGTGATAGCTTATGCTTCCGTCGATTTAAAGCCTTATGAGAAGAATTACCCAACTCATGATATGGAGTTGGTGCTTTTTTTTTGCCTAAAGATTTGGAGGCACTACTTGTATGCGGTGAGAAGATTCGGTTGTTCACGGACCACGAGCCTCAAGTATTTCTTCACTCGAAGGAGTTGAACATGAGGCGGAGGAGGTGGCTCTCGAGTTGGTAAAGGACTACGATTGTGAGATCTTGTACCATCCTGGAAAAGCCAATGTTGTGGCTGATGCGCTAAGCAGGAAGACGTCGCATTTAGCAGCTTTGCTGAGCTCCCAGGTTGAATTGCGGAAGGAGTTTGAGCGAGCCGATATCGCGATTTTGTTGGGAGAGGTTACCGCGGAGGTAGCCTAGTTATCGATTCGGCCGTCGCTTAAGCGAGAGGATCATCGACGATCGGTGAGTGATCCCAACTTAAAGAGATTGCTCGAGAGAGTTGAGGCGATGGCGACTTCGACTTTGTTGTGGCACCGGACGGAGGCTTGAGATCTGAGAGGGTTGTGCGTCGGGACGACGCGAGGATTCGAGCCGAGTTGCTCTCCGAGGCCCATAGTTCCCCTTTCACTTGGCACCCAGGAAGTACCAAGATGTATCAGGATCTCAAGCAGACGTTTTGGTGGATGGGCATGAAGCTAGATATAGCGGAGTTTGTTAGCCGGTGTCTCACTTGTCAGCAAGTGAAGGCTCCTGAGACGAAGCTGCGAGTTTATTGCGACCATTAAGTGTTCCACGATGGAAGTGGGACGAGATTTCGATGGATTATATCTCTGGGTTGCCGAGGACACCGAGAGGGTTTACTCAGATCTGGGTAGTAGTGGACCGGCTGACTAAGAGTGCACACTTTATTCTCGGAAGGATTAGTTATACCGTGGAACAGTGGAAGGCACGATTATTCTGGAGCGGTTAGCGGTACCATGGAGTACCCGCTAAGATAGTGTCGGTCGGGATTCTCGGTTCACATCTCGCTTCACGAGGCGCTCGGAAGGGTTTGGGAAGCGAGTGCGCTTCAAGATCGCCTTCCACGCTCAAACCGATGGTTAGACCGAGAGGGTGAATCAGATTCTGGAAGATATGTTGAGAGCCTGTGTTATGGACTTTCCAGGTAGTTGGGACCGGTACCTGTATTTGATGGAGTTCGCTTACAACAACAACTATCAGTCGACTATTCAGATGGCCCCATTCGAGGCATTGTATGGTAAGCGTTGCAGATCCCCAGTGTTCTGAGAGGAGGTTGGTGATAGACAGGTTCTTGGACCGGAGTTACTTGAGATGACGAACGATGCAGTGCAGAAGATCAGGGCTCGCATGTGGACAACACAAAGTAGGCAGAAAAGTTACGCCGATGTGAGGCGTAGGGATTTGGAGTTTGAGGTGGGTCAACATGTTTTTCTGAAGGTAGCACCTATGCGTGGGGTGTTAAGATTTGGAAGGCGAGGCAAGTTGAGCCCCAGGTTTGTTGGGCCTTTTGAGATCCTTGAGCGGATCGGAGCAGTGGCCTATCGGTTAGCTTTGCCCCCGTCTTTATCAGCGGTGCATGATGTGTTCCACGTTTCGATGCTGAGAAAGTACGTGGCAGACCCGTCGCATGTGCTAGAGCATGAGCCCTTAGAGTTGAGTAAAGATCTATCCTTCGAGGAGAAGCCCATGCAGATTTTGGCTCGTGAGCGCAAGGTTTTGCGCAACCGGGAGATAAGCTTAGTGAAGGTTCTATGGAGACATCAGAGGGCAGAGGAAGCGACGTGGGAGCTAGAGGATGAGATGAGGACTCATTACCCTGAGCTGTTCCATTCTTAGGACATTCGGGGACGAAAGTCTCTTAAGGAGGGAGTATTGTAACGGCCCAGTTTTCCATTCCGGTTTCCCAGGTACTCTCGGTTCAGTATTGGGGCAATTGGTTGGGCCGTTAGAGCTTTTTAACCCTTAGGGGTATTTTGGTCTTTCTGCTCCCCGTTCAGAGGTTGAGGAATTCCAGGACTTCACGGTCATCTCGGCCTTCATTGAGACTTGATTGATGTTAGTTGCAAGACCAAAGGAGTTTGGGTTAGTTGTTTAGGAGTTCGGAGGCATTCCGGTTAATGGCAAAATTAATTGAAAATTAATTGGTTCCATTGGGATTTGAACCCTTGCCCTAATGTTGAAAATGGAGTTTTTAGAAAAGGAGTTTTAATTAAAAGAAAAAGGGTTGCTTCAAATTAGGGACCCGGGAGGAAGCCTTGGGAAGGGAATTTAGGTCTCCTAACCTATTTAAAATTGGAAAAAGAAGGAAAATAGGGAAAACCCTCTTTGCTTCCCTTGGTAGCCGCAATCTCTCTCTCTCTCTCTCTCTCCTAAAACCGAGCCACCCAGCCGCACCACACACGACCAGCCACCCACCACACCGCACCACACCACCCACCACAGACCCGACCATCTGCTGCACTGCACCAGACCGCACCGCCCAGGCCGCCCGCAGCTGGCCACTCAACCCCTTGCTCAGCTCGGCCGCCACCACCTGACCAATCATGCCGCCATCGCCCAGCGCCGCACCGCACCGAGCCACACCCAGCGAGACGGACGCGCTTCGCCGCGAGCCATCCCGATGAGCACTGTCGCTCGCGCCATCGTCTCCGCGGCCCGACGCCGCGCGCGCTGCCTGCCGCCGAGACGCCGTGCCGCGCGCCCGCTCTAGTGCGTCCGCTCGCCTTGCCACGAGCCCGCTCCAATGCGTCCGCTTGCCTTGCCGTGCGCCCGAGCCAGCGCCCAGCGCCAGCGTCCCTGCCGCACCAGCAGTGCCCAAACCTGCCCCATGTTGCCGAGAGCCCGTGTCCTCTCGGTTTGTAATTCTCGAGCCTTTTCCCTTTTAGATTTTTAAGTTGTTGGCTGCTATATATTTATTTAGGATGCTTTTATAATGCCTAGGTTGCTCGGGTTCGTTATAAAGCTCAAGGGTCTTATTTGATTCGTGATAGCTAATTTCCACTTGTTTCCAGGTAAGGATTTCTTACCGTGGTTGTGTGGACCCTGCGATGCTTTCTTGATTATGCCTAATATGCATGTTTACTTCTATGAACATGATTAGTGGATAGGACAGCTTGTGATTGCATTCTTGCTAGCATGTTTGCCTGTTTGTACATGTTAGTGCCATGCTAGGATTGTTCTTCCAGCATGCTTGAGATTCCTGCTTAAAGTTCGTAGTTCCATGCTAGGTTATGTATGGTTGCTGATTATTGTGTATGTTAGCTAGGAATCGTTTATTCTGTACTCTTAGCGAGTGTAGTAGGGTTTGTCATCATCCCGAGGCTGAGAGCGGACATAACGTACCTTGTCCCCACCGGTCGGGAGTAGAGTGAAGCATAACGTACATTGCTTCCCCGGCAGCCAATGAGGATTAGCTACCTCATTGGCATAAGCCTAGTTTGTAGCCTGCTAGAGCGGAACCCTGCCAACGGTGCAAGCCTGCCTTGGCCAGTTCTTAGCTTCAGGTCGGTGGTACAGGCTGCACAGATGAGTGCCGAGGGCCTCGCACTAATGTGTTCAGTGACACCGCTTCCGAGTCTTAGGCATGCGTACCTGGCCGGCGTAGTTTATACTTAGGCCCCCACATTTACGCCAGTTGCAGTACCATGCGGTGTGCACGCACAAGCGTTAGTTACCGGTTCGGAGAGCTCCCCCGGGCTAATGTTCGTGAGTACACCAGTTGTAAAGACCCGACCCAAAAGGGGCTCTAAATGGGCCTTTACCCCAATGCATGTAGTGAAAATAAAAGACATTATGAAAATACATTTCGGATCCCAAGTAAAAACAGAAACATTCAACAACCAAAACATACATTTCTAAAAGCATACTCTGATCAGAGATTTATTTAAACCATTAAAACAATCCACAAGTACAAATATGCTGGAATCCATAAAACGTAAGAAAACATCCTGGGGCTCTGTGCCCGTCTACATGCATTCAGGGGAAATAATAAAAAGTGAAGAGTCATGATAATTAAAATAAAATAATCAGAGATGACAAAGCGTTCCATGATCACGGCTCCTCCTTGACCATCTTGTCTCCCGCCTTGATTACCTGTGGAAAACCACGGAATAAGGGTGAGTAACGAATTACCCAAGTAAGAATCCCCAGCAGGGTACAATACGATATACATGATCATCTAGAAGAATGTATGCAAGCTATGAGTACAAACACGGAGCGGAGCACATAGCTAAGTCCACACTTGGACCTCGGATGCCATCTCGGGGTCTTAGTCCGAAAAATACCACAACACACTATACGCTATCACGGGAACAAGTCCCGCCTCGGCGCTTCATCTCTTGTCGATCTGAAAGGTGCAGCGCTCAAGATCCCGAGAGCTCTCGATCGCTATTTGTAATGAGCGTAAGCGCGCACCGCATGCTCTTTGCAAACTCGGGGGTGCCGGGTCTAGTGGCAAGCCGCCCGTGTTCGATCACCATGCCTAACTAAATCTGGGATCGGTGTCACCGACATAGGGGTGTGAGACACGGACACGTGAACTATGTCGGCTGTACCACCGCACTTTGAGGCTAAGGAACCGGCCGTGGTAGGCTTACACCGAGAAGCGGTCCTTGCCTAACAGTGGCAATCAAGGGCTACGGCCGAACACGCCGAGGACGTGCCGATCGCCGGGACGAGGCAATGCCAAGTCATCATCCCGACCGTTGGGGCATTTAACGATCTGCCACCCTCACCCAAGATTGCGGGGCCTCACGGTTGGGATAGCTAATCCCTCACGGGGTCCAGGGACGGAGAATCGTCTCGAGCGTCCTTGCCATAGATGCAAGATACTTTATGCATCGGGCCGGATGATTCTATCTACCTCAATTCTAAACCTTAACAATAATAACGATTCAATCAATGCGATCCAATACGTGCTCATCGGATACAAAGAACCTAGCATGATACTACGAAGCAAGAAGCAGATATCGAACATGCTAGAATAGAACAACCTAGCATGGGCTAACATGAGAAACAATACAAGAGTTCATGCCCGATCGAGAATTGAGCAGAGCACCTAGAGATAAACATGCTAGTAATCATACACAGGCATACAAAACAACAATCACAAATATACCGCGAGGTCCACACAACCCCTGTAAGAAATCCTTACCTTGGTGGGAAGACTTCTACACACAAATCCTAAGTGCGGAACAATCCCGAGCTAGCGAGCGGGAACCTAGCAAACCAACAATAATCAGCATCTAAAATATCTAAACAACAATAGAACGACAAGCTCGGCTCGGGGAACTCACGCGGCGCGACGACACGAGCTTGGGGTCAGCAGCAAGTAGCCGGCAAGGCAAGTGCTGGCGCGCATACAACACGGCAAGGCTGGGCGCTGGCGCGCTACCGCACGGCACGGCACGGAGCGAGGACACGCGCTCTGGCTGCATTCAGCGTGGCACTGCACGGGCAGCAGAGGACAGCGTAGCGAGCGCGTCTGGCGCGGCGCGCGGCGCCGGCGTGGACCTCTGGCGTCTGCGGCGATCGGGCGATCTGTCTTCTTGGGCGAAGCGGCAAAAATTTCTTTGGGACAGATCTGGCGTCTGGCGTTCGCCGGCAGATCTGGGCGTCGCGACGGCAGGCTGCCGTTAGTGGAGCTGGGCGATCACGACGAGCTCGAGTCTTTGGACTTCCCTCGGTGGCCGCACAACACACACACACACAACCCCTTTTTCTTACATTCGGCCAAACAAACACCCAAATGAGAAGATGAAGAAGACGAAGACTTACCGGAATGATGATGATCGAACCCAAGGAGATGCAAGGATGAAGAATCGGCAAGGCTATGGAGATGGAGAGCTTGGGCGGCCAAGAGGTGTTTTGGAGAAGAAGATGGAATAACCTAATTCTATTTCATTTAACCAAATGCACCAAAACTCCAAAATCCAAGGTTAACTAAGATGTGATGCAGAAAAGAGCAACAAGAGCACCTAATGGCTCAATTGGCACACATCTCTACAAGCTTCCCGGGAGACCCGGGTTCAAACCCATTTGCAAAGACAATTTCCTTTATTTTTACTTTTGCAACAAACCTTGCTCAAACCAAACCTCAAACTCCTCCAAAACCTACATAAAACCATCCAATAATTTTAGTAGTTGGAAAAGACACAAACGACCATGACGGCCCGACCAAATTACCAAATTACCCCTAGGGCATACACGGAAGACCGGGAAGAAAAACACGGGTCGTTACAATATTCCCTCCTTTTTATGACTTTCGTCCTCGAAAGTCCTTAAAACGACAAACTGACTCGAGGTAATGCAACCTCATCTCGTCTTCCCGCTCCCAAGTGGCTTCCTCGTAACCCCGATTCTTCCATGAACCTTTACCAAACGAATCTCGCGATTACGCAACGTCTTGGTCTCAAAGGCAAGGATCCTCACCGCTTCTCCTCGAAGTTCAAATCCTCATTCACCGCAAAGGCTCAAAGTCCACAATGTGCGACGGGTCCGACGCATCTTGCCTCAACATCGATACATGAAAAACACTATGCACCGCCGATAGTGACGGAGGTAGGCTAACCGGTAAGCAACTCGCCAATCCTCTCTAGGATCTCGAACGGACCAACAAAGCGGGGACTCAACTTCCCTCGCTTGCAAACCTCAAAACACCTCGCATCGGAGCAACCTTAAGGAACACATGCCGACCAACCTCAAACTCCAAATCTCGGCGCCGAACATCGGCGTAACTCTTCTGCACTGCTCTGAAATTTGTCAAACATACGAGCTCTAATCTTCTCCTTGCACCATTGGTCAAGCTGCGATGACTCGGGACCCAACACTGTCTATCACCAACCTCTTCCCGAACACGGGGGGACCGACATAACGCTTACCATACAATGCCTCGAATGGAGCCATCTCAATCGTCGATTGGTAACTATTGTTATAGGCAAACTCCATCAAGAAATCTGAGATCTGGTCCCAATCACTGGAAATCCAACACACAAGCCCTCAACATATCCTCGAGAATCGATTCACTCTCTTGAGTCGACCATCCGTCCGAGGGTGAAAAGTCATCTTTGAAATCGCACTCGTGCCCAAACCCTTACGGGCGCTCTCCGAAACGAGAAGTGAACCATGCGAGTCACGATCGGACACAATCCTCACCCGGTACACCATGATAACGGATGATCTGCTCCAAAAGCAGTGCGCCCATTGTTCCACGGTATAAGTGTCTCTCACCGGGAATGAAGTGTGCGCTCTTGATCAAAGGGGTCGACTATCACCCAAATCGAGAGAACTTCCTCGGAGTCCTTGGCAAACCAGATATAAAGTCCATGGAGATCTCTTCCCATTTCCACAGGGTACACTCGATGGTCGCAACAAACCAGTGGCCTCTGCACTGGGTGCCTTCACTTGTCGACAAGTGAGACAGGGTGACAAACTCTGCCACATCACTCTTCATCCCCATCCACCGAAAGTGCGCTAAGGTCTGATACATCTTGGTACCCCGGGTGCCAAGCAAAAGAAGGCTGTGGGCCTCGAGAGCAACTCGCTCATGAAACACTCGCAATGTCCGGAACACAACCGGCCTCTATAAGTCAACCCACCATGCGGTGAGTACACAAAGTCAAAGTCACCGTCGGCAAGACGACTCTGTCAACCAATCTCTTAAGTGCGGGGTCACCCAACCCCAGGCCGTCTATAATCCATTTGCCCTAATCGGCCAGGTGAGCAGTCAATCGAGCTACCACAGCGGTAACCTCTCCCAACAACACTCGCAACCTCGGCCCGCTCGAACTCTCTCTCAAAACTGGTGGGAACTCAACAACGCCGCAGAGTGCGACGTCTTTCTACTCAAAGCATCGGCCACTACATTGGCTTTACCGGATGGTACAAAATCTCGCAGATCATAATCCTTTACCAACTCTAACCATCTCCTCTGCCTCATATTCAACTCCTTACGAGTAAATGATATTGAGGCTCTGGTGATCGGTAAACATCCGAATCCGCTCACCATACGGTGTAATGCCTCCAAATCTTGATTGCAAACACCACTGCGCCAACTCCATATCATGAGTCGGGTAGTTCTGCTCATACGGCTTGGTGACGGGAAGCATAGGCAATGACCTTCCCGTCTTTGCATCAACACACAACCTAAACCAAACTTGGAAGCATCATCAGAGACCACGAAACCACTGTCCCCTCCCGGATCGCCAACATCAGTCTTTGAAGTCAAACTACGCTTGAGCACGCAAAGCTCTCATCACACTCTTTGTCCCAAACAAACTCGACACCCTTCCTCGTCGGGCGAGTGAGGGGCGAGGCTAAAGCGAAAAAGTCCTTGACGAACCGACGGTAGTAACACGCCAAACCAGAAAGCTGCGAATCTCGGCAGCGAAGTCGGCTTGGCCCATGAACTCACGGCCTCAATCTTCGCGGGGTCCACGGCTATACCATCTCTCGAAACCACGTGGCCTAGGAAGGCCACCGCTCCAACCAGAAATCACATTTGGAAAACTTAGCGCATAAAGTGGTTTTCCTCAAAGCCGCCAATACTCGCCTCGGATGCTCTGCATGGTCTTCTTTAGACCTCGAATAAATCGAGAATATCGTCAATGAACACGATGACGAAAGTTTGTCCAAAAATGATTTGAACACCCTATCCATCATGTCCATGAACGCAATTGGGGCATTGGTCAATCCAAACGACATAACCACAAACTCATAGTGACCATATCTGGACTGAAAAAATTTGTCTTAGGAATGTCGGCATCCCGATCCGCAATCGATGGTAACCGGATCTCGATCTATCTTGGAGAACACGAAGCTCCTCAAAGGTGATCGAACAAATCATCGATCACGGGGCAGCGGATACTTATTCTTCACTTTGTCACCTTATTAAGCTCGCGGTAATCAATACATAAGCGCATAGAACCATCCTTCTTTTTCACAAACAGGCCCGGTGCTCCCCACGGGGACACACTAGGGCGGATGAACCCTCGGTCTAACATCTCCTGCAATCGAATCTTGATTCCTTTAACTCACGTGGCGCCATGCGTCACGGAGCCTTCGAGATAGGGAGGGTCCTGGCTCGAGCTCAATAATGAAGTCAACCTCTCTCTTTTGGGCAACCCGGTAACTCCTCGGGAAACACATCCGCGAACTCCTGCACGGCCGGCTTTGATCGACAGACAGCGAGGGGCGGCTCTTCCTGAACAACTTGGCTAGATAGCCCCAAGCTCCATGAGCTAGCAAGCGACGAGCTTTCACACGGTGACACCATCGGCGGGCAAACTCCACCTGGACTCCACGAAACTTAAAGGTGGGCGACTGGCGATCTGAACACTACTTCTTTCGGTGGCGGTCAATCAATGCGTGGTTAGCGACTAACCACTCCATACCAAGAATCACATCAAAACCACTCATAGGCGGAACTATGAGCGTAGCCACAAGCAACTCTCCGGATATCTCGATCCGGCCATCCCTAATCTTATCTCTAGCCAACATACTAACTCCCGAAGAGAGTTGCAACAGATAACTCAAAACCTAGAGGCTCTAGTCTTAACTTAGCATGCTCGGCCAAACAACACAGATACAAATGAATGCGAGGAACCAGAATCAAACAAGACAAATGCGCGATGATCTAAAACAAAGCGTGCACCACGCGAGCGGCATCCGTGCGCTCGGCCTCTGACGGTCGTAGCAAACACTCGACCACTATTGCTGCTGCTGGCCGAGCCGCCATAGGCGGGTGATCACAAAAAGCGGGCCATGTGCCCCTCTCTACCACAACGGAAGCACAATCTAGGTCCAGTGACAAGCTCGCGTGGACTTTCCCTAAAGTAGCACAAGCGGAAATCGCACAGGTCCTCCTGCTTTGTCGGCCGAAACGCACTGGAGCTCTCCGTGATCTCTGCTTCAAATCGCCGTTGGCGTGGCTGCCGCCTCCCCGAAAGTCAAACTTCCTCTTACGCCCCACATTTGCTTTGGGACGGAATGGCCAAGCAGGAGGCGGCAACAACCCGCTCGGCGAGGATACTTCCCATTATAGATCGTGGCTAAGCTGGATGACCCTAGCATAAGTGTCGGGGGCCTGAGCCACGACATCTGGGAAACACTGCCTCAATCCGGATATGAACTTCCAATCTTGACTCACTCCGGTGGCAATCAAGCGAGGAGCAAAATATCCATACTCTGAGAACTTGCGCTCATATTCCTCAATGGAATCGAAACCACTTGAGGTTACGGAAGAGCTCCACCATCTTCTCTTGAGCCTCATCACCGATGAACTTTACCTTGAACTCGGCCTTGAAGAACTCCCGGTGTAGCGGGTGGAGACCCGGTGGTCTCTCGCTCAAGGTGGACTCCCACCACCATCTCGCCAGCCTCCTAGCACATGAGCCGCACATCTCGGCCTCTCACATATATCGGGCACACCATGATCGGGAAGGTGTACTCCAAATGGGCAATCCACACAGGCTGCCGCTAACGCATCACCGGTGGCATCAAACTTCTCGAAGCTTCCACTTCACAAAATCCTTGACCACCTACCCAATTCCTCGGCACCTCTGCCATATCTCGCCTCTGGGGCTACTTGCTCTGAGGAGCTGGAGGTGCTCATGAGCTCTCTTTGAACCAATCGAGTCACCGCTCGATCTGGGCTCGGGACTCTTCCCGGCTGCCTAGCGCCAACAAGGCACTGGTCTCGCCTCTGGGTCACTCAACATGCTGACCATAAAAGCCCTCATAGACTCGGCAAACTCTGCTCCGGGAAGCGATCTCACGGCCTTCGATCGCCTCAACGCCCGCTCTAGGCGTAACGGGAGGAGCCGCTTGGTGGAATGCCATCGATGTCGGCTTGGGGCGATGTCCTGCGATGTCGATCCGACCACGATACCTCGACACGCTCTCGAACCTCCTCTCCCGATGCGGGTGGATAGCATCTTTGGCGATCTACATCCAAACCAACAACGAATCAAAACACACTTTGTCACCATTCCACAACACCAAACAAGGCATACACTAGATGATAGGTATTGTAAATTCTTAACCCTTTTCCTTTCTAAAACAATAAATCTAGGCGTACTGATGACTGTCCGAGTCTTGATGATCATGGAAAACGACCTACAACAAAAGGTCGAGTCTCGAGAATCTATGACTCGAGCTCGATACCAATCAGTAAAGACCCACCCAAAAGGGGCTCTAAATGGGCCTTTACCCCAATGCATGCGATGAAAATAAAAGACATTATGAAAATACATTTCGGATCCCAAGTAAAACCGAAAACATTCAACAACCAAAACATACATTTCTAAAAGCATACTCTGATCGAGATTTATTTAAACCATTAAAACAATCCACAAGTACAAATATCTTTGGAATCCATAAAACGTAAGAAAACATCCTGGGGCTCTGTGCCCGTCTACATGCATTCGGGAAATAATAAAAAGTGAAGAGTCATGATAATTAAAATAAAATAATCGAGAGATGACAAAGAGGTTCCATGATCACGGCTCCTCCTTCACCATCTTGTCTCCCGCCTTGATTACACCGTGGAAAACCACGAGAATAAGGGTGAGTAACGAATTACCAGTAAGAATCCCCAACCCGGGTACAATACGATATACATGATCATCTAGAAGAATGTATGCAAGCTATGAGTACAAACACAGAGCGGAGCACATAGCTAAGTCCACACTTGGACCTCGGATGCCATCTCGTGGTCTTAGTCCGGAAAAATACCACAACACACTATACGCGCTATCACGGGAACAAGTCCCGGCCTCGGCTGTCTCTCTCGTCGATCACGAAAGGTGCACTGGCTCAAGATCCCGAGGAGCTCTCGATCGGCGCCAGTAATGGCGTAAGCGCGCACCGCATGCTCACCGCAAACTCTGGGGTGCCGGTCTAGTGGCAAGTTGCCCGAGTTCGATCCACCATGCCTAACTAAATCTACGGATCGGTGTCACCGACATAGGGGTGTGAGACACGGACACGTGAACTATGTCGGCTGTACCACCGCACTTTGAGGCTAAAGAACCGGTCGTGGTAGGCTTACACCGAGAAGCGGTCCTTGCCCTAACAGTGGCAATCAAGGGCTACGGCCGAACACGCCGAGGACGTCTTGCCGATCGCCGGGGCGAGGCAATGCCAAGTCATCATCCCGACCGTTGGGGCATTTAACGATCCGCCACCCTCACCCAAGATTGCGGGGCCTACCGGTTGGGATAGCTAATCCCTCTCACGGGGTCCAAGGATCGGAGAAGCGTCTCGAACGTCCTTGCCATAGATGCAAGATACTTTATGCATCGGGCCGGATGATTCTATCTACCTCAATTCTAAACCTTAACAATAATAACGATTCAATCAATGCGGTCCAATACGTGCTCATCGGATACAAAGAACCTAGCATGATACTACTGAAGCAAGAACAGATATCGAACATGCTAGAATAGAACAACCTAGCATGGGCTAACATGAGAAACAATACAAGAGTTCATGCGATCGAGAATTGACAGAGCACCTAGAGATAAACATGCTAGTAATCATACACAGGCATACAAAACAACAATCACAAATATACCGCAGTCCACACAACCCCTGTAAGAAATCCTTACCTTGGTGGAAGACTTCTACACACAAATCCTAAGTCTGCAGAACAATCCCGAGCTAGCGGCGGGAACCTAGCAAACCAACAATAATCGGCATCTAAAATATCTAAACAACAATAGAAACAGACAAGCTCGGCTCGGGAACTCACTCATGCGCGACGACCACGAGCTTGGGGCTTGCCGCAAGCCGCACGGCAAAGGTGGTATTGCCGGCCGCGCTCGCACGCAAGGCAAGGCTGGCGCTGGCTGCTACCGCACGCAACCACGGCAGCGGGACACGCTTAGCCCTGCTTGCTTGCACCGGCACGGCAGCGAGGACATGCGCGCGTAGCGAGCGTCTGGCGGCGCGCGCGGGCGCTGGGCGTGGACCTCTGGCGTCTCGAGCGATCGGCGTCTGTCTTCTTGGCCGGGCGAACGGCAAAGCTGCCGGACAGATCTGGGCGTCTGGCGCGCAGTTTGCCGACAGATCTGGGCGTCGCGACAGCAGTGGCTGCCGTTGATTAGCGGAGCCGGGGTGATCACGACGAGCTCGAGTCTTTGGACTTCCCTCGGTGGTGCACAACACACACACACACAACCCTTTTTCTTACATTCGGCCAAAGAAACACCCAAATGAGAAGATGAAGAAGACGAAGACTTACCCTAATGATGATGATCGAACCCAAGGAGATGCAAGGATGAAGAATCGGCAAGGCTATGGAGATGGAGAGCTTGGGCGGCCAAGAGGTGTTTTGGAGAAGAAGATGGAATAACCTAATTCTATTTCATTTAACCAAATGCACCAAAACTCCAAAATCCAAGGTTAACTAAGATGTGATGCGAGAAAGAGCAACAAGAGCACCTAATGGCTCAATTGGCACACATCTCTACAAGCTTCGGGAGACCCGGTTCAAACCCCAGTGCGGCACAATTTCCTTTATTTTTACTTTTGCAACAAACCTTGCTCAAACCAAACCTCAAACTCCTCCAAAACCTACATAAAACCATCCAATAATTTTAGTAGCCGGAAAAGACACACAACGACCATGACGGCCCGACCAAATTACCAAATTACCCCTAGGGCATACCTCGGAAGACCGGGAGAAAAACTGGGTTGTTACACGGTGCCTTCCGATTTAGAGCCGGACTTCGGGTACTCTCGATAGTCCGTTATATAGCGAGGGTAAGAGGCCCTTGAGGACACCCATTGGGATTGGCTCTTGAGCTAATCAATTGGTCGAGGGAGAAAGACCCTCGAAGGTGTCGGACATCTTTGGGATCGGTTTTTGAGCTGATCAATTGGCCGAGGGAGAAAGACCCTCAGAGATGTCCCGGGATTGGTTATGAGAACCAATCATTAGGTCAGAAGTAGGAGACTTTCGAGGACTCCAGATTTTCTTTGTGAGCTCGTTGAGCTAAGATCCGTGTTGATATCTGTTTGCATGTGTACTAGGTTGCTAGATGATTGATTGCATCGTATCGTACCCCGGTCGGGGATTCTTACTGAGTATGTTTATACTCACCCTTATTGTGGTTTCTTCCACAGGTAACTTGGGACAGCACCGAGGCGGCTAGCGGAGGGAGCTGGGGGATCATGGATGCTGCTGACACTCTGTCTTGTCTTATTTTACTGTTTTTGAATTCAGCATGTAGTTGTACTTTGGTCCGTAGGAAAACTCAGTATTTGAACTATTTTATTGTTTTTAAGGAAAGTACTGATCAGTCACTGCTTTTAATTTGAATGAATGTTTACTTTGTTTTTAATGTTTGTCCGCTCTTATGTTTGAAAAGTTTTTCAATCCGACCCCAGCAGGGTTCGTTTATGCTTTTCACTTGCATGCTGAGTAAAGACCTAGGTTTAGTACCGTTTTTCAGCTGGGTCCTTACAACCCGAGCAGCCTAAACATTCAATAAAACACCCAAATCAAATACATAATCAGCAGCCAACAAATTAGGGCCCAACGAAGAAAAGACTCTGGAAATACCATCTGAGAAGCCACAAAGCTCGGCTAACCACACAGCGAGGCGGTGGTGGTGCGCTGGGCGCAGGCGCAGGCCCAGGCGCGCGAGGTCGCTATGGGCGCGGCTCGAGCTCACCGGGCGAAAAGCGCGCGCGGCTCGGCACAGGGAATGGCACACGGGCGCGAGCTCGATGAGCTCTGAGGGGACGCGGGCGGCGCGGCGCGCGCGACGGCCTCTGGTGGCGCGGCCTTTGTCGCGGTGGTCGCGACGAGGCACATCGTGGCGCGGCTCAGCCGATCTTGCGCACTGGGCGACACGGACCAGGGCGACGCGGGGCCTGGACGAGGCTGAGCGACGCGACTTCGGCACTGATCTTGGTGAAATTGGGCACTGGCACTTTGTCTTGTGGTGGGCTGGGAGCTCGGCTGCTCGGGCCGCTTAGCGAGCCGAGGCGCGAGGCGAGCTGGGGTGGGTCGGGTGGTGAGGGCTCGGGTTGGGTGAGAGGAAGAGAGAGACAAAAGGGAAAATTGGGGGAAAATGGGGATTTTTTCTTATTTATTTATTTTATCTTTATTTTCCATCCTTATCCAAAATAAATAAGCCTTAAAATCCTTAAAATCCCATTTCCCGGCTTCCTCCTTTGAGACCTGGATGAAGCATTCTTTTCCAATAAATAAAACTCACTTAAATCCAACTCCCAAATCAACACTAAGGGCCCGGCTCGAATCCCAAAGGAAACACTCAAACAACCATAACTTTGCCAAAACCAAAATCACAACCGAACATCCAAACGAAAAGCCCAAACATCTCGGGACTCGCAACCAACAACATACAAGCCTCGACAAAGGCAGGAGCTGCCTCGGGATCCTGAAAATCCACAAATCCTGCCTGGGGAGCCAAAAGACCAAAATACCCCTAAGGGTCAAAACAGCTCTAACTGCCCAACCGAACAACAGAATCTTAACCGGAAGCACCTCGAGAATCGGAATAGAAAACTGGGCCGTTATAGGGGTACAATACGATATACATGGTCATCTAACAGAATGGTATGCAAGATATGAATATAAACACAGAAGAGAGCACATAGCTTAAATCCACACATAAACCTCGGATGCCATCTCAGGGTCTTACTCTGGAAAATCCACCACACAATACGATCCTATACGAGAAACAAGTCTCGGCCTCAGCCTATCTACTATCGATACGAAAGGTGCACTGAACTCAAGATCCCGAGGAGCTCTCCAGTCGGCGCTGTAATGAGCGTGAGCGCGCACCGCATGCTCTGCAAACCAGGGGGGTGCCGGGTCTAGTGGCAAGCTGCCTGGTCCATCCACCATTCCTAACTAATCTGTGGATCGGTGTCACTGACATAGGGGTGTGAGACCTGGACACTTGAACTATGTCAGCCTGTACCACCGCACCTGAGGCTAAGGAACTGGTCGTGGTAGGCTTACACCAGGAAAATGGTCCTTGCCCTAATAGGTGGCAATCAAGGGCTACGGCCGAACACGCTAAGGACGTGCCGACTGCCGGAGACAAGGCAATGCCTCGTCATCATCCCGACCGTTGGGGCATTTAACAGTCTGCCACCCTAACCCAAGATTGCAGGGCCTGCCGTTAGGGTTAGCTAAACCCTAACGGTGGATCTGGGACGGAGTACTGCCTCGTACGTCCCTATCGTGGATGCAAATTACGTTATGCATCCTTGCCGGATGATGCTACCTATCTGAACTCTAAGCTATAACATACAACAACAAACATACCAAAACGTGCTCAACAGAAACAACGAACCTAGCATGGTACTACGAAGCAAGAACAGATATCGAGCATGCCAGAACAGGACAACCTAGCATGGAACTAACATGAGAAACAATACGAGATTCATGCCAGTCAGAATTCAGAATAGAGCACCTATCCACTAACATGTTGATAAACATAAACAAACAAACAAACAGTAATCGCATATTATACCGCAGGGCCCACACAACTCTGGTAAGAAATCCTTACCTTGGCCGGGAGGCAACTACACACAAAGATCCTATGCTGCGATCGATCCCAAGCTAGCTAATGAGAACCTAACAAGCACAACAATATAACAATCCATAGGCCTAAATATAATAAAACAAACAGGGCTCGGCTCGGGAGCAACTCACACGACACGGTGTGCGCGCGCAAGCGAGCGCATGTGCCGCACGACACTAGGCGCTTCGGCGCGGGGCTGCGCGTTGGGCGTCTTGCGCACGAGCGCCGGGGCACCGCATGTGTGGTCGAGCGTCTTGGCAGCACGGCCAGGGAGCGAAGCGGCGTGCGAGCGAGGCGAGGCGCAGCGCGAGTGCGAGTGCAGACGACGGACGGACGGGAGGAGGCGTCTTGTACCGGGCGCTAGGGCTCGCGCGCGGCCTTTGAAGGCTGCGACACGGACGGAGAGGAACGACGCGGGCGCGCTGGCGCTGGGCGACGGGCTCGACGCGTTGTTGGGTGCCTGGGCGTCTGGGCGACGGGTAGGGCTGCTCGGTTGGGAGTCTGCTGCTTGCGATGATGAAATTTCTTGGTGAGACGGCAGGGTAGCGATCGCGAGCGTCTGAGGCTGCTCAATTTCTTGGCGAGACATGGCTGCTGCTCTCCTCTCGGCTGGCTACACAAAAACACAGAACTCACCTTTTTCCTCTCGATCAGCAAGACTCCAATCGGAAGAAGATGAAAGGACGAGGACTCTTACCCGGAATGACGATCGAACAACGGGGCTGCTAGAGGAGATGGAGCTCGGTTTGAAGCTTGGGAGGGAGAGCTTGGGCGGCAAGGGGAATTTGGAGAAGAAAGCAAACACAACCCTAATTTCCCTTCATTTAGTCAAATGCACCAAAACCACAAAGACCCAAAGCTAATCAAGACATACTGCAGAATGAGCATAAAAAATAGCTCGAGGCACAACCGGCAACAACACACAATTGACCTCCCAAGCAACCTGGGTTTGAACCCCAACAAACACACCTTTAATTCTCAATTTTACTTTTGCATCTCACCATGCCCAAATACATCCACAAAGCAACAAAATCCTACATAAGGCCATCCAATAATTTTAGCAACTGAAAAAGACATAAACGGCCCTGACGGCCCGACCAAATTACCGAAATACCCCTAAGGCATACCTGGAAGACCGGGATGAAAACCTGGGCCGTTACAATATTCCCTCCTTTTTATGACTTTCGTTCTCGAAAGTCCTTATGACTGAAACATCTCAGGATACTACAATCTCATCTCGTCCTCCCCGCTCACGAGCGGCTTCCTCTGAGCTCTGACTCCTCCACTGAACTTTTACCAAACGGATCTCTCGGATACGCAACGTCTTTGTCTCAAGGACTAGAATACTCACAGGCTTCCCCTCGAAGCTCAAAACCTCATTTAGCTGCAAAGGCTCAAAGTCCACAATGAGCGACAGGTCCGACACATACTTCCTCAACATCGATACAAGAAAACACTGTTTACACCTGACAATGACGGAGGAAAAGCTAACCTATATGCAACTCTGTCAATCCTCTCGAGAATCTCCAAACAGACCAACAAACGGGGACTCAACTTCCCTCGCTTACCAAACCTCAGCACCTCGCATCGGTGCAACCTTAAAAACACAAACTATCCAACCTCAAACTCCAAATCTCGACGCCGAACATCTGCGTGACTCTTCTGCCTGCTCAGAGCTGCCAACATATGAGCTCTAACCTTCAACACTGCACTGCTGGCCAACTGCAGCAACTCAGGATCCAAAAACTGCCGGCCACCAACCTTTTCCCAGAACACTAGACACCTGCAACATTTACCCTACAACGCCTCAACGGAACCATATGAACTAACAGCTGGGAACTCCTACCCAAAGCAACCTCATACAACCAACACTGGTCCCCCGCTGCCTAACCACAGAAACACCAATTCACAACAAGTTCCAAAGGGGTCTGGCTCACTCCTCCCCAAAAGACCATTGGTCAGTGGGTGAAAACACTATTGGGACTGAACTCGGCTCATAAGCCTCTGAAGAACACTCTCCAGAACCACGGGCCTCAACACACCGCCTAGAATAACCTTTGTTGCCACACCCTGGTGCCAACAACTATAACCTGAAACTGCCATGCCACTACTCCATAGTAATGACATCACCACCAGGGCGAGGTGCGAGCTTTAGCTACTGAACTAATCCGCCAAAAATCTGAACTCACACAACAACCTCAACTAACTAACAACTCCCTCACGAAAACCTACAATCCAACAACTTGAGTGCTACGAACTCGGAAGCCCAAACAACTGCAAACTGCATAGCTATGCCAATCTACTCAACTCTAGCTCGACCTAGATCACTGACTGGACAAGTCAGCCCGCTATCAACAGGGCCCCAGAGGGCTTCCTCCACTAAACATACCTCCATGCAAGCAACGGAACAAAGCTCGCCTCATTATGAGACACATCTCACAAGACCAAACGATAACACAAACAGGCTTATACCCTCTAGCAAGCTTATTGCACCTTCCCACCGAAACTTCATAAACGGAACGCCACTACTTGGTTAACACCAGCTACCAAGAACAAGAATACCACCAATGGCAGGCAGAGCACAAGCTATACTGACCATCAAGGATCCCTCAAGGTCAAGACCCTAATCCAGCCACAAAGGTGCAAACTCATCCCACAACTGATACAAAGAGTTCCTCAACTACAATGGTGCAACAGCTCCCAGGCCAAACACACAAGGACCTTAACCGACAAAGCCAAACACTCATAGGAGGCAGAACAACCCTTACTGTAACTTCCAGAACACCACTCACGAGTCCGCTTAACTGGACAAACAACTGCTTTCAGGCGGCCAACAGACTTTCCTTCTTGCTAGCACCACTACCACCAACTCCAAGACCAAGAAATAATATGACAACTCCTAAGAGGAAACAGATCCTTACAAGCGGACATCTGAAGGATAGAGAGCTCCACACACGCTCGCTGTCTTGCTCAGCAAAAGCAACAACATCTAAGCCTCAAGGAGGCAACAACAGGGGGGGGGGGTCCACCACAGACTGAACCACCAACCACAAACTAGCAAAGACTCACTCCCAAACGCTAAAGGAGGGGCAGCTCCTAAAACTCTCGAAACAGAAAAACATCCGACAGGGCAAGAACCACTTGCCCCACGAGCAAGGCTAACTTCTAGCAACTCGAAAACCACACCTCGGTCAACACCAAGCACCGACTTGCCACCACACCGGAACCAATCCAGACTCTACTTCAACAAACTCTAGCTTGCTTGCTTGCCAAAACTGCCAGCAATTCACCCGAGGTCTACAACCTACACGACTCCAGCTTGCCAACTGAAACTCACTACCTGGGTCTGGCTGAGCTCTGGTGAGGCTCACCACAACTAGGGTTTCTTCGGCAACCCTCAAACACACACTGTCGTCAAACAGTCTAACAGTCAACTGCCTGAACAAACAACTCCTTCTCCAGCATTACAACCATGCTGGCCTGCTCCGAACCTCCAAACCAAAAGACCAGAAATGCTACCGAATGTGTCATCCTCCTACTCAAAGCATCAGCCACATCGTAGCTTCCACCCAGGGTAAGGATTCCGAGCAACACTCTTAGCAACTACGGTCAGAGACTACGCGACTCCACTACAACCACCATTGGTTCAACACCATCTGAACCCCAACCAAGACCAACAAGGGGTTTCTCCAACCAGGCTTAGGTTCAACTTAACAAAACTTGCCTAAGCAATAACCCGACAGCGAGCACAGTATCCTTACAACCACAACTAAAGCCTTACAACATCCTCCTGGAGTCCAACTTCTCCAAGAACTGAGCACCAGTTCTCCAATTCAAACCCTACATGGTTTTGAAACTCTCGCCACCAGAATGAACTACACAAAAACACACTGGTGTGCACAACTCTCAACCTTCCTTTAGAGATCCAAGACTAACAGGCGCTTTCAAAAAGGCAACACTAACTTTCTGCAGAGATACAATCAACCAAAGGAACACCAAAAGTTCCACCTCCACACGATACTCGATGTTGTGGCAACCTTGATCTACCAAAGCATAACAATGCCAAATCGAACTTACCTTATACCAAATCTCTACCAAGTGTGCTTTACACATAAGGCAACCAACTCATCTCATAAGGCATCCAACTCAACGCCCCTTTGCTGGACCAAACTCGCATCTACGATGCACAACTCTCTTCAGATTTAGGCACTCGAAGGTAGTTGACCGCACTACCAACCACAAAGATCTCTTGACCTTAGCACTAGCGTGAGGCCCACACGCACTAACACTTATCAACCTTCAACCTACTGAAGAACTCTTACCCCAGTAACACTAGGAAGAGGCTCCGGCTCCTCTCGAACGTCCTTTCTCTTGTAGTCCTTCGACTACCACTGAACTAGCCCTCTTGCGCGACCTAAACAGGTGCAACTTCCATAAACGGATCCAAAGGCTAAAGGAGTGAGCTGAGCTCCAGGAAGGTTATAGAACCATCCATCCTACCCGTGCCCACTCAGGCCTGAACTAGACTTGGTGCTCAAATGGCACACCAACCAATGCATCTCAAGTGCCTCAACCACCACATTCTACAACTTACTACAAATAGGTCCAGCAAGGTCACAACCTCAGGTGAAAAAAACTCTGGCTAGGCATACAAGAGTTCAAAACTCAAACAACCCTGACTATGGCATCTCATCTAGCTGAAGTCTCACGGCCTACTCTTGCATCCCCACTGGATGCTCAACAAAACTCAACCGGCTCTCTCAACATGCAGCAGCTAGCTCTACTCTAGGAGCTCACCATAAAAAGAGTGCTCAACTCTACTAGACAACTGAGGAAACCACCAACGGATCAAGTCCGATGGGTACACTGCTCGCTGCACTCTTAGCCACAGGGTTCTGACTTACTGGCTGCAAACAACAACAATTTGCAAGGGAACAAGGATGTCTCTACATCCTCCTCGAAAGCTTAGTAGCCACTCTCTGGGCAACCAAACCATCTGCTAAGGTTCAAGATCAACACCTGAACTACCCAGGCTAGTCCACACTGGGACCTGCTTCACAAGCATCAACATGAGAAAAGCCATAGCTAACTCCTCTCTTGGAGTGGTACTCCAGGCAAATCACCTCCACCCTCTCTCTAGGGGAAAACTAACAACTGGGCCACGAGTGGCCTACGGGAGTCTAATCTCTGCCTCCCTCTGGGACGATGTCCCAGCGGTATCTGAATCTATCTGGATACCCTGACAAGCTGCTAACATACTTCTTACACTGCGGGAAGTTGGCATGATGGTGCTCTGAACCCAAACCAACAACGAGTCGTAACTCGCTCGTCTCTCAAAACTCCACAACACTAAACAAGGCATACACTAGATGAAAAGTATTGTAAATTCTTAACCCTTTCTAGAATCAGTAAACTTAGGCGTGCACGATGATCGCCAGTCTTGATGATCATGGAAAAACGACCTACAACAAAAGGTCAGTCTACAGAATCTATGACTTTGTGCTCTGATACCAACTGTAAAGACCCGACCCGAATAGGGTCCTAAAATAGGCCTTTATCTCAATGCATGCTTTAAAACTTAGGAAACAAAATGCAAGGTTGTATGCCAGATTCTGATTAAAACCAAATACGATCAAACATCCATTCAAAACAACACAAAAGAGTCCTGGAACCTATCCCTGTCTCCAAGTACCTGTTCCAAGCTAAATACAATTTAAAATGTACTCTGATCAGAGATTTAATTCAACATGCAAATCCAAAAATGGTTTACATCAGTGTCAGAATCCGGAAAGACAACTAGAAAACAACCTAAGGGCTCCGTGCCCAACTACATGCATTCAGAGGACATTTAAACATAAAAACATAAATAAAAGACTCAGAGTTTGAAACATCAGGTTTTCCATGATCACAGCTCCTCCTTCAGCCATCCTGTCTCGCACCATGGCTACTTGTGGAAAACCACAAAATAAGGGTGAGCAATGAATTACTCAGTAAGAATCTCCAACCGAGGTACAATACGATATACATGGTCATCTAGCAGAATGGTATGCAAGTTATGAATATAAACACAAAAGAGAGCACATAGCGTAAATCCACACATAAACCTCGGATGCCATCTCAGGGTCTTACTCCAGAAAATCCACCACACAATACGATCCAATACGAGAAACAAGTCTTGGCCTCAGCCTGTCTACTGTCGATACGAAAGGTGCACTGAACTCAAGATCCCGAGGAGCTCTCCAGTCGGCGCTGTAATGAGCGTGTGCGTGAACCGCATGCTACTGCAAACTAGGGGGTGCCGGGTCTAGTGGTAAGCTATCCTGGTCCAGTCACCATGCCTAACTAATCTCTGGATCGGTGTCACTGACATAGGGGTGTGAGACCTGGACACGTGAACTATGTCAGCCTGAACCACCGCACCTGAGGCTAAGGAATCGGTCGTGGTAGGCTTATACCAGGAAGCCGTCCTTGCCCTAACAGGTGGCAATCAGGGGCTACTGCCGAACAAGCTGAGGACGTTCCGGCTGTCGGGGACGAGGCAATGCTTCGTCATCATCCCGACTGTTGGGGCATTTAACAGTCTGCCACCCTCACCCAAGATTGTAGGGCCTGTCGTTAGGGTTAGTTAAACCCTAACAGTGGATCAGGGATGGAGTACTGCCTCGTACGTCCCTGTCGTGGATGCAAATTACGTTATGCATTCTTGCCCGGATGATGCTATCTATCTGAACTCTAAGCTATAACATACAACAACAAACATACCAAAACGTGCTCAACAGAAACAACGAACCTAGCATGGTACTACGAAGCAAGAACAGATATCGAGCATGCCAGAACAGGACAACCTAGCATGGAACCAACATGAGAAACAATACGAGATTCATGCCAGTCAGAATTCAGAACAGAGCACCTATCCACTAACATGCTGATAAACATAAACAAGCAAACAAACAGCAATCGCATATTATACCGCAGTGCCCACACAACTCCGGTAAGAAATCCTTACCTTGGCCGGGAGGCAACTACACACAAAGATCCTATGCTGCGATCGATCCCGAGCTAGCTAATGAGAACCTAACAAGCACAACAATATCACAATCCATAGGCCTAAATATGATAAAACAAACAGGGCTTAGCTCGGGAGCAACTCACATGGCACAGCTAACGCGTGGACGGACAGGCTGCACGACATTGGGCGCTGCTGGGCGTGCTGGCACGGGCGCTGGGCTGTGCGGCTGAGCGTGTTGGCACGGCGCTGGGGCGAGGAGGTGCGCGCGGACGAGATGGAGCTCGGCTTGAAGCTTGGGAGGTAGAGCTTGGGCGGCAAGGGGAATTTGGAGAAGAAAGCAAACACAACCCTAATTTCCCTTCATTTAGTCAAATGCACCAAAACCCCAAAGACCCAAAGCTAATCAAGACATACTGCAGAATGAGCATAAAAAACAGCTCGAGGCACAACCGGCAACAACACACAACTGACCTCCCAAACAACCTGGGTTCGAACCCCACCAAACACACCTTTAATTCTCAATTTTACTTTTGCATCTCACCATGCCCAAATACATCCACAAAGCAACAAAATCCTACATAAGGCCATCCAATAATTTTAGCAACTGAAAAAGACATAAACAGCCCTGACGGCCCGACCAAATTACCAAAATACCCCTAGGGCATACCTGGAAGACCAGGATAAAAACATGGGCCGTTACAACCCGACCTGAAATACGGTCCTAAACCTAGGTTCTTACTCAACATGCATGTGAAAAGCATAAACAACAGAGTTCAGAGAACCAATGTAAAACTTTTCAAACATCAAGAGCGGGAAACATTCAAAACAAAACTAGATAGCCATTAAGCAAAGCAATCAAATTAAAAACAGTGATTGATCAGTACTTTTCTTTAAAACATAAGAAACAGTTCGGAACAACAATATACAAGTTTTCCCCTAAGGACTCAAGTCCAACTACATGTTGAATCAAATAAATGCAAATAAGATACGACAGAGTGTCAGCAGCTTCCATGATGTCCCAGCTCCCTCCGCTAGCCGCCCCGGTGCTGTCCCAAGTTACCTGGTGGAAAAATCACAGAAAGGGTGAGTACAAACATACTCAGTAAGAATCCCCAACCGGGGTACGATATGATGCAATCAATCATCTAGCAACCTAGTACACATGCATACAGTTACCAACACAGATCTTAGCTCAACGAGCTTACAAGGCAAAATTCGGAATCCTCGGAAGTCTCCTACTTTCTGCCTAATGATTGGTTCTCCTAACCAATCCTGTGACATCCCCGAGGGTCTTTCTCCCTCGGCCAAATGATCAGCTCAAAAACCGATCCCAATAGATGTCAGACACCCTCGAGGGTGTTTCTCCCTCGACCGTATGATCAGCTCAAAAACCAATCCCAAATGGATGTCCTCGAGGGCCTCTTACCCTCGGCTAGCTAAAACTTGAATAACGGGAGTGTACCCGAAGTCTGGCTCTAAACTAGAACAGAAGTGGTGTACTCACGAACATTAGCCCGAGGGAGCTCTCCAAACTGGCGACTAACGCGTGTGCGTGCATATCGCATGCTGCTGCAACCAGCGTAAATGTGGGGACCTAGGGACAAACTACGTGGGTCAGGTATGCATGCCTAAAGACTCGGAAGCCGTGTCACTGAACACAGTAGTGCGAAGCCCTCGGCACTCATCTGTAACAGCCTGTACCACCGACCTGAAGCTAAGAATCGGCCAAGGTAGGCCTACACCGTTGGCTGGGCTCCGCTTTAGCAGGCTACAAACTAGGCTTATGCCGATGTGAGAGCTAATCCACAGCAGCTACCGGGGTGGAAGCAATGTACGTTATGCTTTGCACTGAATCCCGACCGGTGGGGACAACGTACGTTATGTCCACTCTCAGGCGCTGGATGACGATAAACCCTACTGTTCTAACTAAGAGTGCAGAATAAATGATTCCTGGCTAAACATACATAATCAACATCATACACACATAACCTAGCATGATACTATGAACTTAAAGCAGAAATCATAAGCATGCTGGAAGAACAAACCTAACATGGCACTAACATGTACAAACAAGCAAACATGTTAGCAAGAAGTCAAACACAAGCTGTCCTATCCTCTAACATGCTCATAAAAGTAAACAGGCATACAAGGCTTAATCAAGAAAGCATTGCAAGGTCCACACAACCCTGGTAAGGAATCCTTACCTGGAAACAAGTAGAAAATAACTATAATGCTCCTTGAGCTGCAGAACACACAACCTAGAAAAACAACAACCGAAATACATTAACATCTTAACTAGCTAACCCTAACTTTAAACCAAGAGAAACGGGAGCCGAGAAACTACCTAGCTAGTCCCACAAGCTCTCAGCCAAGTTTGACTTTCGGCCTCCATACACAATAACTTCCAAGAACTTGCTCAGCTTCACCTCAACAGGAAAGAACACAAGTTAGCTTACCGGGAAACCAAACAACACACTCCAAAACACACCATCATGCTCTCGGCTAGGATGGAGAATTTACCTCAGGATTGTGCTTGGCTACTGCTCACGACTACTAGGGTTAGTTGCAAGAACTCTCTCGACTTCGGTTGGAGCTTGCAAAACAATGGAGAAACGCTTAGAGAATAACCAACCAGCAAGGGAAGACTCTCGGCCAAGGGAAATGAAAGCTTACCACAAGATGTTTCGGTTGCAAGGAAGGCTAGGGAATTGATTCGGAAACAATGGGATGAACAAGAATGAGTGCTCGGCTCTTTGCAAGAAGAAACACCAAGCTTAGGCAGCCCCAAAGCCTCTCCAAACTCTCGGCTACAAGATAGGGCAAATAGTTCTTGCTTGGTTAGGACTTGTGCTAACAACAAGGGTTAGGGTTTCGGCAACAATGCGAAGCATAATGTACATGCGAAGCAGTCGATGTGGATTAGCTCTCGCATCGGCATAAACCTAGTTTGTAGCCTACTAAAGCGGAGCCCAGCCAACGGTGTAAGCCTACCTTGGTCAGTTCTTAGCTCCCGGTCGGTGGTACAGGATGTTACAGATGAGTGTCGAGGGCCTCGCACTACTATGTTCAGTGACACCGCTTCTGAGTCTTTAGGCATGCGTACCTGGCCCGCGTAGTTTGTCCCTAGGCCCCCACATTTAAGCATGTTGCAGCAACATGCGGTATGCATGCACACGCGTTAGTCGTCGGTTTGGAGAGCTCCCTCGGGCTAATGTTCGTGAGTACACCACTTCCGTTCCAATTTAGAGCCAGACTTTGGGTACTCTCCCGTTATTCAAGTTTTAGCTAGCCGAGGGTAAGAGGCCCTCGAGGACACCCATTTGGGATTGGTTTTTGAGCTGATCATACGATCGAGGGAGAAAGACCCTCGAGGGTGTCTGACATCTATTGGGATCGGTTTTTGAGCTGATCATTTGGCCGAGGGAGAAAGACCCTCGGGGATGTCACAGGATTGGTTAGGAGAACCAATCATTAGGCCGGAAGTAGGAGACTTCCAAGGATTCCAGATTTTGCCTTGTAAGCTCATTTAGCTAAGATCTGTGTTGGTAACTGTATGCATGTGTACTAGGTTGCTAGATGATTGATTGCATCGTATCGTACCCCGATTGGGGATTCTTACTGAGTATGTTTGTACTCACCCTTTCTGTGGTTTTTTCACCAGGTAACTTGGGACAACACCGGGGCGGCTAGCGGAGGGAGCTGGGAGATCATGGAAGCTGCTGACACTCTATCGTGTCTTATTTACATTTATTTGATTCAGCATGTAGTTGGACTTGAGTCCTTAGGGGAAAACTTGTTTACTGTTGTTTTGAACTGTTTCTTATGTTTTAAAGAAAAGTATTGATCAGTCACTGTTTTTAATTTGATTGCTTTGCTTAATGACTATCTGGTTTTGTTTTGAATGTTTCCCACTCTTGATGTTTGAAAAGTTTTAAATTGGTTCTTTGAACTCTGTTGTTTATGCTTTTCACATGCATGTTGAGTAAGAACCTAGGTTTAGGACCGTATTTCGGGTCGGGTCTTTACATAACTTGATCTTTAATTTAATAGGCGTACAACTTAGCTTCCCTAATTTCTTAAAGTTAAATCACGCATAAAAAGTTATAGGAGATCAATTTTGAATAAAGAACTTGTAGAATCAATTTCAAGAAAGAAAACAACTATGACTAAAGCTATAAAACAGAGTATGAGATGCAAATGAAATGATAAACTACTACAATATCTATCTAGTCAATCGCAATTGTTGCTAATGGCGTCTTTGTCTACGACACCGCATTGATACTCAATTCTTCAAGGTCTACAGATGAACAGAGGCAGCCAAGATCTTCAATGAGACCTAGTGTCTCAAACGCTCATCAATCGGTAGCTTCCCTTCCAAATTGGCACCCATTCTTTTTCGATTCGTCTTCTATTTATAGTTGCCCAAGGTTTCTTGTCGACCATGCCCAATCTTAATGTCGTCCTTCTAGAATATTCGCTTTGCCGATTATTTTTGTCTTAGTTCCCTTGATTTCGTGATTTGATTGCCAATTATCTCCTTCCCTTTTTGTTTTGATGGCTCAGTCGTTCCTTCCTTGCAATGTTCTCCTACGACCATAAGACACTTGATTTCCAATTATCTCCTTTCTTTTCTGTTCTGATGACTCATCCGTTTCTTCCTTGCATTGAACTCCTACGAACAAAAGACACATCAGTAGATTTATGCTTAATAGTCCTATTTTCGCGCATATGCGAGCGTTTTGCATCGTAAAGATCGTATTTAGCAAAGATTTTGTCATACGATGCTATTAGCATAGATGTCCAGATAAAGCCTCTATTTGCGCTAAATTTCCTTTTTATGTTGTTCACATACTTGCCCTTTTTTGTTTAACGCTCAATTTTAGAGGGTTAAATAGTGCTATCATTTAGCGCTATCAAACCCCCAAACTTACATATTGCTCACCTCGTGCAATACAAGGAAATAAGGAATAATTTCACAACAAAGATTCTGAGCTTGGAAAATCGCAATTCACTAATCAAGACTTTACTTCCAATTAGAACTTAATGTTTTTAATCGGTGCACAGGCTCACAATGTAAACTAGTCTGTTTATTTCATTAGCGCTAGTTTCATCTATTTTTGGCTGGCAGACTGTACATCTGTAACGGCCCAGTTTTCTATTTCGGTTTCCCAAGTGTTTCCAGTTTAGTAATCGGTTGTTCGGTTGGGCCGTTAAAGCTTTTTAACCCTTAGGGGTATTTTTGTCTTTTTGCTCCCCGGTGAGGGGTTGAGAATTTTCAGGATTTCAGAGCCATTCCTGCCTTTGTCGAGGTTTGATTGTTGTTGGTTGCCAGACCCAAGAAGTTTGGGCTAGTTGTTTAGAAGTTTGGAAGTATTTTGGATAATGGCAAAATTTATTACGATTTAAGTGCTTCCATTGGGATTTGAACCCTAGCCCTAAATGGTGGATTGGGAGTTTGTAGAAAATGAGTTTTAATTAAAAGAAAAGTTCGCTTTAGCCGGGACTCGAAAGAGGAAGCCTTGGGAAGGGATTTTAGGTCACCGAGACCTATTTAAAATAGAAAAAAAAGGAAGGAAAATAGAGAAAATCCCATTCCCTTGTTTTACCACCCACTCTCTCTCTCTCTCTCTCCTTGCCGAGCCCACCAAGCCCTAGCCGCACCCGACCTTAGGCGCACGAGCCACACAGCTCCGGCCATCTGCGCCGCACGGTAGCCGAGCGGCCCAGCGCATCGCTCGGCCACCGCCTCGCCCGGCCGTCGCCGCCTGCCCGGCCCGAGCGCCCGCAACCCAGACGCCACGCCCGTCGCACGCCCTGCATCGCTCGACGCATTGCTCGACGCCACTCGCTGCCGCCCAGCCCCGTCGCCTGCGCCGCGCGTCGTTTCGCAGCCCAAACGCGTCGTCCGCACGCCGTCTCTGCAGCCCAGTTCGCCTTGTAGCACGCCCGTTCCAGCGCGTCTGCATGCCTCGCCGCGCACCCGAGCTAGCGCCCTGCCTCGCCAGCGCGCGTGTCTCTGCCGCAGCAGCAGCGCCCTGCCTGCCTCTTTGCTGCCTAGACCACGTGTCTTCTCGGTTGGTAATTCCCGAGTCTTTTCTCTTTTGGGGCCTAAGCTGTTGGTTGCTGTTTATTTAATTAGGATGTTTTATTAAATGCTTAGGTTGTTCGGGTTTGCCTAGAAGCTCGAGAGTTGCTTATTGACTTGTGATAGTTATTTTTCTGCTCGCTTCTAGGTAAGGATTTCTTACGGTGGTTGTGTGGACCCTGCGATGCATTCAGGATTTTGCCTTATATGCTTGGTTACTGTTATGAATGAGCATGATAGCTATAGGACAGCTTGTGTTTGAAATCTTGCTAGCATGTTTGCCTGTTGTTCATGTTAGTGTCATGCTAGGTTTGCTCTTCCAGCATGTTTTTTATTCCAGCTTGAGTTCGTAGTATCATGCTAGGGACTTTCCTTATCTTGGCATAACCTTGTCCTATTTTATCCTATAGTTCCATGCTAGGGATAGGCAGGTGATGTATAGATGTGCAAGACCCCGATACGCATCATTGATTTGGAGGTGTAAGACCCTGATGGGCATCCTAGATGTGTAAGACCCCGATGGGCATCATTGATTTGGAGGTGTAAGACCCTGATGGGCATCCTAGATGTGTAAGACCCTGATGGGCATCATTGATTTGGAGGTGTAAGACCCCGATGGGCATCCTAGATGTGTAAGACCCCGATGGGCATCATTGATTTGAAGGTGTAAGACCCCGATGGGCATCCTTGATGTGTAAGACCCTGATGGGCATCATTGATTTGGAGGTGTAAGACCCCGATGGGCATCCTAGATGTGTAAGACCCTGATGGGCATCATTGATTGCAGGTGTAAGACCCCGATGGGCATCCTTGTGTATAAGTCCCCGATGGGCATCACTGAATCCTAGGTTGTGTAAAACCTCGGAGGGCATCCAGGTGTAGAACCTAGGATAGGTTGTAAATGTAAGCCCTTGAATAGGCTCGCTCTAGGAGTAGCTCATAGCCTAATTCAACCGTTTTGCTCTAAGTCATCGTATTGTTTGCATGTATACTAGGGTGCTAGATGACTGATGTATCGTATTGTACCCCGGTTGGGGATTCTTACTCAGTATGTTTATACTCACCCTTATTTCTGTGGTTTTGCCACCAGGTAACTTGGGACAGCACTGGGACGGCTAGCGGAGGGAGCTGATTGATCATGGGAACTGCCGGCACTCTGTCGTTTATTATTTGCATTATTTGTTCAGCATGTAGATGGACAGGAGTCCAAGGGGAATGATGTTAAAATTGTTTAAACTGTTTTGAATGTTCTTTTATAAATACTGGCCAGGCTTGTTTTACCTTATTGGATTTTCTTTATGAAAATTGTTGGTTATGTTTTAAGTGTTCCCCGTTTCCAAATGTTTTGAAAAGTTTTAAATATGAGCACTAAACCGCTTGATGAAATATTTAACTTGCATGCTGAGTGAGGACCTAGGTTTAGGACCGTATTTTGGGTCGGGTCTTTACAACATCTGAAGAGTTCATGCCTATGACTACAAAGAATCTCACTCAATTTCTCGATTTTCCTAAGTTTGCCGAACAAAATATAACCAAAGATGCTTATTAGGTCCCTGTGAACCCTCAAGGTCATGCTTTTCGCATTCCTACTCAGGTATTTACTCATGTTGCAAAGGCTTATACGCACTTGATCTAGGGACATTAGAGTACTACGAATCCTATGGCTTATGCGTACTAAATGGTTGCATCTTTGCTTACAATGTTTTGAATTGTTTTTTAAACAATATGCAATTCGCATATTATACTTGCAAAGCACCGTGTAACGTGTGCATTTCTCACCCTCAAACTTAAATTCTTCATTATCCTCAATGAAGGTGAGACTTAGTTCTCCCAAACGTATTTAAATCTTAAACTTTACTTCCTTGGCTTGAGCTTTCAGAATTACCTCTTAAAACATCCAATCTCTCTTCCTACTCAAAACATCTGCTATTTCTAATACTCCGATTTACTAGAAAACTCGCTCTCGGTACTTCTAATCTACCAAAATTCTTTTCGGTTATAAAATCAGTAACCAATGGATTGCGCTGTTCGAAGTAGTTAAATATCCGTAAAAAGTATATACGCATGTTTTTCATAGGCAAATAAATCATAGTTATAAGATGCGAAAAAATAAATAATGCAAGTTACTCAAAAGAGACAGATACTTCCTTTAGCTTTCTAAGTCCATGTTCTCTGCAGGTGAATCAGACGGTGGTATCCATTGTTTCAGCACTTCCGTTGGAGAAGGGGGAAGGTGGAAAGTTGGGTTCCTTCTTTGAATCTCTCTTCAGATGCTTCGATCCCTTGTCTGCATGTACGCCCATGTGATTCGTGCTTGTCGCATAAAATGCAACATCTGACTCTAGAACTCTTCATTCCTTTGTTGAGCCACATTAACAAGGAGTGTTAGCCTTCGCATTTCATCTTCTAATGTTCTTATTAGGGTTTCCTCTTGTATTGTATCAGCTTGTTGTAGTGAGGCGTCATGTCTGCGTTTTCTGGAGTGGTGGATGAAGGCTACCTCTTAAGTCAGGAGGTGTCTGTTGTGTTGGTTGATCAACAGGCCGCTCTATAGGCTTTTGTTGTTCCTGTGCTGGGGCATGGCTTGCTTCTTGGATCACCTTTGTTGCTCTCTTCCTTCTCTTCAGTGGTGGAGTGGCATCAATGTCTAGCTCGTTGTCAGTGTCGACGCTAAGTGGCTGCGTGACTGGTTTAAGGATTGTGAGTTCTGGCTGGTGGCGTTATCTGCTGCGTATGCCTAGCTGGTTGCTTCCTCCTTATTTGTTGAATTACATGGGTCGGTTTCTCCAGCGTTTCCTTTTTCATCGTTGCTTGGAGCCACATAATTTTCTCCTTGATGGTGAACTCTCTAAGTCCACGCTTGTTATTCTCCATTTGAAAAAAATCCTCTGACCTTTAATCTCTACTCCTTGGGGTCAGAGCGCAGTCTTGGATGTAGACATAGCGCAGTGATGGAGTTCATAAAGAAATTTCTTTTCGACAAGCTCCCCATTTGTCTCCTCACTTCCTCTTCAATGATGCGTCCAATATCGATTGTCAACCCTACACAAATAACATATATTAAAAGCATCCATATCTGGGATAGTGTTGGGTCATAGGTTGTTGGCATGATGCTGGTTTTAATGAAGTTGTTAAAGTGATGGCCTTAAAAGTTGAGGTTGGAACGCAAGATTGGCTTGTTCCTTCCCCATTCTGTTTTTGGTAAAGCTACCATGTGTATACACTCTTCCATGTCTGCTGGTGTAGGATCCTTAATCAACTGATCATACTATGCTATTTCATAACCTTGAAACCCAAACAGTTGGTTCCAAACTTTTGCACTTCAATCGATTTGTTTGCCCGCAACCGTTGTACTACAACTTTCATCACTGGTTCCATTTCTGTAAAACACCTGCACCCAAGTTGGATTAGCATCGATGCTTGGTCTTTAGAATTCGTCCCATCCTTGCATAGTAATGATTGCTTGGATGTCTACACTGAGCATTGCTCTGGAAAAGCTATGGTCTTGCAGAAACTCCCTCTTTTCTGCTTCGATCATCTCTACAAATTTATTATCGACGCTTCCTCACCACGTTTTTTTTTGCTGTGATCGAGACTCTTCTCCTGATGGTTTAGCAATTCCTTTCCCTTTTTCCTTCCGCGTCAGTTTCTTGCCCTTCTTCGAACCTTTTATGCTCTTCTATTCCTTTAGGCGTCTGGCCAACTCAACATCTTTTGCTTTTATGGCCTTCATGTAGTTTCCTTCTTCTTCATCGAACTTCTTGGCCAACTCCACTATCTAGAGTGCTTCTTCCTCACTATTGCTTCTTCTTCCTGGCATTCCTGTCATATCCATTACCTAAGTCATTACAGGTTCTGCTCTTCTGGATTCTTGCATGAACTGGTCCCGTGCTCCGAAACCTTTAGCTGTCGCGCGAGATCCTTCCGGTATCTTATCAACATCCTTATAGATAATTTACTCTAAATTGGCGATTTTGGAAAGTGTTAGCCCAGTTGAATGTTGAATTTCTGAAGTTCCTTGCGTGACAAGTTTCCCTAGATCAACTCGCTCCTTGAATCTAGAGGTTGAGATTTTAGTGTTGTTGTTGTTGGATGCCATCGAATCAATTCCTGCAATGTTAGTTCAAAGAAAACAAAGAAAATATTGCAAGAGAAAAGAAAAATTTGGATTGCTTCGATTGCTAAGGTTTGCAAGCAGATTTCAAGAATTTCAAGAAAGCATAAATTGGATCGACGGTGTTAGTCACTTTTATAGATCCACTAAAAGTGCTGACTTTTGAAGTTACCGTTTTACCCTTATTGAGTGTAGTGGCCCCAACGGTTAGATTTATTCTACAGTTGCGCACCGACTTTTGGGTTACTTCCCCTTCAACCTCAAATTTAAAACTTACTACTCCTAAAGCAATTAAATCCTAGAAAGCATGTAAACATAGGGTCTTCTCAGTAAGAGATATGTATAAATCAATTTACTCACATTTCATTGGAAAATTCCAATCAACGTTCTACTTGCTAAACAAGGCAGTAGTGTGTACTACTGATAACTTCTTCCGCATTCCAAGAATGCGCTTTCGCTTTTCAATTTTCTTCTAATTAAAAAATTCAACACTTGAAAGCGATATTTTAATATTCTTTACCTAGCGCTTTTACCTTCCAGATGTTGTAGATATGAAAGTCTATTGCTCATCTGCCACGTAGTACCAATTATGTTTCTTTTGTTGCATCGTGTTCCTTAGTGCAAGTTAAACAAATCAGTCTTTTGCAATTAAGAGCTACCCTTAATATATACCAAATTTCTTGCAAAATTCTCCGGCAACGGTGCCAAAAACTTGATTGGGGAGATTTCGGTGCTAATATATTGTACAATAATTAATTCAAAGTCAACTTATGCTAAGTTGAACTCGAAATCACTTACACGCAAGTATATGCGGTTGGAATTGCAGCAAGTAATAAGTATATTGATTTATCGATCCTGCAGGGAATTTGAAGCAAAATGATATAGATTAAGGGTCGAAATTGTAAATGACAATAATGGATTTCAAGAGGATTAATGTTGATAAAGCATTAAATAAATAAATAAGATGCTAATGCAGATGCTAGTACGGACGCTAATGTTGACGCTAATGCAAAACTAAAGTTGCTTAATTAAATTAGAAATTACGAAGCACATAGATGTGTTGCTTGGTAATAGAGAAATAATGCTACCCATATGCTAAATGAATCTGCCTTCATGGATGTGGAACTCAGCTTTCGTTGCACTTCCACAAGAATAGGCTCAGGGCTTTGCATGAGCTAGAAGAATTAAACTTTAACTCCCATTGAGTGGTACAAAGAGTCCTCGAACAATATTAAATGTAACTGTTGACTGAGAAAATTTGGTCAATTACAAGCTGCCACGTCGTTATCTCAAATTTAATGGCGAAATTAAATTAAATTTTGAGACAATATTTCTCAAAATTAATTTAAATAAAATAAATTGGTTTATCTTGAATTTGGCCAAAATAAAACCAAACTAAGTAAACCGAACCATGAATTTCAAGCCCAAAAGGCCAAGCCCATGGGCCAGGCCCAAAGGCCCATACGGGCCCAAGCCCATGATACATGAGAACTCTATAAATAGAGGAGTTCTCTTCATTTCAAAGGGTGGAAAATTTTTGGAACTAGAGAGGGAATCCACATTTGTTGAGGTCTCTCCACGGTTCTGAAGATCAAACGTCGTTTCGAAGGCAAAAATTACTTCGAAAGACAAATAGTTCCATAAACGAGCAGTTGCATACGAAGAACACACATTTTGTTCTTCAAATTGCTCTTTATATCAAGAACATCTATTCAGAAAGAATGAATCAGAGGATCAAGCATAGAGATCGAACCACTTTCACAAAGATCATCTCAAATTCAAGTTCAACTCCACGAAACCAAATTTCTCCAAAAATCTCGTGTGAACAAATTGGCACGCCCAGTGGGATCTCTCTACCTCTCATCTCAATCTCTCACATAAATCAAGCCACCATGTCTGGAAAAGCCACACCAAAGACCGCTGCTCCAGAAGGCATAATCAAAGGAAGAAACACTACCTCGAAGGTGCTTGCTCCAAGAAACTACACTGGACCTATCACGCATAGTCGTTCCAAGTCCGTCGAGAGCAATGAACCTCAAGTAACACCAGATGCGATCGTAAAAAGAATTGCAGGACTACTAGAGGGGACCTCTGATGAAATCGTCGTCAAAGATAACCCATTATTTTACCAAGTCAGTCCTAGCGTTGATCAATCAAATGAGACATCTAATCCTGATGTGATGTCTGTTATGATGACTGGTGATGGAGGCGATGATCGAATGGCGGAGTTTGAAAGAAAGATTGAGCAGATGATAAAAAAATTGAGGAAAGAGACTTAGAGATCGCTTACCTCAAAAATCAAATGCAGAACCGAGAGACGGCTGAATCAAGCTAGAGTTCACATGAGAGAGTCAATGATAAAGGAAAGAACCCTCTCTTTGAGGCACAACCTCAACTGCACTCAACCTCAGTCGCTTCCTTATCTGTCCAACAGCTACACGACCTGATCACGAACACTATTAGAGCTCAAGGTGGTGGGCTAGTTCAAAGTTCTCTTTTGTACTCCAAGCCATACACAAAGAGAATAGACAACTTAAGAATGCCTGCAGGATACCAACCGCCTAAGTTCCAGCAGTTTGATGGAAAAGGCAACCCCAAACAACATGTTGCTCATTTTGTAGAGACTTGTGAAATCGCTGGAACTCGAGGAGACCTTCTCGTCAGGCAGTTTGTCCGAACGTTAAAGGGGAATGCGTTCGACTGGTATACTGATCTTGAAGCTGAAACGATAGATAGCTGGGAAGAGTTGGAGAGAGAGTTCCTTAATCGGTTCTATAGCACGAGATGAACTGTCAGCATGATAGAATTAACAAATGCGAAGCAGCGGAAGAAGCGAGCACATGCGTCGACTATATTAACCGTTGGCGAGCTCTAAGTCTGGACTGCAAAGACCGCCTCACTGAAACGTCCGCGATCGACATCTGTATCTAGGGCATGCATTGGGGACTTCTATACATCCTGAAGGAAATCAAGCCTCGCACCTTTGAGGAGCTGGCCACCCGAGCTCATGATATGGAGCTGAGCATTGACGCAAAGGGAAACAAAGATTCTCTGGTCTTAGAAACCCGTAAGGAAAAGAAGGATTTCAAGCCCACAGAAAAAGTTACAAAAAATGCGGCAAAGGATTCAATGACCATCGGTGCAACTCCATTAAAGTTTTCCTCAAAAGCAAAGGAAACAAAAGCTGAGAAACGACCAGTTGTAGAGCAACGACGTTGCCTAATGCTTCAGGAAAGACAAGAAAAAGTCTATCCATTTCTGAACTCCGATGTTGGTGACATGTTAGAGCAACTGCTGGAAGCAAAACTCATCCAGTTGCCCGAATGCAAGCGTCCCGAGGAGTTAGGCAAGGTAAATGATCCTAACTACTGTAAATACCATCGCGTTGTCAGCCATCCCATCGAGAAATGCTTCGTTCTGAAAGAGTTGATTCTGAGATTGGCTAGAGAAAAGAAAATTGAGCTGGACTTAGAGGAAGTAGCTCAAGCAAATCATGCCATTGTGGTTTTTTTCAAATTTAAAATACAACCACTCAAGGGTGCAACATCGTGTTGGTCTCAATACTTGATTCAATTCGGCTCCCTTGAGCCAGTTTTTGTTCAATGTCAAAGGAGATCCTCGGACCACAACCTTCAGGCAGAAAATCAACAAGCTTCCATCCAAGAAGGATGTATTGTAGAGCCAACCGTAGATGAGAATGAAGGTTGGACTGTTGTAACCCGTCGCAGGAAGCAAAAACAAACTTATGCTTAGAAAGAATCACGCAGATTTCAAGAGTCGAAGAGGAAGAGATTGCCTAAGAAACGAGGCAAAAGATGTGTAAGGAAATTTAAGCCCATTATAGAGGAGAACGAAGATTTTCTACGAGCACATCATGTTATAACGTTGGCTGATTTCATCCCGAAGGAATTTTTGAGTGAAGCAAAAGATGAAGTGATAGACATTGCTACATATCATGCAGTTTGCACAAGTGATGACTCAGCGAGCTCTTCAAAAGATGTCATTGAGCCTAAAGCTACGTCTTCCTTCAACATAGAGGATTTGACATCACTCCCCCAAGCAGACAAAAGCGCTCTTATCGGGCACTGTTAGACTCAAGTAACGAAGACGTTAAAATACCTGCAACTGGGGCACACGGTTCGACATGCATGTCCATAAGTTTCACAGACGATGATCTGTTGTTGGGATCAAAGCCTCACAACCGCCCTTTGCACGTCTCAGGCTATATACGAGAGCAAAGAGTTGGACAAATCCTCATTGATAATGGGTTGGCTGTCAACATAATGCCAAGGGTAATCTTGAAGCAACTAGGCATCTCCATGGAAGAGCTTTCTGACAGCAAGTTATTAATCCAAGGCTTCAACCAAGGCGAACAACGGGCGATTGGCATGATACGGCTTGAGGTCATCATCGGCGGTGAGTGCGCGAGATGCTTTGTTCCATGTTATAGATTGTAAGACAACATATCGACTACTATTGGGACGACCCTAGATTCATGAAAATCGAGTTGTTACCTCCTCGTTGCATCAATGCTTTAAGTTTTACCAAGACGGGGTTAAGAAAGTAGAAGTTGACACAAATCCATTCTTGGAGGCCGAGTCTCATTTCGTCGATGCAAAATTCTATGCAAAAAACGAGACTGTGGTGAAGACAGTGCCACAGGAGGTCCCTGAGATAAAAGAAAATGAAAAAGCTAAGCTAAAACCAGAGGCCGACATAAAAAAGAAATGGGTAGTGAGAGAAGAAAATTCATGCCCTGTAAAGATAGAGGCTTCAACGAGTCTAGTAGCTCCTAAGGCTCCAAAAGATGAGAAACTTCCAACTTCACCCATCTTGCGCTATGTCCCTATATCCCGACGGAAAAAGGGTGAAGCACCTTTCGTCGAATGTTCTAAAGATTTGAAACTAGGTGATATCGAAGTATTAAAGCAAAGTTTCACCACTCCTTTGACAAAGATGCAAAAGCAATGGAGTCAAAGGTACGAAGAAGATGAGAAGAATGTGGTTTTTCCTGAGAAACGAACAAAGGATGGATTTGACCCCAATGCGTACAGATTGCTGGCTAAAGCAGGGTATGATTTCACGACACATACCGAGTTCAAACGCTTAAGTATCTTTGATGACCAAGCCGAGCTTTCTTTGACGCAAAAGAAACTGTTGAAGAAAGGTTACGCTCTACAAACGTCAAGAAAAGGACTCGGATATAAGTCATCGGAACCAGTTCGCATAACAAGAAGAGAGAAGGCAAAGGTGGAAGATGCCAACCACATAACCATTGAAGAGGTTGAAGAATCAAAGGAAAATAAGAATGTTGGTCATAGGTTACCCGCCTTTAAACACTAAGACCATCAACATCTCGTGTTTTAGAGTTTCAAAGGTTAGGTACATCAAAAAGAAAAGAGAATAAAATGCCTGCTACCACTAATGAGACACAATTACCTATTTTTGAAAGATTGAATAAAGCCATAGGAGAGGCGAGAACATCCTCGACTTCAGGTGGAGCACGACCATCCGCCTTTCAAAGGTTAAGTAAGTAGAAAAGGAAAATAGAAAATACAAGTCCAACTACTGATAAGGCCCGACCGTCGACTTTTCAAAGGTTAGGCATAAGCACGACAAATATTGAAAGGAATACCATATCTATTTTTGACCGAATCTCTCATGAAAGCCTTAGAGAAATTGTCAAAAATGAGTCATCGAGTAAGATAAGAAGCGATGAAGACATATGCAGTGTTGTTCCATCCCGTATGAAGAGAAAAATGTTTGTCACAGTTGAAACAGAAGGTTCGCTAAGAGTAAAGCGACATGATGTTATCTTCACCAACCCAAGGGAAGAGAATATAGAGCAAGAGGAAAATGAGTTTTCGTGTCATCACATCACTATTGTAGAAGAGACAGAGGTTGAGATGGGTGAAGAGGATGTTGATGAAGCTCCACTTCCATTAGAAGATTGCATTGAGTCGACAGTAGACGAGCTTAAAGAAATAAATCTTGGTACGAATGAGGAGCCACGCCCAACTTTCATAAGCACGTTACTTACGCCCGAGGAAGAGACCGAGTATCTACGTCTATTTACTACTTACAAGGACATCTTTGCCTGGTCATACAAGGAAATGCCAGGACTTGATCCAAAAGTTGCAGTCCATCATCTAGCTGTTAAACCTGGATCTCGACCGATCAAGCAAACTCAACGGCGATTTAGACCAGAACTTATCCCCCAAATAGAGGTCGAAGTAAATAAGTTGATTGAAGCTGGGTTTATCCATGAAGTAAAATACCCAACATGGATCGCCAACATTGTTCCAGTGAGAAAGAAGAATGGACAACTTCGTGTCTGTGTTGATTTTCGCGATCTGAACAATGCATGCCCGAAGGATGATTTTCCATTGCCTATTACTGAAATCATGGTTGATGCCACTACTAGAGATGAAGCTTTATCTTTCATGGATGGATCATTAGGCTACAATCAGATAAGGATGGCTCTTGTAGATGAAGAAATGACTGCCTTTCGAACGCCAAAGGGAATATATTGTTACAAGGTCATGCCGTTCGGACTGAAAAATGCTGGTGCGACCTATCAATGAGCAATGCAGAAGATTTTTTATGATATGCTGCATAAAAATGTTGAATGCTATGTTGACGACCTCGTCATTAAATCTGTAAATCAACGAGATCACTTAGAAGAGCTTAAGGTAGTCTTCGATCGAGTAAGAAAGTATCAGCTGAAGATGAATCCTCTCAAATGTGCATTTGGAGTTACTTCGGGAAAATTTCTAGGGTTCATCGTGAGACATAGAGGAATTGAGATAGATCAGTCCAAGATTGATGCGATACAAAAGATGCAGCCGCCAAAGAATTTACACGAGCTAAGAAGTCTTCAAGGGCGCCTAGCTTACATAAGAAGGTTCATTTCAAACCTAGCTGGTAGATGTCATCCTTTTCAAAGATTGATGAAGAAAGGAGAAATCTTTGAGTGGGATGAGGCATGTCAAAATGCCTTCGAAAGCATAAAGAAATATTTGCTTAACCCTCCTGTCTTGGGCGCCCATATAGCTGAAAAACCATTGCTTTTGTACATCACCGCACAAGAACGATCATTGGGGGCATTATTTTCCCAGGAAGGAGAAGGTGGAAAAGAGCGAGCACTATATTACCTAAGCCGAACTCTCACAGGAGCAGAACTAAACTACTCTCCCATTGAGAAGATGTGTTTGGCCCTTTTCTTCTCCATCGATAAGCTGAGGCATTACATGCAGGCGTTCACCGTACGTTTAGTTGCAAAAGCAGACCCAATCAAATATATTTTTTCCCGACTGATAATTTCAGGACGTCTGGCTAAATGGGCAGTTCTTCTTCAACAATACGACATTGTTTACGTCCCGCAAAAAGCTATGAAAGGACAAGCATTGGCAGACTTCTTAGCAGACCACCCCATTCCCTCAGACTGGAAGTTGTGTGAAGACTTCCCTGATGAAGAAGTATTCACTGTTGAATTCATAAAGACGTGGACAATGTATTTCGATGGTGCAGCAGGAAAAAGTGGTGCAGGTGTTGTCTTTATTTCACCCGAAAAGCATATGTTGCCTTATAGCTTCACACTCGGAGAACTATGCTCAAATAATGTAGCAGAGTATCAGGCCTTAATAATCGGTCTTCAAATGGCCATCGATATCGGCGTAAAGTATATAGAGATATTTGGCGATTCAAAATTAGTGATAAGCCAAGTCCTACTCCAATATGATACAAAGCATGAAGACTTGAAACCATACTTCACATATGCTAGACAATTATTAGAGAAGTTCGATAGCTTCATCATAGAGCATGTCCCAAGGTCGGGAAATAATAGGGTCGATGCATTAGCTAACTTGGCTACTGCGCTGACAATCTCTGATGAGGAAAGTATGAGCATTACACTCTGTCAAAAATGGGTCATACCACCACCCGAAAATGGACATCATGAGACTAATGCAATATCTATTTATGTGATTGAAGTGGAAGACTGGCGCCAACCCATCATTGACTACCTTCAACATGGGAAGCTCCCTACAGAGCCTCGACGTAAGGCAGATGAACGAAGAAGATCTGCTCGATTTTTCTATTACAAAGAGACTCTTTATCATCGCTCCTATGAAGGACTCCTTCTTCGATGCTTGGGAAAACATGAGTCAGATACAGCACTAGAGGAAGCACACTCAAGAATTTGTGGTTCTCATCAGTCCGGTCTAAAGCTTCATTTTCAGCTAAAAATGATGGGTTACTTGGCCTACTATGGTCCAAGATTCGATGGAGTACGCAAAGAAATGTAAAGCTTGTCAAGTCCATGCAAATTTTATACACCAACCGCCAGAGCCTCTTCATCCAACCGTTGTTTCATGGCCATTTGAGGCTTGGGGACTTGATCTTGTAGGCCCTATAACTCTAAAGTCATCAATAGGTCACTCTTACATTTTGGCTGTGACCTACTACTTTTCAAGGTGGGCTGAAGCGATTCCTATGCGGAAGCAAAGAAAGAAAATGTTGCAAATTTCATCCGAACGCATATAATCTACCGTTATGGCATTCCCCATCGCATTGTAACAGATAATGGAAGACAATTCTCCAATAGCTTGATAGATAAGTTATGTGAAAAATTCCATTTCAAACAACACAAGTCATCTATATACAATGCAGCAGCCAATGGGTTGGCCGAGGTGTTTAACAAGACCTTGTGCAACCTATTGAAGAAGATAGTCTCCAAGGCAAAGAGGGATTGGCAGGAAAGAATCGGTGAAGCATTGTGGGCCTATCGTACTACGCATCGCACACCTACCGGAGTCACACCATATTCTTTGGTCTAAGGAGTAGAAGCCGTACTTCCATTGGAGAGAGAAATTCCATCACTTCGAATGGCCGTACAAGAAGGGTTGACAGTTGAAGAAAATGCAACACTCTGCCTCCACGAGTTAGAAACATTGGATGAAAGAATACTTGAAGCTCAGCAAGCATTGCAGTGTTATCAAGCACGAATGAGCAAAACTTTCGACAAAAATATCAAACCTCGTTCATTTCAGGTTGGGGATCTTGTACTCGCTGTTAGAAGACCTATCATCACGACACGGCATACAAGAAATAAGTTCACACCTAATTGGGACGGACCCTATGTTGTTCAAGAAGTCTACACTAACGGAGCTTACAAGATTGTGGATAAGGACGGACTAAAAATTGGCCCGATCAACGAAAAGTTTCTTAAGAAGTTCTATGCTTAAGAGTGTAACACTCCTTGGCGTATGAGTATAAACTACAAGCAATGAAATTGAACTACGTTATGACTTGATCCCTTCCTTAAAAATAGGGGTACGTAGGCAGCTTAAAAATTTTTAAGTTCAATCACAATTAAAAAAATTTATCGTCCCAAGTTATGTAAGTGAACTACGTTATGACTTGATCCCTTCATTATAAAAGGGTACGTAGGCAACTTAATTAATTTTCAGTTCAGTCCTAATAAAGCAAAGAAAAAAGAAAAAAAATGGGGTCAAAATAAAAACTTTTATTTTATTGATGATAAAAGAGGCCGAATCGGCAGGTACAATGAAGAAAAAAATGCTATAGATGAAATATGGTAAATAAAGTCGTTCCTACGATACAGGAAATCTAAAAGAAAAAGGGAAAAAAAGAAGCTAAAACGTCAAGTTATAATCCAAAGATGCATGTCATACGACTTGTAAGGGTTTCTTCAAGCCTTGCTAGTGTCTGCCTATTGTTGCTGGCAGCCTGAGCTTCTTCAGTTGCACTTATCGCTTCCTCAAATTCAGATACTTTTTGTTGTATTTGGGCTGATAGTGTCTTTGCCTGCAGAAAATAAGTTCGAAAACGATTTTACGCTCGATTTTGGCTCCTTTATCTTTCGAGACAAGTCTTTGGATTGCTTACGAAGGGAGATTCTCTTCTCGTTTGAGGTTCGCATATCCGACAACGCTTTCTCCATATTTTTTCTAAGCTCTGATAGGTCTTCATCATCACTGGTTGAAGCATGCTGGGGAACAGTCGTATGCCTTAAGTCGTTGTATGTGCGTATTTTCTCGAGGTATTCCCTCACCGATGTTCGGATAAGGGTTAAATCAGTCGTAGTAATATCTGAGATGCCTTTAAATATCGTCTCCATAGTTGACTCAAGGGAGCCTGCATTCTCAAAGGCTGCATTCTCTAACAAAGTTTTGGCTTGAGCCCACATGCGAATGGCAGATTTTCGATTTGCTCTAGCAACAATTTTGTCTCCGGTAAGATGTAAGGGCGTCGTATACATAGTGTCTGTGTCCCCTTGCTCCTGGCAGGGGTCCTCGTTTTCCCTTTGCTCCTGGCTCCTAGTGGGTTGATCGACTTCAATAATCGGCATATTAGGTTGTTCCTTATGGATAGGAGGAGCAGGACCAATAGCCGAGTGGGATGTCTGCAAGGGAGAACAAAGAGTCAACATAAAACATATATATGTATACACATACATATATGTAATTGAAAAAATGAAACACAAAAAAAAAAGAATGATGCTCACCATAGGCAATGCCAACTTTGGACGCTCTACATCATTTGAGGGGCCTTCAAAGGGGATGTGATCAATTTTTGGAGATTTGTCTACCTGCCTCCGACGGTTCCAGTGACGATCCTCGTTGCTACTACAACTCTTACCTTCACCTTCACAAATGCGTTTAGAGTGAATCACAACCTCGGACGTGGGTGCATGATCAGTTTCTTTTACTTCTCCTACACTCAAATCTTTGTGGGCTTTATGTTTAGCAGAAGAAGAGCTAAAACTATCCACAAGAATTTGGATACCATCTTCCATGTATTTGCCATGCTTTTTCGCCCACCATTCTTTGTAAGAGTCAGTAATTTGGGTATGTGGGTTTAGCTCACGTGCTGGAATGTATACTTTGGAGGATGTTGAAAGTTGACTGCAACTTTTCCAGTAGTAAAAGATGTTGTTGAGATTGATGCGAGGAAAACTTTCGTTGGATTGGTTGGGCACATCTTGATAAAAGTCAAACTGACGACCAAATCTATGCGGGTTATATGCCTCAAGAGTCATCAACTTCCCGTGACGAGAAGATAAGTAGCACGACCGGAGACTCATGAAAAATGAGGCTGATGGAAATGATAATCCCTTGATATCATGGATAGTTTCAGCCTTAACTCTTGAAGGGGTGTTCGCATGCCACATTATTGCTTCACCTCGATGGATTAATTGACGAGCTTCGAAGCCATTTAAGCATCGTGCACCCCCCTCTCCAGAGAAGTAAGCCATCCCAGGACCTCTGACAGGGTTTATGACCTTATGATGAGTGCCAAAGTAGCGGGCAAGCCAACCATGAACATAATGAATAGGAAAGCAGTTAGTCGAGCATCCAATAGAGGAAGGCGTGTTTGATATTTGGCCCAAACCGTAATAAATATTCGACAAAGCTTGCATGGCAAGGTTAAAGAGTTTTCCTTCGGCCATGAGGGATGTGACCTTAAACACACCAGGACGCAGCGAACGACCACTTTGGAGAAGGAATACGAATAAGCATAGCCAACATGAAAGAAAGGCAGCCAAGTATGTCTCATCCCTCATATTCTCTGTTATGCCAAGTAGTTGGAAAATCGCCTGCTCTTTTTCCGTCCAATTGCGAGTCTCTGGAATAGATCCACTAGGATTATGAGTGGAAGCAGGTCGTGATTTCTTCTTTGATCTTCAACTAGGAGGCCTGTCATGTTTTTTCTCCCCTTTAAACCAAAACGAGATCCATGAGTCTATTGGAATCGTTTCCCTGTCTTTTTGTTGGGAAGCAAGACGATGGTATGCGTCAAAAAGGTATTGGCAACTGGTGGGGAGAGACTCAGACCGTTCATTCAGTCTCAACACATCTTTATAGCCAGGAATGACTTCATCATAAAATGCACCCTTGATAGGAAGACCGCCCAGTTGCCACATGTCCCACAGTGAAATGGATACTTCCCGGATGATGTATGAAGGGTATTTGTAGATGAACACCATGCTTCAAAAAGGCTTGCATCACGTGACTATTGCGAGTCATAAGTATACAAGGAGGCCATTCTCATTTGAAATGAGTCCAAAGATTCTTCAATGCTTGATGTTTCGGGAGACCGTGAACTCTAGCCATTCCCGATGAAAGAGCCACATAAGAAAATTCACCATTAAGCTTAAGTGGGGAGCCCCAACAAATTTTTCCTTCTATGATTTGACGCCCTAATGTCGGTTCTGGTTTCACAGATGGACTTTCCATATGTATAGGGGAGTCCAAGAGCCAGGTTGTAGCAGATGCATGTTTATGTAGAGATCTTTTTGTTGACCAGTCTGATAGAAAAATAGAATCTCTAGAGTCAAGCCTCATCTCTCTATATGGTTCGTCGATGGGAAGAATAGTCCCTTCACGAAAAGGTTGGTCCTTGTGGCTCAAAACAACGAGGCTATGCTCGGTGGAGTTTGAAATCTCTGTGAAATAGGCCATTGTCCTGCATTAGGAAAAATGAGGATCATTAGAATCACAGGGTTTCATAAACGATCTATAAGTACAAGCGGAATTTGAAAATGGTACGCTGAGGGTTAAAAAAAATAATTATATATATATATATATATATATATATAATAAAGGGGGCCAAAACTCAAAAAAAAAAACTAAGGTTTTGGTAAAATTTTAAGCGCCTCATTTCGGGCACCCCTAAATATTCAAGACACTCATCGTTAATTTCGTGAGAAATGTCTCGTGCCTTGTCCACATAGGGTCATTTATAGTATCTCTATGAGGTGGAAAGCGATTTAACAACTTTTTGACCACAAAGTCTCTTTTTTATTGGTCAATGAGAACCGTTGTCGATACGTCGCAATGACATCACTTAAAGGGGACATAGTGAGCACCGCCGCCGAAACAAAGTCACCTATGAATCCCGTAGCAAAGTGCACCCCGCTACAAGGTCGTTTATAGCGCATCCCGCGACAAAGTGTTCATAGCGCATCCTGCGGCAATGTCGTTTTTAGTGCATCCCGCGACAAGGTCATTTCCAGTGCATCCCGTCGCAAGGTCGTTTATAGCGCATCCCGTCGCAAAGGGCACCCCGCGACAAGGTCGTTTATAGCGCATCCTGCGACAAAGTGTTCATAGCGCATCCTGTCGCAAGGTCGTTAATAGCACATCCCGTCGCAAAGCGCACCCTGCGACAAGGTCGTTTATAGAGCACCCTACGACAATGTCATTTTTAGTGCATCCCACGACAAGGTCGTTTCCAGTGCATCCCATCGCAAGGTCGTTTATAGCACATCCCGTCGCAAGGTCTTTTATAGCTCATCCCATCGCAAAGCGCACCCGGCAACAAGGTCGTTTATAGCGCATCCCGCGACAGGATCGCCCATAGCACCAATCTGATAGGGTCATCCAAAGCAGCGATCCAAAAGGGTCATCCAAAGCAGCGATCCGATTGGGTCATCCATAGCATCAATCCTACAGGGTCGTTTATAGGGGACCCAGTTTGTTTCTTTAAAAAAAGGAAAAAAAAAACTTAGTCGTCTCCCCATCGTCTTCCCTATTTCTCTCCTAGCCATCTTCATCTTAACTCTTTCTAAAAACAAAAGGGTTAAAAGATAGTTTCAAGCCTTACCACCAGAAACTGTTGGAAACAATTTGTGTTGGAAATAAGTGAACCACAACGACGTTGGCAGTAGGCGAACGGGCCGATATGTGGCTTGGCAGTAGGCGAGCAAACACACTCCGGCCACGGGTTCTAGCGATCGGGTGTTCTTAGACGGTGGCGGTTTGCACGATGGTCATTAGTCACGATGTCTTTGCTCCGTTCTCAAATGCCTCGGGCTTGAATCAGAACAAACAACTCAAAGACTGGTTTAGCGATTGAACAAAGCCTCAATAAAGTAGTATTTATAGGGAAGTGTCGAGATCAAAGATTCCGTAAATATTGCAAAAAGAAAAATAAATAAATAAATAAGAAGCTTCGGGAAATTGAAAAGGATTGAGACGATCTTCTAATTTGGGGCCATCAAATCTTAGTTCTCAATTTTGATATTGGTAAGATTTAAATTTGAAATTTTCAATTCAAAATCTAATTTTCTTTTAGAGAAAATTTATTGGATTAAGGAAAGGAAATCTGTGTTTCTGAGGTATAAGGAAAAAATCTGGAGTTTTGGGTTTTGCACAGAAAAGGAAAAAACACTAAATTTAAAGAGAAGGAAAAAAATGCCAAGGTTTGCGTTAAATTTTATACAGAATCGAGGAGTTGAGATTTTAAAATTGTATATTTTGATGGAAAAGATTTCCTTGAATTTGGAAGTTGATTCCTTGTATTTCATGAAATCCAATATTTTATTTGAAAATAGTTTAAATATGGCCATAATTCAAAATCAGTGTTTTTCAAAATATATTGGGGATTTAAGCAATTTCCCAAATATATTTACCAAAATTTCCTCAAGTCAAGATTCAAATATATTTCCTCCAATGTCGGGCTTAGGAAAAATTCGAATCAAATTTCAAATAAATTTCAAAACAAAACTTGATTATTCCACCCAATAACTTGTCCATAGAAATGAGGATATTAAATTGGACTTCAATTGCAACGATGGGTCCAAGTTTAATATTGCAATGGAGTTTATTCAATTTCAAAATGAAGACTATGGAAAGTTCATTCCAAGTTCAAGTTAGAAGTAGAAGTCACATTCAAATGGATGCAGATTCAAGTTTTGATCAAGATCAATTCCAGTTATCTCCAAGATGCACTCAAAATGTTAAATTATTTTAAAATTTGAAGAACTTCAAATCTCCACCATATTCAAGGGAATGGAGTTGATTCACTCTTTATTAAGTCAAGCAAAAAATCTTATGTTTGTGTAAGAAAATTTTTAGCCTTGTTCAACTTCTCAAGCTTTAAGTTGTACAATCTAGAATTTTAAATTAAAGTGGAAGTTTGTGCCAAATACTTGGGGGCGATCAAGTTCTCACTAATGGAGGCTAAATAGATTAAACAAAACTTTTATCACTTTAAGTTGTGTTCATGATTTAGCTCAAATTTTGCTTCAAAATTAGGTAGGACTTGGCCAAAATAGTTTAGTGTAATCCACATCTTGACTCAATTCAAATTTGATAAAATTAATTCTATCCAAATTATAGAATTTTAGTTTTATCTCAAATGTTGGCATGATTCCAATTTTACCAATTCAAATACAAATTGAGTTAAATTTGGTATTGCCATCAAGTCAATTCGAAATTAAGTAGAACATAATTCTACTAAATTTCAAACATTTTATCAAATTCTTCCCGGAGTTTACAAGTCAAAGAAACTGTCCACTCTATCAATCCCGTGAAATTAGATTGAAAATTGCTCTTCGAATTTTACTTCCAATTTAAGTAGAATTTGTCCAAAATAATTGGGTGTAACTCAAATCTTACCCCGATTTCATACTTGATGAAATTAATTCTATCAAAATTATAGAATTTAAATTTTATCCAAATATAGGCATCGTTTAAATTTTGCCCATTCAAATGCAAAATTGGGTTAAGGTTTTCACATTGCCAAAAAGTCAATTTGGAATTGAGTGGAGCATAAATTCTACTAATTTCAAAATTTTCACGCCAAATATAGAAAGTCATGATTTTGACCAAATTCGAGAATGTGATTGATTGGCATCGAAAAAAATACGTCAAAACAATCGAAATTATGACCTAAACTCATACACTTCGGTTAAACTGACGATTCATATAATTAAAGTCTGAAGCAAGAATAAGCAAGCTCGTGCTTCGACTTGACACTATAGTTTTCGAGATTCATCCACACATACTTGTGCATAAATCTCGAAAAGGGGGCATTTGTTGACTAAGAAAATTCGGTCAATTACAAGCTGCCACGTCGTTATCTCAAATTTAATGGCAAAATTAAATTAAATTTTGGGACAATATTTCTCAAAATTAATTTAAATAAAATAATTTGGTTTATCTTGAATTTGGCCAAAATAAAACCAAACCAAGTAAATCGAACCATGAATTTCAAGCCCAAAAGGCCAAGCCCATGGGCCAGGCCCAAAGGCCCATACGGGCCCAAGCCCATGATACATGAGAACTCTATAAATAGAGGAGTTCTCTTCATTTCAAAGGGTGGAAACTTTTTGGAACTAGAGAGGGAATTCACATTTGTTGAGGTCTCTCCACGGTTCTGAAGATCAAACGTCGTTTCGAAGGCAAAAATTACTTCGAAAGACAAATAGTTCCATAAACGAGCAGTTGCATACGAATAACACACATTTTGTTCTTCAAATTGATCTTCATATCAAGAACATCTATTCAGAGAGAACGAATAAGAGGATCAAGCATAGAGATCGAACCACTTTCGCAAAGATCATCTCAAATTCAAGTTCAACTCCACGAAACCAAATTTCTCTGGAAATCTCGTGTGAACAGTAACTTGTTGGTTCTTTTGCTAGGTCTCTCTTTCGAGTATCCTGGAGGCTAGCATACGTTGGTAGCGATCTGACACATACTTTATTTGATTACAACATTATAAAATCAATCACCCACAATTATGCTTATCTTAATCCAAATTAATTATGCTACTTAAGTTTAGATGAATGAATACTTCCGAAAGAATCATAGTAAAGATTAACTCAAAGAAAGTTAAGTTTTCATGAGGATATTATCACATACTAGACTAAACTTCAAGCCCCCTTTTCGGAGTACTTGACTGCAACCTGCCGGAACAAAGCCTGTAGGTTTGCTGTTAAGCACAAGTCTTGCGTAGGCAGCTAGTGAGATGGTTATTCCCAACTCCCCTCTAAAAAAAATACATAAGGTTAAGCATTACCTAGTGATTACTGTGAGGTTAATCCTTTAGCATCTCTTTTCCCAAGATCACTGCTAAGCACTCACGAGTGGATGGTCAATCGACTCGAGATAAATAAAACAACTATTGTTCTCACTCATTTCCCCCTCTTAACTTTATTTTTAATTTAATAGTTGGACTACTTAGCTTCCCTACTTTCTTAAAGTTAAATCACACATAAAAAGTTAAAGAAGATCAATTCTAAACAAAGAACTTGTAGATTAAGTTTCAAGAAAGCAAACAACTATGACTAAAACAATAAAACAGAGTATGAGATGCAAATGAAATGATAAACTACTACAATATCTATCTATGGAGCAATAGAGTGAATCACAATTGTTGCCAATTACGTCTTCATCTACGCACCGCGTTCGTACTCACTTCTTCAAGGTCTACAGATGAACGAGTCCGTTGGGATCTCCAATGAGACTCCGACGTCTCAAATGCTCATCAATTGGTAGCTTCCCCTCAGAATTAGCACACATTCTTCTTCGATTCGTCTTCTATTTATATTCGTCCAATGTTTCTTGTCGACCACGCCCAATCTTAATGTCGTCCTTTTGGAATATTTTCCTTGCTGATTATTTCCATCTCAGTTCCCTTGATTTTGTGATTTGATTGCCAATTATCTCTTTCCTTTTCTGTTCTAATGAGTCAACCATTCCTTCCTTACAACGTTCTCCTATGACCATAAGACACTTTATTGCCAATTATCTCCTTCCTTTTCTGTTCTGATGACTCATCTGTTCCTTCATTGCAACGATCTCCTGCGACGTCAGCAGATTTATGCTTAATAGCCCTGTTTTCGCACTGATACACGTGTTTTGCATCTTAAAGATCATATTTAACAAAGGTTTGTCATGCTATGCTATTAGCATACATGTTCAGATAAAAAAACTATTTGCGCTTAATTTCCTTCTTATGATGTTCACATACTTGCCCTTTTTTGTTTAATCCGCAGTTTTAGAGGCTTAAATAGTGCTATTATTTAGCGCTATCATCTATGCTTGAGCTCTAAAGGCAAATGGCAAGATTTCCCAAAAACTTACTTATATGGCGACATTCCCAAAGGGGTTTTAGTTGTTGTTTTGTATGCCCACAGGGAGTCTTCTGACTGCATTGACCAATCTTTTCTTGAAGGTTCGACTACTTTCTCCAGAATCCTCTTGACTTCCCAATTTGAAATCTTGACCAACCCATTTGATTGAGGATGATATGGCGTAGCAACTTTATGCTTGATATTGTAATTTTGTACAACACTAGCTATTGCTCGATTTATAAAATGTGTGCCTTCATCACTCACCAATGCTCTGGGCGTTCCGAATCTAGTGAAAATATTTCTATGCAGGAATCACGTTACCATTTTCGCATCATTCACAGGACTAGCAATTGTTTCCACCCATTTTGATACATAGTCCATGACAACTAAGATGTACAGATTGCCCTTGGATGGTGTGAGCGGTCCCATGAAATCAATGCCCCAAACATCAAATAATTCTACTTCAAGAATACATGTCATTGGCATTTTGTCTCTTGTCATAATATTACCATGTCGTTGGCATTTATCACATGTCTTTGCAAAGAGAAGAACATCCTTAAACACCGTGGTCCAATATAGCACTGATTGAAATACTTGAGCTGCAGTTCTCACTCCCCTAAAATACCCACCACAATGAGAGGTATGACATTCCTCCAGAATTACCTCGAGTTCACTCTCTAAAACAAATCACCTGATAATGTTTTCAACACACTGCCTAAATAGGAATGGCTCATCCCATAAATAATATTTAGAATTGGCCAGAAATTTATTTCTTTTCTCTCTTATAAGATCTGGAGGTAAGATACCACTCGAATGATAGTTTGTTAGGTCAGTAAACCATGGTCGTTCCTCAACTTGCATTGTTGTAGCATTAAAACAAAATTCATCAAGGAAGCTATCTACAATCTGGATGTTTATTCCTGTCTCATGTGTTTGCTTAAGCCTGGACAGATGATCAGCCATGGCGTTTTCACTCCTTTTTTTATCTTTCACCTCCAGATCAAATTCTTGCAACAATAAGATCCATCTAATCAATCTTGGTTTAGCATCAGGCTTACTCATCAAGTACTGAATTGTAGCATGATCTATAAATACAATGACCTTTGATCCCACAAGATAGGATCAAAACTTCTCTAAAGCAAACACCACTGCAAGCAGTTTCTTCTCTGTTTTTATATAATTAAGTTGAGCCTCGTTCAATTTCTTGCTAGCATAATAAATTGGCTTAAGCAATTTCTCACCTTTCTGCCCCAAAACAGCTCCTACGACATAGTCGCTAACGTCACACATCAGCTTAAATGACTTACTCCAATCCGGTGCAATTATAATTGGTGTAGTGATAAGAGCATTTTTTAGAGCATTAAATTCCTTTTGACAATTGTTATTAAAATGGAACTCCTGATTCGCCTCGAGCAATTCACACAAAGGCTTTGAAATTTTAGAGAAGTCTTTGATGAATCAGCTATAAAAACCTGCATGGCCCAGGAAACTTCTAATGCCTTTAACATTACACGAAGGCTCCAACTTCTCAATTACCTTTATCTTTGAACGGTCTACCTCGATTCCTTCTCTTGAAATTTGATGCCCTAGAACTATACCTTCCTTCACCATAAAGTGACATTTTTCCTAGTGTAAAACCAAATTCGTCTCTTCACAGTGCTTCAATACTTTTCCCAGATTAAGCAGGCAAGTGTCAAATGTCTTCAATCATGTCCAAAAATATCGCCAACAGGCAACATTGAAATGTTGTTGGCGCATTGCATAGCTTGAAAGGCATTTGTCTAAACGCAAAGATACCATACGGACAAGTGAATGTCGTATTTTCCTGATCTTTAAGATCTATGGTGATTTTTTTTATATTCAGAATAACCATCTAAGAAATAGTAATATTTTTGCCCCGCTAACTTATCTAGCATTTGGTCTATGTAAGGAAAAGGGAAATGGTTCTTTTTTATAGCCTTGTTAAGCCTTCTATAGTTCATGAAAACCCTCCAATCAGTAACAGTTCTACTTAGGATAAGTTGATCAACATCATTTCTTATCACTGTCTTTCCACCCTTCTTTGGGACACACTGTACAGGGCTCGCCCAATTACTATCGTAGATAGGGAAGATGATTCTAGAATCCAACCATTTAATCACCTCTTTCTTTAAAACCTTTTTCATTATAGGGTTCAATCGTCTCTGCTGTTCAATAGACTTGAACTGACCCTCGTCAAGATTGATTTTATGCATACAATATGATGGGCTTATACCCGTAATATTTGTAAGTGTCCAGCCGATTGCCTTTTTATATTGCCGCAATTGGTCTAGCAGCAACACCTCATTTCTTGGAATTAAATTAGCAGATATAATATTGAGCAGAGTTTTTTCGGCTCCCAAATATGCATATTTCAAGTGCTATGGCAATGGCTTCACTTCCAGCAATGGGGGTTTGTCTATTGATGGCTCCATAGGTGAACTAAAACTAGGTTTAAAGACTTAAATTGGTTCATGTTTATCAGAGCACTGCATACTTCTAATTCATCCTCGCTCAATGCCCCCAAAATCTTTTCTAGCGGATTCATCTAAGTCATTTAATTCGTTGTTTTGTCGTGCTTATTAACTCTTTAAAGAGTAGCCTCGGTTGTACTGATAAACGAATAATCCTTCGTATCAGATGGGTATCTTATTGAATTATCAATGTTGAATTGCACTTCTTGGTCGTTCATTCTTAACGTTATCGCACCCTTGTACACATCCACTAATGTTCGACCTATCTTAAGGAATGGTCTGCCTAGAATAATTGGCACATCTTTATCAGCTTTATAGTCCAATTTAATAAAATCAGCTGGGAAAATGAATTTATCAACCTATACTAGAATGTCCTCAATCTTTCCTTCAGGGTAAGTAATTGACTCATCCGCAAGCTGAATTGTAACTATTATGGGACGTGCCTTCTCAATACCAAATTTCTTGTATATGGATAACGACATCAAGTTGATGCTTGCACCTAAATCACAGAGCAATCGTCCCAATTGTTGCCCACCGATTGTCACTGGGATGGTAAATGCTCTTGGGTCACTTTCTTTGTTTAGAATTTTTCTCCTTACAATAGCACTGCATTCTTGGTTCAACGAAACAACTTTAAATTCTTCAAACTTGCCTTTCTCAGATAATGCGTATTTTAAAAACTAGGCATAGTTTGGCATTTGCCTCAAAGTAACAACTAACGATATATTTATGTGAATCTCTTTTAGTATGTCCAAGAATTTCTCAAAGTACACCCTACTTTGCTTCTTCTTTTGAGGCCTTTGTGGATACGATGGTGGAGGTAGTTTGAAAACTGGCAGTTGCTTTCCAACCTGGTTATTCGACTCTTTGTCCCACCCCACTGTAATGTCTTCCACAATAGGCTTTGTCTGCATCAGCTAGTTCTTTGGACGCTCAGATGTCATGTCTTCAGAACTAGTCTCATCTTGCGTCTTCTTCCCAGAGTCAATGCTTTCAACATCAAGCTCCATCAAATTTTCTTCTTCAAGTCTTCCCTCAAAGATTGCATTCTTTTCATGGTAAGCCTTGATCCTTGGATCTTCTTTTAGCGGCTTTCCCCTTCTCAATTCTATTGATTGCACTTGCTCCTGCACATCCCTTATTAAGAGTCCTGTATAGGATGGAAGCTTCCCTAGAGGTCGATTTCTTAACTCAGATGCTAACAGCAAACTTGAAGTTCTAAATCTCTCATAGCCACTTGTTGGCTTTGAAGACTCGCATCGGTCTTAACAATGTATTCTTTAAAAAAAAAACTTTATAGTGAGGTACCTAGAACTTGTTGAGGGGGGTTTGGCTTCTGGAAATTTTGATTGTTATACCCTTGCACATTCTAATTCAAAAATCTAGGCGGTTGTGTGTTTTTGCTTACCCTTGTTGAGCGTTCACAACATTTCCTTAACCTTCCGAGGAAAAGTTCGAATACTGCCGCCAAACTGGGTTATAAATGTTTGAATATGGATTGTTTACTGGTCTTTGATTACTCACATTCTCCATACATCACTGAGGTATGGTTGTGTTCACAGAATTCATATGTGTATCCTTCACCATAATAGCCACATCTTTCCTCTTGCATTTGATTGACAAGTGCGACATTCTACTACTTTATAGCATTCTCCATTATCAATGCATCCTTGCCACCTCAGCACGCAATGTCGTCACCTCATCTACTTCTAACTGCCCTCTTTTCTTTGTAGAACTCCTTCTTGGGTTAGACCATTGGCTATTATTCATCGTGAATGTTTCTAATATATCATAAGCTTCGTTATATTTTTGTAAGGACCCATAATTTTAAACTACGTTTCCTACGTCATGCTGACTCAAAACAGTTATAAATCCATGCCAATTCGAATTTCAAACTTTAAATAATTGCTCATGTTAAATTTTATTTCGAAACAATAAATATATAAAAGTCCTTGGCCAAGGTGTTTACAAAAATGTTTCAAATAAATAAATAAGTAAATATAGATAAAAGCATAAATGCCAACAATTAATAGAAATGGCAGGAGTTTAAACATATCATGCTACTAAGAGAAAGAAAGATATATATCCTAACATTAGCTTAAAGAAAAATGCAGTGGCTCCACCCATGATCTCTTTAACAGAATAACCACAAAAAATGTCCCGGTGGAGTCATCTGAAAACCTATGGAAAGAGAATAACCACAGAAAATGTGAGTATAAAAGAATACTCAGTAAGAACTCCCCAACAAGGGTACAATGCACAAAGTAGAACTCAACATGCTAGCAATACATATCTACTCTCATCTCATCATAGCTTACTAGCTGTCCATGAATTTCGTTACATGACTTTTCTCAATCAATCAATTTACTCCTAAACTCATCTTAACTTATTACTTGGTCATGAGGTTCGTTGCATGACCCTTTCTTGTGAGGCCCTTAAGACACTCACCTAAACATAAGAATATGACTGGTTATGAAATTCGTTACATAACAATCTTGTGAGGCCCTATAGACACTCACATGTTCTAGATTATACAACTGGTCATGAAGTTCGTTACATAACTATCTAGCTCAATCAACTTATCTCTACTTGAGTACTCACGTCACCAGTCTAGAGGAGCCATCTACTTGACACCTGGTGCGTGTACGCATACACCGTATGGTACTGGTCCAGGTCAACATGCCTAATGACTCGAAAAAAGGTGTCCACTGAGTCATGGTCCTAAAGGCCCTCACCAGCGATCTGAGTCAGCATGTTCACACCTACCACCCCAAGTTAAGACCCTCCCATAGCAAGCCTACACTATGGTCAGGGCCCGCCTATAAGGCTACAAACTAGGCATCGCTAAGGGAGGCATGTTACATCACATCCCCAACTATCGGGCATAGGATTAAAATCCTCAATGACACCGACCCAAATGAGACAACAATACGTCGTGTCTCTACAACCTCTAGACGATGACAGTTAAGAGTTCTATCACAAGTGCTTATTAGCTCAGTCCTAACAGATCATCAAACATGATCAATGTTCTTATAGAGTCACCCTATCAGGATATTACTCATTACAAGATTAGGACTAGCTACGTACTATCACACGTCATCATTAGCTCACACACAAACCGAGAGAACCAGGAACATAAACCATAACAATAATAGAAGTAACAGCATACTAGGACCCTATAATCCTAGCATGTTTGCAAGAAAATATATAGATATGATTAACATACAAGATAGCACCACGGGACCCCATAATCCCGAAGTACAAAACATAACTAACATTTAAGCAACATACAGAATGGCACCTTGGGACCCCATAATCCCAAAGCACAACATGCATAACAATAGAACCCATATATACAATGCTACACACATGTCTGAAGCGATCTAGAACCTAAAAACCCGAACCAGCAATTCAGTCCCAACCATTTAGAACTAACAATACAATATCATGCCACAACCATATCTAAAATAAGTAAAACACCACAATGAGTTTCGCCCTGTGCAGGGTCCACACAACCCGGATAGAGAATACTTACTTGAAAGAAGATACCGAGTGACCTCTCTTTGGATCCACAGAAGACAATAGCAACAACCAATAGCCTAGCCAATACATAAACAACAAACACCCATTCAACTAACAATCTTTAACTTAAACCATCACGCACCAAGAATCCAATTGGCTTAGAATCAAACTTACCCAACATCCAAAATTAATACCACTGCCCAGAACGATGAGGCACGAAGAAATCAAGTGAAATTACAAATGCATTCATTGGATTCAAAGTGAAAAAAAACATCACAAAACAACATAACAAGTTAACCCAAAATCAGTCACTAAACACCAAATAAGTCGAGTTAATATCTTACCCAAAACCCAGAATCAACACGGTTGTGCACGACCTGTTGGAACAAGAAGAACGACTAAAAATATGAAGGTTGGCCACTGGTTTGGTGTGGCTACTCGCGCGCAGAGAGGGCGGAAGCACAAGCTTCTGTGCTCGGTTGAACAAGGGCTGAGTGTGGAGAAACGACAACTGCTTGTCATAGGTGGATGGACGCAGCTTGGACGGAGGCTGAGACGAGGTGGAGCGTGACTATGTGGGTCAGCGTACATCCACGGGGTGGTGTGTGGGAGCCTGCTACGCTCTGCGGGATCGCGGGGGCAGATGTGCGACGGCGTGACCGGCGGCAGCATAGCGATGCTGACGGAGGAGACCTACGGGTGGGCCTATTTTGCGCGACTGTATCATAGAGGAGCTCACAATAGGGGAGGTCGTGCACGCAGGGGTCGTTCAGGGTAAGGGGTGTAGCATGGTGGCTGGTGGTGGTAGGGTCTGTTCGACAGCTGGTAGGGGCGGGCAAGTGGTCGGCAACAGCTAGTAGGGAGGGAAGGTAGGGCTAGGGTTCTTGAGAGGAAGAAGAAGAAGAAAAGAAGAAAAGAAAAATAAAAATAAAAAGAAAGAAGGTTTCTATTTTTTATTTTTTATTTTCTTGTTTTCTCTTTTTTTTTCCTTTAAAACTAAAGTCCCCTTTTCTTTATATTTTTTTTTTCTTTTAATACCCATATGGGCTTTTTCAAAATAACTGATGTAAGGATTCGGTGCAATATAAATAAGCAAATGATTAATTCTAAGAGTTAAACTAAGTTCTACACTTCGAATCGCATTAATACGCAAGTATACGCAGTCGAGTATGCAGCAAGTGATAAGTATTTATATTTTATCGTTCTCAACAGGGATTGATGTCTAAAATTAGTTAATTAATCTAAGAGTAGTGCAAGAAAAGTAAAATGAATGGTGTTGGGATTTTTGGTTTGTTTTATATCTAAATGTGAAAGTAAAATAAAATGCGAAATGAACTAAGGCGTGGGTTAAGGTTATGGGACGCATCTAACAATTCCTAGGATAAATTGCGGTAAGTAGTAATTGTCATAATTCGCCTAAGAAATGTTCACTTCTGCTTCCGTTCAGCACTTAGCCCAACTTCCATTGTGACTTGATGTAGTGAAAAACCAGCGCTTCGCTTGCAATAGTTACGTGTTTATTCCTGAACTTCGATTTAAAGTACTACAGTCGTCAAAATACTAACCTATTGAACATGTAAACTAGCCTTAGGTTATTTCCTCTTCCGATTTACAACCTAGCGCATGTGGATGGTCGGTCAACATTTGCTATTTAATTAAGATCCTAATTTAACATGCTTAAATTAATAACTCACTTTACCCTAGTACATGATTTCTACAACCCGCACCTTTAACCTTTGCCTAAAATGCTTAGCTAGACATGAAAGTAAGGGAAAGAATAATTAAGAACAAAATGAAAGTCATTGCAAAAGAAACAGAATTAATTCAAATGCAAGAACTGTTTGAAAGGGAAAATGATGTTGAAAATAAAGAAAGCATAAAAGAAATAAGAAAAGATAAAATAGAAAGCGGTAAATGGTGGCAATTGCTTGAAGAACAGGACTCTGTGTCAATAGGAACACGAACTTCGCTTTGAAACCTTCATCCCAAGTGTGGGAGAAGATCTTGCGGTCTGCAACCTCCAAAGCGTCCGGATGCGCATTTTGACATTCCGCTTCTCCTTTGAATGCGATGCTAACCATGCTTCAAATTCCTATAGATATAGCAATAAATTAGCGCATCATGGAATCTTTGGCATTTAAGTACAAAAGGCATTCAACATTCACAATTTAGTCTAAAATGAATTTCCTTAACCTCTTATATCTCGACTCATAAATCATGCATGCATCGTATTTATATGAATTTCTCATCTTAATGTTATTCTAACTCTAAGATTTATTCAATTAATACACAAATACCTTTAGAATATATTATGATATTAGCCTAAATAATGCTATATTTGAGAGCTATCAATAACCCATAAAACCACAAATGTTTTATTTATTTAGTTTTTTTTTCTCTTTTTAATAAACTCTTTTTTTTCCTTTTGCAAATTCTAGGCATTACATGTTATCTTAATCAGAGATCCATTAGTCGTAGTGTCAAGCATTATCTTGGATGGGTGATCCAATCCATTGTAGAATTGCTTCATTTGCACTGAGTATGATATGCCACTCTGCAAACATTTTCATACCAATTCTTTAAAGTGTTCCCATGCCTCACTCACCGATTTATCTTCATATTGTCAGAATCCAGTAATTTCATGTCCTATGTCTGCGTTTTTAGTTGGCGGGAAGTACTTGATAAAAAATTTATCCACTAATGTATCCCAAGAGTTTACTGATCCGGCCGACAACATATTTAACCAAGCCTTCACTCTATCTCGCAAAGAATACGAGAATAATGTTAATCGCAGGTTGTCTTCAGTAACATCTAGGATCTTAAATTAATTGGTGACTTCAAGAAATGAGCGTACATGCATATGAGGGTCTTCAGATACAAGGCCATAAAATTGCCCGATTGTTTGCAGCATTTGAAACATAACAAGTTTCGGTTCGAAAGATCTAGCTCTTATATCTGGCCTTACAATTCCAAGATTCAACCCATGTGTAACATGGTCGGCATAAGCTCTAATTTCTCTATCACTTTCCTCTATCGATTGATTGAGATTAGCATTTGGGTTCGCAACATTAGCGTTGTTGATATTTGGATTCTACACTGCAATTGGATTAGCTCCCATGTTCTGAGCATTAATGTGTGGAGCATTCTCCAGATAGTTTCCTTGTTGATGAGCCATTCTGGCTCTTGTTTCTCTTTGATATTTGTGAAACATCCGCTCTGGCTTAGGATCAAATTTAAATTCTAGCTCTGGGAATCCCTCATGCACCGTTCAAAACCTGAAATAACAACACAATGTTGTTAACACTTGTAACAAGTAAGAACCACTTTTCAAACAACACTTAAACAAATTTGATTAAAACACCATTCCTTGGCGACGGCCCAAAAAATTGATTGGTTGAAACTGCCTAATTAATTAACTAATAATCTAATCGTTTTACTCAGATAGTATGCAATGCTACAAGCATTCAACAGATTGTATGCAAGCATACACAGTCAATCGTAGTCAAGTGACAAGATAAAGTCATTCTCCACAAGAACTGGTTTAATATCTAAACAAGTGTTAATTGAAAAGTCAAGTACGGAAAAGTAAAGGAAATATTGGTGGTCGACTAATTTCACTAAGTACTAAAATTGATAAATGTGCAAATGCGACATAAATGCTCTAGACATTGGAGATATGAACCATAACACATGCAATGCTATTAACTTCAGAGTGCCAAACAGGATGCTACAAATGTTCACTGCAAAAGTACTACAATAAGAATGCTAGAAACATGAGGAAATAATCCAAATGAGATAATAGGTTCGGGTCAAGGGTATTTTGAGTGTGGTTAACATGCATCAAGGGTAAGTTTATAGTGAGAAGCGAACTCCACACAACACGTGATCAAATTCTCTTTTCCAAGATGCATTCATCCTCTTCGAACTTGAGCTTTTGCATCTATATTCGAAGCTACAAACAATGAAATGTGCACCAGTGAAGCGACTATTCTTAGCCTCATGTTTTAACATGTAAGAGTTCCTAACATGAAGCTAATGAACATGAATAGTAGTTCTCTAATCCCCCTCTCTTCCGAGATGAAGTGAAAAGCAAGCATGAATGGATGATCAGTCGAAATATGTTATTAATTAACATGTCTACTATGACTTAGTTTGACATCTCTTACATACCCAAGATACATGCATCTCACACTCTTCCCTCAACCTTCACCTATATGCACTTAGCTCATGATTATGTTGAAAAGAACAAGAAAAGAATATGTGAATGTTGTTAACATTCCGTAGCAGAAATTTATAATAGCAATAATTACAAGCAGAAAACAGAAAACAATGAAACAAAAAGCTCAATCGTAAATGCCCAAACTAAAGTAGAAAACATATAATACCCAGTAAAATATCAAACAGAAACTTCGAAAATGCTATAACAAACTAAGATGAGCTATAAACAAGCTCTCATAGCTACTCACCAATCATCCAAGAAAAATCCAATACAAAGCATGTAAACTACACAAAAACTACTAAATAAGGAAAAGAGAATGTTCTTAAGAAGAAATGCAGAAAACGGAATAAAATGGTGCAAACACTGATTTCCTATTAACAATTCCAGCAGCTATAAAATCTATACAAATTTCAACCCTCTTGATGGGTTGCAATTTCAATGCTAATATACTGAGTGTTAATTAATTCTAAGTTGACTTATGCTAAGTACACTCGAAATCACTTATGCGCAAGTACGCAGTCAGGAATTGCAGCAAGTAATAAGTATATAAATTTATCGTTCCCACAGAGAATTTGAATCGCAATGATATATATTAAGGGTAAAAAATGTAAATGATAGGAATAGGTTTGATAGAGTTTAGTTTGGTTTATGCAAGAATTAAATTACTAAAGTAGATACTAATGCTTACACTCATGCTAATGCAGATGCTGACACTATTGTAAATCTAAGTTGCTTCATTTGACTAGCAATTAGAATAGAACACAATGTGTTTCTTGGTGATGCAGAAATCATGCTACCCAACAACACAAATAATTCCACATTCATGGGCATAGAACTCATCTTCTGATGCAGCGCTACAAGGTTAAGCTCAGGGTTTCACATGTGTTAGCGGGGTTACTCTATAACTCCATTTCGTAGCGCGAAGAGTCTTCGTGCAATACTAATGTAACCTGCTGGGTTATCCACCAGGTTCCTCTTCCGAGTAAGCTGGAGGCTAGCATACGTGGGTAGCGAGCCGACGCACACTTATTTTTAAATGCACATTATAAATTTGATCACCCCCATGCAAGTTTGTCTTAATTACAACTAAACATGCTCCTTAATTTTACATGAATGCAAACTGTGGGAAGAGATATGTTGACAATTAATCTAAGCAAGATGAGTTGTCATGAGAAAGTGAATACATGCTGGACTATACTTCAAGCCTCCTTCTGGAGTACTTGATTACAACCTACCGGTACAATGCCCATAGATTTGCCCTCTAAACACCAGTCTTACGCATGCAACTAGTGAAAGGGTTATTCCTAACTCCCTTCTAAAAAGTTCACAAGGTAAGCATAAACTTACCTAGTGAGAACGGTGGGTTTAATCCATAAGCATCCCCTTTTCCAAGGTTGATGCAAAACACCTCCAAGTGGATTGTCAATCTACTCAAAGTAAGTAAAGCAACCTTCATTTTTATTATTTAACCCCCTAATCTTGACTTTAGACTCATGGTTAGAATACTTAAACTTCCCTACCTTCACTTAATTAACCCACGCATAACAAGTTACAGGAGATCAATTCTGAACACAGTACTTGTAGATTTATTTCAAGAAAGTGACAATTATGTCATGAACAACTATGGCACCGTATTGGTATGCAATTCTTTGAGATCTACAGATGAACAGAGGCCACCGAAATCTCCAGTGAGACCCCAGCGTTTCAGACACTCATTAATCGGTAGTTTCCTCTCTAAATTGACACCCTTCTCCTTTGATTCTTTTTCTTTTTATAGCTGCCCAAGGTTCCTTGTCGACCATGTCTTTCTCGAATATTCTCCTTAATGAGTTTCCATTTTAGTTTCGTTGATTCCTCTATTTAATTTCCAATCATCTTTTCCTTCTATGCGACGACTTGATTGCCGATTATTTCCTTCCTTTTCTGTTCTCAGCCATTCCTTCTGTGCGGCGATTTTCTGCGAAAATAGGATACGTCAGCAATTTCTGCTTAATCACCTTATTCTTGCCCTTATATGTGCATTTAATAGCTAAAATAACGTTTTTTCGCAAAGATGACGTCCTGCGATGTAGATATCATGCATTACCAGATAAAATGGTTGTTTGCGCTTTCTTTCCGTATTATACTCTTCATTTGCTTTGCCTTTCTTTGTTTAGCGCATGGTTTTAAGGACTAAATAGTGCTATTATTTAGCGCTATCACCTCTCTTCTTCCTAAAAATAGCCTTTTATACTCAATCTCCATCCAAGATCAACGGCTTAGATTTTAGGGTAAAAGATGCCTCGCTCTCCATTTCCTAGCTGACCAGATCTGACATTTTCTGCTCCTCTGACGTCTGCGCAGAATTGAGCTTTTTGTAGAAAAACTGCTTTTCCTTGGATCGAATGCTGCAGATATTGGCGCACTTCCGAATGGCTCTGTTTTTCTTCAATTCGACTCCTCTGATTAAGGCATGAGTTTAAAGCTCTCAGCATTTACAATTCATGCAATGATAAAAAGTACTTAACGAGAACAAGAATTCTTGAAATGCTATCGAGAATGCTTCAAACATTGACTTTTCACCCTAAAACTCTAATTTATCCTAACTTTCTAATCCTTGCCTCTTATCTAACATGCAATGTATTTTAAGACTAATTCTCTATTCAAAGGTTGTTCTATGCATTAAAGTGTGATAATAAAGCATGATTTCTTCAATAAAACACCCTAAAGGAGGACTAAATAACTCTCTAATTGCGAGTTATCAGTTGCTAATAACACACCATTAGTTAAAGTTCAATTTTTATTTTACCAAAATGTATTAGATAGTGTGGACATCCATATCAAAGTCAATTGACAATGAGAGAAGTAATCCACCTACCTTTTAAAGACTAAGAGATATCCTCACCTTATTAATGTGAGATTCTCAACGTGCCCCCTCAAAAGATGGTACCTCTTTTGGGCTACCAATCTTGAATCGAATCTCGATTTCATTTTTATTGGACCAAATACTCGTTTGAACTTAATGAGCTTTGATACCATATTAGTTAGTGTGGATATCCATCTTAAAACTAATTGATAATGAAAGGAGTAGTCCACCTACCTTTTAAAAACTACAAGATATCTTCACCTTATTAATGTGGGATTCTCAACAAAATGGTTCTTTAAATTTATGATGGTATCAAGATCATACCAAAATGGCTCGTTAGATTATAATAATGCCTTTTTAGTTCATTAACAAGATGATTCAAATTCATTGACCTCTCAACCATGGACAAATATACTTATATAATGTCGATTTCATAAAAATGTATTTTAACCTACTAATTATTTGTAAGCACATTGGAATAAAGTTCACCCCCATTAAACTCGTGAACTTTTTTTTTTTGAAACCATAATTCCATTAAAGTAAAAGAAACCATACATGACCAAACCAAATAGGGGAATAAAATAAGGACCACCACTTTTGTCCCAATCCACCAATGGGATCGAGACTAGCCCAACCACAACGAGCCATGGATAAAGGATACTCTAATTGTTTAGGAGATATTTTGCGAGGAGGATTGCTTACAAACTCGTCAACTTTTTCTGAAAATACGCATTCATTAAACCAAATCAATGGGTTCTCATCCATTCATTCAACCTTCCCATCAAATTAGAGAATGCACATAACAAAAATACTAAAAATAAACATAATTAAAATATTAGGTTTGTTTGATAACCATTTGGTTTTGAAGTTAGTTTTTGAAATTTAAGTCTACAACAATTACCTTACCATATATATTCCTCTCAGTTATATTTATAAAAATCAAACCAAAATTTAGGAAAAAAAAATAGTTTCCAAAAGTTTGTTTTTTCTTTTAAAGTTTGTTAGCATTCACCTTCTTAAAGAAAGATAAATATATTGTAAGAAAAGTGAAATACATTGTAATAAATTTGAGTAAAAATATACTTAAATTTTAAAAACAAAAAACAAAAAACGATTTTTCAAACACGGCCTAAATTAACAACTATATTGAACATAAAATTAAAATTTTTATATCTTAATATTAACTTTTGAATGATGAATAGCTTATGTGATACTCCTAAAAGAGAACCTGTAAGAAATTTTGTTAACCTTGGAAAAACTAATAAATAAATAGCTAACCAAATTAAATTGGTTGATCATGCACTCTAATATTGAGTCTTCTAAGCCACACAGAATGAAGAATCATGTGGTAAACATCAAACCTCTGAGGCGGAGAGTTGACTTCAAAGTGTCTCCTAACTTTGACCACTCTCCGGTACATTCTCAGATACTGGCGCTGCGATATCCCGGTGAGGATCGTCTTCAAATTGGGAATTTCGTCAACCGAGACCTCGACCGAGAAAGATTTCCAATTGATAACGTCGCTGAACGGGGGAACGTAGTGGTCGGAGATGAGGACGGGGACGCAGCCGCTGTAGATGGCCTCGACGACTCGGGGGCTGGCGACTTCGTAGCCGCTTGGGCAGAGGCAGAACTTGCTCTTCCTCATCATGTCAATGTAAGAGACGCCTTTGGGAAGGTACTGGTGGACTTGAACGTCGTCGTCTTGATTCTCCCATTGCTGGATTAGAATGGGCCTTATTGGGCCGTGAAGCCCGCCCGCGAAGAAGGCCAGAATTGAGCGCTTGGAGGGTGATGGGCCGCCCAGAGACCCAGTTAGAGAGCCCGTTCGAAGATTGATTTCTGGGAACGAAACGTCCTTTAATGGCTTGAACCCTTCTGAAGTGTTGGCGTTGCACAATACTCTAATGGAGTTTTTGTACATATGGGGAACTGATTTTGAAACTTCCGGACCCTGAGATCAAAAAAATAAACTATATTATTGCGAATTCGGGAATAGAAAGAAGTGAATGTCTTATCTACTTAGCTCGAGAAATCAAAATATAAGTAGTTGATATCACACTAAAATAATTCATATACTTGGCACAATTGATATATAGTATTGATGTATGAGCAAGGCTCTCACGTGTTCGAATCTTTCACCCCAAAAGTTAAATACACACATAAAATAATTATTTTGGTCTTCGAGTATGTTACATGATGTTCAAAATGATTTTATTTGTTGGCTTGTGGTAATTTTTGTGTTCAAATGAATGGAGCATTGAGACTATGATGAGACTTAAAAGGTCTATATCAAGTAATATGTACCCAATCATGGCAGGAGAGCATGAAATGATCAGCGCCCATGGTGCGATTCCAGAACGGATATTTGGTTCTGATGACATTGACATAATCGATGACAGTATTTCGTAAAAGAGTGAAGTCATGGGAATCAGGGTTGTAGACGAATTTAACGAGCATCACAATGCTTAGAGGAAGGAAAAAGACATGAGCCTTGTTGGGATCCTTGGTTCGAAATCGGGAATCCAGTTCAACGGTGTTAATGAAGATGCCTTCAGTTGAGTAAATACTATTGCATGGGCCATTGTGAAATAAGGGAGGTTCCCCTTCCTCATACACAAAGATCTTCAACTCCTTCTCCATTTCGAGGTAACTCCTGTAATTATATAATTGGGTCTAACTCATGATAGACAATTGTAGTAATTGATTCATAAAAAAAGATAGCTCAATGCAGGTTTCTTATATTTCAAGTTGTAAGTGAACTTGAAAATTAAGTGGTTTGTGTTGCAAGTATTACTTTCTCAAGAATACTCAACACCATGCCACAAAAATACATTAACCTAGCCATAAAATGAAGAAAAACAATCCTCAAACTTAGCAACTAATTGCATATATTCAACTAATTAAAAACATTAAATATAATTATGAAAACCAATGCCATAAGAATTCTCATAGTATTAAATGCACAAGTTATTTAAGCACAGAGTTTTAATTGTGATATTTATGCAAGTTAAAGCACGGTCAATGCATGGAATTGAAAGTCTAAGGTTACAATTAAAACAACACCCATCTAAAAATTGTACTTTTCATAACTTAATAACATTAACATGATAAAGACAAAATATTGACACGAATCAAGTGTCTAAATCCAGTTTCAATTAGTAGAAAAGAAAATCAAGGTTATCGACAAAAAAAAAACTCAAAATTGAATGGTAAACAGGAAAATTGGCTGGTGGCTCTGAACCATACGCTTGTAATCCTATCTTTTTTAAAAATAACAAAATAAGTGGCATGATCAAGTTTTGTCAACACTTTTATACCATTAAATACAGTGTCATTAGAATAACAAACAAATTAAAAGTCCCAAGATGAAACTGAAAAGTTTTCAACAAAGGAAGAAATGACAAAAACAGTAAAAAAGAAACAAATTTTTTTTAAAAAAAATAGTAATAAAAAATTCAAGTACCCATTTCTGTTTTTGCATCAAACTTAAATAACCAAACCAGAAATGAAAACCTGTGAAATGTTTTGGCATTCCAATACATTGGACCAGTGGGAACAAGGTCAGGATCTTGCGTTTGATTTTGAAACTTGGCTTCTTTAATGGCGGTTCTTGATCTTCTAAGCCTTGCTTCCATCTTTTCCAATTTTGTATACTTCCTCTGCCAAGAAGAAACGTTTCTGGCTTCATTCATGGCTGTTTCTTTCAAACCTGAGCCGACTCTGGACGTGTTCTACAAAGACAATATTTTCAATAAAACAGAGCATTCGGGTTCATTTGAGATCACAAGGATTACACAAAAAGAAGGATTAAATACATAAAACATGATAAGATAAAGAAAAAAACTAGCCCCTGTATTTCCAAAGAACATCTTACAGGGTGTTCTTGAAGACTCAGTATTTCGTCGATCGGCAGCGGTGGTGGTGGAGAAGAAGAGGAAGAAACAGAGTCAGTAAACTGAGGTTTTTGCTGTTGTAGTGTTTGATTGCCGGCCGCCGCCGTGGTGTTGGGATGAAGTTTGTATGCATGTTTATGAAAGAAAGTGGTCCAGTCCCATGAGAATTGAGGACCCGCAATAGCAAGAAAACAAGAAACAGCAAACAGAGGAATTACATAAATGGGAAATTTCATGTTTGAAACAGAGGAGAAATGAGAGAGATTTTGGAGGGGAGAGGGATTTGTTTGGGACATAAATATAGTTGGAGTTACAGAATAACAGCCAAGTAAGAATCAAGCTGTTTATTTATTACATATTATCTTTCTTCCCATCTTACCCTTCATTCTTCCATTTAATTACACACGCACACCTCTCTTTATCATTTTTACTTCTCCAATGGGGCACTCAACTGGACTCCCAATACTTCCAAATACCATTTCTTTTCTTTTCTTCATTTAAATTTGTAAAGCCAAGACTTCCAAATACCATTTTTTGTAATTCTACGACTTGTCGTAAGGGGAGGATTAGAACCGATGCCACTAACTATACATTATTGTTGTTGAGTAATTATTCTTGATTTATAAGGTATATTTTAGTGTAACCTGTCCATCTTTTTTAATGATCTTTTCATCAATAATAATATTTTATTTTATTTATTTATTTATTCAAAATCTTTGAGTTGATGTTTGGATGATTGATTATTGAGTCATATGTAAAGTGATTGTATTAATAGTACATTTCAATGTAGTTGTTTTTGGAGGGATTTGTAAAGTGATTATGTTAATAACTTTTTTGCATTTGATTGTTTATTGAGGGATTGAATAGTTGGAGTAAAAATTCTAATAAGAATAATGAAATTAAAAAAAAAAAGTAAAGTAATGATATATAATGATATGTATATATAATTATGTTATAGATAAAAAAAAAATTGCATAAACCACCTCTAAACTATGAACTTTGTAACAATTATCCCTTAAATTTTAAATTTAGTCGAATATCCAAAATTTTATTAACACATCTTTTTTAGACATTGTGCCAACACTCAATTTCTGAATTTGTATCTTCATATGGTGAGTTTCAATCAAAAAATAAATTGTGAGTTTCATTGGGGAAATTTCGTTTAGTTCTTAATGGATTTCTTTTATGTCTCCATAACAAAGTAGTCAAATACAAAATCTATGGTAGTTTAAAAAAATATGTACTGACTTAATTTTAATCGTCCTTGTAATGGTTACCATAACTACAAGAAAAGATTTCTATGGTAGTTTGATTAGAACTTATATCACTACTACAAATCCCACATATAATAACTATAATTTATAGTCATGAAGACTTTTGATGACTAAAAATAAGAGTCGTAGTATCCGGTGTCACGAAGGCTTAAACCTTGACACTATGGTAAAAGAGTCATGGAAACACAAACTATGACAGATATTTATAGTCATTGAAGAACTATTAATGACATATATATAGAGTCATTGAGACAATATTAACGACAATTCTGAAGTGTCTTCGAATAACCAGTTATGACGGTTGGTTTTAGTCATGGTTAATTCAATAACGTCACATATTTATTGTCATGGTTTAACGATTAATGACAATTATCCATAGTCATCGTTGATCTAATAATAACATATATTTATAATCATAGTTGGAACATTTATGAACTGGACTTTAAGCCATATTATCAGTTTATATGATACTATTCATACATGTTCTCAGGTTATGTTTTCAAAACATATAGAATAGAATGCAGTTAATACGCAGCCCACAAATCTTATTCAGCAAATATTATTTCATATATGACTAAATAATTTGTATATTACACTTAAACAACAACAAAAAAATCAATATCAATGAATTTATAATTCTTAAAATGTCTACAAGAGGTTTGAAAACTAGAAAGTTTACAATATAACAAAGAAGCATGGTCTATTATTCCTTGTGCGAAAGACACGTGGATTGACAAGTTGCACGATAACTGTAGATGCAAGCGATCCCCACCTTGAACAAAGTACCTGCCCAATGTAGTAATAAATCTTTGAATTAGAAGTTGCATTAGAGAATATAAAGTAACTCACATATATCTAATAAATCAAAACACTAGTGGATGAGGCACATAAGGTATAAAAAAATTACCAAGTTCATAAGGAATATTTCTCTTTTGAGGCTAAAAGAAATAATGAAAGTTAACTTTCATTTAAAAGGGAGAATTTGAATAGTTGAAGTAAATAGCAACACAAGCAAACATAAAAAAAGACGGTCAACACAAACAGGCATAAAAAATGATCTCAAGAAATGGATGCAAAAATAAGTTCAAAATCTAAGAAACTTTCATAAGAAAAAAAATTACAAGCTAAAATCAAAAGGAGGATCATGTCTAAAGTGACCTTGCCTTCTTTGTTCTACAATGGGAGATCCTCTCCTTGAACATCTTGAAAAGCCTTAAAATATCTAGATAGTAACCCGAGTCCTAGTAAAAAGTACCTTAAAAATAAAATGGATGGAAGAAAACCCTAAGAGGCAAGAACCTACAAAGAACCAACGGGATGGTAAAATAAGTATATGAAACACATGTTTCACCACTTGTCTCTCAATCAATAATCTTAAAATTGTTAGTACACCAAAAACAAGAAAATAAGAAACTGAAGAAGGTTCAAAGCCATTTTAAGAAATCTAATGTTTTTTGAAAAAACCATGGAGTTTAACGCAAAAACCAAATACTTTTTAAAAAAAACGCAAAAACTAAATAAATAAAACTAATTTACCGTTGAGCATTTAGTTGACAATGAAACACTCTTCCCTATAGCAGCCGAACCATTCCCAAGTTGCAAGTCCCACAAATAATTACACAAAAGCAACAAGTTAAAATAGAGAATGAAAAATATAAAGAAAAAAAATCACAAAGAGAAAATCTCACTAGAAAAATAACCGAAAATCGTTAGTTTCACATAAATCAGCATCACAAAAGATGAGCTAATAAAGTATCCACAAGAAAATAAAACACCAACTAAGTCCTCAAAACATTAAGAATCAACAAGAAGTTTAGAAACTCAATTGAAAAAAAAAAAACAAACCTCACCTCCTTATTTGGCCATTCTTCTCTATATAGCATCCACTTTTCAGATCATTGCAACCGAAATCACAAAAAAAATGAACATATTGCCCATAAATTATACCAATTACTGTGAGATTCCAATTAAACAAAAGAAAAACAATTTCAAAGCAGATGCAAACATCCAACTACACAAAATCGTATGAAACAAGTTACCAACCTACAAAATCAAGAATAAATTGATTACGAACTCCAAATCGAGAAATAGGAAACATCATATTCTTCATAAAGGCTATGCACGATCTTCATGATAGTTAAAGAGGTGTAGACAAAGGTCTAATTCTTGATAGTTAAGATAAAACACACACCATAACGTCTTTCCACAAATGAAAATTAAGGATGAAAGTGTAGCAATGTCTTGACATTGTTGGCTGCATATTTGATCTTGAATATGTGGCAAAAGGGTTTGCAATAAGCTCTCAAATCCTGCAAAACAATTAAAAGAAAAAAAATCAGAAACTTTTTTAGGAAAATAAATAAACAAATCTCGATCCTTGGATTATTGAAAATTGGAAGAGGATAATTAGGATTGCGATTGCTTATCCTAATTTTGAGTTAAGTTAATAGGGAATGTCATCAACATAAATGAGAAGATTTATCTCAGAAGAACTAGAAATAATGGAAGTTATCCTCGTCGATGGCGTCCCAACACGGTTTCGCACCATCCTTGTCGATGAACTTCTTAGCATAAATCTTTCTCTTCTCCATGATGGAAGACTCCCCATTGACAGATTTGGAGTTTCAGTGCTCTAACTCAAATGCTTTCTCCAATGATATGAAGCAAGAATTCTACTTTAAATGTCCAAGAGTAAAGTCTAGCTAAGCTTTAATTTTATCAATTTTGATAATGAGATTAAAATCTACCATATAAGTGCAAAGAAGAAACACAAGATAGTGGAGGCGTTATAAAAGCTAAAGGCAAAGCTAAATGGAGAAGAAGATTTGAGAGATTCAACCTTTTTAACAAACAACAGTAAAGTCAGCCATGGAAAAACAACAAAAACCAGCACTCTAACTACAATAAAAAGATGTACAGAACTTAAAATATTGATGTAATCAAAATTCAACAACTTAATATCCATAAATGGGGATGAAAGAGAGAATTTTAGAAGGAGTACACATAAGCAAAACTTGTTAAAATCATTCAAATTGCAAGCCATTTCAAGTGAAAAAGCATTCTCTCAATCACAAAAATGGGCATAAGTAAGGCTCCATTCTAACACACACACAGTACAAATTTATTGTAATTCTTTCCCAAACCTCAAAATCTCCATTGAATAATTGGGTAAGGGTTGGTCAGAGACACTATATTGGAATGAGAATAATTTTCCAAATTGATATTCTTAGAAACCAAACAACCAGAAATCTCCCACTTACCGACTTTCAAATCTCAGTCATATAATAAACTATTGAACTATGTTAAATCACCAAACAATCCAAAAGTCAATATTAAGCTAAAGAGTTGAGGTAAATTTAATTATATCAACTAGTAGATACCATATCTTTAAATACTCCAAAACTGATTTCTTAGATACAAAAACCCAATTAAAAAACCTACATTACACAAAACTCAATAACAAGAAATTCCAAGAATTAGAGGAAACCTCTAGAAAAGATAGTAATCATTTTAACAAAATTAGCAATCTCCCTAAATCAGAGGCAATCCTTTAAAATTAAATCACTTTTGACTACTAATCATCAACCAAAGATAATAAAACTAAACCAACCTGCCATACTTAGTTCTCACCATAGTTGCACTCTAACCCACCTACAAACCAATACAATTTCTCACTCTAAACTCGACCTCCATTTTTCAATCCCCATTCGGGTATACACCTTATATACCTTGACATTGTAATCTTTCTTCCCCTTGATGCCAAAAACATTAGTTACTTGCACATCAACAAGCATACATTTCACTTCTCACACTAGCCACACTCCTTTTAATTCAATTAGAGTCTACAACTTGATCTCCTTGTACACCTACTCAGTCTGTATCCTGTGAAACAGAAGGAAAAACAATGAAAAGAAAACATTCAAAATATTACAAGAAAAATCACCCAACTACATTATTTCATCACCTAGTCATCATCCATTTCTTATATAACATTTAAATTCATATTCAATGTAGTGTAGCTCACAGATATAATGACATTTCATCTTTACCCAACCCAATCTTCCCTCAACATTTCCCTCAAGCATCCCATACAATTTTTCCACCTTTGGTTTATATCATTACTCACACAGAAGGATTTTATCCATAATTAATAATTCCACAACATAACCACACACAACCACGACCAAAATTTCACACACTTGACAACCCCCCAACTTCCCAGCTAAGGAATGGCTTCTCTTCAAGACTAAATCATAAAATAGCAGCATTATGAGTGGTTGAAATTTAAAAAGACAACCCACTAAAAGGTTTAGTAACTCACGAACTGCTGCCCGGTCCCAAATACGCCTGATTCGCCATCTCTCTTCCAATGTGTGGCCTCAATTTTGCATCTCTAGTCATCCCCACGAGTTTACAATCAGTCATCGCTCTAATAGTAATCCATTTCACCTTAAGCATTTACAATGTAAGAATCACCCAAAATAACATTCCTCTTTCACTATAATGTAAAAAAAACATAAGAATAACGCCACTCACCTCTTTATGAAGCTCTGGCCTTGACAATGAGCGCCAAACTCGAACCCTAACTCGCTCTTTCTCTGTTGTTGATCGCGAAGAAAACCCATCCTTGATCATTGACTTCTCCCTTCCAGAACAAACCCTCCCTTTTTCAGCCTCCCTTTGCAAACTAGAGAAAGTGTCGTTTTGCCCAGCTTTTCCTCTCTTCACCCAAATTCCTCCTCGTCACACACCCCCCTCTAGTTGGCCTCATATGACCTTCTCCATTTTCTTTCAAACGTTGTTATTTTGCCTTATTATTTTTTTTTTTTGGATCATACAGTGAGGATTGTGTGGACACCAAACCTGCAATCGATTTTGACAGAGGCCATGGAGCAGTCGGAGACGATGCCGATGATGGTGAAGGCAGGGTGGAAGATGATGAAGAAAAAATGGATAAGGGAAAAGGGTTAAGAATTTTTAGGAGGAAGACGTAGTTGAGAGGAGGATTAACTTGTGGATTTTGTTTTGGAGTGAGCCCTAGAAATTGTCCACGAGCTTAAATGGATTAAAAAACGTAAAAATGTGTAATTATCAACTCGAACCCAAAATCTCATAAAGCCAAGTTTTAATGACTCTAAACATTAGTCATTTATGACAAAAAAATGGTAAATTTCTATTTTCCCACCTAAAACGTGCTTGTCAGCCTTTGATGACACATTTTTTCCTTCTTTCTTGAAAAATGAATTAAGATGGGTGTCATTGTAGCCCATTTTTCTAGTAGTGTATCGATTTAGGTTAAATAAGAATTAGATTTAGTCAAATCTATGATGATAGATAATCAGTTGTCGATGATTATAGTTTACACCAAGGACAAACTAGCCATCAACGAAGATGCTATACCTAGATGAGGCAATTTGTCGCCGCTGAATTCACGGTGGCAATGAAAAAGTCGTCATTGATATGAATCCTACAACAATTCATGAAAAAAGACAAGCTTCATAATAGAGCTGTATTAAATGTACCGAACATTATTTATGAGGACTCATGTTGCATTCAAGTTTGAAGTGAAGTTTCATTAAATGACTCAAGTTCATCGCAAAGTCTATTTAATGCAGGTTAAGCATCAATTATTGGAACAACTTTCAAGCTACTTCAAATGAAACTTCATTAGTTGTTGATAGTTACAAAACCTAGAAAACCTTCAATTTTCGAATTTATTGCTATTTACATGTAATTTTGGTTTTAAACTTTTCATTTAGGTTACTTTTGAACTAGTGGTTATTGAAGTATTCAAGTACTTGAAGTTACAAGATTTTAGTGACAATAGATTACTTATTATTAGAGGCTACAAATAGTCAAGCTTATGTGTTGTAAAACAAAGAAGAAGAATGTTTTGATGTTTAAATGAAACAAAGTTGTTTTAGCCTAAAGGCCATGAGCACTCTTTGCACATCTTGTGTTTAGATTTGCATGTTATGATAGACATGTCCACGGGGTGGGGTTGCACCGAGAAATGACTTTTCTGTCCCTGTCTCGACCATCAAAATTCATCCCCGTCCCTGTGAAAATCCCAATTTTTTTCTTGAGGATTCCCCACAGAAACTGGTGGGGTCAAGTTCCCCGCGAGGAACTTTTCAATTTTTTTTTTCTTTTTCTATTTTGACATATATTTTTAGACAATAATTTCAAATAATTAGATTTTCTTAAAAAATATCTATAAGTTTGAACTATAATGTTAATTATTAAATAAAATATTCACATGCATAGCTAATTTCACCCATAAATATATTTTTATTTAAAAATTAAAGGAATAAAATAAACAAAAATTATTCTTTTTAAAAAGTGCGGATCACATGGAATTTTTTCCTATTCTCGTCCCCGTTCCCCGCCTAACCGGGGACCGACCTCACGGAAAAATGGACATTTCTATATTAGGATAATCCGAGTAGCATTTATCAAATATTTGTAGGTGATTCGGACATTGAGTTTAGAAACAAGTTTTCTCTACTTTTGATATTAATCATCAAGGTAGAATCCATTCTAATTTTTTCCTTGGAATGAAACCATCTTGTTTTTAGATTTTTGAGTTTGAGTTCTAAATGGCTTGTTCTTAAACAAGGTTGTTAGATCCAATTCCCAAAAACATACCATTGAGTATTAAACTAATTCAATTGCAATTATTTCATTTGTTGAAAAATAAAGATCCACGAAAGTAAGGGTTGTAATTGGAGAAACTTAAGAACGACAAAGTATAATTGTGTCTTGATTAATCAATAACAATATAGCTGAACTTAAAAAACAAAATTGTACATTCATGAGTTTCAACTCTTTATCCGAATTATTATAAACTTAAGAAACGATTTAAAACAACTTGCTCATTTCATAGTAACTTTTATTTTTATTTAATAACTTAAAATTTTGATTATGTAAATTAGTTAATCAACATTTTTTATAAAACAAACACTAACAAAACAAAATAAACAAGTTAAACAGATGTATCAGCAACCACACTTACAGAAGAGTGAGTTACTAAAATCTTCTCCTTGATAAATTTGATGCGAAGGCTATTCGGTACATCTTCCATGCTCTAAAGATCTAAACGCTCCACTGCCGCCAGCCGTGAGAGTAAATGCGCCAAAGTGTTTGCACGTCGATCACACCAAGAAAAAGAGATAAAAGTCATCCTACCTACAATGTTTAGGGTCTCTTCAGCAATCCTCCCCATCTTTGTTCTGCAACAAAATCATAATTGTAAGAGAAGCGCAACACGTTGATTGTCAGTTTCTACCTCCACACGTTGGAACCCAAGCTCTAACGCCATCTCAAAGCCATCTCGAACAGCCACGACTTCGACAGATTCTGCATCTAGCACCCTAACAATCAGTTTGCAAAATGAAAACATAACTTCCCTAGAAGAATTTCGATCAATTCTCCCAATACCACTTCTTCCACCTTGACTACACACAGCCGAATCTGTATTAATTTTGACATTCTCAACACAAGGAGGTTTCCACACCACATTCAATTATCGAAGGGATTGTCTCGAACCATTATGCACATTCAAATTCAAATGTGGCGCTTAAAAATTATGAAAGTATTGATTACAAAACTCCCAATCATGACTCAGATTCTAGATAATTTGTTGATGGCCATTTTCTCGCCGTTTAGCCAACAAACCATTTCTACGACTCCATACTCGCTAGCACATGAGTAAAAATAACTCAAGTTGATCTGCATTAAGGTTTTTAAAATGCCATAAAATAAAATCAGCAACCTCCGTTACCTAATCGGGAAGCCCAATACCCCAAAATGGGGAATGCCTCCAAGATCTTTTTGCCATTTTACATTTCCAAAGTGCATGAAGAGTCGAATCCTCCAGTTTTTTTACAACAAAGGCATAAAGAACTACATCGCACTCATCTCTTCATAAGATTATAATTAGTTGGACTAAAATTATGAAAAGCACTCCAAATAAAAAATCGAACCTTACTAGGAAGAAAAGTATTCCAAAGTGTCATCCACCAACGCTTACAAAAATTGTCATTAAAGGAAGATGAAATGTCATGCCCCTGTAGGGCTAGCCAATGAGTAGACTTCGCACTAAATTGACCATCTTTATATTAGCGCCACAACACCAAATCTTCACTAATACTTTTGAGCCTTGGTAATTTTAAAATTTCATTCATATCCTAATTGCAGAAAATATTTCGAACCAAAGCTCCATCAAAATTACCATCCAACTTAGGGGGCGTTTGGTTCTCTGGTATGGAATTCGATTCCCCGGAATCAGGTTTCCCTGGAATCGATGACCGTAATTGAATTCCCCGGAATACATGATTACGGTGTTTAGTTTGCTGGATTTTAACTTCGGAATAAGAAATGTTAGTTTGGTTCGTCGTATTCTTACTCCGGAATGGAATCATAATAAAATATTTAAAATAATATTAATATGACCATTTTTATAATTAAAAATTAAAAATGTTTTACCATTATTATAAACTCATATTTATATTTATTATTGATAATAATAATAATAATAATAATAATAATAATATTTGAATCTTAATCATTCTTTTATATTATTATATGACTTATTATTATTATAAAATAATAAATAAATAAACAAAAACTAAGTGCACCTCAATTAAGATGGTTGCAAACCAATAAAAAGTTTGCTATTACATTTAAAAACAAAAACTTACTAGGAAAAGCATAAATAAACAGACAATTAAAAATATGGTCAATCTTCTTCAATGTTGAATGGAGAATGCTCATTCAAGTTAGGAGTTTTGCCTAACACTTCCATGCAATACTCGTATTTCCAATCGTCGTCAGAACCAATGTATGTTGTATACATGGCTGGATTGGTGAGAAGGGTATTTGAGATTATTATACATTCCTTCAAATGACCTAAGTTGTGACATGAGCATCCTTGACAGTTCAACTTCTAACCTGATTTTATCTTCTGGCCATGTAGATGTTTTACAATTCCTTCTGCTGACTTTTCGAATGCAGTCGTCATGTTATCTGACGCGTTCTCCCCAGTAGAGATCTTCCTCTTCCTAGAAGGCCTAAGAATCCTTGAGCTGGATGGTCGAGTCCTAGGTGTGGTTTGTGTTTCTTCTCCCATAGACACATCAGTAGGAATGAAGTCTTGACTCTGAGGATAATAGTCAAAAGTTGGAGTGTCATCATTAATGTCAAATTCTGGACTGTAGTCTGAATCCACATCAGATGCTGCTTGGTGACCCTGATAGTAAGGCCTTTTCGAACCACCACCTAAAGCTCGATCTTTGACAAATATTATGGCCAAATCTTCATAATAAGGGGCTTGTTTCGTAGCCCTCGAGCTATTGGATGACTCTGCAATTTAACATTCACACGATCTTACAATAATGATTTGTTTCAACTACCAATAATATTAAATTGTCAAATGTACTAACCTTCAGCCAAGAATAAAAAACTGACTTCTCAACTTCTATACACTTTTTATCATTGTTCTATCCAAAACCACTAGCACTGTGTCCTAACATTTCATAGATGGCATGATATTGTTTCTTCCGAAGACGAATCCTTGACTCAACATGAGGGTTCACTTGAATATCACAGTTGGGGATTTTTTTCAACTATCATCTTTTGGATTTCTCCAAGAAATCCAAGCCTGAAAGTTCCATTGTCGACCCTCCATTTCTTTAGTTGACTCAAGTGTAGCAATGACTCAATTAAAACTTGATCTTCCTCTGTAGTCCATATGTGTTTTGCACCTCTTGTAGCCATTCTATATAGAATCAAATCATTATAAAGATAACAATAAGAATTCGTAAACATTATAACTTGTCTCTATATATGATATACCACAAAAACTGCATACAAAGGTTCGTTACTATTATCTAATAACTTCTACTTCTTACATACAAAAGTAAGTTAAATCATGCAGATATATCAAACATTGGACTGAATTGGGTTCCAAGTAGCCCACATCTCCTCCCCTAAGTTTAACCTAAAATTCGTACATATTTGAGTAGTCTCAATATATGTAATACGGTCACCATCCATAATTGTCATTTCATTACCACCATTGACGTTTTCCCTCGTTGAAGATGCTGGGTTTATTTCTCTTACAATTAAATTGTCTAGTAGACAACATGCAGTTATGATGTTACTATAAACCTCGATTGGATAAGAACAACTTTCACCAAGGATTTCCCACCGTGCTTTTAGAATCCTAAATTTACGCTCGATGACATTTCTGCATGAAGAATGCCTTATGTTGAACAATTCTTTTGGACTGTATTAGGGTAGCATGAATCAACCAGATAATAATAGCCCTTTGGAACAGGCAACCCATGTGGTGGAATTATGGCCTCACGTAATATTTTGGAATCAACTGCTGATCCTTCCCAACCAGAGTTAGCAAATGTAAACTCTCCTTTAGGTGAACAAGCAGCCAGAACATTGGCAGTAATTAGACCTTTTCTGTTCCTACATCTTGGTCGATTTGCTGCATTAACGATTACTTTTATGTGTGTCCCATCCAAAGCTCCCGAACAATTATGTTCATGCTTATCATATATTACTTAACTTTTAATGTTCTAACTTAAAAGGATATTATATTTTTGGAAGTCGAATAATTGCCTGAAAGCATCTCCATTTCGCTATTGGGTAGTCTGGTGTTACTAGCTCTAGTTTCTTTAAGAGAATGGGGTGTAGGGTGAGGATAGAGTTTAAAACACTGTGGAAGTATCTAGACAAGGTCTCACCTGACCTACCAATGTGCGTTTGCATTACTCTATTTTTAACGTTGTGAGCAATGATATGTAAGAATGTTGCAACCATCTCCTCTACACCCACACATCGAATCCCAGATAGCCTACCTGGACCCTTGAGTAACTCACACAAAATGTAGAAGGTTCTTGTATTCATGTGTATTAATTCTTGGCATTTTAAATTGTTTTCACGAATAAGGGTAAAAATTCTTGAGTAACTCACACACATGCAAGCCCCAACGAAGTCCAAAACGGCAAGATTCGAAGCCGAATCGACAACAAGAGTGTTGAATCTGCAAAGAAAATCGAAGGTTATACTTAGATCGGACAAAAAATTTAACCAATAAGTTTTTTCTTTATGATTAATTAGAGTTACGTTCTCTCCCTGGTTTCCCTGAAATCCCCCATTAAATACTCATTTTCGAGCTTCCATCATCAAAGAAACACTTTAAGACGATAAGTTAAATCGGATGAGTACGAGCTATTTGCCGTCTCCAGATTTAGGGGATAAAAAGATAAAATTGGACAACATCAAAGAACCAAAAAAACTGATTATAGAGTTTCTTAAGGAAGAAGATGAAGAGATGAAAAAAAAAATTATATAAATGTGAATCCACTATCCCTTTCTCCACGGCATTAATGGCGGCTGGTTTTCTATTTGCATTTTTTTTTAATAAAATGAAGAACCTATATGAAAATTTTGCTTAGATGGTGATTCATAAGAAAAATAAGAAATGGATTGTTAATTTGAAGTAGGCATTGATGGAGAAGAGAGAAACTGAGGTCACATTCAATTTACTAGTTCAAAGTGGGTAACTAATCTTGACTAATTATCGAAAAGTTTTCCTTAAAAAAAATAAGGAAGCAGGTGAGAGAAAAGCTAGGTGAAAGAGACAAAAGAAAAAATAATTATGGCAAATACAGTTGTGGCATTCGATGTTTACATTAACCTTTAATATATATTTTTTTTCCTGATTTCCAATTTGGCCTATTCCTTAAAAAAAACCACTAAATTTAACTGTATTTTGTAAGAAAATCTTTGTTTGATTTTTAAATACTATAAAAATGAAGAAATAAACAACCTAAAATAAAATGAAAGTTAAAATTCAAATAGGCCTAAAAAAGAAACCGGGCTGACATGTTGGCCCAAACATTATAATAAAGGGTGAACCTCAAACCATATCGTTTCCCTCAACAACGTTTCATTTTAGGGTTTCGGTGAACAGGAAGAACAGAGGAGTAGCGCAGCCGCCATCATGGTTTTGAAGTGAGTTTTGCTCTGCATTCTCTGATTCCATTGGGTTTCCCTCTTTCTTTTAATCGGAAATTGCATTTTTTATTTCGAGATTAAACAATCTTAGTTGATTTGTGGGTCAGAATTGATGGTGATGACTTATCTATGAGAATGTGAAAATTTGAGGTGTTTGATATGCGTAATTGCTTTTCTGATGTATAATGCTGGTTGTGTTAGGACTGAGCTCTGTCGATTCAGTGGCGCGAAGATATATCCCGGTAGAGGAATCAGATTTGTCCGTGGAGATTCACAGGTAGTTGACCGGCTCATTGAGTTGCAGTTGTTACTGATTAAACTTTTTTTTTTCTTTTGAGAAATTGTTACTAATTAAAATTGTTTATTGTTCTTTGATGTCTGCTTATCTGCTGTTTTCACTAGGTTTTCCTGTTTCTGAACTCCAAATGCAAGAGGTACTTTCACAACAGATTGAAGCCTTCTAAGCTCACCTGGACAGCAATGTACAGGAAGCAACACAAGAAGGTAAAACTTAAAACTTAGTTCTTCATTTTATATCCTTGTTATCTATATTTAGATTCTATCATACTCTGTCCTGCCTCTTAGCTTTGTCATGGATGGGTAATTTTGAAGCTGAATGATTTCTCTGTGGTATTTAATACTAAGTTTTAATTTTCAAACAGCACGAAGGTTCTAATGTTTTGTATATTTGTTGAAACTGAATGATTTCTCTGTGGTATTTAATACTAAGTTTTAATTTTCAAACAACACGAAGGTTCTCATGTTTTGTATATTTTTTCTCTCTAAGTAACTGACCCTTTTTATCTTTTGTATTATGCCCTCTTGACTCTTGATGGTGATTCTAACTAGGTAATTGGTAATTTTCGATAGGACATTGCTCAAGAGGCTGTGAAGAAGAGAAGACGTGCCACCAAGAAACCCTACTCAAGGTCCATCGTAGGTGCTACATTGGAGGTTATCCAAAAGAAGCGAGCCGAGAAGCCTGAGGTTCGTGATGCTGCTAGAGAAGCAGCCCTCCGGTATGTCATTATTCTAAGTTTGAATTTTTCTTGATGATATTGTATATACCATATCTTAAGAATAGCCAACCTCGTCATATGCATGTTTCTGATGTGGTGCACACTAATCAATCATAGATCTTTTATGTAAATTGAAATTGGTTAACTTTTCTTGTTTTGTAGGGAAATTAAGGAGAGAATTAAAAAAACAAAGGATGAAAAGAAGGCAAAGAAGGCAGAAGTGACGGCCAAAACACAGAAGACACAGAACAAGGCTAACATTTCCAGGGGCGCCGCACCGAAAGGACCAAAACTTGGTGGAGGCGGCGGCAAACGTTGAACTTAACATGCTGGAAGCCAAGCAGATTAGCTGTGAGCTTTTATGGTCTTTGAAATAGCAACCCTATTTAAAAGATAGTTCGATTATTTCCAAATTTTGTATGGATCAATTATTGTGGTTTACCAATTATTAGAAGTCTGCATTTCTTTCTGTTATTTGACTTGATTATGAGTTATATAACTCAAGTACTCAATAGTGCTAAGTTCTGTTATTTGCCTTGTCTTACCCTTTGAATTTATTATTCTAATCAATCAACATGAGCTCTCTCTTGTATTTGAAACCGAAGATTTTGCAACTCTAGGTATATTTGAAATTGCGGAAGAGTCTTGAAACTTCCTTTCAAGATTCTGCTGTCTCATTTTGTTTGTGAAACATTCTGGCTTATCTATCCATTATGATTATTGTAGTTTGGATAAGATGACATCTCTCTTTTGGCTTTAGTCGTTGTAGTTCCTGGAGAAGATTGAGTTCGAAACTAGTTACAAAAAGTTATCTTATTGAAAAATTTAAGTGGTTTAATTGTAGATTTTACCGAAGAGGCTATACGATGACACACCATGATCTAGTAATGTTATAATCAGATGAGAATTAGAGGAAGAATGATTATGAGACATGGATTATCTGAGTATGTCATGAGTGAAAGCAGTTATGGTTGCCTAAAAATCAAATTTGTGGTGTGATTTATAACTGCTTTCATAGAATCAAATTTGTTGCCTAAAAATCAAATTTGTGGTGTGATGGATTATCGGAGTATGTCATGAGTCTGCTTTCACTCGACTTAAGCAGTTATGTAAAGAGACATTGCACAGAAGTCTGGATGTTAAGTCGGTAGTTAACCTAACCTAAATGACAAACCTCAAACTTTAGCCTTGGTAGAGAAGATGATACAATAGCAAACATAATCAAAGGGTATGAGGCTCATTTTCTCAAATCTCTCTTCTTTTTTTTAATTAATTATACTTGTAGAACAAAAAAGATTTTGCCCCCCCCCCCTTACATTACAATCTAAGTCCGCCCCTGCTCAGCCTCCCACCATAATGGAGGAGCTGAATGTGATATTTGGTTGAAATCTTGCACATTGTAGATATCACTGCTGCCACTCCAATTAATCCCCTCCGACATGCTCTCCATCGTTGTCTCTTCCTCGGTTACGTTTATCGTTGTTTCTTCTCTAGTGATGTTAATCATTTTCTCTTCCCCGGTGAGGTTTGTGTAAGCCATCAACTGTTCATTCCTCGCCTCTTGTTCTCTTAGCATGCTTCTGAGTTTCATCACCTATTACAACAATGTTTAATCCAAAAGTTTAAGTGGATTGAATATATTTCATCTCTAAAACTTAATCCATTCCTGTGATTAACATGTATACTCTCTACATACCCATATTCAACCCTGTCAATATTTATAGGGAGTTGGTTTGGGGTTTGAACTTTGAATCAGTCTGGGTTCTCATGTGGATTAAGAGAGTTCTTATAATTGGGAGTCTTGCACTTCTTATCCGTTTAAATATCGAACTGCTCAGGCTAAGACTGTGGGGTCGGGAGATTTGAACCTAGAAGTGAGAGGTGTGTTAGGATTAACTTAGATGCTGCGGATGGAAATTTGAGGCATTCTAATGGCCTTGGGAGAATTGCCCGTAATCACCATGGTGAAGTGATGTTGGTCGCGTGTTTTCCGGTTTTGGGGCGAGTTGATCCTACTTAAATGGAGGTTTTGGCAATGTTTGGGTGTGGCTGCAGACGTGGGGATGGATGATCTTGAAGTTGAATCTAATTCTCTTGTTGTCATACAACTTTTGAACAACAAAGCAAAATGTTGCAATGACCTGGAGAATCTAGTGGATGAAATTCGAAATTAAGCTGCTGGATTCATTGAGTTATGCTTAAAAAATAAAAAGGCAACTCTCCTTTTAAGATTCATTAGTAATCTCCATACCCGTACTTGTGATATAACTTCTTCTTTTTTTAGTACAACAACAATATTTAGAGGTCGAAGATTTGAACCTACAACCTATTGATTGAGTATATCTATAATGAACTTAAATGATCAACCATTATTGAGTAGTTTATTTTTATTTTAAAATAAGGATAACCGCGCTCGTTCCTAGGCCCATTATAGAGTAGTTTAATGGCTAAGAGAACTTTGAAAAATTAGGAGGTGACGAGTTTAATTCACTATATGTCCGCCTACCTAAGAATTAATTTTCTATAGATTTCATAGATATTAATATATGGTAGGGTTAGACACTACATAAATTTGTGAGAATAATCAAGATGCGCTTACGTTCACGGATATATATACATAAAAACTTAAACAATCAAAATGTTAAGTTCGTGTGATGTGTAATCTAAAATTTGAAGAGATGTGTACATGAAATAGCATGGAGAGAAAAAAAAGACCAAAAGACAAGAAAGAAAGAAATAAAGAAACCTGTTGTTGAAGGCTGTGTTTTTGGGTAGAGATAGTGTGAAAGTCTTGTTTGAGAGTACAACAGAGATGCTGAAGCTGCTTTGTCTTCCAGCGAGCCCTTCGATTTTGGAACCACACAGCAACTTGCCTTGGTTGCAGCCCAAGCTCCTGTGAGAGCTTCATTTTCCTCTCAGGTGATACCTTCACTTCCTCTTCAAAGCTTCTCTCTAATGATTCCAACTGTTTTTTACTCAATCTCTTCTTCTTCTTCTTCTTCTCCTCGTCCGCTAATCCCCCAACCACACTTTCCCCAGTTTCGACCGCCGGTTTCTTCATCTCCAACACTGTGATCGATCAAACCAAAAGTTAAGAAGGAATTATATGAATCATAAACATCACTAATCGAAAATTAGTTACTTAGGCCCGTCTGATAATCATAAATTTAAGTTTATTTTTACTCAAATTTCTTACGATGTGTTCCATTCCTTAAAAATGCATATAAATGCTAATCAAATTTCAAAAACAAAAACAACTTTTGGAAATTACTTCTTTTTTTTTTCAAATTTTGTTTTGATTTTTTAAAGTACAGGTAAAAGGTAGATATTCAAGTAAGAAAATACATATATAGTGAGGTAATTATTTTAGACTTAAATTTCAAAATCAAAAGGCAAAATGATTATCAAACGAGATCTTAGTAGTCGGTTTGAGTTAGTTAGGCTAAGTGCCTATACAATTAAGCATTAGCCAGACTTAGTAAAAATGGATAGGAAATACAAATACGTAAAGGGTTAGAACTTTGGGGGAAATTGGAGAGTTTTCGAAACATTCCTATTAAATAAATATTAAGATAGGTTCCTATCAGATAGCATATTTGGTATGTGTATTATTTTGGTGAATATCTATTTAGCTTAACGTGAAATTAAATTTTGGAAACAACATTTTTAAGTTTCTAGCGAGAATTTGTATTCAACTTCAATAAATATACCATTTTAGATTTGAACGTAATAAATTAAGAAAATATAAAACATAATACATGATATTGTAAAATAATGACGATACAAAATTTACATGCTCATATTATCTAGATGTGAGATTTAACTAAATGTTTAGTTGATAACTATAACTTTTTTTTATTGTTTGTAATCTTATATATTAAACAAACATCTTGAACTTCCTTTTAAAATTTTGAGTCTTTAATCCATATTATCCAATGATTAAAGTCGGAGGTTTTTGCTATCCAATCAACAGGTCCAAATCTAGTCAAAATATGTTTATTTAAAAAAAAAAGAAGTGGTAAAGTGATTTTACACTAAACATCAACCCTTTTTTGTAATTTTAGCAAATGGGTTTTGGAAGTGAAACACATGGGTTGGATCCAAACTCATTCCTAAAAGATAGACCAACAAATACATATACAAAAACATACATATATGCATACATAGAGAGAGTAAATGTTAATTACCAGAAAAGTGATCAAAGTTGTAGTTGTAGAGCAAAGACGAGGAAGGTTCCGGTGGTGGAGTAACAAAAGAAATCAAATTGCCATCCCAATCCATGTATATTTGTTTCAATAAAGTCTTTCAAACCTCAAAGCTCTGTGAATAAATCTCAGTCTCTATAGAGCAAGTGTTAACATTTGTGTGTCTTGAAAGAGGATGAGAGGTTATATTTATGGGCAAAAATTAAGATGGACAACAGCTCTATTCTTTTGTCTTTTTACCATTATCTTTTGTTGAGTATATATTTCATTTTGGAAAAAATGTAAAAATCTTTTACACCTTTATAAGATACGTGAGCTCTCTAATTTCCAAACATGTGTTCTCATAATGTAAATGTAAAGAACCTTTACTGTCTTTATAAGTTATCTCACATGGTAGCATAGCTCATTATGAGTATACCGATAAATGTTAGGAAGTTTCCTTATTTTGAAATGTGTGATTTTTAATATGTCCCTCAAGATGGTGTTTATCTTGGGTTCACCAATCCTAAATTGGATTTTAATTTAATTTTGTTAGATCGAATAATCGCTTAGATTTAATCGATTCAAATACCATATTACATATAACATGATCTATCATATAAATACCAAGGTTTTCTCACATTATCAAGATAAAACCCCAAATTATGTAATATTTATTAAAAAAAAACAAATGGGGATTTGTGGGTTTGTTAGGGAATAGTGGTGGAGGAAGTAATTAGGGTAGGCGTGAGAAAATGAAGGCATTATATATGTCAGTTAAACAGAGGCAGAAGAAGACAACAGCAGCAGGATGAAGTATTGGGACCATCAACTCCGCCATGGAAAGAGAAGACATTTTGAAGCTTTTAAGATCAACTCTTTTTTTGTTTTTTACTTAGAAATTGCTTCTCTTTTCTTGCTTTTTACCTAGAAATTGCTTTTTTGTACGGTCAGACACCATATCTCGTGATAATAATCGAAGTACATACAAGCCGGAATATAAAAAACGAACTAAAAGCAAATTTAAGTAATTTTATATAGTTTTCTCTAGTACATGCACATTAATATAGAACTGTCACGCACATTTGGTGAAAATGCAAACAAAATTTCCCATTGGTTCAGGAAAGAAAGTAATCATAGGTACCATATGGTTGATCGAGTTGTCAACATTATAGGTTATTTGCCTTTATTAATTAAAATGTTCAATGTGTGAGTCTAGATTGATCACCTAGTTTTGCATATAATAGTTAGGTCTAGTACTGAAGGGGCTAGATGAAACTATTTTTATCATAAAGACAATAAAGGAAAAAAAAAGGCTTAAAAATAAAACTTAACTTTGACCCTAAGCTCGAACTAACGATAGGAAATATAGGATTTAATCGCTCAATCTTCTTTTCACGTAAGTACAAACACCGCCCTGATACTATTTGTTAAGGAGTGACAACTCTCAACAATTCTCTACATTTGGTATGAATATGTCTTCTGTAGATATAAAGTCTTGTGATTTTGTTTGTGATTTCTAATTGTCCTCCCTTATATATCTCTAGCGTTCCTCTTATTTAATTATCCATTGAACAAAATACCACATACGAGACTCATTCATCGAATAATCATTTTCTGAATTACATTTGAGTACAATTAATCTCAACAATAGATTCTTCTAAATTACACGTAATCCCACTAAAATACTCAACAACTACGATTCTGTCCAAATTTTGATTGATGATCAGTACACAAACTACTCCTTAACTGGAGCAACATTTCATAAGTACTCACCAAAGCACTTTTATAAGCATCTTTCACCGGAACACTTTATCAGGCTGAACCACAGAATTTTAGGTCTATGCCATATTTCCATATTGAGGCTTTTAAATTCTTTAATTTATTTGACGCTCACAAAATTCTTCCGGTGAACCATTCTAATACCAAAGTGAACAATATAATATTGATGTAAATATCTGATTTTATTGTCTTTCTCAACATTTTAAAAGTTTAAAACCTTATTTCGTTGAAATTTAACTGCCGTATATTGCCTCTAGGTCAATCTTCAACCAATTTTCGTGTGGAAAAGAAAATTGACATGTATGCATTTCTTGTTGTGAATGGGACAAAGTCCCTCAATGAACAAAAAAAATTGACCCTAAAATGGTTCGGACGCACTTTGTTTGAATGGAGAATTGTTGATAATGCGACTAAAGTCTCACATTGCTAAGATAAGGAAAAAATCTTAGTCATATATAAGTGAATAACGTTGTTTTTATTGGTATGAGACCTTTTTTGGGTAACAACTAAAAGAAAAGCCATGAGAACATATGCAAAAAGTGGATCTATATAATATCAAATATCAATGTAGTGATTTGTTGTCTCGAACAAGTGGTATAAGAGTCATGCTCCTAACTTAACAATGTGGATATGGAGTCAGGCTACATTGAACACAGAAGGCAAACCTCGAATGATTCAGTTTTAATTTATTTGAGGTGAGAATTGTTAATGTTGGTTTATGTTAATTTTAGTAAAATTGTATTATCATAATTTTAATTATTTATTGCTTTTAGGATTATATTAAATATTATTTTCTATCTTTTCCTTTTATAACTAGGTAGAATATTTTCCTTTTATGATTAGGTTATCTTTTCTTTTTTATAATTAGATATTATATTCTCCTTTTATAATTAGGTCATCTCTTGTACTCTATAAATACCCATTGTTGGGTTCATTATTGAAGGAAGAATTTTAGAGAATTTGAATTTCCATCTTTCACCATGGTATCAGAGCCTCAAATTTTTCCTTTCGATCCTGGCAGATGTTTTCTCTAGTCCTCCTTCACTTTCTTCTCCCTCACCATCTTTTCCATAATCTTTTTTATTTTTTTTAATTAAAAAATACAAAAAAAAAAAACTTCCATCACCTTCTTTCTCTTTTTCTAAAAACTTTTTTCTACTTCATCATCTTCTTCCCTTAAAAAAAAAACCTCTAATCTCCAATTTCTTTGCCTCATCTCAAAACCTAAAAAAAAAGTCATCTTCTCAAGACCTTTTCTCTTCCCCTCCTAAAAATTTTCTTTTTCATAATTTTCTTCACTTTTTTTTCAACAAAAAAAAAATCCAAAATCATTGTTTTCTTCTATGGTTGATTCATAAATTTCCAATTCAAAAAAAAATCCATTCAAACTCCTTTAAGGAGAAAATCCCCTTCTCACTACCAATCTTCTATCCTCTTTTTAAAAAATTTTATTTCTACAAAATCCTTCAAAGAAATTTTTTTCTCCATTCTTCTTTCCCAGTTGGCCTTGACATCTCCTATTCCCAACTGACCCTGGCATCTCCTATTCTCAGCTGGCCCTGACATCTTCTATTCCCAGCTGGCCCTAGCATCTCCTATTCCCAGCTGGCCCTGACATCTTCTTTTCCCAGCTGACCCTGACATCTCCTTTTCCCAACTGGCACTAGCATCTTCTTTTTCCCAAGTGGCCCTGGCATGTCCTATTCCCAGTCGGCCCTGGCATGTTCTATTCCCAGTCGGCCCTGGCATCTCCTTTTCTTAATCGGCCCTGGCATCTCCTTTCCCAGTCGAGTGGCCATGGCATCTTCTTTTCCTAGTCAGCCCTGGTATCTCCTTTCCCAATCGGCCCTGGCATTTCTGGCATCTCCTTTCCCAATCGTCCCTGGCATGTTCTATTCCCAGTCGGCCCTGCCATCTCCTTTTCTCAATCGGCCCTGGCATCTCCTTTCCCAATCGGCCCTGGCATTTCTGGCATCTCCTTTCCCAGTCGGCCCTGACATCTCCTTCCCTACTGACTCGAATTTTCGAATTGGCCCTTACCAGTATTCCCAAATTGGCCCTGACTAGTATTCCCACATTGGCCCTGTTTAGTATTCCCAAATTGGCCCTGGCAGCACTCATCTAATCGATCCTGGTAGCACTCATCCAATTGGTCGTGACAACAATCATCACAATTGGCGCATCATCATCACAATGACCAACTCTGATAAATTTAACGGCTTGTATTCCATATACAATCCAGCTTGAGGGGAGTGTTGGTTTATGTTAATTTTAGTAAAATTGTATTATCATAATTTTAATTATTTATTCTTTTTAGGATTAGATTAAATATTATTTTCTATCTTTTCCTTTTATAATTAGGTAGAATATTTTCCTTTTATGATTGCGTTATCTTTTCTTTTTTATAATTAGATATTATATTTTCCTTTTATAATTAGGTCATCTCTTGTACTATATATCCATTGTTGGGTTCATTATTGAATGAAGAATTTTAGAGAATATTTCCATCTTTTAACCGTTAAGAATATAACCAAAGACCACCAATGTAGAACAAAGAAAAAAAAGCTTAAAATGGTTTGAGTGCATTTTATTAGAGCGAAAGATTGTTGGTAATTCTACCAAATAGAGACATTGCTAAAATAAGGGAAAATTTTAGGTATATTTGTGACAGACAACATCTTCGTTAATACGTGTTTGTTTTTTGTAGAAAAGAATGAAATGGAAGATAATGAAGTGGTTAATAGTAGTTAGAAGTGGTTAACTACTTGTTTGGGGATGAGGTTAATAATAGTGGAGTAATCAACTACTTGTTTGGAGATTGAAGTTAATAGTGGTTGAATGAGAAATTTGATGTAAAGTTTAGTAAAATTTAATGTGAGATTTGATAGAGAAGTTGAAAAGGGGTTGAAGAGTGGCTAGCAATGGTTATTTACTACAAAAAACAAACGAGGGTTTTTTAGGGGTAGTGATTAACCACTCCTCATGTCCAAAAAACAAACACACCCGATATGATAAATCGGGGTGGGAATAAATTTAATTATATCAATGAAAAGAAATTTTAAAAAAAATAATAATGAAAAAAAAACCCGAGTAGGTGTGGAAGAGAAGGTAAATAAAGCGAGGATCTTGTTGAATGAAGGTTCCTATGTATATTCATTGAAAAAGAAGGCTATGAAATAAAAGGGACAAAACCCAAATAATAGGCTGTGGAAAGAGAAAGTGTAAATGAAAGTACAGCATCTTTTTTAATGAGGCTTCCAATATTCATTAAACAGGGATCCATCACTCTGCACACAAACAACCTATCCATGAACTGTAAACAAGGAGTGAACTTCCATTGAATTTGAGACCCAAAAACAACATAGAATTATACTGCCCCAAAACAATGCACACCTGCCCAAATTAGCTTCTTTTTGTGCCTCAATCATTTCCACTTAAGGTTAACTTTATACAAAATGCACTTTTGAATTTTATGGTATATGTTTCGATAAAATTTTCCAACTTTCCAAAGTTTCATTTTTTGTCTTGCAACTTTTAATTTGTTTCCGAATAGCTCTTGCATCCATCAACTCTTCTGTTAAAATGAAAAAAAAAAAAAAAAAAAATGTGTGCCGACGATTATAATTGGTTCCATTATACCCTTATTGTTCCAAACGTTTCAGTTTAAGCTTTAATGTCCAAAATCAATCAATTCATTAGTTTTCCCGTTAAAATGAAAACGAAAAAATAGTGTGCCAATTTGTTGAAAAATAAAGGTTTCATGTGGGCGTACAATTTGGTCCTACGCTATTAAAAGTTCAAGGGGCTGTTTCTGCCATATTTATGAGGATTTAGATCGAGGGTTTACCGAACGAGTTTTTTGCAATTATTCAAAATAACTTTCATTTTTACTATTAATAATTCATCATGTCTAATCACTCATTTTTAATTATTCATTTATAATTATTTAATATAACTTTTCATTTCTAATCAATCAAAATAACTCATTTTTAACAACTCATGTTTAATTATTTTTTAACTACTCAAAATGACAACTCATTTTAAAGCTACATTCAAACAAAATTTTCACTCTAATTCCTCTACAAAAGAAATTCAAACAAGTTTTTTACTACAATTCTAAATTTTTAACTACCTAAAATAACCTTAGTGAGGTTTCGAGCCCATGTTTTCTTGGTCATTGTAGTAAATCGAGAGGAATTAGAGTGAAACTAGTCATGAGAGGAATGAATAAAGAGAGAAAACTAGTGAAAAATTAAGATCAATAAAAGAAAATCGAGGGTCAATAGCACACTATTAATCCATTTCAACTCTACAAATCGGTATTCGACTCTCATATTACTTGAGAGCAATTGTTCCTTTTATATAAGGTTTTTTGGTCTGCTTTCCCCAATTTATACTAAAAAAAGATCAATAAAAAAAACGTGAAATGACATCTTGACATTTTGAATAATTAATCTAAAAAACTAATCTAAGAAAAGTGATATCCTCCACCTATAAAATTTTTTGAACAAAAGAGAGAAGTTGAAAGCATTAGTAGTGAAAACTTGATGAAAACTTTTAAGTTGTTCGTAAGGGGTGGCACAGTGGTTGAAGACTTGGGCTTGAGGGTATGCTTTCCTTAAGGTCCCAGGTTCGAGAATCGGCTGTGATATTACTACTTCGATGTCTCTCGGTGCTAATGAAAACTTTTAAGTTCAACTTTTTCTCTCGTTAGAAGTTTACAACCAATACGAACATTCACAGATAATAAGCACGTAAATTGAAAAAAATTGTATATAAAAAAATTGAAAATTATTGATGCAAAAAGGATTAATTTGAAACTTTTAAAATGATTAAATAGAAATTACATAGAGGAGGCCAAGAATTGATTCCATTTCTAAAACAAAAACAGAACTGAGAAAAGTAGGGAGGACCCAAAACGTGTAGGAGTAAAAATTGTGGTTTGCATCAGAATAGAGTGTGAGAGTGGTCCATTTTTAAAGGAACAGAAAAGAAACTGCAATCGAGAATGTCCATGGGTCAAGTAAAGTTATAAAAACAAAATATGAATTGAAAGCAAGTTTATCATAGAAAAAAATGAGTTGTCCAAGAACAAGAACCATAACCACTGTGGTGGTGTCTCTGTGCGCAGGCCGCACCGTAGGTCGTGGACCAAATTAATACTCATACCCCTTCTTCAAACCTGGGCCACCACTCCACCACCCTACTCATCTCACCATCTTAAGTATCACATGTTCATATTTCAAACCAAAACATACAAGCCAATTTACAGACTTTTCTTGAAATGATGATTTTATCAACGCACGTCGTACGTCGCACCTTGATCAAACGATCTAGAAATAGGAAACCTGACATATTTACACTACTGCTGCAATGCTTTGAAATAATTATGTTACGTTTACGCTACAAATACTCAATATGAGAGTTTTGCTGACTAGTTATCTAGTCAAGGTCCATGCAACTTTCCTAAAACTTAGAAAATATGTCAATTGTGTTTTTGGATCAAATGATGTATTAGTGTTTTATGAAAGATGTGGTATATAACTCTTAAAACCCTTATACCTTTACTTGACATTTTGTATACTTCACAATCTTCTACATAAAACAATTTCTCTCTTCTTTGTCCTTGGACATAACTAACACAATATTAGTGAACCACATAAACCTGTATGTTTTTTTGTCATTTAGAATGATCAATATGTAAACTCTAAAATCTCACTCAAGAAGTCAATGATGGTGATATCAATCATCCATGGAGATTTGTACATAAATACCTTATCTTATAAGACAAAAATGATGCATCAAGAGTCATTTTACATATTTAATCAGTTTATCACTTAGCAGGATACCATTATTTCTCCAAACTCACATTTGTATGTGTAATAGATAATAAAAGCAACAGACCAAGTGCTCTTAAAAAAGTTGGGGGGTGGTCCCAAGGCTCAAGGGCTGAGAGCCATTTCAATCTTCAAGCTCGATAATCTTGACTACTGATGCATCGCCAAGTTTCTGGCAAACCACTACACGGTCATGAGCCTTAATGATTCCTGCTAATTTTCCATGATCAAGAGCAGCCTTGAGAACTGACTCATTCGTTGCATTGTTCGAGTCCGCCTGGAAAGCAAGAAAAGTAATTAGGTCAGAAACCCGGAAATCGGAGTTTTGCTCCCCCAAGAAAAATATTTAGTTTACTAAGACAAAAAAATTGGAATGGTTCCAAAGAAATGGTTGAGGTTTCCACGTAGGAAAGATGAAAAGTCCTCCTCAAATACAACTCAATTTAGAGAAAACAAATACGTGGCACGATAAGGCATTAAGAAAGATTTCTCCAGATATAATAAAGCAATATACATCCTTCAACAATTGTAATGAAGGAGGATAATTTACTAGGAGTTGAGGATCAGCAAAACTTACTAGGTGTTTAGGATCAGCAAGCACAGGGAAAAGACCTCTGATTATTAATGATTGACGAGCCTGAAGTTGAAGAATCAGTTTTAGATGTCAGCACTTGGTTAATAATAATGAAAATAATAATCACTATCAATGAGCGTATCTATCATTGACTATCAAGCATCGTCCCTACAACATGGAAAAGCAAATAGTTGCATAATTAAAAAAGGGAAAATATCAATTTATACCCCTAAATTAGTTGGCATATCCTTCCCCTTTTCTTCTCTTCCCCATTCGCTCCTCTTATTTATCTTCCATGTAACTCTTTCAATCTATACCCCTAAACTTGGGTGAGCAAACCAACTTTACTCTTACAACTTTCAATTTCATTTGTTTGATCTCTGAACTCGAATAAGGGTTACAAATTAAACCCTAAACTTAAATAAGTTGTGCAATTAGTACCCCTCAATTAGTAAGTCTACTTCTGTAAAGATTTATAACCAGATATGACCATTCTAGTTGGATGAAACTATTTTTGTAGGTATTAATTTTTCTACCTGTGTTGGATGTTTTTAATTGGATGGGTTTGGGAATTTTGTGGCTAAGTTCTAAGTGTTTTTATTTTTTTAATATGTTTGGCTTTGAGTCTACGTTCAAGCATTTTTTTTATTAGATTTGTCAATTTAGTTTGAGGGGGTATTGTTGGCAACCCTTATTCAAGTCCAGGGTTGAAATTGAAAGTTTAAGGTTAAAATTGATTTATCTACCTTAAGTTAACAGGTAAGAATTTAACTTCCTTAAACAATTGTAGTTAGAATTTGGAAGATCAAGATATAGGTATAGGAAATCCACCTAACACTTGAAAGATGACAGATAACATTAAAAAAAAAAATTAAAAAGGTCGGGCAAGACAAAGCACAAGAAGTTAACAATTTCAAAATTCATAGATCATTATTAGAACGAGAGAAAAAATGACTGATAAGAATTATAGGTACATCCATAGAGAGTTAGGATAGAAAAAGATAGTTTGTAACAAAAGCAGTATAAATTTTATCCATAGAGTCCTCGCCTATATATAAATTACATTGTTTAGAACCAAAAAAAGGATTTTAAGTATAGAACAAAAATGAAAGTTTATTTTTGCATTCATCAGAAAAATATTTCATAGTAATTTTTTTACATGAAGGAATTCCTTAAAAGATTGAAACACAGAAGCAAAACAATATGCATACCTCAAATGCCCCACTCAGACTCCATCTTAATTTATCTGTTTTCAGCCTTGGAATGACAACAGATATAACGGGCATTGTTGGCCTATACTTTGCGATTAATCTGCATATTAAGACAATACGCTTAAAACTCTAGAAATTAATGAGGGTTTCCTTCCTACGTATCACCCATAAAATAATGGCAGAAGATCAAAATTGGAAACCAAATAACATGACAATTGAATTCAACATCAGATACACAAGCATCTCTACAAGTACACACCTAGCAGCTCTTCCAGATGAAGTAAAGCATATAATCACAGAAGCCTTCACTTTAATGGCTGCCCTAACCTAAACAAAAGAAAGGTCAAACTTTCAATTGCAACCCAGTTTTTAAAATGTCACAGAAATTGAACAAAAAAAAAACAGAAAATTGTAATGCTATATGTTGCTAAAAAATTAAAGCTGGAATAGGAAGTAACACCGCTGAGGAGGCAATCGATTCCAAGTGTGTCATAGGCTCCCCAATATGTTTGACTGCCTTCTTGAAATACAAATCTTGATTGAAAACCTTCTCTGACTGCATTTGTCAAAAACAGGAAAACAATTTGAGAGTTTGTGCAATATGTTACAATTTCACAATATAAAAAACAGCAATCTCAACTGCAAGCCATCATCAATTGATCATCAATTGCGGAGCACAAGTAACAAGATATTAAGAGCAAACATCCATATCAGAAACACCATTCAAGCTTTGTCAGAAACCTCAAACTCGAAAATGACTATGTTCTTATTCTCTAATTTTCAGTTTAGCCAAAAATGTTTAGGGAAAACCTTTTTGAGGATGAACTAGGGTTTTATGATTGGTGCACTGCTGACTATTTACATTGAAGCCATAGATCTGACCCTCAGATATGTTGGAATAAACTTAAATATTATTTTAATGTATTTGGAATAATTGTTAATTGAGAAAATTAGTGGGTAGAAAGTTAAGGAATTAATGAGTTGTCAATTTAGGAGACTAATTAAGGAATTAGTAGATTTAGCAATTAGTGGGAAATACTTATGGAAAGAACTTGGAGACCAAGTTTGTAATAGGCTATAAATAGAGAGGTTCTTCATTGTGAATTGTAGAGACAAACGTAGAGAAAAAGGAAGAGAAAGTGCTAGAGAGAAAGCGAGAGAATTGTAGAGAGAGTTTTAGAGAAATAAAGAAAAGTGTTGAAAAGAAAGTCTGTGTTCATTGTCTCTCCAATCCCGAAGCGAAAAGCTTGCGTGATTGTTTAATTGTGTTTATTTCTTTTGTTATTTGAATTTAGTTTTTACAAATTGGTATCATTAGAGCATTGCGAGTTTTTACAAATTGGTATCAAAGAAATTCGAGGTTTTACAAATTGGTATCAGAGCCAATGGCGAATGTGACAGGTCAAATGTCGCTGCCACGATTGACGAAGGTGAATTACGAAAATTGGAGTATCCTGATGAAAGTGCACTTGGATCCCATGATTCATGGAAAGCGGTCGAATAAGGTTTTGTAGAACCAGAGAATACCGCGAGTTATACGGTGCCTCAAACAAAAGCATTGAAAGAGACGCGATCGAAGGATAAAATGGCCTTGTATATGCTATTTCGAGCAGTGGATGAATCGGTCTTTGAGAAGATTGCGAGTGCAACTACTTCAAAAGAAGCGTGGGACACTTTAGAGAAAGTGTTTAAAGGAGCCGACCGAGTGAAGCAAGTGCATCTCCAGACTCTTCGCGGCAAGTTGGCGAGCATAAAGATGAAGGGGTCAGAAAGCGTATCTGACTATATCACGCGTGTGTAGACGGTGGTGAATCAACTCAATTGCAATGGCGAAAAGCTAACGGATGCGCGAGTTGTTGAAAAGATTTTGAGATCGTTGACGGATAATTATGAGAATGTGGTGTGCGCAATAGAGGAGTCAAAGGACCTAGCGACACTCACTGTTGATGAGCTTGCTGGTTCTCTTGAGGCACACGAGCAACGCAAGAATAAGAAGAAAGAGGAAACGCTAGAGCAAGCGCTTCAAACCAAGGCATTGATCGAAGATGAAGAGGTACTATATTCTAAACAATTTCAAAGTCGAGATCACGGACGTGGAGGTCGTGGATATGGTCACAGTAGTCAAAGCGACAGTTATGATGCGAGAAGGAACATGTGAGTCAAGCGAATTGGTGCGAAAGAGGACACGGTCCAAGAAGAGGTGGTAGATCGAATCATTCAAATATTGAATGCTACAAGTATCACAAGTATAGTCACTATGCGAGAGATTTCTATTCCGATAAATACTATAATTGCGGTGAAGAAGGGCATTTTGCAAGAGATTGTCGTGCGGATAAAAGGGTTAAAGAAACAAGCAACTTAGTAGTAGAAAACAATGGGAATGATGGTATTCTTTTGATAGCGCATAAAGAAGGAAGCGACAATAATGATATTGTGTGCTATCTCGACTCAGGAGTAAGCAACCATATGTGTGGTCACGAGCATTTGTTCAAAGATATGTGGAACATTGAAGATGGTCACGTTTCTTTTAGCGATGCGTCAAAAGTAAAGGTAAAAGGCAAAGGTATGACTTCTTTTGTGCAGAAGGATGGCTTGATAGAGGCAGTTCAGGATGTTTATTATGTACCAGATCTCAAAACAAATATTTTGAGTTTGGGGCGAGAAGGGTTATTTTGTATCTTTGAAAGACCAATTGTTGTATTTAAGGGACAAGAAAGAGCGTTTAGTTGCTCGAGTAGAGATGGGAAGCAATCGCATGTATAAATTGAATCTGAGTCACGACGTATGAGTACATGAAGAAAGTGAATAGGGCTGGAACAAAACGATGGAAGTCAGCAATGAAGTTGGAGAATCACCAGTTGCATCAACGAGTATGCCAAGAGAGTCTGGAACAATTGAAGAAGAAGAACTGCAACATCCCAAAATGCAGAGTTGCAAAAATTGTACGATGCGATAGATGAGGTGCATCTTGTATGTCTTTTAGCAAATGCGAAAAGTATTAGTTTTGAGGAAGCAGTGAGAGATGAGAATTGGCAAAGTGCAATGGATGTAGAGATTAATGTGATAGAGCGAAATGATACATGGAAGCTGACAGAATTTCCGAATGCAAGTCAGCCGATTGGTGAGAAGTGGGTATTAAAGAAGAAGATGAATGCGTAAGAGAAGATAGAGCGGGACAAAGCGCGACTTGTTGCGAAGGGATACAAGCCGAAAGCGGAAATAGACTATGATGAAGTTTTTGCTCTCGTTAAGAGAATGGATCCCGCATTAGGTGTTAGCATTGTTAATCAGTTCATGGGGAGCCAGTTTATTTGCATTGGAAAGCATTGAAGCGAGCAAGGATCAAGTTGCGGATATTTTTAAAGTCGTTGCCGAAAGTATTGTTCGAGAAATTCAAGAAAATGATTGACATGGCGGACGACATGAGCATTTAAGTTTACGAAGGAGTTTTGTTGGAATAAACTTAAATATTATTTTAATATATTTGGAATAATTGTTAATTGAGAAAATTAGTGGATAGAAAATTAAGGAATTAATGGGTTGTCAATTTAGGAGACTAATTAAGGAATTAGTAGATTTAACAATTAGTGGGAAATACTTATGGAAAGAACTAGGAGACCAAGTTTGTAATAGGCTATAAATAGAGAGGTTCTTCCTTGTGAATTGTAGAGACAATCGTAGAGAAAAAAGAAGAGAAAGTGCTAGAGAAAAAGTGAGAGAATTGTAGAGAGAGTTTTAGAGAAATAAAGAAAAGTGTTGAAAAGAAAGTTTATGTTCATTGTCTCTCCAATCCCGAAGCGAAAAGATTGCACGATTGTTTAATTGTGTTTATTGCTTTTGTTATTTGAATTTAGTTTTTATTAATTTGTATCAGAGCATTGCGAGTTTTTACAAATTGATGTCAAAGTAATTCGAGGTTTTACAAGATAAGCCTAAGTGAAAAGAGATCACAATGTTAGGTGCTCTACTCTAGCTTCAACTTTTGTTGTTCCCACCCAAGGGTACGTGAATGAGTGATCTGTACGCTAGAAAACTGGCCTAAAAAATTCATAGTCGTTTTTATGGTTTTTTTTTTTAATCAGTAGGGTTGATTTTTACTGTAATTAAATGTTTTTGGGTTATTATTTATTTTCCCCCAGTGAAAGTTCTTTAACTTCCTTTGTAATTTTTCCTTTCATCAATGGAAATTATATATGTTATCAGTAAAGGTCATATGTGAGAAATATGACTAGAGAGAATTATAAGTTTTTATATTAAGAATAAGGATGGAGAGAACTCTTGGGCCTCAATCAAGCTTCTAGCGTTAATTTGGTGAACTATATCTAACACGCGCTTCTAACTGGTAAGCATGAGCCCCTTGGGTCACGGGGAATTTTTATTGTTTTCCCTTCTCTTTCAAAATTGCGTACTATCCAAGAAAAGTTTTAGTTCTTCATTTATTTTTCTTACAAGAAATGTAGATAATAAATAAAGGTTGATAGTTGTATTGCACAGTATGCACTATGCAGCATTACTTAGTATAATGCTTTTCTATGGACATAAACAACTTTCATTTTTGGAGATATTTCTTAGTTTACTTGTAAGTTTATCTTTCGTGGGAGAGGACTGTTTTATTTTTTTGGATAAGAAACAATTTCATTGACATATGAAATTAAGTGTTACAAGAATAAAAAGGAATTACAAAAGAGCTCTCCAACTATTAATAAGACTAGTAAAACTATAATAATGAAATAGAGGAGATAGTTTACACCAAAAAATAGCCGTAACAATAAGATTATCAATAAAACGGCTATAAGTCATCGTTTTTTCCTTAAATGTGCGAGCATTCCTCTCTTTCCAAAGGTTCCAACAAAATGCCCGAATAAAGTTTCCTTAAAGATGCTTCTTTTCCTTTTTTAAGGGATGTCCAGTAAGTGCTATTTCAATAAGAGATTTTGTGTCATTAGGAAGCACCAAATTTCATGAGAAGCAATCTCTAATGAAATCTCAAAAACTTGCAGCACAGGGGCATGAAATCAGTAAGTGATGTTGAGTTTCATCACTTTTTCTACACATAACGCACCACTGAGGTGAAAGAGTCAAGCGAGGGAGTTTTCGTTGCAGAAGATCGAGAGTAATAATAGCTCTTTTGTGTAATTCCCACATGAAGAACTTTATCTTCTTTGGGTACTTGTCCTTCCATATGGCCTCATAAATATTAGTACATGGTTCCAATTGTGTGCCACCAGTGTTTTAAAAAGCGCAAGGCGCACAAAGGCGCACAAAGGCGCAAGGCCTCCCGTGGAGCCTGAGGCGCAAAAAAGGCGCGGGCTTTATTTTACTAGGCGCACCATATATAGAAAAGTGTAAAAAATATATATATTTACCACCAATCATATATATTAATCTCTTTCCATATATATTTACCATAAAATAATAATAAATTATAAATCTATCTAATATTTTCAAGAGAACAATTTAGATAATCTAATTTATAATAGAGAAATAAATAATTAAATATTAAATAAATATAAGCATATTATCTATTTCAAAGATAGTATGATAAATAAAATACATAAAACATTTAATAATAAAAACTTGTCCAATAGAAATCAATAAGGATTAAATAAAAAAGAAGCAATGTACTATTTTGAGATATCTCTAAAGCATCTTGAACTACGTGATAGACATAATGCAAAATTAAAACTCAACAAATAAAAATATTATGGAATATGGAAAAGCAATAAATTTGTACTATTTTGAAGACTCTCAAAAGCCATCTTGAGCCACGTGATGGACAACTAAAAAGTAAAATTACAATTACCTTAATTATTTTTACTTGTTTTTTCCAATTCTCAATGTACCCAATTACAATTACCTTAATTATTTTTACTTGTTTTTTCCAATTCTCAATGTACTTGACCTTTCATTTTCCTCTCTCTTTTCTTCATTTTCTTTCCTTTAACTATAGTGTCTTTTCATTAACAACAAATATTTTTTCTTCTTCCTTTCACTAATACAAAGTTTTCTTATGTTTTTTTCTTCTTCTCATGGACTTTTCTTCTTCTCCAAACACATCACAGGATAGCCATTTTCTTCCCTAGGTGTTTTATGTTTCTTTTTTCAGTCTCAAGATGGTTGAACGAAAAAATAAAAGAAAAAAAATAAAGCCCTCAAGGCGCACGCCTGGCGCCCGAAGGCCTCATACGGAAGGCGCGTAAAGCGGGCGCCTAATGATGCGCGCTGCGCCTTCCTCAGGCGAAGCGCAAAAGCCACGCCTTGCGCCTTTGTGCGCCTGAGGCGCGCGCCTGGAGCGCCTTTTAAAACATTGTGTGCCACAAATATCTTTAACAAGAGAATTGACCGAAAAGGATCTGGATGGCTCCAACTTCCAAAAGCAAAGGTCAAAACCTTGATTAAGCTGAAAATTATGCAACATTAGAGAAAGGGAGCTATATTCAAAGATTTCATCTTCCTTCAAATTCCTTCTCAAATGTAAGTTCCAACAACATTCTTCTCCCATCCACAACTCTTTAACATATGCATCCTTTTTAATAGAGAGGGCAAAAATGAGAGGGAAATGTTGGGAAAGAGGAACTTCAATTTATTAAAGTATAAATGTATTAAATGTATAGTTTATTATGTAATTACCATGAGGCCCGTTAGGTCCGTTGTAAACTCTATATAAAGGCATTGTCTATCGATAAATATTACAAACTGTTTTAGTCCAAATTCTCTCGTTTTCAGGGTATCAGAGTTTTAGGAGAAAATTTTAGGGTTTCTGTCACTGACTACCGCCGCCCACCGCCGGAAAATTTTTCGTCGAGTGTTCCCGGAACAGACGGATTCGATCTACGCAGTGGTCAAAGAATCATCGCCATCCGAGCAGCCACGTGGGCGCAATCGCCGCCGCAAGCTAGCACCACCGTCGCCGGAGCTCTTATCGAGAAATTGATTTGTGGGTTTTGTTCGCGCCGAGGTATACTTCAAGTCTGTCTAGTTTATTTTTGGTTCTAGGCGTCGTAGGGTCTCCGATTTGCCGTTTAAAGCTGTTGTGGAATTAGGGTTTGTTGTTAAACGGGGTTGTTCTGTGTTTTTTCATGAAATTGAGTTCTTTATAGCACGATTGGACCTAATTCAATTTGATCCAACCGTGCGATCGCTCGGAAACGTCTTGAGTTTGTTTTGGTTTACTGTTTTAAGAAGCTATTTTTTCATGCACTGTTTTGAAGGGCTGTTTAACTGTGTGATTGCTGGTTTTTTAGACTATTTTTATTATAGTTGAGTATCCATGGCTGATTTTAAGCAAACGAGTGCGATTTCACATTCAATGGAAATCACAAAAAGGAAGTTAAATGGCACCAATTATTTGGATTGGAATCGGACGATTCGCAATCACCTGTTGAGTAATAAACTAGAGGGACATATGGATGCGGATCCGCCAAAAGAAGAAGATGAGAATAAAAAGTGGGATCGGGTTGATGCACGTCTGTATAACCAGATTACTAATTCAATGAACGATGAGATTGTGGATCTTGTCAGTCATTGCGCTACGGTAAAACAGCTCATGACGTATGTGGAATTTCTATATTCCGGAAAGGAACAAGTAACGAGAACATATGACGTTTGTTCGTCCTATTTTCATGCTGATCAAAAAGGTGAGACATTGATGGCCTACTACACGAAGCACAAACAGAATAGTGCTGAGTTAAATTCTCTCAGACTCAGAGAGAAAATATGGGAGTTATCAGCTTCATGCGTGGTCTGGGTCCAGAATATGAGAATGCCAAGTCCTAGATCCTGTCTGGAACTGAACTACCATCGTTGGATGATGTGTTTCGTCGACTACAACGAACAGAGGTGAATTTGATTGAACAGTCGAATAATGCCTTGCTTGGGAGAAATGACTTCCGTGGTGGGAGGAATGTGGGTGCTCCTACTTCAAAATCTGGTTATGATCGACGCCTGGATACTAGTGGGGACAACCGGCATCCGGATTCTCGAGTGGGAGTGACCTGTTATTACTGTCAGAAACCAGGTCATCTAAAACGAGATTGCAGAAAACAACAATATGACAATCAGAAGCACCAGAAAGCCCACGTTGTATCTAATGAGAAAGCAATTGTCGATGAGTTTGCTAAACTCCGAGTGCCTTCTACTCCATCACATCCATCGTCCTCCCAATTCCTGCCTACTGCGACCATAGCTAAAATAGGTAACAATCACTATCTTCTTTCGTCGTCTACAAAGTGGGTCATTGACTCTGGGGCGACTGCTCATATGATAGGTAACAAAAATTTGTTCTCTACTCCGTTGTCTTCTGACCATTTTCCTACCGTTACCTTGGCTAATGGACCTTTGTCACCTGTCAAGGGGGTGGGATCTGTCACTCTTACCCCTACCTTGTCATTATCTTCAGTATTGTGTCTAACTACATTCTCTTATAATTTGATTTCTGTTAGTCAACTATCCCGGGACTTACACTGCTTTGTTTCCTTTTTCCCTGATTATTGCTTGTTTCAAGATCATTTGACAAAGAAGATTATTGGTAGGGGGCATGTAGCAGGGGGTCTCTATATCTTGGATCAACCGCCAGTTCAAGTCGTAGCATGTGCAAGTTCTGCATCCCTGTTTGAGATTCATTGCCGGATAGGTCATCCCTGTTTGTCTGTCTTGAAGAAATAATTTCCCGAATTCAGTAAAGTTTCGTCCTTAAATTGTGAGTCATGTCAGTTTGCTAAGTTTCATAGATTGAGTTCTAGCCCTAGGATCTAGGGGTGAAATGAAAATCCAAAAACCGACCAAACCGAACCGAACAGATCCAGTGGTTCGGTTCGGTTTTTATGAAGGACGTTGGACCTATTGGTTTTAAAATGAAGAAAACTGAGTTTTATTGGTTCGGTTCAGTTTAGTATATGAAAACCAATTTAAAACCGAACTGAACCAATAGTATAAATTACAAATTTTAAAAACCCTATTTTCCTATGATCTCATTCCTTCTCTCTCGTGCAGCATCTTTTCAATCGACTTCATTCTTAATTTTTTTTCACTCCCAAACCCAAATCGACTGCTCTCCGATTTCTGTCTCTCTTGTTTCCCTTTTCGTTTTTCATCGCTACGTCGTCACCGACGCGTTTTCGACTACTATTTCTTCTAAGGTATACATTCAGTTAGGTTTTTTGTGGTTTTCGTCTTCCTTGCTCGTTTCGTTGTTTCCTTGTTGTTTTCTCTAGCATTTATGAATCTGACTGTGGTTTTTGTTATGATTTTTGGCAATGAACTGTGTGCAGATCTTACTTTGTGTGTGTTCTTGTGGTTTTGATTTGTGAGTAACTTCTTACTACAGTGCTACCGTCGACCTTTGGAGAAGTTGAGATTTGGGTAATTTGGGTAAGTATTTGAAGGCCAAGTGTTTTGCTTGCCCATTTTATTTTATATGTACTTTGCTTCTTTTGATAAACCAGAATATTATTCAATCAATTACTCTTGCATTAGGTTGATGATGAGGTTTATTTTATATTTTTATCTTTTGTATATTTTTTACCAAATTCCCTGCTTAATGGTGGATACTGGATGGAATGTCAACTGCAGCTATATTAAGTAAAAATTTATATGAAAGACAAAAACATGAAACAGATTGTAGTTTTCTTATAGGAAAGCTATTTCTTTATGTAAAAGCTAATTTCAATGTGTTATTGATTCATAAAACTAAGTGAAACTTTGAATCATGCATATTTCTATTTATTGTAATACATTTTATGATAGTATCGAATATATTCACATACCTAATGTGTTTGTTCATTTATTTTAGACTATATTTATGTGTTGAATGGTTTTAGGAAAGCTATTTCTCTATGAGATGAAAAGGATACAAAGAACTGGTATTATAAGTTTATAACAGCAAAATATCCGAAAATAGTAACTTGATCTCATAAAGATGAATGGTTTTAACGATGAGATTGAGTTGTGGGTTGTTGTGGGAGGATGGGAAATAGTTAATGAAAAAAAAAACAAAAAAGAGAAATGGTATATTGAGAGCAAGAGGAAATAAACGTATCAACTTTTTTAGCATTCTAACAAACTACTTTTTTAGGGGGGTGTTTGGAGGAAGGGGAATGGTAATGATTATGATAAGGTTGGGCCTAGGGCTCTATTTAGCCATTACTTGGAGAATAAGTTAGTATTTTGTTATAAATAGAGTGGGTTAGGTTAGAGTTTAGGCATCCAATTGTTAAATGAGTTATTGAGTGATTTATTGTAAGGGCTCAAGAGATTCTCTTGAGAAGGGAGGTTCCAAGTTCCTATCAAAACTTGGTTTATCTTTATTCTTTTATCTTTTGATATAATCTAGATCCTGGATCATATCAATTGGTATCAGAGCCGTTCGATTCTTGGTTGTAGAGATGGATCAAGAGGTTCTTCGTTTCATTCAAGAAAAGTTGCAAAGTTTGATGGTGGACTTGAAAAAAGACCTCAGAGAAGAGGTAGCTTCTCTAAAAAAAGAAATTAGAGAAGACCTAAAGGAGAGTTTTAATGACCTAAAACGATGTTTTAGGGAGGAAATTAGGTTGGAAAAACAATGACGGCTAGGGTTTTGACCCGCCACCACCGCCTCCTCCGTTGCCGCCTCCGCCTTCCCCACCGCTGCTGCTGCCCGCCGTTGCCCCTACCTCCGCCACCATCACCAACCCCACTGCGGCGCTGCTGCCGCCGCCCGTCACCACCTCCGCCACCACCATCGCCGCCACCACTTCTAACATCGCCGCCGCCATCTCCACCGTCACCACCTCCGACATCGCCGCCGCCACCACCACCGGTGTTGCCGCTCATCGCATCACCACCACCTCTGTCACTGCTGCCTCCACCACCGACGCCACGGCATGCTGCCGCCGGAAAAAAAAAAAAAAAAAAAAAATCTATTTTTGTTTATGCCCACCTTGAGGACAAGGTGCTTTAAAGGGGCGTGTATTGATAAGGTTGGGCCTAGGGCTCTATTTAGCCATTACTTGGAGAATAAGTTAGTATTTTGTTATAAATAGAGTGGGTTAGGTTAGAGTTTAGGCATCCAATTGTTAAATGAGTTATTGAGTGATTTATTGTAAGGGCTCAAGAGATTCTCTTGAGAAGGGAGGTTCCAAGTTCCTATCAAAACTTGGTTTATCTTTATTCTTTTATCTTTTGATATAATCTAGATCCTGGATCATATCAGATTATGAGGAGAATGAGGAGGAGAATAGGGAAGAGAATGATTATGAGGGGAATGAGCAGGAGAATAAGGAAGAGAATGATTATTGCTTAATGATGGATATTTCAATTGTACGGTTGCACTTTTATATCTTTGTGTTGCATATTACTTCAATGCAATATTTAATAATTGCTAAGCTACAACATGCAATACAATATTTTTATGACATTTGATGACTTTATAGATGGAGTCTCAAGTTCAATCTTCTATTGATATTGATGTTGATGACGAAGTGGAAAATTACATAAGAGAACATGAAGATACAATATCAGGAAAGGAAATAGAAGATATTGTAACAGAAACAACAACCCAATCTCCAAGGAACAATAAGAAGGCTAGGAGAACAACTAAAGCTTCAACAACATGGGAACATTTTACCAAAATTGGTACGCAATCTAATCCTAGAGCACAATGTAAATATTGTCGCTCAACTTATGCATGTGACACTCAAAGAAATGGAACCACAAACTTGTTGAAACACATAAAAATTTGTAAGATGTATCCGGGAAAAGTGAATGAAGATAAACAAAAACTTTTAAGTTTTGTTCAACCAAAAGGGGAAGAAGGGAGTTCTTGTTTAACCACAACTACATTCTCTCAAGAAAAATGTAAGATAATGCTTGTTAAGATGATTGTGAAGGAAGAGTAGCCATTCAAATTTGTAGAGTCTGAAGGACTTCGAGAGTATAGTAATACCCTTCAACCAAAATTTGTTTTACCGAGCTGTATGACTATTGCTAAGGAGATTTGGAATATGTATATGAGTGACAGAAAATATTGAAGAGAGCATTGACGAAACCAAATCAAAGAGTGTGTTTAACAACTGATACATGGACATCAATTCAAAATTTGAATTATATGGTTGTTACTGCACATTTTATCGATGATAATTGGAAATATCACAAGCGAATTTTAAACTTCTGTTTAATTTCAAATCATAGAGGTGATACAATTGGAAAATGTTTAGAGAGATGCATGTTAGAATAGGGGATTGAAAGAATTCTAACAGTGACGGTAGATAATGCAAGCTCCAATGACAGTGCCATTTCATATTTAGCTAAAAAAGTAAAAAATTGGAATGGAGATATTTTGGGCGGAGAATTTATGCATGTTAGATGTTTTGCACATATTCTAAATCTTGTAGTTAATGATGGCTTAAAGGAGCTTCATGAATCTATTATAAGGATTAGAAATGCAGTAAGATACGTAAGATTTTCACCTTCTCGGTTGGCCACTTTTAAAAAATATGGAGCAGATGAGAAGTTATATTCCAAGAAATCTGTTTCTTTAGATGTTCCAACAAGATGGAATTCTACATATACGATGTTAAGTGTTGCTGAGGTGTTCCAAAAGGCATTTGAAAGACTAGAGCATGAGGATGAACATTATAGTATAGAACTTAGTGGAGGTGTGAACGATAATGACAAAGGAAGAAAAAAAGGACCCCCTGTGAGTGAAGATTGGGATAATGCTCGTGTGTTTATAAAATTTTTAAAGATCTTTCGAGATATGACATTGAGGGTTTTCGGTTCTTCATCATTGACAGCACATAGATATTTTCGAGAAGTTTGCTTGATTCAAAAACAACTTCAACTATATTTTACATCCAATAACATTTTGTTGACTAATATGGCTAGAAGTATGAAGTCAAAGTACCTAAAATATTGGGGAAGTAGTGGAAAAACAAACTTTCTCTTGTATGTTGCAAATGTGCTTGACCCTCGTTACAAGCTTAAGTTTGTATTGTTTTCTCTTTCTAAGTATTTTAAGGAGGACGACTCTGTTATTGTTGAGGAAACTATACGTGAAGTTGAAAAAGTGCTTCGCGTATTTTTGAGAAGTATAAAAGTGTTTATATGGAAGATGAGGTGGGAAATATTATGGTCATGAATTCAAGAAGTAATGATTTGAACACTAAGAGAAATGATGAGGAGATTATGGATGTAACGTCAGATTTTACTAACTTTTTGGATACAGATGATAATGTTGAAAATCAATCTGAATTGGATAAATATCTTTCTGAGAAGTGTGAGAGAGGTACGGATGATGATTTCGACATTTTGGGTTGGTGGAAACAAAACTCTCAAAAATTTAAGGTTCTTTCTAAGATGGGTAAAGATATATTGGCAATTCCGCTTTCTACCGTAGCCTTTGAATCAGCTTTTAGTACCGGAGGTAGAGTACTTGATTCTTCTCGTAGTTCGCTAGCTCCAAAAACAGTTGAAATATTGATTTGCTTACAAAATTGGATTCGTTCTTCACCTATTGACAACATTGAAGAGATTATTAATGGGCCTACGGATGATATATCAATGTTACTAGAAGGTATTGAATTTTAATTTTTCGTGATTCAATTATTTCGTCATTGTTGATTAATACTATATCGTTATATGTTTACCATTTTTATTTGTAGAAAATAAATCACGAACCAATGGACTTCTTTGATGGTTGAGATGTGAGAGTGAGAATTGGAGATGAAACACAAATTGGTTAGTTCAAAAATGTTAGTGTTAAGTTTTTACTTATTTGTAACTTTTATGTTTTCTTTGTTGCTTATTGCTTATTGTTTATTTTGTAGAGCAAGCATCTCTCATGGAATTCAACTTAAGAAGTTTTTTAAGTGGACAATGTTTTGTAAAGTAAGATTATATTGGACAATATTTTGTAATTTGATTTCGAATTCTCAAACTTCAAGGCACTTCATGTACTTTATGTTTTTTTTTTTTATTATTTTATGTTCTCTTGTAATTCTATTATTTAGTGTTTATGGAATGTGAGTTTTGTTAGTCTAATTGGATTTATTGAAGGGCATGAGCTTATTTGAATTGAGAATTTGTTTTGTTTATGGAATATTGAGGATTTTCTTTTTATACTTTTTGTTATTTCTTCAATTTATGTATTGGTTGCGTTTGATTTTCAATTAGTTTTTGTAGATCTTTGAGTTTTAGGTGGAATCGAGGAAAATGGAGCACATTGATTTGAAATTATCGACTAGTGTTAAGTAAGTTGTGTTGTTTATTGGATAGTACTACTTTTCTTGAAATTGTGTTGGACAATGAATATTGTGGACTTGAGAAGTATTTATGAGAAATGTTTTTTTTGTATCAGAAATGTTTTGATATATTAAAAAAATTGGACATTGGATCGGATCCAAAATCAAAGAAAATCAATTGAAAACCGATCCAATGGTTTCATGCTTATTGGACATTGGATCGGATCCAATTTTTAAAAAACCGAACATATTGGATCGGTTGTCGGTTTGGTACAAAACCGATAAAAACCGAACCGAGATCACCTCTGCTAGGATCAATAAACGAGCGGGTGCTCCTTTTGAGTTAGTTCATTCTGATGTCTGGGGTCCGAGTCTTGTCACATCTAAAACAGGATTTCGCTACTTGTTACTTTTGTTGATGATTTTTTCCGGTACACTTGGGGTTATTTAATGAAAAATCGTTCTAAGTTACTTTCTCATTTTTGTACCTTTAATGCTGAAGTCCGTAATCAATTTAATACATCCATCAAAATTTTGCGCACTGATAATGGGGGTGAATATTTTTCGGGAAGTCTCAGTTCCTACCTTTGGGGAAAAGGTATTATTCACCGTCTTGTGCAGATACACCATCTCAAAATGGTGTGGCTAAACGTAAGAACAGACATCTTCTTGAAACAGCTCGAGCATTGTCATTCCAATTGCATGTTCCACGGCATTTTTGGGTTGATGTTGTGTCTACTGCTTGCTTTCTCATAAATCGAATGTCGTCATCTGTTCTGGAAAATAAGATTCCTTTCCAAGTCTTGTGTCCTTCTAAGGAAATGTTTAATCTTCCGCCTAAGATCTTTGGGTGAACATCTTTTGTCCGCGATATTCGCCCTCACAGGACCAACTTGGATCCTAAGTCTTTGAAATGTATTTTCTTGGGGTACTCACGTGTCCATAAGGGTTATCGGTGTTATTGCCCAAGCACAAATCGGTATGTTGTCTCCTCTGATGTTACCTTTTTTTAGGATACTCCGTTTAGTTCTGGGGAAAGTTCTCCACCTATGGAGGATGATTTGTCCATATATGAAGTCATGTCTTCTTCTGACCTGCCTACTCAACTGCCACCTGCTCCGTTAGGACCTTCTCTTACTCAGGTATACACCCGGCGTCCACGACCCTTGGAGATATGCCCCGTACCTGTAGATTTTTCATCATCTAATTCGCAGGCCAGTAATGATCTAGACTTGCCCATTGCCCTTCAAACGTTCTTGTACGTATCCTATTTCTTCATGTGTGTCATATCATCAGTTGTCCTCCTCTTCTTTTTCGTTTCTTACTTCACTTGATTCTGTGACGGTTCCTCAGAATACTAGTGAAGCCTTGTCTCACCCAGGATGGCACCAGGCCATAGTGGAGGAGGTGGCTGCATTGAACGCAAATGGTACTTGGGAACTAGTAGCTCGTCCCGCAGGGAAATAGACAATTGGATGTAAGTGGGTGTTTGCGGTTAAGATGAATGCTGACGGATCGGTTGGTCGTCTCAAAGCCCGCTTAGTTGCGAAGGGGTATGCTCAGACTTATGGGGTTGATTATAGTGAGACGTTCTCTCCTGTTGCGAAGATGTCGTCAATTCGCTTGTTTGTTTCTCTAGTGGCGATGAATGATTGCCCATTGTATCAGCTTGATGTTAAGAATGCCTTTTTGCACGGTGATCTTCTAGAAGAAGTTTACATGGAGCAACCACCTGGTTTTGTGCTCAGGGGGAGGCCAAGGTTTGTCGCCTCCGGAAATCGTTATATGGCTTAAAACAAAGCCCTCGTGCATGGTTTGGAAAGTTTAGTCAAGTTCTTGAGAAGTTTGGAATGAAGAAGTGCTCATCCGACCATTCTGTGTTTTTCCGTCGGTCTGAACGAGGGGTTGTGCTGCTGGTGGTATATGTTGATGACATCGTAATTACTGGAAGCGATGATTCAGAGATGTCCTCATTAAAGGTGTTCCTCCATAGTCAATTTAGTACCAAAGATTTCGGGACTCTAAAATATTTCTTGGGCATTGAAGTAATGAGAAGCAAGAAGGGAATCTTCTTGTCACAAAGGAAGTATATTCTTGATTTGTTGACTGAAACTGGGAAACTAGGTATGAAACCATGTAGCACTCCGATGGTACCAAATCAACAACTAGTTAAGGAAGGAGAAGCGTTCCCTGATCCCGAAAGATACAGGAAGATGGTTGGGAAACTGAATTACTTGACAGTTACGAGACCGGATATTTCCTATTCTATGAGTATCGTGAGTCAATTCATGTCATCACCCACAGTCGATCATTGGACAGTTGTTGAACAAATTCTGGGTTATCTTAAGTTTGCTCCTGGGAAAGGAGTTTTGTATGAGAACCATGGACACTCCAATATTGAGTGCTTCTCAAATGCTAATTGGGCAGGCTCTAAAGAGGACAGACGATCTACTTCGGGTTACTGTGTATTTTTGGGAGGTAAGCTAATCCAACTTCTTAACGAAATTGGAATGAAAGTCGTGACACGTGTTAAGCTATGGTATGATAATCAAGCAGCAATCCACATTGCCTCTAATCCAGTATTTTACTAGAGAACTAAGCATATTGAAGTGGATTGTCATTTTATTCGAGAAAAGATACAACAAGGATTGATTTCGACAGGTTATGTGAAGACAGGAGAGCAGTTGGGTGACATCTTCACCAAAGCACTAAATGGAGTTCGGATAAATTATCTCTGTAACAAGCTGGGCATGATAGATATTTTCGCTCCAGCTTGAGGGGGAGTATTAAAGTATAAATGTATTAAATGTATAGTTTATTATGTAATTAGCATGAGGCCCGTTAGGTCCGTTATAAATTCTATATAAAGGCATTGCCTATCGATAAATAATACAGACTGTTTTAGTCCAAGTTCTCTCGTTTTCACAATTAACCAAGAATCCTTCCAAAAAGAAGTAGATGCACCATCTCTAACTTTGTAGCATGTTCTGCTATGTATCATAGAGCCATAAGAGAAAATAGCCTTCCATGGCCCATTGGCCCGTGCGATAGTAGGAATCTTTGGCTTATTCAAACTATGAGAAAGACCATATTTTGCATCGATAATCCTCCTCCATAGAGAATGTCTTTCATTACTATATCTCCAAGTCCACTTAGAGAGGAGAGCTTCATTCCTAACTTTAAGACTATGAATGCCAAGACCTCCGTGCTCAATGGGAAGGTAAGTTGTTTCCAATTAACAAGATGGAGACCTTTTCCTCTTTGTTTCCTTTCCAAAGGAAGTTTCTATAATGCTTCTCAATGATTGTGATCACTTTAGATGGCATTTTGAAAATAGACATGTAGTAGGTGGGGAGATTAGCCAAAGTGGATTGGATCAATGTGAGTCTCCCACCTTTGGAGATAAAACCATGTTTCCATGAAGAGTTTTTTTTCACCACCTTTTCAATCATTGAGTCCCAAAAAGATAATGTAAGGCTTTCCATTGAGGGGAAGACCAAGATAAAGGATAGGCCAAGTACCAATTTTGCAACCGTATTTGTTGGCTAGAGCACATAGCTCATGATCATCAATATTAATCCCAAGGATTTCAGACTTGTTGACGTTGACTTAAAGACCCGATACTCGCTCAAATTCTGAAATGGTTTTAACGAGCTCGTCAATTGCCACTAAATCATAGGAGGAGAATAAAATCGTATCATCTGCAAATTGGATATGATTTAAGTGGATAGAGTCTTTTCCAATCTTGAAGCCCTTGATTCTGTTCTCTTTGGCAGCAAAACTCAACATTCTGCTTAAACAATCAGCCACCATAATGAATAAGAAGGGAGAAAGTGGATCACCCTGTCGAAGACCCCCGGTGGTTTTTGTCCGATTTTCCTTTTCAGGAACTTAGTTCGTTGAGTGCAGTTGTAATCTCACCTTAACGGATGTTTGGGAGAAGGGAAATGAGAATTAAGGGGAGGATAGGAAAAAAAATGATTATTTGTGTTTGGGATGAAGAGAATAATTACGGAGAGGATGATTATGTGTGTTTGGGGTGAAGTAAATGATTATAGGAAAAATAAAATAATGAACATGATGAGAGTAAAAAATAGTAATGTAATGTATAAAAAATTGTTGAAGAGAGAATGAAAATGATACGATCCGGACCTACCTTGGAGTTTTAGGAATAGTAGTATTAGTATTTATTATTGATTAATTAATTGTTATTTCAATTGTATTGGGCTTTTGGGCCTTATTAGAGATTATTATTTAATTAGGGGTTTACTTGGAGAACAAGTAAAAAGGCTAGGGTAGAGTTATTATAAATAGGAGAGGTTAGGTCTTTATTATTCATCCATTTGAATTGTCGTATTTTGTACTCTGGCTCTTAGAGAGATCCTCTCGGGAGATTTATCTTATTTTAATAGAAAAGTGTGGTAGATTCTATCAGAAAAGTAGTTAGGAAGAAAATGAAAAAAATGATTTTTGAAAAATGCGATTATGGGGGAATAATTCCTGGTGGTCCAAACACGGGAAATCATCTTCATTCTCATTCTCCCCCGATTCTTGGTGGCACAAACACGCCCTAAATGTTTGTTATCTCCCGATCAAAGTTGAGCCATCATTAATTCATTAAAAAATAACAAATGAATTAAAATACCTAATATTACATGCGACTTAGATTTAAAAACATTGTTTCTTTCTCATACACAGGGATTACCTCAGCGCATATTCTTCTAACAGTTGAAATGGTTTCTACTGGATATAATCCACGCAATGTCTCAGCCCCAAGAAGAATTGCATCACTTCCTACACACGAGAACAAAGGCTATGAGACATAATGATAATAATAACGATATTAATGTTCGATGTCTCCCGGCGCCTAGCTTAGGGACGGGCGTGGCTACCCTTGTTTCAAAAAAAATAAAATAAAATAATGATCTTACCCCAAGTCAGAAAAGAAAATAAGAACCATGATTTATACTAATATATAGAAGCTTGTTCAACTATTGCATGACATACCATCAAGTACAGCATTTGCAACGTCAGTAGCTTCGGCACGTGTAGGTCTCAAGTTGTTGGTCATGCTGTCTACCACACGAGTCAAAACAGCAGGCTTTCCAGCCATATTACATCTATAAAGGGCAGTTTTCTGAAACAAGAACACCTGTAACAATGTTGAAAACAGACCTAGTCAATCCTAGCAAATCCTTCTACATGGTGTACTTCTCCATACCCACATAAAAATGAAATCCTTTTCTATAGCAACCTTCAGATGAAACAGAGAAGACCTAGAGAAAATAGGTAATGAAGGCCCCGTTTGATAACCATTTGGTTTATTATTTTTGGTTTACGAAATTTAAGCTTATTTCAACTCAAATTTTCTACCATTTGCTCCATCTTTCCTACCATGTAACCATATTTTCTTAAGAAAGTAGGTGAATACTAACCAAATTTCAAAAACAAAAACAAGCTTTTGGAAGCTACTTTTTTTTGTTTCCACTTTTGGTTTTGTTTATTAAAATATGGGTAAGATGTAGATATCCAAATAAGGAAAAAGGTAAAGTAAGATAGTATTGTAGGCTTAAATTTCATAAACAAAAAACGAAAAAAAAAATGGTTATCAAACAGGGCCGAAATAATTTTATCTCCAGAAGGAATATTTTGTATTGATAATTGATGATTTTAGTCTACACAGTGCATCCTTTTTATAAGACCAGGATGGAGACAAAAGAGGAAAAGGTTCGTTAACAAAAAGAGAATTCTAGAAGAAAAGCTGAGCTAAAAGACAAAAAAACACAAGGAATAAAATCCTTACAAACTTCAGCCAATTCAGATTGGGCCAAATCCTGTTGGGCCTCATGATCTTTAACACCTTCTTCTACGTTGTTTGGCAAGGAAAAGGAAAGGTAGCCCTCCAATATAATGATGGAAAAGGCAGCCAGAGGAAAGCCCAAAATCAAGAAAACCAAACGTTGTAGGTTTTTGATAGACCTGCAGTGCTGCAGGTGTACCGGAGAAGACCAAAACCAGCGAATACCGGAATAAATAGCAGCTGACCGTTAGTTGACTATTAGTATATAAACCCATTGTATTCTGGTCTATGATTCTCATGTTTTAGGAATTAAAAGAAAAAGAAGGGAGAGGAAACTCTGTATTGGAAAATTGATAAAATAAGTAGACCCTTTCATTTTGGTATCAGAGCACTATGCTTTTGGGATTTTTGATGACGAATACCAGAATGAAATCTCGGGTGGAAGCAATCGAAAATAAGTTGGCCGAACTCGCAGTAGAGCAATCAAAATTGATAGCTAAGAACGTGGAGGATGCGATGGAGTTCGGATTGAACGAAATACACAAAAGATTAGATGATCGCGAGGGAAGTAGTCAAGAATCAAGAATGAAAGGCAAGGAAGTCATAAAGATCGACGAAACAGAGGATGGGAAGGAAGCGACTGACTTGAACAAAGCTTTGGCCCCTGTTTTCTATTTGAGACTAAGGAAATTAGAAGTGCCGATATTTGGGGGCGAGGGTCCGAATGAATGGTTGCAGCAAGTTGAACGATATTTCGTGATAAATCGATTAGCCGAGAGAGAAAAAATGGAGGCAGCGATTCTCTGTCTGGAAGGTGTAGTACTAAAATGGTACACTTGGGCTGAAGCTAGAAGACCGATAGAATCGTGGGCAGAATTCTGGCGAGCCCTTTTGCGAAGATTCACACCCAAGAAACAAGGGACTCTCCACGAATGATTTTTTTCATTACGTCAAGAGACGACGGTTCAAGATTACCGAGAGAAATTTGAGGATTACTCGGTGGTTCTGACTCTTGGTGAAGAAACATTGGAAGGAAAATTCGTTCAAAGTTTGACAGAGGACATTCGTGTAGAAATGTGAGTCGGTTTACCCAGGGGATTAGTTCTGATCATGAAAAGAGCAGAAGAAATTGAATATAAGTTGGCACACTTTGAGAACAAAAAGATAAGCCCAAAAACCAAGAATCTATCGACAAATTTGAAACCTGCATCCTATGGCGCCGGAGCAACATCTTGAATGATTTCCTTAAACCCAACCAAGAATTGGCAAGGAGGTAAGCGTGAACACTTTGAAAAATTTAATGATATTCTTTTTAAACAATTGTCGGATGTCGAACTTCAATCAAGAAGAGCCAGGGGACTGTTATAAATGTGATGAAAAAATATTTCTTGTATGATCTAGAAATCATTATTGACAGAGACTCAACACAAGAAGTGGTTGAATATCAACAGTTGAATATCAACAGTTGAATGCTGAAGATGATTCTCAAACACTTGAGGATCAAGATCAAACTTTAGTAGAATTGGCTATGCATTCTATGGCGGGTCTTGATTCCCCTAAAACATTTAAAATTGAGGAAAAATTATGGGACAAGAAGTAATTGTTCTAATTGACTCCGAAGCAACACATAATTTCCTATCTAGAGACATCGTGGATAAATTCACCATTCCAGTAACTGAGACTGAGAGGTATGGAATAATATTAGGATCCGGAACTTCTATCAAAGGATCTGAAATTTGTAACAATATATCTTTACAGGTTGGTGATTTGACTATGGTCCAAAAAATTTTACCTATGAAATTAGGTAGTGCAGATGTTATTTTGGGGGTTCGGGGATGTTACTACTAATTACCAACATTTGAGAATGCAATTTTTTTTTGGGAAGTCAGGCATTACTCTACAAGGTGATCCTGCTCCTGTGAGATCTCAGGTTCCTTTGAAATCTATGGTCAAAACCCTTAAGTTGGAAAAAGAAGGATTTTTGGTGGAGCTAAATGCAATAGATGTTTGTCAAACTGTTATAGCATCACAGGACATACATAGGACATACATACTCTTCCTCAGGAAGTTCAGCAAGTTCTAAAAACTTATGACTCTGTTTTTCAACCAATTACTGGGTTACCCCCTCACCGAGAATTGGATCATCGGATTGATCTAATGCCCGGATCTTTACCTGTTAATGTTCGACCTTATCGCTACTCTCACGTTCAGAAGAAAGAGATTGAAAAATTAGTTGAAGAAATGTAGCTAGCAGGAATCTGTTAGACCCCCAATTATACATACATATGCTAGACGACCTCGGATTGCAAATGAAGAAGAAGGGAAAAGGACACCTAGGTTGTTGACGTATGCCAGGAGGGGTAAAAAAGTATTTGAACATGGGCAGGGGTCAGGAAGTGGGGCCGGCAGTTAGAGGTGAGTGCGGGTCGTTTTGAGCCTTGGCATAAAGGGTATAAAAGAACGTTTTGGCTTGATGGGCAAGGCAGCAAAGAAGTCTCAGGAGTGAAGCAGGGAGGAGAGAACCGGTGCTCTCGAACTCACCTGGAGTTTGTTGTTATTTCTTTTCGTTTTTGCTATTCCTCTTATCTACGTTCTTATGTTGTTGTTATTGTAACTCCCTGGATTTATACTCTGTTTTGAGGTCTTATTATCAATATTACAAGTAGGATTTCCATTGTGGGTATCTGGTATTGGCGTTCTCTGCAGGTTTTGGGGCTAGATACCTAACAGAATCATTCAACCAAGTTCAAGTACCTTTTCTAGCTCGGTATTATTGGTTAAGAAGAAGGATGGCAGCTGGAGATTTTGTGTTGATTACTGTTCATTAAACAAAGTTACTATCCCCAACCAATTTCCTATACTGATTGTGGAAGAATTATTGGATAAACTTCACGGGATCCAAGTGTATTTGAAGATTGATTTAAAATCCTGATATCACCAAATCCGTATGAAAACAAGGAATAATGAAAAGACAGCATTTCGTACTCACGAAGGTCTTTTTGAATTATTGTGATGTCTTTCGGACTAAGGAATGCTTAAGCTACATTTCAAGCTATTATGAACAAAATCCTCCATCCTTTTTTGCATCGGTTTGCTCTCGTTTTCTTTCAGTTTTCCACTTAAGCAAAATTTTCATTTCTGGATAGAAAAGTTAAGTAGGAGAATACCCATATTATTTTCATTTTTAACCCAGTTCATAAATAAAATTTTGCGTTGGCTAATTTGAACGCAAAGAAACTAACCTTCTCAGGTGGGAGATCTAATCCCAAATTGCCACGAGCAAGAATAATACCATCTGCTTCTTGTAGTATATCATCAAAATGGATTAATCCCTGGGAAGGGAACACAAAAGTCCGCATGCATTTAATTTAGCATAATTGCACGTTGATATATAAAGATAACAATCTTACTACCAACGAATGTGATTCAAAAATGAGCTAACAATGACTAACCTCTATACTTTCTATCTTTGCAAATATTTGTGTTTGGTTAAGGTCACCTAGGTTAGAAAGGAATTGTCGAGCCTGCATAAAAATATAATTTAGCCTTCTCCAATCCTCCATTGTAATCGTCAACATAATCAAATCACCCGATGTAAAATTATTGGTTTAAAGTGAAGACTCAATGCAAGGAAATAATACTTGTCGAACATCTTCCGCATGTCTAGCATGTGACAGAGAGAGGAAGTCAATCTTGTTTTTTACTCCCCATGTAGCTATTACCTAAAATCACCAAATCACCAGTAAAACAACTGCTCTACCAATGATATGGTTAAAGAAACTGTCTTAAGGAACATAACAAATCAAAGAACAAACCTCTTTATCTTTGTCAGAAAGTGTTGGAAGATCAATGTGAATTTCAGCAGCATGCAAAGTGTACATTGATCCAACCAACGTGGCAGAGTTCTTTACCACACAAACAACATCATCTCCTTTCACTTCGGAAACCTGATAAATTACAACAGACGTACTTCAGCATGTCATCATTTACAAGGAGCCCTTACTACTTTGAAATATAAGATAAAGTGGGCCGAGAAAGGAAGAAATATTTTTCTCACTAAAGATCATTCGAACATGAATTTAAACTTCTCCATGTAAGAAAATATATGTATAATAGGCTCACAAGAATTTTAGCTGTGAAAAAATTATTGGTGATCCCTAACAATATGCTCTGTTACCTCCAACCAGACAGAAGTTGTTTCACTTCCAGTGAAGAGGTACTGACCAAGAAAAATGGTGTCTCCTTTCTTAACGACCTATAAAAGACAATTTCAACCTTAGTATTATGAAGGAGATCAATGTATAATCAATGTAGTGAGGAAAACAACACTTGAATTTTATCGAGTTTTACTTCACAAAATATCTTTTTTTAATAAATTAAAGGATACTAAAATCTTAACCTCTTATCAATGGTTAACGGAAAACTAATATTCTTCTCTGCCAAATGTTCCAAAAACATATAGAGTAAGGTATCTGACTAAAACCAGTAAAACTCCAAAGAACTCCAATACAAAGTAATGGCAAAATAACACTGGATAGCTAACGAGCTTGACAACTCAGTGATGATATGATATTTGTTAAGGGACGACAAACTGATAGAATCTACTACAAATATTATTAAAACTACGATAATCTCTCGAGAAGATCTCTCAAAGAGCCAAATACAAAGACGACAACTGTTTGAATGAATTGCTAGAGGCCTAACATATCCTATTTATAGTAAACCTAGGATTTAACCTAATTTAGTAAATAATCTCTATTAAGGCCCAAAAGCCCAATACAACTTAAATAACAAAACAGAATTATATTTAATAAAGCAATAAAAAGGGATCCGTCACTTCTTGGTTCGCCTTGAGTAAACTTTCAACGACCTCGGGTTCGTATCAATACTTCCCCCCCAAAGAGCCACCTTGTCCTCAAGGTGAAAGTCCGGAAATTGGAGCTCTAGATCTGCAGCAGACTCCCAAGTAGCGTCGTCAGGAGTGGATCCTTCCCATTGTATCAAAACTTGGCGCGAACCTCCCTCCTGCGAGGACTCTCGTAAACCCAAAACAGCCTTGGGACAAACGAGCATGCCTAGATCATCTCCCACCAAAGCCGGTGTAGGGAAAACGAGCCCAGAGGAACCAACCGCCTTGCGTAGCACGGAAACATGAAAAACCGGGTGAATCCTCACCGTCTGTGGTAAGTCCAACCGGTACGCCACTGGCCCCACCCGAGCCAACACACGGTATGGCCCGATGAACCGTGGTGCTAACTTGGGGTGTGTAAATTTCGCCAAGGAAGACTGGCGGTAGGGTCGGAGCTTAACATACACCAAATCGTCCACATCAAACTGAACATCCCGACGCTTTGCGTTAGCACGTTCCGTCATTAATTGCTGTGAGCGCAACAAATTTGCCTTAAGCCTCTCCAACATTCTATCACGTTCCAACATTAAAGAATCCACTGTTGCCACCGGACTAGCCCCATAATCATAACCCAAAATGGTCGGCAGAGAACGCCCGTAAACAATTTCAAAAGGAGTCATCCCCATGGACGAGTGAAATGACGTATTGAAACTGAACTCAGCCCAAGCCAGCCATCGGTACCAGGCCTTCGACTGTGTCAACACAAAGCATCTTAGGTACGATTCTAAACAACGATTCACGACCTTAGTTTGGCCATCAGTTTGTGGGTGGTAGGTAGTACTACGACGTAGCTGAGTCCCAGAAGCCTTGAATATCTCTTCCCAGAGGAGGCTAGTGAATATCTTGTCACGGTCCGACACGATACTCTTAGGCACTCCGTGGAAACGGACCACTTCTCTGATAAAGACCTGTGATACTGTAAGAGAAGTAAATGGGTGCCTAAGGGGTATAAAGTGAGCGTACTTAGAAAGTCGATCCACCACCACAAAAATAGTGTCATAACCTTCAGAACGGGGAAGTCCTTCGACAAAATCCATCGAAATTTCTTCCCAAATCCTGTCCGGAATCGGTAACGGTTGCAAAAGACCAGCTGGCGACAACGATAGATGTTTCGCTTGGACACAAATCGAGCATTCGGCTACAAATGCGCGGACGCGAGCCTTCATTCTAGGCCAATACACTTCTTTAGCTAGGCGTTGGTACGTCTTTAGGACCCCGAACTGCCCCCCGATGGCTCCCCCGTGGAACTCACTGAGTAACAGAGGAATCGTAGGTGAAGTCGGAGGTAGCACCAACTGGCCCTGGTATAATAGCACATCACCCATGACGGAGTAACCTGGCGGACTCTCCTCTCCTGCAACCACAGCGGTATAAATAGCAAACAACTTTTCATCTTCCCTCACTTGTTGAGTGAACACTGATGTGTTAACTCCAACCACACAACTCAACATGCTCAACTCCCCGGTCGATGGCATACGAGATAGGGAATCTGCCGCTCTGTTTTCTAAGCCTTTCTTGTATTCAATATGGAAATCATAACTCAGTAGTTTCGCTATCCATCGCTGGTACTCTCCATCAACTACACGTTGTTCTAGCAGAATTTAAGGCTCTTCCGTCCGACGTACAATAAAGTGGTGTCCCAATAGGTAAGCTCGCCAACGCTGGACTGCAAACACGATAGCCATCAGCTCGCGCTCATAAACCGACTTCACGCGATGGGTAAGAGGAAGGGCCTTACTAAAATAGGCTAACGGTTGCCCCTGTTGCATCAAGACTGCACCCACGCCAATACCGGAAGCATCAGTCTCCACAACAAACAACTGATCAAAGTCTGGCAATCGCAATACTGGCACACTACTCATTGCATGCTTAAGTCTCTGAAAACACTCTTCCGCTGTCGGGCCCCATTCAAACCTTCCTTTTTTTAACAGCTGAGTCAATGGAAAAGCCATCGACCCATAATTCGCCACAAAACGACGGTAGTAACCTGTTAGCCCGAGGAATCCCCGTAAGTCTTTAATGTTTTTAGGGCTTGGCCAACGGACCATGGCCGCAATTTTCTCCGGATCGGCAGCCACTCCCTCAGCAGATATAAAATGCCCCAAATACTCAATCCTGCGCAGTTCAAACTGACATTTCTTGGCATTTGCCACCAAGGCATGTGTTTGTAACACTTCAAAAACGCTGACTAAGTGATCCTTATGTTCATCGATGGTCACACTGTATATCAGGATGTCATAAAAAAATGCTAGCACAAACCGGCGTAGGAACGGACGCAAAATCTCATTCATAACTGATTGAAATGTTGCAGGAGCGTTGCGTAATCCGAAAGGCATGACTACAAACTCGTAGTGGCCCTCATGAGTTCTAAAAGTTGTTTTGTGTACATCGGCCGGCTTAACACGTATTTGATGGTAACCCGCCTTAAGATCAATTTTTTAAAACACCGTCGCCCCATGCAACTCATCTAATAATTCATCAACCAGCGGTATCGGATACTTATCGGGCACTGTTGCTTGATTCAGGGCGCGATAGTCGACACAGAAACGCCAACTCTCATCCTTCTTTTTAACCAATAGAACTGGACTTGAAAACGGACTCGTGCTGGGCCGGATAATACCTGCCAATAACATTTCTCCCACTAATTTTTCAATCTCGTTCTTCTGGTACTGTGGGTACCTATAAGGACGTACATGTACGGAGTCCTTGCCTGGCAATAGCGCAATAGCATGGTCGCAATTACGTTGTGGAGGAAGACCTGTCAATGATTCAAAAACCGATGAGTATAAACGGCACGAGTGTAGTTCTCGCGGTACCGAGACAAGTCGTAGAGTTCGGATCGCTTCACGACGGTATCGGGGTTTCAATCATATTCAGCTCGACCAGGAGCCCCTGCTCCTCGGGACGTAAGGATTTCATCATAGATTTCAATGAAACCTGGGCCTTGACCAGTCGTGGCTCGCCCTGCAATTCGACCTGCCCTAACCCCAGCTTGAATTTCATTTTAAGCGCGCGATAGTCAAATTCAATTTTTCCCAATGTTGCTAGCCACACAACGCCCAAAATCACATCCGCACTACCCAAGGGTAAGGGCAAGAAATCATTCACTATTCTCATCTTGGCCAACTGAAGTTCCACATTCTTACAAATGCCAGCAGTTCTCACAGAGTCCCCAGTACCCAACATAATGCCATAATCATCAGACGGTTCTACCGGTAATTTCAATTTAGCAACCATGTCCTCGGATATGAAGTTATGCGTAGCCCCACTATCGATTAATACTACTACTTCATGTCCCCGTATCGAGCCTGTAACCTTCAGTGTTTTTGGGGAGCTCAGTCCTGCCATTGAGTGCAATGAAAGGGCTGCCATATTCGGTGTATCCACCATTTCCTCAACAAATGCATCTTCGAACGCACATTCTTGGGAATCATCGTTTCTTTCATTTTCCGTTTTTCTATTGCATCACGTCGACAAGAATCTCCAGAGCTTGCGCCTTTTTCTTACACCGTGCCCCGCACACGAACTTCTCGTCACACCTAAAACATTGCCCCTTGTCTTTACGATTGCGGATCTCACTATCTTTTAAGCGTTTATACGGGATGGTGGGGGTGGGGTTGTTCGACGGTGTTGATCGGCTGGAATAGACTGAGGCAGGTGTGATGGTTTTTAGGTTCGTACTTCCTGCTACTCTTGTACTCATAGTACCCGAACCGTGCTTGGTTTAACCGCTGACATCGTGCTAACTCCTTTGGCTTGATTTCAAAAGCCGTGTCATCTTCAATTACTCGTGCCATGAATTTCTTATCCTCGGATTCCGATCGGTCTCGCTTTTCTCATTTCACTTCGTATTTACGCCTTTAGACCACTCTCCCATTTCCTTCCAAGGCACTCGCGACCGATATCGCGCGATACCCTTTGCATATTTCTCAAACAACCGGCGATACTCCTTGATCGCTCCCACTTGTTGCGACTCATCAAGTTGGCATATTTATTGTCATTGATCGTTGGTTGGAAACGATGCAATAGCAATTCTCGAAACTCCTCCCACGAAGCAATCGGAGCTCGATCCTCTTTATCATAGCCATTCCAATGCCTCCTTCCATACACAGTACATTGCATCGACCCTTTCATGTCCCGTCAACCGATTTACCCGTAAGTACCTTTCCACTCGCAGAGCTCACCCGTCCGGGTCCTCATCGATAAGACCTTTAAACACCGGCATTTCTAATTTTCGTAACCGCTCTATCAACAGCTGGTCCATCCCATCCGCTGCTCTCCCGGTCCCCTCGGTCACCACGTTCTTGCTCGTCCCTCCAATCCTCCCGCTCGTTCCAACCGGCATGCGCAATCGGCCTTTCATAGCCTGTGCGCACCTTCCTCTCCTCCGGAAAAACATTCCCCCTGCCATCGAACCGGCCATCTCCCCTTCGCTCGAATTTCGAACTCATATAATTGTCCCCATCGGTCAAGCCACAAAAATTTTCCCTCCGGTCCACCCCGGCTGACCCGAACCTGCTCGTACCACCCCGGCCCGACCGCCCAAGACCACGGTGCCGCCTGCCTGACCGCGCCGCGCGCACTGCTCACCACCACCGCCGGCTCCGCCCACTCACCCCACTGCGCCTGTGCCCACGCCCCACTCACCTGCACCCCCGACCACATCCCCCGACCAGCCCCGCTCACCCCCGCTAGGGCTCGCGCCCCACTCGCCCACAGGCCCCGACCACCCCCGCTCACCCGCGCCTGCGCTCGCGCCCCACTCCCGCTCGCCCGCGCCCGGTCCGCCCCAGCCCGCTCGACCGCACCCCCAGGTCCGATCTCCCTCGCGCCGGCCCACACCGCCCTGGCCCGCTCCCTCCGCGCCCGTTCTCGTGCCGCACCCGCTCGCCACACGCCCCCCAGCTTCGGCCCCCAGCCCCGCCGAACCGACCACCCCCCTCAACTCTTCCGCCGCCGACGCCCGCGCCCCGCTCTCCCCTTCCGGTTCTGCCGCAACCCCCTTCCCTTTATCCGCGACAGTTGGTTCGGGATTCGACGGTTCCGGTTTGCGTTCTAAAAGCTTCTGTATGTTGAGATTCATCTGTCCAAATTCCTGGTCCATCCGACTCCCTATAGCTGCCAACTGAACCTCGAACTCTTTCTGTTTTTTTAGCATCTCGGCACCATTTTCCTCACACTCTTGCATCCTGGTCTCCATCTTAGTACTCACCATTCCCGGATCAGCAAATGGCTCTGATACCAAAATGATAGAATCTACTACAAATATTATTAAAACTACGATAATCTCTCGAGAGGATCTCTCAAAGAGCCAAATACAAAGACGACAACTGTTTGAATGAATTGCTAGAGGCCTAACATATCCTATTTATAGTAAACCTAGGATTTAACCTAATTTAGTAAATAATCCCTATTAAGGCCCAAAAGCCCAATACAACTTAAATAACAAAACAGAATTATATTTAATAAAGCAATAAAAAGGGATCCGTCACTTCTTGGTTCGCCTTGAGTAAACTTTCAACGACCTCGGGTTCGTATCACAAACCTACTCGGATCTCCACATTGGTATGATATTGTCCACACTTTGTTTAGCCAATGTGGGATTACTACATACTTTGTTTGTATTCCCAACAATACTAAAAACTGATAAGAACCGAATAAGAAATACAACAATAGTGAAATAACAACTAGTTACTCAGCACATTTGAGAGTACCGGTTGCCTCTTTCCAAAGATACTAAACCTTACCCAAAATCAAGCCTCTCCCTTCCTGTCTTATCATTACTTATAACCACAAGGGGATGCCCTCCCTAACAACCTCTAAGGAATTTTACCGTGTACCCCTTCTAGAATAATCAATGGAATTAGGGGTCTAGCTAGCATATATATCTGCTTCCATAAGATACAATAAAAAATCAGGATCTTGTGCAACAATGAAATGAGACTATCATCGTTACACGAGGATTTTTTTATTAGAAAACCATTTTTTCTATCAATAAACATCAAATTGCAACATAGAAGTGGAGTATGAAGTTCGGTAGTATTTTCCAACCTTTGAAAGTCCATCATAATTTATAGGCAGTAGCACCGAAGATGCATCTAGTTGTTGATTGGGTGTCAAAACAACAAACTCATCTTCCTGAAGAGAAATGGATTTTTCAGTTCTATTGACAACCAGCACCTCAGGACCCACTGTATCCAGCATAACCTGGAAAAAGAAGAAGAAGAAATGTTAATTTCCTTTGTAACACTTGCACATAGAAAATTGAATCCAATATCTCAGTTATTCTTTTGCATAAACTTTCTCCTGCATTAAAGAATCTTGATTTGACAAAGTCACTAAAAACATGCTACCAAAGTTCAAGGGGGTGTTTGTTTGCCATATTTAAAAAGGATTTAGATTGAGTTTTTTTGTAAGTAGTCGAAATAACTCCTCATTTCTAATCATTCTTTTGTTTATCTACTCAAAATGATTAATCATTGCAAATACTTGTGTCTTAACTCCTCTAGTATTTGTCTAGACCTCTTAATTTTTAACTCCTGAAAACACCTCCCAAGTGAAAATCAAATGTACAGCCAAACATGCGGAAGTTGAAAAGTAACATACAGCGCAGAGCTTTCTGGTGCTCTGAACAGCCGCCTTCAAATTCTCCAAAGTGTGTTGATGGTAATCCGGATCGCCCCATGAAAAGTCGAACCGGGCAACTTCCAGAACAGAAAAAGAACAAAACAAGAGTGAAACAAGGTGAGGACCCATTTGAAGTAAATACAGAAAGAAGGAAAGCACACCGGACATTCCAGCCGTCAAACAAGCAGAAATAACTTGGACGGACCGAGAGGTAGGGCCCAAAGTACCCACAATCTTCGTCATTGCGGGGAAGAAGCTCTGGAACAAGCAGAGAACAACATGAGGAGCACTCAAATGCAGAATCCACAAGTGAAGTGAAAGTAGTAGGAAATGCCCAAAGAAGACTTACGGCTTTGGAAGGCTCCAAGATGGAAGCCATGCGAATGGGCTCCTCGAGGAGCAGGTGGTTGGAATGCATGTTTTGTGTGGAAACTGGGAATGGGGCAAAGATGAATTTAAGCTCTCAAACTGTAACAAACAACAAAACCAGGTTCCGCACTTGGAGAATCAAAACAACAATCTTCCACTTCCCCAAGCAACTGCTGTATTACGCTTTCCTCACAATCATCCCCCCATACATTCTTTCTTTCTTTCTTTCTTTCTTTCTTTCTTTTTTTCTTTTTTAATTCAACCATTTAAATTTATGAAATTTCCATCCTTATGATTTTCTATGGGCTGACCATGCTATAAATATGGATACTCAGAGGTTTATAGTATACCGAATTTATTTCAATAGTACATTCTACCTCTTCTATTATATTTGTAGTATTATTTCTAAAATAATCTATCTATAACACATGATTTCCATCCGTAATAGAAATAGAACTCTATCACTCACTGAATTTTATCGGTGATAAAATTTAAATTTAATTTTCTGTTACAAATGAATTAATTTTAATTTTGTGCTATAGATAAAAATACTTTTTTTTATTATACATTCAAAATTCTCTTATATATATGAATTTTTTTTTATATTCTTGATTTCAATAATTGTTACGAGATATACTGTCTGATCTTATAATATTTAAATTATCAAAAAATTGTGACTAAAAATTAATTTTTAAATAAGTGGTTGCATACTATTATTTATGTATGAGATGATGTTGTATCCTCAAAAAACAATAGATATTAAAAAGAAAAGTATTACATTCTCTTGTTCTCGTCATGTTTTTAGTATATAAATTTATTTTTAATACGAGTAATCCTATCTAATTTTTTTTTAGGATCACAAAATGATGTGAATAAAGTAGAATGACTTTTTTTTCACACCACTTATTGTCTCTATTGGAGCCCATTGGTTTGGTTGTAGACTACTTCTGAGAAAATAAAGCATCAGACACAAAACCACATTAAGAAAAGGAAGGTAGTGAAAATTACCTTTAAAATTATTTATCAATTATCTTTTCTTAAAATTAAAAAAGATATATAAATAAAATCAATCACGACCAATTTTGACTCTAACAACTTGCAAGTGCATATCATTAAATTTGCTTTTAACTAATGAAATGAAAATAACATAAACTCATCTATGATTAATATCATTGACTCTCTTCCTCTTAAAATTTAATATTTAAATCCTTAGACTCCACATTTATTGTATCAAGAACATGACTTAGCAAATTCTTTTTAATCGATCAAGAGTAAGACATCAAAAAAAAAAAAAAAATCCAAGAATACATGTCATTAAACTCAAAAAGGGTTTTGTCATAGGTAAAATTAAGTTTAAAAGATTGTGCAATTTGAAAAAAGGCCCAAAGCTCACGAAAAAGGCCCCGAGCCAAACGAGAGGCTGGGGTCCAAGCCTACACAGCTGCGTAGGCGACGTAGACAACATGGGTGATATAGGCAACGCAGGCGACAAGTCGGATTAGGCTAAATATAAGCTATCAAAGTACTACATAATGGATAAGACTAAATATAAGGTATACAGTGATACAAGTTTGACAAAGCTATCTAGTGCTACATATTGCAAAAGGCTAAGTATGAGTTATCTAGTAGTACAAGTTGAATGAGGCTAAAGGTGAGATATCAAGAACTACAAAATTGATAAAGTTAAATATGACAGTAATACAAGTTGGATAAAGCTGAATATGAGCTATCAAGTAGTACAAGTTATAAGGTTAAAGTTGAGCAATCCAATAGTACATAAGAGATAAGGCTAAGTATGAAATATCTAATAGTATAAGTAGGATGAGGCTAAAAGTGAGCTATCAAGAACTACATAATGGATAAGATTAAGTATCAACTATCCTATAGTACAAGTGATAAGGCTAAAAATGAGCAATCGAGTAGTACATAAAAGATAAGGCTAAAGTATGAGTTATTCGGTACTACAAGTTGGATGAGGCTAAGGTCATGTCTTGTTCACTGGTTAGAATCTAGATTTTCCGGAATTTACATTCCTCGAAATGGAGTATCGAAATAGAATTCCTTGAAATCATGCTTTACAATGTTTGGTTCACTTGATTCATGTTCCAGAATAAAAATATTTTGTTTGGTTCAATATGTTGTTTCTCCGAAGTGGAATTCTAATAAATTATTATAAATAATAACAATAACAAAAACTTTACGAAATTCTTTTGTTTGTTGTTATAGCTACGCCTACCAAGTAATATTGATAATAATAGTAGTAATAATAATAATAAATATTATTTTTAAACTTTATAATAACAATAATATATATTGTTTTTTTAGTTTATAATTGTGATAATAATAATAATAAATATTATTTTTTAACTTTATAATAACAATAATATATATTGTTTTTTTAGTTTATAATTATGATAATAATTATTGTTATTATTATTTTTTAGTTAATAACATGTTACATTTGAATTAACATAGTCGCAAACAAATTTGTTAAGATGGTAGAAAACAAGCCAATTTAAACAGAGCTCTACTGACATCTTTTATATCTAATAACTTTGAGATTATATGTTTAAATCTCCCTTCTTACAATATTGTTGTGTAAAAAAAAAAAGGTAGATTGATCTTCGCCTATAATTATATATTTTTTTGTTAATGTTTTCGTTTAAATTTGTCTACTATCTTTTGTTTTTATAAATCTTTGACGCTATTTAAAAAATATATATATTGCAGTAAAAATACATAAGTTATAATAAAAGATATTAACAAATAAAAGTTATAAAATTAGACAAGAATAAAGAATTGAGATTAAAAAAGACCCAAATTTATTTGATAGGTAAAATTATTGATATTAAAATGAATAAAAATTCATTTGTGGTTAAAGGACGTGAAAAAAAAAGATGGGAAAGGAATAATGAAAATATATAACAAGAATTTAGGGACTTTTTCATGTATAGCAAGATAGGGTAAAATAATTACATGTATAGCAGATTTTGAAAAATAATTCGTGTGTAGCAGAATCTTCAAACTGGCCTGGTGAAATGACAAAAAAGCCCACGTCGAAATAAAAGAAAACAACCCACGTCAAAATATGCTCTATCAGTTTACTTTTGCCCTATTATGCCTAAGTGATAGAAGGCTTATGTATCGGTGATAGACGGTTAATGCATAGATGATAGAAAGATTATGTATAAGTGATAGAAGGTTTATACCTAAGTGACAGAAGACTTATGCATAGGTGATAGAAGGCTTATGTAAAGGTGATAGAAGGTTTATGCCTAAGTGATAAAAGACTTATGTATAGGTGATAGACGACTAATGCATAGGTGATAGAAGGATTATGTATAAGTGATAGAAGGTTTATACCTAAGTGATAGAAAACTTATGCATAGGTGATAGAAGACATAAGTAAGGTGATAGAAGATTTATGCCTTAGTGGTAGAAGGTTTATGCATAGGTGACAGACAACTTATGCATTGGTGATAGAAAGTTTATGTCAAAGTGATAGAATGCTTATGATAAATGATAAAATGTCTCTACCTAAGTGATAGACGACTTATGCATAGGTGAAACAAACGTCAATTGCATACACGATTTATCACCTAAAAAAATGAGTGACTTCTATCACTTAAAAAAAATGAATGACTTCCATCACTTACAAAAATGATTGACTTCTATCACTTAAAAAGATAGATTTATATCACTTAAAAAGATAGACTTCTATCAATTAGAAATTGCATTCTCTAAACAAAGTTGGGAAGCTAGTCATTATTGAATAAACTGAAGCAAACTTAAGTAAAACCTTTTTTAGACTAATTAATAAAATGTTATGTTCAAACTATTGAGAGATGATGTTCACAAACTATTGAGAGATGATGTTCACAAACTATTGAGAGATGATGTTCACATACAAATTTAAGAATTATCAGTCAATTTCGGAAAACGACAATTGATTTCAAATCCAAAATTGCAGACGATAAATTTGCTCCACCTCTAGAACACATTCGTTCGCAAATTGAAAATCGTCTTTAGATTCATCCTCAGAATTGGAGTTACCAGTCAATTTTATGGTGATGTTGTTGCATTTTTTCTTTTTCTTCATTTTTCTTGCCGAAATTTTTGATGGGCAAAGTTTAAATTGGGCGTTTGTGTGTTCTGAAAAATGGGAAAGTAAAATCTTTCACTAGGTTAGTTGATGAGATTTTCTATTTTGTTTTCAAAATATTGGAATTGGAGATGGGCACATTTTTGTAATAGCAAAGTGAGATTCAATTACAATCAATCCGAGACGGTTGTGCAAAGTTGACTAATGATTCTGAAATTGGAGAATGTGTAAAAAAAGAATGGGGTAGAATAGGAAATAAAAAAGAACGAATTAAAGTTCTGCTATATGCGAAATATTTTGAAAAAAATGCTATAATTAAAACTGACAGGCAAGAAACTGCTACCTAGAGCAAATCCCCTTTTATTATATATTTCCATTTTTGGGAGGAGGAGGCGTGAATAACGTGAGAAACGTGTCACAAAACCAATTTTCATATAGTTGCTGATCTGTATCTTTCTTATGGTCCCTACATATTTACTATCAATGTCAGCAATATGTCCCTTTCTAACTCCGAGTTTGTTGAGTTGTATGTGGATGTTATTTAACGTGGGAAGTAATAATATTACTTAGGGTTTTCAAAAAAAAAAACAAGAGTAAGTAATATTACTTGTCCATTTCTAGCATCTTTAAGGGGTTTTTTGTTTGGTATATTTAGGTAGGATTTAGTTTTATGGTTTATTAACTCATTTTTTAAAATCTAAATTCAAACGATTTTTTACTAACCTCTTATTATTTTTACTTTTAAAAATAACTCTACTTCTAACCATTCATTTTTAATCATTCATTTATAACTACTCAATCATTTATAACTACTCATTTTTAATCATTCATTTTAAATCAATTAAAATAACCCATTTTTAATCACTAAAAATAACTACTCAACTCATTTTAAATCTATATCCAAACAAGGTTTTGACTCTAACTTTTCTACAATTCTCTATTTTTAACTACTCAATATAATTCTTTAAGTTAAATCCTACCTAAATATATCAAACAAACAACCCCCTAAGGCTTATAGTTTTAAAAAGAATTTAGTTTCTATAATTAAAAGATAATTAAAATTTAGTGATTTGAAAAAAGTTATAATTTAGTTCTTATAGTTTTAAAAATTAAAATTTAGTCCCTATAATTTTATAAAACCTAAAATATAATCTTTATCATATGCAATCACTATCGTATTAAATACATAAAACTCACTATTCAAGTATAAATGATATAATTTTTTTTTGTTATATCAATCACTTGACTCATAACTCCATCATTGATATATGAATAATTAACTTTCAAATATTTAATTTGCTAATGATTAAAAACAACAAGGACTACTATTTAAATTTAAACTAAAATTCTAATTTTTAAAACGATAAGAACTAAATTCGATATTTATTCAATCTATAGGAACTATAATTATTAAAACCTTGCAAATTAAATACTAACTTTCTTTAAACCCTAAAGATTAAACTTAAATTTTGCACTAAATTTAAAAACCAAATCAAAATTTGAAAGTTAAAAAAATTAGGTTCCAAATACTTGTTTTAATTTATGAAATTTAACAAAATTTACTTACTTTCTTAAGAGAAGATGAAACCGAAAACCAAAGAATTATCCAACTTTAAAGTTCAATGACTAAAATAAAACGAAGATAAAATTTGAAAGACCAAAATAATATTTGAACTAAAAGGAAAAAACTATAGCTACTTATCAGTACAAGTACAAGTTTGAAAGAAATTGCAGCTCCTGTTATAGAAATGGCAATACCAAAAATAGAAATGAAAATAAACAAAAACATGAAATGGGCATTGAATTGAATGAATAGCTTGGAACAAAATTAATGTTTTGCCATGAACCCCACAGCTTCAAAATTTGGGAAAGCAAATAGTGTTTTATGGCCTCCCAAGTTATCAGACCACCTCAATCTCTAAAAATCATGTATTAAATTTAATTATACCTCATAAAAAAACAGTCACTTTAAAAAAGAATCATTCTTCAAGCTCAATAATCTTGACCACAGATGCATCCCCAACCTTCTGACAGACAACAACTCGGTCACGCGGCTTGATTACTCCAGCTGCTTTCCCATGATCAAGAGCAACTTTTAGAACCGACTCATTTGTTGCACTCGTAGACTCCGCCTAACAAATTAAATACAATCCAAAACCTTATGTCAATTTTATATTAAAACGAATAACAAACACAATCTGAAAAACATAATGGTATTGTCATTTTTTTTACTTCCCACGTATACTGACGTGACAATAGTAAAAAAATTTGAATAAATCAATATTCATTCGGCTCATAATTACAATTCAATCGCTCTGCAATTTCATTCCCCCTTAATCACCTTTCACCATCTCCATACACATTATTCTGTTCTTTATAATCATTTCTTTACACTCCAAACACAAGGCAATAGTTCCTCTCATAATTATTTCCTATATCCAAACATCGCTAACTCCCTTATTCCTTGCACTCCAAACACAGATTAATATTATCCCTATATTCCCATAATCATTCATGTTCTCCTTACCCCCAAACTGACATTAGTTCTTTTCGACTTTCAATGCACACAGACATGCAAGAACTACATGCATATAGACACGTCAGAACTACATTAATATGCATGTCGACTTGTCAGAACTACATTAATATGCATACACATGGGAAAATTTCATAATGCGGTGTGCGTGTCCATAACAAATGAAGTTAGCTCATCTCATCCTCAACCACAGAAGCACACTGGTATTTAAAACCTTCTTTTGGTGGTTCTGTTCCATTGTACATTATCCTTATGTGGCGGTGGTAAGTTGAGAGCTCGGGGAATCAATAAAAACTATGCGACTTAAATACAAGGTATGCTGAAGAACACCAACTTAAAAAATAAAAATAAAAAACAGGTATAGAAAATGACAATTAAGAACCCCTTGTGCAATTAGAAGTCCTCGTAAAAGGATCACAAATTAGCCGGATTCTGAATGAAACAAAAAGCATAATAATTCACTCTTCATCAACCCTATAAAGCAACGTGGAAAATGGAACTTACAGGATGTCGGGGATCAGCAAGCATGGGGAAGAGGCCTCTTACTATCAAGGACTGCCTAGCCTGAAAAGTAGATCAGACATAACAAATTATCAGAAACTATCAGTACAAGTGGCCTTAAAAAGGATTACAAGAATTCGCGGTTGTGGAAATTTTCGCAGTACACATAATTTAGTTAACTGATTCTGATTGTTCTTACAGCAGCCTTTAGTTTGATCTATGTGAATACGTAACTTATCGAAGATTAATACTCACCTCTAAAAAAGAGAATTATAAAATCACACGTACACGTATCTAAAGTAAGGTACTAAGGTTAACGAACATGCAACATGTAAAAAACAATCCATACTCTTAACTATTCAAGAGATGAAAGAAGAAAATATTTGGCCGCAAAATATCATTATTGCTTCACAATTGTCTTTGGTAGAGGACCAGGTTTATCGACACCATAACTTGGAAACTTGTATGCACTTTTTTATGTCACATCACCTGATAAATGCTCTTATTATAAAAGATTATCTTAATTAATCATTTCTTAAATGATTTATTTGATCAATGCTCGTTCAAAGGGTCCCCAAAGACGACTTTGTTGATAGAGACTTAGGATCTCCAAGTTATAGTCTCTTAGAGGTTAATTAGAAAATCTCTTGTTTTTTGGGTACAGACCTTGGGACAGGCAGGAGTGTCCCCGATTGCACGTATCGATTGCACATATGTAATGGAGCAAGCTTCAATTCCCAGCTATAAAAAAGTGGTCTTTGAACACAAACTTTGTTGGGTGAATTTGAGACGGTATACCACAATCTATTGAATTTGAGACACAACACAAACAGTTCAAATCATTTTTCTTTTATATTCGTGAGTGTTCAGGTCAGCTTACGTGAATGCACACCTCAACTAGTTTTATGGGGCACACCATCTTTTTTTTTATATCTATAAATGAAGTTTACGTACACCTCGACTATTGTCATTTGAATGTCAAGAAAACTCGTATGAAATTAATTCCTAGGTAGATGACCACCATACATTGAACCCATCATCTCTTTATTCTCCAAAACCCTCGTGACCACTAGGCCATTCCATGATGGCTCACAAGACACTATCTAATCCTACAACATTTGGGTTACAAGGAAACCAGTACTTTTATAGGTGGCCATTATGGATAAAACTCATAACTTCTCACACACATTCCCAAACACCCCCAAAATCATTTCCACGGATTCCTTTTAAGCAATTTGATACTTACTGTTTTCTTTTCTTCTTTTTTCTCAAAACACAAAAAAATAAGGCGCAATAGCGAGAGAGCATTGTACAATCACCCACTTGTACCTAGAATTGAGGCAAAATGCATGAAAGTCCATTTACTAAAGCACCCACACTAAGTGCAGGAATTTTTTATGTGTTAAAATCATCGTCTATGAATTACTAACAGTACATGAAATTTGCTCGAAATGATGTAAGAAATACCTCAAAGGCACCAGTAAAGCTCCACCTCAACTGATTTGTTTTCAGCCTAGGAATGACAACAGATATAACCGGCATCGTGGGCCGATATTTAGCAATTAATCTGCATGTTCGTACAGAAAGATTAGAAATCTATAGAATAAATGGCTGCAAAATTTTTACAACTTCAGCTAGCTTGAAGATCTAAGCCGCCCCCCATACCTTGCAGCTCTTCCAGATGAAGTGAAACAAATAATTACTGAAGCCTTCACCTTAATGGCAGCCCTAACCTAAAATCAGAACGAATCTATTGCATAAGAAAACCACGATAGAACAATAACAATTATAAAACGAAGATTGTAGCTAAAACCATTGAAAATGATATAAGAAGTCAGTACCGCTGAGGAAGCAATGGATTCCAAGTGCGTCATGGGTTCACCAACAAATCTGACAGTCTTCTTGAAATATAAATCTTGATTAAACACCTTCTCAGCCTGCAATTTTTGGAAACAAGAGCACCCATGGGGTAAAAAATACGCATACTTGGAAGAAAAGAAACCAAAATCATACTGTGAAAAATCCACAAATCCTTCAAATTTATAACAACGATCCTTTATAGTAAGCTTATAAGGTCAGAATCAACCATTAGGCCTAGCAGAGAACGGTCAAAATGTGATATGCATCTCTCCTAAAAAATTAAAAATAGTGACACAATTGCAGTGAATATGCATCAAGAACATAACTTGGAATTATAATTTTGGTCTTTGGAACATGTGATGTATTTTTTGAAACAAGGGTAACCACGTCTGTCTCTAGGCCAAGTACCGGAGACATCAAAGGAATAATGTCACAAGTGAGTCTCGGATCTTGAGGAGAGCATACCCTCAAAGCCCAAATCTTCAACCACCGTGCCGCCCCTTGGGGACAGAACATGTGATGTATTCTGACACCACAAAATAAAAAATTAATGATGTGAGAGGTTGGGCAAATAACAAAAATCCTGAACAGAAACAGATCTCAACAATCACAAAGCCAACACATGCAACTATAAATGATAAATAAGTTCCTCATAAAACAAGTTCCACATAACATGCCAGCCACAGACACATTTATTACCTCGGCACAAATCTTACCAACAGTTGAAATTGTCTCTACTGGATACTGTCCACGAAAAGTCTCAGCACCCAGAAGAATTGCATCACTTCCTGTAACCATGAGGAATAGTTCAAACCAAAGCACATGTGAATAGTAAAATGACCAAGGAGTTAAAAATGTCTTCTTTTTTTATAACTGAGAATCGGAGCTTCGCACATGTGAATAATAGGGTTATAAATCACCTTAATATATTCAAATTCCTACGGTCTAAATATTCAGTCAGCATTTCTAATATTTCTCAACATTTCCATAAGAAAATTGTCCTCTCATATTGATGTTAAACCCTTTGATTTAAAAAAATGTAGAGAAGTAGTTGATATATACCAAATCATAAATAATAGAAATAAGGGGGAGAAACAGAAAGTAACTGAGTACCAAATTTCAAAGAGTACAGGTTGTTAAGAATTAGACATTTGAAGCAAACCAACAATTTCAGGAAAAAGGCCATGTATCATTTATCTTCAGCAGAATATGCTTCTCATTATTATAGCAGAACTTACCATCAAGGACAGCATTTGCAACATCAGTAGCTTCTGCACGAGTAGGTCTTAAATTCTCCGTCATACTGTCCACAACACGAGTAACAACAGCAGGCTTGCCAGCCATGTTACACTTGTAAACGGCAGCTTTCTGAAATAAAAACACCTGAAATAAATGGAGAAGTGGTCAGAAAGAAGCTTACCTTGAGCCTTAGAACCTTATCGTCACAATGAGAAAAAAGTTATATCCAGACCAAGGTCATTAATAACTAATAAGTGAAAAGGATTCATGAGGGAATGTTGTAATTGCAATACACTCGGACACATGAATTTGGAGTTTCAAAAAGACGACCATGCCTATATGGCAATGGCATTGTTCCCACCAAAGTTTTTTTTGTAAATATCCAAGCTTTGATTGATAATAGAATAAAAGAAAATACAAAAACATAGAAACGGTTGGGCCCATAAGAAAATGAGGAGACTTAATAAAAACAGTCTCCAATCAAGAGATATAAATGCATACAAAATAATTGGAAAAGAGCTAAGTAAGTGTGGCCCTAAAGAAACATAAAATTTAATGAGACTCCATATATCAGCACAAAACCTTTCCACACTTCTTAAAAAAATCTATTGTTTCTCTCCCCCAAGGTTTTGTGTTCCCATTAAGGTTTTGGGTATGCACTAATTTTAATTGGACAAGTCAGTTTAAAATTGTATAGCTAGTTTAATAGAGTTAAATAAAAGACCCAATGAAAATTAAAAGGGAAAATCATATCATAAGCTTGTGAGTAAGAGAATGTGATTTTCCAATGAGCTATCAATTCATCTATCATTTTCTTTTATAAAGAGTCCAACTATCATTGAAAAAAAATGAAAGAATACAAGGGCATACAAAAACCATAGCCAACAAAAAGGAACTCAATTAAAGGAAGGGGCTCCAATCAAGTAAAATAAGACTTACGAAATAATTGTGACACAATCGTGTCACCAAATGTCCAAAGAGAAACATGGAACCTAACACGGGACCACACATCATTAGGGCCTTTAAAGCCCTCTAAAGGTCCTATTGTTTCTCTCACCCCACAAGATAGTACTAACTCCCAGCCTACAACAAAATACATACCTTCTCTCAAAAGGGTCGATGGGAAGGAACTCACCAATCATGCCCCATAGGCATCTGTGAATAGCAAACTGCAGACCAAACACCCCAAGGCCCGAAAAAAAAATTCCAAACTGTAGGCACATAGGCACAACTCCGAAGGATATGTCTTCCACTGCCTTCCAACACAAAATGCAACACAAACCAACCAAAGAAGGGCATCTTTCTCGAGAAACAATCTAAAGTTTTAACCTTTGGAAGGATGGCCTACCAAATGAAAAAACTGCTACTTCTTTGGGACCTTCACCTTCAATAAAATAAGTAAGGATTGACCAATCACCAAGGAAGGGATTAACCAAGCAGCGGAAAAGAAAACGAAAAGAAATACTGTTAGTGGGTTTAGGAGACTAAGAGTAACCTCCACGATCAAAGAAGTACTCTTGAGGTATCCTTATCAAACATCAAACGACCAAAAACAAACAAAAAGGAAGAACTACCAATAAAGCCAACAACAGAAACCGTTGAATAATTAGTCGGCAAAGACAGATGGAAAAGACAAGGGAACACAAGGAAATAAGGCTCTATATCCCACCCACATTGTTTATAAGAAACAAAAGACATCTTCATTTTATGTGAAACATCTTCATTGATAAATTGAAGTGTTACAAAGGGAGGAGAAGACCAAGTTTTGAGCCTTGTTTACCATAAGATAACACGAAAAGAAAACGCAAGTATGTATCTCTTAGAAAGTTGGAACGTCCAACTTAAGATCAAAACAGGGGAAGGCTTGAGCAACTAAGAGATTATCTCATGAGTCAACTACACATCTAAGAGATGAACTCATATGTCGGGCATCAGATCTAGCTAGAGAAAGGGGAGGAAATGAAGTCACATCCCAATTCGACGCCAAGTGATGAAATGTGTGGATAAGACCTGCAACCTATCGCCAATTAGATCGATGATAGAGTAACGCAAGACACAAAAACGTTGGAATGAGTATTGTCTTGCTTGACTCTAAAGTTGTAATGATGAAGTAGAGAAAGAAACTCCCTAGGAAGACAGAAAAGAGCTTCTTACAGTTACAGAAAAACACACACAGATCACTTGCACGTCAGAAATGTGTTCAATCATAGGTCAACACCCATGAAGAGGAGTCTATAATCTGCTCGCCAAACGTCATAGGATGTAGTAAATATAAAAGCAGATTGTCACAGTTTCCAATACACATTCATAGATGACCTTTGACATCTGGCCAACACCATTGTCACGGGAGAACTACCAGTGAGACTAAAACGAAATCGTTGAAATTTTAATCCATAGCTAGCCCTTAAAATTAATAAATGATAAACAATACAAAAAACCAAAACTGGTTGTTTTGAACTAAACAAAAGAATGGAAGAAAGGAATCTTCAAGGAAATGTCCTTCCGAGGGTTTTTAAAAGTGTCTTTGACCCCACCCCACAAAACAACAACTCGAAAAGGATGAGGATTATGCTATGCACAATATTCCTATGCCAAAGAGTATTAGGTTTGTTATAATTACGAATCCTTAAGCTTCCCAATACAACATTATTTTCTAGAATTTCCCAATTGTCCCTCATGTAATAGAAGTATTCAACTCTCTTCCAACTAAACTAAGTATAAGGTGGAGAAGAGTGTGAATATTCTCAAGTCAAAAGACACAAGCATCAACTTTAAAATTCAAGCAACATAAGAACATCAATATATATATATACACATTAATAATTGGTGGAAATGAACTTGATGTCGCCAGACTATACTAATAGTGTCCTGACCTTCTCGGGTGGGAGATCTATACCCAAATTTCCACGGGAAAGAATAATACCATCAGCTTCTTGTAAAATCTCATCAAAATGAGTTAATCCCTAAAGATAAGATCAAGAAATAAGCAAATGTCTCAACATTAGAATCGCTTGACCACCCACCCCCTACAAAAAAAAAAGGAAATTAAAAATAAATACTATACTACTAACCTCAACAGTTTCAATTTTGGCAAGGATTTGGGTTTGGCCAAGGTCACCTAACTTAGAAAGGAATTCACGAGTCTGTATAGTAGCACAAAATCCATCAATTAGACTTAGATAATCCAGAAATAAAGGTGAGAGAGAGAGAGAGCTTGGAGTAAAAAATATACCTGTCGAACATCTTCAGCATGTCTAGTATATGACAATGAGAGGAAATCAATTTTGTTTTGCACTCCCCAACTAGATATAACCTGAAATTAACAGTGGTATATACTATGTTAAGTACCAATGAATAGAGATCAATAAAGTCTTCAAGGAGAATGAAAATATGCAAATCAAAAAGCTCACCCACCTCCTTATCCTTATCTGAAAGGGTAGGAAGATCAATATGAATTTGAGAGCCATGCAAAGTGAACAGAGATCCAGATAGTGTGGCAGTATTCTTCATTACACAAACAACATCATCGCCTTTGATTTCAGAAACCTGATCAAGTTTCCAGCAAAAATACAGTAAGTAGTGGAAATCCATATCTTTGACAAGATATTCGTCTACAATAATATTATTATGAGGTAGGTAGAGTGGTGGAATATATTTTCCTGATTAGAAATAATCCAGACAAGTGAAAATTCAATTCAACAAATGAAATGCAGCCACTATCTGAAAGAAGAAAAGCTTAAATGTGCTACGTGCAACCATGAACAAACTAAACAGGGAGGGAAAGAATTGGTAAAGATACTAGAAAGTTTTACTCACCTCCATCCATACAGAAGTTGATTCACTTCCAGTGAAAAGGTATTGACCCACAAAAATGGTGTCTCCTTTCTTCACAGTCTACAAAAGACAGTAAATAATTAATTTCTGATAAAGATAGCTAATATCAGTGGTAGTTGCATAGTCAAATTAGAGTGCTTCATAACACTTGCTCTATGACATGCTAGAAGCAATCAGTAAAATTAGAAAGTTAAATGAATCGATGGTGTTAGACTTAAATTAGATTAATTTCTAAAGTCAGTAACTTGTCCTGTATATTTTATTGAGACTTTTATCACACTTTAGTTGAATGTTTTAAGAAGTAAATTACTGAGATTTTTTTTTCGTTTATAAATGTCACTCTTAGGTTTCAAAACCTTTTTTCCATCTAGAAAAATACTTTATTCATTTCATTACTTAAGTCGTTGTTCAATTTAAATAAATTTATCAGCATCCATATCACAACTTCGTTGTTTTAATCAATATTTCTAGATGAGACATTTCAAATAATAATGGGTGTACAACCAATAAACATAAATATTCTAGGTGATACAAACAAGATTAAGAATGAATGACTTCAAAAATTTTAAAGTATTAATACTAGCTATTTTTTATTACAAAATGATCAACACATGGCGGCTTTTCTAGGACCTATCAAAAGTCAATTATAAATTGTTAACATTGCTCCTGGATATCATCAAAATATCAAGATTTGTTAGAGAAAGGCTATTTTCGATTGACAATGACATCAAGAGAACAAGACACCTTCCTCAGCCAGTCCAACTAACATGGTCAAACTACTAAACAAAATCAAACTCATTATTACTTTTCTCAGGGCACAGTCATCGTGAAAATAACAGCAGTATGGAGTTTCATACCTTTGAAAGTCCAGTGAAGTTTATAGGCAAAAGCTCTGAAGTTGCCTCAAGCTCTTGATTGGGCGTAAGAACAACCAAGGCATTTTCCTTAAGTGAAATTGGGTTCTTGGTTTTATTTATTACTTGCATCTCAGGGCCCACCGTATCCAACATGACCTGAGAAGAGCAGAAGACACCAAATCAGTATTTTTCGTATATAGGTTTATCACACATGAAAGTAAACAAGAAACACTAAGCAGAAATAATATTCCATGAGTAGAATATATTCTTGCATCTAACTGCACGACTAGCTCCTTTTCAAAATAAGCTTCCACACAGGGAATACAACAGAATTAGAATATAAACCATGTCAAAGTAGAAAAAGAACACTTGTAAACAATTTAGCAACCCAGTAAAATTGTTCATGGATGGGAACAGGGGGCCAAAACACATATATAGAGAGCTTCAAGATGCATATAGCAATAACATACAGCGCAAAGCTTCTTAGTGGTCTTCACGGCCGCCTTCAAATTCTCCAAAGTCTCCTGATGATATTGGAAACCACCCCACGAAAAGTCGAAACGGGCAACTATATATCAGCAAGAAGAAACAAAATCCATCAAAACATAAAGAGAAGGCAGCATAAGAGGGGGGCGATTAGAAATGAGAAACGTAAGAGCGATAAGAATACCCGACATTCCAGCCGTCAAACAGCCAGAGATCAAGTCGACAGATCGAGAGCTTGGGCCGAGAGTCCCAACGATTTTGGTCATAGCAGGAAAGAAGCTCTGAAAAAGGAAGCATACATACATGAGAGAAGAATGGAACAAAGCGGGTGGGTGCATAGATCGAAGAGAAAGCTTACATCCTTGGCAGGCTTGAGGATGGAGGTCATGTGAATCTGATCCTCGAGAAGCAAGTGATTGGAATGCATCATGGTTGTTCAAATTGGAGGCGATTGAGAACAAGTTGAAGAATGAAGAACAAAACCTGGTTCTGAAACTGCGCTTCCACTGCAACCAAAATGCAAATTATATATATATATATATTTCTTTTCTTTTTCGCCCTCGCTGTGCTTCTTCATCTCGCAAATCCTGAACTTGCTCTTCTTTTACCAATCTCGCGATAAATTCGCTTTTTCCGACAATTGTTCTTTTTTTTTTTTTTTATAAATTATAAATTTCCTCATATAATTCAAAAAAAAAAAAAAAAATTTGTTTCTATAATTTTAAAATCTAAAATTTAAGTTTGCTTTTGATATTTTTTTTCCTTCTGTTTTGATAACTATTTTGATTTATTTCTATTTTATAAAATAAACATTATACATATTTGATCATCTTTTTTTTTTTTTAGTTTTGTAAGAATTAAAAATGAAAATGATGTCTCATAACTTTTTTTAATTTTAATATAATAAAACAAAACTATTTTATAATATTATTCCTTTAATATATCACAGTTATATAATTAAACCGACCAATTCTTAAAATTAAATTAAATCAATGAAAGCAATATATATATATATATATATATATATATATATATCAACATATTAAGAATATACCTATTCATAATAAAATATAAATATTTATATAATCATGAAAAATATTTATAATGTTGGATTATGACGACTTAATTAATAAAAGTGAAATTATTGAGTCGTAAAAGTAAAATTATAATAATAATGGAGTTATTATTTAGTGAGAGAAGTTTGGGTGCAAGCTGGATAGCAAATATTCGTTGCTAAAATTATTTTAAAAAGAAACTTATTGGTCCAATGAAAAGATGTCACGTGGGTGGATAGCAACAAATATTTACTCCCAAGCTGGCACCCAAACTTCTCACTTATTTAATATTCATAGGTATCTCAATGGATCACTTGATGCATATGCATATGTTTAACGATTACTTAGTCATTTTTAATCGGGATTTTGTTAGGAATAAGTTAAATTAGAAAAGTATTTACACGAAAAAACATAGTAATCACAATCAAACATACAATATAATAAATACTCATCTTATGGTATTCTTATTAAATGATATTATATTAGTACATAATAGTGTATTAATAACATAAAATATTGTATTACATAATAGTGTACTAATACCCTAAATTATAATGTATAATGAATGTTAATTATATCGTATATTTGACTATGAATATAAATATTTTTAAAATTTACTTAGATATGTAATTATTTTATGAAATTCGACTATCTACCACAATTTTTATAACAAGATTACTATGATAAAAAGTAAGTTCAATTACAAATTTAACACTAAATTTTAAGCATTATTTAATCTAAAGAGAATTTTTATATAATAAAAGGAAAACTTTTACCAAATATAGGAGGTAGTGTGTTGGTTATTGAAAAGTTCAAATTAGCCAGGTTGTGGGTTACCAAACATGTTAGAAAATCAAAAGCTAGAAACGAAATAATTCTCAAAGGAGGTATTAGTATTAGTTTTTTGTTTTTGAAATGATTATAATTTTTTTTCAGAATGAAATGAGTATAATTTCCTAAACTCTACATATATACATATATGTATATAAAAATTTCCTATACATTAGCTCTACATTTTGATGGTAGTACCATAAAATTTTATTTTATAAATGAAAATAATAAAAATTAAGGGATTTTACGTGTATAGTAAAAAAAAAAATTAAGAGTATGAATATAATTTCCTATGTATATAATTTCCCTATACATTAGCTCTACATCTTGATGGTAGTACCTTAAAATTTTATTTTATAAATGAAAATAATAAAAATTAAGGGATTTTACCTGTATAGTAAAAAAAAAATTTAAAAATACCATCAATAACATTTTTTTAAAAAAATATTTCATATATAGTAAAAAAATGTAGCCGTCATGGTAAAATGACCAATACTTTATACTTCAATCAATTTTTAGCTGATGCATTCAATTACTTTTTAATTGATAGATTCATCAACCCGATGATAAGTTCAATCAATTCGATGATAGCCTTTTATCAATTTACTGATAGCTTTCAATCAGTTCGATCATAAATTGAATTAGTTTACTAAAGAAATTGGTATGATAGAATTTCTTAAAAAATGAAATTAGAATGGATTATAAATGAAATATTTTAAGAAAAATGTTATAATTATAATATGTGGCCTATAAGTTGTTATCATAGCAATTTTTCTAAAATTATATAGATTTTTGTGACACCTAATAATGCCACATCATTGAAAAGTAGAGTTCCACTATATATTCATACATAAGAAAGTTTTACTCTTTTTAAAATTTAAGCATACAACTACTATTCTAACTTGGAGATTTTCTTTTTAAAAACACACACATATTGTCAGATTTTGAATGATTTAAAAAATGATTTAAAAAAGAAGTATAATTTAGATCCTAGATTTGATAAAACTTAAGAAATAGATCAAAATGAGTATGTAGAGCTCACTAATATTATGTATGATTTAATAATTAAGACCCGTTTGATAACTATTTCGTTTTTTGTTTTTGTTTTTAATATTTTAAAAATAGATTTATTTAATAACAAACTTTAGGTTTTGTTTTTAAAATTTTAAAAACGTTTTAAATCTATTAAAGGAATTTTAAAAGCTTAAAAAAATGTAGCTTTTAAAAACAACAAGTTTTGTTTTCGTTTTTAAAAAAGAACGAAAAAAAATCAAGAATAAAGGGTACAAAACTAAAAAAATCAAAACAAAATGTGATATTTAAAAAAAAACAGTTAAAAAACATGTTTTTTGATTTTTAATTTTTAAAAACATAAAACTAAAATCTGTTATCAAACATATACAGATTTTATTTTTTAAAACAAAAAATCAAAAACTAAAAAAATAAATAAAATAATTATCAAATGGAGCCTAAGTCTTTATATATTCAAATGTTATTGAACATAGTTAATAATTTTTGTTTAATCAATCACTTAACTCAAATAATCTTTACTCTCTCATTGAATATAGCTAACTTGCACACATTGTAATCTATTTATATCAATATATAAATAGGCGCATTACATGCCACAGACACTCATGAAGCAAAATTTCACATTTAAATGTAGAATATGATAAAAATGAGTACCCTAAAATAGATGATATATGCAATAATATATAAAAAACCAAAAAATATACAATAACCCTCGAGGTGACTAGATTTTGGAGTTTGGAGAGGAGGGAGCAGATGATTCAAACTTCAACTTTGTTAATTGTTGGATGAGGAAGAGTCAAAAGAAAAGAAAAGAAAATGTTGTTTCTAAGTGCCTATAGTCTAAGGACGGTCAGTGGTACTTTGGGTATAGGGAAGCGAAGCTCCGATTTCCCAATTAAAAAAAAAAGTCACAAAAAAAGAAAAGAAAGTGTTGTTTCTAAGTGTTTACAATCTTCTTCTATTCATTAATAACAATCGTCCAACAGTTGATGATCCTATATTAAATATATGATACATTTTTCATCCAAGTTTTGAGATTAATATTCGCACCATCTAATAAATGATTTAGTTTGAATCTTCAAATCAATTTTTTCCACTCCAAGTAGCAATTTTTTTTTTTTTAAAAAATCTTTCAATACCTCTTGAAAGTTGTCGACAATAGCTTACTTGATGTGATTTATGTGGAGAGATAACAGACAATGACTCGTTTGTATGTAAATTTTTAAATAGTAGTTGCATGTAAACCTTTTCTTAAATATTTTATTAATATGAATATTTTTTATGATAAAATTTGTGTTCCATAGGTAAACAATATGTCATTTTCATTAATATTTATCATTTTATCTCTTCTAATTATTATGTTTTGGATTTTTTAATATCTTATTTATTTAAATATTTTTAATTTGAAAATGCATTCAATTATGATTAATTCATAAATTATATGATTATTATCAATTTATTTAGTTGTTTCTTGGTGTTAGACTATTATTGACTAAAATATTAGTTTGATCCAATTTTTTTTTTCTTCATATAATTGTATTTTCAAATGTTTTAGTATTTAAATGGATGTATATAATAAGTTCGAAACTAATTTTAATAATAACTTAATATAAATAAAAACTTATCGATTTAAAATTGAAAATTTATGAGAAATTAAATAAAATCAAATGGGACATGACACACAAAAAGAATTATAAATAAAAAATGGCCAATTTAAAGTTATAACAGACGTGTTGGAATTAAAATAGGAAAATGGTAGGAGATAAATAATTACAAATCTAGTCATTATTTCAAAGTATTTGTATATCTATTTTTTATTTTAAATTTAATTAATAATATTGTTTCAGAATACCTATTATACCCTCAACTAAATATCTTGAGGTATTGGTTTTTTTACAAATCGTATTTATGATTGAAATGTTATGGTGGCCACGTGGCGACTGCTACTATGCCATGTGGCTAGAAATTTATGAATTTTTTTTTCAAATCTTACTTTTTCACTTTTTTTTAAGTCTTTATAACTTTTTTGAAACAATTACGTTTTAAACTATTTTTTTATTTAATTTCGTCTAATTCATTCTTTCAAACCAAAGATTGTTTTTTTTAAAAAAATTACAAATGCTATTTGTCATTGAACTGCTATGGAGATCATGTTTTATTTAAAATTTGATGATTTTATTTATTTATTTATTGGGAAATTTTAATGTATGACTATTATAACAAAATAATTACAGTTAAATTTGAAAATATTTGCATTATTAATCAATTCCCAAGGTGAACCCGTCTTCTTCCTGTTTATTCCGACGTTTTTTCGACCATCTTTTTCTGTTTTCCATTCTTCTTCTTCTAGTGTTTTCTTTGGGTTTTTTCGTCAATTCCGACGATTTTCTTTGGATCTTTTTGTATTTTAGTGGGGTTTCTTCGATTTCTTCATGTTTTGTTTGTTATCATGGTACCTCTAATCTTCACAATAATCAAAGCGAAAGGCAACTTGAAACCCTAATATTTTGGCGGAGCTAAAGATAAATACTATATTAATTATAAATAAGTACTATATTTATAAAAAAGAATGTATTAATTATAAATAAATACTGCTATATTAATTATAAGTAGATACAGTATTCATAAAAAAAAAGTAATATTGTATTTATATAATACAGTATTTATAAATCCACAGTAATAATATTGTATTTATAAATAGTATCGTAAATTTTAAACTATTTGTACCTGTAGTCATTAATACATTTTAATACTATATTATAAATAGATATTAATATGGTATCATAAAAAAAATATAGTATTTATACATAAGATGATCAATACCACAAAAACAACGTTTTTTTTAGATTACCACAAAAACAATGTTAATCCATAATTTATATTTATTTATTAATACGTGATAAAAGTTTTCAAGTATTTTGACAAAAATTTAAAAAAAAAACCATGATTTGGTGAAATTTATTAAAAGACAATTTAAACGGAAATTGAAAAAATCAATAATGATGGAAGATTTTATTTAAAAAATTGATTTAAGGAGGGAGAGAGATAATTTGTGTCTTTTTTACTATAAATGATTTTGTTTTTAAAATGCGGTTAACAATTTTGCTAAATTTACTATAAATGAATAGTTTTGTAAATTCTTTTTTTATTTAACCTAATCATGCTGAAAGTCCATTAAAAAAATGCGTCAGAGTAGGACATGAAAAAGAATATAATCAAATATTAACTATTAAAATATAATGAATAAAAAAAAACTATTAAAATATAATCAAATTACATAAAAAAAATGAATAATCATTTTGAATAATTAGAAATTAGTGATTATTTTTATTGATTACAATAATTTGCTTAAATGTATTTGTTTGTTTGATCGAAAGAGTTGATGGCTTATTGGCGTGGTTGAAGCCAATTCATTTTTCAATCACAAATTTGATAATAAAAATTGGTATCTAGCTTTTATCTAATTTAAAAGCAATCGTACTTTTTTATACAGGGTTTATGTCAATTTGAATGAAAAACAAAAGATACGTTTGTTTAAAAAGATCCTAAAAACACTGTAAAAAAAAACCCAAAAACTCATTTGTAATAAATCTTTAAATTCCACATCCGCATAATTTATTAGGTTTATGTTTATAAATTGTAATTTAATTAAAAATAATATATCACAAACAAACAATGAGAAATTATCGCGAAAAGGTGGAGTTTTTTGGGGGACCTCCGTGAGAAATTGACGTGTTAAGGAAAACGTGGGCGACAAGGAAGCGTCAAAATGCCGCACAAAATCAATTTTTAGTAATAAATTCAAAATTATAAAACCCTTTGCCCAATACCCGGTCAGGCATTGCCCTCGCCTTAAGTTTTATTTAATAAAAAAGGAAATTGATTCCTATATTTAAAAATAAAAAAGGGAATTTATTATATTTTTCTCCATATTTGGTAAAATTTATCAATATTGACCACAATCTCTCAATTTCATCAAATTTGGCTTCAAATTTTTCTGTACATTTAATCGAAATTGTGATCAGACCCATTTAATAACCATTTTACCTTCAATTTTTTATTTTTGAAATTTAAGCCTACCATAATTATCATATCATATGTTTTCTTATCTACATCTAACCTATGATTATATAACGCGGTCTTAAATGTTTGAATTTTCTATTTTGACGATATGCATGGAGGAGGAATCTTACTTCTGACCTGGAGTTAATACAAGATTAGTTGAGTTAGACTCATTTTGATATTAAGTATTTAAATTTTCATATCTAAGTATTGTTTAATTATTTTTCTTTTTCGATATTCATGAGTGTTTGGGTGTTTGGGCCAATTAATGCATTAGACTATTTTTACAAAACAAACTCTTTGACCATCAATATTTAGTTGTTAAGGAAATTAAAATATATTAATAGGTAAATGACTATTATAATTTGAATTTATAATATTTGGATTATCTATTATTTGTCAATAACTTTTCAAAGTAATGGTTAAAATTAGATGGTGCGTCTTTATTAAAAACCCCAACATCAAACATCTCGAACGTGTTTGAATGAGTTAGTTTGAGTAGAAATTAAAAATTGTCGTAAAAAATTCGTTGGAATATTATTTTTATGTAGAGGAGTAAGACACAATAACTTATTTTTACATGAATTTAAAATAAGTAGTTATTTTGCGTATTTTAAAAAAAGAATAATTAAAAATGAGTGATTAAAAATAAATCATTTTGAAAAAAAAAGAAATAAATTATTGGAAATGAAGAGTTATTTTGAATAGTTATGAATAAATGATTAAAAAAGAGGAGTTACGAATGAGAAGTTATTGTAAATATTATGAGGAATTATTTCGAATAGGAAAAGTTAATAAATTCTCTCTAAGTTTGTCAAACAAACACCCCATTCTCTCATTCACTTAACTCTTTAAATGATTTATAATCAAATCAAGTAATTAATTTTTTTTTCTATTATAATGAATTTTTAATCTCTTTTATTCATTAAAAAACAATATCAAACTGTTTTTTTAAAGAATATCGAAAACTGTTTTTTAAACCCCCATAATTTTCCACTATGATGCAGTCAAATTAAAAAAAAAAACTTATATTAATAAAATTATTATTTTTCTCTAACCGTAAGAATCCGACTCTAAAAAAGTCCTAAATGGTTCTTACTCAGCGTGCATGAATTTAAAACTATTCAAAATAGTGCAACATGGAAGCATCTCAAACATTTATAAGAAAAGATAAAACCGTTCCAAAACCATAAAAGTAAACCAATACATTTTGTGCCTCTAGCCATAGTTTATTTAAAACAATTCTAAAACAAAACCAAGTCTAGCCAACATGCTGAACAAAAGATTCAAAATATAAAGAAACAGAGTAAATGTCGGTGGACTCCCATGATCCATCAGCTTCTCCTCTAGTCGCCCCGGTACTGTCCCAAGTTACCTAGTGGAAAAATCACAGAAAGGTGAGTACAAAAGCACTCAGTAAGAATCCCCAGCCGGTGTATAGTACACAAGTCACATCATCTAGCATTCTAGCACACAAGCAAGCAAAACATCAAACAAGCATTCTCACAACAAGTCCAATCAACAACATGCTCAAACCTCAAGAGTTTTTAACTCTCGGCGAAAGGATCAACTGTGGATCTTAAGGCGGGTTATCAATATAACCCCAGAATCTTGAGAGTCTCTAATTCTCGGCTAAAGTAATCAGCTCACTATGTTGATCTTGAACACTTAGGAGAGTACCCAAGTGCCGGGCTCTAGACGGAACAGAAAGGTGTTCTGATACACAAGTCCGAAGGAGCTTTCCTCTCGACATCTAATGCACATATGCACACACCGCATGCTCCTGCAAACCAGATAAATGTAGGTCTACACAAACTATGCCGGTCCAGATGCGCATGCTTATGACTCGGAAAGGTGTCCACTGATCCACATCAAGTAGAAGGCCCACCATACTGTGGCAGACTGCTCACACCAACGTCTGAAGCTAAAGGTCGTCCCAAGGCAGACTTTCACCAAGGAAAAGACCCTGCTCTAGCAGGCCACAGACTAGGCTTATGCCGCGGTGGTAGCTACTCCACATCCGGCTGCCGGGGGTAAGGAATCTGTCCTCATAAACCCGACCGATGAGGACTTGTACGTTGGTCCACTCTCAGCCTTTGGATGATGACAACCTAACAAGATCTAGGTAAGAAGAATGCACCCTAGAGCTAACAGAGTTCAACAACAACATTGCACAACAAACATCCAGAATACCAACAGTCATTGGAAACAGAATAGTGCAATTCATAGTACAACAATCTACATGCCAGGTCCTATCAGATAAGTCACAACAATCCTATCCACTAGCACATGCTCATACAACAAAAAACCTGCAAGAACCTATCCACTAACATGTTATGTAAACATGAGCAACAACCAATCAAACCTATCCACTAACATGCTCAGTAAAAAGTAATAAACAACAAAGATGCAATCAGTGGCAAGCCCAGCGTCTACACAACCCCGACAAGGAATCGCAATCAGTGGCAAGTGCAGGGTCCACACAACCCCGACAAGGAAACCTTACCTGAATAAATGGAAATAGAAAAATAACAGATATGCTCCTTGAGCTGCAAAACCAACATGAAACAACCTAGACATATTAATAACAAACAATTAATTAACATCTAAATAGCCAAGAAAAATCTAGGTATCCAACGAACAAGGCTTGGGAAGTTATCCAAACCGAAGACATCTCGGACAGTACAAGGCCTCGACAGGGCAGGAACACGGCTGACAGATTAGGGTGTGCGGGCGAGCAGGCTGCATGGAGTGTCGCTGTGCAAAAGGCTACAACAACGTGCAGCACGAAGCTGCAGCGAAGGCGTGCAGGTGAGCGACTGTGCTGGCGAGCTGGTGCGATGGCGATGTGGCTGGACGACGTAGGAGAACCGGGCGTGCGTGCAGGCTAGCTCGACGATGGGCAATGATAGGGCTACGATCGCGGCAAGGCGAGTACACAAGGGGCTCGAAGATGGGACAGAGGGGTTGTGCGAGGCTTGACGTTGCGTGCAGGCGTGGGCTGGTGATTGCGAGCGGCGAGGCTTGCGACTGTGATGGCTCGGTGAGGGTGATGGGTAGGTGGTCTCAGTGAGAGGTGATCAGCGAAGGAGAATGGGGATTCAGTGGTGGTATTTGCGACAAGGAAGGGAGAAAAAGAAGTTGAGGAATCGAATGACTTTGGTCTTTCCTGTTGATTGATCTAGAATATGCCAAACACAAAGAAACCTTTTCTTCCTCTTTTTCTTTTCTCTTTTAAAAAACTAATTAAAACCATACCCTTTCTTCCACAACCATTAGCCCTTAAACCCTTCAATCTGCAAAACTAACCTCGAAGTCCTGTAAAAAAAAAAAATAGCTCAACTGAATAAAACGCAGAAACAATCCCGAAGTCCAATAAATTACCGAACTAACCCTAGGGGTAAAATGATAAAAAATGTACATGAAGGCTAGAACTGACCTAACGGCGCAACGAAACATACCTGGGGAACTGAGATGAAAACCTGGACCGTTACACTAACTTTTATACATTAAAAATGATATTCCATTATTTTTATCCTAATACCATTAACCTACTATTTATTTCGTAAAACCATTGCATAGCATACTCAATTGTACACGTATATCATTTTTTTTTTAAAAGTATGATATATATCTAATACATGTTCTAGATAAAAAGTTTGATTAAATTTAAATTGAAAAATCCAACTAGAATACTATACACGAAATTAAATGATTTTGTAAAAAAAAAAGAAAAAAAAAAGGTTAAATGATGCACAATTTTTTGAAAAATAACTTGATATTACATTAATTATATTAAAAATTTGTCGGTCTCTCATTATTACAAAACAAAGTTTAAATTAATTAATTAAATAATACAATTTATGAGGTCTTGAATCTCATATGAAATTAAAAGATTCAAGGCCTCACTCATGATCTCCTTGACTCTTCTCAGTCAACCATCACGATATGCACTAGTACCTAAAGAATGTTAAGAAAATAAAGGGTGAGTATATCAAAATATACCTAATAAGATCTCCTCTAAATGATATTCATGTAAACATGCATACATAACTTGAAATAAACAAATACAGGTATAGATAATATCACTGTTAAAAAAAAGTATAGATAATATCACTTGAATCCAAACTGACTCAACAACCTTAACCTCAATATCACTTATGTCCAAATTGACTCAACGACCTTAACCTCATGCCAAAACAATACTTCACAAATCATAGATTTCAACATCACTTAGATCCAAAACAGGCTCAACGTCTTAACCTCAAATAACTTATAACCACCTTGTACAATACAAACTTGTTCCAACTTACACAAACCTAATAAATAATCCAAACAAGACATTTATGATATAATCAAAATTACCAAACATGACATACACACACCATTAATAACTAAAATACCAAACACAACATGCTTATACATGTTATACAAATAAAATAAAGAGTATTTATTTGCTCTTAACAACAATAGGGGTATTAATCATCCATCAGTATCGACAGGTCCACAAAAGCAAAAACTAGGGTATTTATCATCCTTAAAGATTATTAAGTCTATAAAAGTAATAGAATGTCTAATATGGTCTTCAACTTGCAAGTTGTTATCCTTTGTTAAGAACTCAAATAATCATCTAACACTACAATAAAGATTGTCTTGGCGACGTTCAAAACCTTTGGCTAAGACCAAGAAACAGCCTTGGCTTGGCCAACATTTTTTTGGCTGTCAGACAAAACGTTGACATAAACTTGAGGTAACTTTTTTCGACATTATTCAAAACCTTTGGCTTTATGAAAAATCCATCAACGGTTTTATTGACCATTAGTTGTTATGTTTCAATCGATGGTACTAAAAATTGTCAATCATTCAATTTTGGCCAATAGTTATTATAATTGTCGCCTATCTTTATTTTCGCTGACGATCCAAAAATCTGTTTCGTAATGTAGCTTTAGCCAAGAATTTTTAATTTTCATTCAATTTTTCAAATGATCTTAAATGATTACTATGCAATCCACACCAAATGACTATGCATTTGGACATTCATACAATGAAATGATTCATAACAAAACAATGTATGTAAACAACAAAAAGAAACACTATCATTACTAGACATTATATCAAATATCAATTATATTACACATTTCAAAACAAAAAAGTATCAAAATATAAATAGTTATAAGGTTTCAACCTAAACTAGTACGTAATAAAATAAAGGTAAAAGAAAGACTTTTACAATTTACTTTAAGGTGAGTACGACATGAACCTAAATATAGTATGATGGCCAGTCATGCGTGGTAGTTTCATTGATGTAAAAAAAAATGGAAATAATAATAATAATAAAAAAATATAGAATTGCATTTTTATTTCTTTTAATTTTGAAAAAATGGGAAAAAGAAAGATATAATAATAATAATAAATTTCTTTTCTCTAAGTTGGAAAGGGAAAAGGGGGGAAAGTTAAAAAGAGGAAAGAGAAAAAAAGCTCCAATTTCTATTAAAACCACTTTTTTTTAAAAAAATTTCCTCCTTTTCTTCTTCGTCTTCTTTCTTCTCCATCTCCACCAAACCCTAGTGCCACTGTCTTCAACCCCAACCACCACTGCCAACCATTGCAGAACCCGCCGACCGGCCCACCCTCACACGATCCCCCTACCGCTCGTGCAAACCTATGTACGCGCACGTCCTTCTCCAGCCCGCGTCCCCACCGAGCCCTGCCCTGTGACGCTGCCGCTACCCCTCTCACATGTACCTCCACCGTCGTTCCGCGCCACCTGCAAAACCACGCCACCCACCTTTAAACCGTCGTTCTTTATTTGGCAGCTGCCGCCTGATGTCGACGATGAACGCATCGTTCTAGTGTTCGATTCACTCTGCCTTCGCAGCTGCAACTTCGCACGCACTGGTTTAGGGTTGTTCTAACTTTGGGTAAGTTTTTGCAATCTTGATCTTATGGTTATTCAATTCTTGTTGAATTTTGTTGATGATTTAGATTTTGGCAACTTGAAACTTGAGTTCGCGGATTCGTTGTTCTGCTTACCTCACCGATTTTGGGCAGCGGTGTTCATCGTCGGATTTTGGGTAAGTTTTGTGGGCTGATTGTTGTTGGGTTGAAGTTTGATAGAGATTTTTAAATGAGTATTAATGGCTGATTTTTGTTGGTTGTGAATTGGTAGGTTGTTGTGGTTCGAATTCTTGCTTGTTGGTTGCTGTTGGTATTATTGATAACTCTCAAGAATTGAGAGTTAAAGTAGCTTAATTTAAGATATTTATAAAAGAAATTAAAACAATTATCTAGGAAAGTTCGCCTTTTGTAGACTTAAACCATGCATAAGAGAAAATTTGGACAAAAGTCTGTCGAAAGAAGAATCGAACATAAAAGTGGAGAAATAGCACGAATACCAGTCAAATTTGGTTATCTTTTAAAAAAATTGATACTTGTATTCTGTTGTAGGTCACCCCAGTCAAGCGAAAGGAAGAAGGAAGAAGGAAGCTCGCGCCAACATCTCCACTGCGAAGTTTAAGCCCGCCAGAATTTAATAGAGGCGAACCTAAGTTCGATCTAGCCAAACCCTGCGAAGCCACAAGCCAAGATCAACGAAAATATGTCCCAAAAGGACGCGTGGAAGCAATCGGAGCTCTCAAGCTAATCTCAACCGTTTATCTTGTCGGCCCTAATGCACCCGACAAAGCAGATTTCAGAGCAGCCTTTGGTAGGAAGGATCACAGTGCAGTTTTTGGCAGGATTGAATCGCGGAGTAGGGGATAAAGCAAATTTGTCAGGAGGTTTATGAAAAGCACAAGGTCGATCAATTTTAGGGGTCGATTCCCAACGTTTTCTCTCTAGTTTTCATTGCTCCGATCTTATTTACGACCAACATTTTTACTTTAGCAGATTTCAGCAGTCGGAGCAATTTTGCCAAGCTTTGTTGTAGTTTTTTATTGCTGTATTGTTTCTTGAAGTTTTCTTCTTAGCACAAAACTTTGTAACCAGTTCTTCAGCAATTTAAGTGTTCGAGTTTTCTTTCATCTCGTTATTGTTTGCGAATCTCATTCACGTTGGAGCATGTTTCTTGCCTTTTATTTATACTTAAGCATGTTTTTTCGCCAAAATGAGTAGCTAAATCTGTTGTTGGAAGGTTAAGGGGAAGTAAGGAAATCACATAAGCGAAGGGATTAGCGAAGTAGAATTTTATGCATACGAACATTGTTTAACGTACATCTTGCTTATAGCCATTTGTATAAACTCTGTGTTGAGTCGAGCGACTGGGACGAAGCTAACTTGTATGCATAATTTTAGAAGCGAGCACTTAGAGATAAGGATCGCTTAAGACTAATTGTGGTGCAGTTGCTGTTGAACTCGAGAAAGTCAGCTAGGGTGTTCGAGAGAGCCGTTTGCCAAAGTTCGAGAGAACTTAAGGGTTCACTTTTAGCTTGAGCCTTTCACTAATTGCTGCGCCGAAGCAAAGCCCTGAAAACCTAACCTTTCATATGCCTTACCTATTTTGTTAACATTTCATGTTTCTATTACTCATTGCCCCATACCATTCACTCTTTTGTCACACTGGTTACCATTAACTCTCGCATGAAAACAAGTTTAAACACAATGAAAATCCTTGTGGAGAATGACCTTTACTTAAATTAAAGCTTTCTACAACAAGAACTGTGTATACTTGCACAACCATTTGGGAAATACACACACGCATTTGGCTTGAATTGTAGTAAAGATTTCACCTTGGTGAAATATAAAAACAAGCCACGTCATCATTCCTCGTGAATTATTATTTTTATAAATTGTGTGTTGATATTTCAAACAATAATTTATTCTGTAAACTTCTTTCAGGTAAGGACCATTTCTACTCGGGTTGTGTGGACCCTACTCAAGGAGAAGTTTACTGTATTATTTGCGTTACTTGGATAAAGTGTTGATATGTGCATGTTTGTTGTGTTCTTGCTATTCCATTGTTTTGTTTTACTCTGTTGCGGTGCTTCAGAATTATGGGGTCCCGGGTTAGCACCATTTGTATGTGTCTTAAATAATTTCTAACTGTAAGCACGCCGAGATTATGGGGTCCTGGTGTGCAAATTTCTTCCAATGCATGTTGTTGTTCTTTTCCTGGTATGTTGTAGTGATGACATGTTGGTTATAGCTAGTCACGATCAAGTAAGTTAGTATCCTACTAGGATGCTAGTTGAATTACCAAACATGTTTGGTGATCTGTTAGGACTAGGCTATTAAACTCTCTCCTGTTATAGAACTGTTTTACTGTCATCATCTATAGGCTGTAGAAAAAAAAAAATGTATGTTGTTCTCATTGGATCGGTGTCGTTGAAGATCTTTATCTCGCGCCAGATAGCTAGGGATGTGGTGTAACATGCCGCCCCCCAGCGATCCATTGATGTCTAGTGTGTACCTTTTTAGACGGGCCCTGATCATAGTGTACGCCTGCTATGGGAGGGTCTTAGCTTAGGGCGATAGGTGTGAACAGGCTGACTTGGTGCACTGGTGAGGGCCTCTAGAACCGTGACTCAGTGGACACCTTTCTTCGAGTATTTTAGGCATGTCGACCTGGACTAGGTCAGTTTGTGTAGGCCTACACCGGACTGGTTTCCAGCACCATGCGGTTGTATGCGTACACATGTTAGGCGTTAGGTAGATGGCTCAGTCGATCTAGTGTAGTCAGTACACTAGTAGAGAAAAGTTGAGTTTGAGCTAGATAGTCGTGTAACGAACCTCATGACTAGTCATATTATCTAGAACATGTGAGTTTCTCAAGGGCCTCACAAGAAATTCATGTAACGAACCTTATGACCAGTCATATTATCTAGAACAAGTGAGTGTCTCAAGGGCCTCACAAGAAAGTCATATAACGAATCCCATTGATAACCCTCAACAATTGAGAGTTGAGGGCTAAGTTTAATAGCAGTTCGCTGGAACTTACGCTACATCATAGCAAGAATTCGCTAAGTTTGTCGCTTAGCTTAATTATTTGAGCGAATTACAAAATCCTATAGTTTTCTATTTAGGACAACATTTTAGAGGTTTGCTTTAGCAAAAGTACATGAACGTGTAAATCTTTAAGTTCCATCTCTATAAACCTGATATTTTGTTTTTGCTCTAGCATACTAAGGGAGCGAAATGCAGAAGTGCTAAAAGCCTTTTGGAGCTAAGTGCAGTTGCTAAACGTTTCGCTTAAGCGAACTGAAATCCAGCGAGATGGGTTCTCGGAAAAATAGCTAAAGTGGAAGACGTGTAAAAATTATGAGAAAAACCTTTCAATCTCAACCGTTGCACGTGAGATCGTGGAGCAAAGGACATGCGCATGAGATCATGGAGTAGAGCCTTGTCTGAAGCAATATAAATAGCAACCTTTTGTCATTGTGAAAGGCATCATCCATTTTGTTGGAGAGATCATCGTCAAGTTTTCTTCAGACAAAAATCATTGTCATTTTTTATAGTTAGCTTAGTCGTTTAAGTTGTTTTCCATTTCCACTTGCTTAGCTAGTTGGCTCAGTAGTTAGCCAACGTTGAGGAGTAGAGCTAAAGCTGGATTCAGAGACACTTTGAGTGATTCTGATCAGACTTTTTCTTAACTTTGTTTCTCTTACTTTCATTTCAATATTTTCGCTTTAGCTTTGTTTTGTAAGCATACATTGTTACTTATTTAATTGAAGATGAACTTTTCTCTTTACTTTGCTTTGAATCTATTTATCATCATGTGTAGCTAAGATTTTAGTCGGAGGGAAATAAGCTAAGTATGTGTATTTTTGTAACGGCCCAGGTTTCTATCCCGGTTCTCGAGGAGCTTCCGGTTCAGATTCAGTGGTTCGGTTGGGCCGTTAGAGCTATTTTGACCCTTAGAGGTATTTTGGTCTTTTTGCTCCCTGGGCAGGATTTGTGGTTTTTCAGGGCTTCGAGGTAGCTCCTGCCTTTGTTGAGGCTTGTTTGTTGGTGGCTGCGAGTCCCGAGATGTTTGGGCTTTTCGTTTGGGAGTTCGGTTGTGATTCGGGTTTTGGGCAAAGTGATGGTTGTTTGGGTGTTTCCTTTGGGATTCGAGCCCAGGCCCTCAGTGTTGATTTGGGAGGTTGTTTTAAGTGAGATTTGTTGATTGGAAATGGTTGCTTCAGTCGGGTCTCGAAGGAGGAAGCCGGGAAATGGGATTTAAGGATTTTAAGGATTTTTGGAAAATTGGAAAATTGGGCTGTTTTATGTATTTGATTTGGGTGCTTTGTTTGATGTTCAGGCTGTTCGAGATCGTTTAGAGGCTCGAGGGTTGCTCGATGATTTGTGATTATTATTGTTGTTTTCTGCTTGTCCCAGGTAAGAATTTCTTACCGTGGTTGTGTGAACCCTACGATATATCTCGATTGCGCTTTGTATGCTTGCTGATTGTTATGAGCATGTTAGAGATAGAGCAGTTGATTGATTTCTTGCTAGCATGTTTGCCTGATTTTACATGTTAGTGCCATGCTAGGTTTGTTCTCACCAAAGATGCTTATGATTCCCGCTTAAGTTGTAGTATCATGCTAGGTATTGTGATTTATGTCGGTCATTGCTTGCTAGCCAGGAATCATTGATTTTGCTCTGTACTCTTAGATAGAGTTGTAGGGTTTGTCATCATCCAGAGGCTGAGCAGACATAACGTACTTTGTTCCCACTGATCGGGAGTAAAGTGTGCGAAGCATAACGTATCTTGCTACCCCCCGGTCGCCAAGGTGGAATTAGCTCAGGTCGGGAGTAAAGTGTGCGAAGCATAACGTATCTTGCTACCCCCCCCCCCCCCGACCCGCCGGTTGTGGACTTAGCTACCCACTTCGGCATTAGCCTAGTTTGTAGCCTGCTAGAGCGGAACCCTGCCAACGGTGTAAGCCTACCTTGGCCGGTTCTTAGCTTCAGGTCAGTGGATCAGGCTGCACAGATGATCGCCGAGGGCCTCGCTCTCGTGATCGCGACACCGCTTCCGAGTCATAGGCATGTGCACCGCCCGCGTAGTTTGCCCTTAGGCCCCGCATTTTACGCTCAGGCGAGAGCATGCGGTGTGCGCGCGCACACGCGTTAGTTGTTTGCTAGAGAGCTCCCCAAGCTAATGTCGTGAGTACACCATTCCTTCCGTTAGAGCCTGACTTCGGGTACTCTCCCGTAAGTCCAGATTAGTGCAAGGGCAACGAGGCCCTTGAGGACATTCTAGGGATCAGTGTATTCCCCTCGAGTGACAGATACCTCGGTGATGTCCCAGGATTGGTCAGTGTATCCAATCCCAGTTAGGCCGGAAGAAAGAGACTTCCGATGGCTCCAGATCTTGTTTTATGAGCTCGTTGAGCTATGATCTGTGTTGATAGTCGCTTGCTTGCATGTTGAGGTGTTAGATGACCTGATGTATCGTATTGTACCCCGGTTGGGGATTCTTACTGAGTATGTTTATACTCACCCTTATTTATCTTTCAGGTAACTTGGGACAACACCATGATGGCTAGCGGAGGGAGCTGATTGATCATGGGGAGCCGCCGACACTCTGTCATTTATTATTGCATTGTTTATTCAAAGATGTAGATGGACAGAGTCCTAGGGAACATTGTTTAAAACATGGTTTAAATTGTATTGTATATTTTTATAAATCTTGCCAAAGTTGTTTTACTTCGTTGGATTGTTTAAATGAAAACTGTTGTTTATGTTTTAAGGGTTCCCCCTTCTCATATGTTTTGAAAGGTTTTTAAATATGAGCACTAAATCGCTTGTTATCATATTTAACTTGCATGCTGAGTGAGAACCCCGGTTTAGGACCATGTTTTGGGTCCGGTTCGTCACAATTTTGCTTAAGCAAAGTGGGAGCAAGATGTCAACTATTTAATGCATGTTGTGTTGAAATACATTGTCTAGCTAACTATTGTATGAACTTTATTTCGCTTCCGAGAGAAAGGGAATAGAGCAACCTTGCATGTCATAATATTAGGTTTTGCTAAGTTCACTTGCATTTGAAAAGAAAACTTAGAGATAAGGTTCGCCTAGTGTTGATCGCTTGGTTTATTTGTTGTTTGAGTTCGAGAGAACCAAACTAGAAGCTCGACAGAGCCAACTTAGAGAGCTCGAGAGAGCCAAAGAGAAGCCATCAGTTGTTCGCTTCTTAGCGTAATGTCATTTCGCTTTAGCAAAATTCTCCAAAAAGTCTTAACCTCCTTCCGATGTCTTTAATCTGATTAGAGTTAGTTTATTATTCGTTGCATCTTAAGTATTTTTATCAATTGAGATTCACAAACTGAGTTAGCAAACTTATTTCAGCAACTTAGTTTTAGTTTCAACACATCAATATTCCCCTTGTTATCATAACTCTCTAATTTTCGCTTAAGTATGTTGTTAATCACTAATCCTTGTGGAGATGACTTTTACTTACTTTAAAACTTGCTACAACAAGACTGTGTATACTTGCACATCTTTGGGAAATCAAACACATTTCGCTTAATCTGAGTAGAGATTTCGCTTTAACGAAATCCAAGCTACCACGCCATCGTTTTCATTTTCTTATCATTTTAATTATTGTGTGTTCACGATTTACCAAACAACCATGACCAAGTAAAGTAAAAGTTAAGTTGAGATTAATATGTATTGCTAGCATGTTAGACTTTACCTTGTTCATTGTACCCTTGATGGGGAGTTATTACTGAGTATTTTTTTATACTCACCATGTCATCTGGTTTTTCCGCTAGGTAATCAGGGACATCATCGAAACGGTTAGCTGAGAGATGCTGAAGGGATCATGGGCGAAGCTTGCTGCGTCTGTTAGGATTGGTTATTAGAATAGTTGCAATTTCCATCATTCATTGTTCAACATACTAGAATAGGATTCCTGTTATTTCTTGAAACATAACGGTTTAACTGTTGGCATGGATGCCCCTTTCTTATTTTCTTCATTTATTTAATTGTTTGAGTTGTTTAAATAAACACCTTAGCCAAGGGCTTTTTATATTCATTTGAAATAAATTCAACAGGAGCCATTATTTGAAATTCAAATCTTGAAATTATGCATGTTTGTAACCATTTTTTGACGCATGACGTGGGAAACGTAGTTCAAAATTAAGGGTTCTTACATTTGGTATCAAAGCATAGAGTCATAGATTATGTAGACTGACCTACATAGTAGGTTGTAGTTTTTCCCATGATCTTCAGCATTCCAGTAGCCGTCAGGTATGTCGGGTTTTATAAGGGTTCAGTTAATGGATTTAGTGTCTAGCTTACATATTCTTGTGGTTTGTCTGTATGGTTAGTCCTGTGCGTGGACTAACAAGTTGTGATTTTTCAGGTGCAGATTGTGAGCCATATCCAGACCAAATACCCGAAGTCAGGAAAACGTAGCGGCAATAGCTGATGGCCACATAGTAGCCAGGGTTACAATAAATGTGCCATTTAGATGATGGTTTTGACCATGCTTGCCACGTAGATAGCGGAGACACAGGCGCAGTCCGCGCAGTTTTCAACTATGCTACAACAGTAAGGAGTGCCTTCAGCAGCACCACCACCCCCACCTGCCCTGTTAGTACCTCCAGCCCTAATGGTCGGGCCAGTGGTGAGAGATGAAGTTATGGAAGCTGGGAAGTGGATCAAGAAGTTTCTTAAATGGAATCCTTGGGAGTTTGATGCCAAGTCTAAGGACCTGAAGGTTGCTCAGAGGTGGTTAGCACGTATGAAGACCATATTCCAAAATATGGGATGCCTAGATGATCACAGGCCGAGATGTGCCGCTTATGTGCTGACAGACACAACTATGTGGTGATGGGAGTCCACCGATAGAGCCAGACCAGCAGGTTTTCCTCCAATTATGTGGGAGTTTTTCAGAACAAAGTTCATGAAGAAATACATCACCGAAGAGGCCGAACAAGAAAAGATAGCTGCCTTCTTGAATCTGAAGCAAGGAAGTTGGTCAGTGACTGTGTATGAGAAGATGTTTATAGAGCTCGGTTACTTTGCACCGTATCTGATCCCGATAGAGGAGCTTAAGATCAAGGTCTTTGTGACTGGGCTTAAGAGGGAGGTTGGATAGGATGTGCAAGCACAGAGACCGCAAACGTATGATGATGTTGTGGAATACACACTGATACGGTGGGAAGTACCCGCAACAGCCAACTGAAAGTTTAAGGCTTCTAGGAGAACTGGATCAAGAAGATAGCAACGCCGTTCAAGTCTGTATCAAGGTCAAGACAAGCGACCCCAGCAGTTTAAACAACAGGGTATGGGTAGACTATAAGAACCCGACTCTAAAAATAGTCCTAAACCCGGTTCTTACTCAACATGCATGAATGTAAAGCATGTAAAAAAAATAAGACATCTCTGATAAATGAAAATTCCTTTAAAATGAAAACATCCAAATATAACACGTTAAAATAGAAAATCGAGATCCTTGCCAGTAATTTTTATTAAAACATTCATTAAAAGTTTAACAACAAAATGCAACATCCTCCTATGGACTCCGTGTCCAACTACATGCTGAATCAAATAAAACATAAGACATAGACAGAGTGACGCTGATAGCTCCCATGATCAATCAGCTCCTCCGCTAGTCGTTTCGGTGCTGTCCCAAGTTACTTGGTGAAAAACCATAGAAAATAGAGGTGAGTACAAAAGCACTCAGTCAGAATCCCCAATCGGGGTACATTACGAAACATCATCTCATCTAGCATCCAAGTATACATGTAAATAGTTACAAGCATAGAATCCCTGGTTTCTGGCCTAATGATTAGCTCTAAATAACTGATCCTGATCTAAGGGGACAAAGTGCGTTATGTTCGATCTGTGGGGACAAAGTGCGTTATGTCCAATATGTGGGGACAAAGTGCGTTATGTCCAATCGTTGGGGACAAAGTGCATTATGTCCAATAAGTTGATCAACTCTCCAAACTGGTCCTAGGATAGCTAAGAGAGTACCCGGTGTCTGACTCTAAACTCAGAATGGAAGTGGTGTACACACGAACATAAGCCCGAGAGAGCTCTCCTCCCGGTGCATAACGCGTGTGAATGTGGTGACCTAAGGACGAACCATGCTAGTTTAGATACGCTTGCCTAAAGACTCAGAAACGGTGTCATTGATCTACTACTGTACAAGGCCCACTCCACTAAGCTGTAGCAGCCTGAATACCACCGACACCTGAAGTTAAGAACCGACCAAGGCAGGCTTGCATCGTTGGAAGGGTTTCGCTCTATCAGGCTACAGACTAGGCTTATGCCGTCGTGGTGAGCTAGACCACTCCGGCTATCGGGGGTGGGGTCTTGTTCTTGCTGGTCTGGACTGGTGGGGACAAAGTACATTATGTTCGCTCTCAGCCTCTAGATGATGACAACCTAACAAGTTCTATCTAAGAATGCCCAACCATGTTCACAAACAATCAAACATGTTGAACAACATACAAAACCTAGCATGGTACTATGAGATTAAATAAGAATCATATCGCATGCTGGAAGGACAAATCTAGCATGGCACTAACATGAGGAAACATGAACAATCATGCTAGTAGAATAGAACAATAATCAATCCTATCCACTAACATGCTCGTAAACAGTAAACATGCATCAAGAACAAAATCAATGAAGTATTGTAGGGCCCACACAACCCCGATAAGAAATCCTTACGTGGAAAACAAGCAAAAATCACAACAAGTAAAAGGTGCTCCTTGAGCTGCAGAGCCAACACGAAACCTAGGCAATAAACAACAAGCATACAATTAACATTCAACTAACTAATCGACTAAACTACGAGATTGACGAGGCTCACAAATTTAACCAAACTAGAGAGGGAAGGAGCTCACGGTAGCCTAGGGTTCTTGGACAAGGGAATGCTCTAGGCTGTAAAGATGATATCGACAAGAATAAAAGGGCTTGGAGAAGGCTGCTGCTCTAGGCTAGGGTGTGTACTTGGTGATGTGCCACAACCAAAGGGCCTCAGTTTGGGGCTATTTGCGGCAACAAGGATGCTCTCGACTACAAGGGAATGCTCTCGACAGTGGGCTATTTGGCTTGCGGTTTGGTGCTCCTCGGCTAAGGTTTGTTGTGCGACAACAAGGAGAAGAGGAGAGGAAGCTTTTCGGTTGCAATGGTGTTGCTCTTGGGTGATTCTCGGCAATGGAGTTGAAGGAGGGGAGAATCGGCCAAAGGGAAAGTGGTACTTGACTAGGGCTTGCTGCTAGGAGAAGATGATGCTTGGATAAAACTACAAGAACAAGAGCTTGAGGTAGGAGTTTTCGACAAAGTGATGGAGATGGAGAAAGAAATCGACAATGGAGATGAGAGAAGAGGAAATCGCAAGGAGGCTAGGGCTTGGAGAAGATGGATCGATAAAAAAAACCTTTTCCCTTTTCTTTTTCGTAAAATAAGTCTCCAAATGCCACGTGGCAAAGCCAACCTGCCTTCGAGTCCTAGAGAAGGAAATTTAAACCCCAATTTTCCTTTATTTAAATTAACACTCCATATCCCTATTCAACTACCCTTCGAGTCTCAGCTAAGACATCTTTTTCCCTTTTTTCTTTTTTAAATTAAAACCTCCAAAACTCTAACAATCCAGCTTCGAGTCCTGGAGATGGAAAACTTAAACAATTAGTTTTTACTTTTTCTCTTTTAACCAAAAGAACGTCCAAACTTTCTAAGATGCAACTCTAGCCCTGGAAACCTGAAACCGAAGAAATAACCGAACTCAGCAAATAAAAGAAATAGCCTTGATCCTTGGTTAATTACAAAATCGACCCTAAAGGCAAAATTTCTAAAATTCCCCTAAAGGCTCAAAGTGCCCTAACGGCCCAACTAAACAACCGAATAAATAATTGAACATACCTGGGGAATCAGAATAGAAGATTGGGCCATTACATAGACAACCGTTGTAGTGTAGACCGTGCAACAAGTACCACTTTGGTATTTGTGGGGCTTCTCCAAGAGCGTGCTATAAGTGTGGCAAAGAGGGGCATCTGGCCTGGGCATGTCCCTAGGGAAGAGTAGGTAAAGCCTAGCAGCAGAGTCATGTGTTAGCCACCACTAGTCAGGAGGTAGACAGGATCGATGCCACAGTTGCAGGTACACTATTAGTCCTTGATCACTATGCTTTTGTGTTGTTTGATTCGGGTTCGACCCACTTTTTTATATCTGCGTCCTTTGTGGGACAAGTTTGCTTGGAGCTAGAACCTTTAGGGTTCAAGCTGCGTGTTGCAACTCCATCTAGAGTCAGTATGTTCGCCTCTGAGAAGGTGAAGGATGGTCGGGTCGTGATATCCGGGGAGCTTATAGCTGCTACCCTCATAGTACTGCCTATGAGTGGGTTCGATGTGATACTGGGTATGGAGTGGTTAGCTGATAACCACATTATAATTGATTGCCACCAGAAAGAAGTCTTGTTCAGTCCGCCCAAGAAGAAAAGCTTCAAGTTTTAAGGTTTTAAGAGTGGATGTTTTTCACAGATAATTTCAAGAGAGAAAGCCAGCCGTTTGATAGCTCGAGGAGCTTGGGGCTATCTAGCCAAGCTGACAGTTGACAATAGTTTAGTGTTGTCCATGGATCGCATTCTAGTGGTTCAAGAGTTTGTAGATGTGTTCTCCGAGGAGTTTCCAGGCTTGCCACATCCGTGGATGGTTGATTTCACTATTGAGCTTGAGCAAGGGACTATCCCTATCTCGAAATCTTCGTATCAGATGGCGTCAATTGAGTTACAAGAGTTGAAGGTTTAACTACAAGAGTTGTTGGATAAGGGGTTTATTCTTTCTAGTGTGTCCCCGTGGGGAGCACCAGTTTTATTTGTAAAGAAGAAGGACAGATCGATGTGCCATTGCATTGATTATAGACAGCTGAACAAGGGTACAATAAAGAACAGATATCTGTTACCTCGCATAGATGTCTTGTTTGATCAGCTTCAAGGAGCGTCAGTATTCTCCAAGATAGATTTGAGGTCAGGGTATCTCCAGTTAAGAATCATAGATTTGGATATTCTGAAGACACCATTTAGGACGAAGTATGGTCATTACGAATTTGTGGTAATGTCTTTTGGTTTCACCAATGCACCAGTAGCATTCATGGACTTGATGGATTGAGTGTTCAAACCATTCCTTGACAGTTTTTTCAATGTGTTCATCGATGACATTTTGGTTTATTCTCGGACTGAGGAGAACCATGCCAATCATTTGAGGTTAGTGTTGATAGCTTTGAGGGAGAATAAACTGTATACAAAGTTCTCCAAGTGTGAGTTTTTGCTATAGTAGGTGGTCTTCTTAGGCCACGTGGTTTCTCGAGATGATATTTCAGTGGATCCCGCCAAAATTGAAGTAGTAAGTTCTTGGGCAGAGCCGACATCAGTCGCAGAGATTCGCAGCTTTCTGGGTTTGGCCGGTTATTATAGACGATTCATTTTCAACTTTTCTAACATAGTGGGGCCCTTGACCCAGTTGTCACGGAAAGTTTGCAAGTTCATCTGGGATAACGCTTGTAAGGAAAGCTTTGTGAAGTTGAAGAAAGCCTCAACCACAACCCCAGTTTTGACAGTTTCAGATGGGACCGCAGGTTTCACAGTGGTCAGCGATGCTTCACATAAAGGAATATGATGTATTTTGATGCAGCATGGGAAGGTGGTCGTCTATGCTTCCTGTCAGTTGAAGACTTATGAGTTGAACTACACAGTGCACGATTTAAAGTTAGCAGCAGTGGTTCACTCATTGAAGGTATGGAGGCACTACTTGTATGAGGAGAAAAAATTCAGATATTTATAGTTCAAATGAGCCTCAAGTATTTCTTCACTCATAAGGATTTGAATATGAGATAGATGAGATGGTTAGAATTGGTTAAGGATTACGATTGTGAGATATTGTACCCCCCCTGGCAAGGCCAACGTTGTGGCGGATGCGCTTAATAGGAAGACATCGCACTCGACAACGATGTGGACTGAACGACTTTTGTTGATTAGAGATGTGCAGCAGACCAGTATTGTATTGATAGTAGACCAGGTTACCGAGCACAGTTGACAGTTCACTCGTCCATGAGACAGAGGATTGTTGAGAGCCAACTGAGTGATCCAGAGTTAGCCAGGATTGTGACTCGGGTCAGACAGTTGGTGACCCAAACTTTGCAGTTGCTTCATATGGGAGTTTGTTGTATAGAGGGCATCTTTGTGTGCCAGCTGGCTCGGGACTAAGATCTAAGTTATTGTCTGAAGCTTATAGTTCCCTGTTTTCTTCGCATCCAGAAGGTACCAAGAAGTATCAAGACTTGAAACAGTCATTTTGGTGGAGCAACATGAAAAGAGAAATAGCTGAGTTTGTTAGCAAGTGCTTCACTTGTCAGTAGGTGAAGCCATAAAGGCAGAAGCCAGCAAGTCTGTTACAGCCCTTGAGTGTACCACAGTGGAAATGGGAAGAGATATCGATGGACTTTATATTAGGCTTGCCGAGCACCTCGAGAGGTTATACGATGATTTGGGTGATAGTGCATAAGTTGACCAAGAGTACACATTTTGTCCTAGGGAGGATCACCTACTCCTTGGAGAAATGGGAAAATTATTCCTTGACCAGATAATGAGGTACCATGGGGTACCAGTTAAGATTGTTTCGGATAGAGACCCTAGGTTCACAACTCACTTCTGGAGAGCTCTCCCGAAGGGGTTGAGAACCGAGTGCAGTTTTAGCACAGCCTTCCATCCTTGGTCAGATGGTTAGACCGAGAAGGTAAATCAGATACTTGAGGATATACTTCGAGCTTGCATCTTGGACTTTCTAAGTAGTTAGAACCAGTATTTGTACCTCATGGAGTTTTCTTACAATAATAATTACCAAGCAACTATTCAGATAGCCCCGTTTGAGGCGTCGCATGGTAAGCGTTGTAGGTTCTCTGTTTGTTGGGATGAGGTTGGAGATCGACAGTTGTTGGGCCAAGAGTTGTTATAGTTGACCAATGAGCCAGTTAAGAAGATCAGGGCTCGTATGTTGATAGCTCAGAGTCTCTAGAAAAGTAGATGTTATGTAGATGTTCGACGCAGGGATTTAGAGTTCGAGGTGGGCCATCATGTGTTCCTGAAGGTAGCTCCTATGAGAGGTACCTCGAGGTTCGGTAAGAAAGGAAAGTTGAGTCCCCGTTTTGTTGGGGCCTTTGAGATCCTAAAAAGGATCGGGGTAGTGGCCTATAATTTAGCCTTACCGCCTTCGTTGTTAGTAGTGCACAACGTGTTCCATGTTTCGATGTTGAGACAATATATAACATACCCTTTCCACATAGTAGACCATGAGCCTTTGTAGTTAAACCCTGATTTGACCTTTGAAGAGCAGCTAGTGCAGATTTTGGCCTAGGAGCGTAATTCCTTGCGTAACTGGGAGATCAGTTTGGTTAAAGTGTTATGGAAAAGCCAGAGAGTTGAAGAAACAACCTGGGAGCGTGAGGATGACATGCGTTCTCGTTATCCAGAGTTGTTTCAGCCTCAGGACTTTCTAGGGCGAAAGTCATAAAAGGAGGAAAGTTATAACAAAAAAAGAAAGAAAGAAATGGAAATATATATATATATATATATATTTATAGAATTTCATTTTTATTTCTTTTAATTTTGAAAAAAGGGAAAAAGAAAGATATAATAATATTAATAATAGATTTCTTTTCTTTAAGTTGAAAAGGGAAAAAAAGGGAAAGGTAAAAAGAGGAAAGAGAGAGGAAAAAAAAGAAAAAAAACTCCAATTTCTTTTTAAAACCTCTTTTTTTCTTCTTCTTCTTTCTTTTTTCTTCTCTATCTCCACCCAACCCTAGTGCCACTGCTTTCAACCCCGACCACCGCCACCCTCTGCTTGCCGTCGCAGAACCCGCCAACCGGCCCACTCGCACGCGATCCCCCTCCAGCTCACGCAAACCTCTGCATGCGATCCCCCTCCCGATCACGCAAACCGAGACCACCCCCACGTTGCCACTGCTATCCCTCTCAAGTGCAGCTCCGCCATCGTTCCGTGCAGCATGAGCAGCTTGCGCCACCCACCTCTAAATCGTCGTCCCTTCTCCGGCCGCTGCCACCTGACGTTGATGACTAACGCAACAACATTTTGACGTCGTTCTAGTGTTCAATTTGCTCCGCCTTCGCAACCCCAACTTTGCACGCACTGGTTTTGGGTTATTCAAGCTTTAGGTAAATTTTTGCAACCTTGATCTTGTGGTTATTCAATTCTTGTTGAGTTTTGTTGATGATTTAGATTTTGAGAGCTTGAAGATTGAGTTCGCAGATTCGTTGTTCTTCGTACCTCATCGATTTTGGGCAACGGTGTTCGCCGTTGGATTTTGGGTAAGTTTTGTGGGCTGATTGTTGTTGGGTTGAAGTTCGATAAGGATTTTTAAATGAGTATTGATGGCTCATTTTTGTTGGTTGTGAATTGGTAGGTTGTTGTGGTTCGAATTCTCGCTTATTGGTTGCTGTTGGTATTATTCTGTAAACTTCTTTCAAGTAAGAACCATCTCTACTCGGGTTGTGTGAACCCTGCTCAAGGCGAAGTTTACTGTGTTGTTTGTGTTGCTTGGATAAAGTGTTGATGTGTGCATGTTTGTTGTGTTGCTTCTTATTCCATTGTTCTGTTTTACTCTGTTGCTGTGCTTCAGGATTATGGAGTCCCAGGGTACCACCCTGTGTATGTGTCTTAAATAATTTCTAACTGTAAGCACGCCGGGATTATTGGGTCCTAGTGTGCGACTTTCTTCCAATGCATGTTGTTGTTCTTTTCTTGGTATGTTGTAGTGATGACATGTTGGTTATAGCTAGTCACGATCAAGAAAGTTAGTATCCTTCTAGGATGGCAGTTGAATTGTCAAGCATGTTTGGTGATCTGTTAGGACTAGCCTATTAAACTCTCTCCTGCTATGGAACTATTTTACCGTCATCATCTAGAGGATGTAGAGAACATAACGTATGTTGTTCTCATTGGGTCGGTGTCGTTGATGATCTTTATCCTGCGACCGATTCCTGGGGATGTGATGTAAAATGTCACCCCCGACGATGCCTAGTGTGTAGCCCTTTTAGGCGGCCTTGGTCATAATGTATGCCTACTATGAAAGGGTCTTAGCTTAGGGCGATGGGTGTGAACATGCTGACTCGGTGCACTAGTGAGGGCCTCTAGGACCTTGACTCAGTGGACACCTTTCTTCGAGTATTTTAGGCATGTCAACCTAGACCAGGTCAATGTGTGTAGGCCTATACCTGACTGGTTTCTAGCACCATGCGGTGTATGCGTGCACATCGCGTCTTGGGCGCGTCGAGTAGATGGCTCACCCGACCGTGTGTCAAGACAATCAAAGAGAGAAAAGTTGAGTTTAAGCTAGATAGTAGTGTAATGAACCTTATGACTTGTCATATTATCTAGAACATGTGAGTGTCTCAAGGGCCTCACAAGAAAGTCGTGTAACGAACCTCATGACTAGTCATGTTATCTAGAACAGGTGAGTGTCTCAAGGGCCTCACAAGAAAGTCATGTAACGAATCCCATGACCAAGTAAAGTAAAAGTTAAGCTGAGATTAATATATATTTCTAGCATGTTAAACTCTACCTTGTGCTTCTTTTATACTCACCATTTTTATGGTTTTTCCACCAGGTAATCAGGAACACCATCGAGACGGTTAGCTGGGAGATGTTGAAGGGATCATGGGCAAAGCTTGCTGCGTCTGTTAGGATTGGTTATTAAGACAGTTGCAATTTCCATCATTCGTTGTTCAGCATACTAGAATAAGGTTCTTGTTATTTCTTGAGACATAACGGTTTAACTGTTGGCATGGATGCCCCTTTCTTGTTTTCTTCATTTATTTAATTTTTTGCGTTGTTTAAATAAACACCTTGGCCAAGGGCTTTTTATATTCATTTATTCATTTGAGATAAATTCAACAGGAACCGTTATTTGAAATTCAAATCTTGAAATTATGCATGTTTGTAATCGTTTTTTAGCTAGCATGACGTGGGAAACGTAGTTCAAAATTACGGGTCCTTACAATTGACCTACACAATATGTAAGAACCCATAATTTTCTAACTATGATTCCCACCACATGCTAGTTCAAATATAATTATAAACCATGCATTTTAAAATTTCAAATTAAAAATCCAAAGATAATTATTCGTGTCGCATTTAATTTAAATGATAGTTAAAGAAGCCTTTGGCCAAGATAATTCAAAATCATTTAAATAATTGAAACATAAGTAAAAGGTATCCATGCCGCAACATTTCAACAAATCAGTTTAACGAAAATAATAGAAGTCTACACTTAGCATGACAATTGTTCAGATCGCGACAGTAATACCTGATTTCCTCGTGTGCGGACTGTGATTTACCAAAAGATGATGCTTAGAATTAATAAAAAGTAATGCGGGGTTTAAGATTGGATTGGGGTTATAACAGTTTAAGTAAATGATGTGAGAGAGAAAGGCTTGACTAAGGTACTCAAGGTGAACATTAGCAATGTTTGCTTCCGCTTTTGTTAGCATTAAACCCAACTTTTGTTGCGACTTAATGTTTTTATCAACCGGCATAACGTATGCAGTAGTTACACGTTTATCTCTAAACTTCGATTTAAAGTATGAAAGACTTAATACTAACCTACTGAACATGAAAATTAGCCTTAGATTGTTTCCTCTCTCGATTTACAACTTATTAGTGCGTGTGGATGGGTGGTCGACACTTACTATTAGTAATTCGTTCCTCATTAAACATGCTCCAATTATGCCTTCCTATTTCTTCTAACACATGCATTAGCTACACCATTTTTCCTTAGCATTGCCTTACTAGAATTAGTTCATATTGCAAACAATAAACATAGATAATGACATGAAAAAAAAAACATGCTTAAAATTCTATAAATCTATTGAAAAAATGAGTCTAACAATGAAAAACAGTAAAAAAAAGAGAGGTTCACACTCTCTTCTCTTCTCCCCCTCTCGAATTGGAGAATCCTTGAGGAGTGGCCATCAATCTTAGAAGGAAGAAAAGTACACATTGAAGCTGATAGACGTTGATGATGCGTTGCTCGGAAGGGACGACTTTACGAAGAGAGGGGAAGTTTTGCGTGGGAGAGGTGTTCGGCCTTGGGATTTTTCAAAATTAAGAATAATGTGTTGATTAATTTGGGAGAAATACTTCTCCACTCATGAACAACTAGAGAGACTCTACTTGTTGCTGGTGTGGTACAATTTGGAGCAACAATTTTTTTTAAATTTATTTTAAAAAGAAAATCAATATTAAAATAAAGTAAACAGGGCGGGATCAATTGAAGTTTGGGGAATATGTGGCTTCAAGTTTGGATTATTTGCAAAATGTCCCCTCAATTTATAATTAATCCATTAATTTAACTTATGCTTTAATCAGTCGAGGTTAGATATGTCCATGGGGAGGGGCGGAGACAGAGAATGACTTCCCCGTCCCCGCCACTTAATTTAATTCTCGTCCCTGGAAAAATCTCTGTTTTTTTTTTGTAGGATCCGGGAGGGGATTCTCCGGAGGGGATCGGGGTCCCCACGAGGATTTTTTCAATTTTTTTTTTACATTATATATATATATATATATATATGTATATATATATATATATATTTTGGACAATACTTTTAAATAATTAGATTTTCTTAGAAAATATTTATAAATTTCAACTATAATGTTAATATTAAAGAAAAATACTCATATGCATAGATAATTTCATCAACAAATATATTTTAATTTGAAAATGAAAGGGGCAAAGTATAGAAAAAAAATATTTTTTAAAAAAGTAAATGGGGCGGGGATCGGGGAATCGAGAATGGGGAATACATTCCTCGTCCTCGGCCCTGGTTAGCCCACAAGGAATTTTTCCCCCATCCTCCACCCCATTCTCGGCCTAACGGTGATTCTCTGCCCTATTAAAGGCGGGTCCCCGCAGAGAAACTGAACATCTCTAGTTGAGGTTGTTTGGCTATTACTTATCTTGGAAGAGACCTAGGTTCAAATCCTAGGTGTGGTAAAAAAATGAAATTATTTTTATTTTATTTTAAAGGGAAACATTTCTCAATAAAAATACCTTTAAAGTGGTTTGTCACATAATTCACCTTTGGAGATCGTGAAGGTGGACGATCACATTTTAATTAGTATTTTAATATTTAAAATCTATGTTTTTTTTTGTCACACTACAACATTTTATTTTTTAAAAAAATCCTACTATTTTTTTTTTACAACTTTCTGGTGGGGTGAGATAAAAAAATCCTACTATTATAACTTTAGATCAATGAAGTTTTTATTTATAATGAGCTAATATGAAATTCAATTTTGACTAAAGTTAAACTTCAAACTTAATATAAATATCAATTTATATGGGCTAAGAAGTTTAAAAGTACAATAGCTAATATAGAAGAAACTTTTATCAAAATAATATTTTAATCAATAATAATCTAACAATAAGAAACAATCCGATAAATACATAATGATTATTCGATTTATTAATGTTACATAATTAAACACATTTGCGAATTAGAAAATTTAAGCACTATTTAAATAAAGTAGATATTAAAAAAAAAGAATAAAAAAAATAATTACCAAAGAGAAAGTGACAAATATTAAAAAAAAAAGGAGATATTATGTGCAAATGAAAAACCAATTATATAATAATAAAATGTCAAAATAAAAAAAAAATTCACTACAACCCAAACAAGTCATTGTATTAAAAAAAAAAAGTTATTGTTCGCAACCCCTCTACAACAGTCGTATCCAAATGTGCTATTGTCTATGACCTCTCTACAAATAACTGCATCTAAATGAGTTATTATCTGCAACTTTTACAAATATGCACATCGAAGCAAATTATTGTCTGCAATCTATCTACAAACAATCACATCCAAACAAACGGTTACAACAACCAAATTTTTAAAACCACTCAAAATAATCCTTCATTTCTAATCATTCAAAACAATTCTTCATTTCTAACCATTTAAAATAACTCTTCATACGTAGTATTAAATAGATCGATCAACTCATCGTAAAAAAAGTGTTAGGAAACCTAGGAGAGGTATTTGTTTGTTAAGTTTATGGAGGATTTAGAAATGAGTATTTACCAACTTTTCATAAAAAGTCACATCCAAACGAGCTATTATAACTATTTAAAATAATAGTAATTTCTAATTATTCAAAATAACTTCTTATTTAAAAACCACTTATGTCTAATCATTCATTTCTAACTATTCAAAATAATTTCTCATTTCAAAACCATCCAAAATAACTTTTCATTTCGAAACTTGCCCATCTATGAGCATTATTAAATTTACTTTGATATTTGAATAATAATTTTATTAAGTTATTTGATAGAATAAAAATTTAATGTATATGGTTTTTTTATCATCTATATGCACATAACATTATGAATTTTGCGACATGAATGTGTACCTATAAGTAAAAAAAGATTATGAGTTTGATCCCGAGCCTCATTGTTGACTTCAAATTTTTTTAATGAATTTTGTATTTAATATTCTATAAAGTTATTAGATAAAATTAAAAAAAAATGTTTAAAATTAGTCCCTAGGTAAATTTGAGTTATAGGGATTTGATTCAATAATTTAATAATTTTAATACCATTAAAGATAAAATATAAATATATTTCTAAAATTGATAGAAAATGAGGTTCCATTTCAAAAAAAAAAGAAGAAGAAAGAACGAAAGAAAGATGTTAACTTTTTTTTATAAAAAAAGATACAAAAAAAAAAAATTAATTTAAAAATTTAAAAATGACAAATAGAAGTTTTTTAAACCCAAGTCCCCTAATAATTTTTTGGTTAAAATACCATTTTGGTCCATCAACTTTGGGGTTTGTTCCACATTGGTCCCTAGACTTTCAAATGTCCATTTTTAGTCCCTTGACTTTGTATTTTGTTCAATTTTAGTCCATTGACTTTGCTATTTGTCCAATTTTGGTCCCTAGACTTTCAAATGTCCATTTTTAGTCCCTTGACTTTGTAGTTTGTTCAATTTTGGTCTCTTGACTTTGCTATTTGTCCAATTTTGGTCCCTCGACTTTCAAATGTCCAAATTTAGTCCCTAGACTATAAAAAATGTTCAAAAATGGTCCTTTCGTCAAATAATTTTTTTTCTCACTCCTAAATTTTTTTCTCTCTCTTCCATCTTTCATCATTTCTCTTCTAAAAGTTTTATCTCTCTTAAATCCACATCTCTAATCCACTTCTCTTCTTTTTTTTTCTCTTATTCCTCCTCAATCCATCTCATCAAATTATTTAACATGAGATAATTTTTCTAAATAATAATTTTCCTACTTTGATTTGTCACTTTTTGTTTTCTAAAATTCATAGTCTACCATGGAACAAAAAAGAAAAAGAAAGAAAATAAAGAAGAAAAAAAGAAAGAAAAGAAGGGAAGAGAGGTGGATTGAAGAGAGGTAAAATTTCTAGAGAGAGAAATTATGAAAGATGAAAGAGAGAGAAAATAATTTAGGAGTGATAAAAAATTCATTTGACTAAAGGACAATTTTTGAACTTTTTTTATAGTCTAATGACCAAATTTGAAAACATTTGAAAGTTGAGGGACCAAAATTGGACAAATAGCAAAGTTGAGGGACCAAAATTGGACATTTGAAAGTTGAGGGACTAAAATTGGACAAACAACAAAGTTTAGGGACTAAAATTGGACATTTGAAAGTCAAGGGACCAAAATGGAACAAACTCCAAAGTCGAGGGACCAAAATGGTATTTTAACCTTTGTTTTTTGAGTAATTGGGAGAGAGAGACAAATACCAATTCTCAAGATTGACGAGTTGAATTGATTTTATTTTTTAACTTTCAATCAAGAATTGAACATGCAAATATTCTTTTATTTCAATAAATTAAATATTTAAAAAATTAAAAAAATTAAAAAATTAAAAAATTGACAAATATTAATGAAAATGAGAGATTATTTACAAATGAAACAAATTTTTTTTATTATAATGATTTTCTACATAGATGAAATTTAAAAAAAAAGTTCACAACTTCTACAAAATCTATATCAACAAGTTATTGTCTTTTAACTTCTCTGCAAACAAACTACATTCAAATAAACTTGTGGCTGCAAATCCTTCACAAAATATTCATATACAAACGAGGATTTTCTCAATTTTTAACTTTTTAGAATAACTCTTCAAACTAACTTTTTGTTAAAAATCTCATCTAAATGCATATTTTAAGAAGTTTGGTTAATTTATTATTATTTTTTTAAAAGTGACTATATATTGTAGGTCAACCCTTATTTTAAAAGGTCAAGCAAAATTTATAATAATAATAATAATAATAATAATAATAATAATAATAATAATAATAATAATAATAATAATAATAATAATAATAATAATAATAATAATAATAATAATAATAATAATAATAATAATAATAATAACAACTAAGGTCTCATTTGATAACAATTTCGTTTTTGATTTTTTGTTTTTGTTTTCACTTTTTTAAAAACAGGTTCGTTTGATAATCAATTTTGGTTTTTGTTTTTAAAATTTTAAAAATATTAAAGAAATTCTAAAAACTAAAAAAAGTAGCTTTTAAAAACAAGTTTTTGTTTTTTTTTTTAAAAGTATGAAAAGAACAAAAATAAATAGCAAAAAACTAAAAAAATCCGAACAAAATGTAATAATTGAAGACAAAAAACAATTATCAAATATGTTTTTTGGTTTTTCATTTTTAAAAACATAAAAATAAAATAAGTTATCAAACATATACGGTTTTTATATTTTAAAACAAAAAACCAAAAATAAAAAACGAAAAATTATAAAAAATAAAATAAAAAACAAAATAGTTATCAAATGAGGTTTAAATTTTAGGCCAAGATTTTCAAATTTACAAATTTTCAGTAACTTAGATCTAAAAGAAATGATAGCTAACCGTCACGTTGAAAAATGGATCTAAATATTAGGTATGACCATAGTTTTTAAAACAAAGTTAAATAAAAAAAAACGACTATTTTATAGAGTCAAACGTCAAATTGAAAAATAGCTAAAAAATAATAGGTAAGCCTCTTTTTAAAAAAGCCTAGTGAAATTAAATTTTTGAAGAAAAAACTCAATTCTTCGGTGTAAGTCCGAAATTTTCACAACTTTCATTAAACCTTTAAAACTAAAAAAAATAATTAAGGGGAAGAGAACAGAGGCAAAAAAAAATGTATATTAAAAATGCTATGCGAAAAGTTTAGAAAGAAATTTGAGAAATCATCTCAAAATTATGAAATTTATAAAAGTAACCTCTTTAAATATTTAAAAACTAATTATTCTCTTAAACTTTGCCAATGCTCCAGGAAAAAAATTGTCATTTTCTTCCTGAAAAACGCATCATTTTTATAATGGGAGTTTAGCTATGATATTTAAGTAATGAAGTATTAAATAGATTTGAAATAGATTTAAAATGGGTAAATTAAAGCAAATTGGTTCTAAATTAAAAATAGTAAGTTTTAGTTATGCAAACAATTAATAATCTACCACCATTTCAAAACTAATTTGTGAGATCCTTTACTTGTTTGAATTTTATGTACTCTGATACCATATTAAATAATATGGAATTCCATCTTAAAACTAATTAACAATGAGAAAAGTAATCCATATCTATTTTATATTGATGTTGGACTCTCTAATTTTTCAATGTGAGATATTTATAAGATCCTAACAAACAAGTGACCATTTCTGTAAAAAGAAATGAAGAAATTGGCATGGATTGAAGATATATTGTTCCATAAACAAATTGTGGGCTAGGTTGTGTTGATCACATGTCGTACGACTTGCCGATGAGTAAGCTTATTAATTGTTTTATTTTGTTTTCATAGGAATGAAATAGATCAAAATATTGGAAGTTGAAAAGATAAAATTATAGTTTTTTCATAGTGGCAATTTTATCCTTTGAGCCGATTGCAATGTTGTCAAAGTTTAGAGATACAATTGATTAAATTAAAAATTTAGAAATGTAATTATTATATATAAACTCTATAATTTTAAAAGTTAAGTCACATTTAAAAAGAATCTAACTCCTAGGTCAAACATTTTTTTAAGTATAGTCAAATTAAAAAATACCTAATTTTTAGGCAAATGGTTTTAAATTTGAAAATTTCCATTTTCTCTTTTTAATAGAAAGATATAATAAGTTGGGGAGATGACCACGAATTCTAGGTAGAATTCTAGGTAGAGACCATTATAATTGTCAAATAAATGAGAGCAAAATATCGATTGTCAAGATCGAATTCCCTGCTTGGGTGTTATATTAACATTACCGTTAAACAATGAAGTTATTAGGCCTCCAACCTTCCCAGTAAGCATATAGGTTGTTTAAGGTTTGAAACCTAGAGACTTATTTTATTTTAGAAGAATATTTACATCATGCCCGAACATGATGTATAATTTGATGTCCACCCGTGTGGTTTAATGTGAACCACAATTTATTTAATTTTAAATTTAAAAAATAAAAGAAATCAAATAAACAAAAATAGATTGTGGCCCATATTGGACTACAAATGTGAGTCCTGCATGATATAAATATTTCTCTTTATTTTATTACTATTTGGCTTATCACAAATGTTTCCTAGTAAAGAGGAATTGGTCGGGGAACAAATGGAAAATTCCGGACTCCCTCTAATTAGTATTATTTTTTTTTTTATTTGAGATGCATTTCGTTACTAATTATAGCTTGTCAAACAAATACTCTTTTTTATCCTAAAATGATGGAAGTCATATGTGCTATTTCTGGACCGAATGCAATAGATATCGACAAAACTTGGTAAAATGAGCATACTTAAAAGCCAGGTAAATCATTAAGAATTTAATGAAGGAAAGCCAGGCACAATAATTTACTAAATTAAAATTAGTAAATTAGTTTCGCAAAAAAAAAAAAAAAACAAAACGAATTCACTAAATTTAATATATATATATATAGTAGATAAATAGATAGGAAGCAATAAATCTTATGAAGGAAAGGTTTAATAACCATTAAATTTGATCTATTACAATGTATCACCTAATAATCAAGAGGTTACATGTATTTTTTATGATGTTTTTTTTTCTCTTAACCTTCCCTATGAAAGAAAGAAAAAACATGAATTCAAAATGGCAACTTGACTACTTGCCCCAAACTATAGCAAACTCATTCAAACCGATAATCATGTCCGCATACTCAAAAAAAAAAAAAAAGAGTCGTCCCCTGACACTCTTGAATATGCATGTGACATTTGTTTAAAAATACCTCTATAATTTTATATTTTAATCAACATGGTTGGAAGATGCAACTCGCCAACTTCTTGATCATTATATAGCTCTACAATAATTAGAAAATTAATAATAAATAATACTTTGTAAAAACGATTATATAAACCTCCCTGCTTACTTCATCACTTCAAAATTTGGTTTGTTCTGCACAAATCTAAACCCAACCCAATATTTTATCCATCCTTCCCTTTTTTAAACTCTTGTGTTGTGAACCCGAACAATGGAGGGGGTTGTTCCAGAGATAATCGAAGGAGCAGCGTCGGGCGACATATCGTTTCAAGTATGGATGATATGGGACGCCATGAAAGTTCCGATTGTCGTTCCTCTGCTCCGGTTGTCGGTTTTCGCTTGTCTGGCAATGTCATTAATGTTGTTCGTGGAAAGGCTTTACATGGGAGTGGTTATTGGTTTGGTAAAGCTTCTTAGAAGAAAACCAGAGAAGAGTTATAAATTCCAGCCCATGAAAAATGATATCGAGCTTGGTAACTCTGTTTATCCCATGGTTTTGGTTCAAATTCCAATGTACAATGAAAAAGAGGTAAACTCCTCGTAAATCAATCAAACAGAGCAAAAATATTTTTTTTTCGTTTTGTAATTGTTTTTGTATTTGTATAGGTTTATCAGCTTTCAATTGGGGCTGCTTGCGGCCTATTCTGGCCCTCCGATCGAATCATTATTCAAGTTCTTGACGATTCCACAGATCCAATAATTAAGGTCATTTTTAATTAGTCAAAATATAAATTTAAATCATATATTTTTATAACATTCGGATTTTAAAAACGAAAACTCAGTAGAGTATAATCCTTATGACGTTTTGGACATACCATTTTAAAATTAGAATTTAATATTATTATTATTTATTTATTTTTGAGAATAGAATTTAATCTTATTATTTGATTAAAAAAAAATCATTTTTGTTCATAATAGAAAATTAAGTAAGTAGCAATTTTATGTTTAAAAAAAAAAGTAGCAATTTTATGCTTTTTTTAAAAAAATATTAACAACCCAAATTGTTTCCGATCAATTATTTATATATATGGTGAACCAAATACCAAAAAGTTATATTATATACACACAAACAGTTAATTCTATGTACTTAATTTGCTAGCTACTAAGGAATGATATAATTAAAAAAAAAAAATTATGTAGGTATAACTTATAAGAACTAAATTCAAATTTATAAGATTATAGGGACTAGAATTTAATTTTCTCCAAATTAGAGATTAGATTCGATTTTCTACAAACTTTTCAATTTAATATTAATTACTTCAAACTGAGGAATAATATATATTATAGGATGCGGTGAAAACGGAATGCTGTAAAAGGGGCAGCGAAGGAGCAAACATAAAATATGAAATAAGAGATAACAGAAATGGCTACAAATCTGGAGCTCTGAAAGAAGGCATGAAACTAAGCTACGTCAGCCAATGTGATTATGTGGTCATTTTAGATGCGGATTTCCAACCCGACCCGGACTTCCTCTTGCGAACGGTTCCATTCCTTCTCCATAACCCGAGAATTGCCCTCGTCCAAGCTCGTTGGAAGTTTGGTACGTAGACTAGTCAAATTTAGAAAATTAATCTTTTTTATATCCAAGACTATTCTCATAAATGATTGTTAGGAAAGTAACAGTAAATTAATTCGAAAGCACATGGTCATGGGTGTGACACGATTTGTTATCTGGTTTGGTGTTAATTTATTATCGTTATTATTTTGGCAGTGAATGCGAAGCGGTGCTTGATGACAAGGATGCAAGAAATGTCATTGAATTATCATTTCACCGTGGAGCAAGAAGTTGGGTCCTCCACCTACGCTTTCTTCGGCTTCAATGGTAATTGTATTATTATTATTATTTAGAATAAATGAATTAATTGGAGGAATTAATGAAAAATGATTTTATGTACTGGAAAATACAGGGACGGCGGGTGTATGGAGAATTGCGGCACTGAATGACGCTGGGGGATGGAAAGACCGCACCACTGTGGAGGACATGGACTTGGCGGTTCGTGCCAGTCTCAAGGGCTGGCAATTCTTGTACCTTGGCGACATTCAGGTCAATTAACTTTAAAACTAATTTGGGCCAATATATCATTTTTGGTCACTCCATTTTCACTTTTATTTTATTTTACTTCGTCTATAAATTTTGATATTGGTTTCATTTTGATTCCTACTATTTCAAAAGTCCAATTTTAATCTTTGTATTTTTTTACAAAAAAATAATAATTTATAGAAAAAATGTTAATTATTTTAAAGAAAAATAAATAAATAAAATTCTAACAACCAATTTTAAATTTCTTTTTGAAAGTTTGGTCGAAATGGAACAAACCTAAAAGTTTAAGCCAGTTTGATAACCATTTTGTTTTTAAAATTTGAGGCTACAATAACCACCACACCAAATACTTTTTTCTACATGGATATCTATATCTTATTTATATTTGTAGAAGCTAAACAAAAATTTAGAAAAAAAAATAACTTCCAAAAGTTTGTTTACATTTTTTAAATTTGGTTATCATTCACATATTTTCTTAAAGAAACTTAGATACATTGCATGAAAGATGAAGCACATCCTAAGAAATATGAGTAAAAACAAATTTAAATTTCAAAAACAAAAAAACAAAAAATTAAATGTTTATCAAACGGGGCCTTAAAGATTATGATTATGCTTTTTAAAGTTTAGGGGTTAAAAGTGGAACAAATCTGAAAGTCGAAGAAACACAACCCTATTTTAGCCAACTATTTTGCTAAATAAATTTCAATCCAATATCAGATATGAGAATTATATTATATTATATATTTGTACAGGTTAAAAATGAACTTCCGAGCACATTGAAAGCCTACCGTTACCAACAACACAGATGGTCATGCGGGCCTGCCAATCTATTCAGAAAGATGGTGATGGAGATCATCACTAACAATGTAATTAAACTCAGTACTCCTTAATTCCTTATAATTACTATTTTATAACTCACCTACTACATTCTATATTCATTGTTCATCTATAGGATCGTGTAGGATGATACATATTAAATTGAAAGAGAATATGTTTGTTTTTTTAGTAGTAACCGAAGTGTTCGGACTAACTTAAAACATGTAGAAAATTAATTTTTAAGTAGATGACATCATAAATTGAGTTCATAATTTCTTAATTTCCAAAGCTCAAATCTTTTATCATTTGTTCAATCTATACTTTTATGATTTTATTTTTTGTTTCATTTAAAAAGTTGAAACTTATTGAAATGGATGTCCTCTTTTATATACTTATACAATTCTCTTGAGTTAACGACTGTGGGACTACTTTGCTTGTATCATAACAATCCACCCTTCAAACAAAGTGTCATTGAGTCTTTCCTTCAGTTCGTTGTCTTTGTTTTGTGAGATTAAGCATCAAAACTCGTTCAGTGTTTGTTAATTAGTAGGTAGAAAGTTCAAAATGTTATTTGAAGAAGAGAAGTTCTTAGTTGTAGTTATGATGGAAGAGGTTGGGTTGATATAATTAAATTAATCATCATTCAGCTAAAACGTCATGTGTTTATCAACCGAACATAAAAAAAAGAGATTGACTCTCTCTCTCTAACTTTTGGAGAAAGACTCTCTCTCGGTGGACTCAGGCAAGATCTCCCTAGAGATTGGCCGATGAGCGTTCGTGGGCAACTTTGGATGCATTCTTGGATCCTTCTTAGCTCTCTGTTGAAAGCTAGGAATGGGCTGACGTTGGGCTCAGGGGTGAGCAGGTTCTTTGGAGCTCAAAAGGAGCTAGTCGGAAAAATGGGGGAAGTCGGTGACAAATCCCCTAGAGGCTAGATGGAGAGTTATTTAAAGAATATCTTTGAAGGAAAAGGTGATGAGAAGGCTGGTAAAAGGTTTAAATCGGATGAAAATGAAGGGTCTAGGTAGGAGTAAGGGCTCTTTTCGACCATGGAAAAAGGTGGAAAGAAAAAATGGTGGAAAAGACTTGACTTGAAAAGAAAAAGTGAGTGGTTTGAGCTTTCTTATTGGAGACGAGAGGTCAGAATGGAACACGAAGGATGGAGGAGACTTTGAGAACATTGCAGATGAGATCGTCTAAGTTTTTTTTGCTCGCCGGAAAAGAGGAGGACACTCCATTTCAGGCAGGCGTAGTGGAGAATTGTAACAGAGAGAAGCAGGTGTCAGATGTGCAGTTGAGGTAGATGAGGTGCATTGGGCTCAAGGTGGAGACAACTAGTGCCCTTGCAAGGATTGTTGGTTTATAATTATTTTATTATTATTATTATTTATCATTTTAATTATGTTTTCCTTTTAGGGTTAGATTAAATATTATTTTATATATTTACCTTTTATGATTAGGTATTAACCTTTCCTTTTATGATTAGATATTATATTTTCCTTTTATAATTAGATCATCTCTTATATACTATTTAAACCCATTTTTTGGTTTATTATTAATAAATAATTTGAATTTCATCTTTCAACATGGTATCAGAGCTCATAAGCCCAAACGGGTTTTCAGTCTAATAAAAATGAAAATTGAGATCCGGTTCAAGATTGGTGAGCTCAAAAGAGGCACCATCTTGAAGGGGCATGTTAAGGACCTCATCAGAAAAAGTAGAGATCTCATAACATCTAAAAGAGATATGACTTACTTCTCTCATTGTCAATTGGTTTTGAGGTGGAATCTCATATTCTCTAACATGGTATCAGAGGCTCAAATTTTTTCTTTCAGTCCGGGTAAACTTTTTCTCTAGTCCTCCTTCATCTTTTTTTTTTTCATCATCTTCTTCCTCAAACTCCTTTAAGAAGAAAATATCTTCGCCCTCAAACCTCTATTTTCTTTTCCTCATCTCAAAACCTAGAAAATAAAAACATCCTCTCTATTTTTTCTCACATTTTTTTATTTATTGAAAAAATAATCAGCCAAATTTTCTCTCTTCAAAGGCGTTAATGAACCGCTCGCAACTAGAAGAATTATCCTGATACCTGTCCAGTATTCCCCATTGGCCCTGGCATGAGTATTCCCAATTGGTCCTAGCATCAGTGTTCCCAATTGGCCCTAACATCAGTATTCCCGATTACTCATGTCTAGCTTTCCCAATTGGCATTTTTCCAGATTTTTCCATTGGTGGCCTTTTTCCCACCAATTGACGACGCTTTTCCCACCAGTCCAATTGGCACATCATCATCCCAATTGGTGTCATCAAGTTGCTAAAGCATTAATGAAGACCAATTTTGATTAATTCAACTCCAAGCTTGGCTTGTTAATCTATATAAAATCGAGCTTGAGGGGGAGTTTTGGTTTATAATTATTTTATTATTTTTATCTTTTTAATTATTTTTTTCCCTTTTAGGGTTAGATTAAATATTATTTTATATCTTTACCTTTTATGATTAGGCATTATCCTTTCCTTTTATGATTAGATCATCTTTTTCTTTTATGATTAGATATTATATTTTCCTTTTATAATTAGATAATCTCTTGTACTCTATTTAAACCCATTGTTGGGTTCATTATTAATGAAGAATTTGAATTTCACCTTTCAACACCAGTTTTCCGGTTCAGAAAAAGTTGGTTAGACTTCTATTTAAACCAAACAGTTCATTAGAATCGGACAAAACTTGATTTTCTTTCAAATAGGACCGTGTTTGACCCTGTCTAAGGGTGGTCATTGGACTCTTTTTTTCTGAATTTCTTGATCTCCCTTTTATTTCTTGTTTTTAGTTTCAACTAGTTGGTCTTATTTCACAAAGGGTTATTGTAGTGGTTTATTAGTAGACTTTGCGTGGATGTTGTTAACTTTAGTTTTTTGTATGTTGTGTCAATTTAATTTTTTAGAGCTAGGGTGAGATGATTGTTGATGGTGCATTCCATGGTGGAACTAGTTGATAAAAGGTGTTCTAATCTACTTGTTCTTTGGTTGTTCCGAGGATTGGGTTGGTCTTTTTCGAGATTGGCCCAACCTTTATTAGCTTTGGTGGGGTCTTGTACCTCAATAGTTCATATGTTTTTAGGGTTATCCCCCAAAGCTCATAAAACATCAACAAAAATTGTGTTGATGATGGTTTATTGGCCTTCAAGAATGGATTTCAATTATGTTGTGTTTCCCTTGGCTTTGGTTCAAGCGATTTGCAGATTATGATCATTTCTAGATCTGATTTTCTTAACTATGGCTGGTCACCCTCCAATGTCTGGAATGGGGTAGGTGTTGTTCAGAGGGGGGGGGGGATGTCCCCGTTGATGGTCCTTCCTCTGTCTGGAGGCTTTGTTGTAGGTGTCTTTGTTTGGCTTAACGAAGTTGTTTATTTAAAAAAAAAATTCATGTGTTTATCAAGAGTTTAATGCTAATAGTCGGATATCCTTTATTGCATAATAGAACTCATTTAAATAGAGGTAGAAAGTGGAAACACGGTGCATAACAAACTAATTAAAATTACTAATTACACTCGTTCATGTAACAGACAAATATTATAATACAATATCCTTGAGACTCCTTCCTCAAGATGGACACTGAAAAACATCAAAGAGCCTCACTTTGAATAAGAGAATGCAAAGAACAAAAGCTGGCAAGACCTTCGTAAAAATATTTGCAAGATGAGAATTTGTTCGAATGGGAAAGAGCTTTAAAATGCCTTAATCATTTCTCTCGCGAACGAAATGAAAATCAATCTCAATGTATTTTGTAGGTTTGTGGAAGGTGGAAATCGTAGAAATTGAAATGGTAGCTTGGTTATCAAAATAGACAAAGGCAGGTGAAGATGAACTCACTTAGAGATTAGTAAGAACGGAAGAAACCCATGATAGTTTATTTGCAACACTAGCAAGAACTTGTTACTCTACTTCGACTAAAGAGCGAGAAACTGTGGCTTGACATTTTTTCTTCCAAGAAAGTATATAATTTCCTAAAACGATGTAGCAACCGATGAAAGATTTAAAAGTATAAAAATACAACACTCAATCACAATCCACATAAGCCTTGAGTGGAAGGGAGCTGTTAGGATGTAGCAATATACTCTTCCCTGCATTACCTTTAAGAAACCGTAGAAGATACATAGCTACTGCAAGATGGTTTATTTTGGGTGCGACAAATTGGCTCAATTTGTTATATCAGTTGGAGCATGTATAAATTGGTATACCTTGTTCACGCTATAGGCAATCTCAAGACGTGTGATTGTGACATATTGTACAGCGCCAACTATGCTGCGATATAGCTTAACACCTTCCATTCTATAACCTTTAATAGCGAAACTACTAATCCCCCAATCATAGGAGTAGAAATCCCTTTTGTTTGATGCATATGAACCTTATGAAGAAGGTCTGAGAAATATTTTACTTGTGACAGAAATAGTTGGCCATCCAAAGGATAGGATACTTCGAGGCCCAAGATGTAAGAACCCGACATTTCTAACTAAGATTCCTATGTCATGTTGACTCTAAAATAGTTAAAACATACAAGTTGAATCTAAATTTCAAAACTGTTGCTACTCTTATTCTTTTATTCAAACCAAAAAAACATAACTAGAAATCTATACGATTTTACTTTGTTGGGAAAAACCTTCCCTAATAACAGCAGGAATAAAACATAAAATAATTGAGAAATTAAAAGGAAACAACAAAATAGAGAACACAAGGATTTTTGTGGAGAAACTTCAAAATTGGAGAAAAAACCACGGACAGAAAAAACTTCCACTATGCGATAAATTGTTACAATCACACAGAATTCTCTCCCCGACCCGAATTACATAAACGCTCTCTTCAAAGCTTAATACTACGCACACCCTTTGCCCCACTCTCCACAAGAGAATACAAAAGGAATTTAACTAGAGTCAATATACTAAGCTTAAAGTGCTTCTGACTGGGATGCTTTGAAACCAAAGCCTTATGCCCCTTTTATAATGCTTGGAGCACACCACTACCTTCAAATTCAATTATAATATTTTGCCAAAAACCCAACAAATTCCACCTTGGCAAGATATTTGAAGAATCTACATCTTCTAATGCAACATTATCTTCTATGCCAATCATAATTCTCAACCCTTAGAATTATAACATACTCCACCATAAAAAAAATATAACACTTGAAATCTCACATTCCAAGATTTTTCTTCTTCGTCACATGTCGATACACCTTGCTGAAATTTATGGTGCAACTTCCACCTACTTGGCTTACTTGGGAGTTCTTCAGCCATCAACATAACTTCCACCACACACCTTGCATAACCGTCAAGCCAATGCCCGTGTGCAAACTTGTGGAACTGCTGACATCACATCCTCTACCATGGCAAAGCGAACATACCATGATGATGATTTCTTTCTTTCTTTCGAGGGCGTCACCAGATCTCCAGACGAGAGAGATCACGTCAGCATCCGAACCAGAGCCCTTTGACGAACTTGCTCTGTTAGAACAATTGTTTCTCATGTGACCAGGTTGTCCACATTCCCAACAACTTCTCTTTTGCACAAAGTTTTTCTTCTTATTTCAATTGCCAACTACCAGTGCTGAATCCTATTGTGAAGTACGCTCATCAAGCTTCAACCTTCTTTCTTTTGATAGAAGTTTACTAGTAGTCTTTGCAAAATTTAAAGACTCTTTGTCGTACATCAAGATTGGCTTCATATGTTCATAAGAAGGGGGAAGTGACAAGATAAGCCTTAATGCCTTATCCTTGTCCTCTATCTTCACACCAATCACCTTCAGCTCAGAGACAACACCATTGAGAACACTAAGATCATCTGAGATTTTCGTACCTTCTTCCATTGGCAATGTATAAAATTGCTCCTTCAGGTACAACCGATTTGAAATGCTCTTTGCCTGATACATCGCTTCAAGCTTCTCCCAAAGCTCTTTGTGAGTTGATATTCCATGCAAATTAGCAAGAGCATTTTTAGCCAAATTTAATCTGATGGCACTTGTAGCTCTAAAATCCATTTCCACCCATTCGTCATCACTCATGCTGGACTTCTTAGAACCTTTACACGAACCACCACTGGACTTTGTTGAACCACCATCACTGCTTGATTTTTCAGAATCACCACCACTTGGTCTTCCCTTCAAAGCCTTGTGTAATCCAGATTGTATCAATACATCTTTGACTTGCACTTGCCACAAGCCAAAATTCATCCTTCCATCAAATTTCTCTACGTCAAATTTCACTGAACTCATAAAGCTTGCCATTTTCTGCTTCAATCCTAGCAAATCTGCAAATAATGAACCACCCAGTTGTAACTTGTTTCAAGAATACTTTTCTGATGTGGAAGCTCAGACAAAGCTGCAACCACATAGCATACTCAGAAATTCAAGAAACGACAAATCTAAAGCTCTTATACCACTTGTTGGGAAAAACCTTCCCTAATAACAACATGAATAAAACAGAAAATAATTGAGAAATTAAAAGGAAACAACAAAATAGAGAACACAAGATTTACGTGGAAAAACTCCAAAATTGGAGAAAAAACCTTGGACGGAAAGAACTTCCACTATGCGATAAATTGTTACAATCACACAAAATTCTCTCCCCGATCCTGATTACATAAACACTCTCTTTAAAGCTTAATACTACTCACACCCTTTGCCCACTCTCCACAAGAGAATACAAAAAGAATTTAACTAGAGTCAATACACTAAGCTTAAAGTGCTTCTGATTGGGATGTTTTGAAACCAAAGCTTTATGCCGCTTTTATAGTGTTTGAAGTACACCACTACCTTGCATCTTCAGATGTGGGACAAATTCACTTCTAATATTTTTCCAAAAACTTAACATACTTTGGCCAAGAAAATTCAAAACAACTTAAAACAGTTCATAAAGCAACGAAAAGGCATCCATTCCCAAATACTAAACATATAACAAATATATCAGTAGAAATTAAACTAGCATGCTGGAATAAACATAATGGATTAAAATAAAAGAATAAACGTTTGAATAGAGCTAATGAAGCAAGCTTCGATGATTACTTTAGCATCCTCTTAGCTAATTTTCTCGATACAACCCCTGATTACCTGGTGGTAAATCACATAATAAGAGTGACTATAAATGAATACACGGTAAAACCCCCCAAAATGGTTACAATATGCACAGTCAGAATCCAAAATACTAGCACGTACATGTTTATAGCTCGATAGAATATCAATCACTCAGGTCATAAGGTTCGTTACATGACTCTCTTGTGAGTCCTTTAAAGTACTCGTCTAACTCATCAAGGATGTCTCAGGCTAGCTGATTTATACATACATATCAACAAATGGTATACCGACGACACCAGTCCAAGTGATCAATCTACTTGATATCCAGTTCGTGTACGTATACATCGCATGCAATTGAAGACCAGTCGGTGTAGGCCTACACAGATTGCCCAGGTCCACATGCCTAAATAAGAAAAGGACATGTGCCCACTAAGGCACAGATTGTCGAGGCCCTCGCCAACAACTAAGTCAGCCAATTTACACCCATCGCTCTAAGCTATGACCCTCCCCCATAGCAGGTGTACATTATCATCAAGGCTCGCTTTGAACAACTTACAAATTAGGCATAACTGAGGGTGGCATGTTACATTGCATCCTCGACTATTAGGGATGGCATAAATCCTCACATTCCCAACCAGTGAGGGCGACATATTACTTTGCATCCTCTACAGCCTCTAGATGATGACACCTAACAGAGTCTATCTAAGAATGCTACATGCTCAGTCCTAACAGTTCACACAACATGTATCGTCACAACCAGTTAGCCTAGCAAGATACTGCTCAAGCAAAGGATCAAACTGGCTAACATACTTCATTCAAAGCACATAAACATGTCATCCCAAACGGACATGCGTTATATGAGTATGGCAGAAAGTAGGCAGTCACAGAACATAGCATGCCAAGTCCCTATAAATCCTAGTATGCTACTCAGAACAATGCAACACATAAAACAAACATACGTAATAATAACCACACGTAAACCTAGGAAAAAAGTCCTTACTTGAAAAGATGATACAGAACAACGCTCCTCCTAGTTCTAACATCAAATAGTATACGAATCACAACCTACACATAGACAGGTTATCAAACACTAAACAACTAAACTAAATAAACCACGAAGGTCCAAGTCTAGAATTTACCAACGAGCATGAGGTCCCAAGCTAGCATGCAATAGGGTTTGAGTGGGCACTGCTGTGCGGGACACTGGACATGCAAGCGGGTGTGGTTGGGTGCATGAAGACTGTGGAGGCGATAGGTGTGAGGCGCGCACTAATGCATGGAGGCGTGCGATAGAGGTGTACATGCACTACATTAACAACATGGGATGCGCTAGGGTGACACTACTTGTCGATCAGGTGCTGGTGAAGGATAGGGCAATGCACGACTGCGATTGCACGACTGCTATTGCATGGTTACAATTATGCACCTGCAATCGCTTGGCTGTAGCTCCATTTCAAGGCAGAATGGCGGGCTCGGCTTGGTGTCTTTCGTGTAGTTGCAATCATTGACCATGACATGCTCAGATGATGGTTGTGCATGGCGTGTGGCATTGATACCGCTTAGGGAGAGGGGCAACGATGAATTGGCCATGGGGAGAGGTCTCTCTCACCTTTTTTCTTGATCTCTCTATTGAAGATTATTGGGAATATAATGGTACTTACAAAATTATTAATAATGAAGAAATAATAGATAATATGATTGCAATTATTATCACTTTTGACTAGAAAGTGTGTCATTTATTACAATATTTTAAATTAACATTATTTTAAATCATCGGTTATATCATTGATTTATTTTATAAAGTTCACTATATATGACTTAGGTCTAATTATAAATAAATGGTAAGTTATAGATTTGATCGTTTGAATTTTTTTCTTCTTTTCTTTATTTATTTTGTTTTTGAAAAGGAAAAGCAAGTTAGAATTTAATTAGTCAAATAATTTTGAAAATTGTCAAATATAATTTAGGTCTAATGAGATACAAATCATGAATTGAAAAATGATTAATTTGAATCATCATTATAGATAGCGTGAATAAATATTAGAGAATAAAATGGTAATATAATATAACAAAAAAGAAAATTTTAAGAAATAATAATGATCATTCGTGAAAAATAGAATGTAAATGCAAATATGAAGAATAAAATCCTAAACCCATGAGAAGACTGAATCGAAAATCAAATCTCTCTAGATTAAAAAAAAAAAAAAATCAAATCTCTTTGTTTAAATAGATCAAAAGGACTGTGAAAACTTTAGCACATTGTTCTCGTTCAATTCGATTCAATTTCAGTGGTTCTCAATCTCACCCTGAAGAATAACCCAACCAATAACATTGTCCTTCACAAAACAAATAAAATGGTGAAACTAAGAAAATAGAGAGTTATCTTTGGCAAACTAGCCAACACTTATTAAGTTTTTAGTTATCTTTGATACATGATGGAGATTATTCAAATGCAAGATATTAGATCTATAAGGGGATTTAAAACCTCCAAACCTGCTCCATGCCTATGTGAACTCTACTCCCTCCTTGATATTCTGAAGCTTGGTTCATATTGAAGTAGTAACTTTGACATGATTCAAAGCCCCTGAGTCTGGATACCATTGGTTATCCATATTGTAGGCATTTGGAAGCATGAGCACATTTGGTTGAGCAACTTATTAACTTTGAATATTCGGATAAGATTTATAAGAGGCAATATTTGTGGTTTATTGTTGTTAATCTAGACCTTTTTACCTTTTCCATGATAGCCATTTTTTTCCTTTTTAATTTTTTCATTATTAGGTAAAGCCTGAGAAGAGGGTGCATGTACCTTAGCAGCTGAATGAGTCAGATGAATCGAGGACAAAGATCCATCTAGATTAATAAAATATTTTGAGAAATCCTATTTTCTTAAGATAATAAAGAGGAATACACTTTTTTTAGGGAAGATGATTTTTCTTTATCGGAGATTACAAACACCATTGTATCAAAATTTTGATCCCTGATTAAACCCTTGATCTTGCTGAAATATTCATCTAATTTCAAATTCCCTTTCTTCATCCCTTCTAGTTTCATTTTCAGTTCCATTATTTTTTTTCATATTTCTAGACGTAAACCTCGTGCTCAGAAGCTTCCAAATTTCATACGCTCTTTCATAATTTAAAATTTCAGATAGTAGTGACGAAGTCATTAAACTCAGCGACCAGGCTATTATCAAGTTATCTTGTCGTACCATAGATTGTAGGCCGGATTCACACTTCGACTTTCTAAAGAACTCATAGACCTATCAGGCATCTGAAATCTTGGTGGTACTTCACAAAATTATCGAATGTGTTCAAGTAGTCCGTGTCCTCTAGGTGTAGTAGTGATTTGCAATTTCCATAGTAGGAAATTTTCTTCATCTAGTTTGACCGTTGTAATCTTGTTGCCAAGATTGATAACTTTCGAATTTATAGTCACACTTACCAGTTCTGATGAACTTCTTTTTGGAGAAGACGACTTCAATGCGACCTCTTTCTATTTCTTTTCTTTTTGGTACAAGTAGAACATTGTTAGACTCAATGAAACTCTGATATCATCACAAAATTATAACCAGCTAGAGATAGAAAGTTAGCGAGTGAAATGATCACAAAAGACGAAGAGACAATCTTCTTCATATAGGTGTCTTGATAAAAGGGTAATAAAGTAATTACAGAATTTAATAATCCAACCAATATAGTTTTGGTAGTTCTAACCACTTTATACACTAACCTCTCACACTTAGCTCACACGAATCTAGTGAGCTCTCTTGTTAAATTAGTAGGCAAGTTATTTAAATGTAATTTGAAGAAGAGAACTTCCTAGTTCCTAGTTATGACACAAGTGGTTGGGTTGAAATAATTTTATTTATCCTCATTTAACTAAAAAGCCATGCATTCAAATTTTTTGTGAAGTTGTTTTTCTTTCCATCAATATTTGTATGTATTAGGAGTAGCGTGATTGAATGGAAACGTCTAGAATCATCCTAATCCTCTTTTCTCGCGAACATTTTTCTAACATAAAGTTTAAAACGTTTGTGCTGCAGAGAGTAACAACATGGAAGAAGGTGTATGTGATATACAGCTTCTTCTTCGTGAGAAAAGTGGTAGCTCACATCACCACTTTCATTTTTTACTGCATAGTTTTACCAGCCACAGTGTTGGTACCGGAAGTTGAAGTTCCTAAGTGGGGCTCTGTTTATATACCTTCTATCATCACCCTTCTCAACTCTGTTAGCACTCCAAGGTCCGTTTGATAGATCTTTATTTTTATTATATTAGTAAATTATAAATTTGATATCTATTGATTGAATAAAGTTAGAATTTAAGTTATTAATGGGTAAATGATGTAAATTAATTTTTTCCAATCACTACCTTAATTTAATTCAAGCTGTCGTTATTGACACATAAATAAGTTAATAACTAACTTATGCGTATATCTATTAATTCACCTTTTTTTTTTACTTCACAGTACTTACTTAATTCTTAAACTATTAAAAACAATAATGACTATTTTTTTATGTATTATCAAATCATTATAAGATTAAAATTTTAATTTTACAAACTTCAGAGACTAAATTAATCTTTTTTTAGACTATATTTTAGTTTTTGAAATCTTAAAAACCAAACTTTAATTTCCTTCAAATTATAAAGATATATGTTTTCTAATATTTTCTAATGTTTGATTTTTTTAAAGGTCATTCCATTTAGTGTCATTTTGGATTCTCTTTGAGAACGTTATGGCAATGCACAGAACCAAAGGCACCATCATCGGCTTACTTGAAACTAGTAGAGTAAATGAATGGATTGTCACCGAAAAACTTGGCGGTGCCTTCAAAGCCAATGTTACAACTAAACAATCTAAACAAACTCCCTTTTGTATTGGAGACAGGTATTGACTATATGAGTTAATGCAAATTTTGTTCTAACATTAAAATTTAGTTCTTATAATTATTTGAAAACACTAAAAAAGCAATCTCTTATATTTTATATTTTGCTGACAATTTAAACTAAAATGAAGAATAGATTTTTTAAAAAAAAACCAAATTTGATGATTTCCCACTTTTTTTTATATGAATTAACTATTTAACTTACATAAGCATCATTGACATATGGATAAACTAACTACCATGTATTTATTTTGTTAATAATTATAAATGACAACTACTATTTTTAAAATTTTGTTGAAGTATATAAACTAAATTTTAACTTTTAAATAAAGTAAATTATAAATTTGGTTCTTATGATTTGAACAAAGTTAAACTTTCCGTCTCTATAATTTTAAAAGTTAAAATTTAGCCCTCATTATTTAGAGAAAGTTAGATCTAGTTCATATGATTTTCTAGGAAGCAAAACCAAAATTTCATTAAAAGATAAAACAATGTCAATACACTAGATCTCCTTAACAATAGAGCCAACATAAGAGGGGAATGATCCCTAAGTACGAAATTAACTCTGACCACAATTCGAAATGAGGCCCATGGAGAAAAGAGAGCCTATTGATTAATAAAATTTTGATGGGGTAGCTAGCCATCTAGAAACACAAACTTATAAAGAAGATTGGATAAACAAGACGCCCGACCAAAAAACCCACAAATTATCAACACTAAAAATGGTGATTTTCGATAGACTTTGAAGGATAATCAAACATCCGTAAAAGCCATTGAGAAACATGAGCTCATCAGAGTAAAAATGGCAAATAAACATTTTCCTTGAAGGAGAAAATAAAAACCAATCACACATAACAACAATACCTGAAACAACTAACAAAAAAGACAAACCAATCCACCAGGACCCCTCGTCATAGAGAAGGGGCAAGATGACTCAGGTAAGGGCGAACACCCAAGCCATCCCCCACATAGAATTCAGGTCTCTTAGAAGGTCTAACCTTTTGTCTCCTTACAACATATATCATTTAAAAAAGCTCTCTTGGCTACGCAAAGCCTTCACACTCATTCAAAAAGTATTTAGAGAGAAAACCAGAGTTCCATTAAAAAAATTATTTCTTTTAGGAAAAGCATTAGTTCATATGATTTTATAAAACCCTAAAAATAGTCCAAGTCTTTTGTAGTTGATAAATAATCGTGTATGTGTAAAAGATGTGATTTTTTTTATCCAATCATATACTTAACATAAACATCATTATTGTTACATAAATAATAAACAACCACATATTTAAATATAATTAGGCAACCATTACAAATTATAAAAACTATTTTTTTGTTTTATCCAATCATATATATTAAATTCTAGTTTTTAAATTTTAAGTACTGATTTCTAACTTTGAGAAAATATATAATTTTAAAATAATAGGACTAAACTATATATTCACTTCATTTTAATTTAGTGATGACCGTTTATAAAATTAAGATATATTTATGCATGTATTGACAATAATAGGGTTCTATTATGGGAGCTTGGAGTGGGAGCTTATTTGTTGTGTTGTGGCACTTACGACTTTTTCTTTGGCAAAAACATGTTCTTCATTTTCCTGTATATGCAAGCTATTGCCTTCTTCATTGTTGGATTCGGATACGTTGGCATCGTCGTTTCTTCAGCTTAATCGAAATTTGTCATCATCGTCGTCGTTCTTTATCCTAATTCTGCTGCATTCTTCGTTAATTTTGTTTTTCTTCCTTATAAATTAATTTTGTAAAGAGGGAAAAATAAAATGGTGGCCTTTTTTCATTTATTCTTTTTGACATGAAAAATGTTAGAATGTCAGAGTTATGACTTGTATATTGTTTTAGTTTACTGTTGATAGTTATAATCAGTTGTGTATTTTATTGATTCATAGTTGTATTGCTTGATTGTATTAAGACTTCTGATTTTAGAATGAACTCGATCGTGTTCCAAATATTAACTGTCGAGATATAGTTTTTTTATTACCATCTCAGAATTTTTCAATTTCAATAATTAATTTTTGTACGGTATAATTTTTTGTTGTTGACGAATATTTGTTGGCTGAAGAAACTCAGATCTCTCTTGTAGACTTACAATGGACAAATGAATCAGTGAGCATATCTTCACGATCATTTTTCTGTAGAGCATGGACACTTCAATATAGGGAAAGAATTCATGTCAAACATGTATCGACCATACATTCTCTTAGACATTTCTTGGACACGTCTCCAACATGCCATTTTACATGTCATTATTTTTTATTATTTATTTAATAATCGGACACACTTCAAACACACCTTGGATGCATCTGGTAAATATGAGTGGTCTTTGAGCCCAAATATTAAAATCTCAAATCCAAAAAAATTAATGTTATAACTAACTAAATAATAAAAAGGTAAAGAAAAGGTAAAAGAAAAATAATAAAGTCATCTCTAATTTATCACAAAGAAACCAAATCACCTTGCCCTTTTCCTCTGTGAAAAAAATCCATTTCATCTTCTAGAATACTCGTTTGCCACCATCTCCCACGCCACATGCCTAACCGACATCCATTCTAATTAACTTTGACATTATACGCTTTTTAGTAGACTTCATTTAGTATTTACGCTAAATTTACATATTTACTAAAAAAAAAATTAATGTATACTCAACTTATTTGTATCTTAAATTTTTAGAAAATGGCATATTGTTGTGTCTGTATCCATGTTCCGTGTCAGTATGTGCTTTATAAGTTCTTTTTCTCATAATCATCATCTTCAAGAAATTCACCCGGAATTCTTGGATGTATCTTGATATGTTCTTCAAGCTCATTATATTGCATCTTCTATGCAAGATAATTTGAATTATTCAATTTGATGGCTGAAATTTGATGTTCAGTATCCGATACCTAACCAGTTGTGTTTATGGAGAAAAATTTCAAAGAATACAATAATAGAATATAACTTTGTAATATCGAAAGATATAGAATATGGATATATATACTAATAAGGATAGAAGGAACAATAGAAAGATGAAATAAAAATTCAAGTTGAACTGAAAAAATAGCACACGCATTCGAGAGTGTCGGTGACTTCTCCTTGAAGGTTGCTCAATCTTCAGACTAAAAAATAACCCCTTTTCTCTCTACTACTTTCCTATTTATATTCTTGCCTAACACAACTCATTAACCCTATCCTTTTTAATACCCATTTCACCCTTTTCTCTAATAAATAAAAGGATATGAGGTCAAACATTTGATTACCTGTATTTATTACCATAGACTTCGCTACTCATATCATCCACGGTTCTCAAATACAAAGAAACAAGTCTTAAGTGCTTTCATAATCATATCATGAACCAAGAAAAAGTACAGAGGAAACGCAAAGAAAGAGAACAAAAAACACAAGTAAAGAACTGTAACGATCCAGGTTTTCACTCCGGTCTTCCAGGTATGCCCAAGGGGTATTTTGGTAATTTGGTCGGGCCGTCAGGGCCGTTTATGTCTTTTCTAATTGCTAAAATATTGGTTGGATTTATGTAGGTTTGTGAGGCCTTGTGGAAGGGTTTGAGCAAGGTTTGGTGCAAAAAGTAAAAGAAAGGAAAATGTGTTGCAGCTGGGTTTTGGACCCGGGTCTCCAGGGAAGCTTGTGGGGATGCGTGCCAGATGAGCTATTGAGAGCTCTTGTTGCTCTTTCTGCATCACATCTTTGTTAGCCTTGGATCCTTGGAGTTTGGTGTTTTTGGCTAAATGAAAATGAGTTAGGTCTTTGCCCTTCTTCTTCACCATTCTCCTAGCCACCCAAGCCAAGCTCTCCCTAGCCCCCTTGCTGATTTCTTCACCTCCCTTGCAGCTCGAGATCTAATCATCGTTCCGGGTAAGTCTTCATCTTCTTCATCTCCTCGATTGACTGTTCTCGTTGGCTGAATGTAGAGTAAAGAAGGTGTGTGTGTGTGTGTGTTTGGTGCACGCCAGTGAAGGAGCACCCTAGACCAAAGAAATGCACTTTGATCCGGCCGAGAAGCGGCCCACCTCGCTCGGCCAGCCGGCCAGCTTGTCGCGCAGACGCGCCAGATCTGCCGAGCCAGACGCTCGTCGCCGCACGCCCAAACCGCCGCCGTCGTCGTCGTCGTCGCACCAGATCGGCCGAGCCAGACGCCGCGTCGCGCCCAAAGACGCTGCCCACGCCACGCCCAGCTCCGCGCCACCGCCGCGCACTGGCCGCGCGTGTAGCAGCAGACCAGACTCTCGCCCGTGCCGCTCGCCGTGTCCGCTTGCCCAGCGCTTGTCCGCGCGCGCGCAGCCGTGCCCAACGCCGCCTGCCAGAGACACGCCCAGCGCCCGATCCACCCGCATCGATCCACCGCTGCCAGCGCCCAGCCTCGTGTCGTCGTGCCGTGTGAGTGCTCCCGAGCCGAGCCTGCTGTTTTATTATATTTTTAGGGCTATGGTTGTGATTGTTTCTATGTTTGTAGGTTCTCGATAGCTAGCTCGGGAGTGTTCGCGGCTTAGGAATTTGTGTGTAGAAGTCTCCCGACCAAGGTAAGGATTTCTTACCGGGGTTGTGTGGACCCTGCGATGTTCTATGTGATTGATGTTGTATGTTTGTTTGTGATTATCAGCATGTATAGTTTAGGTTCTCTGTTCTGAATTCCTGACTGGCATGACTTCGTATGTTGTTCTTTCATGTTAGTCCATGCTAGGTTGTTCCGTTCTGGCATGCTCATAATCATTCTTGTTCCGTAGTACCATGCTAGGTCTGCTGTATTCTTTTGAGCACGTATTGAATTGTTTGCTTGATTGTTAAGGCGGGTTAGAATTCGGTAGGTAGCATCATCCGGCCCGATGCATAAAGTATCTTGCATCCATGGCGGGGGCGTCGAGACACGCTTCTCCGTCCACGGACCCCGTTAGGGTTTAGCTAACCGACCGGTAGGCCCCGCAATCTTGGGTGAGGGTGGCGGTACGTTAAATGCCCCAACGGTCGGGATGATGACTTGGCATTGCCTCGTCCCCGGCAGCCGCACGCCCTCGCGTGTTCGGCCGTAGCCCTGATTGCCACTGTTAGGGCAAGGACCGCTTCTGGTGTAAGCCTACCTCGACCGGTTCCTTAGCCTCGGTGCGGTGGTTCAGTGACATAGTTCACGTGTCCAGTGTCTCTCACCCCTATGTCGGTGACACCGATCCGTAGATTTAGTTAGGCGTGGTGGATGGACATGGGCAGCTTGCCACTAGACCCGGCACCCCCATAGTCTCGCGAGTGAGCACGCGGTGCATGCTTACGCTCATTACAGCGCCGACCGGAGAGCTCTTCGGGATCTTGAGCTAGTGTACCTTTCATTCGACAGTAGACAGGCTGAGGCCGGGATTTGTTTCTCGTATAGGACGATTTGTGTGGAGGTTTGTTTCCGGACTAAGACCCTGAGTTGGCATCCGAGGCCCAAGTGTGGGCTAAGCTATGTGCTCTATTCTGTGTTTATATTCATAGCTTGCATACACTCATCTTGATGACCATGTGTATCGTATTGTACCCCGGTTGGGGATTCTTACTGAGTAATTCGTTACTCACCTTTATTTTGTGGTTTCCACAGGTAACCAAGGAGCGAGACAGGATGGCTGAAGGGGGAGCTATGATCATGGGCACCTGCTGTCATCTCTGACCATTTTATTATATCATGACTCTTGACTTTTGTTATTTCCCCTGAATGCATGTAGACGGGCACGGAGCCCTAGGATGTTTTCTTATGTTTTATGGATTCCAGCATAGTTGTACTTGTGGAAGGTTTTGAATGGTTTAAATAAATCTCTGATCAGAGTATGCTTTTAGAAATGTATTTATCCTGAAACAGGTGCTTGGAAACAGAGACAGGTTTTAGAGTAAATTGTTTTGATAGTTGAACGTTTCTGTTTTTACTTGGAATCCGAAATCATGTTGCATATTGTCTTTTATTTTGAATACATGCATTGGGGTAAAGACCCATTTAGAGCCCCTTTTGGGTCGGGTCTTTACAAGAACAAAAAGAATTAGTTTATCACAAAGAAAAGCGAAATACTATTCACTCTAACTATGTTAGCGCATGGATATATATATATAAAACTATATTAGCTCATGGCAAGCATGATTGTTTTATAGGTAACACAACAATAGAGAAGAGCTTAGATATGAAAGAAGTAGAGTTTCATTGACATTATATAATGAAGGTTCGAAACAGATTCCTAAATATCGTTGAAAACATAGTAAAAGAGCCACATCAAAGGCCTGAGACTTGGATTTATTTCTAAAATTAATGGGCTTACACAGAACCTAGCCCAATACATAATAGAAAAGGAGGCCCAGACTGTTTTTGCTTTGATAATGCTCAATATTAAGTGATAACTAGAGAAATGACTAGGATTTAAAAACTAATTAGGAACATGGCTAACGATATTTAGATTTTAAATTTATGTCCTTTTTATTTTTAATTTTGGTTAAATTTTATTATTGAAAATAATTGACAATTTTACCTCATCTCAATTTTTTTAATCCATTTTAAAATAGATTTTTTTGTAACTACGTAGAAAAATTCAAAAGAAAATTATATAATTATAAAATATATTAGTCAAACATAATTAAATCTCATAAATAAATAATGAATTAATCAAGTACACAAACCGTGAAATAAGGGGTTTTAAAATTTTAAATTTTCTAGTTAATTCAGAAATTTTATTAAATTTTTCTTTTATGTAACTATCCTTAAGAATCTATAACAATTCAAATAAATAAATAATGATAAAATATCTTTGTCCAATATAATTAAATATTTTAATTATCTTTTGAAAATCATGTAAAAGAAGTTGGAAGAATTTTTTTTTTAATTTAAAAATATTTGCCTAATTTTTTAGGGGTTTTCACTACCTATTGTGCATCGTCTTCCCTAACTCGTACATAACTTATGAGTTAATGTGATTAATGTGATTTGTGTGCGTGTATGTTGTGGAATTATTTAACACACAAATTAAGAAAGTAATAATGACGTGAGAATGGTGATATGGAAGGCATTAATTTTTCTTAAGCGAAATTCTACTCAATCAAGCGAAGTGTGTGTGTGAATTCCAAAAGATTGTGCAAGCATACACAGTCTATTGTAGCAAGTTTTATTTGTAAGTACATGTCATTCTTTCACATGGATTAGTGATAAATGTCACGTTCAAGCGAGGGTTAAGAGTCAAAGTAACAAGGGAAAATTTGTTGCGATGAAACTAAGCTAAGCAAAATAAACGTAATGCGACTCAACCTAGGGTAAATTGCATCGGAAGGAGAATAAGACTTTTTGGAGAGTTTTGTTTAGGCGAAACGACGTTAAGCTAAGAAGCGAACTACTGATGGGTTTTCTTTGGCTCTCTCAAGCTCTAGAAGTTGGCTCTCTCGAGCCCTTGGTCAATTCTCTCAAACCTAAACAACATTACAACCATGCAACAGTGCTTGGCGAACCTTATTTCTAAGTGTTCATTTTATATGCAAGTAAAGTGAACTGAGCAAAACCTAATGTTATGACATGCAAGTTCGCTCCATTCCTTTCTTTCGAAACGAAATAAAGGCATACATGTAGTGGATTAGACATAATTCATTTTTAATTAATACAACATGCATAATAGTTGGACATCTCGTTACGGCTTCGCTTGGGCGAAATACTTCTACTTGCCTATTCCCTTTCAATGAACAACTTAGGCCCCGTTTGATAACCATTTTGTTTTTCGTTTTTTGTTTATGAAATTTAAGCCTACAAAAACTACCTTACTATACCTTTTTCCTTATTTTGATATCTACATCTTACCTACATTTTAATAAACAAAACCAAAATTTGTAAACAAAAAAAAGTAGCTTCCAAAAACTTGTTTATGTTTTTGAAATTTGGTTAGTATTCTCCTACTTTCTTAAGGAAAGATGGATACATTGTAGGAAAGATGGAGCGCATGGTAGGAAATTTGAATAGAAATAAGCTTAAATTTCATAAACAAAAAACAAAAAACAAAATGGTTATCAAACGGGGTCTTAGCTACTCATAACAATAATTAGATTCAAAGCAACATAAAAACAAAAGTTCATTTTCATTAAAACACCAAAATATCAACGTTTGCTACAAAGGCAATGCTAAAGCAGAAATAAACAAAAAAGTAAAAGGAGGAACAAAGTTTAAGAAGAAGCCGGGTCAGAATCATAAAGACAGTAACTCCGACTTAGCTCCGGCGAAATCTCTGCAGCTCTACCTAACTAGGACTATGCAAAAGCTAAACTACTAGGCAATTGGAAATGGCAAAACGACTAAGCTATAGCTAAAGCTAAGGAAACTCTAATCGGAAAATTTAAACTCGACGCGACTCCACAATGGAGGATCTCTCCCAAAAAATGGAAGATAATCTTCAATTAAATGAGAGGCAGCTATTTATACTCCATCTCAAGCGACAAGGTTCTAACATTCTCTGCTCCACGATCTCTTGTCCCCTCTAGACCACTTCTGACATTTGCTGCTCCATGATCCGCTATCAGCCTCCTCCATGATCTCACGTACATGTCCTTTTCCGAGCATGTAATTCTGTTGGAGTCAACTTCGCCTAAGCGAAGGTGTTGGCATTTCTTCCTATTCGTTGTGGTGCGAAGTATTTCAAGACACCTTTGCTCGAGCTCCCTTTGAGTGAATTTTTCTTTGCTTAATCAAGAATGTTGTATAAAAACTAGAAGTTGTTAATTCTTTTTAACACTTTTAAATTTGCACACATTCAAGCATATTTCACTATATCGAACCTCTAAAATGCATCCTAATAAGAAAACTATAGGATGTGTCACTTAAGCATAATATTTGGTATGATGGCCAAAGTTAAATATTAAATTAATTATTTATAGCAAATTCTTTAAAAATATATTCTTTTGGCTTAGGCTTTATTGCGGCGACACGTGTCAAAAACTTGTTGCGAAATTATCCACCACACAAATTAAGAAAGTAATAATGACGTGAGAATGGTGACATGGAGAAGGTAATATTTCGCTGAAGCGAAGTATCTAATTAACCAAGCGAAGTGTGTGTGTCAATTTCAACAGTTGTGCAAGCATACATAGTCTAGTGTAGTAAGTTTTATAGTACAGGTTATTCTTCTACAGGGAAAAGCATCGAAAGGATACTAGGACTTTTTGAAGAGTTTCGCTAAGGCGAAACGACATTATACTGAGAAGCGAACAACTGGCGCCTTCTTTTTTACTCTCTCAAGCTCTAGTAGTTGGCTCTCTCGAGCTCAAACAAACAATAAAACCAAGCGATCAACACTAGGCAAACCTTATCCCTAAGTGTTCTTTAACTTAGTGCTTTCGTACGATAGTGATGAGTATTTTCGTTGCAAAATAGAACATTAGAGAGATATTTTGGGAAGGCAAAAATTGAAAATAACACAAACTTGTTGTTTGGCAATTTTACAAAAAAAAAAAAAAACTTCCAAAATTGGTACACGAATCGGATGCAAATGAAAAGATATTGAAGATATTATGAGTGTTTTGAATCTTATATAAAATATCATTAAAGATTTAAAAAAAAAAAGTTCGTTAGAATTTGATGATTATCCATTAAATTTAGGATGAATAAAATGATTTAGTTAAATATCTTTTTTTATTTTATAAAAAAATTAAAAAACAACTTAAGGAATTGTGGGGAAAGATTATTTCTCTCTTTACACAGATTTTTATTTTAGTCATGCATTAAAATGCTCCCACAAACTAGCTATGTTGTTAATTATGTTCTTAAAACTAGTCATTTTCTATCATTACCCCAATGTTAAAGTTTGAGTATTAATAATAAATGTCTAAGTTTTCCAATTTAATTTAAGAAATGGCTAAAAACTATTTTCACACTAAAGGATAATTTTGAGGAGTGAGAGATTTCTTCTTTCTAAAACTATCCTTTTAACTTAATTAATAAATTAAACGTTTCATTGAATAAAATTCATTACTGCTTAAGTCAATGAGGAAATATTTGATCTATAACCGCATGCAGATTAAAAAATAACACTTTTTTAAATCTAAAAATTAATATCTAATTAAGTCTAAAGTATATTTTTTTTGTTGTTTTTCATTTTCCACAAGTATCCAAAAAAGGTTTATAATCTTTATTGATATATTTTATTAAAAAAAATAAAAACGGAAGGCATATGATAAAATTTATCTTAATTTAAGAAAGAAAACTCGAAGGAAAAAGATAAGATCTTTATATATGTTTAGTTTTTAATTTCAAATGGAAAATTGTACTACTCTTTTGAAAAAATCATTACAAATGTAAGTAAATTGTAGAGTGTTTACATTCATAGTTGATAACTAGAGTTAAAGTAGCTTAAATTAATATAATTATGGAGAAAATTTGTTATAATTAACTACTGAATTAAAAAACTTTGCCCGACTATAAATTCACTACTACAATTTTAGCTTTCTATGACAATTTTTAATTGTCATAATTAACTTATTATGACAATTATCTCTAAAATCTGCTATGTCATGGTATCCCCTATCATGGTAAGTCTTTCATGACATATAATAACAATGTCATAAAATATAATTTATGACAATTATAAAACTGTCATAAATGTTTTTTTATGACAACTAAAAATTGTCATGAACCCATGAGAAATAGGGTTTAAGATCTCTTTTATGACATTTAATAATTGTCATAAATTATGTTATTTTTGTAATTTTAACTTTTGTTACCATGACAGTTTTAGAATGTCATAAAGTAGAGTTATTTTTCCAAATAAAATTAAATCGTAAACAGTCATGAATTCACATTTCATGACAATTATAATAGTCATGGTTTCTATTTTACGATAGTTTAAAATTGTCATAGAATGGATAACATGACTATTGTGATAGTCTTGTTGATAATTTACAATTGTCATAAATTATATTTCATGACATTTCTAATAATCATGATTTCTATTTCATGATAGTTTAATGTTGTTATGGAAGGCATATCATGAAAGTTTTTAAATCTTAAAATTTGATATATTTCATTAATTTATTCATTTGATAATTAAACCTGATAATTCAAAAGTAACAACATTTAAACTTGTCAATAATTAAACATTTAAAAAATAATGTCACAATTCAAATAAAAGTTAAATAGATTTCATCGATCACAGTGCAAATAAAATTTTAACAAGTTCAATACTAAGTAGTTTATATATAAAAGTTGTAAATGAAATTACACTGAATGTTTCATAAAGCCTAGAATGAAAATCGAATACTTTTGCAACTTGTACGATAACCAACAACTTGGACGATAACCAACAACTCGGATGATAATTGTCCATGCAAACGATCCTTACTTTGAATAAAGTACCTATACAAGATAAAAATTATAAACTTCTAAGGATTACCTCAATTTTCATTCTAAGCTACCATAATTGTAGGTTAGCTGCATAAACACTATTCAAAATGCATCAAAAGTATGAGCAATACATTATTTTAGAAGAAATTAGACTTACTTGATACAATGTTGCAGATGTTAATTGCTCCCAAAAAATTCAATACTTTATTGAACATCATTCTCCTAGGGCCAACAAGATACTTTCACAAAAAAACTTAATTGTACTTTTGATCTATGGTCAAACTCCATTGATGCAATCTTTTGCCATAACACCAGCAAACTAAGACAAAAAAATTTCAAACGTTGAACAAAAAAAGCATCCTCATGCTACTAACTATTCATCTCAAGATAAATTTGTGTTCAAAAGGGACACAAGTAACAATTCAATTTAGGTATGTGAGTTCATTGTATCAATCTACAAACAACAAAATGCAAATTGAATTATAAATTTCTCAACCTTGCTAAATTCGAAATCAATACCTACTTACAACCATGTTATATTTAAATCATACCTTTTGACATTAGCAACCCAAACGAAATGACCACATAACTATCAAAATCTCGAGCCATGTTGTTTAAATCTCAAGTCATGTTAAATTACCTCATCACCCCCAAATTCACAGGGCATTACTCGAATACTTGCATAAAAGAAAAAACTTTCAAGTTACGAACAAGTTAAAAGTATACCTTAATATATCGATGTTTAACAAATTATAAGACCACTTAGGCAGATCAAAGTTAATAGTCACACAAGATATAATGTTGAGGAGATGAGAAAGAGAAAGATTAAGAAAACCTTAAAAAAAAATTAAGAAAACCCCAAACTCAATACTAAAGAGCTAAATCATTAAAAGTAAAAAAAATAAAAAAATAAAAAACTTCGATATGACTATTTTAAAAACTTAAAATATATACACAAAAAAAGATCGTTCAATACATATAGTCATCCAAAACAAAATATGGTCACATGCACCAAAATATGTATAGAGTAAAAAATGAGTGTAAATATACTTTAGTCAAAATAAGTATTGCTTCAACTTGGCATGATTTCCTTCTTGCATTGAGAATAAATTTGCTTTGGCCTGCACATTGAAATATAGAACAAAAAAATTGAACTTACTTGTTTCCCTTGATGTCCGCTTAAGTAGATACAAAAACACTGAAGTGTTTGATGAATATACAAATAATACAAGATAAACAAATATTTACAAGAGAATCGGATCTAAATCACCATATAAAGAAAAGATTAGCAATTAAGAACAGAACAATTTATACTAAATAAATAATAGATAAGTATGAAAAATACAGAGTTAAATGTGGTGGAATACAACTAAAAATAATTATGAGGTTAAGCAAAAGAATCTCTATGCTTTGAAGATTAGTCAGGCATAGATAACCTTACTTGAATATTCATCCATGCTTTCCATTCATATTGGCAAAAACCATTGTTGCTTCCAACCAAAACAACTTAGTATTCAATCTATTAAAGCAAATGAGGAATATGAGTATATCTAGATTTAATTTTTGGCTACCATAACTGCAAGATAGCTACATAAGCACTATTCAAAATACATTGCAATGAGTGAAACATCATTTTTAGAAGTTAGAGATTAGACTTACTTGGTAAAATGTTCGCTTGTTGCAGCTGTTACCGGAGACTTTTACAAAAATATGTATGGTGTTCCACAAAAAAAACATATGACACATCATCTTGCAAACAATATGAAATAAAGAAGGCCATTAAACAAAAAAGAAACAAAATGTGCAATCAAACAACAATAAGAATATGGTGTCGTCTATGTTTGAAAGATAGAAAGAAAAGGAAAAAAGAATTTTAGCAGTGGGATAATGTCAATTGCATATACAACATTCATAACAAACAATAAACATAAATAAAAACATAAAGAAGTCATGTATTTAGTTTTCCTTCGCTGTAAAAAATAAGAAAATTAATCGTAGATTTACCTCAAAAGAGATGAGTAGGAGAAAAATTCTTGTGAGCCAATCGCCAAGCACTATTATTTGTAGCACTACAAGGAAACAGATCCTTAGAAGCAAAAATAACCTAAAAGAAAAAAGTCTCTAAAACAAAATTAAGATCATGGACGATTACATTAAAACAAACATATTCCAACTTTTTATGCTTGAACAACCTTTTTTTTCTTCTTTTTCTTATTTATAGTTTTGAAGCTTAAACCAACCTAATTTGACCAATCTATACTTTCGATCGAGTCAACATGGAAAAACTCATGCCATAATTTAACATACTGTGGATCAAACTCATGCCATACATTGTCCCAGAAGGATCCTTCGAAGTATCCCGGTGCCACAGTCTAAGGACAGGGTCAGTGGTGCCCTAAGTATAGAACAACGGAGCTCTGATTTCTCGATTTTCAAAAAAAAAAAAAATCATGCCATATACTTGTGAAGATTAAACATAAAATATCCTATAATTGGTGCTCTTTTAATGTCATTTCCTCAAGCCTACAAGAAAGAGTGTTAAGATTATGAATTAATTATACGGTATGTAACGGCCCAGAATTTCATCCCGATCTTCTCGGTTTGCCCCAGAGGCATTTTGGTAATTTGGTCGGGCCGATAGGGCCGGTTATGTCTTTTCTAATTGCCGGAAAAATTATGAGATGATTTGAATGGGATCGGGAAGCTTTGTGAAGATATTTGGGCTTGGTAGAATGCAAAAAGAAATAGGGAATTAAATAGCGCGTCGGGCGAGATTCAAACCAGGGTCGCTTGGGAAGCTAGTCGGGTGGCCTTGCCACTTGAGCCATCGAGCGCTCTTGTTAATCTACGCTCGCCATCTTGTATATATGCCGTGCTTCAGTGGAGATTTAATATAAAAGCAGAGCTCGCCCGAGCTTCTCCCTCATTTCTCCATTTTCTTCTCCTTCTTCGCGATCCTTCCCTTCGACCGACCAGGGCGTCTTCTCGTTTTCTCCCTCGCCGACTCCAATTCGCCGGAGCTCCCTCGCCGACCGTCTCCCTCCTGTAAGCTCTCCTTCTCTTCTTTTCTTCTTCTTCTTCTTCTTCTCCTTCAAATCCGATTCCCCTGTTTCTGGTTCGCCATTTCCGGCCGAGTCGAAGTGAGTTGCTGTGTGGATTTTGTGCAGCTGGTGTAGGGGAGTTCAACCAACAGCAAATTGCTCGTCGAAATTCGCCAAATCGCCCGAATTCGAGTTCCTTCCCCATCGCCCCTGTTAGCCCCTTCGCTCGCGCGCAGAAGCAGCCCCAGCGCCGTGTCCGTGCGCCTGTCGTCGAGCCGTGTCGCCAAGCCGCGCCCTAGCGCCGTGTCGCGTGTTCTGCTGCCGAGCCGAGCCGCCAAGCCGAGCCGCGCCGAGCCGAGCCGAGCCTAATTATTTTATTTTATTTAATTTAATTTAGATATTGTGTGTAATTGTGTTGTGCTTGTTAGGTTCCCGGTAGCTATTTCGAGATCGTTCGCAGCTTAGGTTTTTGTGTAATCGTCCCCGACCAAGGTAAGGATTTCTTACCGGAGTTGTGTGGACCCTGCGATATATTATGTGATTGCTGATTGATTGCTTGTTTGTGTTTATTGACATGTGTAGCTAAGTGCTCTATTCTGAATTCCCGATTGGCATGATTTTCCTGGTTAATTCTCATGTTAATCCATGTTAGGCTGTTCCTTTCTGGCATGCTCGTATCTGTTCTTGCTTCGTAGTATCATGCTAGGTTCGTTGTATTCTTATTGAGCACGTATTGGATTTACTGAATTATTTGCTGATTGCTAAGGCAGGTTAGAGTGGCAGGTAGATAGCATCATCCGGGCCGGGTGCATAACGAACCTTGCATCCACGACAGGGACGTATGAGATGGAGCTCGCTCGATCCCGTTGAGAATAGCTAACCCTAACGGTGGCCTGCAATCTTGGGTGAGGGTGGCGGACTATTAAATGCCCCAGCGGTCGGGATGATGACTTGGCATTGCCTCATCCCCGGCCAATCGACGCCACGTCCTCGGCGTGTTGGCGGTAGCCCTTGATTGCCACTGTTAAGGTAAGGCGGCTTCTGGTGTAAGCCTACCACGACCCGTTCCTTAGCCCCAGTGCGGTGGTTCAGTGACATAGTTTACGTGTCCGAGTCTCACACCCACAATGTCGGTGACACCGATCCAAAGATTTAGTTAGGCGTGGTGGTGGACATGGGCGGCTTGCCTCTGGACCGGCACCCCCATAGTCTGCGATGGCGCGCGGTGCATGCTTACGCTCATTACAACACGCCAGCCAGGAGAGCTCCTCGGGATCTTGAGCTAGTGTACCTTTCATTCGACAAAGAGAGTGCCGTGGCCGAGACTTGTTTCTCGTATAGGCGTATTGTGTGAAGGATTGTGTGGTGGATTATTCCAGACTAAGACCCTGAGTTGGCATCCGAGGTCCAAATATGGACTCAAGCTATGTGCTCTATTATGTGTTTATACTCATAACTTGCATACGCTCAGCTAGATGACCATGTATATCGTATTGTACCCCGGTTGGGGATTCTTACTGAGTAATTCGTTACTCACCCTTATTATTGTGGTTTTCCACAGTAACTTAGAGTTGCGAGACAGGGATGGTGAAAGAGGAGCTGTGATCATGGGGCCCAGATCATCAAACTCGATTTTGTGTTATGACTCTTTATGTTTTATTTTCCCACTGAATGCATGTAGCAAGACACGAGCCCTAGGATGTTTTCTAAATGTTTTGTGGATTCCAACATTGTTGTATCTGGACAGGGTTTGAATGATTTTAAGAAATCTCTGATCAGAGTAAACTTTGGAAATGTATTTATCTTGGAACAGGTGCTTGGAAACAGCGATGTCCGGGCTTTGAACTGAATGTTTGAATGTTTTGTTTTTAATTGGAATCCGAAATCATGTCTGTTTAATGTCCTTTACTTTGAATGCATGCATTGGGGTAAGGGCTCATTTAGTGCCCCATTCGGGTCGGGTCTTTACACGGTAACCCATCAACTTTTCATTGTTTTAATCTAATAGTAACCCACGGAAGATAATTGTAACGGCCCGGAAATTTCATCCCGGTCTTCCCGGGAGGCCCAAGGGCATTTTGGTAATTGTGGGTCGGGCCGACAGGGCCGGTTTTGAAATTGAAAATTGCCGAAATAATTATGAGTCAATTTGAATAGGATCGGGATTTTTGGTGAAGGCATTTGGGCTTGGGAAAGAGTAAAATTAAATGAGGAATTAAATAGCGCGTCGAGTGAGATTCGAACCAGGGACGTGTCGCGTGCTAAGCAAGGTCTTGCCGGTAGAGCCACTTGGGCGTGTTTGTTAATCTACGCGCGATTTGGTATATATGCCGTGCGCGAGTGGGATTTTTGTATAAAAGCGGAATTTCGCCCGATTCTTCCCCATTTCCTTCTCTTCTTCTTGCGATTTTTCCTCCGACCGACTCACTTCTCCTCGCGATTTCTTCTCCTTTCCCCTCGACCGACTACAACTCCTCACCCTCGCCGAGCTCCTCGCGATCGCCCCACACCGGTAAGTTCCTTCTTTCTTCTTCTCCTTCCAATTCATTTCCCTGTTTTGGTTTCGCCGTTCTTGCCAAGCCAAGGCGAAGTGAGCTTCTTGTGGATTTTGTGTAGCTAGTGTAGGGAGTTCGTCCATCAACGAATCGGCCGTCGAATCTTCGCCAAACGCTCGGGTCGGAGTTTCTTCTTCACCTGATGGCGTGGCAGAGCCCGCTGCCGGCAAGCCGCGCGCGCGCTGATCGCCTCGCGCCCGCGCGCACGCCTCGCCCAGCTCCGTGTCACGCCGCTCACCCGCGCGCGCCCTCGCGCCCTTGCATCGCTCGCGCGCCCGCGTCCGCTCCCAACGCTCTGTTCGTCCGCGCGCAGCTCGCGCCCCAGCGCGCCCACGCGCCCATTTCTGCGCCTCGCCTCTCCCAGCCCGGCCAGTTCTTTGCCCGTTCGTGCAATCGGCTCGTTAAATGCGTTAAATGCGTGCCTCGTGAGTTGTTCCCGAGTGAGTCCTGTTTATTTTATTGTATTTGGGCCTATTGGGTGATTATTGTGATGATTGATAGGTTCCCGGTAGCTAGTTCGAGATAGTTCGCAGCTTAGGTTTTTGTGCCATCGTCCCCGACCAAGGTAAGGATTTCTTACCGGAGTTGTGTGGACCCTACGATATATTATGCGATTGCTGATTGATTGCTTGTTTGTGTTTATTGACATGTGTAGCTAGGTTCTCTAATCTGAATTCCCGATTAGCATGATTTTTCCTTATTTAAATCTCATGTTAATCCATGCTAGGTTGTTCCTTTCTAGCATGCTCGTATCTGTTCTTTGCTTCGTAGTATCATGCTAGGCTCGTTGTATTCTTATTGAGCACGTATTGGATTTTATGAAATTGTTTGCTGTTTGCTAGGGCAGGTTAGAATTTCAGGTAGGTAGCATCATCCGGGCCTAATGCATAAAGTACCTTGCATCCATGGCAGGGACGTCGAGCAAGTCATTCCGTCCCTGAACCCCGTGAGGGATTAGCTAACCCAAGCGGTAGGCCCTGCAATCTTGGGTGAGGGTGGTAGACTGTTAAATTCCCCAACCGTCGGGATGATGACTTGGCATTGCCTGCGTCCCGATGAGTCGGCACGTCCTCGGCGTGTTCGGCCGTAGCCCCGATTGCCACTGTTAAGTAAGGCGGCTTCGGGTGTAAGCCTACCACGACCCGTTTCCTTAGCCTCGGTGCGGTGGTTCAGGTGACATAGTTTACGTGTCGAGTCTCACACCCCTATGTCGGTGACACCGATCCAAAGAATTAGTTAGGCGTGGTGGTGGACATGGGCAACTTGCCTCTGGACCGGCACCCCATGGTGCGCAGTAGCACGCGGTGCATGTTTACGCTCATTCTGGCGCCGGCCGGAGAGCTCCTCGGGATCTTGAGCGATGTACCTTTCGTCGACGATGAGGCAGTGAGGCCGGACTTGTTTCTCGTATAGGGCAACTTATGTATTGGACTGTGTGATGATATTATTCCGGACTAAGACCTTAAATTGGCATCCGAGGCCCAAGTATGGGCTAAGCTATGTGCTCTATTCTGTGTTTATATTCATAGCTTGCATACGCTCATCGAGATGACCATGTATATCGTATTGTACCCCGGTTGGGGATTCTTACTGAGTAATTCGTTACTCACCCTTATTCTGTGGTTTTCCATAGGTAATCGTGGTGCGCGACAGGATGCCTGAAGGAGGAGCTGTGATCATGGGGCCCAGTCTTCCAACTCTGATTTTTGTATTATGACTCTCATGTGTTTTGCTTTCCATGAATGCATGTAGTCGGGCATGGAGCCCTAGGATGTTTGTAAATATTTGTGGATTCCAGCATTTTGTATCTGAACAGGTTTTGAATGGCTTTTAGTAAATCTCTGATCAGAGTAAACTTTGGAAATGTATTTATCTTGGAACAGATGCTTGGAAACAGGGACAGGTTCTAGGGAAATTGTCTAGTTTTTAAAGGAGTTATTTTGAATATTTTTGTTTTAATTGGAATCCGAAATCATGTCTGTTTAAATGTCCTTTACTTTGAATGCATGCATTGGGATAAGGGCCCATTTAGTGCCCCATTCGGGTCGGTCCCTTACAATAATTGAGCTCAATTAGTCTTCATTCTGTCTTATTCTAATTTAAAACCCAAATATAAAACAGAAGTGCTAAATATGATTGAATATTTTGTAAATCTTATTAATTGACCACCACAAAAATCAATCCCCTCCCAATCAAACAATTCCTAAAGGATAATAGTATTATCAAAGTGACATTTAATTTAAAAACTTCACAAAAAATTTGAACTAAAAATTATTTGAATCCAACACCATATGAGATGGCTTTCATGCAATAATAAAAGATATATATGCAACTCATTTTCATCAAATTAATTTTCTCAAATTAAAAATTATAGTAACAAAAACAAAAAAACAATGCTAATGGGTTTCACCTAAGTTGAACAAACAAGCTTTTAGTGACTGCATAGCGTATTTAAGGAAGCTTGGAGTGAATAAAAAGTGAAGGTGAACTGATAACAGTAGAGCTTCAATATGCCATTTCTACAAATTAATAAGCACAGAACGAGCAACAGAAATAACAACATACTAGAACCCCATAATCCTAGCATGTTTGCAAGAAGGATAACAGACAAAATTAACACTTAAGATCGCACCTCGGGACCCCATAATCCCAAGATACTAAGCATACATATCATGTTTAACATTTAAAGTAACATAAAAAGATGGCGCCCCAGGACCCCATAATCCCGAAGCACAACATGCAGAACAAGCACACATACCACTCCCATATCAACAACAATCCAGAATCCACAATTCAGAAACCAACAAAACAACATCAGGCCACATCCATATCTAGAAATGCATGAAACAGCTCAATGAGTTTCACCCTGTGCAGGGTCCACACAACCCGGGTAGAGAGTCTTTACCTACAAGAGAATACCAAACGACCTTTCCTTGGCTCCACAGAAATAGTAGCAACAACCAACAACCTAAGCAAGCCATAAACAACAATACACCCATTCAGCTAAAAAAATCACCAACTTAAACAGTCCAACACCAAGAATCCAATTGGTTTTAGAATCAACTTACCCAAGATCCAAAATCAACATTTTTGACAAACACTTGGTGAATTCAATCCCAAAACAACCGAGGTGAACATGGCTGTCCAACACTTGAAACATGAATAAACGGAGCTACAATGCACTCCAAACCACAACTTAGCAAACATTCAAACTCAACAATCAACCCATGAAGGTTAACAATGGAAACGAGTCAAGATCTTACCAGAAACCCGACAAACAAGCATGATTGTGCTGCGAACTTACCCAAGACTCGAGCAGGTCAGAAATCACACGAACAAGACTAGATGTGAAACGAGTGTGAAAGCTTGCTGGCTGGTGAGTGGGTGAAGGGGGTGAGTTGCGACAGCTGAGTTGCGGCTGGCAACGACGTGAGACGCGGGCGACGTGGCTATGGTCGGCGATGTGGCTCACGGGGGTGAGCAGGGCGTAAGGAGCACGCGCGAGGAGAGGGACGTGTCGGCTATGATTGGTCGCGGCTGGGTGCGTGCGTGAGCGCTGTGCGTGGGTGGATCTGAGCGAGGAGAAAGTGCACACGCGCGGGGAAAACTTGACTTGGACGGGCAGCACTCGGGCGAGCCGCTGCAGTTGTGTGGTGGCGTCGGCTGGGCTATGACGAGTGAGGGTAGCACGACGGCTCCTTGCGGCGGCGTTGGAAGTCGACGGCAGTGGACGGGCAGGACGGTGACGGCTGCTGGTAGGTGGGGAGTCTAGGGTTTGGGTGAAGGAGAAGAAGAAGATGAATGTGGGTTTTGGTTTTTTTTCACTTTTTTTTTCTTTTCTTTAAATGCTCTTTTCTTTTATTTTTAACTTAAAAGAAATTCCCTTCTTTTATTTAAAACCACTCAAATGGTTCTTCCATTATCTTTATTTTTTTTTCAAGCTTTTAAATGAAGACCTCTTTACAACCCCTATTTTAATAAGCCAAGACTCAAACCCCTTTGAATTTAATTCATTTATTATTATTATTCTTTTCCTTTTACCATCAAACTTAACCAATTTCCACAAAATGCCCCAAATTCTTGAAACTACAGATTAACCCAAAATTACTCAACAATTGCAAAAAGGTCCCTAGGTATAAAATTACCAAAATACCCCTAAAGTTCAAAATTAACCATAATTACACCGAAAATCCCGGGAAAAGAGAATATCACACTTGGAGAGTCCATAAGAAGATGCGGGTCGTTACAAAAAATGCAACCCAAAAATTTGAAAACAATTAACGAAATGCCCCCAAAACCCGAACTCAAATAGCGATAAACATCAGCGGCTTCAAACAAACCAAAGCCTAACTCAGATTTTATCCCTAAATCCCGAAAAGAATCAATCTTAAATTCCTAAAAGATATAAGGTTGAATATGCTCCAATATGAGTTGTCCAAGTAAAATACAGTACAACAATAATTCAACTTCAATGAACAAAATTGATGAAAAATCCAACACTTGTAAGAAAAAAGTATAAAATCGTACAAGTGATACGGCTCGCGAATCTGGGCTCAGGGACACGCGCTGAGCGGCGAAGAGGGGCGGTGGCGAGCAGGATCGGCCGGCCTTGCGCTGGGAAGTCTTTGCCATCACTGTGGGTTGCGGGAGTGGGTGTGTGATGGTGATGGGAGGGGGTGTGGAGCAACTTGGGTCAGGCGGCGGTGCCGAGCCGGTCGGCGGCAGCGTGGTCAGTAGGTGGGGCGGCAGGTTGAAGTGGAGGCTAGGGTTTGGGTGAGAAGAAGGAGGAAGAAGAAGATGAAGAGGAGAAAAGAAAAATAAAAATAAAAGAAAAAACCTTCCCCTATTAACTTTCCCCTTTTTTTCTTTTTATTTTTAAATAGCACAAAATCTGCCTTTTCTCTTTTTTTTTTCAATAATACCAAAAACAATTTCTATTTATTTATTTACTTATCATTATTTTTTTTTTCAATTTAAAAATTCATTTTTCTTTTCTTTTCTTTTCTTTTTTTTAGATTTTAGATTTTATTTTAATAAAAAATTCAATAACCTAGATACAAAAATAAATATAAAATAAAATAAATTAAATTTTTAAAACTTACGAATATTATTTTCTATGACAATTTTTAAAATGTCATAATTTTATGAAAAAAATGAGATATTCTTGTCTAAAAGTAAAAAATTTCCATGACAATTATTAAAATGTCATTACAATGATTTTATAACAATTATCTAAATATCAATAACTGTCATAAAACATCAATAACTTAAAATTCATCTATTTTCTACAAATACGCGTGTTTTTAGATATTTTATGACAGTTTTTAGATTTTTAAAAATTTCTGGATTGAAATAACTGTCATGAAAGGCTAAAATTGTAGTAGTGATTGAAGCATAAACGAAATGTCATATAATATCTTGCTTAAAATGAATATAGAAGTTTGTTGCAAACAAAATGTGCATGAATGCATAAGAATTTGTTAAGTGTTAAAAGAGCTGATATTTGTAGTTTGTTGTAGTGACACTTGGGGAAGCGAAGCATAATGAAAGAAGAAGAATTCGCTCAAGCGAAGGAAAGACACGTCAAAGCAGTCCTGAAAAACCAATTTTTGCCAAAGCAACGCGAAGTGAGAGGTTGTAAAAAGTATTTAATCGAGGGGACGTGTGGCAAAGATCTAGACCTCAAAGGATTCATCTGGGTCGTTGATTATTGTCGGCTCTGACGCATTCAACAAAGCGGATCATGAAGCAGAAAGGCGTAAGAAGCAAATCAGCTTTTTGGTAGAAGCAGATCGTGGAGCAGGCATTGCAGCGAATGTCGGGAGGCCTATATAAGGCTAGGTGCTTCTCAGATGAAGGGGTCGACCAATTTTCTCTTCCGAATTTTCTCATTCCGTATGCGTTCATCTTTCCCGTTCGACCAAACATTTATCCATTCCATTTAGTTTTCAAGCTGCCGAAGCGATTTCTCCAGACTTAGTTTGTTGTTTCTATTAACTTGCTTTCAAGTTTCAGTTTCATTATATTTGATGACAAGTACTTTGTAACTAGAATTTTCACTGGAGATCTTTAAGCTATCAAAGTTTTAGGCATTTTCCTATTTTTCTATTCTCACTCATTGTTATTTTGTGAAATATTTATTTCTATCAAAGCATGTTTCCATCTTTTATTTGTGTTTGAGCATGTTTTCTGATATGAGGAACTAAAATCTTTATCGGGGGGTTCGGTGAAGTAAGAGATTTCGCTAAGGTGATGTGGGTAGCAAACAGAACATATTATGCATGTTGTCTTTCATCTAATTTACATTTCGTTTGAAAAACTGTTTGTATTAACTCTGTGTTAATTTGAGAGATTGAATAAAGAGAGAAATTGCATGTATGACATTAGGAAAATCAAGTTTGCTTTCTAATTAAAGAACGCTTAGAGATAAGGTTCACCTAATGCTAATTGTTGGTTAATTAGTTGTTTGAGTTCGAGAGAACCAAATTAAGTGCTTGAAAGAACCGAATGGCAGAGTTTGAGAGAACCAAAGGGATTCCTGTTAGTGTTCGCCTTCGCTAGTTGCTTCATTTAAGTGAATTCCTAAAAACCTTTACCCTCCCGATATTTCATCTCATATATTTATTCTATTATTTCATTTATTCACTCGCAACCAATACTCGTTTATTCAACAATCTGGTTACCTTGACTCTTACATGAAAGCGAATTTGAAACAAGTCGAAAATTCCTATGGAGAATGACATGTACTTACAGTTAAACTTGTTACTGCAGATTGTGTATGCTTGCACAATCTTTTGGAATTTACACACACATTTCGCTTGGGCGAAATTATTGCTTTTCCACGTCATCATCCTCAGGTCATTATTATTTTTTTAGTTTGTATGTTAGATAATTTCGCAACAAGTTTTTGGCGTCGCTGCTAGAGATTTTTAAAATTATTTTATATTTGTAGAGTATTGTTGTAACAGCCCAGTTTTCTATTCCAGTTTTCGAATTGCCTTCGGGTCAAGATTCGGTTGTTTGGTTGGGTTTTAGAGCCGTTTGGACCCTTGGGGGTATTTTGGTCTTTTGGCTCCCGGGCGAGGATTTGTAGTTTCGTGGCTTGAGGAAGCTCCGCCTTTTCGATTCTTGCTTGTTGTTGGCTGCGAGTCCCGTGGTGTTTGGGCTAGTCGGTTGGATGCTCGGTTGTGGTTTGGGCTTTGGTAAAGTGTTGGTTGTTGGGTGTTTCCTTTGGGATTCGAGCCCGAGCCCTTAGTGTTGCTTTGGGAGTTGGATTTAAGTGAGATTTGTTGATTGGAAAAGATTGCTTCGGTCGGGTCTCGGAGGAGGAAGCCGGGAAATGGGATTTTATGGTTTTAAAAGTGGATAAGGTTGGATTTTAGGATTAAAATCCCTTTTTCCTTTTAATTTCCCATTTTCCTTTTCTGTTCCAAATTCATTTTCTTTTCTTTTTATTTTTTTCTCTTTCTCTCTCTCTCTCTCTCTCTCTCTCCCCGAGAACCCCCCACCCTAGCCCGAGCAGCCCCTTGGCTCGCCCAAGCCTAGCCCGAGCTAGCCCAGCCCCGCGCGCCCTCGCCCTCGCCCAGCCTAGGTCGCCTCAGCCCGAGCTTCGCCCAGCCTCGCCCAGCCCGAGCGTCGTGTCGCCCGAGCTCGCCCGCACAGTGCCCTCGCCCGTGTCGAGCGCCCTCGCCCAGGCCGTCGCGTCGCCAGCCCGAGCTCGCCCTGCCCTGGTCCGTGTCGCCCAGCTGCGCACTATGCCGAGCCGCGCCGTCGCCCAGCCGTCCCCTGTGCCGTCGCGCGCCCCCGCGTCGTGTCGCTCGCGCCTGGCGCCGTCCCCTGTGCCGAGCCGCGCCGTCGCCCAGACGAGCAAGCGCCGCGCCGCGCGCGCCAGCATGTCGCGCCCCAGCGCCACTGTGTCGCCCGGACTGCAGTGTCGCCCCCAGCGTGCCCAGCCAGCCCAATTTCTTTGCCTAGCCCGTGCAGCCGGCTCGTTCGCGTGTCAGCCGCGCCTCGTGAGTTGCTCCCGAGCTGAGCCCTGTTTATTTTAGTGTATTTAGGGCTATTTTATGATTATTGATGTGTTTGTTTGGCTCGTTATAGGTTGCTCGGGTTCGATCGCAGTTAATTTATTGTGTGTTGTTGCCTTCCGACCAGGTAAGGATTTCTTACCGGAGTTGTGTGGGCCCTGCGATATTTTCATGATTATGCCTTGCTTGTTTCTTGATCGTTATGAGCACGATAGTAATAGATCGGCTTTGATTGATTCTGCAATAGCATGTTTGCTTGATTTTACATGTCAGTGCCATGCTAGGTTTGTTCTGCCAGCATGCTTATGATTCCTGCTTAAGCTCGTAGTATCATGCTAGGTTAGTGTGATTGATGTCGGTCTTTGTTTGCTAGCCAGGAATCATTGCTTTTTACTCTGTACTCTTAGATAGAGTTGTAGGGTTTGTCATCATCTAGAGGTGAGCGGACATAACGTACTTTGTCCCCGATGGCTCGTGTCGGGAGTAAAGTGTGCGCAACATAACGTATCTTGCTACCCCCGACCGCTGGTTGTGGACTTAGCTACCCACTTCGACATAGCCTAGTTTGTAGCACAGAGCGAACCACGCCAGCGGTGTAAGCCTACCCTGGCCGGTTCTTAGCTTCGTGTCGGTGGATCGTTTGCCGCACGATGAGCGCCGAGGGCCTCGCGCTCTTCGTGATCGATGACACCGCTTCCGAGTCATAGGCATGTGCACACCGCCCGCGTAGTTTGCCCTTAGGCCCCGCATTTACGCCGGTTGCGAGAAAAAGCATGCGGTGTCGCGCGCACACGCGTTAGTTGCCGGTTCGTAGAGCTCCCGGGCTAATGTCGTGAGTACACCATTCCTTCCGTTAGAGCGACTTGGGTACTCTCCGTAAGTCCAGTTAGTGGCAAGGGCAAGGAGGCCCTTGAGGACATTCTAGGGATCGGTGTATTCCCCGAGTGTGACAGATACCTCGGTGATGTCGAGGATTGGTCGATGTATCCAATCCCGGTTAGGCCGGAAGAAAGAGACTTCCGATGACTCCAGATCTTGTTTTATGAGCTCGTTGAGCTATGATCTGTGTTGGTAGCTGTTTGCTTGCATGCTTTGGTACTAGATGACTGATTATATCGTATTGTACCCCGATTGGGGATTCTTACTGAGTAATTCGTTACTCACCCTTATTTCTGTGGTTTTTCCACAGGTAACTATGGTGCGAGACAGGATGGCTGGAGGAGGAGCTGTGATCATGGAAACCCGTTGTTCAAATCTGAGTCTTATGTTTATGTTATGATTTAAATGTTCTCTGAATGCATGTAGTTGGGAATGGAGCCCTAGGGTGTTTGCTCAATGTATTTCCGGATTCTAGCATTGTTGTAAAGTTTGTATGTTTTAAATGAATCTCTGATCAGAGTAAGTTTTGTAAACGTATTTGACTTGGAACAGGTGCTTGGAAACAGGGACAGGTTCCAGGAATTGATGTTGATTTTAAATGGATGTTTTATGTTTTAGTTTTTACTTAGAATCCGAACACCCTATTGCGAATTTTCTGTAGATTTGAATGCATGCATTGAGGTAACGACCTATTTTAGAACCCTTTCGGGTCGGGTCGTTCTGAGTTGGTATCGAGCTCGAGTCATAGATTCTCAGTAGACCCGACCTTTGTTGTAGGTCGTTTTCCATCATCATCGGCCTCCGCCATCATCAGTGCGCCTAAGTTTCTTATTTTAAAGAAAGGGGTAAGAATTTACAATACTTTTCATCTAGTGTATGCCTTGTGTAGAGTTGTGGAGCGAGACGAAGCGGGTTCGACTCGTTGTTGGTTTGGGCTTAGAGAGCCATCATGCCAACTTTCTCGCGATCTGAGCATGATTTAGCGACTTGTTGAGGTATCCGGATAGATTCGGATGCCCGGGACGTCGTCCCCGAGGAGGCAAAGCTTAGTCTCCCATTGGCCATTTGTGGCCCGGTTGTTGCTTTTCCCTAGTAGTGAGAGGGTGGAGGTGCTTTGTGCGAGATCACCCGGTATGTTGATCGCACCCGCAGGAGCAGGGCGCTTGGCATGTCCGACCGAGGAGTTGGGCGATCGTGTTGATGTTGAGGCGCGTCGAGTCGTTTAGACCCGTTGGCCAGAGTTGGCCCTGGCAGTTGAGTTGCTTAGTGGAGGGGGTAGAGGCTAGCACGCCTCAGAGTGAGACTCCTTGAGCAGAGTGTGCTCCAGCCATGAGAGATTGGATGGCAGGTCTTTAGCTATCGAGAGCGGAGGCCCGGCGCGCTTTGTAGTCTTGCGATGAGGAGTCCGACCGATAGCCCACCGGCGAGTTTATTTCAAAGATTTCCCCGGTAGCTCTTGTAGCCCCGAAGGTTCCCAGGAAGGCATGATCAGTAGGTTTATTCAGATGAGTTTGTTGGCGTTGATGGAGCCGCCCAGTTTGGCAAGTGGATGCCTGTAGAGCTCGATGTTTTAGAAAGTCCTGCTGCTAGTAGTAAAGTAGTTGGCCAGGTTTGAGTTTAGCATCCGTGTGTGGGATGCCCTGCTGTTCAGAGGCCGAGGTGTGCCGTTCCTGTGCTGTTTGGTACAGCAGTTGGTGGTGGAAGTCCCTTGTTAGAGGTGGACTAGCAGAGTCTCCACCAGTCGCCCGATTGATTGGCAAGTTGCCGTGTTAGTGGCTTGAGGCAGATGTAGAGACATCTTTGCCCCTTTGCAAGCATCTTGGTTGTTTAACACCCAATTTCCTCAGATGTTTGGTAGAGTTGAGCACTCTTCCTTGGTGAGCTCCTAGAGTGGAGCTAGCTGCTGCATGTTGAGAGATCCGGCCAGAGTTTTGTTGAGCATCATGAGGAGATGCAAGAGTAGGCTGTGAGCCTTTGGTTTGATGAGATGCCATAGGCATAGTTGTTTGAGTTGAGCCCTTGTATGCCTAGCCAGAGTTGTTGTCACTTGAGGTAGTGACCTTGCTGGCCCCATCTGTAGTAAGATGTGGATTTGTTAGTAGTAGCACTTGAGGTGCATTGGTTGGTGTGCCACTTTGGCACTAAGTTTGGTTCATGCTTGAGTTTGGCTTGGGCATAGCAGATGGTTCTATGCCGTCCGGAGTTCAGCGCACTCCTTTAGCCTTGGATTCGTTTATGGCAGTTGCACCTGTTTAGGTCGTGCCAGAGGGCTAGTTCAGTGGTAGTCGATGGACTACAAGTGAAAGGATGCTCGAGAGGAGCCGGAGCCTCTTCCTAGTGTTTCTGGGGGTTGAGTAAGTCAGCAGGTTGGCAGTTGGTAAGTTTTGGTGCGCGTGAGTCTCGCGCTAGTGTTAAGGCCAAGAGTTTCCTTGTGGTTGGTAGTGTGGTCAACTACCTTCGAGTGCCTTAATCTGAGGAGAGTTGTGCATCGTAGATGCGAGTTTGGTCCAGCAGAGGGACCATGAGTTGGATGCTCATGAGATGAGCTGGATGCCTATGAGGCGAGTTGGATGCCTATGAGGCGAGTTGGATGCCTTTGAGGCGAGATGAGCTGATGCCTTGCGAGAGGATTTGGATGCCTTATGGGTAAGCACCCTTGGTAGAGGCTTGGTATAAAGTAAGTTCGGTGTGGCATGGTTATGCTTTGGTAGAGCAAGGTTCCCTCAGCTTTGAGCATCGTGTGGAGATGGAACTTTTGGTGTTCCATCGGTTGGAGTTCAGTTGGAAACTGAACAAGTGCAGTGGTAGCAAAGCCGCGCAGTTTCTGATCGCCTTGGCTAAGAAGGTTGTTTGGATCCTTTCCTCGGGTAGAAGCCTTGTTGAGGCTGATGTTTGAGTAGGAGGACGACGCATTCGGTAGCGTTTCAGGTCCTCTTGGTTCCCAAGGAGTTGGAGTTGGCCAGCATGGTTGAGATGCTGGGGAGAGTTGTGCCTGTTCAGGTAGTTGGCTGTTAGCTCGTTTGTCGGCAGTGTGTGTCGAGGGTTGCCGTAGAACCCTAGGTTGTGGAGAGCCTCTCCAGAGCTCAGTCAGGCCCAGCTAGTGAGTTTTCGATTGGCTAGGCGGAGGCGTGTAGTTGTAGCCTCGGTTGAGTTCTTTGGCGATCTTGGTAGACTAGCAAGCGGTGTTTGTTTGGAGCGCAGTCCGGATTGGTTCCGGTGCGGTGGCAAGTTGATGATTGGTGTTGACCAAGGTGTGGTTTGGAGCTGCTAGAGATTAGTTTTGCTCGTGGGGCGAGTGGTTCGTGCCCTGTTGGTGGCTTTCTTGTTTCCAGGATGTTGAGTTGCCCCGTTTGGCATTTGAAGGTTCAGTCTGAGATGGACCCCTGTTGTTGCCCCGTGAGATTTAGATGTTGTTGCTCTGGTGGAGCAAGACAGTGAGCGTATGTGGAGCTCTCTGTTCTTCGGTTGTCTGCTTGTAAGAGTCGTTTCCTCTTGGGAGATGTCAGATTTCTCCCGTAGACATGAGTTGATGGTAGAGGTGCTAGCTTGAAGGAAACGTTTGTTGGCTGCTTGGAAGCTGTTGTTTGTCCAGTTAGGTGGACTCTTGGATGGTGTTCTAGAGGCTGCAGTAAGGGTTGTTTTGCCTCTTGTGAGTGTTGGGCCAAGGTTTGGTCCTCTTGTTGTTTCGAGAGCTAGTTCGGTTCTAGCTGGAGGGCGTTGCCCTGAGGTCTTGTTCCTAGTCAGGAAGTTTTTGGAGTTGACCTCTCTCTCGGCGGTTGAGCAAGTGTTGTTAGTTTCGGATTGGTGATCCGATTGGTTGAGTTTTCCCTTGGGTGTTGCTTCCAAGAGAGTTGGTTCTTTGTTCCTTGGGTTTGAGCAAGTCGTGAGCGTGTGTGGAGTTCATTTGCCCTTCTAGAGTTTGCTTCTTTGGGAAAGTCGTTTCCCGTTTGGCGTGAGTCGACTTAGCTCCCGAGTTGTGTAGTTGATCGGAGTAGCGCAGCGGGTCGGGCCAATGAGAGGGTCCTGCTTTGTGTTGTTAGCAAGCAAGAGTTGTTTGTCCCGCATGAGGCGGTGGCTGCCCGATAAGAGTTATTTTTGGCAAGTTGTTGGTTCTTTGGGGATTGAAGATTTCCCTTTCCCCTAGTCTCTGTGGTGGTTGAGTTGCTCCCTGGATGTCAGCCTCGAGTGTTAGCTTTCGAGGTAGTCTTGCGGATTCGTGTGGCTCAGGATCCGTAAGCTTTGAGGTTGTCGTTATCCGTTTTCCTCGTGAGGTTTCGGGAGTGGAGCTTCTGGTTGGAAGCTGAGTTAGGCTTAAGCTTAAAGGAGAAGTCCTTTAAGTAGCCAGTTGGATTTTTTAGAGTTGAGTAGTAGCTTGGAGGCGAGCGTTGCTCGTTTTAAGTTTGGGTTGAGTTCTGCTGAGCAAGCCCTTCTCGGGCTTTGCTCCTAGTTGTTGTGCGTTCGCAGTTGGCATAGCAGAGCCGTTTGAGTGAGTTGGCACAGAGGTGCCGTGGCTTTGGTTGGTAAAGCAGTTGAGCTGTTTTCCTCAAGGTGTTGTGCCGCAGAGAGCTGCGTGATGGTTTAGTCCTTGCAGCCCGAGTTTTCCTTGAGAGGAATGTTGGTGCCCCTTGCCTCGTTAAGGCTGTAGGCAAGGTTTGAGGTTCGTTGGTCTCTGTGAAGTAAGATGTAACGGCCCAGGTTTTCATCCCGGTCTTCCAGGTGTGCCCTAGGGGCATTTTGGTAATTTGGTCAGGCCGTCAGGGCCGTTTATGTCTTTTTCTAGTTGCTAAAATTATTGGATGGGTTTATGTAGGTTTTTGAGGCTTTGTGGATGGGTTTGAGCAAGGATAGATGCAAAAGTAAAAATAAAGGAAATTATGTTGCAGCTGGGATTCGAACCCGGGTCTCCAGGAAAGCTTGTTCGGATGCGTGCCAGTTGAGCTATGGAGAGCTCTTGTTGCTTTTTCTGCGTCATATTATGGTTATCCTTGGACCTTGGAGTTTGGTGCATTTGGTTAAATGAAAAGAAATTAGGTTTTGTTATGTCTTCTTCTCCAAATGCTTTGTGGCCGCCCAAGCTATTCTCCCTAGCTCTCCAAGCCGATTTTCATCCCCTTTGCAGCCCCGAGGTTCGATCATCATTCCAGGTAAGTCTTCATCCTCTTCATCTTCTCGATTGGTTGTTTTTGCTGGCCGAAGGTAAGAGGAAGTGCTCGTGTGTGTGTGTGTGTTGTTCTGCAGTGCCCAAGCCACGCCCAGTGTCTGTCGAGCGCTGTCATCGCACGCCCAGCCAGCAGTGGTCCGTCGCTCCTTGTCGCCACAGCTAGCAGCGAGCGCGCCAGACGCGGATCGCCACAAGCGCACCCTCGCCAGTGCCATCGCTCGCCCTGCGCGCGCCTCGCCCGAGCAGCTCGCCCGAGTCCGCGCCGCACGCCCAGCGCCCGTCTTTGTGTCCCAGCCGCGGCCAGCGTCCCCCATGCGCCCATCTCGCGCCGTCGGCGCCAAGCGGCGACCCGCCATGTTTGCCTGCCCGTCCGCGTGTCAGCCGAGCCGCGTGAGTTGCTCCCGAGCCGAGCCTTGTTTATTTTATTATATTTAGGCATATGGATTGTGATTATTATTATGTTTGTTAGGTTCTCGTTAGCTAGCTCGGGTTCGATCGCAGCTTAGGGTTTTGTGTGTAGTTGCCTCCCGGCCAGGTAAGGATTTCTTACCGGAGTTGTGTGGACCCTGCGATGTTCTATGTGATTGTTGTTTGTATGTTTGTTTGTGATTATCACCATGTATAGTTTAGGTGCTCTGTTCTGAATTCCTGACTAGCATGACTTCGTATGTTGTTCTCTCATGTTAGTCCATGCTAGGTTGTTCCGTTCTGGCATGCTCATATCTGTTCTTGCTTCGTAGTACCATGCTAGATTCGTTGTATCTGTTGAGCACGTTTTGGATTGTATTGGATTGTATGTTATTGATATGATAGGTTAGAGTGTAGGTAGGTAGCATCATCCGGGCCCGATGCATAAAGTATCTTGCATCCATGGCAGGGACGTACGAGGTAGTACTCCGTCCCTAGACCCCGTTAGGGTTTAGCTAACCCGACCGGTAGGCCCTGCAATCTTGGGTGAGGTGGCAGATCGTTAAATGCCCCAACGGTCGGGATGATGACTTGGCATTGCCTCGTCCCGGCACTTGGCACGCCCTCGGCGTGTTCGGCCGTAGCCCTTGATTGCCACTGATAGGGCAAGGGCGGCTTCGGTGTAAGCCTACCACGACCGATTCCTTAGCCTCAAAGCGGTGGTTCAGGCTGACATAGTTCACGTGTCCAGGTCTCACACCCCTATGTCAGTGACACCGATCCAGAGATTTAGTTAGGCGTGGTGACTGGACATGGGCAGCTTGCCACTAGACCCGGCACCCCCCATAGTCTGCAGTAGCACGCGATTACACGCTTACGCTCATTACTGGCGCCCGGCCGGAGAGCTCCTCGGGATCTTGAGCTAGTGCACCTTTCGTATCGACAGTAGACAGGCTGAGGCCGGGACTCGTTTCTCGTATAGGGCGTATTGTGTGGTGATTTATTTCTGGACTAAGACCCTGAGTTGGCATCCGAGGTCCAAGTGTGGACTTAAGCTATGTGCTCTATTCTGTGTTTATATTCATAGCTTGCATACACTCATCTAGATGACCATGTGCATCGTATTGTACCCTGGTTGGGGATTCTTACTAAGTAATTCGTTACTCACCCTTATTTTGTGGTTTTCCACATGTAACCAAGGTGCGAGACAGGATGGCTGAAGGAGAAGCTGTGATCATGGGAACCTGCTGTCGTCTCTGACTTTTTATTTCTATGACTCTTGTCTTTTTATTTTCCCCTGAATGCATGTAGCCGGGCACGGAGCCCTAGGATGTTTTCTGAATGTTTTTGTGGATTCCCGCTTTATTGAATTTGAGGATGTTTCAAATGTTTTTAAATCTCACGATCAGTGTACGTTTTGGAAATGTATTTGCCTTGAAACAGTGCTTGTAGACGAGGGACGGTTTTTGAAGAAACTATATTGATTTCTGATTGAGCCTTGATTGTTTTGTTTTAATTGGGAATCAAAAATTTATTTGCATATTGTCTTTTACTTTGAATGCATGCATTGGGGTAAAGGCCTATTTAGATCCCTTTTGGGTCGGGTCTTTACTGATTGGTATCGAGCTCAGAGTCATAGATTCTGTAGACCCGACCTTTTGTTGTAGGTCATTTTCCCCATGATCACCAAAGACTCCGAGCGATCATCAGTACGCCTAAGTTTCTTGTTTTTTTAAAAAGGGTTAAGAATTTACAATACCTTTCATCTAGTGTATGCCTTGTTTTGTGTTGTGGAGCGGAGAGCAGGCGCGAGTTACTCACTCGTCGTTGGTTTCGATTTAGAGCGCCATCATGCCAACTTCCCCGCATGTGAGTCAGTATGTTGTGGTTTCTTTGAGATATCCGGATAGATTCGGATACCGCCGGGACATCGTTCGAGAGGGAGGCGAGAGGTTAGACTCCGTAGGCCACGTGTGGCCCGGTTGTTAGTTTTCCCCTAGTGAGAGGGTGGAGGTGATTTGCCTGGAGTACCACTCCGTGAGAGGAGTTAGCTATGGCTTTGCTTATGTGGATGCTTGTGGAGGCGGTCTCCGTGTGGACTAGCACAGGTAGCTCAAGTGTTGATCTTGAGCCTTAGCAGATTGTTTGATTGCCCGGTGAGTAGGCTGCAGAGTTGGTAGCCTTCGAGGAGGTTGCTTTGACATCTTTGTTCTCTTGTAAGTGTTGTTGTTTTGCAGCCAGTAAGTCGGAACCCTGTAGTTAAGGGTGCAGCGAGCAGTGTTCCCATCGGACTTGATCCGTTGGTGGTTCCTCAGTTGTTTAGTAGAGTTGAACACTCTTCTTTTGAAGAGCCCTAGAGTAGGGCTAGCTGCTGCATGTTGAGAGAGCCGGCTAGAGTTTTGTTGAGCATCATGTGGAGATGCAAGAGTGGGCCGTGAGCCTTCGGGCTTGATGAAATGCCACATCCGTTGTTTGAGTTTGAGCCTTGTATGCCTAGCCATAGTTTTTGTCACTTGAGGTTGTGACCTTGCTGGCCCCATTTGTAGTAAGATGTGGATTTGGTAGTAGTGGCACTTGAGGTGCAATGGTTGGTGTGCCGCTTGGGCACTAAGTCTGGTTCAGGCTTGAGTTTGGCATGGGTATAGCAGATGGTTCTATGACCGTCCGGAGTTCAGCACACTTCTTTAGCCATTGGATCCATTTATGGAAAATGCACTTGTTTAGGTCGTGCAAGAGGGCTAGTTCAGTGGTAGTCGAAGGACTACAAGCGAAAGGATGTTCGAGAGGAGCTGGAGCCTCTTCCCAGTGTTACTGGGGGTTGAGTAAGTCAGCAGGTTGACGGTTGGTAAGTGTTAGTGCGTGTGAGTCTCACGCTAGTGCTAAGGCCAAGAGATCTTTGTGGTTGGTAGTGCGGTCCATTACCTTCGGGTGCCTAAACCTGAGTTGGATGCTTATGAGATGAGTTGGATGCCTATGAGATGAGTTGGATGCCCATGAGATGAGCTGGATGCCTTATGAGATGAGTTGGTCGCCTTATGTGTAAGCACACTTGGTAGAGACTTGGTATAAAGTAAGTTCGGTTTGGCATTGTTATGCTTTAGTAGAGCAAGGTTGCCACAGCTTCGAGTATCGTGTGGAGTTGGAACCCTTGGGTGTTCCTTTGATTGGTTGTATCCCTGCCGGAAGGTAGTTGTTGCTTTTCTTTTAGAAAGCGCCTGTTAGCCTTGGATCCCTAAAGGAAGGTTGGGAGTTGTGCACACAAGTGTGCTTTTGTGTAGTTCGTTCTGGTGACGAGAGTTTCTGAAGCATGAAGGGTTTGCATTGGAGAACTAGTGATCAGTTCTTGGAGAAGTTGGACTCCAGGTGGATGTTAAAGGCTTTAGTCGAGGTTGTAAGGATACCGTGCTCGTAGTTGGGTTGTTGCTTAGGCAAGTTTGTTAAGTTGAACCTAAGCTTGGTTGGTGGAACCTCTTGTGTTCATGGTTGGTGTTCAGATGGTGCTGAACGAATGGTGGTTGTAGTGAAGCCTCGTAGTTCCTGACCGTAGTTTCTAAGGGTGTTGCTCGGAATCCTTACCCTAGGTGGAAGCTACATTGTGGCTGATGCTTTGAGTAGGAGGATGACACATTCTGAAGCGTTTCTGGTCTTTTTGGTTTCGAGGTTCGGAGCGAGCCAAACATGATTGTGATCTTTGGAAAAAGAGTTGTTTGTTCAGGCAGTTGGCTGTTAGACCGTTAGACGACAGTGTGTGTCGAGGGTTGCTGAAGAACCCTAGTTGTGGAGAGCCTCACCAGAGCTCAGTCATGCCCAGGTAGTGAGTTTCAGTTGACAAGCCGGAGTCGTGTAGGTTGTAGACCTCGGGTGAGTTGCTGGCAGATTTGGTAGGCTAGCAAGCTGGAGTTTGTTTGGAGTAGAGTCCGGATTGGTTCCGGTGTGGTGGCAAGTTGGTGCTTGGTGTTGACCAAGGTGTGGTTTTTGAGTTGCTAGAAGTTAGCCTTGCTCGTAGGGCAAGTGGTTCTGCCCTGGCGGATGTCTTTCCTGTTTCCAGAGTTTGAGAGTTGTTTTTTTTTGGTGTTTGGGGTGAGTCTTCTCTTGCCCGTGGTTGGCGGTCCACCCAAATGTGGTGGACCCCTTGTTGTTGCCTCTCCGGGAGAGTTGGATGTTGTGCTTAGTTGAGCAAGGCAAATGAGCGGTTGTGTGAAGCTCTGTCCTTCCGATGTCCGCTTGTAAGGACTGTTTCTCCTTGGGAGTTGTCGTTTATTCCTTGGTCTTGGAATTGGTGGTAGTGGTGCTAGTAGGAGGAAAAGTTTGTTGGTCGCTTGGAAGCGCTTGTTTGTCCAGATTAAGCGGACTCGTGAGTGGTGTTCTGGAAGTTGCAGTAAGGGTTGTTCTGCCTCCTATGAGTGTTTGGCCTAGTTGGTTAAGGTTTTGAGTGTTGGCTTGGAAGCTATTGCACCTTTGTAATTGAAGGCCCCTTTGTTTCAGTTGTGGATGAGGTTGCACCTTTGTGGCTGGATTAGGGTCTGGACCTATTGAGGGATCCTTGCTGGTTAGTGTAGCTTGCACTCTGCCAGCCATTGTTGGTATTCTTGTTCTTGGTAGTTGGTGTTGACCAGGTAGTGGAGTTCCGTTTATGAAGTTTCGGTGGGAAGGTGCATTAAGCCTAAGCTTGAGGGTTAAGCCTGTTTGTGTTATCGTTTGGACTTGTGAGATGTGTTTCATATTTGAGGCGAGCTTTGTTCCGTTGTTTGCATGGAGGTAAGTTTAGTGGATGGAGCCCTCTAGGGCCTGGTTGTTTGCGGGTTGTCTTGCCCAGCTAGTGATTTGAGTCGAGCTAGAGATGAGTGGATTGGCATAGCTATGCAGTTTGTAGTTGTTTGAGCTTCCGAGTTCGTAGCACTCAAGTTTTTGGATTGTAAGTTTCCGTCTGGGAGCTGTCAGTTAGTTGAGGTTGTTGTGCGAGAATAGATTTTTTGAAAGATTGGTTTCAGTAGCTAGAGCTCGCACCTCGTTTCGTGTGTAGTTGCCATTTCTATGGAGTAGAGTCATGTCAGTTTCAGGCTGGAGTTGTTGTCACCAGGGTGTGGCAACAAAGGTTTGTTCTAGGCAGTGCGTGGATGAGCTGTGGTTCTGGAGAGCGTGGTTAAGAGGCTTATGAGCCGAGTGCAGTTTCTGTAGTGTTTTCACCCTCTGACCGATGGTATTTTGGAGGAGTGAGCCAGATCCGTTGGAGCTTGTTGTGAGTTGGTGTTTCCGTGGTTGGCGGCGAAACCAAAGGTGTTGGATTTTATGAGGTCGCCTCGGATAGCAGTTCCCGGCTGCTAGTTCTTTTGGTTCTGTTGAAGCATGGTAAGGTAAATGTTGCCACTAGACCCGGCACCCCCCATAGTCTGCAGTAGCACGCGGTGCGCGCTTACGCTCATTACAGCGCCGATCGGAGAGCTCCTCGAGATCTTGAGCTAGTGCACCTTTCGTGACGATGCGATGTAGATGCGGTGGCCGGACTCGTTTCTCGTATAGGGCGTATTGTGTGGTGATTTATTTCCGGACTAAGACCCTGAGTTGGCATCCGAGGTCCAAGTGTGGACTTAAGCTATGTGCTCTATTCTGTGTTTATATTCATAGCTTGTATACACTCATCTAGATGACCATGTGCATCGTATTGTACCCCGGTTGGGGATTCTTACTGAGTAATTCGTTACTCACCCTTATTTTGTGGTTTTCCACAGGTAACCAAAGTGCGAGAGCAGATGGTGAAGGAGGAGGCGTGATCATGGGAACTCGCTTGTGCCTCTGACTTTTTATTTCTATGACTCTTGTCTTTTTATTTTCTCCTGAATGCATGTAGCCGGGCATGGAGCCCTAGGATGTTTTCTGAATGTTTTTGTGGATTCCCGCTTTATTGAATTTGAGGATGTTTCAAATGTTTTAATAAATCTCTGATCAGAGTGTACGTTATGGAAATGTATTTGCCTTGAAACAGGTGCTTGTAGACAGGGACAGGTTTCAACAAACTATATTGATTTCTGATTGAACCTTGATTGTTTTGTTTTAATTGGGAATCCGAAAATTTATTTGCATATTGTCTTTTACTTTGAATGCATGCATTGGGGTAAAGGCCTATTTAGAGCTTTTTTTGGTTCGGGTCTTTGCATAAGAGTAGGCCGTTTGGTTTCTAGAACCTGGGAGGTTCAGTTGTTTGGCCAGTTTGTTGTTGGGTTGAGGCTGTTTGTTAACAGCTGTGAGCTCCCAGAGAAGTTTTGCCAGAGCGTGGTGTAGAGTTTTGGAGCTTGTGCCCAGTCTGCGAATTTGTTGAGATTAACACATTAGAGAGGTAAGTGTTGGATTAGCAGGGCTTTAGTTTGAGCCCTAGGTTTGTAGGGCCTTTTGAGATCCTTGAGCGGATCGGAGCAGTGACCTTTCGGTTAGCTTTGCCCCGTTGGTGGCAGATTGGTTGGCATTGTGGCTTTGAGCCTTAGAGAACCCAAGAGGGTTTGGTTCTCGAGGAAGGGCTAGTGTTGTCTTGGCCGAGAAGTTCAGTTGGCTGGATCAGTGGAGTTTTCATGGAGCTGTTTCGTCTTAGGACTTTCGAGGACGAAAGTCTTAAAAGGAGGGAGTATTGTAACAACCCAGTTCCCTATTCTAGTTTTCGAGGTGCCTTCGGGTCAAGATTCGGTTGTTTGGTTGGGTTTTAGAGCCGTTTGGACCCTTGGGGGTATTTTAGTCTTTTGGCTCCCCGGGCAGGATTTATGGTTTTCAGGGATTCGAGGAAGCTCCTGCCTTTGTCGAGGCTTGCTTGTTGTTGGCTGCGAGTCCCGTGGTGTTTGGGCTAGTCGGTTGGATGCTCGGTTGTGGTTTGGGCTTTGGTAAAGTGTTGGTTGTTGGGTGTTTCCTTTGGGATTTGAGCCCGGGCCCTTAGTGTTGCTTTGGGAGTTGGATTTAAGTGAGATTTGTTGATTGGAAAAGATTGCTTCGGTCGGGTCTCGGAGGAGGAAGCCGGGAAATGGGATTTTAAGGTTTTAAAAGTGGATAAGGTTGGATTTTAGGATTAAAATCCCTTTTTCCTTTTAATTTCCCATTTTCCTTTTCTTTTCCAAATTCATTTTCTTTTCTTTTTATTTTTTTCTCTTTTCTCTCTCTCTCTCTCTCTCTCTCTCTCTCTCTCTCTCTCTCTCTCTCTCTCTCTCTCTCTCTCTCTCTCTCTCTCTCTCTCTCTCTCTCTCTCTCTCTCTCTCTCTCTCTCTCTCTCTCTCTCTCTCTCTCTCTCTCTCTCTCTCTCTCTCTCTCTCTCTCTCTCTCTCTCTCTCTCTCTCTCTCTCTCTCTCTCTCTCTCTCTCTCTCTCTCTCTCTCTCTCTCTCTCTCTCTCTCTCAGCACCCCCACCCTAGCCTTTGGCAGCCCTTGGCTCGCCACAGCCTAGCCCGAGCTAGCCCAGCCCACCGCGCCGCCCTCGCCTCGCCCGGCCAGTCTCGCCTCGGCCTTCGCCCGACCTTGCCCGTGTCGCGCGCCTCGCCCGGTAGCGTCGTGTCGCCACCCGAGCTCGCCTCGCCTGTCCGTGTCGTGTCGCCCGATTGCGCCTTTATCTTTGAGCCGCGCCGCGCTGGCGCGTCTCCGTGTTGTCGCGCGCGCCGCGCGTCGTGCCGCTCGCGCCGGCGCCGCCCCTCCTATCTTAGAGCGCGCGCCGCCGCCGTCGCCAATGAGCAAGCGCCGCGTCCGCGTCCGCGCCCATGTCGCCCCAATGCTCGTCGCGCGACCAGCGCCGTGCAGGCCGCGCCCGGCCAGCCCAATCTGCTTTGCCTAGCCCGTCTGGCCGGCTCGTTCGCGTGTCGGCCGTGCCTCGTGAGTTGCTCTCGAGCTGAGCCCTGTTTATTTTAGTGTATTTAGGGCTATTTTATGATTATTGATGTGTTTTTTTTGCTCGTTATAGGTTGCTCGGGTTGGATCGCAGTTAATTTATTGTGTGTTGTTGCCTTCCGACCAGGTAAGGATTTCTTACCGGAGTTGTGTGGGCCCTGCGATATTTTCATGATTATGCCTTGCTTGTTTGTTGATCGTTATGAGCATGATAGTAATAGATCGCCTTTGATTGATTTCTACTAGCATGTTTGCTTGATTTTACATGTTAGTGCCATGCTAGGTTTGTTCTCACAAAGATGCTTATGATTCCTGCTTAAGCTCGTAGTATCATGCTAGGTTAGTGTGATTGATGTCGGTCTTTGTTTGCTAGCCAGAATCATTGCTTTTTACTCAGTACTCTTAGATAGAGTTGTAGGGTTTGTCATCATCCGGGCCGAGCGGACATAACGTACTTTGTCCCCGATGAGCTCGGTCGGGAGTAAAGTGTGCGCAGATAACGTATCTTGCTACCCCCGACCCGCCAGGTTGTGGACTTAGCTACCCACTTCGACATAGCCTAGTTTGTAGCTGCTAGAGCGGAACCACGCCAACGGTGTAAGCCTACCCCGGCTGTTCTTAGCTTCGTGTCGGTGGATCGTTTGCATGATGAGCGCCGAGGGGCCTCGCGCTCTTCGTGATCGATGACACCGCTTCGAGTCATAGGCATATGCACTGGCCCGCGTAGTTTGCCCTTAGGCCCCGCATTTACGCCGGTTGCGAGGCGCATGCGGTGTCTTGCGCGCACCACGCGTTAGTTGCCGGTTCGGAGAGCTCCCGGGCTAATGTCGTGAGTACACCATTCCTTCCGTTAGAGCGACTTGGGTACTCTCCCGTAAGTCCAGTTAGTGGCAAGGGCAAGGAGGCCCTTGAGGACATTCTAGGGATCGGTGTATTCCCCCGAGTGACGAGATACCTCGGTGATGTCCGAGGATTGGTCGATGTATCCAATCCCAGTTAGGCCGGAAGAAAGAGACTTCCGATGACTCTAGATCTTGTTTTATGAGCTCGTTGAGCTATGATCTGTGTTGGTAGCTGTTTGCTTGCATGCTTTGGTACTAGATGACTGATTATATCGTATTGTACCCCGGTTGGGGATTCTTACTGAGTAATTCGTTACTCACCCTTATTTCTGTGGTTTTTCCACAGGTAACCATGGTGCGAGACAGGATGGCTGGAGGAGGAGCTGTGATCATGGAAACCCGTTGTTCAACTCTGAGTCTTATGTTTATGTTATGATTTAAATGTTCTCTGAATGCATGTAGTTGGGCATGGAGCCCTAGGGTGTTTGCTGAATGTATTTCCGGATTCTAGCATTGTTGTAAAGTTTGTATGTTTTAAATGAATCTCTGATCAGAGTAAGTTTTGTAAACGTATTTGACTTGGAACAGGTGCTTGGAAACAGGGACAGGTTCCAGGAATTGATGTTGATTTTAAATGGATGTTTTATGTTTTAGTTTTTACTTAGAATCCGAACACCCTATTGCGAATTTTCTGTAGATTTGAATGCATGCATTGAGGTAACGGCCTATTTTAGAACCCTTTCGGGTCGGGTCGTTACAATTGTTAAGAGTAGTACTTTAAAGCTTAACTTATCCGTGTGTTCATTGTAAGAGATTTCGCAAAACCATATGCGAAGGCAAGAGGTCGTGGAACCTTTCAACCCGAGCCCGAGCAAAATTTGAACAGGAGAAGGCAAAACATAAGGCAAAATTGCCCTAACAAAATGGTTGAACCAAACAACTTACCGACCAGAAACGCTAGGCAAGACGTGAAGAACCAGTATAGCCAAACTACAAGCACGCAAATCGGTTCCATACTACTCCTATCATGTTGGGAGATAATAGGGACGAAGTAGTTAGAGCTTACGCCAGACCTATTATTATCGAATTTATGCAAAGAGACATAAGAAGGACAATGGGGTGTGGGCGTTCGAGTTCAAGCCAATGATTAATATGCTACTTCAACAACAAGCTCAATTTCATGGATTAGTGAGCGAAGATCCGCACAATCATTTGAGAGATTTCATGGGAGTATGTGATGCTTTCGTAATTCCAGATATGGCACAGGATAATCTGAGGCTGAGTTTGTTTTAGCATTCCCTACAAGGAAAAGTGAAGGAGTGGTTGTATACGATGGAAAATTTAAATGAGATAACATGGGAAGAACTCGCAAGGCGGTTCTTATTAAAGTATTTTCCACCGAAGAAAGTGATGCAACTCTTGGACAAGATAGTACTATTTAGACAACAGATTCGCTTCAAGATGATTCAGCGTGGGTTCACTTCAAGATGATTAAGCGGAAGTGCTCACACAACGGATTCCCTTCCTACGTGCAGTTTGAATAATTTTACTGAGGCTTAAGCGAAGCTGCAAAGATGGTGCTCGATGCATCTACAACCAGAGCTCTCTTGTAAAAAACCTACAACCAAGCCGTTGAGATTGTGGAAAGAATAGCACTGAACACCAGTCAATGGAAAGACAACGTGTGTATAGATTCAAAGGCAGGAATGAAAGTTGAAATTGTTAATGACTTCGAATTAAAACAGCAAGTATTAGTGATGAGAACAATGTTGTTGAACATGAAAACTGGAAATAGCGGAGTCCAAGGTGTAAATTCTGCACAAATGGCTTTGGCGAACGCCCAGCAGCAGCTCGCTATGCCCGAGTCGTGTGCCCTGTGCGGTGAAGCACACTTCTATGAAGACTATCCTAACAAATTAACATCGGTGTATTTTGTGCAAGCGAGCCACCAATATAACCCTTTCTCGAACACTTTATAATGCAGGATGGCAAAACCATCCAAACTTCTCTTGGTCAAACAACTTGAATGCCATTAGCTCAAGCACCCAAGCTTATCCGCAGTTACACAATGGAAATCCGCCAGGTTTTGGTGCACCTATGAGACATCAAAACCAAGGATGGAACTCTTACCAAAATTAGTGAAACCACAATAGCAATTCTAGCAAACATCCAATAACACATTGGAAGGTCTGTTGAAAGAGTATATAGCAAAGAGCTAGGCCAGTTCGCAAAATCAACAGGAAGTTATTCAAGGCCAACAAGTAGCCCTAAGAAATCTAGAGACACAAATGGGACAGCTCGCAAATGAGCTACATCAATGGTCAGTTGGAAGATTGCCATCTAACATAAAACCGACAAAAAGAGAAGGTAAAGAGCAAATAAAAGCAATGTCTGTGATCGAGGAAGAGTTTGAAGAAGGAAAAAAACAATATTTTTCCGTAAAATGGATGTCTGGTTTGCTAGAGCGAACCCTAGAAGAAAATAATACTGAAAAAAGAGAAGCTTACAAAGAAAGGAGCGAAGATCAACTTGAGCTGAAAAAAGGTTGATGAAGTCGCTGTGGCAACGGGAAAAGAAGAGAAACCTGAGACTGAAACACCCAGTAACGATGAAGCAGATAAATTAATGACTAGTAAAGTGGTAGAATTCAAGCCTCAACCTCCATTTCCTCAAAGATTGCAGAAGAAGAAAGGAATAGGATACGAGAAGTTCATGGAAATACTCAAGGGGATACAAATAAACCTACCATTGTTGGACGCATTGTGACAAATGCCAAACTATACGAAATTTTTGAAAGAAGTGTTGTCAGAGAAATACTGAGTAGAAGATGCGAAATTAATTTCGTTGAATCAAGAACGTAGTACGATAATAACAAAAAAAATCCCAGAGAAAAAAAAAGATCCAAGAGCCTTCACTATCCCAATCTCCATAGGGGGACACTACATAGGAGAAAACATTATGCCATATCGCAGCAAGTATTAACTTAATGCCGCTATCTGTGTACAAAAAGTTTGGGAAAGGCGAAGCCAAGCCAACAACGATCACAATAAGAATTGAAGATCGCTCCATAGAAAAGTTGGAAGCAAAGATAGAAGATATTTTAGTGAGAGTTGACAAGTTTATCTATCTCGCTGATTTTATAATTCTGGACTACGAGGTGGTTCGAGATATTCCCATTATTCTGGGACGATCATTTCTATGAACAGAATGAAGAATGGTTTATTTTTATGAAGGTACTGTCACATTATAGATGAATGGTGAGCAAATTAAATTCAACATCATTGACTCAATGAAGTATCCATCAGAAGTAGAAGAATGTGTAGCGATCACTTTGCTAGAAGAAGATTATAAAGAAGTCTAAGCTAGTAGATCTTGTAAGTAGTGAGAGGTCATGAATGTAAACTACTTGGGATTGAGCGAAGACGAGTCAATTGCTGAAGGGTTAGAGGTCGGCAAAGGTTGCTTTGCTGAATATAACTCACTAACTCATCACACAGAATAACACCACCAGCAAGACCGTTAATCGAAGTACCGTCAAAATTGGAACTCAAGCCCCCCAAGAAAATTTGAAGTATGTTTACCTGGGAGAGAGCTAAACTCTACCAGTGATTATTTCTTCCAAGCTAGTGCCTGAACACGAAGCGACATTGCATGCTTTGTTGAAGCAACATAAAAGAGCGATAAGATGGACTTATCGTTCTGCATGCCTAAGATCAATTTGGAAGATGCTCAGTTTCGCTCTATCGAGCATCAACGGCGATTAAGCTCTGCCATGAAGGAGGTGGTAAAGAAAGAAATAATCAACTGGCTCGATGTAGGAGTCATCTACCCTGTTCCTGATAGCAAATGGGTTAGTCCAGTCCAATATGTGCCAAAGAAGGGTGACACAACCATGGTAAAAAATGAGTGAAACAAACTAATTCCTATGCGCACAGTCTCGGACTGGCGTGTGTGTATGGATTATCGCAAGTTGAACGCCGCAACCAAGAAAGACCATTTTCCACTCCCCTTCACTGATCAAATGCTTGATCGTGTAGCTAGCAAGAATTTTACTACTTCCTGGACGAATATTCAGATTACAATTAAATCAAAATTGCACCAGAAGACCAAGAAAAGATAACTTTCACCTGTCCCTATGGAACCTTCCCTTTCAAGTGAATGCCTTTTGGATCGTGTAATGCCCCTCGACAGGATGCTCGACTTGCTGAATCCCTCGACCTAGAGTAGGTTGCCCAGATTGCTCATGTGTCAGAAGAATCTTGTGGGTTTTTGGTCTTGGGTTTATTAACTTTAGACTGCTCTGTGAGATTGCTCGTCAAGGACGAGGTTTCTTGACCTAGCACCTAGGATCTTGGGTTTTTTATACCCTTCGGTTATGTTGCAAATCATACTTGTTTGCTGATGTTTGTATTCTTGTGTATGTCTGTCCTAGAGCTGGGGACCCTTACTGAGTTTGCAAAACCTTACCCTTTCCACTATGGAATCCCCACAGGTACTACTAGACTGTATCGAGATGGATAATCGATAGAGTTGGAGTTGACCATGAGACCCGCTGCACTACTTTATGTAGAGTCTGTTAATTTATTCTTTTTTCATGAACTATTTAGAGGCATGATAAGGTCTACATATTTACTCAAGCTTTTCTGTTTTGACTCTTGGGTACCATTTGATTCTTTTAACGGATTTAATGTTTTATAAACTTGTTGTAAATAGTCGATTTGAAGAGGTTTTGTTTTTATACATGTCCTAGATGTCAAATATCGTTTTCATGCATTCAGAGTTAAGGAATTAGGTTTAGACCCTGATTTGGGTCGGGTCCTTACAACATATGTATTCTAGAAACATTATTGCCAACAATCAAAATGTCATTAACTTAAAGAAATAATATCACAAAATCATCATTAGAAAATTTTTGTATAAAATCAAAATGATCAGAAGTAATCTGTTTGCAGTCTTGCTCCCCCATAACTGACTCAAACTTCTTGTACCATTGCCTCGATGTCTGTTTCAATCCATAAAGACCTTTCTTCAACTTGCATACAAGTTTCTCTTTGCCTTTCTCCTAAAAACCCTAATTTTGTTCCATATAAATTTCTTTGTCCAAGACTCCATGAAGAAATGGAGTCTTAACATCCATCTATTCAACTTCTAAGTCAAGGCTAGCTGTCAAACCCATAACAACACAAATCGAAGGCATCTTAACAACTAGAGGAAAAATTTCATCAAAGTCAATATCGTTTTTCTGACTAAACCCTTTAACAACTAGTCTCGCTTTATAACATAGTCTTGAGGTCTTTTCTTCTTGTTTCACTCGATAAACCCACTTATTTTTCAGTGTGGTTTTCCCTTTAGGCAATTTAACAAGATCCAAAGCATTATTCTCGTGTAAAGGTTTCATTTCATCTTTCATTGCATCAATCCGCTCTCTTTTATGCCCATCTTCTATAGCCTCATCATAACTCTCAGGTTCTCCCTCGGCAATCAATAATACATATTCGTTAGTAGAATATCTTGTTGACGGACGTCGATCTCTAACAAATTTTCTGAGTGGAGCATTTGTAGGAACTTCAATTCTTAACAACCGTTCCTGAATATCATCATCTACCTTAAAATGTTCATGACCTTCTACCTCATCTGAATCATCAAACTGATCATTCTTAATCTGTGTAGTAGGTTGTGTCAAAGGAATAACATATAAATCAATCAGATCATCACTATTTTTGGACTCTATTTCATCAGTTTTATCAATGTCTTGTATGGTTTGTTCTTCAACAACACAACAACTCGACTTCTAATGAGCTTTTTTTTCACTGGATCATACAACCTATATCCAAACTCATCTTGGCCATAACCAAGGCACACACATGGTCTTGTCTTTGCATCAAGCTTTGATCTCTTATCTTTAGGAACATGAACGAAGGCTTTACAACCAAAGACACGAAGATGACTGTAAGATATGTCTTTCTTGAACCAAAATTTGCCAGGGACTTCAAATCTAAAAGGAACACATGGTGTGAGATTCAAAATATGTACAACTGTATTAAGTGCTTCACCCAAAAATGTTTTGGCTAAGTGTGATTGTGAGAGAAAACATCTCATTCTTTCCACCAATATCCTATTCATTCTCTCAGCCAACCCATTTAGCTTAGGAATCTTAGGAGGCGTCTTTTGATGTCGGATACCATGATATCTGCAATACTCATCAAAAGGTCAAATATACTCTCCTCCATTATTGGTCCTGATGCACTTCAACTTTTTACGAGTTCTTTTTCAACAAGAGCATGAAACTGTTTAAACACCTGCAACACTTTATCTTTAGACTTTAAGGTATAAACCCACATTTTCCTTGAGTGATCATCTATAAACGTCATAAAGTATGATGCACCTCAAAGTGTTTTGGTTTTCATAGGACTACTGTAAAGACCCAGGTAAACTAACGGTCTCTAACCTAGATCATTACTTAGCATGCATAAATGAAATCTGAAATCACTTATAGAGAGTACCAATTTAAAACTTTTCATTCAACACAACAGAATTTCAAGCATAAAATCCATTAAGCAAAACCAACAAGTAAGTGGATCGTTTCTGTACTTTTAAGAAAAATCAAGGAAACAGTCCGAGAAGTCTTAAACAAGTTTTTGAATGAATGATATTCTAATGACTCCAGTCCAACTACATGCTAAACAAACAAAACATAATAAAGTGAAATAGTCTCAGAGTTGGGCCGTCCATGATCATCCAGCAGCCTCCTCCTAGCCATCCTGCCTCTGTCCCATGTTACCTGGTGGAAAGACACAGAAAAATAAGGGTGAGCAACGTATTACTCAGTAAGAATCCCCCAATCGGGGTACAATACGCAAACATAGCATTTAACACACCGACATGCAACCATACAATGACTTAGGAAAAACCAGTTATTTAGGCTAAGAGCTAACACCAGAGCTGGCCTACCAAGGGCTTACAATTACAACTCGCCTAGGTTCTACACTGGATGCCCATCGAGGTCTTACACATACGGATGCCCATCGGGGTCTTACACCTCAATCAATGATGCCCATCGGGGTCTTACACATACGGATGCCCATCGGGGTCTTACACATACGGATGCCCATCGGGGTCTTACACCTCAATCAATGATGCCCATCGGGGTCTTACACATACGGATGCCCATCGGGGTCTTACACCTCAATCAATGATGCCCATCGGGGTCTTACACCTCTAGCCATCAATGCTGCCCGACGGGGTTTTACACATCTAGGATGCCCTTTGGGGTCTTACTCGGCTAGGATCTCGGAGATGCCCATCGGGTCTTATACTCTTCACTACATACGGAAACAAGTCAAGGTGCCCATCGAGGGACTTACCTACTTTTAGATCACACCTTAGCACTAACATGGAACTAACAGATTATAATAGGAACACCAAAGCTAACACAAACACGGAAGCAAGAGGAAATATGTAACCTATCCACTAGAAATTTATACAATCACAAGGTAAGACTTGCTAGCAATTATACGCAGGATCCACACACCCTCGGTAAGGAACCCATACCTGGAAGCAAGCAGAGAAATATCAATCACACCCAACAAGTGACCCTCGAGCTTCTATGCGAACCCAAGCAACCAACCGAGAAAACAACAGGCTCGGCACCAAGCTATCACGGCCAGCGCGAGCTCTCGGCGAGCGGCGTCTGGCGAGCAGCAGCGCAGCGAGGGCTCGGTGGGGCGCCGTGTAACGGCCAGAGTTTTCATCCCAGTCTTCCAGGTATGCCCAAGGGGTATTTTGGTAATTTGTCGGGCCGTCAGGGTCGTTTATGTCCTTTCTAGTTGCTAAAAATATTGGATGGATTTATGTAGGTTTGTGAGGCTTCGTGGAAGGGTTTGAGCAAGGTTTGATGCAAAAGTAAAATTAAAGGAAATTGTGCTGCAGCTGGGGTTTGAACCCGGGTCTCCTGGAAAGCTTGTGAGGATGTGTGCCAATTGAGCCATTAGGTGCTCTTGTTGCTCTGTCCGTATTATTTTATGGTTAGCCTTGGAGTTTGGAGTTTTGGTGCATTTGGTTAAATGAAAAGAAAATAGGTTTGGCCATATCTTCTTCTCCAAAATCTTGTGGCCGCCCAAGCTTTCTCCCAAGCTCTCCTTGCCGATTTCTTCATCCCCTTTGCAGCTCGAGACTCCATCATCATTCCGGGTAAGTCTTCATCCTCTTCATCTTCTCGTTTGGGTGTTCTTGCTGGCCGAAGGTAAGAAGGAGAGCTTGTGTGTGTGTGTGTTTTGTTGCAGTCATCCGAGTCCCCACCGCCGAGCGAGACGCCAAGATCCGAGCAAAGGCCGTCCCAGATCCGCGCGAGCAGACGCCGTGTCGCGCCAGATCTGCCGTCGCGGCCCTCCGCGCGCCAACGCTCGCCGCTGTCGCGCCACACCGTCACGGCCCGTCGCGCCCGGATCTCGCCACGACAAAGAACCGACCCACCTGCCGCCGCCGCCGCGGCCGACGCGTCACGCCCGGATCGCGCGCGCGCGAGCGCGCCAGACGCCGCGCGCCGCCGCCTCGTGTCGCTTGCCGAGCCGCTCGCCCGCCGCGCCCGAGACGTTTCGCCGCGCGCGTCGTCCTGCCGAGCGACTCCCCTTGCGCGCCGTCGTGCGTGCTTGCTCGCCTGCCGAGTCCGTCTGTCCGTCGCGCCACAGCCGCGCCCAGCCCCCGTGCCAGCCTGCCAGCGGCGCCGCTTTGCCGTGTCGCGGTGCCGTGTGAGTGCTCCCTTTGCCGAGCCTCTGCTGTTTATTATATTTTTAGGGATATGGTTGTGATTGTTACTATGTTTGTAGGTTCTCGATAGCTAGCTCGGAAGTGTTCGCGGCTTAGGAATTTGTGTGTAGAAGTCTTCCGACCAAGGTAAGGATTTCTTCACGGGTTGTGTGGACCTCTGCGATGTTCTATGTGATTGATGTTGTATGTTTGTTTGTGATTATCGCATGTATAGTTTAGGTGCTCTGTCAATTCTGATGGCATGACTTCGTATGTTGTTCTTTCATGTTAGTCCATGCTAGGTTGTTCCGTTCGCATGCTCATATTCATTCTTGTTCTGTAGTACCATGCTAGGTCTGCTTTGTATTCTTTCGAGCACGTATTGGATTGTTTGCGATTGTTAAGGCGAGTTAGAATTCGAATTAGATAGCATCATCCGGGCCCGATGCATAAAGTATCTTGCATCCATGGCAAGGACGTTCGAGACGATTCTCCATCCTTGGACCCCGTGAGGGGATTAGGTATCCCAACCGGTAGGCCCCCGCAATCTTGGGTGAGGGTGGTAGTCTAAGCGATGCCCCAGCGGTCGGGATGATGACTTGGCAATGCGTAGTCCCCGGCAAGCACGCGTCCTCGGCGTGTTCGGCGTGTAGCCCTGATTGCCACTGTTAAGGTAAGGGCGGCTTCCGGTGTAAGCCTACCATGACCCGTTCCTTAGCCTCAGGTGCGGTGGTACAGGTGACATAGTTCACGTGTCCGAGTCTCACACCCTATGTCGGTGACACCGATCCGGAGATTTAGTTAGGCGTGGTATCCGGATATGGGCGACTTGCCACTAGACCCGGCACCCCATAGTGCAGCCAGAAGCACGCGGTGCATGCTTACGCTCATTACAAATACGGCCACCGAGAGCTCCTCGGGATCTTGAGCTAGTGCACCTTTCATTCGATAGTAGACAGGCTGAGGCCAGGACTTGTTTCTCGTATAGGGCGATCTGTGTAGTTATGGTAGTTAATTCCGGATTAAGTCCCTGAGTTGGCATCCGAGGTCCAACTGTGGACTCCAGCTATGTGCTCTATTCTGTGTTTATGATCATAGCTTGCATACACTCATCTGGATGACCATGTGCATCGTATTGTACCCCGGTTGGGGATTCTTACTGAGTAATTCGTTACTCACCCTTATTTTGTGGTTTTCCACAGGTAACCAAGAAGCGAGACAGGATGGTGAAGGAAGAGAGTGATCATGGGCACTCTTTGTCACCTCTGACACTTTTATTCATTTTATGACTCTTTAACTTTATATTTCCCCTGAATGCATGTAGACGGGCACGGAGCCCTAGGACGTTTTCTCATGTTTTATGGATTTCAGCATAGTCGTACCTGAAAAGGTTTTTGAATGGTTTAAATAAATCTCTGATCAGAGTATACTTTTAGAAATGTACTTTTCCTGAAACAGGTGCTTGGAAACAGGGACTTTTAATGTTTTAGTTTTACTTGGAATCCGAAAGTATGTTGCATATTATTTTATTTTGAATGCATGCATTGGGGTAAAGGCCCATTTAGAACCCCATTCGGGTCGGGTCTTTCTGATTGGTATCGAGCTCGAGTCATAGATTCTGAGATGACCTTTGTTGTAGGTCGTTTTCCCATGATCATCGGCACTCAAGCGGTCATCAGTGCGCTTAAGTTTACTGTTTTAGAAAAGGGGTTAAGAATTTACAATACCTTTTATCTAGTGTATGCCTCGCTTAGTGTTGTAGAGCAGGGACGAGCAGGTTCTGACTCGTTGTTGGTTTGGGTGTAGATCGCCAAAGATGCATGTCACCCGTCTGCAGAGAGGACGTCCGAGAGCGGGGCGAGGTACCGAGATCGTTCGACACACTGCAGGACATCGTCCCAAGCCGAGATTGGTGGCATTCCGCCGCAGCTCCCCTGTCGCGCGCCTAGAGTAGGCGTTGAGGCGATGAGCGCCGTGAGACCGCTTCTCCTGGAGTAGAGTTGGCTGATTCTATGAGGGCTTTTATGGTCAGCATCTTTGAGTGACCAGAGGGCGAGAGACCTGTGCCTTGTTAGCGTACTTGGCGGGGAAGAGTCCCGATCCCAGATCGAGCGGTGACCCGCATGTTTCCAAAGAGCGCGCAAAAGAAGATTTCCTAGCTCCTCGGGAGCAAGTAGCCCCGAGGCGGATGTAGCGAGAGGGTGCGGTGGAGCTTGGTAGATGGTTAAAGGACTTTGTGAAGTGGCAAGGAGAAGTTTGATGCCACTGGGGATGCGTTAGCGGCACGGCCGTTGGATTGCGGATATGGAGTACACCTTCCCGATCATGGTGTGCCCCGATATCCAGAGAGACCGAGGTGTGCACCCCATGCACTAGGAGGCACTTGCTAGATGGTGATGGGAGTCCACCACGAGTGAGAGGCCACTGGGTCTCCACCGCCACCCGGGAGTTCTTTAAGTCCGAGTTCGAGGGTCAAATATATTAGTGATGAGGCCCAGGAAAGATGGTAGAGCTTTTTCAGAATCTGAAGCAGGTTACGATTCCATAGAGGAGTATGAGAGAAAGTTTTACGAGTATGGGTATTTTGCTCCTCGGTTGATAGCTACCCACGAGTTAAAAATTCGAAAGTTTATTGCTGGTTTGAGACAGGGTGTGTCTCAGGATGTCAGGGCACAGGCCCCTGACACTTATGCTAGAGCAGTGCAGCTAGCCACCATTTATAATGGGAAGTATCCTGTTGAGCGGGTTGTCGCCGCTCGATTCAGCGTCCTGTTCCAGCTGCAGTGGGGCAGAAGAGAAAGTTTGAGTTTAGGGGTGGCGGCCAGCCACGCCAAGGGCGATCCAAAATCGGGATCGGCATAGGGCCCCAACTGTTTTCAACCCTCGCAGGCGGTCCCGAGCGAGTTCCCGCTTGTGCTTCTTGCGGGAGGACCCATCTTGAGCTTGCGACGGGGCCAGTGTGTTTTTCGTTGTGGTAAAGAGGGGCATATAATCCGTTTCGCCCTCAACCGGTATGGCGAGCGGGTCGGGTGTTTGCTACGACCCGTCGGAGGCCGAGCGTCATGAGATGCCGCGGTGGCAGGTACGCTTCTTGTTTTAGATCACTGCGCATTTGTTTTGTTTGATTCTGGTTCTACGCATTCATTTGTATCTGTGTTGTTTGTTGAGCATGCTAAGTTGAGACTAGAGCCTCTAGGTTTTGAGTTATTTGTTGCAACTCCTTCGGAGTTAGTATGTTAGCTAGAGATAAGATTAAGGATGGCCGGATAGAGATATCCGGAGAGTTGCTTGTAGCCACACTCATAGTTCTGCCTATGAGTGGTTTTGATGTGATCCTTGGTATGGAGTGGTTAGTTGCTAACCACGCGTTGATTGACTGCCACCGGAAAGAAGTGGTGTTCGGGCCACCGGTCGGCCTAGTTTTAAGTTTCGTGGAGTCCAAGGTGGAGTCTGCCCGCCAATGGTGTCAGCTGTGAAAGCTCGTCGTTTGCTAGCTCATGGAGCTTGGGGTTACCTATCCAAGTTGTCTTTGGAGAGCCGTCCCTTGCTGACTGTTGATCAGGTGCCGGTCGTGCGAGTTCGCGGATGTGTTTCTGAGGAGTTCACGGGTTGCCCCGAAGAGAGGTTGACTTCATTATTGAGCTCGAGCCGGACCCTCCCTATCTCGAAGGCTCCGTGTCGCATGGCGCCAGTGAGTTAAAGGCCCCAAGATTCGGTTGCGGGAGATGTTAGACCGAGGGTTCATCCGTCCGAGTGTGTCCCCGTGGGAGCACCCGGCCTGTTTGTGAAAAAGAAGGATGGTTCTATGCGCTTATGTATTGATTATCGCAAGCTTAATAAGGTGACGGTGAAGAATAAGTACCTGTTGCCCCGTATTGATGACTTGTTTGATCAGCTTCAGGAGCTTCCGTGTTCTCCAAGATAGATTTGAGATCCGGTTACCATCGATTCTGCGGATCGGGGATGCCGACATTCCTAAGACGACTTTTCGAGTCCGGATATGGTCACTATGAGTTTGTGGTTATGTCGTTTGGATTGACCAATGCCCCACCGCGTTCATGGACATGATGGATAGTGTGTTCAAATCATTTTTGGGCGGCCGTCATTGTGTTCATTGACGATATTCCCGATTTATTCAAGGTCTAAGGAGGACCATGCAGAGCATTTGAGGCGAGTATTGGCGGCTTTGAGGAAAACCACTTTATGCGAAGTTTTCCAAATGTGATTTCTGGTTGGAGCGGTGGCCTTCCTAGGCCATGTGGTTTCGAGAGATGGTATAGCCGTGGACCCCGCGAAGATTGAGGCCGTGAGTTCGTGGGCCAAGCCGACTTCGATTGCTTGAGATACGCAGCGACTTTGCAGGTTTGGCGAGTTACTACCGTCGGTTCGTTAAGACTTTTCCGCCATAGCCTCGCCGCTCACTCGTCGGCGAGGAAGGGTGTCGTGTTCGTTTGGAACAAGAAGTGTGATGAGAGCTTTGCGGACTCAAGCGTAGTTTGACTTCAAAGACCCGTGTTGGCGATCCCGGAGGGGACAGTGATTTCATAGTTTACAGCCGATGCTTCCAAGTTTGGGTTAGGTTGTGTGTTGATGCAAAGACGAAGGTCATCGCCTATGCTTCCGTCATTTGAAACCGTATGAGCGTAACTACCCGACTCATGATATGGAGTTAGGCAAAGCAGTGGTGTTTGCAATCAAGATTTGGAGGCATTACCAGTATAGTGAGCGGATCCGGATGTTTACCGACCACCGTGAGCCTCAAGTATCTGCTTACTCGTAAGGAGTTGAATATGAGGCGAGAGGAGATGGTTAGAGTTGGTAAAGGATTATGATCATGAGATTTTGTACCATCCGGTAAAGCCAATGTAGTGGCCGATGCTTTGAGTAGGAAGACGCCGCACTCGGGCGGCGTTGTTGAGTTCCCGCACTGATTGCGGAAAGAGTTCGAGCGGGCCGAGGTTGCCGTGTTGTTAGGTGAGGTTACCGCCAGGTGGCTCGATTAATGATTCACCCATCGATTAGACCGCGGATTATTGATAGCCGCTTGAGTGACCCGCGCACTTAAGAGATTGGTTGACAGTTAGTCTTGTGGAGACTTTGACTTCGTATATTCACCGCATGGGTTGACTTATAGAGGCCGGTTGTGTGTTTCGGACATTGCGAGGATTGCGAGCGAGTTGCTCTCGAGGCCCACAGCCCCATTTGTTTGGCACCCCGGGTACCAAAATGTATCGAGACCTCAAGCGGACCTTACGGTGGATGGGAATGAAGAGAGATGTGGCGAGTTTGTCACCCTGTGTCTCACTTGTCGCCAAGTGAAGGCACCCAGCAGAGGCCAGCTAGTTTGTTGCGCACCACGAGTGTGCCTCGATGGAAATGGGAAGAGATCTCCATGGACTTTATTGCTTTGGTTTGCCAAGGACTCAGGAAGTTCACTCGTGATCCGGGTGATAGTCGATCGGTTGACCAAGAGCGCACACTTCATTCCCGGTAGAGACACTTATACCGTGGAACAATGGCGCGCAGATTGTTTTTGGAGCGAGATCATTCGTTACCATGGTGTGCCCGTGAGGATTGTGTCGGGCCGGGATTCGCGGTTCACTTCTCGATTCTGAGGGCGCTCCGAAGGTCTAGGCACCGAGTGCGATTTCAGCCTGACTTTTCACCCTCGCATGGATGGGCGGGCTGAGAGGGTGAACCAGATTCTCGAGGATATGTTGAGGGCTTGTGTGTTGGACTTCCCGGCGATTGGGACCAAAGATATCAGATGTCGATGGAGTTTGCCTATAACAACAGTTATCAGTCGACGATTCAGATGGCTCCATTCGAGGCCTTGTACGGCAAGCGTTGTCGGTCCCCTGTGTTCTCGGAAGAGGTTGGTGATAGGCAGGTTTTGGGTCCCGAGTTGCTGCAGTTGACTAATGGAGCAGTGCAAAAGATTAGAGCTCGCATGTTGACGGCTTAGAGCAGGCAGAAAAGTTACGCCGATGTTCGGCGTCGAGATTTGGAGTTTGAGGTTGGCCAGCATGTGCTCCTAAAGGTTGCTCCAATGCGTGGTGTTTTGAGGTTTGGTAAGCGAGGGAAGTTGAGTCCCCGTTTTGTCGGGCCGTTTGAGATTCTGGAGAGGATTGGCAGAGTTGCTTATCGGTTAGCCCTACCTCCGTCGTTGTCAGCAGTGCATAGTGTTTTTCATGTATCGATGTTGAGGCAAGATGTACCGACCCGTCGCCGACATTGTGGACTTTGAGCCTTTGCAAAATGAATGAGGATTTGAGCTTCGAGGAGAAGCCAGTGGGGATCCTTGCATTTGAGACGAAGATGTTGCGTAACCGCGAGATTCGGTTGGTAAAGGTTCAGTGGAGGAGTCAGAGTTCCGAGGAAGCCACTTTGGAGCGGGAAGACGAGATGAGATTGCATCATCCCGAGTATTCCAAATCTTAAGGACTTTCGAGGACGAAAGTCATAAAAAGGAGGGAATATTGTAACGGCCCAGGTTTTCATCCCAGTCTTCCAGGTATGCCCAAGGGGTATTTTGGTAATTTGTCGGGCCGTCAGGGTCGTTTATGTCCTTTCTAGTTGCTAAAAATATTGGATGGATTTATGTAGGTTTGTGAGGCTTCGTGGAAGGGTTTGAGCAAGGTTTGATGCAAAAGTAAAATTAAAGGAAATTGTCTTTGCAAATTGGTTTGAACCCGGGTCTCCTGGAAAGCTTGTGAGGATGTGTGCCAATTGAGCCATTAGGTGCTCTTGTTGCTCTGTCCGTATTATTTTATGGTTAGCCTTGGATTTTGGAGTTTTGGTGCATTTGGTTAAATGAAAAGAAAATAGGTTTGGCCATATCTTCTTCTCCAAAATCTTGTGGCCGCCCAAGCTTTCTCCAAAGCTCTCCTTGCCGATTTCTTCATCCCCTTTGCAGCTCGAGACTCCATCATCATTCCGGGTAAGTCTTCATCCTCTTCATCTTCTCGTTTGGGTGTTCTTGCTGGCCGAAGGTAAGAAGGAGAGCTTGTGTGTGTGTGTGTGTTGTTGCAGTCGTCCAGTGTCCGCCTACCGCCGAGCCAGACGCCAAGATCCGAGCAGCAGCCGTCCAGATCCGCACGAGCAACCGCCCAGGTCGCGCTAGATCTGCCGTCGCAGCCCTCCCGCGCGCCAACGCTCGCCGCTGTCGCGCCTGCCGCTGTCACAAAATTTATCGCGCCAGATCTCGCAGACAAAGAAATGACCCGCCCTGCCGGCCATCGCCCGGCCCGGACGTCACGCCCGGATCGCGCAGCAGCGATGCCGACGCCCGCGCGCCGCCTGCCTCGTGCCGCTTGCCGAGCGCTCGCGCCGCACGACGCCGCCGTTCGCCGCGCGCCGCCTCGCCTCGCTGCCGCTTGCCGAGCCGCTCGCCCGCACGCCCAGACGTTCGCGCGCGCGCGTCCCTGCCGAGCAGCTCCCGTGTCCGCATCGCACGCCAGCGCCCGTGCGCCCGTGCCGTGCCGCTCGCCTGCCGAGTCCTGTCATCGTCGCGCAGCGCATACCCGCCCAGCGCCCGTGCCCGGCTTTGCCACGCGCCTTTGCTTTCGTGTCGCGGTGCCGTGTGAGTGCTCCCGAGCCAAGCTGCTTTGTTTTATTATATTTTTAGGATATGGTTGTGATTGTTACTATGTTTGTAGGTTCTCGATAGCTAGCTCGGAAGTGTTCGCGGCTTAGGAATTTGTGTGTAGAAGTCTTCCCACCAAGGTAAGGATTTCTTCACCGGGGTTGTGTGGACCTGCGATGTTCTATGTGATTGATGTTGTATGTTTGTTTGTGATTATCATCATGTATATTTTAGGTGCTCTGTTCGAATTCTGGATCGCATGACTTCGTATGTTGTTCTTTCATGTTAGTCCATGCTAGGTTGTTCCGTTCGCATGCTCATATTCATTCTTGTTCAGTAGTACCATGCTAGGTCTGCTGTATTCTTTCGAGCACGTATTGGATTGTTTGTTTGATTGTTAAGGCGAGTTAGAATTCGGTAGATAGCATTATCCGGGCCCGATGCATAAAGTATCTTGCATCCATGGCAAGGACGTTCGAGACGATTCTCCGCCCTTGGACCCCGTGAGGGATTAGGTATCCCAACCGGTAGGCCTGCAATCTTGGGTGAGGGTGGTAGTCTAAGCGATGCCCCAATGGTCGGGATGATGACTTGGCAATGCGTAGTCCCCGGCGGTACAAGACGTCCTCGGCGTGTTCGGCGAGTCCTTGATTGCCACCGTTAAGGTAAGGGCGGCTTCGGTGTAAGCCTACCATGACCCGTTCCTTAACCTCGGAGTGCGGTGGTACAGTGACATAGTTCACGTGTCCAGTGTCTCACACCCCTATGTCGGTGACACCGATCCGGAGATTTAGTTAGGCGTGGTATCCAGATATGGGCGACTTGCCACTAGACCCGGCACTTCATAGTCTCGTAGAAGCACGCGGTGCATGCTTACGCTCATTACAAATACGGCCGGGAGAGCTCCTCGGGATCTTGAGCTAGTGCACCTTTCATTCGATAGTAGACAGGCTGAGGCCAGGACTTGTTTCTCGTATAGGGCGATCTGTGTAGTTATGGTAGTTAATTCCGGACTAAGTCCCTGAGTGGGCATCCGAGGTCCAACTGTGGACTCCAGCTATGTGCTCTATTCTGTGTTTATGATCATAGCTTGCATACACTCATCTGGATGACCATGTGCATCGTATTGTACCCCGGTTGGGGATTCTTACTGAGTAATTCGTTACTCACCCTTATTTTGTGGTTTTCCACAGGTAACCAAGGAGCGAGACAGGATGGCTGAAGGAAGAGCTGTGATCATGGGCACCTGCTGTCACCTCTGACACTTTTATTCATTTTATGACTCTTTAACTTTATATTTCCCCTGAATGCATGTAGACGGGCACGGAGCCCTAGGACGTTTTCTCATGTTTTATGGATTTCAAATAGTCGCACTCACAAAAAGGTTTTTGAATGGTTTAAATAAATCTCTGATCGAGTATACTTTTAGAAATGTACTTTTCCCAAAGCAGTGCTTGGAAACAGGGGACTTTTAATGTTTTAGTTTTACTTGGAATCCAAAGTATGTTGCATATTATTTTATTTTGAATGCATGCATCGGGGTAAAGGCCCATTTAGAACCCCATTCGGTCCGGTCTTTACACTGGCACTGCTGTCGCTCGACGCAAACGCCGCAGACACGACGGCAAGATCGGGCACAATCGCTGCAGACACGACGGCGCCACTGGGCGCCGGCGTGGACGACGCGCGTCGACGGAGTGACGCGGCGAGCTCGCGCTGGGACGACGTGAAGGACGGGCTGGGCGACGCGGCGAGATCACGCTGGGACGGTGTGAAGAACGGCGGGGCGACGCGGCCGGGCCGCGATCACGCGATGGAGCTGCGCAGTGGTTGCTCGATGCGGCTGGCCGGGCGCGCCTTGTGAGCGCGAGCAGAGCCACGACGGCGCGATCACGCTGGGCCGGTGCGAAGGATGGCGGCGAGCAAGGGCGACGACGGCACTGGGCGGCGAGGCAAGGGGCTGGGCGACGGCTAGGGTGAGAGGGAGAAGGTGGGCGGCTAGGGTTTTCCTTTTTCCTTCTCTTTTTCCTCTTTTCTTTTCCTTCCTAAAATTAAATCAACTTTGGAGAATCTCATAATCCCTTCCCAAGGCTTCCCTCCTTCGAGTCCTAGCTGACGCTTTATTTTCCTTTAATTAAATCCAAGCTTCCAATTCCTTTAAGTCTAGGGCCCGAATCTCCCAAGGAACCCTTAAAAGAAATTTCCTATTTCACCCCCGACCAATAAACCGCCAAAAACCTTAACAAATCCAACTGCTCCTGGAAACAATGCTACAAAAACCTTGTCTCACAATTAACAGAAATCCGGGCTGTTACAACTACACACATCTTAATATACTATGTCAAGTACTTTTGGCTTCCTTGAAGGTTGTGATGCGTTAAAAGAAACTCTCGTTTTCTTTTCTACCAAATAATGTTCACATCTCTTCAAAGACACATTCTTTACACATAAAGATTATTTTTCATGGCTAGAATGATTAAACTCTTTTCACTGATATGACTGAGTCTTTATGCCAAAGCTCAACACTTTGTTCAATGTCCACTGCATGATATTACAACTAGTAGCATTCGTCTGCATAAAATACAATGAAGAACTCTTCTCCCCCTTAACTACCACCATAGAGCCTTTAGTTAGCTTCCATGTACCATCATAGAAGGTATTGCAGAAACCATCACCTTTTAGCTGACCTGTGGAGATTATATTCATGCGGATATCAGGAGTATGCTTCATATTTTTCAAAACCAGCACATTATCATTCTTGGTCTCCAAGTGAACATCTCCTATGCCAACTGTGTTGGCTAATCCATCATTACCCATCCTAATAATACCATAATCATAAGATGTGTAGGATGTAAAGAATTCCTTCCTATATGTCACATAAATTGAGGCACCATTGTCAATCACCCAACTGCTTTGTTCTAAAGCAAGGTTTACACTATCACCGTCAAATAAAACATAGAATTCTTTGGTGGCTGCAATAATACTGTCTGCGTCATCATCGAGTCTTTTCTTTCCTTTTATCAGCTTTATTTTCTCTTTTCAGTTTTCTGCAATGCTTCTTTATATGGTCTTTCAACCTACAATGAAAATATTCGACATTAAAAAATTGGTCACTCTTACTTTTGCTTCTGTCTCTACCTTTCGAACCTTTGCTCGTACTCCTCTCATTTGTTTCAGTAATCAGAACATCAAACTGTGAAGACAAACCCTCTAACTTTCTTCTCATCTCTTCGTCACATACATTGCTTTTTACTAAGTCCATACTTAGTACTTCATTTTGGGCTAAGTTCGATAAGGGAGTTCTAAATGTCTCTCATGAATCTAATAACGAACTAAGAAGTCATAACCTATGTATCTTCTCATCAAACTTGATACTCATTCGAGCTAACTGTTTAATAATACCTTGGAATATATTCGAGTGATCTAACATAGACCTTCCTCCTTTTAAAAAAAAAAAAAAAACTTCATAAAACTAAAAACCATTACAACATAATCTCAAAGCCAGCAAACTAGATCACTTTTTGATACTTTCCTTCTTTTAGGGTTTAGGTTGATGACGTTCCTTCTTGATACTTTAAAGCCATCATTTGCTTAATCAGATATAGTTTACTACTACCAGTTTTTGGGGCATACAAAAAGTCAAGCTTGTTCCACATAGTTCGGGCATGATTTTCTTTATCAATATGATTTAGAATATTTTCTTCTACCAAAAGTCTAATCATGCCACATACTTCCCTATGACATATTTCCCATTCTAAATCAGTGTTTTCATCCGGCTTCTCAAGTGAAAATATGAGAAGATATAAATCATTGACATATAAAATATTTCTATTTTTCTTTTCCAAACTTGATAATTTGATCCATTCAAAGTGACCATTCTACCACCTCTATGACTCTTTTCCATATTTAACACAACGTTTCTAATGCAACTTAACCTCGAAGCTCTGATACCACTTGTTGGAAATAAACACTATTCTAATATGATCAATTATTCCTCTTTTGTGTTCCTAGTGAAAAAATGCAAGTATAAAATATGGTAGATAAATCAAGCACACAACACACAAAAGAGGAACACAAAAGAGGACCATTATCTTGAGTTATCATCTGGACCGTTTAGATTGAAGACCCTCTTGTTACCAAAACGCTATTAAAGTTTCAACTCGATTCGATAGTTGGTTGTGTCGAAAACGTTGAAACATCTAACCAGTATTCTATTTACTTTTCTCTCAAACTGTCATTGCTTAATCTCTCGGTAAATCTCAATGTGATAAATTTCACTTTAAATGTAAGAGCCCTAATGGGCTTTAGTTTGTGGGCCTTCCCATTATGTGAATAAACCCAACAAATATGATTAATGATCTAGAAAAATTTGAAGTTCAATTCATGATAATCACTTTACTTACGAATTAATTTTTTACAATTTTTTTAATATTTAAATATTCTCGAATCATAGTATGTAACATAAAGTAAGTGATTTAAGCTAGTCCGAACATGATAAAAAAAAATTATTGCAAATATAAAATATACATTGTGGTTAAAATTGCGTTGTATACATGAAACTTCCCTCGGCAGCAGAAAGGAAAGCCCCAGTCTGCCCAACTTTTCTATCAATTGCCCACCATTCAAATTTATGTGGCCATCTTTTACGTTAACATTTTCTATTTCCTTTTAATTAATATGTATTTCAATTCCTTGCATTAAATTAAATATAGCTTTGGCCCCTATACGTTAATTCATAAACTTTGAAATTTTGTAGAGATCTTTGCAAGATGTTGCAGTACTTTTCTCAATTAATATAAGAAAAACCTGATCCTAACACTCTTAATTAATAATTTAAAATGTCAAATTGATCATAGTTCAACTAATTAAACCATACATAGGACACATATTTGGATTTTCATTTTGACATTTTTTTAATCTAAAAGAGTATAATATTAAGTTAAAGTTTAGTCAACTTTAAGATGGATATTTATTTGGTCCATAAATTTTTAAGAAAATATATAATATGTATTTGAATTTTCAGTTTAATGTTAAGAAGTTTCCAAAATTTTCAATTTTACATATTATATTAATTTTTTTCTCTTAAATTCAGGTTCAAAACCTGTGACGTTTATGTTGAACTGATTTACAACCAAACAATAAAACTATTGTGTCACTGATCCATTTGGTCGCCATTACTCTTGTTGATTAATATGAATTAATCTATTTTATGCTATAAATCTATTTTTTGCCATCAGTTATTATTTTGTATGACTGAGATTAACAAAAAGGCTAAAACTAAATAAAAAATTAAATAAATAGACAACTTTTACCCAACATTTTAATTATGATATATTCTCAAAAATATTCTATCTATAGTAAATTTTGACCTTTTTTACCTTTCAAAATTACTCTTCTTATATTGAATTGAATAGACTTACTTATTTTTAATTAATTGAATAGATTACTTTTAATTTACTCCACAGTCCACACGTTAAAGACCATTAATTCACTTGATTTTATGCATCGATATTTTGGTGATTTCACATAGACTCACCTCTGTAGTTGGTATAAAAAAAAAACTTTTTCAAAATTTTGCTATTTATACGGTTTCTTTAGTTTTTTTTTTTTCTCGTTTTATTACATGAAAAAAATCTCTTAAAATATAGTATTAGAGATGTAAATAAATGTGGCAATTTTTTAAATTGTTTTGAAAAGGTTTATTATTATTATTATTGTTATTATTATTTTGCAATTGGGCATTTAATTTAAAAGGTTAGGTTTTCAGTCAATTTAATCCGACCATATCAGCTGGCATCAATCACTCAACTACTCCCTTTAAAAGATAATTAAGATGGTCCAATCACTATATTCAGATCTAAAAAAATAAAGGACTTGAGATTTTAGACTTTAAAGAAAGAAAAAAAATAACATTAAATTAAGACCCACATCCAAAGAGGTCATAAATAATAATCGGCTAACTTACAAAAAGCTTTACTAATTGATTGTCCCTAATAAAGTTAATATTAATCATTTGAACTTTTCACTTCGCATTCTACTTTGGAATTCCAATTCAAAGTAAGGATGCTTTGGAACTTTGACTTTTATTTTAATTACACGATTCATGGTCCTCTCTTCCTTCACATTTTCTTTTTATCCTCAAATTGTATTCATATGATTAATCATATTTAGGTGGCTTTTTTCTTTGAATTATATTTAGGTGGCTTTTACTTTAACATATAAGGTAGACCGATTTATTTATTTTTATTTTTATTTTTTTTATTTTTTGAAATCAAGGTAGACTGATTTAAACTTCTAATGTACTAGTTGAAAATATTTGATATATTTATATTTATTTTATATTTAAACTTTAAAACTGCTTAGTATATCTATAAAACTTTAGTTTTAAATTTAGATATCATATAAGTGTGACTAACCTATTTATTTTACATACCATTACTTTTCAATTCAATTTTCCTATGCAAACTAGCTACTTTTTTTAATTGATTCTAAAAACATGAGGCACACTTAGATCTAACTATTTTGTTTTTTTTTTGTTCTGTGTTTAGCTTTTCATTTTTTATTATTTTTTTAGTTTTATGATTTTAAAAATTATAAACCAAAAGACATGTTTCATAACTGTTTTTTATTTTCAAATATCACATTTTGTTTTGATTTTTTTAGTTTTCTATTCTTTATTCTTGATTTATTCATACTTTTTTTAAGACAGAAAACAAAATCTTGTCTTTAAAAGCATCTTTTTTTTTAGTTTTTTAAATTTCTTTAATATTTTAAAAATAAAAACCAAAACTGATTAACAAACGAACTTGTTTTTCAAATGTTAAAAACAAAAACAGAAAACCAAAAACGAAATATTTATCAAACGAGACTTAAATTTTCTATCTTTTAATCATTTACTTGTCATATATTTGACCACATGTTCAAATTCACAGTAGAAAACCTTTAAAGACATTAAATAAGATTTAAATTGTCATTATCAATGAACGAATTGTTCAGATATGCCTTGAACTCATTAAATTGTGATTATAATAGCGAACTAAACCAGGGGAAGGGAATCAACACGAACTCGTAACCGGGGAGTTGAAATGGATTAACACCAGACAAGATAACCAACTGCGCCACTGATTCTCGGTAGACGTGCTTTGATTTTAAATTTCATATCATATAAGATTAAATAGTATAATCTCTTTCTTAAAAATATAAACGGTCAAAACACTAAAGCTGATCACTCTCTATCGAACTAAAAACATAAACAGATAAGTATATTTTTTAGTACAAATTTGGAGCAAGAGGGACCAACAAACATTAAATAGATAATATGTAAAGACCCAACCCGAAAGAGGTCCTAACCTAGGCCTTTACTTCAATGCATGCTTTTAAAACATAAATATATTATGCATGATTCCCATCCAGATTCTGTATAAATTTAAAACTCTTAAACATACATTAATTTAGCAAGCACAAAAACAACCTGAAACCTGTCCCTGCTTCCAAGGACTTGTTCCAAGCTATAAATAGTTCAAAACATACTCTGATCACAGATTTATTTCAACATTTAGTTCCAAATTATTTCAATGAAAAGACAGAATCCAGATACAATCCCAAAACATCCTAAGGGCTCCGTGCCCTGACTACATGCATTCAAAAACATATAAAGAAAAGCAATCCATAACATAAGACTCAGAGACACAACAACAGGATTCCATGATCAGCAGGTCCTCCTTCAGCCAACCGGTCTCGCACCCTGGTTACCTGTGGAAACCACAAAAATAAGGGTGAGTAACGAATTACCCAGTAAGAATCTGTAACGGCCCGGAATTTCATCCCGGTCTTCCCGGTTTGCCCCAGGGGCATTTTGGTAATTTGGTCGGGCCGACAGGGCCGGTTATGTCTTTTCCAATTGCCAAAAAAATTATGAGATGAATTAAATGGGATTGGGAAGCTTTGTGAAGGTATTTGAGCTTGGTAAAAGGCAAAATTAAATAGGTAATTAAATAGCGCGTCGGGTGAGATTCGAACCTTGGGTGCTTAGGAAGCTAGCTGGGTGTCATTACCAATTAAGCTACCAAGCGCTCTTGTTAATCTATACGCACCATCTTGTACTGAAGCCGTGCTTCAAAGGAGTTTGAATTTAATTTAAAAGCAGAATCGCCCGAGCCTTCTTCTTCCTCATTTCTTCTTCTTCTCCGATTTTCTCCCTTCGACCGACCGAGTTTCTCTTCGCGAATTCTCCCTCGCCGACCACCAATTCGCCCAGTTCTTCTCTCCCAATTCGAAGTCGTTCCTTGTCTCGAGCAGCCGGTAAGTTCTTCTCCTTCCTCTTCTCCTCCAATTCCTTCAATTTCTCCTCTGTTTCCGGTTTGGCCATTGATGGCCGAGAGAAGTGAATTGGTGTGTGTGTTAAGTTCTTGTGCAGCTAGCCGAGAGGAATTCGCCAGAGAAGAAGCTCCATCGTCGCCTCGATCGTCCGAGCTCGTCTTCTCAATCGCGCCAATTCGCCAGCCAGCTCGCCCCTCCATCGCGCGCAGAAGCCGGCTCCACCGCGCGCATCGCCGAGCCGCATCGCACTGAGTCCGCGCGCAGCCGCGCCCCAGCACCGTGTCACGTGTCCTGCTCGCCGAGCCGTGTCGCCGAGCCGCGCCCCCAGCGCCGTGTCACGTGTCCTGTCGCCGAGCCGAGCCGCCGAGCCGAGCCGAGCCTAATTGTTTTATTTAATTTAGATTATGGTGTGTAATTATGTTGTGCTTGTTAGGTTCCCGGTAGCTAGCTCAAGATCGTTCGCAGCTTAGGATTTCGTGTTAATCGCCTCCCCGACCAACGTAAGGATTTCTTACCGGAGTTGTGTGGACCCTGCGATACATTATGTGATTGCTGATTGATTGCTTGTTTGTGTTTATTGACATGTGTAGCTAAGTGCTCTATTCTGAATTCCCGACTGGCATGAATTCCTGCGTTGTTTCTCATGTTAGTCCATGCTAGGTTGTTCCTTTCTGGCATGCTCGTATCTGTTCTTGCTTCGTAGTATCATGCTAGGGTCGTTGTATTCTTATTAAGCACGTATTGGAATGTATTGGATTGTTTGTTGATTGCTATGATAGGTTAGAGTGCAGGTAGATAGCATCATCCAGGTCGGGTGCATAACGAACCTTGCATCCCCGAGAGGGACATACGAGATGGTGCTCCGTCCCTGATCCCGTTAGGGAATACCTAACCCTAACGGCTGGCCCTGCAATCTTGGGTGAGGGTGGCACACTGTTAAATGCCCCAACGGTCGGGATGATGACTTGGCATTGCCTCGTCCCCGGCAGTCGGCACGCCCTCGGCGTGTTCGGCAAGAGCCCTGATTGCCACCGTTAGGGCAAGGGCGGTTTCTGGTGTAAGCCTACCACGACCGGTTCCTTTAGCCTCAGTGCGGTGGTTCAGCCGACATAGTTCACGTGTGCGCAGTTTCACACCCCTATGTCGGTGACACCGATCCAAAGATTTAGTTAGGCGTGGTGATCGGACATGGGCGACTTGCCACTAGACCCGGCACCCCCCATAGTCTGCAGTAGCACGCGGTGCGCGCTTACGCTCATTACAGCGCCGACCGGAGAGCTTCTCGGGATCTTGAGCTAGTGCATCTTTCATTCGACAGTAGACAGGCTGAGGCCGGGACTTGTTTCTCGTATAGGGCGTATTGTGTGGTGGATTATTCCGGACTAAGACCCTGAGTTGGCATCCGAGGTCCAAGTATGGACTCAAGCTATGTGCTCTATTCTATGTTTATACTCATAGCTTGCATACACTCATCTAGATGACCATGTATATCGTATTGTACCCCGGTTGGAGATTCTTACTGAGTAATTAGTTACTCACCCTTATTTTTGTGGTTTTTCCACAAGTAACCGAGATGCGATACATGATGGCTGAAGGAGGAGCTGTGATCATGGGGACCAGCCATCAAACTCTGATTTTGTGTTATGACTCTTGTATTTTATTTTCCCCTGAATACATGTAGCCGGGCACGGAGCCCTAGGATGTTTCGTAAATGTTTTGTGGATTCCAGCATCGTTGTATCTGGGAAGGTTTTGAATGATTTTAATAAATCTCTGATCGGAGTAAACTTTGGAAATGTATTTATCTTGGAACAGGTGCTTGGAGACAGGGACAAGTTTCAGGAAAATTGTCTGGACTTTGAACTGAATGGTGGAATGTTTTGTTTTTAATTGGAATCCGAAATCATATTTGTATATTGTCCTTTACTTTGAATGCATGCATTGGGGTAAGGGCCCATTTAGAGCCCCATTCGGGCCGGGTCTTTACAGTTGGTATCAGAGCACAGAGTCATAGATTATGTAGATTGACCTTTTGTTGTAGGTCGTTTTTCCCATGATCACCAGCACTCCGACAGTCATCAGGTACACCTAAGTTTACTATTTGTTGTAGAAAAGGGTTAAGAATTTACAATACCTTTCATCTAGTGTATGCCTTGTATAGTGTTGTAGAGCGGAGACGAGCAGGTTCTGACTCGTTGTTGGTTTGAGCGTAGATCGCTAGGATGCCAATCTCCCGCGCCGGAAGAGGACGTCCGAGAGGAGGCCGAGGTGTCAGGATCGGATCTGATACTGCAGGGACATCGTTCCAAGCTGAGACTGATAGCATTCCGCCTGTAGCTCCCCCTGTTGCGCCCAGAGTAGGCGTTGAGGCGTCTGAGCGCCGTGAGACTGCTCCTGGAGCAGAATTTGCTGATTCTATGAGGGCTATGGTGGTCGACCTATTGAGTGACCAGAGGGCAGAGACCCAGGCCTTGTTGGCCGCACAGCAGAAAGAGTCCCGAGCCCAGATCAAGCAGTTGACTCGCTTGTTTCAGCAGGATGCAGCTCCGCAGGAGCTAGCAGCCCTTGTGACAGATGTGGCAGAGGGTGCCGAGGAGCTTGGCAAATGGTTGAAGGACTTCGTGAAGTGGAAGCCAGAGAAGTTCGATGCCTCAGGTGATGCTTTAGCGGCGGCGGATGGATTGCCCATTTGGAGTACACCTTCACGATTATGGTGTGCCCCGATGTTCGAGACCGAGGTGTGCGGCCCATGTGCTAGAAGGCACTGGCTAGATGGTGGTGGGAGTCCACTCACGAGTGAGAGACCACCGGGTCTCCACCGCCACCCGGGAGTTCTTCAAGTCCGAGTTCGAGGTCAAGTATATTAGTGATGAGGCCCAAGAGAAGATGGTAGAGCTTTTTCGAATCAAGAGTGGTTACGATTCTATAGAGGAGTATGAGAGGAAATTCTCGGAGTATGGTTATTTTGCTCCGCAGTTGATAGCCACCCCTGAGTTGAAGATTCGAAAGTTCATTTCTGGTTTGAGGCAGGGTGTGTCTCAGGATGTCAGGGCTCAGGCTCCTGACACTTATGCTAGAGCTGTTCAGCTAGCCACCATTTACAATGGAAAGTATCATGTTGAGCGGATTGTTGCCGCTCCGGTTCAGCGTCCTGTCCCTGCTGTAGTGGGGCAGAAGAGAAAGTTTGAGTTCAGAGGAGGCGCAACGCCCGCTGAAGCAATTTCGAGGCAAGGATCGCCGTAGAGTTCCGGCTCGTTTCCAGCCTCGTCAGCAGGGCGGTCCCAGGCAGATTCTCGTTTGTGCTACTTGCGGGAGAGCCCACTTTGGAGCTTGTCAGACCGGGCCTAGGCTGTGTTTCCGATGTGGTAAGGAGGGCCATCTGGCCCGTTTCTGTGACCAGCCAGCTATGACAAGCGGCCAAACCAGTCAAAGAGCGAGGTCGGTGTTCGCTCTGAACCGTCAGGAGGCCGAGCGTGCGGATGCCGTTGTGGCAGGTACGCTTCTTGTTTTGGATCATTGCGCATTTGTCTTGTTTGATTCTGGTTCTACGCATTCGTTTGTATCTGTATTGTTTGCTGAGCATGCTAAGTTGAGATTAGAGCCTCTAGGTTTTGAGTTATCTGTTGCAACTCGTTCGGGGGTTAATATGTTAGCTAGAGATAAGATTAAAGATGGCCGGATCGAGATATCTGGGGAATTGCTTGTGGCTACGCTCATAGTTCTGCCTATGAGCGGTTTCGATGTGATTCTTGGTATGGAGTGGTTCGCTGCTAACCACGCATTCATTGACTGCCACCGGAAAGAAGTAGTGTTCAGGCTGCCGGGTCGGCCCAGCTTCAAGTTTCGTGGAGTCCAGGGTGGAGTTTGCCCGCCGATCTGTCAGCTGTGAAAGCTCGTCGTTTGCTAGCTCATGGAGCTTGGGGCTGCCTAGCCAAGTTGTCCGGAGAGAGCCGCCCCTCACTGACTGTTGATCAAGTGCCGGTCGTGCAGGAGTTTGCAGATGTGTTTCCAGAGGAGTTACCGGGGTTGCCCCCGAGTAGAGAGGTTGACTTCACAATTGAGCTCGAGCCAGGGACCCTCCCTATCTCGAAGGCTCTGTATCGTATGGCGTCAGCCGAGTTGAAGGAACTAAAGGTTCAGTTGCAAGAGATGTTGGATCGAGGGTTCATTCGTCCGAGTGTGTCCCCGTGGGGAGCACCAGTTCTGTTTGTGAAGAAAAAGGATGGTTCGATGCGCTTATGCATTGATTATCGCGAGCTTAATAAGGTGACAGTGAAGAATAAGTATCTGTTGCCCCTTATTGACGATTTGTTCGACCAGCTTTAGGGAGCTTCCTTGTTCTCCAAGATAGATTTGAGATCCGGTTATCATCAGTTGCGGATTAGGGACGCCAACATTCCTAAGACAGCTTTCAGGTCTAGATATGGACACTATGAGTTTGGGGTCATGTCGTTTGGATTGACTAATGCCCCAGCAGCGTTCATGGACATGATGGATAGGGTGTTCAAAGAATTTTTGGACAGCTTCGTCATTGTGTTCATTGACGATATTCTGATCTATTCGAGGTCTAAGGAGGATCATGCAGAGCATTTAAGGCAAGTGTTGGCAGCTTTGAGGGAAAACCAGCTTATGCGAAGTTTTCCAAATGCGAGTTCTGGTTGGAACAAGTGGCCTTCCTAGGTCACGTAGTTTCGAGAGATGGTATAGCCGTGGATCCCGCGAAGATTGAGGCCGTGAGTTCGTGGGCCAAGCCGACTTCAGTTATCGAGATACGCAGCTTTCTGGGTTTGGCAGGTTACTACCGTCGGTTCGTTAAGGACTTTTCCGCCATAGCCTCGCCCCTCACTCGTCTGACGAGGAAGGGTGTCGAGTTTGTTTGGGACAGTAAGTGTGATGAGAGCTTTGCTGTGCTCAAGCGCAGCTTTGACTTCAAAGACTAGTGTTGGCGATCCGGAAGGGACAGGTGGTTTCGTGGTCTACATCGATGCTTCCAAGTTCGGGTTAGGTTGTGTGTTGATGCAGCACGGGAAGGTCATTGCTTATGCCTCCCGCCAGCTGAAGCCGTATGAGCAAAACTATCCGACTCATGATATGGAGTTGGCGTGATGGTGTTTGCACCAAGATTTGGAGGCATTACACCGTATGGTGAGCGGATTCAGATGTTTACCGATCACCAGAGCCTCAAGTATCTGTTTACTCAGAAGGAGTTGAATATGAGGCAGAGGAGATGGTTAGAGTTGGTAAAGGATTATGATTGAGAGATTTTGTACCATCCGGGTAAAGCCAATGTTGTAGGTGATGCTTTGAGTAGGAAAGCGTCGCACTCCGCGGTGTTGCTGAGTTCACAGCCCAGATTGCGGAGAGAGTTCGAGCGGGCTGAGGTTGCAGTGTTGTTGGGTGATGTTGCTGCCAGAGTAGCTCAGTTGACAGCTCAGCCATCGATTAGGCAGCGGATTATCGATAGCCAGCTGAGTGACCCCGCACTTAAGAGATTGTTTGACAAAGTTAGTGCTGACGGAGATTTTGACTTCGTTTATTCATCAGACAGTGGGCTGACTTACAGAGGCCGGTTGTGCGTTCCGGATGTTGCAGGATTGCGAGCAGAGTTGCTCTCTGAGGCCCACAGTTCTCCGTTTGTTTGGCATCCCGGGGGTACCAAGATTAAGCAGACATTCTGGTGGATGGGTATGAAAAGAGATGTTGCGGAGTTTGTCAGTCGGTGTCTCACTTGTCAGCAAGTAAAGGCGCCCAGGTAGAGACCAGCCGGTTTGTTGCAGCCGCTGAGTGTGCCTCAGTGGAAATGGGAAGAGATCTCCATGGACTTTATTTTTGGTTTGCCGAGGTCTCCGAGGAAGTTCTCTCAGATTTGGGTGATAGTCGACCGATTGACTAAGAGTGCACACTTCATTCCCGGTAGAGACACTTATACCGTGGAACAGTGGGGGCAATTGTTTTTGGAGCAGATCATTCGTTATCATGGTGTGCCTGTGAGGATTGTGTCTGACCGTGATTCGAGGTTCACTTCTCGTTTCTGGAGAGCACTCCAGACAGGTTTAGGCACTGAGTGCAGTTTCAGCACAGCTTTTCACCCTCAGACAGATGGACAGACTGAGAGGGTGAACCAAATTCTCGAGGACATGTTGAGGGCTTGTGTGTTGGATTTCCGGCGCTTGGGACCATATCAGATTCGATGGAGTTTTCCTATAACAACAGTTATCAGTCGACGATTCAGATGGCTCCATTCGAGGCTTTGTATGGTAAGCGTTGCCGATCTTCTGTGTTCTGGGAAGAGGTTGGTGATAGACAGGTTTTGGGTCCCGAGTTGCTGCAGTTGACTAATGGTGTCGTGCAGAAGATTAGAGCTTGCATGTTGACAGCTCAGAGCAGGCAGAAGAGTTACGCCGATGTGCGGCATCGAGACTTGGAATTTGAGGTGGGACAACATGGTTCTTAAAGGTTGCACCGATGCGAGGTGTTTTGAGGTTTGGTAAGCGTGGAAAGCTGAGTCCCCGTTTTGTTGGTCCGTTTGAGATTCTGGAGAGGATTGGCAAAGTTGCTTATCGGTTAGCCTTGCCTCCGTCATTGTCAGCGGTACACGGTGTTTTTCATGTTTCGATGTTGAGGCAGTACGTGCCGGACCCATCGCACATTGTTGATTTTGAGCCTTTGCAGCTGAACGAGGATTTGAGCTTCGAAGAGAAGCCAGTAGGGATTCTTGCCTTTGAGACAAAGACGTTGCGTAATCGTGAGATCCGTTTGGTAAAGGTTCAGTGGAGAAGTCAGAATTCAGAGGAAGCCACTTGGGAGCGGGAAGATGAGATGAGATTGCATTATCCCGAGCTGTTCCAGTCTTAAGGACTTTCGAGGACGAAAGTCATAAAAAGGAGGGAATATTGTAACAGCCCAAAATTTCATCCCGGTCTTCCCGGTTTCCCCCAGGGGCATTTTGGTAATTTGGTCGGGCCGACAGGGCCGGTTATGTCTTTTCCAATTGCCAAAAAAATTATGAGATGAATTAAATGGGATTGGGAAGATTTGTGAAGGTATTTGGGCTTGGTAAAAGGCAAAATTAAATAAGGAATTAAATAGCGCGTCGAGTGAGATTCGAACCTTGGATGCTTGGGAAGCTAGTTAGGTGTCATTGCCAATTGAGCTACCGAGCGCTCTTGTTAATCTATACGCACCATCTTGTACTTACGCCGTGCTTCAAAGGAGTTTGAATTTAATTTAAAAGCAGAATCGCCCGAGCCTTCTTCTTCCTCATTTCTTCTTCTTCTCCGATTTTCTCCCTTCGACCGACCGAGTTTCTCTTCGCGAATTCTCCCTCGCCGACCACCAATTTGCCCAGTTCTTCTCTCCCAATTCGAAGTCGTTCCTTGTCTCGAGCAGCCGGTAAGTTCTTCTCCTTCCTCTTCCCCTCCAATTCCTTCAATTTCTCCTCTGTTTCCGGTTTGGCCATTGATGGCCGAGAAAAGTGAATTGGTGTGTGTGTGTGAAGTTCTTGTGCAGCTAGCCGAGAGGAATTCGCCCGAGAAGAAGCTTCATCGTCGCCTCGATTGCCCGAGCTCGTCTTCTCAATCGCGCCAATTCGCCCCTCCATCGCGCGCAGAAGCCGGCTCCACCTCGCGCATCACCGAGCCGCATCGCACCGAGTCCACGCGCAGCCACGCCCCAGCGCCGTGTCGCGTGTCCTGCTCGCCGAGCCATGTCACCGAGCCGCGCCCCAGCGCCGTGTCGCGTGTCCTGTCGCCGAGCCGAGCCGTCGAGCCGAGCCGAGCCGAGCCTTATTGTTTTATTTAATTTAGATTGTGGTGTGTAATTGTGTTGTGCTTGTTAGGTTCCCGGTAGCTAGCTCGAGATCGTTCGCAGCTTAGGATTTCGTGTTAATCGCCTCCCCGACCAAGGTAAGGATTTCTTACCGGAGTTGTGTGGACCCTGCGATATATTATGTGATTGCTGATTGATTGCTTGTTTGTGTTTATTGACATGTGTAGCTAAGTGCTCTATTCTGAATTCCCGACTGGCATGAATTCCCCGTTGTTTCTCATGTTAGTCCATGCTAGGTTGTTTTTTTTCTGGCATGCTCGTATCTGTTCTTGCTTCGTAGTATCATGCTAGGGTCGTTGTATTCTTATTGAGCACGTATTGGAATGTATTGGATTGTTTGCTGATTGCTATGACAGGTTAGAGTGCGGTGTAGATAGCATCATCCGGTCGGTGCATAACGAACCTTGCATCCCCGAAAGGGACGTACGAGATGGTGCTCCGTCCCTGATCCCGTTAGGGAATAGCTAACCCTAACGGCTGGCCCTGCAATCTTGGGTGAGGGTGGCACACTGTAAATGCCCCAACGGTCGGGATGATGACTTGGCATTGCCTCGTTCCCGGCAGTCGGCACGTCCTCAGCGTGTTCGGCAGTAGCCCTTGATTGCCACCTGTTAGGGCAAGGACGGCTTCCTGGTGTAAGCCTACCACGACCGGTTCCTTAGCCTTAGGTGCGATGGTTCAGCCGGCATAGTTCACGTGTCGGTGTTTCACACCCCTATGTCGGTGACACCGATCCAAAGATTTAGTTAGGCGTGGTGGATCGGACATGGGCAGGCTTGCCACTAGACCCGACACCCCCATAGTTCTGCAGAGCACGCGGTGCGCGCTTACGCTCATTACAAATACGACCGGAGAGCTCCTCGGGATCTTGAGCTAGTGCATCTTTCATTCGACAATGAGATGCAGTGAGGCCAAGACTTGTTTCTCGTATAGGGCGTATTGTGTGGTGGATTATTCCGGACTAAGACCCTGAGTTGGCATCCGAGGTCCAAGTATGGACTCAAGCTATGTGCTCTATTCTGTGTTTATACTCATAGCTTGCATACACTCATCTAGATGACCATGTATATCGTATTGTACCCCGGTTGGGGATTCTTACTGAGTAATTCGTTACTCACCCTTATTTTTGTGGTTTTTCCACAGGTAACCGAGATGCGAGACAGGATGGCTGAAGGAGGAGCTGTGATCATGAGGACTAGCCATCAAACTCTGATTTTGTGTTATGACTCTTGTCTTTTATTTTCCCCTGAATGCATGTAGCCGGGCACGGAGCCCTAGGATGTTTCGTAAATGTTTTGTGGATTCCAGCATCGTTGTATCTGGGAAGGTTTTGAATGATTTTAATCAATCTCTGATCGGAGTAAACTTTGGAAATGTATTTATCTTGGAACAGGTGCTTGGAGATAGGGACAGGTTTCAGGAAAATTGTCTGGACTTTGAACTGAATGTTTGAATGTTTTGTTTTTAATTGGAATCCGAAATCATATTTGTATATTGTCCTTTACTTTGAATGCATGCATTGGGGTAAGGGCCCATTTAGAGCCCCATTCAGGCTGGGTCCTTATAGAATCCCCAACCGGGGTACAATACGATACAACTGGTCATCTAGTAGAATGTATGCAAGCTATAAATACAAACAGTGAAGAGAGCACTTTACTTTAATCCATACATAAACATAAACGGATGCCATCTTACGGTCTTACTCCGGAAGTTATCTCAAAACTTGAAACTCTACGAGAAACTAGTCTCGGCCTCAGCTTTTCTGCTATACTGACTATACGAAAGGTGCACTGAACTCAAGATCCCGAGAAGCTCTCTAGTAGGCGCTGTAATGAGCGTGAACGCACACCGCATGCTGTTGCAAACTAGGGAGGTGCTGGGTCTTGGGCAAGCTGTCCTGGTCTAGTACGCATGCCTAAAAGAATCTCTGGATCGGTGTCATTGAACATAGTGGTGTTAGACCAGGACACTATGACTATGTCAGCCTGTACCACCGCACCTGAAGCTAAGAAACCGCTCGTGGTAGGCTTACACCAGAGATCGGTCTTTGTAAGAACCCGACCTGAAATACGGTCCTAAACCTAGGTTCTCACTCAGCATGCAAGTTAAATATGTCAACAAGCGGTTTAGTGCTCATATTTAAAACTTTTCAAAATATTTGAGAACGGGGAACACTTAAAACATAACCAACAATTTTCATTAAGCAAAACCAACAAAGTAAAAACAAGCCTGGCCAGTATTTATAAAAACACTCAAAACAGTTTAAACAACTTTTAACAACGTTCCCCTAGGACTCCTGTCCATCTACATGCTGAACAAATAATGCAAATAATAAAAGACAGAGTGCTGGCAGCTCCCATGATCAAACAGCTCCCTCCGCTTGCCGTCCCTCTTGTCCCAAGTTTACCCGTGGAAAAACCCACGAGAAATAAGGGTGAGTATAAACATACTCAGTAAGAATCCCCAACCGGGGTACAATACGATACATCAGTCATCTAGCACCCTAGTATACATGCAAACAGTTACTAACACAGATCTTAGCTCAACGAGCTGACAAGGAAAAATCTGGAGTCCTCGGAAGTCTCCTACTTTCGACCTAATGATTGGTTTCCATAACCAATCCCGTGACATCTCCAAGGGTCTTTCTCCCTCAGCCAAATGATCAGCTCAAAAACCGATCCCAATAGATGTCTGCCACTCTCGAAGGTCTCCCTCCCTCGACCACATGATCAGCTAAAAAACCAATCCCAATGGGTGTCCTCAAGGGCCTCTTACCCTCGACTAGATAAACTGGACTAACTGAAGAGTACCCGAAGTCTGGCTCTAAACTGGAAGGAAACTAGTGTACTCACGAACATTAGCCCGGGGGAGCTCTCCGTACCGGCGCCTAACGCGTGTGCGCGCACACCTCATGCTGTTGCAAACCGGCGTAAATGTGGGGGCCTAGGGACAAACTACCCGGTCCAGGTACGCATGCCTAATGACTTGGAAGCGGTGTCACTGAACACAGTAGTGCGAGGCCCTCGGCACTCATCTGTAACAGCCTGTACCATCGACCTGAAGTTAAGAACTGGCCAAGGTAGGCTTACACCGTTGGCAGGGTTCTGCTCTAGCAGGCTACAAACTAGGCTTACGCCGATGCGGTAGCTAATTCCACATCAGCTGCTGGGGGAAGCAAAGTACTTTATGCTTAACTCTAAACCCCGACCAATGGGGACAACGTACGTTATGTCCACTACTCAGCCTCTAGATGACGACAAACCCTACTGTTCTAACTAAGAGTGCAAAATATATGATTCCTGGCTAAACATACATAATCAACATTATTCACACATAGCCTAGCATGATACTACGAACTTAAAGCAGGAATCATAACCATGCTGGAAGAATAAACCTAGCATGGCACTAACATGTACAAACAGGCAAACATGCTAGCAAGAGATCAATCATAGTTGTCCTATCACTATCATGCTCATAACAGTCAACAAGCATACAAGGCACAATCATGATACATCGCAGGGTCCACACAACCCCGGTAAGAAATCCTTACCTGGAAACAAGCAGTAAATAAGTATAACGCTCCTTGAGCTGCAGAACGCACAACCTAGCAAAGCATACATAGTTACATCAATAACCTAAACTAGCTATCTCTAACTAAACTCAAGGAAACAAGAACCAGGAAGTTACCCGGTGAGCTATACAAGCTCTCGGCCAACCCCTTGGGAAAGTCCTAGGGAACTCTGGACTAGGGCTTTGCTTCCGGCTTCCTCACAACACCTCCTGGAACAAGCTCGGCTTCACCTTAACAGGAAGGCACATAGGTTAGCTTGTTGGGAAGACAAACAACACACTCCCAAACAACACCAACATGCTCACGGCTAGGGTTGAGAACTCACCTCGGGAGTGTGCTCGGCTTGGAAATTGCTCACGGCTACTAGGGCTTGATGCCGAAACACTCTCAGCTTCGATCGGAGCTTGCAAAACAACAAGAACATGATTAGGGCACACCCAACCAGCAAGGTAGGCTCTCGGCCAAAGGGACTTACCACACCAACTTTGCTCGGCTGCAGAAAGATCCAAGGTAGTCCTCGGCTTGGAGATGAGCTTTAGGGTTGCGGCTACACAAGGGGAGGAGCAAAGAGGATCTCGACTTGTAGGGGTTTCTTGAAGGAGTGTGCGGCAACTAGGACTTCAACTTGGTTGGAGTTTTCTGCAATCTCATGAAGGAGAAACAAGGCTTCGGCAAACACCAAGAAGCCTAGAAAACACCAAGAAAACACCAAGGGCTTCTCGGCTACAAGAGGAAAAGAAAAGAACATCTTGTTCGGTTAGGGTTTGCCCTAGCAACAAGGAAAGCAAGTCTCGGCTAGGAAAAAGAAAGGAAAAGGAGATGATTACCTTGGTTCTTGATCTTGATCTTGATCTTGGAGAAACTGCAAGAAGATGGAGGGGAAGAGGGGAAGAAGATGCTCTCGACAAGACAAGCAACCAAACAAAAGAGAGGAATCGAGAAGGATAAAGTGCTCGACAGGAGGAGAAGAATGGAGGATGAAATCGGAAAAATGATGGAAGGGAAGGAAAGATGGAATCGGTAAGGAGGGAGGGGAATACGTGCGTCAACTTTTAGGAGAAGGAAAAAGAATACGATTCTTTTAGTCGATTGAATCCTGGGCTTTCCCCCTTCGAGTCCCAACTCCAACACAAATTTCTTCTTACTTAATCCTTTTTAATCCAAGCCTCCAAACTCTCTTGTAGGTCAAGGGTTCGAATCCCACAAGCAACACTTTTTTTTTCCTCTTTTAAAACTTGTTTAAACTAAGCTCTAAACTCCAAAACAACCAAGGTTCGAGTCCTAGCAACAACACCTTTAAAATCCTATTTTTTCCTTTCCAATTCAAGCTTCCCAAAAGCAAGCAGGTCACAGGTTCAAATCCCAGCAGCAACATTAACTAATTCTTAATTAATTAACAACGAACTTCAACTCCTAGCCACCTGGGTTCGAGTCCTGGCTCGAGCACTTTACTTTTAAATTTTCCTTAATTTTTACATTCAACTGGGATACCTCCAAAACCCTAACAAACATCATAACTCCTGGGAACCTGCAACCAACAAAAAGTCAGGTCTCAACGAAAGACAGAAACAACCTTGGAACCCTAAATATCCACCAGGTCAGCCCTAAGAGCAAAATGACCAAAATGCCCTTCAGGGTTAAAAAGCCCTCACGACCCAACCGATTGTCCCAATACTGAACCTAAGGTACCTGGGAAACCGAAACGGAAAACTGGGCCGTTACAGTCCTTGCCCTATCAGGTGGTAATCAAGGGCTACTGCCGACACGCTAAGGTCGTGTTGACTACCGGGGACAAGGCAATGCCTCATCATTCCCCCGACCGTTAGGGCATTTAACAGTCTGCCACCCTCACCTAAGATTACGACTGGGCTGCCGTTAGGGTTAGCTAAACCCTAACGGTGGATTAAGGACGGAGTACTGCCTCGCGCGTCCCTGCCACGAATGCAAGTTACGTAATGCATCCTCGCCCGGATGATGCTACCTATCATGACACTATGCTATAACAGCTAACAATCACATACTAACACGTGCTCAGCAGAATCAACTAACACTACTACAAAAAATGGGTTAGTTGACGTGCACAAAACGTCAACTGTGTAGTGTAGTTGACGCTTTTGGAAACGTCAACGAATCGACTGTCAACTAAAGTCACTATAGTTGACGCTTGCTAAAGCGTCATCCAACGATATAATTGACATAGTCAAAACGTTAAGAAATGTACATGGATTGACGTTATTTAAACGTCAACAGAATTATTTGTTGACATTTTAGAAACGTCAACAAATTTAACCAAAAACGTCATTGTAAAATACAATTGACACTTATCTAACGTCAACTTGATCATTATTGTTGACGTGTATTAAACGTCAAGGAATATATCTTTTTTTTAAAAAAAATTGGTCGAATTTACCTAAATTTCCTGCCTGTAAAATGATATATTGCTTGACAGAATTCTGATTATAACTTACAAAACATTCAACATAATTACCATAACTTAATATATATATTTTAGTATTAATATCCTACATGATCCAAAATTACAAAGAAAGTATGGAACAAGATTCCCAACTTTGAAACATTTTTCAAAGTTGACTTCCTAAATATACACAAAATCAATCATTCCAAAAATAGCCTAATATTATCAAAACTAAATGAATACACAAAAAAAGAATATGAAATATATATACATATATATATTATTTGCAAAGAGAGAAGAAGTCTTTCCCTCAATATTTTAGATCTAAAAACCAAAATAATTGAAAGCAAAATTCAAACATTATATACATTCCTCAGCCGCTAGTCAATGTTTCTTCTGAAGGCTCTTTCCATTCATCAATCCTGTAAAACAGAGGGAAACAGTATCAAATTTCAAACACAAAATTATTATCTATTTTCTATATGAGAGAGAGAGATTGAGATTAACACCCAAATGTAGCAACGATCGAAGATAAGCATTGGATTCCGTAGATGATTTATCTATTTTTAACTTTTGGCCGATTTGGTTTAGGTATTTAGATTTCATATTTTCTATATGAAAGACTTGAGGAATCTAAGATGAAGGAGTCAAAAGACTAAAAACCAAATTCAACTACTCTGCAGTTTGAGAACATCACTTCATAGAGAAGCCATTTTGAAGAAACCTTCCAATAATCACAAGGCATCGGATACTAACCTGAATGGTGAAATATTATGAGAAAAAGAAGTTGTTCCTGTTGTTTACAGAGTTCATGCCATTTGGGTTACTCCTGCCAACAGAAGAAAGCACATATAGCCAGCTAATTGCTAGATGCTGCAAGGTAAACAAATATTAAGACGAGAAGCCATTTTGAAGAAACCTTCCAATAATCACAAGGCATCGGATACTAACCTGAATGGTGAAATTTTATGAGAAAAAGAAGTTGTTCCTGTTGTTTACAGAGTTCATGCCATTTGGGTTACTCCTGCCAACAGAAGAAAGCACATATAGCCAACTAATTGCTAGATGCTGCAAGGTAAACAAATATTAAGACAAAAAAAAAGATGTTAATTACCTGAGATCTAGATGGTGCAAATCTTAAAGTTCAAAGACCATATGAGATGAAATGCAAAGAAGTGGGGGAAGGGGATTACAATATCGATTCCACATATCGAACTCGTGACCGTGGAGTGGAAATGGATGAACTCTAAACCAGATAACCAATCGTCCCACCGACCCATTTAGTGTGTAAGTTTTCTTTAAATACCTTTTAGAATGAAAATTAGAGGTGTTTGGATGAGGTTTTGAATAAGGTGTTAGTTTGAGAAGTTAGTTTTGTAAACAAAAATTAGGAAGTCAAGGTCAATAACAATGAAACAAAGGACAATTACAACAATACAAAAGAAATATCACAGTATTTTTTATCTACAAAGCTTCCATATAATAAATCTAAAGTCTCGAAAGGGAAAAAAACTTACTATTTGAATAATGATGGCCTGGTGGTGTAGCTTCAGGCTTTCAAGCCATAAATGCCCCATGTTCTCACATCTGTAGCATCAAGCTTTCTCAATTCTCTATGTTGTAATTTTCATTTTCAATAGAATCACCGAATATCAACTTTGAGTTCTGTCTCTTCATCTTATTTTCTTATTCCTTTTTCTTTTTCTTGGGTTTTTACAGCTAAATAATAAATTAATTAAAGCAGTGCCCTAGATTTGACCCATTTTTCTTCTACAATCCCATGGATATATCATATAGTATATAAGACACATAATATGATAAATATATTTAATATTCTTGACGTCTCAAAGCTGCCAGGAATATAACTTGAACTTTATATATAAGACTTTGCTTGCTCTTCTCATTACAGATTTGCGTGTGCAGACTTCTGTAGGAACAAAGCTTACTAAAATAGAAATTTAGCATTATTTTGGCATTGTTTGACATTTACAATAACCTTTTGGTTTTTGGTTTTATTTTTAAAATTTAAGCTTGTATTACTCAAATTCTCTACATATAATTTCATCTTTCATTAAAAGTATGTGAATCCTAACCAAATTCTTTAAATCGAAACAAGTATTTGAAACCTTTTTTTTTTAGATTTCAAAACTTGGTTTGATTTTTAAGAACATAAGTAAAATGTAGTTAAGGGTAATGAAAAACATATGTTAGAGTAGTTATTGTAGACTTGAATTTCAAAAACACGATATCAAATGGTTATCAAATTGACCTTATTTGTTTGTTTTTCCTCCCCTATAAGAGTTTGTTTTCTCCACTAATTTGTTAAATCACCAATATGGTTATGGTAAATTCTTAATTATCAAAATATGTATCCCCAAATCAATCAAGGGGTAGAACTCAATATGAACATAAACCACAATAATTATGAAAAAAAAAAGTCTTTTACTGTTACTTTAAAAACAAGAACACAAACTTTTTAACATCACAAACATCAAGAGGAGAAATGTCTTACTCCAACAGCACAAACATCAAATAAGAAAATAAGAATAAAAAATCAAATCACTATCCCGATGCTAGCCCTAAATGATTGAAACGAATATTTTAATGGACAAAACACAATTTGCAATAATATAATCCAGAGACAAATATTCGTGAAAGAATTTCTAGAACAATACCTTTTCTTGAGAATTGGTGGTCTCTCTTGTTCAATATTATTCTCAACGGCTTGAACATTGGAAGTGAAACAAAAAATTATTGTGCCTTGAAAAACACAAGAGAAGTCACCGAAGACATGGCCGGTGACCTTGAACAGTTGAATACAAACCAAAAAACCATAATATCAAGAGGAAAAAAGTCCCAGTAATCATCAAATTCATGAGACTAAATGAACCTAAGCCAAAAATCAAAGTAAAAACCTTACCTGAATGAACCTAAGCCAAAAATTCAGAGTAATTGGCAGAAAAAGAGGAAGGGGGTTTAGAAACCTTACCTGAATAGTTTATGAATCGCAGAGGAAAGAAAAATGGGGTGTTTTTTCTTATTTAGCGGGGAAACCTGTTCACAACGACCGGTGGCACTAGTGCGCGACTAGATCTCGCGGGCTTGGCGAAGAAGACGCTCGCCTTTGCGAGCTGGTGCGTTTGTGCTTGGGGTCTGTTGCGGCGTGGTCATCGCGATGTCTAGGTGGACAAGAGCGACGACGTGAGATATCCGGCGAGGAAAGAGGCGGCGGGGAGAGAGTAGATGGAGGCTAGGGTTTGAAGGGAAGGAAGAAGATGAAAGAGATTGGGTTTTTTTTTCTTTTAAATGTCCTTTTCCTATTTCTTTTTACTTTTCCTTTTAAAAACCATAAATTGGCTTTTTTTTTTCTTCCTTTTCTCTTTAACGGAAATGCACCCATTTCCATTTTTTTTTCCTTTGCTTTTATTTAAAAAAACCAAATCCCTAAATCTATTTAATTTTTTTTCTTTTTTCAAACTAAACCCAATCTTCGATAAATGTTTCAAAAGTTTTTTTTTTCAGAAAATTAAATTTTTTAGTTGACGTCCTACACATGTCAATACATGAATGTTATAATTGACACGCATACAATGTCAACTAAAGATAAGCAAAAAAACATTCGCGTGTTTTTATTTTAGTTGACGTTTTCCATATAAAATTTAATTTTACTTGACGTTTTATCTTAAAAACGTCAATGTTTAGAATATCTGAGTGTCAACTATTCTGATTTTTGTAGTAGTGTAACCTAGCATGGTATTACGAAACAAGAACAGAATACGAACATGCTAGAATAGAACAACCTAGCATGGAGCTAACATGAGAATAATCACGAGAAGTCATGTCAGTCGGAATTCAGAACAAAGCACTTAATAACTAAATATGCTGGTAATCATAAACAGGCATACAAACAAAAATCACAGCAATATCGCAAGGTCCACATAACTTCGGTAAGAAATCCTTACCTGAATCGGAAGACAATAATCACACAAGTGGGCACCCGAGCTGCAAACGAACACGGGCTAGCTAACAGAAACCTAACAATTAAATAGTAACTAAATTACTAACTGTAGGCCCTAAAATAAGAAATAAAACAGAAGCTCGGCTCGGGAGCAACTCACGTGGCTCGGCCAAGCACCAAGGGTGTCTCGGCTGCATGACACACGACAACGGAGCAGGCGCGCGCGGCAAGGCAAGCGAGCAAGAGGGACTACGCACGGGCGGCTGCTGGGCAAGTTGGCCTGTGCAGACGAGTGGCTCGACGAGGGCATGAGGCACGGTGCTGCTGCGCGGCTGGACAGAGCGCGCGCGTCTGGGTGCTGGGCAGGCGTGACGCAGTGCTGCCAGGCGTGAGCTGGCTGCGGGCGTGCTCGGTAGGTCTCGGCAAGGCGAGACGAGGCGAATGCTGGGCATCGGGCGGTGTCGCGAGAGTGCAGGCGCGAGTGAACGGCACAGTGGCTGTAACGACCCGACCCGAAAAGGTTCTAAAATAGGCCGTTACCTCAATGCATGCATTCAAATCTACAGAAAATTCGCAATAGGGTGTTCGAATTCTAAGTAAAAACTAAAACATAAAACATCCATTTAAAAATCAACATAATTTCCTGAAACCTGTCCCTATTTCCAAGCACCTGTTCCGAGACAAATACATTTACAAAACTTACTCTGATCAGAGATTTATTTAAAACATACAAGCTTTACAACAATGCTAGAATCCAGAAATACATTCAGAAAACACCTTAGGGCTCCGTGCCCAACTACATGCATTCAGAGGACATTTCAAATCATAAACATAAAACTCAGAGTTGAACAACGGGTTTCCATGATCACAGATCCTCCTCCAGCCATCCTGTCTCGCACCATGGTTACCTGTGGAAAAAACCACAGAAATAAGGGTGAGTAACGAATTACTCAGTAAGAATCCCCAACTGGGGTACAATACGATATACATGGTCATCTAGCAGAAAGATATGCAAGCTATGAATATAAACACAGAATAAAGCACATAGCTTAGCCCACACTTGGGCCACGGATGCCAACTCAGGGTCTTAGTCCGGAAATAACTCACCACACAATACGCCTTATACGAGAAACAAGTCCCGGCCTCAGCCTGTCTACTATCGACGAAAGGTGCACTGGCTCAAGATCCCGAGGAGCTCTCCGGTCGGCGCTATAATGAGCGTGCGCGCGCACCGCGTGCTACTGCAGACTATGGGGGGTGCCGGGTCTAGTGGCAAGCTACCCATGTCCAGTCACCACGCCTAACTAAATCTCTGGATCGGTGTCACTGACATAGGGGTGTAAGACCTGGACACGTGAACTATGTCAGCCTAAACCACCGCACCTGAGGCTAAGGCACGGGTCGTGGTAGGCTTACACCAGGAAGCCGTCCTTGCCCTATCAGGTGGCAACTCAAGGGCTACCGCCGAAACACGCTGAGGACGTGCCGGCTGTCGGGGATAAGGCAATGCCAAGTCATTCCCCTGATCGTTGGGGCATTTAACAGTCTGCCACCCTCACCCAAGATTATGTAACGACCCAGGTTTTTCTTCCCGGTCTTCCAGGTATGCCCTAGGGGTAATTTGGTAATTTGGTCGGGCCGTCAGGGTCGTTTGTGTCTTTTCCAGTTACTAAAATTATTGGATGGTTTTTGTAGGTTTTGGAGGGGTTTGTGGTTTGGTTTGAGCAAGGTTTGATGCAAAAGTAAAAATAAAAGGGGATTGTGCCGCAAATGGGTTTGAACCCTGGTCTCCCCGGAAGCTTGTGGAGATGTGTGCCAATTGAGCCATTAGGTGCTCTTGTTGCTCTTCCCGCATCATTTTATGGTTAGCCTTGGATTTTGGAGTTTTGGTGCATTTGGTTAAATGAAATAGAAATTAGGTTTATTCCATCTTCTTCTCCAAATCTTCTCTTGGCCGCACAAGCTCTCCTCTCCATAGCCCTTGCCGATTCTTCATCCTTGCAGCTCCCTTGGATCGTTCATCATCATTCCGGTAGGTATCGATCTTCCTCTTCTTCTTCTCATCCGTTTGGTGTGCTTTTGGCCAAGTGAAAAGAGGTGTGTTGTGTGTGTTTGTGTTGATTGCAGCCAGCCGAGAGAAGCCCAGCCAGCAGCCATCGTCGCATCGCCCACCACCAGATCGCGACGCCGAATCGCGCCAAAGAAGAAGACAGATCGCCGCCGCTGCCGCGACACGACGCCCCTGCCGCACACGGATCGCCCCAGCAGCATCACGACGCCCAGACCGTGGAGCCCCGCCGCGACGCCATCGCTCACCAGTGTCGCCCAGATCTGTTGAAGCACCCGCCGCGACGCCATCGCTCACCAGTCGCCCAGATCTGTTGAAGCAGCCCGCCCGACGCCATCGCCGCCAGATCGTGCGGTATCGCGCAGCAGCAGCGAGACGCCAGACGCTAGCGCCAGCGCTGCGCGCCGCCCGAAGCCGCTCGCTTCGCTACCAAGGCCCGCGTCCGCCGCCGTCGCACACCAAAGACTTCGCGCCTTCGCCCGAAGCCGCTCTCCCGCACGCCCAGACGCTTTCGCGCGCGCGCTGGCTCCCTGCTGTGAATCCGTGCCGTGCTGCGTGCCAGCAGCAGCCCAGTGCCTCAGCCACTGCTGTGCCAGCGCGCAGCTGCGCTACCGCTGCGTGTGCGGCTTGCCGCCAGCAGCTCCAAGCTCGTGTCGCCGTGCCGCGTGAGTTCCCGAGCCGAGCTTGCTGTTCTATTGTTTTTAGACTTTTTAGGTATTGACTATTATTGGTTTGTTAGGTTCCCGCCGCTAGCTCGGGATTGTTCCGCAGCCTAGGATTTGTGTGTAGAAGCCTCCCACCAAGGTAAGGATTTCTTACCGGAGTTGTGTGGGCCTCCGCGGTATATTTGTGATTGTTGTTTTGTATGCCTGTGTATGATTACTAGCATGTTTATCCCTAGGTGCCGTGGTTCTCAATTCCTCGATCGCATGAACTCTTGTATTGTTTCTCATGTTAGCCCATGCTAGGTTGTTCCATTCGGCATGTTCGATATCTCGTTCTTGCTTCGTAGTATCATGCTAGGTTCCTTGTATCCGCTGAGCACGTATTGGACCGCATTGATTGAATTGTTATTATTGCTATGGTTTAGAGTTCGTAGGTAGCATCATCCGGCCGGATGCATAACGTAACTTGCATCCCCGACAGGGACGCACGAGATGGTACTCGTCCACGATCCCGTTAGGGTTTAGCTAACCCTAACGGTGCCCCCGCAATCTTGGGTGAGGTGTGGCGGTGTTAAATGCCCCAAAGGTCGGGATGATGACTTGGCATTGCCTCGTCCCTCGGCGATCGGCACGTCCTCGGCATGTTCGCCGTAGCCCTTGATTGCCACTGTTAGGGCAAGGACCGCTTCTGGTGCAAGCCTACCACGACCGGTTCCCTTAGCCTCAAAGTGCGGTGGTACAGCCGACATAGTTCACGTGTCCAGTGTCTCACACCCCTATGTCGGTGACACCGATCCGGAGATTTAGTTAGGCATGGTGATCAACCTCGGCGCCTTGCCACTAGACCCGCACCCCGAGTTTGCAGTAGCATGCGGTGCGCGCTACGCTCATTACAGCGCCGACTCGAGAGCTCCTCGGGATCTTGAGCGAGTGCACCTTTCGTATCGGCGATGAGGCAGCCGAGGCCGGACTTGTTCCCGTATAGAGCGTATAGTGTGTTGTGGTATTTCCGGACTAAGACCCTGAGTTGGCATCCGAGGTCCAAGTGTGGACTTAGCTTTGTGCTCCGCTCTGTGTTTGTACTCATAGCTTGCATACATTCTTCTAGATGATCTTGTATATCGTATTGTACCCCGGTTGGGGATTCTTACTGGGTAATTCGTTACTCACCCTTATTCTGTGGTTTTCCACAAGTAATCAAGGCGGGAGACAGGATGGCTGAAGGAGAAGCTGTGATCATGGAATCCTGCTGTCATCTCTGACCATTTTATTTTATCATGACTCTTGACTTTTGTTATTTCCCCTGAATGCATGTAGACGGGCACGGAGCCCTAGGATGTTTTCTTACGTTTTATGGATTCCAAAGATATTTGTACTTGTGGATTGTTTAAATGGTTTAAATAAATCTCCGATCGTAGTATGATTTTAGAAATGTATGTTTTGGTTGTTGAATGTTTCTGCTTTTACTTGGGATCCAAATATATTTTTCATAATGTCTTTTATCTTCAATACATGCATTGGGGTAAAGGCCCATTTAGAGCCCCTTTTGGGTCTGGTCTTTACAGATTGGTATCGAGCTCGTAGTCATAGATTCTCAGTAGGCTGACCTTTTGTTGTAGGACGTTTTTCCATGATCATCAAGACTCAAGATAGTCATCAGTACGCCTAAGTTTACTATTTGTTGTTGAAAAAGGGTTAAGAATTTACAATACCTATCATCTAGTGTATGCCTTGTTTGGTGTTGTGGAGTGGTGACAGTGTGTTTTGATTCGTTGTTGGTTTGGATGTAGATCGCTAGCATGCCACCACCCGCATCGGAAAGGAGGTTCGAGAGCGAGTCAAGGTATCGAGGATCGGATCTTATACGGCAGTGACATCGTCCCAAGCCGAGATCGATGGCATTCCACCAAAGAGCTCCTCTGTTACGCCTAGAGCGGGCGTTGAGGCGATCGAGCGCCGTGAGATCGCTTCTGAGCAGAGTTTGCCGAGTCTATGAGGGCTTTTATGGTCAGCATGTTGAGTGACCAGAGGCGCGAGACCAGTCCTTGTTGGCGCGCGCAAATGGAAGAGTCCCGAACCCAGATCGAGCAAATGACTCGATTGGTTCAAAGAGCTCGAGAGCACCTCCACTCCACAGAGCAAGTAGCCCTAGAGGCGATATGGCAGAGGGTGCCGAGGAGTTGGGTAGGTGGTCAAGGATTTTGTGAAGTGGAAGCCGAGAAGTTTGATGCCACCGGTGATGCGTTAGCGGCAGCCTGTGTGATTGCCCATTTGGAGTACACCTTCCTCGATCATGGTGTGCCCCGATATTCATAGGCCGAGGTGTGCGGCTCATGTGCTAGGAGGCACAAATGAGATGGTGGTGGGAGTCCACCTTGAGCGAGAGACCACCGGGTCTCCACCCGCTACTTGGGAGTTCTTCAAGGCCGAGTTCAAGGTAAAGTTCATCGCTGATGAGGCTCAAGAGAAGATGGTGGAGCTCTTCCGGAACTCAAGCAGTGGTTCTGATTCCATTGAGGAATATGAGCGCAAGTTCTCGTGAGTATGGGTATTTTGCTCCTCGCTTGATTGCCACCCCGAGTCAAGATTCGGAAGTTCATATCCGGATTGAGGCAGGGTGTTTCCCCGAGATGTCGTGGCTCGTGCCCCGACACTTATGCTAGGGTCATCCCAGCTAGCCACGATCTATAATGGGAAGTATCCTGCTGAGCGGGTTGTTGCCGCCTCGCTTCAGCTGTCCCGTCCCAGCAAGAAATGGGGCGTAAGAGGAAGTTTGATTTTCGGGGCGGCCGCCGCCGCCAAGGGCGCTTCGAACACGATCTCGCGGAGAGCTCCAAATCGCTTTCCACCCGACAAAGAGGAGGACCCAGCAGTTCCCGCTTGTGCTACTTGTGGGAAAGTCCACGCGGAGCTTGTCGACCGAACTAGATTGTGCTTCCGTTGTGGTAGAGAGGGCACATGGCCCGCTTTTGTGATCACCACCTATGGCGGCTCACACCAGCAAAGCGGCGGTCGAGTGTTTGCTACGACCGTCAGAGGCCGAGCGTCTGATGGATGCCGCCGTGGCGTGTACGCTTCTTGTTTTAGATCACTGCGCATTTGCCTTGTTTGATTCTCGGTTCTACGATTCATTTGTATCTGTGTTATTTGGCCGAGCATGCTAAGTTAAGACTAGAGCCTCTAGGTTTCGAGTTATCTCGTTGCAACTCCTTCGGGAGTTAATATGTTGGCTAGAGATAAGATTAGGGATGGCCGGATCGAGATATCCGGAGAGTTGCTTGTGGCTACGCTCATAGTTCGCCTATGAGCGGTTTTGATGTGATTCTTGGTATGGAGTGGTTAGTCGCTAACCACGCGTTGATTGACCGCCACCGGAAAGAAGTAGTGTTCAGCCCGCCAGTCGGCCACTTTTTAAGTTTCGTGGAGCCAAGGGTGGAGTTTGCCCGCCGATGGTGTCACCGTGAAAGCTCGTCGCTTGCTAGCTCATGGAGCTTGGGGCTATCTAGCCAAGTTGTTCAGGAAGAGCGCCCCTCGCCTCTGCTGATCAGTGCCGGTCGTGTAGGAGTTTGCGGACGTATTTCCTGAGGAGTTACGGGGTTGCCCCAAGAGAGAGGTTGACTTCACAATTGAGCTCGAGCCGTGACCCTCCCTATCTCGAAGGCTCCGTGATCGTATGGCGCCAATGAGTTAAAGGAACCAAGATTCGATTCTGCAGGAGATGTTAGATCGAGGGTTCATCCGTCCGAGTGTGTCCCCGTGGGGAGCACCGCCTGTTTGTGAAAAATAAGGATGGTTCTATGCGCTTATGTATTGATTACCGCGAGCTTAATAAGGTGACAAAGTGAAGAATAAGTATCCGCTGCCCCGTGACGACGATTTGTTCGATCGCCTTCAGGAGCTTCGTGTTCTCCAAGATAGATCTCGAGATCCGGTTACCATCGGGCTGCGGATCGGGGATGCCGACATTCCTAAGACGACTTTCGTGTCTAGATATGGTCACTATGAGTTTGTGGTCATGTCGTTTGGATTGACCAATGCCCCACCAAGCGTTCATGGACATGATGGATAGGGTGTTCAAATCATTTTTGGACAACTTCGTCATCGTGTTCATTGACGATATTCTCGATTTATTCGAGGTCTAAAGAAGACCATGCAGAGCATTTGAGGCGAGTATTGGCGGCTTTGAGGGAAACCACTTTATGCGAAGTTTTCCAAATGTGATTTCTGGTTGGAGCAGGTGGCCTTCCTAGGCCACGTGGTTTCGAGAGATGGTATAGCCGTGGACCCCGCGAAGATTGAGGCCGTGAGTTCATGGGCCAAGCCGACTTCGATTCTTTAGATTCACAAATTTTCTCGGTTTGGCGAGTTACTACCGCTCGGTTCGTCAAGGACTTTTCCGCTTTAGCCTCGCCCCTCACTCGTCCGACGAGGAAGGGTGTCGAGTTTGTTTGGGAAAGCAGTGTGATGAGAGCTTTGCTGTGCTCAAGCGTAGTTTGACTTCAGCAAGACTGTTGGCGATCCCGAGGGGACAGTGGTTTCGTGGTCTACAAAGTGATGCTTCCAAGTTTGGATTAGGTTGTGTGTTGATGCAAAGACGGGAAGGTCATTGCCTATGCTTCCAGTCACCAAGCCGTATGAGCAGAACTACCCGACTCATGATATGGAGTTGGCAAAGAGTGGTGTTTGCAATCAAGATTTGGAGGCATTACCTGTATGGTGAGCGGATTCGGATGTTTACCGAATCACCAGAGCCTCAAGTATCTGCTTTACTCGTAAGGAGTTGAATATGAGGCGAGAGGAGATGGTTAGAGTTGGTAAAGGATTATGATCATGAGATTTTGTACCATCCGGTAAAGCCAATGTAGTGGCCGATGCTTTGAGTAGAAAGACGCCGCACTCCGCGGCGCGTTGTTGAGTTCCCACCCAGTTTGCGGAGAGAGTTCGAGCGGGCCGAGGTTGCAGATGTTGTTGGGTGAGGTTACCGCCAGGGTAGCTCGATTATCTGCTCACCGGCCGATTAGGCAAATGGATTATAGACGGCCAGCTGGGTGACCCCGCACTTAAGAGGTTGGTTGACAGAGTTAGTGCCGACGGTGACTTTGACTTTGTATATTCACCGCATGATGGGTTGACTTATAGAGGCCGGTTGTGTGTTCCGGATATTGCGGTGTTTGCGAGCGAGTTGCTCTCGAGGCCCACGCCTTCCCTTTTGCTTGGCACCCCTGGGGTACCAAGATGTATCAGACCTTAAGCGCACCTTCCGGTGGATGGGAATGAAGAGAGATGTGGCAGAGTTTGTCACCTGTCTCACTTGTCGCCAAGTGAAGGCACCCGTGCAGCAGGCCACTGTTTGCAAACCACGAGTGTACCCAGTGGAAATGGGAAGAGATCTCCATGGACTTTATCTCTGGCTTGCCAAGGACTCCGAGGAAGTTCTCTCAGATTTGGGTGATAGTCGACCGTTTGACCAAGAGCGCACACTTCATTCCCGGTAGAGACACTTATACCGTGGAACAGTGGGCGCAGTTGTTTTTGGAACAGATCATCCGATATCATGGTGTGCCGGTGAGGATTGTGTCCGATCGTGACTCGCGGTTCACTTCTCGTTTCTGGAGAGCGCTCTGAGGGTTTGGGCACAGAGTGCGATTTCAACATGACTTTTCACCCTCAGACGGATGGTCAGACTGAGTGTAAAGACCCGACCCAAAATGGGCTCTAAATGGGCCTTTACCCCAATGCATGTAGTGAAAATAAAAGATATTATGAAGAAGGCATTTCGGATCCCAAGTAAAAACAGAAACATTCAACAACCAAAACATACATTTCTAAAAGCATACTCTGATCAGAGATTTATTTAAAACATTAAAACAATCCACACGTACAAATATGCTTTGGAATCCATAAAACGTAAGAAAACATCCTGGGGCTCTGTGCCCGTCTACATGCATTCAGGGGAAATAACAAAAGTCAAGAGTCATGATAAATAAAATAGAATAATCGTAGATGACAAAGCAGGATTCCATGATCACAGCTCCTCCATCACCCATCCTGTCTCCCTTGATTACCCGTGGAAAACCACGAGAATAAGGGTGAGTAACGAATTACCCAGTAAGAATCCCCAACCGGGTACAATACGATATACATGATCATCTAGAAGAATGTATGCAAGCTATGAGTACAAACACGAGCGGAGCACATAGCTAAGTCCACACTTGGACCTCGGATGCCATCTCGTGGTCTTAGTCCTAAAAAATACCACAACACACTATACGCCCTATACGGGAACAAGTCCCGGCCTCGGCTGTCTCATCGCCGATACGAAAGGTGCACTGCTCAAGATCCCGAGGAGCTCTCGGGCGTATTGTAAATGAGCGTAAGCGCGCACCGCATGCTACCGCAAACTCTGGGGTGCCGGGTCTAGTGGCAAGCCGCCTGAGTTCGATCCACCATGCCTAACTAAATCTCTGGATCGGTGTCACCGACATAGGGGTGTGAGACTCGACACGTGAACTATGTCACCTGTACCACCGCACTGAGGCTAAGGAACCGGCCGTGGTAGGCTTACACCGAAGCGGTCCTTGCCCTAACAGTGGCAATCAAGGGCTACGGCCGAACACGCCGAGGACGTGCCGATCGCCGGGACGAGGCAATGCCAAGTCATCATCCCGACCGCTGGGGCATTTAACGATCCGCCACCCTCACCCAAGATTGCGGGGCCTACCGGTTGGGATAGCTAATCCCTCCTCACGGTCCAAGGATCGAGAATCGTCTCGAACGTCCTTGCCATAGATGCAAGATACTTTATGCATCGGGCGGATGATTCTATCTACCTCAATTCTAAACCTTAATAATAATAACGATTCAATCAATGCACCAATACGTGCTCATCGGATACAAAGAACCTAGCATGATACTACGAAGCAAGAATGCAGATATCGAACATGCTAGAATAGAACAACCTAGCATGGGCTAACATGAGAAACAATACAAGAGTTCATGCGGTCAAGAATTGAGCAGAGCACCTAGAGATAAACATGCTAGTAATCATACACAGGCATACAAAACAACAATCACAAATATACCGCAGGTCCACACAACCCCTGTAAGAAATCCTTACCTTGGTCGGAAGACTTCTACACACAAATCCTAAGTCTGCGAACAATCCCGAGCTAGCGAGCGGGAACCTAGCAAACCAACAATAATCAGCATCTAAAATATCTAAACAACAATAGAATGCAAGCTCGGCTCGGGGAACTCACGCGCGCGACGACACGAGCTTGGGGTTGCGGCCGCAGGCAGCAGACGGCAGCAGGACGCTACTGGCCGTGCTACCGCACTGCACACGGCAGGCCGCGCATGCGTACGCGGCGCGCGCTCGGCGCCAAGCGCGCGGCGCGGCGCAGGCGGCTTCGGACAGGGCCTTCCGCGCTAAGCAGGACGCGCGGCGCGAACGCCCGGCGGCGGCGCGCGGCGAGCAGCCGGCAAGCGGACACGGCGAGGGCGCGCGATGGGCGACAGCGGTGCGGGCCGACGCTGCGGCGCCGGCGAGACCTCTGGCGTCTGCGAGCGATCGGGCGACTGTCTCTTCTTGGGCGAACGGCAAGGCCGCTGGACAGATCTGGCGTCGCGAGCGATCGGGGCCGGCGTCGCGACAACGAGGGCGATCTGGCTTGATGGGCGAACGGCAAGGCCTGCTGGGACAGAATCTGGGGCGTCAAGCGATCGGCCGGGCGATCTGTCTTCTTTGGCTCGGCTACACTCAGTGGTGCGCAATCAACACAACACACACAACACACCTCTTTTCACTTGGCCAAACGCACACCAAACGGATGAGAAGAAGAAGGAGAAGATCAATACCTACCCTAATGATGATGATCGAACCCAAGGAGATGCAAGGATGAAGAATCGGCAAGGTTATGGAGATGGAGAGCTTGGGCGGCCAAGAGGTGTTTTGGAGAAGAAGATGGAATAACCTAATTCTATTTCATTTAACCAAATGCACCAAAACTCCACAATCCAAGGTTAACTAAGAAGTGATGCGAAAGAGCAACAAGAGCACCTAATGGCTCAATTGGCACACCTCTCTACAAGCTTCCCGGAGAGACCCGTGTTCAAACCCCTACTGCAGACACAACTTCCTTTATTTTTACTTTTGCATCAAACCTTGCTCAAACCAAACCACAAACCCCTCCAAAACCTACATAAAACCATCCAATAATTTTAGTAATGGAAAGGACACAAACGACCACGACGGCCCGACCAAATTACCAAATTACCCTAGAGCATACCGGAAGTCCGGAAGAAAAACACGGTCGTTACAATATTCCCTCCTTTTTATGACTTTCGTCCTCGAAAGTCCTTAAGACAGCTTGACTCGGGTAATGCAACCTCATCTCGTCTTCCCGCTCCCAAGTGGCTTCCTCGTAACCCCGACTCTTCCACTCAACCTTTACTAAACGAATCTCGCGATTACGCAACGTCTTGGTCTCAAAGGCAAGGATCCTCACCGGCTTTTCCTCGAAGTTCAAATCCTCATTCACCGCAAAGGCTCAAAGTCCACAATGTGCGGCGGGTCCGGCACATACCGCCTCAACATCGATACATGAAAAACACTATGCACCGCTGATAGTGACGGAGGTAGGGCTAACTGGTAAGCAACTCGCCAATCCTCTCTAGGATCTCAAACGGACCAACAAATCGGGGACTCAACTTCCCACGCTTACCAAACCTCGGAACACCTCGCATCGGAGCAACCTTAAGGAACACATGTTGACCAACCTCAAACTCCAAATCTCGACGCCGAACATCGGCGTAACTCTTCTGCTGCTCCGAGCGGTCAACATACGAGCTCTAATCTTCTCGTGACTGCACCATTGGTCAATCTGCAGAAACTCGGGGACCCAAAACTCGTCTATCACCAACCTCTTCCCGAAACACGGGGACCGACAACGCTTACCATACAATGCCTCGAATGGAGCCATTTGAATCGTCGATCGTAATCGTTGTTATATAGGCAAACTCCATCAAGCATACGAATCGGTCTCAATCGCTGGGAAATCCAACACACAAGCCCTCAACATATCCTCGAGAATCGATTCACTCTCTCGATCGACCATCCGTCTCGAGGGTGAAAAGTCATCTTTTGAATCGCACTCTGTGCCCAAACCCTTCTCGGCGCTCTCCGAAACGAGAAGTGAACCATGAGTCACAATCGGACACAATCCTCACCGGTACACCATGATAACGGATGATCTGCTCCAAAAAACAAATGCGCGCGCTTTGCTCCACGGTATAAGTGTCTCGTCCCGGAATGAAGTGTGCGCTCTTGGTCAAACGGTCGACTATCACCCAAATCGAGAGAACTTCCTCGAGTCCTTGGCAAACCGGATATAAAGTCCATAGAGATCTCTTCCCATTTCCACTGGGTACACTCGGTGGCTGCAACAAACCACTGGCCTCTGCTGGGTGCCTTCACTTGGCGACAAGTGAGACACCTACCGACAAACTCTGCCACATCTCTCTTCATCCCCATCCACCGAAAAGTGCGCTTAAGGTCTGATACATCTTGGTACCCCCGGTGCCAAGCAAAAGGGGGAAGTGGGCCTCCGAGAGCAACTCGGCTCGCAAACTTGCAATGTCCGGAACACACAACCGCCTCTATAAGTCAACCCACCATGCGGTGAATACACAAAGTCAAAGTCACCGTCAGCCTCGACTCTGTCAACCAATCTCTTAAGTGCGGGGTCACCCAACCGGTCGTTTATAATCCGCAACCGAATCGGCGGTGAGCAGTCCATCGAGCTACCACAGCGGTAACCTCTCCCAACAACATCGCAACCTCGGCCCGCTCGAACTCTCTCTGCAAATGGGGCTGAACTCAACAACGCCGCAGAGTGCGACGTCTTTTTCCGCTCAAAGCATCGGCCACTACATTGGCTTTACCGGATGGTACAAAATCTCGCAGATCATAATCCTTTACCACTCTAACCATCTCCTCTCGCCTCATATTCAACTCCTACGAGTAAACAGATATTTGAGGCTCGTGATCGGTAAACATCTCGAATCCGCTCACCGTCATGGTAATGCCTCCAAATCTTCAATTGCAAACACCATCTTTGCCAACTCCATATCATGAGTCGGGTAGTTCTCGCTCATACGGCTTGGTGACGGGAAGCATAGGCAATGACCTTCCCGTCTTTGCATCAACACACAACCTAATCCAAACTTGGAAGCATCATCAGAGACCACGAAACCACTGTCCCCTCCGGATCGCCAACAGTCTTTGCCAAGTCAAATCGCGCTTGAGCACGCAAAGCTCTCATCACACTCTTGTCCCAAACAAACTCGACACCCTTCCTCGTCGACGAGTGAGGCGAGGCTAAAGCAGAAGAAGTCCTTGACGAACCGACGGTAGTAACTCCGCCAAACCTGAAAGCTGCGAATCTCGCAATCGGTCGGCTTGGCCCATGAACTCACGGCCTCAATCTTCGCGGGTCCACGGCTATACCATCTCTCGAAACTACGTGGCCTAGGAAGGCCACCGCTCCAACCAGAATCACATTTGGAAAACTTCGCATAAAGCCGGTTTTCCCTCAAAGCCGCCAATACTCGCCTCAAATGCTCGCATGGTCTTCTTTAGACCTCGAATAAATCGGAATATCGTCAATGAACACGATGACGGTTGTCCAAAAATGATTTGAACACCCTATCCATCATGTCCATGAACGCTTGGTGGGGCATTGGTCAATCCAAACGACATGACCACAAACTCATAGTGACCATATCCGACTCGAAAGTCATCTTAGGAATGTCGGCATCCCCGATCCGCAATCGATGGTAACCGGATCTCGGATCTATCTTGGAGAACACCAAGCTCCTCAAGCCGATCGAACAAATCATCGATACGGGGCAACGGATACTTATTCTTCATCACACCTTATTAAGCTCGCGGTAATCAATACATAAGCGCATAGAACCATCCTTCTTTTCACAAAGCAGAATCGTGTGCCCCCCACGGGGACACACTTGGACGGATGAACCCTCGGTCTAACATCTCCTGCAAATCGAATCTTCGGTTCCTTTAACTCTCTTTGGCGCCATGCGATCACGGAGCCTTCGAGATAGGAGGGTCCACGCTCGAGCTCAATAATGAAGTCAACCTCTCTCTTTTAGGGGCAACCCCAGTAACTCCTCGAAACACATCCGCGAACTCCTGCACGACCGGCACTGATCAACAGACAAATGAGGCGGCTCTTCCCGCACAACTTGGCTAGATAGCCCCAAGCCCCATGAGCTAGCAAACGACGAGCTTTCACAATCGACACCATCGGCGGGCAAACTCCACCTGGACTCCACGAAACTTAAAGCTAGGCCGACACTGCGGCGCTCGAACACCACTTCTTTCCGGTGGCGGTCAATCAACGCGCGTGGTTAGCAAACTAACCACTCCATACCAAGAATCACATCAAAACCACTCATAGGCGGGGACTATGAGTGTGGCTACAAGCAACTCTCCTGGATATCTCGATCCGGCCATCCTTAATCTTATCTCTCGCTAACATACTAACTCCTGAAGGAGTTGCAACAGATAACTCAAAACCTAGAGGCTCTAGCCTCAACTTAGCATGCTCAAAGAAACAACACACGATACAAAAGAATGCGTGGAACCGAGAATCAAACAAGACAAATGCGCAGTGATCTAAAACAAGAAGCGTACACGCCACACGGCATCCGTGCGCTCGGCCTCTGACGGTCGTAGCAAACACTCGACCTCGCCGCTGCATACTGGCCGAGCCGCCATAGCCGGGTGATCACAAAAACGGGCCATGTGACCCTCTCTACCACAACGGAAGCACAATCTAGGTCCAGTGACAAGCTCGGCGTGGACTTTCCCACAAGTAGCACAAGCGGAAATCGCTCGGTCCTCCTGCGTCCGGGCTGAAGCGGACCGGAGCTCTCAGTGATCTCTGCTTCAATCGCCCTTGGCGGCGCTGCCGCCTCCCGAAAGTCAAACTTTCTCTTACGCCCCACACTGGCTGGGACAGACGGACAACTGAGCAGAGCGGCAACAACCCGCTCAAAGAGATACTTCCCATTATAGATCGTGGCTAAGCGGGATGGCCCTAGCATAAGTGTGTCGGGGCCCGAGCCACGACATCTCGGGAAACACCGCGCCAATCCGGATATGAACTTCCGAATCTTCACTGGGTGGCAATCAATCGAGGAGCAAAATATCCATACTCGATAACTTGCGCTCATATTCCTCAATGGAATCGTAACCCCGCTTCGTGTTCCGGAAGAGCTCCACCATCTTCTCCCGAGCCTCATCACCGATGAACTTTACCTTGAACTCACTTTGAAGAACTCCCAAGTAGCGGGTGGAGACCCACCGGTCTCTCGCTCAAGGTGGACTCCCACCACCATCTCGCCCGTGCCTCCTAGCACATGAGCCGCACATCTCGGCCTCTGAATATCGGGGCACACCATGATCGGGAAGGTGTACTCCAAATGGGCAATCCACTGGCCGCCGCTAACGCATCACCGGTGGCATCAAACTTCTCGGGCTTCCACTTCACAAAATCCTTCACCACCTACCCAATTCCTCGGCACCCTCTCGCCATATCGCCTCTGGGGCTACTTGCTCCTATGGAGCCGGAGGTGCTACTGAGCTCTCACGAACCAATCGAGTCACCGCTCGACCGGGCTCGGGACTCTTCCATTGCCACGCTAACAAGGCTCGGTCTCGCCCTCTGGTCACTCAACATGCCGACCATAAAAGCCCTCATAGACTCGGCAAACTCTGCTCCAGGAGAGCGATCTCCACGGCGCTTCGCTCGCCTCAACGCCCGCTCTAGGCGTAGCAGAGGAGCTTTGGTGGAATGCCATCGATGTCGCTTGGGACGATGTCCTGCAGATGTCGATCCGACCACGATACCTCGACCGCTCTCGAACCTCCTCTCCCAGACGGGTGACTGGTAGCATGTTTGGCGATCTACATCCAAACCAACAACGAATCAAAACACCGCTGTCACCATTCCACAACACCAAACAAGGCATACACTAGATGATAGGTATTGTAAATTCTTAACCCTTTTCCTTTCTAAAACAATAAATCTAGGCGCACTGATGACCGTGTCCAGATCTTGATGATCATGGAAAACGACCTACAACAAAAGGTCGGGTCTCAGAATCTATGACTCGAGCTCGATACCAAATCAGAAGACCCGACCCAAAATGGGCTCTAAATGGGCCTTTACCCCAATGCATGTAGTGAAAATAAAAGATATTATGAAGAAGGCATTTCGGATCCCAAGTAAAAATGTAAAACATTCAACAACCAAAACATACATTTCTAAAAGCATACTCATCGTGAGATTTATTTAAAACATTAAAACAATCCACAAGTACAAATATGTTGGAATCCATAAAACGTAAGAAAACATCCTGGGCTCTGTGCCTGTCTACATGCATTCAGTGGAAATAACAAAAGTCAAGAGTCATGATAAATAAAATAGAATAATCGAGATGACAAAGCAGATTCCATGATCACAGCTCCTCCATCAGACCATCCTGTCTCGCCGCCTTGATTACTCCTGGAAAACCACGCAATAAGGGTGAGTAACGAATTACCAGAAGAATCCCCAACCGGGTACAATACGATATACATGATCATCTAGAAGAATGTATGCAAGCTATGAGTACAAACACGGCCGGAGCACATAGCTAAGTCCACACTTGGACCTCGGATGCCATCTCGTGGTCTTAGTCCGGAAAAATACCACAACACACTATACGCCCTATACGGGAACAAGTCCCGGCCTCGGCTGCTCTCATCGTCGATACGAAAGGTGCACTCGCTCAAGATCCCGAGGAGCTCTCCGGTCGCGCCAGTAATGAGCGTAAGCGCGCCCGCATGCTCACCGCAAACTCCGGGGTGCCGGGTCTAGTGGCAAGCCGCCTGTGTTCATCCACCATGCCTAACTAAATCTGCGATCGGTGTCATCGACATAGGGGTGTGAGACTGGACACGTGAACTATGTCGGCTGTACCACCGCACCGAGGCTAAGGAACCGGTCGTGGTAGGCTTACACCGTGAAGCGGTCCTTGCCCTAACAGTGGCAATCAAGGGCTACGGCCGAACACGCCAGAGGACGTGCCGATCGCCGGGACGAGGCAATGCCAAGTCATCATCCCGACCGTTGGGGCATTTAACGATCGCCACCCTCACCCAAGATTGCGGGGCCTACCGGTTGGGATAGCTAATCCCTCACGGGGTCCAAGGACGGAGAATCTGTCTCGAACGTCCTTGCCATAGATGCAAGATACTTTATGCATCGGGCGGATGATTCTATCTACCTCAATTCTAAACCTTAATAATAATAACGATTCAATCAATGCGGTCCAATACGTGCTCATCGGATACAAAGAACCTAGCATGATACTACGAAGCAAGAATGATATCGAACATGCTAGAATAGAACAACCTAGCATGGGCTAACATGAGAAACAATACAAGAGTTCATGCCATCGAGAATTGAACAGAGCACCTAGAGATAAACATGCTAGTAATCATACACAGCATACAAAACAACAATCACAAATATACCGCAGGTCCACACAACCCCTGTAAGAAATCCTTACCTTGGTCGGAAGACTTCTACACACAAATCCTAAGTGCGGAACAATCCCGAGCTAGCGGCGGGAACCTAGCAAACCAACAATAATCGGCATCTAAAATATCTAAACAACAATAGAACGACAAGCTCGGCTCGGAACTCACGCGGCGCGCGACGACACGAGCTTGGGGTCAGCCGCGAGCTAGGCAGCACGGCAAGGACGCTGCTGCGCTGGCCGCTACCGGCACGGCAGACGGACGCTGCGCTACTGCCGCTACCGCACGCACGGGCAGGACGCGCGCAGCAGCGCGAGCGCAGCGGGCGGCGGCGCTGGCGGGCGCTGGCAGCGTGCGATTGCGGACACGGCGAGCGGCTTCAGCGAGAGACGATTACGCGCGCGGGCGAACGTCGGGCGCGCGCGCGCGCGCGCGAGCGCTCGCAAGCGACACGGCGAGGGCGCGATGGGCGGCGCGGAGTGCGGTGCGGCCGACGCGCGGCATCGGCGAGACCTCTCGCGCGTGGCGAGCGATCGGGCGATCTGTCTTTGCGGGCGGGCGAACGGCAAGGCCGCTGGGACAGATCTGGGCGTCGCGAGCGATCGGGCCGACGTGCGACGGCAGTGGGCGATCTGTCTTGATGGGCGAACGGCAAGGCCGGCTGGGACAGATCTGGGCGTCTGAAAGGATCGGTGGATTGATCTGTCTTTCTTGGCTCGCTTACACTCTCGGTGTTGCAATCAACACAACACACACAACACACCTCTTTTCACTTGGCCAAACGCACACCAAACGGATGAGAAGAAGAAGGAGAAGATCAATACCGACCCGGAATGATGATGATCGAACCCAAGGAGATGCAAGGATGAAGAATCGGCAAGGCTATGGAGATGGAGAGCTTGGGCGGCCAAGAGGTGTTTTGGAGAAGAAGATGGAATAACCTAATTCTATTTCATTTAACCAAATGCACCAAAACTCCACAATCCAAGGTTAACTAAGAAGTGATGCAGAAAGAGCAACAAGAGCACCTAATGGCTCAATTGGCACACCTCTCTACAAGCTTCCCAGAGACCCGGTTCAAACCCTACGGCAAAGACAACTTCCTTTATTTTTACTTTTGCATCAAACCTTGCTCAAACCAAACCACAAACCCCTCCAAAACCTACATAAAACCATCCAATAATTTTAGTAATCGAAAGGACACAAACGACCACGACGGCCCGACCAAATTACCAAATTACCCTAGAGCATACCCGGAAGTCCGGAAGAAAAACACGGTCGTTACATCGAGAGAGTGAATCGGATCCTCGAGGATATGTTGAGGGCTTGTGTGTTGGATTTCCCGTGCGCTTGGGACCAAAGATTCGTATTTGATGGAGTTTGCCTATAACAACGCTTACGATCGACGATTTATCTGATGGCTCCATTCGAGGCTTTGTATGGTAAGCGTTTGTCGGTCCCCCGTGTTCGGGAAGAGGTTGGTGATAGACGAGTTTTGGGTCCCGAGTTATTGCGGTTGACCAATGGTGCAAAGTCACGTAAGATTAGAGTTCGTATGTTGACAAATGCAGCAGAGCAGAAGAGTTACGCCGATGTTCGGCGTCGAGATTTGGAGTTTGAGGTTGGTCAAAGATGTGTTCCTTAAGGTTGCTCCGATGCGAGGTGTTCTGAGGTTTGGTAAGCGTGGGAAGTTGAGTCCCCGCTTTGTTGGTCCATTTGAGATCCTAGAGAGGATTGGAAGAGTTGCTTACCGGCTAGCCCTACCTCCGTCACTATCGGTGCATAGTGTTTTTCATGTATCGATGTTGAGGCGGTATGTGCCGGACCCGTCGCATATTGTGGACTTTGAGCCTTTGCAAAATAAATGAGGATTTGAACTTGAGGAGAAGCCGGTGAGGATCCTTGCCTTTGAGACCAAGACGTTGCGTAATCGCGAGATTCGTTTGGTAAAGGTTCGATGGAAGAGTCGGGGTTACGAGGAAGCCACTTGGGAGCGGGAAGACAAGATGAGATTGCATTACCACGAGTCAAGCTTTTTGTCTTAAGGACTTTCGAGGACGAAAGTCATATAAAGGAGGGAATATTGTAACGACCAGTTTTTCTCTTCCTGTCTTCCGGTATGCCCTAGGGGTAATTTGGTAATTTGGTCGGGCCGTCGTGGTCGTTTGTGTCTTTTCCATTACTAAAATTATTGGATGGTTTTTGTAGGGGTTTGTGGTTTGGTTTGAGCAAGGTTTGATGCAAAAGTAAAAATAAAAGGGGATTGTCTTTGCACTGGGTTTGAACCCTGGTCTCCGGGAAGCTTGTGGAGATGTGTGCCAATTGAGCCATTAGGTGCTCTTGTTGCTCTTCCCGCATCATTTTATGGTTAGCCTTGGATTTTGGAGTTTTGGTGCATTTGGTTAAATGAAATAGAAATTAGGTTTATTCCATCTTCTTCTCCAAATCTCCTCTTGGCCACACAAGCTCTCCTCTTCATAGCCCTTGCCGATTCTTCATCCTTGCACTCCTTGGATCGTTCATCATCATTCCGGTAGGTATCGATCTTCCTCTTCTTCTTCTCATCCGTTTGGTGTGCTTTTGGCCAAGTGAAAAGAGGTGTGTTGTGTGTGTTTGTGTTGATTGCAACCACCGAGAGAAGCCCAAAGCCAGCAAGAGCCATCGTCGCGCCGCCCACCGGCCAGATCGCGACGCCGGATCGCGCCAAAGAAGAAAGACAGACGCCCGCGCGCCGCCGTCGCCGCGGATCGCCCCTGCCGTCGCACGGATCGCCCTGGCGCCGCACGGTCGCCCGAGATCGTTGAGCGCCCTGCCGCGACGCCATCGCTCACCGGTCGCCCAGATCTCATTGAAGCGACCTGCCGCGCGCGCCATCGCTCACCAAGTCGCCCAGATCTGTTGAAGCGCCTGCCGCCGACGCCATCGCTTTCGCGGATCGTGCGAATCGCGCGGCAGCGAGACGCCAGACGCCGCCGCCCGCGCGCGCCGCCGCCGAAGCCGCCGCCGCGCGCGCAGCCTCATCCGCGTCGCTGTCGTCACACACAAAGACCGCGCGCCGCCCGAAGCCGCCGCTTTCGCCGCGCGCCCAGCGCTGCGCGCGCGCGCGTCCCTCGCTTTTGAATCCGTGCCGTGCGTGCAGCAGCGGCAGCGCCAGCCTGCCGTGCAGGTGCGCGCGGCTGCGCCCGACCTGCCGTGTGTTAGCTTGCCGCCACTCCAAGCTCGTGTCGCCGTGCGCGCGAGTTCCCCGGAGCCGAGCTTGTCGTTCTATTGTTTTTAGACTTTTTAGGTATTGACTATTATTGGTTTGTTAGGTTCCCGCCGCTAGCTCGGGATTGTTCCGCAGACTTAGGATTTGTGTGTAGAAGCCTCCCACCAAGGTAAGGATTTCTTACCGGAGTTGTGTGGGCCTGCGGTATATTTGTGATTGTTGTTTTGTATGCTGTGTATGATTACTAGCATGTTTATCCCTAGGTGCTCGTTGCAATTCTGATCGCATGAACTCTTGTATTGTTTCTCATGTTAGCCCATGCTAAGTTGTTCCATTCGGCATGTTCGATATCTGTTTTTGCTTCGTAGTATCATGCTAGGTTCCTTGTTTCTGCTGAGCACGTATTGGACCGCATTGATTGAATTGTTATTATTGCTATGGTTTAGAGTTCGTAGGTAGCATCATCCGGCCGGATGCATAACGTAACTTGCATCCCCGCGAGGGACGTGCGAGATGGTACTCGTCTTCGATCCCGTTAGGGTTTAGCTAACCCTAACGGTGGCCCCGCAATCTTGGGTGAGGGTGGCGGATCGTTAAATGCCCCAAAGGTCGGGATGATGACTTGGCATTGCCTCGCGTCCCGCGGTCGGCACGCGTCCTCGGCGTGTTCGGCCAGAGCCCTTGATTGCCACTGTTAGGGCAAGGACCGCTTCTGGTGCAAGCCTACCACGACCGGTTCCTTAGCCTCAGTGTGCGGTGAGTACAGCCGACATAGTTCACGTGTCCAGTGTCTCACACCCCTATGTCGGTGACACCGATCCGAGATTTAGTTTGGCATGGTGGTCGAACACGGCGGCTTGCCACTAGACCCGCACCCCCGAGTTTGCGGTAGCATGCGGTGCGCGCTTACGCTCATTACAGCCCCGACCGAGAGCTCCTCGGGATCTTGAGCAGTGCACCTTTCGTATCGACGAGAGACAGCCGAGGCCGGACTTGTTCCCGTATAGAGCGTATAGTGTGTTGTGGTATTTCCGGACTAAGACCCTGAGTTGGCATCCGAGGTCCAAGTGTGGACTTAGCTTTGTGCTCCGCTCTGTGTTTGTACTCATAGCTTGCATACATTCTTCTAGATGATCTTGTATATCGTATTGTACCCGGTTGAGGGATTCTTCTTACTGGGTAATTCGTTACTCACCCTTTATTCTCGTGGTTTTCCACGAGTAATCAAGCGGGAGACGAGGATGGTCAAGGAGAAGTCAGTGATCATGGAATCCTGCTGTCATCTCTGACCATTTTATTTTATCATGACTCTTGACTTTTGTTATTTCCCCTGAATGCATGTAGACGGGCACGGAGCCCCAAGATGTTTTCTTACGTTTTATGGATTCCAGCATATTTGTACTTGTGGATTGTTTAAATGGTTTAAATAAATCTCTGATCAGAGTATGCTTTTAGAAATGTATGTTTTGGTTGTTGAATGTTTCTGTTTTTACTTGGGATCCGAAATATATTTTTCATAATGTCTTTTATCTTCAATACATGCATTGGGGTAAAGGCCCATTTAGAGCCCCTTTTGGGTCGGGTCTTTACAGATTACGACTGGGCTGCTGTTGGGGTTAGCTAAACCCTAACGACGGATCAAGGACGGAGTACTGCCTCGCGCGTCCCTGTCACGGATGCAAGTTACGTAATGCATCCTCTCCCGGATGATGCTACCTATCATGACACTATGCTATAATAGCTAACAATCATATACTAACACGTGCTCAGCAGAATCAACGAACCTAGCATGGTACTACGAAACAAGAACAGAATACGAACATGCCAGAACAGAACAACCTAGCATGGAACTAACATGAGAATAATCACGAGAAGTCATGCCAGTCAGAATTCAGAACAAAGCACCTAATAACTAAACATGTTGGTAATCATAAACAGGCATACAAACAACAATCACAACAATATCGCAGGGTCCACACAACTCTGGTAAGAAATCCTTACCTGAATCAGAAGACAACAATCACACAAGTGGGTACCCAAGCTACAAACGAACACGGGCTAGCTAACGGAAACCTAACAATCAAATAGTAATTAAATTACTAACTGTAGGCCCTAAAATAAGATATGAAACAGAAGCTCGGCTCGGGAGCAAGGGGGACGGTGCATGGACGGCTGTTGGGCGCGTTGGCGTGCCCGGGTGAGCGTCTCGGCGAGGCCGTGCGGCGCGACGGCTGCTGCCGCGCTCTTTGGCGCGAGCGCGTGTCTCGGTCTTTGGCGGTGTGTGCCGCGCGCTAAGGCGTGAGCTGGCTGCGGGCGTGCTCGGTAGGTCTCGACAAGGCGAGACGAGGCCACTGCTGGGCGTCAGGCGGCGTCGCGAGCGTGCAGGCACGAGCGAACGGCGCAGCGGCGGCTCGCTGGGCTTGAAGGCGATGCAGCTACTGGGCGTCGGGCGGCGCTTGCAGCTGCTGGGGCGAGAGAGCGGGTGTGCGATCGATGGGCAGCGATGGCGGTGTGGATCGGCGACGGGGCGTGCGTGCGGCTGGGCGTGCGAGTGAGTGGCTGCAAGGGGCTATCTCGGCTGGGCAAAACACACACACACACAACAAAACTTAGGGCTTGGCCAACAAGAGATCGACAACAGTAACCCAGGAGGAAGAATCGAATAAGAAGAATCACTTACCTGGAATGGTCGATCGACGAAAGCTCTCGGGAGATGGTGGAATCGCAAACTGCACAGGAGCTTGGGAGAACGACGCTTGGGATTTGGGAGAGAAAAGAATAAAACCTATTTTATCAAATAAATCCCACTTACGTGCCGAAACCACGACCAAACAATTATCATGTGAAAAAAGAATAAGAAATCACCTATAGGTCAATTGGCAAGCCCTATTGCTATCTAACCAAGCCACTTTGGTTCAAGCCTCTGCTGTTGCACCTTTATTCTGGCAAATCCCCACTTTTTATATTTGCAACTCCCAACACTCAACTCAACCGAAATGCTACCAAATCCCAACTGTGAACAACCAAGAGTATAATTAGCTGAGAAAAGATAGAAACAACCCTAACGGCCCGACCAAATTACCAAAATACCCTTAGGACCTACCTGGAAGACCGGGATGAAAACCTGGGCCGTTACATAATACCACTACTCTCAAATAATATAAGAGTCACATACTGATTTCCGAGCTTAAACTCGTGACCGAGAAGTTGAAATAAATTAACACTAATTAAAATAACTCACGCACCACCAACTAATTCGATAAATAGACAAGTATTTGGTAATTGTTTTTAAAAAAAAAGACAAGTATTGGTAATTGTTTATCCTTCTATTGAATCGTTTTATCATAAATTTTTTTGTGCTTAAAAAAATAAAATAAAATAAAAAAGGGCTTTATGCACAAGTAGACTAAACAAAAAAAAGAAGAGAAATTGTAGTAAATGACTACTTTTAGGAAAATAATTATAATTCTACTCATCTTTGGAAGTATTTGTAACTCTATTTTTTGTTTTAAATTTAATTAATAAATTTTTTCATTAATACCTATTATATCCTTATTTTCCCGATTTTCTTTCGCCATCTGTTGCTGCCAATTGCGTGTGTTACAATTTTTTTTTCTCTTTTCGCAAATGGCCTTTGCATTTTGATGGACGATTATAGTGGCCACATGGCAAATTGCTATTCTTAACTTTTTATTATTATTTTTTCAGCATTTTTTCAACTTGTTTTTATTTTTTTTTCAAGCAATTAATTACATTTATTTCATTCCTTCAATACACTCATATTAATACTTATAATATACAGTATTATTTATTATTAATACATATTATGAATTAATAATATAGTATTATATTATTAATACAATATTATGTAGGGCTTTGTGCAAAACTAAGTCAAGTTTAGAAAATAATTGCAAATGTAGTCAAAGTAAAAAAAATTAGCAAAAGTAATTTTGTTTTAATTAAAAAAATTCGTTTTAATAATAAATGACAAAAGTATCCCCTTCACCAAATCTCTCCCCTTCTTTCACTGTGCGTAAGAAATAAATCCATCCGCCATGTCATCACTTCTTTACCAAATCCTTCTCCCTTCCTTTACTGGGCACAAGAAACCCACTTATGCCACATATTCTCCAAAGCAAACCCATCAAATTCTTGTCGGAACGCCATTTGCGCCGCTGTCGTTAGATTTTTGTCGGAACTATATTTTCACTGTCGTCATTTGCAACTCAAACCCTAAAATGAAGATGAAAATATTTACAAAAATACCCTCCAATTTACATTAAGTTATACCGTATTAATTATTAATACAATATTAATGATTTTTTTATCAGAACAATATTAATGATTAATACAGTATTAATGATTAATATATATATATATATATATATATATATATTTTTAGAGTAATGATTAATATATTATTAATATATTTTAAAATTGTTGTATTTATTATTATTGACTGTATTAATTACTGAGAATTTAACATTAAATGTTCTCTAATAAAATATTAATACAGTATTTATTCAAATTTTTAAAGATGAAATTATGGTTTTGCAATCTTGACGGCTGCGATTTTCAATGAGAGAAAATAAACTAAAAAATCGTCAAATCTAAACTAATTTCGACTCACCATCTCCCAAAATCTCAAATCTTAATCTAATTTTGACTCCCATCTATGGAAAAACGCTGCTAGAGTTGTCGATTTGGACAAATTTGACAAAAATGGAAGAGAAGAAACAACGAAAATTAAAGAAATCATTTTGGTAGATGCGACAACAATGGAGGCGAAAAATAACGATGACCAATGATGGAGACGAATTCGCGTGAGTTCCTTGATGACCAGTGATAAGAGGTGCGGGTGATAATGGCAAACAGAAAATAAAAATGGTCCGAAGAAAAAAGGCAAACAGAAAACGTATGGGAGAAGGAGGGTAGAAATGGAAATATTAAAATATATTATTAATAAAATTAAAAACAAAAAATAGATTTGCAAATACTTTTCAATATGACTAACTCTGTAATTATTTTCCTAAAAGTGGTTATCCACTACAATTTCCCAAAAAAGAATTGCACCCGTGTCCACATCTAGAAAATTTAGCACAAGTAATCAATTCCTTTAAAAAAAAATCATTGTATAAGTAAATTACACAAATATCCTTAAACAATATCTCCCTAAATGGTGGACGCTTTTCAATTTGGTTTCCAACAAAAAATACCTATTTTGATTTTGTAAAAAAAATCTAAAATCTTATAATCATGTATTAATAAATAAATAAGGATTCCAGAATATTATTATTTTTCTAGTATGGATTGGGTAAGTTGTGTGATGTATTAGTAATTCTAAAATCTATTAATAATTTTTTTTTTTTTACTTGTGTATGTATAAGTACCTTATATTAACACTATATTTTATGATTAAGATGTCTGGTATATTTATGTACATTTATCTCACAAATGACTATTAGTTCATCATGTTTTATATTTATTTGTATTGTTTATTTGACAATGATTTTATAAAAGCAATTTAGGAATGATATATATTAAAGAAATGTTCAAGATTCCATTATTTATTAGTGCATTTAAACTACACAGATAATATATCTTAACATGTAACAGACTTTCTGAATACAGTATTAGTAGTTGTATTATTTAGAATAAATACAGTATTTATCGATTTAAACCTATGAGATTTGTCAAATTTAGAAAACAATTACAAATATGGTGACTTTTATTTTTAAAAAAATAACAATCATATATAGGTATTAATAAAATACGATATTTTTTTAGTACAAAGTGGGGGAAGAGGGACCAACAAACCCTAAATAGAGAGCAAAACACTCTCAAATAATATGAAAGTCGGTGACAAGATAACCAAATGAGCCACTGACCCTCGATAATAAAATACGATATTAGTAATACATAATACAGTTTTAATAATACATAGTAATGTTTTAATAATATAAAATATTGTATTAATAATAATTGAATAATACTGTATTAATGAGTATTATTAATACCATATTTAATTGTATTTATATGAATTCAAATATTTTCTAATTTAACTACCTTTGTAATTATTTTATTAGAATATGACATCTATTACAATTTTCCAATTTGATATTATTAGTACAATATTATGTATTACTAATACAACATGAGAGTATTATTAATACAATATTATAAGAAAGTATTACCAATTACTATAATTGTTATTTACAAAAAAATTGACCATATTTATAATTATATTATACACTTTATTAATCTTGCAAGTTTTTCTAAATATTTAATGTTTAGTCATTAATACAGTATTAATATTTGTTGAATATTGAAGACTTATTTTTGATAAGAAGTTGTTTGAGTGAGTGTTGATTCGTCAACTAATTGAAGCGTGTCATAAACTTTTCTTCTCCAACATCAAATATAGGCATCTTCGTCGTTAAACATAAATGTCTCCATATTTGAATGCTTACTCTAACAACTACATCTATAATGATAAATTTTCACATTTATGAATTTTCTACCCTCAGATTCAAGGGCTTTGACTTTATTTTCTCCAACAAATACGCAACGACATTGCAACAACAATTTGTGATACTAACGATGGTGTGTATGTGTTGGAGGCGGATCGACACACTCAATTTAATTAAAATTATAAATAAGAAGAATGATGACGTGGCTTGTTCAGGACTTTGCCACAACGAAGTCTCTACTTCTGATTAAGCGAAATTTGTGTGTGATCCCCAAAGGTTGTGCAAGTATACACAGTCTTTGTTGTAGCAAGTTTTAAAGTAAGTAAAAGTCATCTCCACAGGGAATAGTTATTAGTGTCATGTTCAAGCGAAATCGAGAGTTAGAGTGGTGGGGGAGTTTGTTTTGGCGAAGTAAATCTAAACTAAGTAAATTATAGATAAATCGAACTGATAAAATACATTGGAAGGGAATAAGACAATTTCAGAGAGTTTCGCTTCAGCGAAACCATTTACAACAAAGAAGCAACAATCGTTAGCTTTCTCTTTCGCTCTTTCGAGTCTTAGAATTTGGCTCTTCCAAGCTCTTGGCTTGGTTCTCTCAAACACAAACACTGCTAAGGCGAAGCGACGCAGCATTAGGCGAACGTTATCTCTAAGCATTTCATTTAGATGCAAGTAAACTCATCTCTAAGTAAACTTTGCGAACCTAATGTTATACATGCAAGATCACTCTATTTCTATTCTCTCGAAGCGAAATAAAGACATACACACAGTGGATCAAACGGAGTGCATTTCGAATTAACACAACATGCATAATAGTTTATCATCTCGCTAAGGCTTCGCTAAGGCAAAATACCCCTATTTGCCTATTTCCTTCCAATGATAGATTTAGCTGCTCATGTCGATAAATAAAAACAAAGAGAAGTAAAAGCAATAGAAAATCTTTATTAAAAAAAGAAACAAGACAAAGGTTCGTCGAAACTACACTAGAACAGAAGTAGAAGGAAGCAATAAAACGACACTACGGCTAAGCTACAACGAAAAACTAAGGAAATGGTGGTCGGAAATGCTCGTCGGAATGGTGATCGACCTTAGATGGGTGATTGGCCCCAAAATGAGTGACCGACCCTAAAATTGGGTGATATTTTTCTCTGAAGGTGAACAACTCTATTTATACTCCAGCTCCAAGCGCCAAAGCCTGCTACACGATCCTGACAATGTTGGACTGCTCTACGATCGCATTTAAAACGAAGGACTGCTTTATCTGACATTTCTGCTCCAGGATCCACATTGTCGGTTGTTAGAGCATCTTGGCTTCGCTAAGATTACAACATCTTCTTTCGTTGGTAGCTTCGCTGTGGCGAAGCAATTGGTAACTTCTTAAGCTCCGTTGCTGTGTTGAATCTCTTCAAGGCATGTTTGGCTGGGAAAATGTTCGCTTTGGCGAACACCTTCTTGTTGGAATTTCGCTTCGCTCCATCATGAATGTTGTAGACAAACTAGAAAGTATCAATTCTTTTTACAACATAAAACTTGGCACACATTCAAGCATATTTCGCTGCAGCGAACACAAAAAATGCATCCTAATCAGAAAACTAAAAGATGTTTCGTTTAAGCGAAAGTTAAGCATGATGGAGGCGAAATTCATTAAATATTAGCAAATTCTTATAAAAATATATTCTCTTAAGCTACTTTAACTCTCAATTCTTGAGAGTTATCAATATGTTTAGTCAGAGCCAAAGTGAATAATTCGTTCTAAAGACATTGAGATAAGATAAAAGTATTAGAGATATAATGGTACTTAAATACATATGAATTAATTATAAATCGATAAATATGATTTATAAATATAAAAAATAAAATACTAAAAGATAAAATATAAAATATAATTATACTTTCTATTTCAACATATAAAAGATAAAATAATTAATTTTCTATTTTGTTATCAATGAAAAAATAATCTGTGACAAAAAGACCAATTAGAAGTTAAAGAATTAATTATAAAAATAAAAAAATTAAAGAATTGTCAATGCAAAAAATTGGCAGCAATCAAACAAATAATTAGGCACTAGTTAAACAATAAACAAAAAATAAGCGTGGGAGAAAAATAGAATTTAGCGCCATCGAATTGGTAAGGATAAAATGGAGATAAGACAAATTATATTTTAATTGATAACAAATAGAAAAAAAAGATTGCAATTATTATAGGATGTATTTAAATTTGTAAATATTTTGTTAAAGTAGTCCACCTACTGCGATTTCCCCATAAAAAAAGGTCACCATTACTTTAAATATAATAGAACGAAACAAAAGAAAATGCGCCAAACAATCTTTTAGCTTTCATTCACAACAATCCTTTTCTATTAGGAATAATCAAAGAAATTTGACCAAAAAGGCATTTCCAGGGAGTCATCATAATCTTTGATATTATTTTAGGAGGAATATTTACATCATACTCGGACATGATATATAATTTGATGTCCATCCATGTGACTCGGTATGTACCACAATCTATTTTATTTTAAATTCAAAAAATAAAAGAAATAAAATAAACAAAAATAGATTGTAGCTAGTATTAGGCCACATAGATGGACATTAATGTATACATCATGCCTGGAATGATGTAAATATTTTTCTTATTTTAGTTTCTTTTTTGAAGATTATGAGTGAAATGACGTACGTCTTTTTGTTTTTCAGATTTAATAATGTATTTAAAATTTGAAAACAACCTTCCAAACAGATCTTACTTTATCATATTCAAACATAAACTATATTAATTAGTTTTTCTAAGTTTCGTTATTTCAAATATTTTGGGAGTAGGAATAAAATTATCAACCTCGTGTGGTTGTCCAACATGTTTTATAATTTTTTATTTTTAATTTTAATTTGAAAAAAAATAAGAATCTATTTAATTATAATTTTAATAGTTTTCACTTTTTATTTTGAAATCAACAAATATTTAAACTAGAAAGATTGAATTTATAACTTTTTAAAGGAGTAAAAAAATAAGTTGGAGAATTCATAAAAAGTGGTTATATGAACTCTTTATTATAGAATAAAAAGTAATGTTAGAAAAATGAGAATATGATGAAAATGTTTTCTTAAAATACTATATTGGATTAATTTTTTCCTATTCTTAATATTGGTTTTAAGATGAAATCTATATTATATAATATAGTATCAAAATTTTATGTAGTTATTGATTCCCCAAATTTTAATCCTGCTCAAATGAGTAATTAAAATCTATGGAGGTATTGGAACTCAATCCAAGTAAATAAATTTTAAGTGAATATTTGATTTCAAAATTTGAATCCAACTTAACTACTAAATTTTTAGGTGAAAATTCATGTTATCTCATATCTATCTATTTAATTTTCAAAAGTTATCTTAAATATTAAAAGAGTTCAAAATTAAAGTAAAAGAAATTTCTTGGTCGAAATAGTGGATTTATAAACTTTTTTACAAAATAAAAAATGAAAGAACCAATCCATACCTAATTTATTTGCTTTATTATATTAAAGATGTACATAAAGGCCGAGAAATCGGGAACAAATAAAGTCGTTGTTTAGAAAAGGAAAACGAATGGTATTAAATAATTTGGAATGCAAATAAATAAATAAATAAATAGTGTGGACAGCAGAGAAAAAAAATTAGAGAATAAGAAGATAGTTGCAGGTAGGTGTGGCCATAGTCAATATGGCACATTTCATTGCATTTTTATAATATATTTTTTCCAAAGCCACATCCACCAATTTATGTTTTTTTCTCTATAAACAACCAAAACTAAATACAATAACTCAACAAAATTTAAAATATTTTTTAAATTTCTTTTTCAAAGGAAGTTGAATGGGGTTCCAACTCTCTCTAGCCCTACCAACTTCCTTATATCTGTTTATTTATTTGATCAAGAATAAAAAACGTGTCGTAATAAATTAATTTATAGATTTTTTACTTTAGGTTTTGTTTTTAGAATGATATTTTACTTTTCTTAACAACCTGAATGTTTACTGTAAAAAATAATAATAATAATAACGTGAATATTTATTTTTAATTTTTATTGAAATCAACCTAATACCTTCAGTTACCCTTCCTTCCATTTATATTATGACATGTACATTCTAGAAAAAAAAAATATACGTATATAATATTAATAATAAATTCAGATTAACTCGAGACCCAAATTTAAGTCAATCCAAGAATCAATCCAATCCCAAAAAAATCATTCACTTAAACCAACTTAATCCAAATAAATCGGTAACCCAATCTAACTCATTGAAGGGTTGGGTTGGTTAGATTATTTGGATTGTCCGATTTTTTTGAACACCTCTAATTTCTAGAACATGATCATTTTGAATATTTTTTTTATGTTGATTATTTTGATTTGTACCATATACAAACAACACAAATTTTCAATGCACTTTTATTGTTGTTTGAAAAGTTGATTACTCAATCTAATCATCTTATTTAATTTTTTTTTTCTCATTTGCATCTCGATTATTTTTATGAGACATATCGTCTAATTCTACTGTTATGGATCAATAATGAGATCACGGAGTACACCTTCAGTGAATGGAATCGAACGCGCGGAAGCTTGAGCTTGACGAAACCTAACGAGAAGATGAAGAAATTGGAGAAGAAAACTTGAAAAGGGAGAGAAGAAGTAACACAGTGATTTAAGTGGTTTGGCCAGGTGCATACTCCACTGTCAAACGAGAGAAACGAGCCTTTTATTATTTTTGTTACAATTTCAGGAGAAAAGCAAAAAATGAATTCTATATCTCCAGTACAATGTTGCAACCTTAAATATATAGAGAAGGTTTACAACAAAGCTAACTGTAGTTAGATAAATCCAGCAAGGTAACTATGGTAAAGTAGAAAGTAATTTTTAACTAACTAGAGTTAGCTAAAAGATAAAACCAAGATAAAAGACTTTTGGCTTTAGTAAATCAAATATCACAAATCATCCTCTTGATTTATAGAGCCACTCTGAAAACGAATGAATACTCGAAACAAAAACTTCGTTCGACTGAAAACTGTAGCAAAATAAGACTCAGCCATATCCCAACCTCAGCAATCTGCAGAGGTATTCAAATCTTTCAGAAATTAAAGATTTTGTGAGGAGGTCAGCTGGATTGTCATTTGTTGAAACTTTATTCAAAATGATTTTGCCTTCCTCAAGCATTTCACGAACATAATGGTAGCGAACATCTATGTGTTTGGTTTGATTATGAAAGGAGGGGTTCTTCGATAAGGCAAGAACACTTTGACTGTCACACTGAATTTCAACATCACATTCAATACCCATCATTTCTGAAATCAATCCTCTAAGCCAGACAGATTCCTTGACAATATCAGATAGAGCAATGTACTCAGCTTCAGTTGATGACAAAGCAACTACATTTTGTAATGAGGATTTCCAGCTTATGTGTAAGGACCCGACCCGAATGGGGCACTAAATGGGCCCTTACCCCAATGCATGCATTCAAAATAAAAGACATTATACAAACATGATTTCGGATTCCAATTAAAAACAAAACATTCAAACATTCAGTTCAAAGTCCGGACAATTTTCCTGAAACCTGTCCCTGTTTCCAAGCACTTGTTCCAAGATAAATACATTTCCAAAGTTTACTCTGATCAGAGATTTCTTAAAATCATTCAAAACCTATCCAGATACAACAATGCTGGAATCCACAAAACATTTAGAAAACATCCTAGGGCTCAGTGCCTTCTACATGCATTCAGGGAAAATAAAACATAAAGAGTCATAACACAAAATCAGAGTTTGATGACTGGGCCCTATGATCACAGCTCCTCCTTCAGCCATCCTGTCTCGCAACTCGGTTACCTGTGGAAAAACCACAATAATAAGGGTGAGTAACGAATTACTCAGTAAGAATCCCCAACCGGGGTACAATACGATATACATGGTCATCTCGATGAGTGTGTGCAAGCTATGAGTAAAAACACAGAATAGAGCACATAGCTTAGCCCACACTTGGGCCTCGGATGCCAACTCAGGGTCTTAGTCCGGAATGATATCACACACACAAGTTGCCCTATACGAGAAACAAGTCCCGGCCTCGGCTTCATCTCTGTCGACGAAAAGGTACACTCGCTCACAATCCCGAGGAGCTCTCCATCGGCGCACAGAATGAGCGTAAGCATGTACCGCGCGTGCTCTCGCAGGACCATGGGGTGCCGGGTCTGGTGGCAAGTTGCCCATGTCCGATCGCCACGCCTAACTAAATCTCTCCGATCGGTGTCACCGACATAGGGTGTGAAACACGGACACGTAAACTATGTCAGCCTGAACTACCGCACCTGAGGCTAAGGAACGGGTCGTGGTAGGCTTACACTAGGAAGCCGTCCTTACCTTAACAGGTGGCAATCAGGGGCTACTGCCAAACATGCTGAGGACATGCCGGCTGCCAGGGACGAGGCAATGCCAAGTCATCATCCAGACCGTTGGGGCATTTAACAGTCTGCCACCCTCACACAAGATTGCAGGGCCTACCGGTAGGGTTAGCTAATCCCTCACGGGGTCAGGACGAGAGAAGCGTCTCGAACGTCCCTGCCATGGATGCAAGGTACTTTATGCATCAGGCCCGGATGATGCTATCTACCTGTAACTCTAACCTGCCTTAGCAATCAACAAACAATTCAATAAAATCCAATACGTGCTCAATAAGAATACAACGAACCTAGCATGATACTATGAAGCAAGAACAGATACGAGCATGCCAGAAAGGAACAACCTAGCATGGATTAACATGAGAATTAACCAGGAAAATCATGTCAATCGGGAATTCAGATTAGAGCACTTAGCTACACATGTCAATAAACACAAACAAGCAATCAATCAAGAATCACATATAATATCGCAGGTCCACACAACTCGGTAAGAAATCCTTACCTTGGTCGGGGGGCGATTACAAAAACCTAGGCTGCGAACGATCTCGAACTAGCTACCGGGAACCTAACAAGCACAACACAATTACACACAATATCTAAATAAAATAAAATAAAATAAAATAAATAGGCTCGGCTAGGCTCTCACTCGGCTCGGCTCGGCTCGGCAACAAGACACGCGACACGGCGCTGCGGCGAGGACGCGCACAGTAGCAATTCCGGTCGGTGCGCGCGTGGCTCGGCGGGTGGGTCGCGACGACAGGCACGCGACCGCGGCTTCTCAGCGCGATGGAGAAGAAACTCGAATTCGGGCGAAATGGCGAGATTCGACGAGCGATTGGTTGATGGTTGAACTCCCCTACACAAGCTGCACAAAAACCACCCAGCAACTCACCTCGACTCGGCCGGAAAATGGAAATCGGAAACAGGGGACTCGGATTGAAGAAGAGAAGAAGAAGAAGAAGAAGAAGAAGAAGAGAAGCTTACCTACTGCTCGGGAATGGGTCGACTTCGAATTGGGGAAGACGAGCTCGGTCGAATCATGGGTCGGCGAGGAAGAATCGCGAGGGAGCTCGGTCGGTGAAGAAAACTCGCGAAGGAGAAGAAGAAGAAATGAGGAAGAAGGCTTCGGGCGAGCTGGCTTTTAAACCCAAAGGCAGAAGAAAACACGCATAAGAATAAGATGGCGCGTTTAGAATAACAAAAGCGCCCGGTGGCTCAAGTGGCAAGGCCACTCGACTATCTTCCCAAGCGACCCTGGTTTGAATCTCACTCGACGCGCTATTTAATTCCCTATTTCTTTTTGCATTCTACCAAGCCCAAATAATTTCACCAAGCTTCCCGATCCCATTCAAATCATCTCATAATTTTTCCGGCAATTAGAAAAGACATAACCGGCCTTGTCGGCCCGACCAAATTACCAAAATGCCCTTGGGCAACCCGGGAAGATCGGGATGAAATTCCAGGCCGTTACATTATGACATTTCCATACAAGGTGAAGACATAGGCTGTAACAGGCCAGTTTTCGAGGTGCCTTCGGTTCAAGATTCGATTGTTCGGTTGGGTCGTTAGAACTGTTTTAACCCTTAGGGGTATTTTGGTCTTTTGGCACCCCGGGCAGGATTTGTGGAATTTCAGGATTTCAAGGTCGCTCCTGCCTTTGTCGAGGCTTGATTGTTGTTGGGTGCAAGACCCAAGATGTTTGGGCTAGTCGTTTGGAAGTTCGGTTGTGGTTTGGGTTTTGGCAAGTTATTGTTGGTTGAGTGCTTCCTTTGGGATTTGAGCCCTTGCCCTTAATGTTGATTTGGGAGTTCGATTTAAGTGAGTTTTATTTATTGGAAAAGATTGCTTCGGTCGGGTCTCGAAGGAGGAAGCCGGGGAATGAGATTTTGGGGATTTTAAGGCTATTTAAAATAGGATAAGGTTGGAGAAAAATAGGAAAATCCCATTTTCCCCTTTTTGTTTCTCTCTCTCTCTCTCTCTCTCTTCCTCTCAGCCAAGCCCGAGCCCCAGCCCGAGCCTAGTCCTGCTCGCCCAGTCACTGACTTTAGCCGCCTGAGTCACCCGGCCCCGAGCCCTACTCGCCCGGCCAGCGTCGCGATGCGGGCCGCCCGGCCCGAGTCGCCCTACTCTGTAGCCGTCGCGTCGCACAACCCTCGCCCAGGCCGCTCCGCACCAGATCGCTCGTCCCTGTAGCTCGCCGTGCCAGCCCGCGCGTCCCTGTAAATCGTCCCGTCGCCCAGCCCATGCGCCGTTCCCTATGCCGAGCCGCGCCGCGCGCCGCCCGGCCCGAGCCGCGCGCCACGTGCGTGTCCTCAACGGCGCAGCTAGCTCACTCGCGCTGTGCGGCGCGCCCAGCCTCTGCGCCCATTAGCGCCCCTCAGCGCCCAGCAGCAGCCTTGCTGTGCAGCCTGCCCGTCCACGCGTCAGCCGTGCCGCGTGAGTTGCTCCCGAGCTGAGCCCCGTTTATTTTATTATATTTAGGCCTATGGATTGTGATAATTATTATGCTAGTTAGGCCTATGGATTGGTCGCAGCTTAGGATTCTTGTGTGTAGTGGCCTTCCGACCAGGTAAGGGTTTCATACCGAGGTTGTGTGGACCCTGCGAATAATTGATAGTATGCCATAGCTTGTGATTGTATGAAATTCTAGTGGACAGGTTACATGTTTTCTCTTGCTTCCAGGTGTGTGTTGTACTGGTGTTTCTGTTATATTAGTTACAGGCTAGGGTCTTTTATCTTGGCATATTCTTGTTCTTGTTATATTCTGATAGTTCCATGTTAGTGCTAGGTAGGTGATCTATAATGTAGGTAAGTCCCCGATGGGTACTACACTGTTCCCTTGTGTGTAAGCCCCGATGGGCATCATAAGGCTGCTTAAGAGTGTAAGACCCCGACGGGCATCTCAGTGATCCTAGCTGGAGTAAGACCCCGATGGGCATCCTAGATGTGTAAGACCCCGTTGGGCAGCATTGATAGCTAGAGGTGTAAGACCCCGATGGGCATCCGTATGTGTAAGACCCCGATGGGCATCATTGATAGAGGTGTAAGACCCCGATGGGCATCCGTATGTGTAAGACCCCGATGGGCATCATTGATTGAGGTGTAAGACCCCGATGGGCATCCGTATGTGTAAGACCCCGATGGGCATCTTTGTGATCCTAGCTAGTGTAAGACCGATGGGCATCCTAGATGTGTAAGACCCCGTTGGGCAGCATTGATAGCTAGAGGTGTAAGACCTCGATGGGCATCCGTAGGTGTAAGACCCCGATGGGCATCCGTATGTGTAAGACCCCGATGGGTATCATTGATTGAGGTGTAAGACCCCGATGGGCATCCGTATGTGTAAGACCCCGATGGGCATCATTGTTTAGAGGTGTAAGACCCCGATGGGCATCCTTGTGTGTAAGTCCTCGATGGGCATCATTGTGTCATTGTATCCTAGGTTGTGTAAGACCCCGATGGGCATTCAAGTGTAGAACCTAGGATAGGCTGTAGTCGGAAGCCCTTGATAGGCTAGCTCCAGTGTTAGCATATAGCCTAAACCTACCGTTTTGCTCTAAGTCATTGTATGGTTGCATGTTGGTTTGCTAAATGAGGTGTTTTCGTATTGTACCCCGGTTGGGGATTCTTACTGAGTAATTCGTTACTCACCCTTATTTTGTGGTTTTCCACAGGTAACCATGGTGCGGGACAGGATGGCTGGAGGAGGAGCTGTGATCATGGAAACCCGTTATTCAAACTCTGAGTCTTGTATTTATGTTTTGATGTTTTTAATGTCCTCTGAATGCATGTAGTTGGGCACGGAGCCCTAAGTTGTTTTCTGAATGTATTTCCGGATTCTAGCACTGTTGTAACTATTGGAAAGTTTGAATGTTTTAAATAAATCTCTGATCAGAGTGAGTTTTGTTAATGTATTTGTCTTGGAACAGGTGCTTGGAAACAGGGACAGGTTTCATGAATTTTATGTTGACTTTTAAATGGATGTTTATGTTTTAGTCTTTACATAGAATCTGAAACACCATTTTGCATTTTGATTTTAGCTTTGAATGCATGCATTGAGGTAAAGTGCTATTTTAGAACCCCATTCGGGTCGGGTCTTTACAGTTGGTATCAGAGCTTAGAGTCATAGATTCTGTAGACTGACCTTTTGTTGTAGGTCATTTTTCCATGATCATCAGCACTACGACAGTCATCAGGTACGCCTAAGTTTACAGTTTTAGAAAAGGGTTAAGAATTTACAATGCTTTTCATCTAGTGTATGCCTTGTGTAGTGTTGTGGAGCGGAGACGAGCAGGTTCTGACTCGCTGTTGGTTTGGGTTTAGAGCGCCATCATGCCAACTTCCCGTAGTGTGTGATGTATGTTGTGGCTTGTTGAGGTATCCAGATAGATTCGGATGCCATTGGGACATCGTTCCAGGGGAGGCAGAGATTAGACTCCCGTAGGCCACTTGTGGCCCAGTTGTTGGTTTTCCCCTAGTGAGAGGGTGGAGGTGATTTGCCTTGTAGTACCACTCCAAGAGAGGAGTTAGCTATGGCTTTGCTCATGTTGATGCTTGTGGAGCAGGTTCCAGTGTGGACTAGCCTGGGTAGTTCAAGTGTTGATCTTGAACCTTAGCAGATTGTTTGATTGCCCAGAGAGTGGCTGCACAGTTAGTAGCCTTCGTGGAGGATGTAGAAACATTTTTGTGCTCTTGTAAAGTGTTGTTGTTGCAGCCAGTAAGTCGGAACCCTGTGGTTAAGGGTGCAGCGAGCAGTGTACCCATCGGACTTGATCCGTTGGTGGTTTATTAGAGTTGAGCACTCTTCTTTTGGTGAGCTCCTAGAGTGGAGCTAGCTGCTGCATGTTGAGAGAGCCGGCCAGAGTTTTGTTGAGCATCATGTGGAGATGCAAGAGTAGGCCGTGAGACTTCAGTTTGATGAGATGTCATAGGCATGGTTGTTTGAGTTTTAGCTCTTGTATGCCTAGCCAGAGTTTTTGTCACTTGAGGTTGTGGCCTTGCTGGCCCCATTTGTAGTAAGTTGTGGATTTGGTAGTAGTGGCACTTGAGGTGCATTGGTTGGTGTGCCACTTTGGCACTAAGTCTGGTTCAGGCCTGAGTTTGGCATGGGTATAGCAGATGGTTCTATGCCGTCCGGAGTTCAGCGCACTCCTTTAGCCTTGGATCTGTTTATGGCAGTTGCACTTGTTTAGGTCGTGCAAGAGTGCTAGTTCAGTGGTAGTCGAAGGACTATAAGCGAAAGGATGTTCGAGAGCAGCCGGAGCCTCTTCCCAGTGTTACTGGGGGTTGAGTAAGTCAGTAGGTTGTCGGTTGGTAAGTGTTAGTGCGCGTGAGTCTCACGCTAGTGTTAAGACCAAGAGATCTTTGTGGTTGGTAATGCGGTCAACTACCTTCGAGTGCCTAAATCTGAGGAGAGTTGAGCATCGTAGATGCGAGTTTGGTCCAGCAGAGGGGCCATGAGTTGGATGCCTATGAGGCGAGTTGGATGCCTATGAGATGAGTTGGATGCCTTGTGAGAGGAGTTGGACGCCTTATGGGTATGCTCCCTTGGTAGAGGCTTGGTATAAAGTAAGTTCGGTTTGGCATTGTTATGCTTTGGTAGAGCAAGGTTGCCACAGCTTCGAGTCTCGTGTGGAGATGGAACTTTTGGTGTTCCTTTGATTGATTGTATCTCTGCCAGAAGTTAGTGTTGCTTTTTGGAAAAGCGCCTGTTAGTCTTGGATCTCTGATGGAAGGTTGAGAGTTGTGCCCACAAGTGTGTTTTGTGTGGTTCGTTCTGTGGCGAGAGTTTCAGATCCATGCAGGGTTTGCATTAGAAAACTGGTGCTCAGTTCTTGGAAAAATTGGACTCCAGGTGGATGTTGTAAGGCTTTAGTTGAGGTGGTAAGGATACCGTGCTCGTGGTATCAGGTTGTTGCTTATGCAAGTTTTGTTAAGTTGGACCTAAGCTTGGTTGGCGGATCTTCTTGTTGATCGTTGGTTAGAGTTCAGTTGGAAACTGAACAAGAGCGGTGGTAGCAAAGCCGCGCAGTTTCTGATCGTCATGGCTAAGAGAGTTGTTCGGATCCTTCCTTGGGTAGAAGTTATGTTGTGGTTGATGCTTTGAGTAGGAGGATGATGCATTCTGTAGCGTTTTCGGGTCCTCTTGGTTTCCAAGGAGTTGGAGTTGGCCAGCATGGTTGTGATGCTGGAATATGGAGTTGATTGTTCAGGCAGTTGGCTGTTAGTCCGTTTGTCGGCAGTGTGTGTCGAGGGTTGCCGAAGAACCCTAGGTTGTGGGGAGCCTCTCCAGAGCTTAGTCAGATCCAGGTAGTGAGTTTCAGTTGGCAAGCTGGAGTCGTGTAGTCTGTAGTCTCGGGTGAGTTGCTGGCAGTTTTGGTAGGCTAGCAAGCTAGTGTTTGTTTGGAGTAGAGTACCGATTGGTTCCGGTGTGGTGGCAAGTTGGTGCTTGGTGTTGACCAAGGTGTGGATTGGAGTTGCTAGAAGTTAGTTTTGCTTGTGGGGCGAGTAGTTCGTGCCCTGTTGGTTGTTTTCCTATTTCCAGGATGTTGAGAGTTGCCCCGTTTGGCATTTGGAGGTTCAGTCTGTGGTGGACCCCATGTTGTTGCCCCGTGAGATTTAGATGTTGTTGCTTTAGCGGAGCAAGACAGTGAGTGTGTGTGGAGCTCTCTGTCCTTCGGTTGTCTACTTGTAAGAGCCGTTTCCTTCTGGGAGTTGTCAGATTACTCCCTTAGTCTTGGAGTTGATGGTAGTGGTGCTAGCAAGAGGGAAAAGTTTGTTGGCTGCTTGGAAGCAGTTGTTTGTCCAGTTAGGCGGACTCTTGAGTGGTGTTCTGGAGGTTGCAGTAAGGGCGTTCTGCCTCTTGTGAGTGTTTGACCAAGATTTAGTTCTCTTGTTGTTTCAAGAGTTAGTTCGGTTCTAGTAGGAGGGCGTTGCCTTGAGGTCTTGTTCCTAGTCAGGAAGTTTTGGGAGTTGACCCCTCCCTCGGCGGTTGAGTAAGTTCTGTTAGTTTTGGGTTGGTGGTGGTCGGGTTGTCGAAGCCCTACCAAAATAAATACTGACTCTCTAACTCTAACTTGTAGAAATAATGGAACCAGGTCGAATCCCAAAGGAGCTATGAATTAATTTCTCAATGATTAAAAACAAATATAAAATGGGGGGTTTTGGCGATTGAATAAAATTCTTACTAAGGCAATAAAAAGGATAAAATAAAATAAACAATTTTAACGAGAACTTCCAATTCAAGGGTTTAGTTTAATTCAATGTACATTTTGATCATAGGCTACAAAAAATATTTAATTTTCTTAGGTTCAAAGAATTAGTCTACCTACTTGGAAAAGCCACAATAGATATTTGTTCTCCTACTTAATTGACTCTGACCCAGCATCAAACTCAAACCTCACTACTCAATTAATTGGGCACGATAGCGTTCCATATCAACTGAAATAATAGCATTAAAATTTATGAGAACGACCAAACCAAAATTAACTAACCTAGACGACTACAAAATTAATTAATTTCGTTTATTTGTTTCCTAGGGCCTATCATGCAAGCTATGTAATTTGGAAAAGCCACGATCACACACACATGAGCCAACCCTTCGCTACAATTTACAATCATTCGAAACAATAACTTATCACAAAATCATGTATAGCATGGATAAATTGATAATAAATTAAGGCGTCAATTATATTTTCTAACAATCAATCAATAATTAAAATAAGAAACAAATAATCTTTGAATTAAAAGAAAATTCTATTTGGTTCAAAGCCTCACAAAACTACAATTAAATTAAAACTACCCTTGAACTAGAAGTAAGAATTTAGCTACTCATAATGGAAAACAATATTCATGAGATTGAATGAATAAAACTAACAAAATAGAAAAGCAAAACCCAATTTTTATTCTCGTTGTTGTGGCTGGAAAGAAAATAGAAAAAGAGACTTCAATTGTTGTCTATCTTCGGCCGTCAATCCCAAAAGATCAAATTCTGTTTCTCTCAGCTTCGTCTCTGCCGCACCCTACGGCTGCTACGTACCTCCCCTCCCAAATTGCAAACTTGCACACATATATATAAGAAATAAAAAATAGGTGAGAATTGTGTACTTCAAATGTATTGGGCTTAAGCCCAATTGAAGATTCCTATTTTCTTTTCATTTTAAAGTGGCAGACGCCACTTTCATTTTTTTTTTCTAAATGTGCAAGTGGCATTCCTTTTCATATTTATTTAAATTTTGTTTTTCTTTTCAAAAACAATTTTTATTTTCTATTTCACTCTTTTTCCAAATTCAAACTAAAATATACATTTAAGCTTACTTCAACAATTTTTTAGTAATTCACCATATAGATTATTAAATAAGGCATAATACTAATATTTAACCACAATAAACAACCCAAATATAGGAAAATTATATTTAATAAATATAACTATTCAGAACTTATCAAATTCCCCCACACCTAAATCATGCTTGTCCTCAAGCATGCCTTTACTCAGCATATCAACCTTTCTTCTTAATCCCTTTTCTTCCATCTTAATATCAAAGAATATCAATAAAGTCAATCACACATCAAAGTTGAATTTCAATCACAATCAAAAGAATGAGCATTCATGGGATACATTTTGTATAAAAACTCAAGCATATCATCAATTCATCAAAATCAAATGCAACAAGACTTAGCACCCTCACATGGTTTCACTCATTACTGTCAAAATATTTAGGGTATTTTTTTTTTCCGCTCAAAATCAAATCATAGCATATTATTACCATAGGCTTGCAAATGAATCAAATCTACACCAATATAAATGAATTGAATGCAAAAATCAAAGGGACTTCATAAGGGTTGTAATGAGGCTTAGGTACGGGTAGGATATGAGGAAAATTTAGGTGTTTCATAATCAAGACCAAGAGTTAATATTGCATGATAGCAATGCAACATAAGAAGCAAAAAATTCACTACCAAAGACATAAGTGCATTTCCACACTTCTTTCTTGCACTAAGAACCTTGGAGAAACCATAATAACATAATTTTGTTGGCAAAATTTTCTCCTCAATATTTGTATTTATCTTTTCTTGAACTATTTTTATTTTAAGGCTCTCTCTTTTTTTTTTCTTTTCTTTTTTTTTTTCCTCCACTTTTTTTGAATTTTGTACTTTTTGCCTTCTTTTTTTTTTTTCCTCCACTTTTTTTTTTTCAATTTATTTAATTTCCTTTTCATCCATTAACTACCATACAACATTTTCCTCTTGTCTTGATAAAGGTGCAACGGTTGAGGCTAACAATTAAGATGGTCTAAGGCTAAATATGATGTGCTATTATTAAGAAAGAAAAGTAAAATAGGCTCAAAGTGGCTAACTAATGAGAAAAATTCAAAGGTGGGAATTTTAAAAGCCAAAAAGTGGTTAATCCTAATTGCCCTTATCATATTAAAGCATCAATACAAAGATAATGATCTCAAAATGCATTCAAGAGCAAGTTCTAGAATAAGCACACTAAGTTGACATCACTCAACAAGAAATAAATCGAGCATAATATAATGAGTTGCTCATAGGCTCAAATTCTCACTGGAATGGGTAATTTGCATTAAGCCTTGCACACTTTCAATCAACAAATCAATGAGACACCATCATATAAATTTATGAAAAAACTCTAATCATGCTCATCTCTATCATGCCAAAAATTCAAACTAATGATGCATTCTTAACTTACATGATATTCAAAGATATTAACAAAGAATCAAAGTTTCAAAAGAAAAATCAATATGTATGGGTTAAAGCATGCTAAATTTGATCTAAACCTCCCCCACACCTAAACTATACATTGTCCCCAATGTATATATAAAAAAAAAAAAAGCACAATGTTCACAAAAAACATAAAAAGATAAGGAAAGTGAACTCCCTGAATTTGTGAACATTTTTTTGGTGTTGAGAGAGTCGGTGGTCATGCTTATTGAAAATTAATGCCCTGTACGAAAAGAAAGATGAGAAAATACCAAAAAACTAAACAAAGAAAAATAAATAAATAAAAACTAAAAATAATAATAATAATAATAATAAATAAATAAATAATAATGGAAATAATGAAAATAAAAAGTAGGAAAAATATTGGGTTGCCTCCCAATAAGCGCAATCATTTAACGTCGTTTTGCTCGACGAAGTTCAGAAAAGTCTTAGTCGTCCAGGTAAGTGGGGTGATCCAAGTAAAAGCTTGTGAGACATGACACAATTTCACCTCCATGGAAAATCTTCAATCTATGGCCATTCACCTTGAAAATTTTATTTGAGTCCAAACTTTTAATTTCCACTGCACCATAAGGAAACACTTTAGTAATAACAAATGGGCCAATCCATCGAGAACGTAACTTACCGGGCATGAGCTTCAATCGAGAATTATACAATAACACTTTCTGACCAATCTCAAACTGTTTTCGAACAATCATGTTATCATGAAACAACTTGGATTTCTCTTTGTAAATTCTTGAATTTTCATAAGCATCAAGCCTCAACTCCTCTAATTCTTGTAACTGTAGTAACCTAGATGCTCCAACTTTGTTTAGATCCATGTTGCATCGTCGAACTGCCCAATAGGCTTTATGCTCAATTTCTACAGGCAAATGACATGCCTTACCGAATACCAACCTGTAAGGAGATGTCCCTATGGGAGTTTTGTACGCTGTTCGGTATGCCCATAAAGCATCGTCTAAATGAAGACTCCAATCCTTTCTGCTCGGGTTTACCATCTTCTCTAATATGGTTTTAACTTCCCTATTTGAAACTTCTGCTTGACCGTTAGATTGGGGGTGGTAAGCGGTAGCCACTCGATGATTCACTCCATACTTCTTCATTAAAGCTCCAACGGTTCTATTGCAGAAGTGAGTTCCTTGATCGCTAATAATGGCTCTTGGAACGCCAAACCTGTTAAAAATGTTAGCCTTGATAAAACCTACAACAACTTTGGAATCATTAGTTCTGGTGGCTTTTGCTTCCACCCACTTTGACACATAATCCACAGCCAAAAGTATGTAAGAGAAACCACAAGAAGAAGGTAATGGACCCATAAAATCAATACCCCATACATCAAATATTTCACAAACAAGAATAGATACTTGGGGCATTTCGTTCCTTCGTGTTATTGTACCTACTTTTTGGCATTTCCCACAATTTTTACAAAACTGATATGCATCTTTAAAAATAGATTCCCAATACAAACCACTATCTAAAACTTTTCTTGCAGTTCTTTTAGGTCCAAAATGTCCCCCACATGCATACTCATGGCAAAAAGCTAAAATAGATTGAAATTCATTCTCAGGAACACATCTCTTAATAACTTGATCAAAACAAAATTTCCATAATAAAGGCTCATCCCATACATAGTATTTTGAATCACTTTTTATTTTTGCTTTCCTAGACGTACTAAGATAATGAGGTAGATTTCCTGTAACCAAATAATTTACCATATCTGCATACCAAGGAACCATACCATTGAGTTGAAACAAGTGCTCATCTGGAAAATCGTCATTGATTGGCAATGCATCATTTTTTCTTATCAACCTACTCAAATGGTCTGCAACAGAATTTTCAACTCCTTTTCGATCTTTGATTTTCATATTGAACTCCTGAAGAAGCAAAATTCATCGCAATAGTCTTGGTTTGGACTCCTTTTTTGACAGAAGATATTTTAAAATTTGCATGGTCGAAAAATACAACAACTTCGAACCAAGTACATAAGATCTAAATTTATCTAAAGCAAAAACAATTGATAAAAGTTCTTTTTTTGTAGTGGAATAATTGCATTGGGCATGATTCAGAGTCCTAGAAGCATAATAAATGACATGACTCTTCTTGTCAATTCGTTGACCAAGGACTGCTCCAACTGCATAATTACTTGCGTCACACATAATCTCAAATGGTAAGTCCCATCGAGGTGGCTGTATAATAGGCGCACTAGTCAGTAACTGTTTCAATTTATCGAACGCCTCCTTGCATTCTTTTCCAAATTCGAATTGGACTTCCTTTTGCAATAGACTTGTCATTGGTAAAGCAACTTTTGAGAAGTCTTTGATAAACCTGCGATAAAAACCTGCATGTCCAAGAAAAGATCGCACTCCCCTAACATTGGTAGGGTAAGGTAAGTTTGCAATAATATCCACTTTTGCCTTATCAACTTCTATACCTTTAGATGATATAATATGTCCTAGTACAATTCCCTGAGTTGCCATAAAATGACATTTTTCATAATTTAGCACCAAGTTGGTCTCAATGCATCTTTTCATGATTTTACTCAAATTACTCAAACATTCATCAAATGACTCTCCATAAACAAAGAAAATCATCCATAAACACTTCAATGCATTTCTCAATATAATCGGAAAAATACTCATCATGCATCTCTCAAGCGTGCACGGAGCATTGCAAAGACCAAAAGGCATTCGCTTTGTAAGCATATGTCCCAAAAGGACAAGTAAATGTCGTTTTTCTGGTCAACTTTGTGCAATGGGAATTTGATAGAAACCCGAAAACCATCAAGAAAACAAAAAAATGGTTTACCTGCTAATCGTTCTACCATTTGATCAATAAAAGGCAAAGGAAAATGATCTTTTCTAGTTACATTATTTAATTTTCTAAAATCAATGCACATTCTCCATCCGTTTTGCACACGCATGGGTACAAGTTCATTATTATGATTTCTTACCACAGTTGAATCCAGCTTTTCTTTGGAACTACATGAATTGGACTTACCCATTCACTATCTGAGATTGGATAGATGATACCTGCATCCAACAACTTGAGTATCTCTTTCATTACAACTTCTTTCATAGTTGGATTAAGTCTCCTTTGTGGTTCCCTTGATGTTTTGGCATTGTCATCAAGTAGAATTCGGTGCATACAAATTGAAGGACTAATGCCTTTTATGTCTGCCAATGTCCATCCAATTGCAAGCTTGTACTCCTTCAAAATTTTAACCAATTTCTCCTCTTGCTCTGTGGTGAGACTGTTTGAAATGATAACAGGCAATGTATCAACTTCACCTAAATACACATATTTAAGATGACTTGGCAATTCTTTCAATTCTAGTTTTGGTGCATGTACAGTAGAAGGTAGCATTTTGTTAGTTGAATCACAAATTTCAACATCAGTATTTATGGATTCAGATAAAGATGACTTTTCTAAACCAAATTTGTCTTCAATTTCTTTTAAAGACTCATGATCATGTTCAACATCCTCTTCTAGAAATACATCTTGTACAATGGAATCAAACACATCAATCTGACAAAGAGAATGTTCATCTTTAGGATATTTCATGGCATCAAAAATATTAAAATGGACGATATCTCCATCAAACTCTACTGATAATGTACCCTTGTCTACATCAATCTTTGTCTTAGCAGTTTTCATAAATGGACTACCTAACAGGATTGAAGAAGATGGTGAATTATTACCTGAATCTATGATGTAAAAATCAACAGGAAATATGAGTTCATTAACTTGAATCAAGACATCTTCAATAATTCCAAGAGGGTGTATATAAGAACGATCAGCTAATTGAATTACTACTCCAGTTTGTTGCAAGTCATTTAACTTCAGTTCTTGATAAATAGAAAATGGCATGACATTAATGGAAGCTCCTAAATCTAGCATGGCACACTCAATCTTTTTATTACCAATAATGCAAGGTAAAGAAAACATACCTGGGTCCTTGCACTTTTCAGGCAAATGTTTTTGTAAAATAGCTGAAACATTCTTACTTACTACAACTTTCTCATGTTCTTTTGTCTTTCTCTTCCTCGTGCACAATTCCTTTAAAAATTTAGCATACCTGGGAATTTGTTTAACTGCATCCAATAATGGGATGTTGATCTCAACCTTTCTGAAGGTATCAAGGATCTCTTTATCATGTTCATCCTCTTTCTGCACTATTAACCTGCTGGGAAAAGGAGGTAGCGAAGTATGTGAAGGAAGAGATAAAGAATGATCAAAATTTACCATTTTTGGCACTTTAGAAGAAGTTTCTCCTTTTTCTTCTTTACTTGGCTCTTTCTCCTTAAAAGGTGTCTCTCCTGAAGGAATCTCTTTCCCACTTCTCAACGTGATGGCATTGACATTCTCTCTTGGATTTACCACTGGTTGGGAAGGTAATTTTCCAGAATTTTGACTTTCCAATCGCTAATGGATGTAGCTAAACTGTGTAATTTGGTTGCCAAAATTCTGCATCTCAATCTTCGTTTCCTTTTGAAATTGAAGGGTGTCCTTTTGGAATTGAATGCTATTCTGTTGAAATTGATGAGCATTATCAGTTAGCTTTTTAAACATTTCATCAAAAGATGTACTTGAGTTTGAAGGTTGAACTTGTGTGGAAGCATGAGGTTGTCTATATTGTCCTCCTTGATTTCCATAGCTGAGATTTGGGTGATCTCTCCATCCTGGATTATAATGGTTAGAATATGGATCATATTTCCGTTGATTTTGTTGTAGTTGAGAACAACCTCCAATAGCATTTGCTTCTTGAAAATAATTTTGTTGTAGTTGAGAACATGTATCTGTGGTATGTCCCGGAAGTGAACATATTCCACACACTTTTGCCATCTGTGATTGCCCTATGGCTATTCGATTAACTAAAGTAGTTAGATCAGACATTTGGGTTCTTAGTTCATCTACCTCTTTAACTTTGTGAACAACTCCACCACCTCGGGTACCAAATTGTTGGGAATTTTTCGCCATGGTTGAAATTAGTTGCTTAGCTTCTGATGGTGTCTTGTCTTCTAATGCTCCACCACTTGCAGCATCAATCATGCTCCTATCTGTTTGCAATAGTCCTTCATAAAAGTATTGAATTAGGAGTTGATCAGAAATTTGATGGTAGGGAAAACTGGCACATAATCTATTAAATCTCTCCCAATACTCATATAATGTCTCTCCAACGATTTGTGTTATGCCATAAATCTCTTTTCTAATGCTTGCAGCTCGAGATGCTGGAAAGAATTTTTCCAAGAATAGTCTTTTCATTTGATTCCATGTTGTGATCGAACCCGATGGTAGGTAATACAACCAATCTTTCGCCTGGTCCTTTAAGAAAAAAGGAAAAGCCCTCAAATTAATTTGCTCTTCACTTACTCCATGTGGTTTCATTCCAGAACAGACAATGTGGAACTCCTTTAGGTGCTTATGAGGATCTTCACCTGCACGTCCATAAAAAGTAGGAAGTAAGTGAATTAAACCAGATTTTAGTTCGAAATCACCTGCAATATTAGGAAACGTAATGCATAAAGGTTGTTGATTTAAATCAGGCGTCGCCAGTTGTTTAAGAGTTCTTTCAACTTCATTGTCCGCCATCTCTTCTTTAACCTCGGCTATATTGACTTTTTTTTCAAAATGAGTTTTCCTTTCTTTTGCCTCCTTTCTTAGTCTACGTGCAGTCTTCTCGATTTCTGGATCTAATGGAAATTCAATATGATGAGAAGAACGAGTCATAAACTATATAAAAGAAAAGAATAAATAAATAAATCAAATAAAAAAAAAACAATGAGAAACTAAATTAAGCTCCCCGGCAACGGCGCCAAATTTGGCCGGGTTGTCGAAGCCCTACCAAAATAAATACCGACTCTCTAACTCTAACTTGTAGAAATAATGGAACCAGGTCGAATCCCAAAGGAGCTATGAATTAATTTCTCAATGATTAAAAACAAATATAAAATGGGGGGTTTTGGCGATTGAATAAAATTCTTACTAAGGCAATAAAAAGGATAAAATAAAATAAACAATTTTAACGAGAACTTCCAATTCAAGGGTTTAGTTTAATTCAACTGTACATTTGATCATAGGCTACAAAAAATATTTAATTTTCTTAGGTTCAAAGAATTAGTCTACCTACTTGGAAAAGCCACAATAGATATTTGTTCTCCTACTTAATTGACTCTGACCCAGCATCAAACTCAAACCTCACTACTCAATTAATTGGGCACGATAGCGTTCCATATCAATCAAATAATAGCATTAAAATTTATGAGAACGACCAAACCAAAATTAACTAACTGAGACGACTAAAAATTAATTAATTTCGTTTATTTGTTTCCTAGGGCCTATCATGCAAGCTATGTAATTTGGAAAAGCCACGATCACACACACATGAGCCAACCCTTCGCTACAATTTACAATCATTCGAAACAATAACTTATCACAAAATCATGTATAGCATGGATAAATTGATAATAAATTAAGGCGTCAATTCAATTTGCTAACAATCAATCAATAATTAAAATAAGAAACAAATAATCTTTGAATTAAAAGAAAATTCTATTTGGTTCAAAGCCTCACAAAACTACAATTAAATTAAAACTACCCTTGAACTAGAAGTAAGAATTTAGCTACTCATAATGGAAAACAATATTCATGAGATTGAATGAATAAAACTAACAAAATAGAAAAGCAAAACCCAATTTTTATTCTCGTTGTTGTGGCTGGAAAGAAAATAGAAAAAGAGACTTCAATTGTTGTCTATCTTCGGCCGTCAATCCCAAAAGATCAAATTCTGTTTCTCTCGGCCGTCTCTGCACGCACCTACGGTACACTCACGTACCTCCCCTCCCAAATTGCAAACTTGCACACATATATATAAGAAATAAAAAATAGGTGGAATTGTGTACTTCAAATGTATTGGGCTTAAGCCCAATTGAAGATTCCTATTTTCTTTTCATTTTAAAGTGGCAGACGCCACTTTCATTTTTTTTTTCTTTTTCTAAATGTGCAAGTGGCATTCCTTTTCATATTTATTTAAATTTTGTTTTTCTTTTCAAAAACAATTTTTATTTTCTATTTCACTCTTTTTTCCATTTCAAACTAAAATATACATTTAAGCTTACTTCAACAATTTTTTAGTAATTCACCATATAGATTATTAAATAAGGCATAATACTAATATTTAACCACAATAAACAACCCAAATATAGGAAAATTATATTTAATAAATATAACTATTCAGAACTTATCAGGTGGTCCTTTTGGTTGAGAATTCCCTTGGGTGTTGCTTCCAAGAGAGTTGGTTGTTGTTGCCTTGGGTTTGAGCAGTCAATGGCGTGTGGGAAGTTCATTTGCCCTTGAGAGTTAACGCTTCTTTGGGAAATCGTTTCCCATTGGAAGAAGTCAGCTTAGCTCTTGGGTTGTGTAGTTGATCAGAGTAGCGCAGCGGTCAGTCCAGCGAGAGGGTCCCTGCTTTGTGTTGATAGCAAGCGAAAAGTTGTTTGGCCAGGCAGTATAAGAGTTGAGTTGTTTCTGGAAAGTTGTTGGTTCTTTGGGGATTGAAGATTCTTTTTCCCCCTAGTCTTTGTGGTGGTTGAGTTGCTTCATGGATGCCAGTCTCGAGTATTAGCTTCTGAGGTAGTCTTGCTGATTCGTGTGGCTCGTGATCCGTAAGCTTTGAGGTTGTCCTTATCCGTTTTCCTTGCGAGGTTTTGGGAGTGGAGCTTCTGGCTGGAAGATGAGTTAGGCCAGTTGCTGGTAGGTTTGCTTTGAAAAGTTTGCGTTCGGCCGATGAGTGGCTCTAGTTTGTTGGTTTGGCCGAGTGGAGCCTGTGCCTAGCCCTTGTCTTTTAGAGGTGGCCGTAGCTGAAGTTTCAGCTGGTGTGAGTGTTGTTAGCCGTCTGGTGTGTCAGGATTGTGCCCCTTGCCTTTGGTTCGGCTATTTCTCTTTAAGATGGTTGCTTAAGTGTTGAGGACGCGTTCTAGTTGGAGAAGTTTGCCGTTAGGATCAGTCACCAGTTGGTGATTCGTTTGTATTTCGTTAAGGCTGTAGGCAAGATTTGAGGTTCGCTGGTCTCTTGTGAAGTAAGAGTAGGCTGTTTAGTTTTCTGGAACCTGGGAGGTTCAGTTGTTGGCCAGCATGGTGTAGAGTTTTAGAGTTTGTGGCCAGTCCTCGAGTTGGCTGAGAGTAGCACCGTTTGAGAGTTGGTGCGAGTTGAGGATGTGGTTTGCCGTCTAGCTTTATCGCATCTATTTCCCTTCGGAGTTCAGTATATGCCCAGTCTTGGTTGAGATAGTTTGTGGTAGTCTAGATGGCATTATAGCTTTGAGTTTTTTAGAACCCAAGAGGGTTTGGTTTTCGAAGAAGGTTAGTGTTGTCTTAGCCTAGAAGTTCAGTTGGTTAGGAATCAGAGGAGTTTTCCTAGAGCTGTTTCGTCTTAGGACTTTCGAGGACGAAAGTATTAAAAGGAGGGAGTATTGTAATAGCCCAGTTTTCGAGGTGCCTTCGGTTCAAGATTCGGTTGTTCGGTTGGGTCGTTAGAGCTGTTTTAACCCTTAGGGGTATTTTGGTCTTTTGGCTCCCCGGGCAGGATTTGTGGATTTTCAGGATTCCGAGGTCGCTCCTGCCTTTGTCGAGGCTTGATTGTTGTTGGGTGCAAGACCCAAGATGTTTGGGCTAGTCGTTTGGAAGTTCGGTTGTGGTTTGGGTTTCGAAAAGTTATTGTTGGTTGAGTGCTTCCTTTGGGATTTGAGCCCTTGCCCTTAATGTTGATTTGGGAGTTCGATTTAAGTGAGTTTTATTTATTGGAAAAGATTGCTTCGGTCGGGTCTCGAAGGAGGAAGCCGGGGAATGGGATTTTGGGGATTTTAAGGCTATTTAAAATAGGATAAGGTTGGAGAAAAATAGGAAAATCCCATTTTCCCCTTTTTGTTTCTCTCTCTCTCTCTCTCTCTCTCTCTCTCTTCCTCTCAGCCAAGCCCGAGCCTAGCTCTGCTCGCCCAGGTCGCCAACCTTAGCCGCCCAGTTTGCCCAACCCGAGCCCTGCTCGCCCACCGCGTCTGATGCGAGCCGCCCGCCCGAGCGCCTGCTGCTCTGTCAGCCGTCGCGTCGCCACGACCCTCGCCCGAGCCGCTCGCGCCAGATCCCCAGATCTGGTCGCCGCACCCTCGCCCGAGCGACTCGCACCACGGTCGCGCGTCCACAGTAGCTCGCCGTGCCAGCCCGCGCGTCCCTGTAGCTGTCGCATCACCTCGCGCGCGTCCCTATAGATCGTCGCGTCGCCCGGCCGATCGCCGTTCCCCAAGCCACGCGCGCGCCGCGCGCCGCCCGGCCAAGTCGCGCCACGCGCGCATGTGTTCTCTTCCGCGCGCGACTCTCGCGCCCAGCGCCCGACCTCTCTGCGCCAAAGAATAGCCTCATTGCAGGCACGGCCGCCCGTCCGTACGTCGGCCGTCTTTGCGTGAGTTGCTCCAGTGAGCCACTGCTTTTATTTTATTATATTTAGGCCTATGGATTGTGATAATTATTATGCTTGTTAGGTTCTCGTTAGCTAGCTCGGGATTGGTCGCATCTTAGGATTCTTGTGTGTAGTGGCCTTCCGACAAAGTAAGGGTTTCTTACCGAGGTTGTGTGGACCTTGCGAATAATTGATAGTATGCCATAGCTTGTGATTGTATGAAATTCTAGTGGATAGGTTACATGTTTTCTCTTGCTTCCAGGTTTGTGTTGTACTTGTGTTTCAAGTATATTTAGTTCTGAGCTAGGGTCTTTTATCTTGGCATATTCTTGTTCCTGTTATATTCTGATAGTTCCATGTTAGTGCTAGGCAGGTGATCCATAATGTAGGTAAGTCCTCGATGGGCACTGCATTGTTCCCTTGTGTGTAAGCCCTGATGGGCATTATAAGGCTGCTTAAGAGTGTAAGATCCCGACGGGCATCTCAGTGATCCTAGCTGGAGTAAGACCCCGATGGGCATCCTAGATGTGTAAGACCCCGTTGGGCAGCATTGATAGCTAGAGGTGTAAGACCCCGATGGGCATCCGTATGTGTAAGACCCCGATGGGCATCATTGATAGAGGTGTAAGACCCCGATGGGCATCCGTATGTGTAAGACCCCGATGGGCATCATTGATTGAGGTGTAAGACCCCGATGGGCATCCGTATGTGTAAGACCCCGATGGGCATCTTTGTGATCCTAGCTGGTGTAAGACCCCGATGGGCATCCTAGATGTGTAAGACCCCGTTGGGCAGCATTGATAGCTAGAGGTGTAAGACCCCGATGGGCATCCGTAGGTGTAAGACCCCGATGGGCATCCGTATGTGTAAGACCCCGATGGGCATCATTGTTTAGAGGTGTAAGACCCCAATGGGTATCCTTGTGTGTAAGTCCCCGATGGGCATCATTGTGTCATTGTATCCTAGGTTGTGTAAGACCCCGATGGGCATCCAGGTGTAGAACCTAGGATAGGTTGTAGTTGGAAGCCCTTGATAGGCTAGCTCCAGTGTTAGCATATAGCCTAAACCTACCGTTTTGCTCTAAGTCATTGTATGGTTGCATGTCGGTGTGCTAAATGAGATATTTTCGTATTGTACCCCGGTTGGGGATTCTTACTGAGTAATTCGTTACTCACCCTTATTTTGTGGTTTTCCACAGGTAACCATGGTGCGGGACAGGATGGCTGGAGGAGGAGCTGTGATCATGGAAACCCGTTGTTCAAACTCTGAGTCTTGTATTTATGTTTTGATGTTTTTAATGTTCTCTGAATGTATGTAGTTGGGCACGGAGCCCTAGGTTGTTTTCTGAATGTATTTCCGGATTCTAGCACTGTTGTAACTATTGGAAAGTTTGAATGTTTTAAATAAATCTCTGATCAGAGTGAGTTTTGGAAATGTATTTGTCTTGGAACAGGTGCTTGGAAACAGGGACAGGTTTCAAGAATTTTATGTTGACTTTTAAATGGATGTTTATGTTTTAGTCTTTACTTAGAATCCGAAACACCATTTTGCATTTTGATTTTAGCTTTGAATGCATGCATTGAGGTAAAGGCCTATTTTAGAACCCCATTCGGGTCGGGTCTTTACATAAGCTGTAAGAGAACGACGTTTGTCTAAATCAGCAGCATAATTTGAGTCAGTGTATCCCACAATTTGAGCTGTATTGACATCTGTATTCTGGATATAATTCAGACCTATTGCTGTAGTTCCTTTAATAAATTTTATGGTCCATTTGGCAGCATCCCAATGGGTCTTTCTTGGATTACTCATGTAGCGACTTAACAAACTCATAGAATGTGCTAAGTCAGGTCTGCAACAGATCATACTGTACATAAGACTTCCAACCATATTTGAATAGGGAAAATCTTTCATACTTTCAATCTCACTTGCATTGGATGGGGACTGCAGGGATGAAAGCTTGAAATATTGTGCAATTGGAGTCTTGACAGCTTTACAGTTGTTCTTCTGATAGCGACTAACAATGCTTTCAAGATAATCCTTTTGAATTATACTTAGAGAATTTTTAGCTTTATTTCTCAGAATCTCCATGCAAGAATTTTCTTTGCATTCCATAAATCTTTCATTTCAAATTCATCATTTAACTACTGCTTTAAGACTTTGATTTCTTCCATGCTGCTAAAGGAAATCAGAATATCATCAACATATAGGAGAATCAGAACAAACACATCCTTGTTAATAACCTTTTTGTACACACAGGCATCGAAATAATTGTTTTTATATCCATTTTTTCGGATAAATTCATCAAACCTTTTGTTCCATTGTCTAGGACTTTGCTTAAGACCATAGATTGACTTCTTTAGGTGACAAACCATATATTCTTTTCCTTTGCATTCAAAACCCGGTGGCTGTCTCATATAGATGTTTTCTTCTAGAACTCCGTAGAGAAAAGCAGTTGTCACGTCCATTTGTTCTAGTTCTAATTTGAATTGACAACTAAGGATAATAAGGTACGAATGGAGTTATGTCTTACAACATGTGCATAAACTTCATTGAAATCGATACCTTCAATTTGGCTAAAGCCCTTTGCAACTAATCTGACCTTATATCGAGGATTTTGAAAACCATTTATTCCTGGCTTTACTTTGAAAATCCATTTGCAGTTAATTATTCGCTGATCAACAGGTTTGAGAACTAAAATCCAGGTTATGTTCTTATGTAAAGACTTAAGTTCAGAATTCATTGCTTGAATCCAAAGTTCACATTCAGGTGAGTTGACAGCTTCACCATAAGTGCTTGGCTCCTTGGAATAGCTTTCAGATTCAAAACAATTGAGGGCATATCCAGCAAAATCACTGTCATCAAATCTGTTGGGTGCTCTTATGTTTCTTTGAGTTCTATCTCTTGCAAGCTGATAAGAGCTCAGATCTGATTGAGTATTTTGATGCAAGTCATTTATCTCACCTTCTGGTTGTTCGATATCTTCATCTGGTTGCTCTTGAACTTCTACATTTTCTGGTTCATCATTTAGATTTGGCAGATTATCTTCATGATGAATTTCAAACTTTGAACTAAGTTATCGGATGATGTTTGTTCCTTAGTGGTTTTGTCCCAAGGCATTGTTGTCTCATCAAAGGTAACATCTCTACTAACAAAACATATTTCTTTTCCTTTCTCAAAAGACCACAACTTGTAACCTTTAACACCTTGAGGATACCTGATAAACATACATTTAACGGCTCGTGGTTCAAGCTTGCCTTGTTTGAAATGAGCGTAGGCTAAGCACCCAAAGGTTCAAAGATAATTTAGTTTTGGCACATGTCCTGTCCTCAATTCATAAGGTGTTTTGAAGTGTAGTGCAGTTGAAAGGATTCTGTTGATCAAATAGCAAGCAGTATACAATGCTTCTCCCCAAAAACTTTTAGGAAGTTTAGAAGTAGATAACACCCTGCTTTGGTAGAACCTATTACTAATGATCAAAGGCTTCATAGTTGTTTGTTTGAAAAAACAATGAAACTCAAAATTATAATTAAGACCCAAGTTCATTATGTTGTTTATTTAGGTGAACACATCGAACAAATAAAACAACATAAAGAAACTTAAATAAAGCATAAAATTATAAAAATTAGGTTAAAATACCATTTTGGTCCCTCAACTTTGGGATTTGTTCCATTTTGGTCCCTAGACTTTCAAATGTTCATTTTTAGTCCCTTGACTTTGTAGTTTGTTCAATTTTGGTCCCTTGACTTTGCTGTTTATCCAATTTTGGTCCCTCGACTTTCAAATTTCCAAATTTAGTCCCTAGACTATCAAAAAAGTTCAAAAATGGTCCTTTCGTCAAACAAATTTTTTTCTCACTCCTAAATTTTTTCTCTCTCTCTCTTCCATCTTTCATCATTTCTCCTTCTAAAAGTTTTATCTCTTTTAAATCCATCTCTCTAATCCTCTTCTCTTCTTTTTTTTCTCTTATTCTCTCCTCAATCCATCTCATCAAATTATTTAACATGAGATATTTTTTCTAAATAATAATTTTCCTACTTTGATTTGTCACTTTTTATTTTCTAAAATTCATAGTCTACCATGGAACAAACAAGAAAAAGAAAGAAAATAAAGAGAAAAAAAAAAAAGAAAAGAAAAGAGGGGAAGAGATAATAATTTTTCTACTATGATTTGTCACTTTTTGTTTTCTAAAATTCATAGTCTACCATGGAACAAAAAAGAAAAAGAAAGAAAATAAAGAAGAAAAAAAGAAAAGAAAAATGGGGAAGAGAGGTGGATTGAAGAGAGGTAAAATTTCTAGAGAGAGAAATTATGAAAGATGAAAGAGAGAAAAAATAATTTAGAAGTGATAACAAATTCATTTGACCAAAGGACAATTTTTGAACTTTTTTTATAGTCTAAGAACCAAATTTGAAAATATTTGAAAGTTGAGGGACCAAAATTGGACAAATAGCAAAGTTGAGGGATCAAAATTGGACATTTAAAAGTTGAGGGACCAAAATTGGACAAACAACAAAGTTGAGGGACTAAAATTGGACATTTGAAAGTCGAGGGACCAAAATGGAACAAACCCCAAAGTCGAGGGACCAAAATGATATTTTAACCTAAAAATTAAATGCAATAAATAAACCATGATCATAGTATGACCCCTAAACCTAGGAAATAACTAATTTTCATGAATTTTCTTTGAGTTTCTATTGGATCTCCATCCTTGAACTCCTTGAATTCTTTATTTGATTACATAATTTTGGAATTTAAAAATTACTGAAATCTAAATAACTGAAATTTAAATTACAAAAAAAAACTTAACAATGCGCAGGTCATATTTAATAAAAATCGATCCTAATTGGGCCATACTAATCACCACACACATAATAATATCAAATATTATAAAAGTATGCAAAACAAATGAATAAAGAATTCCATAAACTCTTCCTAATCATTAAACTTAACAGATAAGCCAATTTTCAATTAGGAACAATTAAACAATTTAATATGGAAATAATCTCCATTATTTATTAATTTTCTAAATCAAAAGTTTTTTTTTTAACTAATTAAAATTTTGTTGAGTGCCCTAGCAACAAATTGCTAAAATAGAGTCATATCCAGGGAAACAGTAAACAGTTACATATTTTAGGAAACAATTTTCCAAATTTTATGGATACAAAAAACATTCTAGCTTTTAATATTACTCAAAAGTTAGCCAAAATCAGAAAACAATTTTTCAGATTTTAAGGGAAAATATTACCAAATAATCACAAAATCTTATTTTTCTAATTTAATCATAATTTCTGAAAATTCATTAACTTTTAATTAATTTTCAGAAAAATAAATAAAAATTATTATTTGGAGAAATACTAATTACCGACAATCAACAAATTCTCAATTTGATGTTAATTAATTTTAAATTTTATTAACACTTAACAAAATTTCAGAAAATTAATTAGCATTTCGGTGATTAATAGCCAATAATCAACAAATCTCAATCTGTGATTTAATTTCATTTAGCAAATTAACCCATAAAATATTCTCTACTGTGGGAATCATCAAATTCTAAATTTGTGATTTAATTTAATTTAACAACTAAACCCATAAAATGTTTCTACTGTATTGATCATCAAATTCTCAATTTGTGATTTAATTGTGAATGGGAATTAAATTCTTAATTTACAACATTAAAAACAATAACTATATAACATTATGCATTCTGCTCTGATACCACTGTAGGAAATTATGGATGCAAAAAGCGGAATTTCAGGAAACAATTTCCTAACATCTATCACAAAATCGCATGCATAATAATTATATGAATTAAATAGGAAGTAAAGAATTACAACCTTTGATGCATGATTGCCAAGCAAGTGCTGCTGCCAGGAGATGTTAGGACTCCAACTACAACCTCTCCAATTAGTCCACCAGCAATGGAATGATCCCACGTATGCTAGTACGAAAGCGAGGGAACTGTTTCCCTCTCTTAATTTTATTGGGATGTGGAGGCACAATAAGAAAATGAGGTTAGGGTTTTTCTATCTGATGGAAAAATCAATCTGTCGTATCATTTCTCTTGACCTATATATATTTAGGGTTAGGCCAGTAGAGAAAACCAAAACCCACGTACTCTTAATTGCAATTCAATATAAAATCTTTTGGGCTTTATATTTAGTTCAGCCCATTGCTTTATGTGTGATCGCTTAGGAATTAGATATTTTAGTTATTAGCCCAATCTAATTAGTCTAATTATAATAATTATTCTCTAGCAAGTAATTATTAATTACTAAAATATACTAATTATTATCTCCATAATAATTCCTATTTATATTTAGTAATTGCTGGGATTTGTCTTAGGACACGAATCCTTCAAAGAATTCTCTTTGCCTTTCTGGAAAAAACTAGGAATGTCCACTACTACCTCTCAAATAGGTCATTATTTAGGCTGATTTATTAAGCATTATATTAAGGGATTAGGAAGTTTTTTGAGCTTTTAGGAGCATTTTGCAAATAAAAGTGTAGAAATCAGCGCGTGTCCAGAAAATAGCATCATTAGTGCATTATGCGAATCAGATACAAATATTATACAATTTTGTGTTAAAAAGCTTTTAAGTGAAGGAAATGTTAATGTTGGAGGAGCGAAACAATGCAGCAGCGATGCACATAGAAGAATCACGCGTTCATAAGGCGGTCGTGCTTGAGAATCACACCAACATGGAAATAAACAGAGAATCAAACAAGCAATTAAAGTGGTGTCCATCAAATAAATTCCAGCGAAAATCAAGAAATCTTACATTAATGAAGATTTTACAGTTCAACTAGGCTTGTCGATCAATTAAATCAACTCTATAAATTGCAAGAAGGAAGCGAAGTTTAGTGAGCTGGTCGGATGGCCAAAGTCTATCCAAGTGAAAAAGGGGTTAAGTCAGATGGTTAGAACCCGATTCATTCGAGAACAAACTGGTGGTGACTGTAGGAGCCGATGGGAAGGAGACTGCACACTTCAAAGCCGTTCCAATTCAATTTTACTATTGTTTTAGGAGTAGTTATAATGATAAACATTTAGTAATTGTGACAAAATTTGTTGATTTAAACTTCTTACTGTGTGTTCATTGTTAAGCTGCGTTATAAGAGTCTTGAATGAATTCTCACTAGTAAAATCAGGCTTATGAGCGTATGTTAAAGAGTTTTACACTACTGCATTTGTTTATATATATATATATATATGCGCTGCTTAGCTACCCACGTATATGACTTGTGGCGAGTCGGAAAGAGGAACTACATGGAGATCCAGTATGCTACTGTAGGTTGAATGCAAATCTTTGCATCATTTAGGGAGTTAGGAATAACTTCACTATTGCTCGCGTTGCCCCATTTTACTATGGAGATCACAGCGGAAGCTGCCCTCCATAAATCACTAAGTGTGGAAGCACTTCTTAGATGAGGGAAGCAAGAAACTTGATAACTAGTCACACGTTCTTAACATCTTCTATAACTGTTTATTTATCTTTACTCACTACATTCATATTTATTTCTAAAAGCATTTGCATATTTTATTTAAGCTTTCAAAATCCAATCAAACACACTTTTACAACCCATTTATTTACTTTTCAGCATAACTCTCGTTTTAATAGTATTACTTTTAGACATCAATCTCTGTGGGATCGATAAAATATATACTTATTACTTGCTACAGTTTCGACCGCGTATACTTGCACTTAAGCGATTCTGAGTCATACTTAGCTTTAAGTTTCTCTGAGTTAATTATTGTGCGATTATATTAACACTCGGAACCGTCACACCAAATTTTTGGCTTTGTTACTGGGGATTGATTATTTAGAATTGATATTATTGGGACGAGAGTAGTTTTTATTGATAAAAGGTTAAACTTGTATTTCAGTGGAACTCAGATTCAAAGTACATATTAACCAGTAGGGAAAAGGTCCCAATACATTAACACATGCAACAATCACAAGAGATGGGATACAATCACATTGCAAATCAGTATTGGAGCAACAACATACAACCACCGCAAACACGACTATATCAACATTCAAGATATGTAGAGGAATTATACACAGATTTCAACATTTCAACATTACACAGATTTCAATATTGGGGGAGATCAAAACAGAAATTTTCAAGGAAAAAATGGTCCACAAGGGGACATAGCATTATTGTAACGGCCCAGGTTTTCATCCCGGTCTTCCAGGTATGCCCTAGGGGTATTTTGGTAATTTGGTCGGGCTATCAGGGCTGTTTATGTCTTTTTCAGTTGTTAAAATTATTGGATGGACTTAAGTAGGATTTTGATGCTTTGTGGATGTGTTTGGGCATGGTGAGATGCAAAAGAAAAATTGAGGAATAAAGGTGTGTTTGTTGGGCTTCAAACTCGGGATGCTAGGAAGCCAGGTGGGTGGAGTGGCCAGTTGAGCCACATGAGGTTCTTGTTACTCTTTCCGCGGCATGTCTTGGTTAGACTTGAGGCCTTGGGGTTTTGGTGCATTTGATTAAAAGAAAGGAAATTAGGTTTGAGTGTCTTCTTCTCCAAAATCCCCTAGCCGCCCAAGCTTCTCTCCCAATCCCCCTTGCCGTGCTCTTCTTCCCAAGCCCCATCGAGCGTCGTCCCGGCCGAGCAGTAGCCCAACCGAGCAGCAGGTCGCAGCGCAAACAGCGACCCTTTGTGTCGCGCCGGATGCTGACCAACCAATGATGGCCGAGTAGCCCAGCGTTATCGCGACTGTCCACACGCCGCCCAGCGCGCCGCAGACGCCCATCGTCGCAGCCCAGCAGCCCGCGCCCGCCGTCCGCGCGCCGTCGCGCGTACTAGACGCCATCGCCCAACCGAGCTCGCTCCCGCACGCCCGCGTTCACCCGTCCGCATCTGCGCGCCTTTGTCTCGCCCACAGCTCGTCCGCGCCAGCGAGCCCTCGCCCGCGCGCAGCTCTGCGCCCCAGCGCCCTTGCCACCCGACACTCACACAGTGCGCAACCCTTACTACGCCCAATGCGCCAGATCTTGCGTCACCGACTGTCCGTCCGCGCGTTAGCCGTGCCGTGTGAGTTGCTCCCGAGCTGACCCTTGTTTATTTTATTATATTTAGGCCTATAGATTGTGATAATTATTGTGTTTGTTAGGTTCTCATTAGCTAGCTCGAGATCGATCGCAGCTTAGGATTCTTGTGTGTAGTTGCCTTCCGACCAGGTAAGGATTTCTTACCAGAGTTGTGTGGGGCCTGCGATATTATATGTGATTGCTGTTTGTATGCTTGTTTGTGTTTATCACCATGTTTAGTGATAGGTGCTCTGTTCTGAATTCCCGACTGGCATGATTTCTTATGTTGTTTCTCATGTTAGTCCATGCTAGGTTGTTCCGTTCTGGCATGCTCGTTATCTGTTCTTGCTTCGTAGTATCATGCTAGGTTCGTTGTATCTATTGAGCACGTATTGGATTGTTTCCTGTATCTGTTTATAGGTTTGCGATATGGTAGGTAGCATCATCCGGGCCAGGATGCATAACGTAACTTGCATACACGGCAGGGACGTACGAGGCGGTACTCCGTCCCTGATCCACCGTTAGGGTTTAGCTAACCCTAACGGCAGGCCCTGCAATCTTAGGTGAGGGTGGCAGACTGTTAAATGCCCCAACGGTCGGGATGATGACATGGCATTGCCTTGTCCCCGACAGTCGGCACGTCCTCAGCTTGTTCGGCCGTAGCCCTTGATTGCCACATGTTAGGGCAAGAACGGCTTCCTGGTGTAAGCCTACCACGACCGGTTCCTTAGCCTCAGGTGCGGTGGTTCAGGCTGACATAGTTCACGTGTCGGTGTCTCACACCCTATGTCGGTGACACCGATCCGATATTTAGTTAGGCATGGTGGTCGGACTCAGGCGGCTTGCCACTAGACCCGGCACCCCCATGGTTTGCGGTAGCATGCGGTGCGCACACACGCTCATTACTGCGCGCCAACCGAGAGCTCCTCGGGATCTTGAGCGATGCACCTTTCGTGTCGACGATGATGGCGGTGAGGCCGAGACTTGTTTCTCGTATAGGATCGTATCATGATGTGGATTATCCGGAGTAAGACCCTGAGATGGCATCCGATGTTTATGTGTGGATTTAAGCTATGTGCTCTCTTCTGTGTTTATATTCATAGCTTGCATACCTTTCTGCTAGATGACCATGTATATCGTATTGTACCCCGGTTGGGGATTCTTACTGAGTAATTCGTTACTCACCCTTATTTTGTGGTTTTCCATAGGTAACCATGGTGCGAGACAAGATGGTTGGAGGAGGAGTTGTGATCATGGAAACTCGTTGTTCGAACTCTGAGTTTATGTCTATGATTCTTTGTGTTTTATTTTCCTCTGAATGTATGTAGTTGGGCACGGAGCCCTAGGTTGTTTTCTCTCGATTGTTTTTTTAGGATTCTAGCAATCGTTTTGTAACTATTGGAAAGTTTTGAATGTTTTAAATAAATCTCTGATCAGAGTGAGTTTTGGAAATGTATTTGTCTTGGAACAGGTGCTTGGACACAGGGACAGGTTTTAGGAATTTTATGTTGACTTTTTCAAATGGTTGGTTGTATGTTTTAGTTTTCAAAGGCCTATTTTAGAACCCCATTCGGGTTGGGTCTTTACAATTATGAAGCATACAAAGGAATCTAAGCATCATGAACCTGGATATTCAATGTATAATCATGAGTAATCTCTGAAGGACACAACTCGAGAAGAAGAAATGCAGCTGGAACGGAAAACAAATGTCGTCTATTTGGCCATATCTCAAATTAATTAATTAATTAATTAATATTTTGATGATAACAAAATTGATCCTATTTACTAACAATTTTTATGTTCTAAGATGTCGACTCGAAATAAGGATTCCAACGCAATGCTCGAAACAAGTTTGAACGAGAAAATCCTGAGACGGTGACGTGGCAACTGGGTGTACATCGTGGACCATTTAGAAGTTGTCATGTAGATAAACTGGGTGTAAATCAACATGCATTAATAAAGTAGCATCGAAAGCACAGATTCGCATTTTAGCGCTGAATAATAGATAAACCATGTCTAATCAATGCCTTTAGGAGGATATTTCGTAGCAGCGCGGGAGAGGATAATAATGCGAACACTGACCAGATGGCTCGTAAAGATGCGTAAACCAAAAAGGAAAAAAACAAGTTCGAAAAAGAGCATGTCAACAAGGAAAGAATCGAAGAATCAATCATGCAATTAAGACGACATCAATCAAATAAATCCCGATGGAAATCATGGAATCCTGCATTTATGAAGATTTACACAGATCACCTCAACTTGTCGATCAAAGAACCCAAGTCTTTAAATTCAAAATCAAAAAGCTGAGATCGATGAACTGGTCGGTTGGCCATGTGCTGATCGTCGAAGCGCGAGAAACAAAGTGGTGATGCGTGGAAACTGCTGACAAGGGGACTACACATAATTAGCCGTACCAATTCCATTTATTTCTTTTTTTCAGTAAGTAGTTTACAGTATTGAACATTTCATAGTCATAATAAAATCGTCTGATTTAAACATCTATCTTATGTTTATTGTTGTGACTGTGTTATAGGAGTGCATGTTAGTTACTTATGATTAAAACATGTTAATAGTGTAGGTCACAGATTGTTACACTGCTGCATATTTAACTCTACATCAAGCGTTGATTAGCTACACACGCATGTACCTTGTGGTGAATCGGAAGAGAATCTGCATGTTGACCCAGAATGCTACTTTAGGTTAAGTGAACGTCTATTCCCTATTCAGGGAGTTAGGGATAACCTCACTAATGCTTACGTTGCCCTATGCTAAGTATGGTTCTCAGCGAAAGCTGGCTCGACCATAAATCATTAGTTACAGAAGTAAAAATTGTTAGGGAAGTAATGCAGTTTGTGGCTAGTCCGCGTGCATAGAATCTTTTAGGATTATTTAGTCGGCATTACTCATTGCATGCATTAGTATTTTATTTTCAGTATTTCAGTATTTTTTTTTATAAAACAAAACCATTCAACTCAACAACATATGCTTCTTTACTTTTCTGCATGACTCTAACTTAAACGATATTAGCTATAGACATAAATCTCTGTGGGATCGAAAAATTTTATATACTTGCTACTAGCTGCAATTCCCTACTGCGTATACTTGCGCGTAAGTGATTTTGAGTGTACTTAGTATGAGTCTACTTAGAATTAATTACTATTTAGTATATTAGCATTGGAATCGCAACTAGACCGGTCAAGTTTTTGGCGCCGCTATTGGGGATTGATTATTTAGAGTTATTATATTTAGGAAAGAGTAGTTTTTATTGCCTAAAGGTTGAATCCTTGAATTTCAGGAAACTTAGAGTTCAGAATAATTCAATCGACAGGGAAACGAGTCCCAAAACAAATCATCACCACATCCACAAGCATCAAATGGAATCTAACCAGTTTACAAATCAACAATGGACGCAATATTACATTCCGCGGCAAACATATTAGCAACAAGGCTACGCAGAGGAGATAAGCATGACACAACTTCGTTCAGCGGAGCATTATCAGTCGTAATATTGGGGAGATCAAAGCAGGCTTTATCAACATCAAATCGATCCATGTGGAGATGTCAACAACTGGGGATATACATGGGACACTATGAGTCATGAACCTAGGGGCTTCATGAATACTCGTGGGTATTCTCTAGAGGACACAACTCCTGAGGAAGAAGAGCAGCTAAGAAGAACAGAGTGGTTGAGGGACAATGGTATTATATCAGAACATCAAGAGCCCCATTCTAAGAATCAATACTCTCTTAGAGAACCAATAGAAAATTATGCTGCAAGCAGCATACGAGTGGAAGAGTCATATCTAGAGGCCGATGTACTCAATGAAGCAACAACACTGGATTTTCTATAGGAGAAAGAAATCTCATTGGAGAATTTCTGATTAGCTACAATAGCAAGAGAGAAAGAGGCTAAGGAACTACAGCTTGCAGCAGAGATAGAAAGAGAGCAGAAGCGACGCTATCAGGAACAAATGGAAGCATAGGCAAGGTTTACCAACCCTGCAACGCTAGAGGTGGACGAAGCAGAATGTGTTATGGGTGACAACGAAGGAAGCTCCAGGGTTGATATCGAGCATAACTCAGATGATGAGAGTATAACTGGAGATGAAAACTGCCAACAAAAGGGCATGGAAGATGATGAACCTGCTGATCCAACAAATGAAAATTCACAACAACCTGAAAAGGGAGATGCAAATTCAATCATTCTGTAGGGAGAAGAAAAGAACATGGAGAATCACATGCCACTAGCAATCGTACATGAGTTTCTCTCGTTTACAAAAGATGATGAATCACAAGAATTAATTTGTCAAAACAATGACACTTGGGCAATTCAACTAAGCTATAGTACAAAACAGTGTACCCTATCGACGCTGTGCTTGATAGGAAGTCTACGCACAAAGGCGCATGGAGAAGAAAGGCAAGAGAAAGTGACAAAATATGGTGTCGCCGCTGAAATCCTTATATGCCCAAAACAAAGATGAACTATGCCAGATGGAATTAGCGTAAAATTTCCGCCCTGAATCACTCAACAACATTCCTAGAATGCAAAATTCCAGTATTTCTGACTTTGTGCAAAATATTTAATTGCTTCAAATAAGGTTGATTTATGATATTTTCCTTAATTTTTATTTCGTAATTTTAGGTAGTATTCCTTTTGTTGCAATTTCCTTGTTATTATTCTTTTTATTATCTTAAGAAAGCATTGGACCGAATATTGTTTTACTTGCAAATTGATTACCTTCCTTGTATGAGGATTCCAAATTTAACTTTCCACCCCTATATAAACCCTGTGTGAGGAGGAGTCGATCATTGCATTCTATCTTTAACCTTCAACCCATCAGTTCCCCTCAAATTGGCCTCGGTCCATAAGGTGTCTGATACAGTAACTGGAGGTAAAAAGGGTAATGAACGTCAAAAGTCTCAGGAAACACCACCGCCTAGACGGAGAACTAGAAGGGTGTTAGTGGGGGAACTAGGAGTAGATATGGAAGGAAGTTCACACCAACAACAAACAAGAAGTGGAAAGATCTTTGAAAAAATAAGGGAGAGGAAGGACACTTCTGTCTCCTTTATTACACTGAATAGTGATAAGGAGACTCTAGAAGAATCGCCGCACTGGGAACAAACGGACAAGAAGACCTACCCTAAACAAGAAGGAATGGAGTCGGAGGAAGAAAAATATGAATCAATAAAAGAAGACCTAGAGAAGGTTGACCCGTACGAGGACAAAGAGAATGGAGACCCCAGCAAGGTCGTAATAACAACAGACAAGGAATTGCATCACCCAAAATTCAGTAGCATTCGCATTAAATCTATGGGGAATTAAGGGCAAAAGCAATTTCCGGCGGTTCAACAGTCAGTACCAACCCTGGAGATAGGAGTCAGGGTGATAACTCTCAAGAATTGAGAGTTATAGTAGGTAAAAAGAATATATTTTTATAAGAATTTGCTAATATTTAATTAATTTAATATTGAATTTCACCTCATCATACCAAAATTGTGCTTAAGCGAAACATCATTTAGTTTTCTGATTAGAATGAATTGTATAGGTTTGCTGTAGTGAAATATGCTTGAATGTTTGCAAAGTTGTATGTGTTAAAAAGAATTGATATTTTCTAGTTTTTCTGTAGCATTCCTGATGGAGCGAAGCGAAATTCACACAAGAAGAAGTTCGCCAAAATGAACACCAGCACACCAAGCGTGCCTTAAAGATACCCAACACAGCAGCAGGGCTTGAAGAATTGCCAAAAGCTTCACCAAAGCGAAGTGCTTTGCGAAAGAAGATGCTTATGAAGATAGCGATGCTAAAGATGCTCTGACAACCAACAATACGGATCGTGGAGTAGAAATGTCAGAATAAAGAAGTCTTTCAACTGAAAAGCGATTGCAGAGCAGCTTAAACATTTTCAGGATCTTGGAGCAGGCTTTGCATTTGAAGCTGGAGTATAAATAGATGTCTTCTCCTTCAGAGCAAAGGATCACCCATTCTAGGGTCGATCACCCCTTTCTTAGAGAGTTTTTCGTCAAGCTAATTCCGATCAACATTCTTTAGTTTAGCTGTAGTTTAGTTGTTTTTCTCGCATTTCTTTCTATTGCTTTCATTTATGTAACACCCTAAATGTTAACATATATATATATATATATATATATATATATATATATATATTTAATTATATAATGGGGATAAATTAAAGTTTCATTTGTAATAATTATTAAAGTGAAGCTAAGTATGGTTATTTTAATTGAGGTTAAAAATCACATACTACTTATAGCTACCATTTATAGTGTTTTTAAAACTTCTATGGTGTTGACTAAAAGAGAAGAAGAAACTAATATATTAAAAAGGGAAGGTTTTTTTTATTATTATTTTCTTCGTAGTTTCCGGGAGCTAGAGAAGTCCGATCGCAAATTTGAGATCTGTTCCATGACCCTGAGCTCGAGATCTTTCCAATGAGGTATGACCTGCCCCGTTCCGTGATGACACGCCGCCGCCGGCCACCACACGCCGCCATCGGCCGCCACCGTGCTCTAACAAGGCGTTTCTGGGCAGTAGCTTCCCCTCTTTCAAGTGATGTTAACCCCCTTTGTGGCTCATTTAGATTGTCCCTAACGAGCGTCGCGACGTTGTTTTATGTTTAGGTGCTCTCGGGTTCATCATTCGAGTCATCGTTTAGCTCGTTGGTTATCGTGGTGTTTCGGTCGCGTCGTCGGGAAGGTAAGAAACTTCATTATGATTCGGGTTTTTGGTTTAAGGCATGTGAATAGTGGCATGATAGAATTTACGATAATTGAATGTTGGATGACTTGTCTCATGTATGCTTTGGTGTTGTTATTCACTGTATGGACCTATAACTACTCGTGGTAGCACGAAATCATTTATAGCTCGTAAATTGTTACATCTTTGTTGTTGTATATCTTGTGATCGTATCATCATTTCCCAATTGGTATATTTGCTCGTATATGTGATGAACTACTTATCTGTTTAACCTGTTGATTGAATGAATTGCCTTGGGTTATGCATGTTCTATGTTGTTGACTTCATCCATGTTTGACTGTATACATGCTACCATGATTATGCTCGATTTCTCTAATCGCTACCTAAAGGGTTGTCCGTATGTTGTTTTGGCATTAGAATAGCTAGGTCTGGTTACTGAGGAGTAGCTAGCTCACACATTTTAGGGCTCGAGATTGCATGATCGATATCTTGTTGTTGTTATGACTCGCTAGTGCCCCTTAGGAACCGAGCAGGGATATGGATCTCGGGTGGGCCGGGTGCACTCGCCTAGGTTAGGCTAGATCTCGTGTGACTCTAGTGCTAGTTTTTATCTCTTTGTGTGTATTCGTGGAACCTCATATTCTTTGTGCATGGTTCCACCAGGTTACCTTCCCAGTACATTGGAGGGGGGTTCGGTCATGCCGTGCTTGTCCCTGAGACTACTGAAAGAGGCCACTGAGACAAATGAAGGCAAGGAGGAATGCCTGTCGGTGATCCTGCATGCATTAGTGTGGATGTTGTCTGTAAGTAGGTCGGTTTTCTCGCATGCTAGGGGTTAGCAGTTGGCGCCCCAAGCCCGAGGTTTAGGAACTCTACAGTTTCCTCACTCGTGGCTCTCCCTAACAAGGTTAAGTGATGTTGACTCGGTATTGTGTATGCCCTAGCTGACACGACTCGTGTGTCGTTGTCCAGACCCGAGGTTTAGGGATGTTGTGTATTCCTCTCACTCGTGGTCCTCCCCGACAGGGTCGGGTGATTCTCTTGGCATTGTGTATGCCCTTGCTGACACGACTCGTGTGTCGTTGTCCCGACCCGAGCTGTAGGGATGCTGTGTGTTCCCCTTACTCGTGGTCTTCCCCGATAGGGTCGAGTGACTTATTGGTGGGTCCCTAGCGAGGGCCAATCTACCTCGAGACATTAGAGTAGGTCTTAGCAAGCACAGCGTTATGAGTCCCTGGCAGAGGTCAGGCTAACCGAGGCATTCCTCCGCTGGTGCACTTTGGCGGGTCTCTGACAGAGATCAGGCGACCCCCGAGACAATTGTGATTTCCTCTTAGGACACGGTATGGGACTTGGCCGACCTGAGGTTTGTGGAACTTGTGTGTTCTCCTCACTCGGGGTCTTTGCTCAAACCTTGGTCAGATGATTGCTCAACATTTAACTGTAACTTTCTCACGACTTGCACGCCGTTGTTTGACATTGTTTGCTCTTTACCGGCCTGAGGGTCGGCCATGCATGAGTGAGGCATTTAACCTCAATTGTCGTATCTTCTAACTTGTTTCTGTTTACATGCTTAACCTCGTGGTGGGGATCCTTACTGGGTATATTTCGATATCCTCACCCCTTACATTTTCAGGTACTAATCCATTTCGAGGTTGCTAGGCTGGAAGCTGGATCGATCATGGACACGGTGTCGACATTTTCTCTCCGCATTGTTTACTACTGTTTGAACCATATGTTTTATGTTTTAAACTCTTTTGAACCGTATTTGTTTTGAACTATCGATATCCCGAACTGTGTTTGTATGTTTTCGAACTATTAGCACCGTTTTCATGTTTTATGAGGTTTTGTTGGAAAAACGCATGTGATTAGTAAATTGGTTTTAAGGATTTTAATATGCATGCACCCGTAACACCCCATTAGAGTATTTTTGAAAGTCGGGTCATTATAAGTTGGTATAAAAGCTCAGAGTCATAGATTTTGTAGACTTGTTTACGAGGTAAACGGTGTGTCCATGATCATCAGCAGACTAGTGGCCACCAGGTATGTGAAGTAGGGTAAAGTAAGAAACATGTTTTAGTTCTGAAAGTGTTTTTGGGTTGTCTTTTGTATCGCTTGATTGTTGGTCCTGATTAGGATCCTTTTTGTGTTCGATTTTAGCTTCGTGATCTCTTTTTGTTATGTCTTCTGAGGGAGAGTTACCCAGCGGGGGTACCTTGGTCCGGTGGGACCAAGTCAGGAAAAAGTTTGCAGAGGCCCGCTTCGCCTCTTCAGCTGCCGCACCGAAGACAGGGTCTCCTTTCATCGCTCAGAGGTGGGAGGTCCAGACCGTCACCACATACACACATGAGACCATAGTCCAACCCCTTTCAACATCCGATCCGAGCTTAGTAGGGGGTCCGCATGGACTGTACTCTCAGCTATATGTGTCTCGCACCTCTACTGTGCAGTTTTCACATCTGGTGACCGCCAGTGAGTTCGTGGTCATTGGAGATTCAGGCAGTGCAGCCGGGATAGGCAGGAGTCCGAGTCATATCCCAGGGTTCCCCGTTTAAGAGACTACTTTGGTCAGGGGCATCATGGCAGTACAAGAAATAAGTCCCACAGAGATATCTTGGCCAGTCGAGGAGGCATTCTAGGAGAGTAGGTCCCGGCCAACACCAGAGCTAGAGGTCTCGTCGGAGCCATCATCAGAGTTCATCGGAGGAGGTGGCAGAGTGCCATAGGTGCTCGAGAGTTCACTAGGGACCATGTCCGCCCAAGGTAAAAGTGTGTTGTTGGTGTGGTGAGGAGGGCCACTTTGCATTGCGATGTCAGTTGTCGTTTTCCATCGAGGAGTTGGTTATCGTGTTAACAGGTTCCTTGCTCTCTTCGTGCCGTGAATTCTTCTTTTGTTCGACTTTGCGTTCTTTACCTTGTTATGCGTGCTCTTGATCTCTGATCCATGTTACTTAATGTGTTAGTGATTGCATCCTTCTGTTGTATGCATATATATGTTTGTCGTTGATCCATTAACCATGTCATTTGATGAGTCTCTTGATTGAATGGTTTCGTTTCCTTATGCTTGGTAAACGGTTGTAATGTTTTATCTATTTCTTCGGAGTCGTATTACTCTAATTGTTGCATGGGAATCTTACTACGCCTTTTCATTTCATAACGACCGTCTCACTCCGTATTGTTGTTCACCATGATCGTATGATTCTATTTATTATGGATGTTCATATCACTCTGTCTGGTTTGTTCATTGCAATCATATGGTCGTGTTCATTCTGCATGATTGTATCACTTTGTCTTGTTTGTTTATCATAATCTTGTGACCATGTTAATTCTACATGATCGTGTCGCTCCGATCGATATGTTCATTATGGTTATGTTGTGGTATTCGCCCTCATCATGGCTTTAATGCTCTACTGTGTCTTCATGATGGTATTTAGCTCCTTTAGCTCATTATGGCTATACCACTCTTATTGCTTCATAAGGTTTTACTGCTCTGTCTGTTCATCGTGAATGTAGTGTGGTATTTCTTTCCATAATGATTCTATCTTTTGAGTTTTATCATGTTTGTGTTGATGTATTCATTCTTGTCCTGTTTGTATTCGCTCCATATGCTCATCTTGGTTGTGTTGCTCTATTTGGTTTTCATGATCGCATTACTTGGCATGTTCACCATGTTCTTATCGTTGTAGTCATTCTTATCATGATCGTACTACTTTATATGTGTTCTACCATAATTGTACGCTCTGTTCGTTCTCATGGCCGCATGATGCCATTTTTTTAGCATGGTCAAATTACTACAACCACATGTCACCGTGACTATACCACTTTTCCTATTCTTTATGTTTGCATTGTTTGCATTCGCTCATCCTGATTGCATTGTTGTAATTGTTGCATCATGATTTTATGCCTTTAATCGTTCATCATGGGTGTCTGGGGCTCTCGTATTGTATTAGGATTGTGTTGTCTTGCCTGTTCCTTATGATTGTACTGCTCTATTAGTTACTGTGATTGCATTCCACTCTTGGTTCCATATAGTTGTTTTGTTGCTCGTTGTTTTGGGAGTTGGAGTTGGTCAGATACGTGTATCAAACCAGCTACCAGAGTTTGCTAGGTTAGTTTTACCCTGTTCAAGTTTCTTGCCATCTGTGGCATGTAGTGGTTTGTTGATAACCAACTTGTCGTGCTTATCCTTGAGACTACTGGAAGAGGCCACTGGGATAGATGAAGGCGTTGAGGAATGCCTGTCGGTGATCCTGCATGCATTAGTGGGGATGTTGTCTGCAAGCAGGTCGGTCCTCTCGCTTGCTAGGGGTTAGCAATTGGCGCCCCAAGCCCGAGGTTTAGGAACCCTATAGTTTTCCTCACTCGTGGCTCTCCCTAACAGGGTCAGGTTATTTTGACTCGACATTGTGTATGCCCTGGCTGACACGTCTCGTGTGTTGTTGTCCAGACCCGAGGTTTAGGGATGTTGTGTGTTCCCCTCACTCGTGGTCTTCCCGGACAGGGTCGGGTGATTCTCTAGGCATTATGTATGTCCTTGCTGACACGACTCATGTGTCGTTGTCCCGACCCGAGCTTTAGGGATGTTGTGTGTTCCCTTCACTCGTGATCTTCCCCGATAGGGCTGGGTGACTTATTGGTGGGTCCCTAGCGAGGCCAGGCTACCTCGAGACATTAGAGTATGTCTCCGCTAGCACAACGTTATGGGTCCCTGGCAGAGGTCAGGCTACCCGAGGTGCGCCTCTGCTGGTGCACTTTGGCGGGTCCCTGATAGAGGTCAGGCTACCCCCGAGATAATTGTGATTCCCCCTTAGGACACGGTATGGGACGTGCCCGACCGGAGGTTTGGAGAACTTGTGTGTTATCGTCATTTGGTTGCTCAAAATTTAGCTGTAACTTGCTCATGGCTTGCACGCCGTTGTTTGACATTATTTGCTCGTGACCTGTTTGAGGGCCGGCCACCCATAAGCAAGGCATTTAGCTTCAGTTGTCGTATCTTCTAACTTGTTTATGTTTACATGTTTAACCTCATGGTAGGGCTCCTTACTGTGATATTTTGATATACTCACCCCTTACATTTTCAGGTACTGGTCCATTCCGAGGTGGCTAGGCTGAGAGCTAGATCGATCATGGACACGGTGTCAACATTTTCTTTTTACATTGTTTACTACTATTTTAACCATATGTTTTAAGTTTTAAACTCTTTTGAACAGTATTTGTTTTGAACTATCGGGATCCCGAACTCTGTTTGTATGTTTTCGAACTATTAGCACCGTTTTCTTGTTTTATGAGGTTTTGTTGGAAAAACGCATGTGATTAGTAAATTTATTTTGAGGATTTTAATACTGTAACGGCCCAGTTTTCTATCCCGGTTCTCGAGGAGCTTTCGGTTGATTCATGGGTTCTATTTGGGCCGTTAGAGTCATTTGGACCCTTAGGGGCATTTTGGTCTTTTTGCTCCCTAGGCGGGATTTGTGGATTTTCGGGCTTCGAGGCGCCTCCCGCTTTGTTGAGGCTTGTTTGTTGTGGGCTCATGAGTCTCGAGATGTTTGGGTTATTCGTTTGGGAGTTCGGTTGTGATTTGGGTTTTGGGCAAAATGATGGTTGTTTGGGTGTTTCCTTCGGGATTCGAGCCGGGCCTTCAGTATTGGTTTGGGAGGTTGATTTTAGTGAGTTTTGTTGTTTGGAAAGGTTGCTTCAGTCGGGTCTCGAAGGAGGAAGCCGGGAAATGAGATTTAAGGATTTTAAGGATTTTTGGAAAAATTGGAAAATGGATAAATTGGATTTATTTGGATAAGGTTGGAATTTAAATAAAAGAGAAAAAGAAAAGAAAAAAAGGAAAAAATCCATTTTTCCCCCATTTTTCCCCTTTCTCTCTCCTCCAGCCCGAGCTCCCCCTTGGCCCTCCTCCTCCTCGGCGCCCGGCTCGCCCCACAACCTCCCTCCCACCCGAGCCCTGGCCGCCCGAGCTCGCCCCAGCTCGCTCGCGTGCGCGTCGAGCTCAGCCACTGCCGCCAAGCCCGCGTCGCCCGAGCCTGCGTCGCCCGATCCGCCTCACCCAGTCCGTGTCGCGCCAGCATCAGGCCGAAGCCGCATGACAAGCGTCGCTGCCAGCCTCGCCGCGATAAAGCCGTGCGGATCGAGCGCCCCGAGCCCGTCGCGTCCTCAGAGCGCCTCGTGTCGCTTCGCGCCCGTGCGCGCCGTCCCCTATGCTTGCCGAGCTCGCGCCCGCGCGCCGTCCAATCGTGCCGAGCAGCGCGCGCCTCGCCTCGCCTGGTCGGCTCGCCCTCGCGCAGATTTCGCGCGCCCCAGCGTGCCTCTCCGCCCGTGTCCGAGCCCCAGCGCGCCCGATGCAGGGCCCACCGACCTACGCCTGCCGCCGGACACCGCTTGTGTGTGTTGGTTTGGCCCGAGCCTTGTGGCTTCTCGGATGGTATTTCCCGAGTCTTTTCTTCGTTGGGCCCCGATTTGTTGGTCTGGTTGGTTGTTGATTTATTGGGTCGCTTATGTATTTGATTTGGGTGTTTTGTTTGATAGGTCGTTTCGGGATCGTCTAGAGGCTCAAGGATTCGCTCGTAGATTTATTATAATTATTGTTTTTCTCGCTTGTTCCGGTGTAGGATTTCTTACCGTGGTTGTGTGGACCTCGCGATATATCTCGATATGCCTTGCTTGTTTGCTTGATTGTTATGAGCATGTTAGAGATAGAGCAGCTTTGATTGAATTCTTGCTAGCATGTTTGCCTCGATTTTACATGTTAGTGCCATGCTAGGTTTGTTCTCACAAAGATGCTTGTGATTCCCGCTAAGTTGTAGTATCATGCTAGGTAATGTGATTTATGTCACATTGCTTGCTAGCCAGAATCATTGATTTTTGCTCAGACTCTTAGATAGAGTTGTAGGGTTTGTCATCATCCGAGGCCGAGCGGACAAAACGTACTTTGTCCCTAGTAGCTCAGTGTCGGGAGTAAAGTGTGCGTAACATAACGTATCTTGCTACCCCAGGACCCGCCCGGTTGTGGACTTAGCTACCCACTCGGCCAAAGCCTAGTTTGTAGCTCTGCTAGAGCGGAACCCCGCCAACGGTGTAAGCCTACCTTGGCCGGTTCTTAGCTTCGTGTCGGTGGATCAGCCGCAAAGATGAGCGCCGAGGGCCTCGCGCTCATCGTGATCGGTGACACCGCTTCGAGTCATAGGCATGCGTACACGCCCGCGTAGTTTGCCCTTAGGCCCCGCATTTACGCCGGTTTGAGAGAGCATGCGGTGTGCGCGCACACGCCAGCGTTAGTTGCCGCTTCGAGAGCTCCCCGGCTAATGTTCGTGAGTACACCATTCCTTCCGATTTTAGAGCCGCACTTGGGTACTCTCCGATAGTCCGGATGTATAGCGAGGGTAAGAGGCCCTTGAGGACACCCATTGGGATTGGCTTTTGAGCTAATCAATTGGTCGAGGAGAAAGACCCTCGAGGGTGTCGGACATCTTGGGATCGGTTTTTGAGTCGATCAAATGGCCGAGGAGAAAGACCCTCGGAGATGTCCCGGATTGGTTATGAGAACCAATCATTAGGCCTAAGTAGGAGACTTCCAATGATTCCGGAAGTAGGAGACTTCCGATGGTTCCAGATCTTTCCTTATGAGCTCGTTGAGCTATAATGCATGTTGATGGTCGCTTGCTTGCATGTTGAGGTGCTAGATGACGGATGTATCGTATTGTACCCTGGTTGGGATTCTTATTGAGTATCTTTATACTCACCCTTATTTATCATTCAGGTAACTTGGGACAACACCAGGATGGCTAGCGGAGGGAGCTGATTGATCATGGGGAGCCGCCGGCACTCTGTCATTTATTGTTGCATTGTTTATTCAAAGATGTAGATGGACAGAGTCCTAGGGGAACATTGTTTAAAAAGTTGTTTAAATTGTATTGTATGATTTTATAAATACTGGCCAGGTGGTTTTACTTCGTTGGATGGTTTAAATGAAAACTGTGGTTTATGTTTTAAGGGTTCCCCCTTCTCATATGTTTTGAATGGTTTTTAAATATGAGCACTAAACCGCTTGTTATCATATTTAACTTGCATGTTGAGTGAGAACCCCAGTTTAGGACCATGTTTTAGGTCGGGTTCGTCACAAATACGCATGCACCCGTAACACCCCATTAGAGTATTTTAGGAAGTCGGGTCGTTACAGTTTACTTTTGTCGTAGCACTAGTTTTAGTGAACATTGTTATTTGGCATTTTTAATGAAGATGAACTATTGCTTTTACTTTGCTTTGCTTTTATTTATCGTTATGAGTAGCTATGTTCATCATTGGAAGGAAGTAGGCAAGTAGGAGAAGTTCACCTAAGCGAAGCTTTAGCTAAATGTCGAACTATTATGCATGTTGTGTTAATTTGAAATAAATTTTGTTTGATCCACTGTGTGTATGTCTTTATTTCGCTTCGAGAGATTAGAAATAGAGTGATCTTGCATGTATAACACTAGGTCTGCCAAGTTTGCTTAGAGATAAGTTTACTTGCATCTAAAATGAACGCTTAGAGATAAGGTTCACCTAGTGTTGTTTTGCTTAGTTTTAGCCTTGTTTGAGTTCGAGAGGACCAAGCCAAGAGCTCGAGAGAGCCAGCTTCTAAAACTCGAGAGAGTTAAAGAGAAAGCCATTAGTTGTTGCTTCTTAGCTTTACATAGTTTCGCTGAAGCTAAACTCACCGAAAATGTCTTTTTCCGTTCCGATGTATTTCATTTAGTTCGATTTACTTTCCGTTTAGTTCACTTAGCTTAATTTCAGCACAACAATTTCACTCGTTACTTTAACTCTCTTGATTTCGCTTAAACATAACACTAATCACTAATCCCTGTGGAGATGACCTTTACTTACATTAAAACTTGCTACAACAAAAACTGTGTATACTTGCACAACCTTTGGGGATCACACACGCATTCCGCTTGAACTGAAGTAGAGATTTCGCTTTGGCAACATCTGGAACAAGCCATGTCAGCATTCTTCTATAGTTATTATTTTCTTTAAAAATGTGTGTTTGAAACCGAACCACCACAGGGAAGGTGCAATGTTTGAATCTATCAACGCTGAAAAGAAATTTATTGGATTGAAGAATAAATTATTTAAAAAAGAATTGGAACTGATTATATCAGATGATATTAGGATCTTGATTCATCGATGGGGATGGCTGAAATATTTCTTCCCCGTAATGGATGCAAGAACAGATTGGGTATGCCAATTCTACTCGAATTTTAACGAAGAAATACCATTATTCTCACGAGTAAATGGTCAGCTTGTTGACTGCAGAGCAGCCACATGGAACAAGGCATTGGCAGCATCTAATGCTCCTACATCATTCTTTCTACAACTGATTAACTCTCCTACTGCAGAACAAATGAGAAAAGGCCTATCAATAATAGGAATAATGGGAGCAGAATGGAACGACCCAATGTCAATACAAAGACACATGATTCTGAAAGATCTGCAAGAATGGTTGAGAACTATAAATATAGTGTTACTACCATTGGCGAAAAAAACACTAATCCGAAAAGATCGAGCAATGCTACTGGTTGCAATACAACTCGGGGTACGCTTAAATATGGGAAAAATCTTAGAGATTCAAATGCAGAAATGTGCGGGTGAAGAGCAAAATCACCATATACTATCCTTTTCGAAATCGCTTAGCTATGTGCAGACCAAGGTATCCACCCGCATCTATGCGACAAAACTTTGAGCGTATTCCTGTTGAAGGAAGATATAGAAATGGAGAGTAAAGGAAGCAGAGATGCGACAACCACAACCGGACTGGAAGAAAGAATAGCAAAGCTCGAGGAAATTACATAGAAACACCTTAAGTATGCAAAAGAGAAAGATGAGCTTTTACAAGCTGCCAAGGCCCTTCAAGAATACTCCGAATGGCATGATTTTCCAAAACACATGGAGCAGTCGGAGCATGCCAAGGGTAAGGGAAAGAAAATCTAGATGGAAGTCTCGCTCTCTTCTTTATGCTTTCTACACATTATTTCCTTTCACATGCATTTCATGTTTAGTTTTTGGTAGAACCATGCATCTAGGACGCAAGTTATTTGACTTCACTTAATATCTATAAAATTAGCAATTCTTCTTTTAAAAGTCTAGTAAACACTATTATTGCAATACTAAGTCTGGCAGAAATACTATTTCAAATGGAAGAATTCTTAAGCTCCCTTATATTCAAACCTAGCATTACAATAATCTTTAGCATAAATGACAGAAAGAACCAAAAATTTGCAAGGAAGCCTAAAAACTCACAATAACGTAGAAGAAATCACATTAAAATAGCCAAGTTGGGGGATCTAAGCCTCACCTTCATTGAGGACAATGAAGATTTCAAGTTTGGGGTTGATGGCAGCCCGAGAAAAAAGAAATCAACGTACTCTGGCAAAAATAAGAAGGTCTAACAGGCATATGAGCCCAAGGATACCTACAATATTCTGTTGTCTACATTAGCACAAGCTGAAAATTCTTTTGCTTAGATAGATTGCTTGATGCTCAAGTTATTTAGACTAAGAACTATAGAATTTAATAGATATGAGTGCAACTTGCGAGGAATGCGAAAAGAATATAGAATCCTCAATGGACACAAGGATCAGAAAAGATACCTTCGCAGAGTAAGTTGGCCAAACTTTGGACTATAATCGATTGCAATACACTAGGTTGAGTAACAAGGAGTAGTTGTGATGAGGAACAATCTGACAGTCATGGTAAAGAAGATTTTAAGGTTAACCCCGAATCTTTTGGAAGGTTTGAAAACTGAAAAAGAGAGAGAAGTTCTTGTTGGAAATAAGATATGTGATAAGAAGTTGCGGAAGTAGACTGGAAGAGTAGAATTGCTAAATTAACTAAAATAAGCTAGCTAGGCAGTTAAGCATTACTTGAGGACAAGCAATGATGTAAGTTTGGGGGTGTGATAACTCGCAAATAGAGCGTATTTTAGGCTATCTTAGTGTGCTTTATTTAGAGAAAGAAGAGAGAAAACAAGCATTCATAGAAGAAAAGTGAAGAATTAGCTTAGAAAATCAGCATGCATTCATAAAGTAGCATCGGAAGCACGATTCGCATTTTAGCGCTAAATTATAGACAAATCGTGTCTAATCAATACTTTTAGCTGGATATTCCGTAGCAGCGCGGGAGAGGATAACAATGCGAACGATGACCAGATGGCGCGTAAAGACGCGTAAACCAAAAAGGAAAAAAACACGTTTGAAAAAGAGCACGTCAACTAGGAAGGAATCGAAGAATCAATCATGCAATTAAGATGGCATCAATTAAATAAATCCTTATGGAAATAATGGGATCCTGCATTTATGAAGATATGCGTAGCTCACTTTAACTTGCCGAACAAGGAATCCAACTCCATAAAGACCAAATCAAATAGCTGAGATCGATGAACTAGTCGATTGGCCATGAGCCGATCATCAAAGCGCGAGAAGAAAATGGTAATGTGTAGAAACAGCTGACGAGGGGACTACACATAATCAGCCATGCCAATTCTATTTATTGTTTTTTTTCATTAGGAGTAGTTTATAGTATTGAACATTTTATAGTCGTAATAAAATCGTCTGATTTAAACCTCTATCTTATGTTTATTGTTGTGACTTGCATTATAGGAGTGCATGTTAGTTACTTATGATCAAAACATGTTAATAGCATAGGTTAGAGATTGTTACACTACTACATATTTAACTCTATATACATGCATTGATTAGCTACCCATGCATGTACCTTGTGGTGAACCGGAAAGGAATCTACATGCTGACCCAGTATGCTACTTTAGGTTAAGTGAACGTCTATTCACTATTCAGAGAGTTAGGGATAACCACACTAATGCTTATGTTGCCCTGTGCTAAGTATGGAGTTCTCAGCAGAAGCTGGCTCGACCATAAATCATTAGTTATGAAAGTAACAATTGTTAGGGAAGTAAGGCAGTGAGTGGCTAGTCCGCGCGTTTAGCATCTTTTAAGATTATTTAGTTGGCATTACTCATTGCATGCATTAGTATTTATTTTTCCATATTTCAGTATTTTTTTTTATAAAACAAAACCACTCAACTCAACAACATATGTTGATTTATTTTTCTGCATGACTCTAACTTAAACAATATTAGCTCTAGACATTAATCTCTGTGGGATCGATAAATTTTATATACTTGCTACTAGCTGCAATTCCCGACCGTGTATACTTGCGTGTAAGTGATTCCGAGTGTACTTAGTATGAGTCTACTTAGAATTAATTACTATTTAGTATATTAGCATTGGAATCGCAACCAGATCGATCAATCGAAATTGCTCTTGAACTCGTAAAAGGAGTAGTGTACGATTGGACTCTAATCCGTGGAAAGAGTTGAGTAAAGAGGTTATTCAAAATCCCAAGAGGCACTTAAGTAGTGGAGTAGGCTTACCAAACCACTATAAATCACGGTCTCATCTTCTCTAACTTCTTTCTATTTACTTCTGAAATAATATGTAGTATTGTGTTTCATACTTTAATTTATACTTAATAATCATTGCATTAAATCAAATTGGTTTTACACAATCTTGATCAATTTTGTGTGTTGCATTATTGTTGTTTTTTAATCACTTGTAAAAAGTTTGATATTTTGATTGTCTTAGAACTAATTTAGGAAAATTTGAGTAAAACCCTATTCATCCCCATAGGGTTGTCATACTGATCAAACATTTGGTATTAGAGCCAAGTTGCTTTTTTAGATCTTTAATATAAACTTTATTGTTTGAGCTTTTTTGCAAACCTTGTAGCAAGTGGTATTAATGATGGACAATCATCCTCTAGGCCTCCTTACTTTTATCGATCAAATTATGGTTATTGGAAAGTTAGAATGATGATATATTTGAAATTCATTGACTATAAGTTATGGTTTAATGTTATTAAAGGTCCTTATATTCCCATGAAAAAGGTTGATGAGAAAGATTTGCCTAAATTAGAAGATGAATGTGATGAAAATAAATTAAAAGGCTTGCTATTAATGCTAGAACAATGAACTATTAGTATTGTGCTTTAAGTTGTGATGAATTCAATAGAGTATCTATGTGTTCTTCGGCAAAAGAATATTTTTGAGGTGACATATGAAGGAACAAGTCAAGTTAAAGAAACCAAAATTAGAATGTTTGTTCATAATTATGAATTGTTCAAGATGAATGAGATAAATCTATTACCAAAATGTTTACTAGATTTACTAAAATAAAAAATTCTTTGAAGGGTCTTGGAAAAGAATATAGTACATAAAAAAATGTTAGTAAAATTCTTAGGGGTCTACCCAAGAATTTGGAAGCAAAGGTGAAGGCAATACAAGAAGCAAAGGATCTCACCAAACTCTGTTTGGAGGAACTTATTGGTTCTCTCATGACACATGAGATTAACATAAAAGAGAACACGGAAGATGTGTCCAAGAAGAAGAAGAGTATTACTTTAAAGTCTATCACCTTGGAAGTTGACTCCGAAGATGAAGATGTTCTTGATGAAGATGATATTGCATATTTCTCACGTAAGTATACAAACTTTATTAAGAGGTAGAAACAATTAAAAAAGGACATTTCCAACCAAAGAGAATAAAAAAGAGAAAAGAGTAAGAAGGATAAGGTAATATGTTATGAATGCAAGAAACTGGGTCATATAAGAACGTATTGTCCTCTCCTTAAATCATCCAAGAAATTCAAGAAGAAAGAAATGGAGGCTATGTGGGATGATAGTGATGAAAGTGAAAGTGGAAGCGATGAAGAAGTAGCAAATTCTGCTTCATGGCTCATAGTGACAAGGGTAATGAACAAGATGATGATGTAACTCTAGAATCCCCTTATTATGATGATTTGTTTGAAACTTTTGAAAATATGCAAAATGACTTAGAAAAGCTTGGTTCCCAGTATAATGTGCTTAGAAAGAAATATAATACTCTTACTAGTGAGAATAAGTCTTTACTTGATGAAATTGCTAGCTTAAAATTGAATGAGCATGATGTTGTGAAAATTGATGAAATAAATGTCTCTTGTGATGAACATGCTTTGAATTGTGATGAGAAAAATGTCTTACTTGATAAAGTTAGATTTCTTGAGCAAGATAGTTTTGAAAAAGATAATTTGATTAAGTTGCTCAAAGGAAAGAAATTAAATGTTTTGCAAGAACTTGATAGGGCTAATGAGTCTATTAAAAAGTTAACCATAGGTGCCCAAAGATTGGATAAAATAATTGAAGTAGGCAAGTCTTATGGTGAGAAAAGAGGTGTAGGCTATATTGATGAAGTTTCTACTCCTTCAACTTCTAAATCTACTTTTGTTAAAGCATCTCCTCTTGTATCCAAGCTTAATATGCCTAAACTTGTGTCCAAGCATGATAAATCTAGCTTTTTGCCTATATGTAATTATTGTGGTGTTAAAGGTCATATAAGACTTGAGTGTTTTAAATTAAAATATGCTCATACTATTTCAAGAAGAAAATTTTCTCAAAAAGAAAAGTTTCACAATGCTCCAAGAAATAATTTCTCAAACAAAAATAGAGTAAATAATTTTATTATAAGAGACAAATCATTGCATAATGTTGTTTGTTTTTCATGTGGCAAGTATGGACGTAAATCTTATTCTTGTTACTTGTCTAAATCAAATGTGGTAAATGTGGATGCAAAAGTAAAATGGATTCCAAAGTTAAAAATTGCTAACCTTCTAGGACCCAAACAAGTATGGGTACCAAAGGATCAAACTTGAATATTTTTGTTTGTAGGATTGTTTGAAAGCCTCCAAGAAAAATAAATGGTATTTAGATAGTGGTTGCTCAAGGCACATGACAGGAGACCAATCCAAGTTTGTCTATCTTTTAAAACAAGATGGAGGCTTGGTAACTTTTGGTGACAACAAGAAAGGTAAATTAATTGGTAAGGGTAGTATAGGTAATGTACTTTGGATGGTTAATAAATAAGGTGAAGGAGGTGAAGGAGAAGAAAGAAAGAACTCTTTCAGGAGTTTACGAGGTGAAGAAAGAAGGTTAAGAATCAATCCGTCAAGAAGTGGTTTGAAGCATGATTTATTTAGTATTATTCAATTATGTGATAAAGGATTTAGAGTTGTGTTTGATAAAAATAATTGCATAATTGAAAATGCTAGTGATGGAAAAGTTTTATTTGATGGAAATATAAATGAAAATGTGTACACTATATATTGATTTGAATGATTGTCCTATTAGTGATAAATGCCTTTCATTTACATAATGATTCTTGGTTATGGCATAGAAGATTGGGGCATGCTAGTATGCACTTAATTTCAAATATTTCTAAAAATTCCTTAGTTAGAGGTCTTCCCAATATTAAATTTGAAAAAGATAAAGTTTATGATGCTTGTCAAATGGATAAGCAAACTAAGCCATCTTTCAAATCTAAAAATGTGATCTCTACATCTAGACCTCTTCAACTACTACGCATGGATTTATTTGACCCTTCTAGAATTTCTAGTTTTCGAGGGAATTATTATGCTTTTGTGATGGTTGATAATTTTTCAAGATATACTTGGGTTTTGATGCTAAAACATAAAGATAATGCTTTGAAAAGTCTTGCTAGTTTTGCAACAAGAGTTCAAAATGAAAAAGAATTTCTTATTTCTAAAATTAGGAGTGATCATGGAAGAGAATTTGATAGCATTTGTAAAGACCCGACCCGAAAGAGGTTCTAGCCTAGGCCTTTACCTCAATGCATGCTTTTAAAACTTAAATATGTTATGCAAGATTGTCATCCAGATTCTGAACAAGATGTAAAACTTGCAACCTTTCATTTAACAAACAATTAAAAACATCCAAAACCTGTCCCTGTTTCCAAGCACCTGTTCCAAGCTAAAAACAGTTCAAACATACTTTGATCAGAGATTTTATTCCAATTCCAAATCAATTCAATAAAAGAGAGAATCCAGATACAATCCAAAAACATCCTAAGGACTCCGTGCCCAACTACATGAATTCAGAGATAAAAAACATAAAACATAAACTCAGAGTTTGTAAAACAGCAGGTTTCCATGATCAGCAGCTCCTCCTTCAGCCATCCTGTCTCGTGCCCTAGTTACCTGTGGAAACCACAAAAATAAGGGTGAGTAACGAATTACCCAGTAAGAATCCCCAACCGGGGTACAATACGATACAACTGATCATCTAGCGGAATATATGCAAGCTATAAATACAAACACTAAAGAGAGCACTTTGCTTTAATCCATACATAAATACAATGGATGCCATCTTACGATCTTACTCCGGGAACTACATCAAAACTCGGTACTCTACGAGAAACTAGTATCGGCCTCAACTTTACTACTACTGTCGATACGAAAGGTGCACTGAACTCAAGATCCCGAGGAGCTCTCCAAAGAGCGTTGTAATGAGCTCCGCCTGCACCGCCGCATGCCGCAAAACTAGAGAGTTGTCTTGGGTCTCGTGCAGTCGCCCCGGTCTAGTATGCATGCCTAAAAGAATCTCTGGATCGGTGTCACTGAACATAGTGGTGTGAGACCAGGACACTATGACTATGTCAGCCTGTACCACCGCACCTGAGGCTAAGGAACCGTCCATGGTAGGCTTACACCAGGAACCGGTCCTTGCCCTATCAGGTGGTAATCAAGGGCTACTGCCAACACGCTGAGGTCGTGTCGACTGCAGGGGACAAGGCAAGGCCTCGTCATTCCCTCGGCCGTTGGGGCATTTAACAGTCTGCCACCCTCACCCAAGATTACAACTGGGCTGTCGTTAGGGTTAGCTAAACCCTAAAGGCGGATCAAGGACTGTAACGACCCAGGTTTTCATCCCGGTCTTCCAGGTATGCCCTAGGGGTATTTTAGTAATTTGGTCGGGCACGGGACCGCTTATGTCTTTTTTTAGGTTGCTAAAATTATTGGATGGATTTATGTAAGATTTTGAGGCTTTGTGGATGTGTTTGGGCATGGGGAGATGCAAAAGGAAAATTGGGTGTTAAAGTGTGTTTGGTGGGTTTCGAACCCAGGTGGTCTGAGAAGTCAGGTGGGTGGTGTAGCCAGTTGAGCTATTGAGAGCTCTTGTTGCTCTTTCTGCATCACATCTTAGTTAACCTTGGATTTTGGAGTTTTGGTGCATTTGGTTAAATGAAATAGAATTAGGTTATTCCATCTTATTCTCCAAAAGCACCTCTTGGCCGCCCAAGCTCTCCATCTCCATAGCCTTGCCGAGTTCTTCATCCTTGCATCTCCTTGGGTTCGATCATCATCATTCCGGTAAGTCTTCGTCTTCTTCATCTTCTCATTTGGATGTTTGTTGGCCGAATGTAAGAAAAAGGGGTTGTGTGTGTGTGTGTGTGTGCAACCAAATGAGAGGAGCAAATCATCATCCCGGCCCACCAGCGACGCCCAGATCGGTCGAGCTACCCTGTCGCACGCCCGGATCGGTCGAGCCGACCGCCGCGACGCCCAGATCGGTCGAGCCACCCTGCCAGACGCCCGGACTGTCCCAAAGAAATTCGCCGTTCGCCCAAAGCGAGATCGCCGTCGATCGCCGCACGCCAGAGGTCCTCGCCAGCGCCAGCCAGTGCGTCAGCCGATCGCTTCGCCGCGCCCTCGCCGTGTCGCTTGCTTGCCGCTGCCGCGCGCGCTTCGCCGCTCGAGCGTTCGCCGCGCTGCTCCTCCTGCCGAAGTTGCTCGCCGTGTCCGCATCGCACGCCAGCGGCGCGCGCGCGCTTCGTCGAGACGCTTTCGCCGCGCGCATGTCCACGCTGTTGCGCGCGTGCCAGTAGCAGCAGCGCAGCGTGTCCGTCTGCGTGCAGGTACAAGCAACCAGCGCGTGTCCTCGCGCGTGCCAGCAGCGCGGCAGCGCCCACCCTTGCCGAGCGCTTGCTTGCAGCGACCCCAAGCTCGTGTCGTCGCGCGCGCGTGAGTTCCCCGAGCTGAGCTTGCTGTTCTATTGTTGTTTAGATATTTTAGATGCTGTTTATTGTTGGTTTGCTAGGTTCCCGCTCGCTAGTTCGGGATTGTTCCGCAGCTTAGGATTTGTGTGTAGAAGTCTTCCGACCAAGGTAAGGATTTCTTACCGGAGTTGTGTGGACCCTGCGATGTTCTATGTGATTGATGTTGTATGTTTGTTTGTGATTATCAGCATGTATAGTTTAGGTGCTCTGCTCAATTCTCGATCGCATGACTTCGTATGTTGTTCTTTCATGTTAGTCCATGCTAGGTTGTTCCGTTCGCATGCTCATATTCATTCTTGTTCTGTAGTACCATGCTAGGTCTGTTGTATTCTTCGAGCACGTATTGGATTGTTTGCTGATTGTTAAGGCAGGTTAGAATTCAGGTAGATAGCATCATCCGGGCCCGATGCATAAAGTATCTTGCATCTATGGCAAGGACGTTCGAGACAGTTCTCCGTCCTTGGACCCCGTGAGGGATTAGCTATCCCGACCGGTAGGCCCTGCAATCTTGGGTGAGGGTGGTAGTCTTAGCGATGCCCCAACGGTCGGGATGATGACTTGGCAATGCCTAGTCCCCGACAAACAAGACATCCTCGGTGTGTTCGGTGGTAGTAGCCCTTGATTGCCACCGTTAAGGTAAGGGCGCTTCCTGGTGTAAGCCTACCACGACCCGCCTTTAGCCTCAAAGTGCGGTGGTACAGGTGACATAGTTCACGTGTCCGTGTCTCACACCCCCCTGTCGTCGCTGACACCGATCCGGAGATTTAGTTAGGCGTGGTATCCGGATATGGGCGACTTGCCACTAGACCCGCACCCCCATAGTCCGTGGAAGCACGCGGTGCATGCTTACGCTCATTACAGCACGTGAATCCAGGAGAGCTCCTCGATCTTGAGCTAGTGCACCTTTCGTGACGGCGATGAGTCAGTGAGGCCGAGACTTGGTTCTCGTATAGGGCGTATTGTGTGGTGGATTTATTTCCGGACTAAGACCCTGAGTTGGCATCCGAGGTCCAAGTGTGGACTTAAGCTATGTGCTCTATTCTGTGTTTATATTCATAGCTTGCATACACTCATCTAGATGACCATGTGCATCGTATTGTACCCCGGCTGGATTCTTACTTGAGTAATTCGTTACTCACCCTTACTTATCTTTCAGTAACCATGGCGCGAGGCGGATGGTGAAGGAGGAGCCGTGATCATGGGAACTTCTTTGTCGCCTCCGACTTTTCTTATGTTATGACTCTTTTCGTTATTTTTCCCCTGAATGCATGTAGCCGGGCACGGAGCCCTAGGATACTTTTCTGAATTATTTGTGGATTCCAGCTTTGTTGAATTTGAGGATGTTTTAAATGTTTTTAATAAAATCTCTGATCAGAGTAAACTGTTGGAAATGTATTTGTCTGTGAAACAGTGCTTGGAGAGACAGAACAGTTTCATGAGACTTTATTGTTCTGGATGAATCTTGAATGTTTTGATTTAATGGGAATCAAAAACTTTATCTTCATCATGTCTTTTCATTTTAATGCATGCATTGGGGTAAAGGCCTATTTAGTGCCCTTTTTGGGTCGGGTCTTTACAGATTGGTATCGAGCTCGTGAGTCATAGATTCAGAGGACCCGACCTTTTGTTGTAGGTCGTCTTTCCCATGATCACCAAAGACTCCGGCTACCATCAGTGCACGCCTAAGTTTACTGCTTTTTAGAAAAGGGTTAAGAATTTACAATACCTTTCATCTAGTGTATGCCTTGTGTAGTGTTGTGGAGCGGAGACGAAAGGTGTTCTCGACTCGTTGTTGGTTTGGGCTTAGTGAGCCATCATGCCAACTTTCTCGCAGATCTGCGAGCAGCTTTGTTTAGCAACTTGTTGAGGTATCCAGATAGATTCGGATGCCCCGGGACATCGCTCCGCAGGGAGGCGAGCTTAGACTCCGCTGGCCATTTGTGGCCCATTCTTGTCGCTTTCCCAGTGAGAGGGTGGTGGTGCTTCGTGTAGATCGCCAAGATGTTGATCGCACCTGCAGGAGCAGGGCGCTTGGCATGTCCGACCGAGGAGTTGGACCGATCGTGTTGATGTTGAGGCCGCGTCCAGGTTGTTAGGCCCGCATGCCGATTTGGCCCCGCAGCTTGAGTTGCCTAGATGAGGGGTAGAGGCTAGTAGCGCCTCGAGTGAGACTCCTTGAGCAGAGTGTGCTCCACCCATGAGAGATTTGATGGCGTGTCTTTAGCTACCGAGAGCGAGACCCAGCGCGCTTTGTAGCGCGTAGTGAGGAGTCCCGGCACAGATAGCCCAAATTGACAGAGTTTGTTTCAAATTTTCCCCAGTAGCTCTTGTAGCCGGAGGTTCCCGGGAGGGCATGATCAGCAGGTTTATTCAGATGAGTTTGTTGGCGTTGTTGGAGACGCCCAGGTTGGCAAATGGATGCCTGTAGAGCTCGATGTTTTAGTAAGTCCTACTGCTAGTAGTAAAGTAGTTGGCCAGGTTTGAGTTTAGCATCCGTGTGTGGGATGCCCTGCTGTTCAAAGGCCGAGGTGTGCCGCTCTGTCTTTGCTTGGTTCATCGATGGTGGTGGAAGTCCCTTGTGAGAGGTGGACTAGCAGAGTCTCCACTAGTGGCCCGATTGTTTGGCAAGTTGCCGTGTTAGTGGCTTGAGGCAGATGACGGGTCATCTTTGCCCCCTTGCGAGCCTGTTGTTGTTTATCAGCCCAGCTTCCTCAAATGTGGATTTGGTAGTAGTAGCACTTGAGGTGCATTGGTTGGTGTGCCACTTTGGCACTAAGTCTGGTTCAGGCTTGAGTTTGGCTTGGGCATAGCAGATGGTTCTATGCCGTTCGGAGTTCAGCGTACTCCTTTAGCCTTGGATCTGCTTATGGCGCTTGCACCCGTTTAGGTCGTGCGGAGGGCTAGTTCGGTGGTAGTCGATGGACTACAAGCGAAAGGATGCTCGAGAGGAGCCGAGCCTCTTCCCGATGTTTCCGGAGGTTGAGTAAGTCAAAGAGGTTGCCGGTTGGTAAATGTTGGTGCGCGTGAGTCTCGCGCTAGTGTTAAGGCCAAGAGATTTTCTTTGTGGTTGGTAGTGCGGTCAACTACCTTCGAGTGCCTAAATCTGAGGAGAGTTGAGCATTGTAGTTGTGGATTTGGTCCAGCTGAGGGACCATGAGTTGGATGCTTATCAGATGAGCTGGATGCCTATGAGGCGAGTTGGATGCTTTTGAGGCGAGATGAGCTGATGCCTTGCGAGAGGTTTTGGATGCCTTAGGGTAAGCACCCTTGGTAGAGGCTTGGTACAAAGTAAGTTTGGTTTGGCATGTTTATGCTTTGGTAGAGCAAGGTTGCCTCGACTTTCAGTATCGTGTGGAGATGGAACTTTTGGTGTTCCTTGGATTGTTTGTATCATTGCCAGAGTTATCGTTGCTTTGTGGAAAAGCGCTTGTTAGTCTTGGATCTCTAAAGGAAGGTTGGGAGTTGTGCACACAAGTGTGTTTTGTGTGGTTCGTTAAAGTGGCGAGAGTTTCGAGATCCATGTAGGGTTTGCTTTGGAGATCTCGTGCTCGCCTGCCTTGAGAAGTTGGACTCTGTGGTTGTTGTAAGGCTTGGGTTGAGGGGGTAAGGATACGATGCTCGTGGTATCAAGTTGTTGCTTAGGCAAGATTTGTTAAGTTGGGCCTAAGCTTGGTTGGCGGATCTTCTTATTGATCGTTGGTTGGAGTTCATTGGAAACCGAACAAGAGCGATGGTAGCTAAGCCGCGTGGTTTACGATCGGCATGGCTAAGAGAGTTGTTCGGAATCCTTCCTTGGGTAGAAGTTATGTTGTGGCCGATGCTTTGAGTAGGAGGATGACGCGTGCATTCGCGTTTGGGTCCTCTAGGTTCCCAAGGAGTTGGAGTTGGCCAAAGATGGTTGGGATCTTTGGAAATTGGAGTTGTTTGTTCGAGCGGTTGTCCTGTTAGATCGTATGCCTGGCGGTGTGTGTGTCGAGGGTTGTTTGAAGAACCCTAGGTTGTGGAGATCCTCTCCGAGCTCACCGAGCCCGGCTAGTGAGTTTCATTGGCTAGCAGCCGGAGGCGTGCGCTTTGTAGCCTCGGTGGAGTTGCTAGCGATCTTGGTAGACTAGCAAGCTAGTGTTTATTTGGAGTAAAGTCCGGAGTGGTTTCGGTGTGGTGGCAAGTTGATGCTTGGTGTTGACCAAGTGTGGATTGAAGTTGCTAGAGTTTAGTTTCGCTCGTGGGGGGGGGGCGAGTGGTTTGTGCCATGTTGGTTGTTTTTCCTGTTTCCAGATGTTGAGTTGCCCCGCTTGGCATTTGGAGGTTCATGCGAGATGGACCCTTGTTGTGCCCCGTGAGATTAGATGTTGTTGCTCTGGTGGAGCAAGGCGTTGAGCGTATGTGGAGTCCTCTGTCATCCGTTGGTTGTGCGCTTGTAAGGACCTGCTTTCTCCTTGGGAGTTGTCAGGTTATTCCTTGGTCTTGGAATTGGTGGTAGTGGTGCTAGTAGGAGGAAAAGTTTGTTGGCTGCTTGGAAGCAGTTGTTGGTCTAGTTAAGCGGACTCGTGAGTGGTGTACTGGAAGTTGCAGTAAGGGTTGTTCTGCCTCCTATGAGTGTTTGGCCTAGTTGGTTAAGGTTTTGAGTGATGGCTTGGAAGCTGTTGCACCTTTGTAGTTGAAGGCCCCTTTGTTTCAGTTGTGGATGAGGTTGCACCTTTGTGGCTGGATTAGGTCCGACTTATTGAGGATCCTTGTCGGCTAGTGTAGCTTGCACTCTGCCACCATTGTTGGTATTCTTGTTCTTGGTAGTTGGTGTTGACCGTAGTGGAGTTCCGTTTATGAAGTTTCGGTGGGAAGGTGCATTAAGCCTAAGCTTGAGGGTTAAGCTCGTATGTGTTATCGTTTGGACTTGTGAGATGTGTTTCATATTTGAGGCGAGCTTTGCTCCGTTGTTTGCATGGAGGTAAGTTTAGTGGATGGAGCCCTCTGGGGCCTGGTTGTTTGCAAGTTGTCTTGCAAGTTGTCTTGCCCAGCTAGTGATTTGAGTCGAGCTAGAGATAAGTGGATTGGCATGGCTATGCAGTTGTAGTTGTTTGAGCTTCCTAGTTCGTAGCACTCAAGTTGTTGGATTGTAAGTTTCCGTGTGGGAGCCGTCGGCTAGTTGAGGTTGTTGTGTGAGTTCGGACTTTGGAGTATTGACTTCAAGAGCTAGAGCTCGCACCTCGGTTAGTGTCTGCGTGATGCCATTTCTATGGAGTAGAGGCATGTCGGGCCAGTTGGAGATGTTGCCATTAGGTGTGGCAACAAAGGTTTGTTCTAGGCAAGTGCGTGGCGAAACCGTGATTCGGAGAGAGTGTTCTTAGAGGCTTATGAGCCGAGTGCGCTTCTGTAGTGTTTTCACCCTTTTTGTCCGATGGTCTTTTGGGAGAGGTAGGAGCCGATCCTTCTGAGCTTGTTGCGAGTTGGTGTTTCCGTGATTAGGCAAATGGAGACCAGTGTGGTTTTAGGAGGTTGCCTTGGGTAGCGCTCGGCCGGTCGATTCTTGTGGTTCCATTGAGGCATTGTATGGTAAGTGTTGCAGTCTCTAGTGCTTTGGAGAAAAGGTTGGTGGCCGTCGGGCTGCTTTGGGTCCCGTGTTGCTGCGCAGCTTGACCAGAGGTGTTGTGCAAGAGGTTGAGCTCGTTTGTGGTTAGCTCAGAGCGAGCATGAAAGTTTCGCCGATGTTCGGCGCCGAGTTTTAGAGTTTGAGATTGGACAAAGGCGTGCTTTTAAGGTTGTGCCGTTGTGAGTTGTGTTGAGGTTTGGTAAGCGGGAGAAGTGGAGTCTCCTGTTGTTGGACCATTTGAGATTCTCGAGAGGATTGGCAGAGTTGCATATTGGTTAGCTTTTTCTGTCATTGTCAGCCGTGTGCAGTGTTTTTATGTATCGATGTTGGGGCAGCATGTGCCGGACCCATTGTTCATTGTGGACTGTGAGCCCTTGCAGCTGATTGAGGGTTTGGGCTTCGAGGAGAAGCCTATGAGTATTCTGGTCTTGAGTCGAAGACGTTGCGTAGAAGTGAGATCCGTTGGTAAAGGTTTAGTGAAGGAGTCTGAGTTCGGAGGAGGCCGCTCGCGAGCGGGAAGGACGGGATGAGAATGCAGTATCCTGTGTTGTTTCAGTCTTAAGGACTTTCGAGGACGAAAGTCATAAAAAGGAGGGAATATTGTAACGACCCAGGTTTTCATCCCGGTCTTCCAGGTATGCCCTAGGGGTATTTTAGTAATTTGGTCGGGCCGTCAGACCCTTATGTCTTTTTCCTTCTAAGCTAAAATTATTGGATGGATTTATGTAAGATTTTGAGGCTTTGTGGATGTGTTTGGGCATGGGGAGATGCAAAAGGAAAATTGGGTGTTAAAGTGTGTTTGGTGGGTTTCGAACCCAGGTGGTCTGAGAAGTCAGGTGGGTGGTGTAGCCAGTTGAGCTATTGAGAGCTCTTGTTGCTCTTTCTGCATCACATCTTAGTTAACCTTGGATTTTGGAGTTTTGGTGCATTTGGTTAAATGAAATAGAATTAGGTTATTCCATCTTATTCTCCAAAAGCACCTCTTGGCCGCCCAAGCTCTCCATCTCCATAGCCTTGCCGAGTTCTTCATCCTTGCATCTCCTTGGGTTCGATCATCATCATTCCGGGTAAGTCTTCGTCTTCTTCATCTTCTCATTTGGATGTTTGTTGGTCGAATGTAAGAAAAAGGGGTTGTGTGTGTGTGTGTGTTGTGCAGCCAGCCGAGAGGAGCATGACCATCATCCCAGCCACCTCGCGCGCCAGATCGGTCGAGCCCGCCACTGCCGCACGCGCCCGGATCGGTCGAGCTACCGCCGCGACGCCCAGATCGGTCGAGCGACCCACGCCGCGACGCCCGCACTGTCCCCCAAGAGCTCGCCGTGCTCGCCCAGCGAATCGCCCGATCGCTCGCCGCGCCAGAGGTCCTCGCCAGCGCCAGCCACGTCCAGCCGATCGCTCGCACGCCCTCGCCGTGTCCGCTTGCCGAGCTGCTTGCCCGCGCGCGCCGCTCGAGACGTTCGCGCCAGCCGCGCGTCCTCGCGAAGTTGCTCGCCGTGTCCGCATCGCGACGCGCCGCCGCCAAGCGGCGCAGTCGCGCGCGCGCGCGCGCGCGCCGTCTGTTGCCGCCGTGCGGTGCAAACGGCCACGCGCGTGTCCGTCGCCGTGCAATACAAGCGCCAACCAGCGCGTGTCCTCGCTGCCGTGCCCAGTAGCGCGCCAGCGCCAACCTTGCCGAAAGCGGCTTGCCAGGCTTTCCAAGCTCGTGTCGTCGCGCCGCGTGAGTTCCCCGAGTGAGCTTGTCGTTCTATTGTTGTTTAGATATTTTAGATGCTGCTTATTGTTGGTTTGCTAGGTTCCCGCCGCTAGTTCGGGATTGTTCCGCAGACTTAGGATTTGTGTGTAGAAGTCTTCCGACCAAGGTAAGGATTTCTTACCGGAGTTGTGTGGACCCTGCGATGTTCTATGTGATTGATGTTGTATGTTTGTTTGTGATTATCAGCATGTATAGTTTAGGTGCTCGCTCAATTCTCGATCGCATGACTTCGTATGTTGTTCTTTCATGTTAGTCCATGCTAGGTTGTTCCGCTTACGCATGCTCATATTCATTCTTGTTCAGTAGTACCATGCTAGGTCTGTTGTATTCTTCGAGCACGTATTGGATTGTTTGGTCGATTGTTAAGGCGAGTTAGAATTCGTAGATAGCATCATCCGGCCCGCCCGATGCATAAAGTATCTTGCATCTATGGCAAGGACGTTCGAGACGATTCTCCGTCCTTGGACCCCGTGAGGGATTAGCTATCCCGACCGGTAGGCCCTGCAATCTTGGGTGAGGGTGGTAGTCTTAGCGATGCCCCAACGGTCGGGATGATGACTTGGCAATGCCTAGTCCCCGACAGCCGGCACATCCTCAGTGTGTTCGGTAGTAGCCCTTGATTGCCACTGTTAAGGTAAGGGCGGCTTCTGGTGTAAGCCTACCACGACCCGCCTTTAGCCTCAAAGCGGTGGTACAGTGACATAGTTCACGTGTCCGTGTCTCACACCCCTATGTCGGTGACACCGATCCGGAGATTTAGTTAGGCGTGGTATCCGGATATGGGCGGCTTGCCACTAGACCCGGCACCCCATAGTGCGTGGGAAGCACGCGGTGCATGCTTACGCTCATTACAACGCCGACCGAGAGCTCCTCGGGATCTTGAGCTAGTGCACCTTTCAGACGATGATGCAGTCAGCCGAGGCCGAGACTTGGTTCTCGTATAGGGCGTATTGTGTGGTGGATTTATTTCCGACTAAGACCACGAGTTGGCATCCGAGGTCCAAGTGTGGACTTAAGCTATGTGCTCTATTCTGTGTTTATATTCATAGCTTGCATACACTCATCTAGATGACCATGTGCATCGTATTGTACCCCCGGTTGGGGATTCTTACTTGAGTAATTCGTTACTCACCCTTACTTATCTTTCAGTAACCATGGCGCGAGGCGGATGGTGAAGGAGGAGCCGTGATCATGGGAACTTGGCCACATCGTCTCTCGACTTTTCTTATGTTATGACTCTTTTAGTTATTTTTCCCCACTGAATGCATGTACGGGCACGAGCCCCAGGATACTTTTCTCAATTATTTGTGGATTCCAGCTTTGTTGAATTTGAGGATGTTTTAAATGTTTTTAATAAAATCTCTCGATCGTAGTAAATCGTTGGAAATGTATTTGTCTGTGAAACAGTGCTTGGAGACAGAAATGTTTTTCAGTGAGACTTTATTGTTCGGATGAATCTTGAATGTTTTGATTTAATGGGAATCCAAAACTTTATCTTCATCATGTCTTTTCATTTTAATGCATGCATTGGGGTAAAGGCCTATTTAGTGCCCTTTTTGGGTCTGGTCTTTACTGATTGGTATCGAGCTCGAGTCATAGATTCTCGTAGACCGACCTTTTTGTTGTAGGTCGTCTTTCCCATGATCACGACCTCAAGACCGATCATCCATCAGTGCGCCTAAGTTTACTGCTTTTAGAAAAGGGTTAAGAATTTACAATACCTTTCATCTAGTGTATGCCTTGTGTAGTGTTGTGGAGCGGAGACGAGCGAGTTCGACTCGTTGTTGGTTTGGGCTTAGTGAGCCATCATGCCAACTTTCTCGGTCTTGAAGCAGTTTGTTTAGCGGCTTGTTGAGGTATCCAGATAGATTCGGATGCCCCGGGACATCGCTCCAGAGGGAGGCGAGCTTAGACTCCGTTGGCCATTTGTGGCCCGATTCTTTGCTTTTCCCCCAGTGAGAGGGTGGTGGTGCTTCGTGTAGATCGCCAAGATGTTGATCGCACCCGCAGGAGCAGCGGCGCTTGGCATGTCCGACCGAGGAGTTGGACCGATCGTGTTGATGTTGAGGCGCGTCCGTGGTTGTTAGGCCCGCATGCCGATTTGGCCCCGGCGAGCTGAGTTGCCTAGATGAGGGGGTAGAGGCTAGTAGCGCCTCGCAGTGAGACTCCTTGAGCAGAGTGTGCTCCACCCATGAGAGATTTGATGGCGTGTCTTTAGCTACCAGAGCGGAGACCAGCGCAGCTTGTAGCGCGTAGTGAGGAGTCCCGGGCACGAGATAGCCCAAATTTGACGAGTTTGTTTCAAAGATTTTCCCCAGTAGCTCTTGTAGCCCCTGAGGTTCCCGGGAGGGCATGATCGCAGAGTTTATTCAGATGAGTTTGTTGGCGTTGTTGGAGACGCCCGTGGTTGGCAAATGGATGCCTGTAGAGCTCGATGTTTTAGTAAGTCCTACTGCTAGTAGTAAAGTAGTTGGCCAGTTTGAGTTTAGCATCCGTGTGTGGGATGCCCCGCTGCTCAAAGGCCGAGGTGTGCCGCCTCTGTCTTTGTTTGGTTCATCGGATGGTGGTGGAAGTCCTTGTGAGAGGTGGACTAGCGAGTCTCCACTAGTGGCCCGATTGTTTGGCAAGTTGCCGTGTTAGTGGCTTGAGGCGGATGACGGGTCATCTTTGCCCCTGCGAGCCTCGTTGTTGTTTATCACCCACTTCCTCAAATGTGGATTTGGTAGTAGTAGCACTTGAGGTGCATTGGTTGGTGTGCCACTTTGGCACTAAGTCCGGTTCGAGCTTGAGTTTGGCTTGGGCATAGCGAGATGGTTCTATGCCGTTCGGAGTTCAAACACTCCTTTAGCCTTGGATCTGTTTATGGCGCTTGCACCCGTTTAGGTCGTGCGGAGGGCTAGTTCAAGTGGTAGTCGATGGACTACAAGCGAAAGGATGCTCGAGAGGAGCCGGAGCCTCTTCCCGATGTTTACGGAGGTTGAGTAAGTCGGCGGTTTGCCGGTTGGTAAATGTTGGTGCGCGTGAGTCTCGCGCTAGTGTTAAGGCCAAGAGATTTTCTTTGTGGTTGGTAGTGCGGTCAACTACCTTCGAGTGCCTAAATCGAGGAGAGTTGAGCATTGTAGTTGTGGATTTGGTCCAGCTGAGGGACCATGAGTTGGATGCTTATCAGATGAGCTGGATGCCTATGAGGCGAGTTGGATGCTTTTGAGGCGAGATGAGTTGATGCCTTGCGAGAGGTTTTGGATGCCTTAGGGGTAAGCACCCTTGGTAGAGGCTTGGTACAAAGTAAGTTTGGTTTGGCATGTTTATGCTTTGGTAGAGCAAGGTTGCCTCGGCTTCAGTATCGTGTGGAGATGGAACTTTTGGTGTTCCTTGGATTGTTTGTATCACGCCAGAGTTATCGTTGCTTTGTGGAAAAGCGCTTGTTAGTCTTGGATCTCTAAAGGAAGGTTGGGAGTTGTGCACACAAGTGTGTTTTGTGTGGTTCGTTAAAGTGGCGAGTTTCAGATCCATGTAGGGTTTGCTTTGGAGATCTCGTGCTCGAGTGCCTTGAGAAGTTGGACTCCGGTGGTTGTTGTAAGGCTTGGGTTGAGGGGGTAAGGATACGATGCTCGTGGTATCAAGTTGTTGCTTAGGCAAGATTTGTTAAGTTGGGCCTAAGCTTGGTTGGCGGATCTTCTTATTGATCGTTGGTTGGAGTTCGCTTGAAACCGAACAAGAGCGATGGTAGCTAAGCCGCGTGGTTTTACGATCGGCATGGCTAAGAGAGTTGTTCGGAATCCTTCCTTGGGTAGAAGTTATGTTGTGGCCGATGCTTTGAGTAGGAGGATGACGCGTGCTCAGAGCGTTTGGGTCCTCTAGGTTCCCAAGGAGTTGGAGTTGGCCACATGGTTGGGATGCTTTGAAATTGGAGTTGTTTGTTCAGCGGTTATCCATGTTAGATCGTATGCCTGCAGCAGGTGTGTGTGTCGAGGGTTGCTTTGAAGAACCCTAGGTTGTGGAGATCCTCTCGAGAGCTCACCGAGCCCAGCTAGTGAGTTTCAGGTTGGCTAGCCGGAGGCGTGCGATTTGTAGCCTCGGTGGAGTTGCTAGCGATCTTGGTAGACTAGCAAGCTAGTGTTTATTTGGAGTAAAGTCCGGAGTGGTTTCGGTGTGGTGGCAAGTTGATGCTTGGTGTTGACCAAGTGTGGATTGAAGTTGCTAGAGTTTAGTTTCGCTCGTGGGGGCAGAGTGGTTTGTGCCATGTTGGTTGTTTTTCCTGTTTCCGTGGATGTTGAGTTGCCCCGCTTGGCATTTGGAGGTTCATCTGAGATGGACCCTTGTTGTGCCCCGTGAGATTAGATGTTGTTGCTCCGGTGGAGCAAGGCGGTGGCGTATGTGGAGTCCTCTGTCCGTTGGTTGTCTGCTTGTAAGGACTGCTTTCTCCTTGGGAGTTGTCGTTATTCCTTGGTCTTGGAATTGGTGGTAGTGGTGCTAGTAGGAGGAAAAGTTTGTTGGTTTGCTTGGAAGCGGTTGTTGGTCTAGTTAAGCGGACTCGTGAGTGGTGTACCGGAAGTTGCGATGGGGTTGTTCTCGCCTCCTATGAGTGTTTGGCCTAGTTGGTTAAGGTTTTGAGTGATGGCTTGGAAGTCGTTGCACCTTTGTAGTTGAAGGCCCCTTTGTTTCAATTTGTGGATGAGGTTGCACCTTTGTGGGTCGGGATTAGGTCCGGACTTATTGAGGATCCTTGCTGCTAGTGTAGCTTGCACTCTGCCACCCATTGTTGGTATTCTTGTTCTTGGTAGTTGGTGTTGACCGGGTAGTGGAGTTCCGTTTATGAAGTTTCGGTGGGAAGGTGCATTAAGCCTAAGCTTGAGGGTTAAGCTGTATGTGTTATCGTTTGGACTTGTGAGATGTGTTTCATATTTGAGGCGAGCTTTGCTCCGTTGTTTGCATGGAGGTAAGTTTAGTGGATGGAGCCCTCTCTGGGCCTTGTTTGTTTGCAAGTTGTCTTGCAAGTTGTCTTGCCCACTAGTGATTTGAGTCGAGCTAGAGATGAGTGGATTGGCATGGCTATGCAATTTTGTAGTTGTTTGAGCTTCCTAGTTCGTAGCACTCAAGTTGTTGGATTGTAAGTTTCCGTGTGGGAGCCGTCACTAGTTGAGGTTGTTGTGTGAGTTCGGACTTTTGGAGTATTGACTTGATGAGCTAGAGCTCGCACCTCGGTTGGTGTCGAGATGCCATTTCTATGGAGTAGAGGCATGTCGGTTTCAGTTGGAGATGTTGCCATTAGGGTGTGGCAACAAAGGTTTGTTCTAGGCGGTGCGTGGGGCGAACCGTGATTCAGAGAGAGTGTTCTTAGAGGCTTATGAGCCGAGTGCGCTTCTGTAGTGTTTTCACCCTTTTTGTCCGATGGTCTTTTGGGAGGAGGAGCCGGATCCTTCGGAGCTTGTTGCGAGTTGGTGTTTCCGTGATTAGGCGGCGGGAGACCAGTGTGGTTTTAGGAGGTTGCCTTGGGTAGCGATTCTCGTGATCGATTCTTGTGGTTCCATTGAGGCATTGTATGGTAAGTGTTGCGAGTCTCTAGTCTTTGTGAGAAAAGGTTGGTGGCCGTCGGTCTTTGTTTTGGGTCCCGTGTTGCTTGCTGATTGACCCAGAGGTGTTGTGCAAGAGGTTGAGCTCGTTTGTGGTTAGCTTCAGAGCGAGCATGAAAGTTTCGCCGATGTTCGCGTCCGAGTTTTAGAGTTTGAGATTGGGCAAGTCGTGCTTTTAAGGTTGTGCCGTTGTGAGTTGTGTTGAGGTTTGGTAAGCGGGAGAAGTGGAGTCTCCCGTTGTTGGACCATTTGAGATTCTCGAGAGGATTGGCGAGTTGCATATTGGTTAGCTTTTACATCATTGTCACCGTGTGCGATGTTTTTATGTATCGATGTTGGGGCGGCATGTGCCGGACCCATTGTTCATTGTGGATCGTGAGCCCTTGCGGTGATTGAGGGTTTGGGCTTCGAGGAGAAGCCTATGAGTATTCTCGTCTTGAGTCGAAGGCGTTGCGTAGAAGTGAGATCCGTTGGTAAAGGTTTAGTGAAGGAGTCGAGTTCGGAGGAGGCGCTCGCGAGCGGGAAGGACGGGATGAGAATGCACGATATCTCGTGTTGTTTCATCTTAAGGACTTTCGAGGACGAAAGTCATAAAAAGGAGGAATATTGTAACGACCCGTGTTTTCATCCCGGTCTTCCGTATGCCCTAGGGGTATTTTAGTAATTTGGTCGGGCCGTCAGACTGCCGTTTATATCTTTTTCCTTGCTAAAATTATTGGATGGATTTATGTAAGATTTTGAGGCTTTGTGGATGTGTTTGGGCATGGGGAGATGCAAAAGGAAAATTGGGTGTTAAAGTGTGTTTGGTGGGTTTCAACCCGGGTGGTCCGAGAAGTCGGTGGGTGGTGTAGCCATTGAGCTATTGAGAGCTCTTGTTGCTCTTTTCTGCATCACATCTTAGTTAACCTTGGATTTTGGAGTTTTGGTGCATTTGGTTAAATGAAATAGAATTAGGTTATTCCATCTTATTCTCCAAAAGCACCTCTTGGCCGCCCAAGCTCTCCATCTCCATAGCCTTGCCGGAGTTCTTCATCCTTGCATCTCCTTGGGTTCGATCATCATCATTCCGGTAAGTCTTCGCCGTCTTCTTCATCTTCTCATTTGGATGTTTGTTGGTCGAATGTAAGAAAAAGGGGTTGTGTGTGTGTGTGTGTTGTGCGGCCAGCCGGAGGAGCAAACCATCATCCCGGCCATTTCCAGCGCCCGGATCGGTCGGTCGAGCCGGCCGCCACGCACGCCCGGATCGGTCGAGCGGCCTACCTGCCAAGACGCCCCGGTCGGTCGAGCCAGCCCTGCCGCCGCGCCTGCACTGTCCCAAAGACCCTCGCGCCGTTCGCCAAAGAAGATCGCCCGATCGCTCGCCGACGCCAGAGGTCTCCCAGCGCGCAGCCATGGTCCGGCCGTCGCTCGCCGCGCCCTCGCCGTGTCCGCTTGCCGAAGCTGCGCGCCCGCCCTTCGCTCGAGCGTTCGCCAGCGCTGCTCGTCCTGCCGAAGTTGCTCGCCGTGTCCGCGATCGCGACGCCCGCGCCGCGCGCAGCGCCGCCGTCGAGCGCTTCGCCGCGCGCGCGTGTCCCGCCTGCCGTGCCTGGTAATGCAGCCGTCCGTAGCGTGTCCGTGCCGTGCGCGGTAGCGCAACCGCCAAGCGTGTCCTGCTGCCGTGCCGCGCGGCAGCGCCCGACCTTGCCGAGCCCGGCTTGCCAGCCCCCCAAGCTCGTGTCGTCGCGCCGCGTGAGTTCCCCGAGCCGAGCTTGCTGCTTCTATTGTTGTTTAGATATTTTAGATCTTTGCTTATTGTTGGTTTGCTAGGTTCCCGCTTCGCTAGTTCGGGATTGTTCCGCAGACTTAGGATTTGTGTGTAGAAGTCTTCCGACCAAGGTAAGGATTTCTTACCGGAGTTGTGTGGACCTGCGATGTTCTATGTGATTGATGTTGTATGTTTGTTTGTGATTATCGCATGTATAGTTTAGGTGCTCTGTTCAATTCTGATGGCATGACTTCGTATGTTGTTCTTTCATGTTAGTCCATGCTAGGTTGTTCCGTTCGGCATGCTCATATTCATTCTTGTTCACGTAGTACCATGCTAGGTCCATTGTATTCTTGAGCACGTATTGGATTGTTTGCCGATTGTTAAGGCGCGAGTTAGAATTCGTAGATAGCATCATCCGGCCCGATGCATAAAGTATCTTGCATCTATGGCAAGGGCGTTCGAGACAGATTCTCGTCCTTGGACCCCGTGAGGGATTAGCTATCCCGGCCGGTAGGCCCCGCAATCTTGGGTGAGGTGGTAGTCTTAGCGATGCCCCAACGGTCGGGATGATGACTTGGCAATGCCTAGTCCCCGACAGCCGGCACATCCTCAGTGTGTTCGGTAGTAGCCCTTGATTGCCACCTGTTAAGGTAAGGGCGGCTTCCTGGTGTAAGCCTACCACGACCCGTTCCTTAGCCTCAGGTGCGGTGGTACAGGCTGACATAGTTCACGTGTCCGTGTCTCACACCCTATGTCGGTGACACCGATCCGGAGATTTAGTTAGGCGTGGTATCCGGATATGGGCACTTGCCACTAGACCCGGCACCCCCCATAGTCTGTGGAAGCACGCGGTGCATGCTTACGCTCATTACAGCGCCGACCGGAGAGCTCCTCGGGATCTTGAGCTAGTGCACCTTTCGTATCGACAGTAGTCAGGCTGAGGCCGAGACTTGGTTCTCGTATAGGGCGTATTGTGTGGTGGATTTATTTCCGGACTAAGACCCTGAGTTGGCATCCGAGGTCCAAGTGTGGACTTAAGCTATGTGCTCTATTCTGTGTTTATATTCATAGCTTGCATACACTCATCTAGATGACCATGTGCATCGTATTGTACCCCTGCCTGGGGATTCTTACTGAGTAATTCGTTACTCACCCTTACTTATCTTTCAGGTAACCATGGCGCGAGGCAGGATGGCTGAAGGAGGAGCTGTGATCATGGGAACTTGCTGTCGTCTCTGACTTTTCTTATGTTATGACTCTTTTCGTTATTTTTCCCCTGAATGCATGTAGCCGGGCACGGAGCCCTAGGATACTTTTCTGAATTATTTGTGGATTCCAGCTTTGTTGAATTTGAGGATGTTTTAAATGTTTTTAATAAAATCTCGATCGAGTAAACTCGTTGGAAATGTATTTGTCTGTGAAACAGTGCTTGGAGACGAGAATGTGTTTGATGAGACTTTATTGTTCTGGATGAATCTTGAATGTTTTGATTTAATGGGAATCCGAAAACTTTATCTTCATCATGTCTTTTCATTTTAATGCATGCATTGGGGTAAAGGCCTATTTAGTGCCCTTTTTGGGTCGGGTCTTTACAAGGACGGAGTACTGCCTCGCACGTCCCTGCCACGGATGCAAGTTACGTTATGCATCCTCGCCCGAATGATGCTACCTATCAGAACACTATGCTATAACAGCTAACAGCAAAACATACCAACACATGCTCAGAAGAATCAACGAACCTAGCATGGTACTATGAACAGAACAGAATACGAACATGCCAGAACAGAACAACCTAGTATGGAACTAACATAAGCATAAACACGGGAATCATGCCAGTCAAAATTCATAACAAGGCACCTATAAACTAAACATGCTGGTAATCATAAACAAACATACACACAACAATCACAGAAATATCGCAGGGCCCACACAACTCTGGTAAGAAATCCATACCTGAATCGAAAGACAAACCAACACACAAGAGGACTCCCGAGCTCCAAACGAACATGAGCTAGCTAACGGCTAACAAACAAACAGTAATGACATCACTAACAATAGGCCCTAAATAAAATACAACAGAAGCTCGGCTCGGTCGGAAGCAACTCGTACAATTTGGCCAAGCACCAGGGGTGTCTCGGCTGCAAGGCACACGGCAGGGAGCTGGCGCGCAGAAGGGCTGCTAGCGGGTGTGAGCGGCAGGCTCGGCAAGGGTGTGCGGCACGGCGAGCGATGATCTTCTGCTGTGCGGCTGAGCAGGGCGCGGGCGTGAGTGCGGCTGCGGCTGCTGCTGCGCGGCTGGGCAGGGTGCATGCATGTGTGCAGCTGTGATGGGCGAGCGGCGACTAGGAGATCGGGCGGCTGCGCTCGCGTGTGAAGGGTTGCAACGCGGGCGTGCTGGCAATCACTTGCGAGACTGCTGGCTAGCGATTGAGCAGCTGGGCGGTAAGGTACAGGTGCGAGCGAACGGGCAGAGGCTGCGGCTAGCGTGGGCGATGCGGGAGTCACAGATCGACGGCGGACGTTGCAGGGCTGAGCGATGTAAGGCTGCGGTGCGGGCGATGAACGGCGACGGGCTGCGCTTGCGGCTGGGCGGCGACAAGCGGCGATGGGGCTTTTATCGGGAGATGTGGAATCGCAAAGCACAATAGGGAGAGGGAGAGAAGCCAAACTCCAATTCCTGCAACAAATGAGACAACCTCCAAACCCTTAGCTTCTAATTTTACTCCAAAACCCAAGCAACTACTGGATAAGCAAAACACCTACGAAACGAGAGCACAACTTGCTAACCCGGCTCAACTGGAAAAGCCTCATTTTGCTAACTGCCACAACCAAGACAACCCGGGTTCGATCTTTGGCTCGAACATCTTTTTCTTTTTAATTCTTGTTTTGCAAACCAAGGCCACAAATCTCTCCAAAACTCCCGGGGATAGAACCTGCACACACAGCAAATCCCCAACCTCAGCAAAGGACTCAAACAACCTCAACGGCCCAACCAAATTACCAAAATACCCCTAGAACATACCTGGAAGACCGAGATGAAAACCTGGGCCGTAACAGCATTCCCTCCTTTTATGACTTTCGTCCCCTAAAGTCCTTAAGACAAAAACAACTCAGGATAGTGCAATCTCATCTCGTCCTCCCGTTCCCAGGTAGCCTCCTTAGAATTCTGACTTCTCCACTGAATCTTTACCGAACAGATTTCTCTATTACGCAACGTCTTAGTCTCAAATGCTAGAATCCTCACAGGCTTCTACTCGAAGCTCAAATCCTCATTCAGCTGCAAAGGCTCAAAGTCTATAATGTGCGACGGGTCCGGCACATACTGCCTCAACATCGATAAGTGAAAAACATTGTGCACTGCTGAAAATGACGGAGGTAAGGATAACCGATACGCAACTCTGCCAATCCTCTCAAGAATCTCGAAAGGACCAACAAATATGGGACTCAACTTCCCTCGCTTACCAAACCTCAACACACCACGCATCGGTGCCACTTTCAAGAACACGTGCTGTCCAACCTCAAATTGCAAGTCTCGACGCCGCACATCGGTGTAACTTTTCTCATGCGCTCTGAAATTTGTCAACATACGAGCTCTAATCTTACGCCTTTGCCGCATGTTGGTCAACTGTAGCAACTCAGGACCCAAAACCTGTCTATCCCCAACCTTTTCCCAAAACATAGGAGACCGGCAACGCTTACCATACAAAGCCTCGAATGGAGCCATTTGGATCGTCGACTGATAACTATAATTATAAGCGAACTCCATCAGATACAAATACTAGTCCCAACTGCCTGGGAAGTCTAACACGCAGACTCTGAGTATATCCTCAAGAATCTGGTTCGCCCTCTCTGTCTGACCATCTGTCTGCGGGTGAAAAGCCGTACTGAAACTGCACTCGGTGCCTAAGCCTTTCTGGAGAGCTCTCAAGAAACGGGACGTGAACCTCGAATCACGGTCCGACACAATCCTCACAGGCACACCATGGTAACGGATAATCTGGTCCAAAAATAACTACGCCCACTGTTCCACGATCTAAGTGTCTCTATCGGGAATGAAGTGTGCGCTCTTCGTCAAGCGGTCTACAATCACCCAGATCTGAGTCAACTTCCTCGGAGTCCTCGGCAATCCAGAAATAAAGTCCATGGAGATCTCTTCCCATTTCCACTGAGGCACGCTCAGCGGCTACAACAAACCGGCTGGCCTCTGCCTGGGTGCCTGCACTTGCTGACAAGTGAAGCACCGACTAACAAACTCTGAAACATCTCTCTTCATGCCCATCCACCAGAACATTTGCTTAAGATCCTGATACATCTTGGTACCCCCGGGTTGCCAAGAAAACAGTGAACTGTGAGCCTCTAAAAGTAACTCTGCTCACAATCCTACAACCTCCAGGACACACAATCGGCCTCTGTATGTCAACCCACCGTCTGGTGAATACACGAAGTCAAAGTCTCCGTCGGGACTAACTCTGTCAATCAGTCTCTTAAGTGCTGGATCACTCAGCTGGCTATCAATAATCAGCTGTGTGATCGATGGCTGAACTGTCAATTGAGCTACCCTGGCGGTAACCTCTACCAACAGCACTGCAACCTCGACCAGCTCAAACTCCTCCCGCAATCTGTAATGGGAACTCAACAACGTCGCGGAGTGCGACGTTTTCCTACTCCGCATCAGCCACAACATTGGCTTTACCCGGATGGTATAAAATCTCGTAGTCATAATCCTTCACTAACTCTAACCATCTCCTTTGTCTAATATTCAACTCCTTCTGAGTAAACAGATACTTGAGACTCTAGTGATCAGTAAACATCTGAATCCGCTCACCGTACAAGTAATGCCTCAAAATCTTTAACGCAAACACTACAGCTGCCAACTCCATATCATGAGTCGGGTAGTTCTGCTCATACGGTTTCAACTGACGAGAAGCGTAAGCAATTACCTTCCCGTGCTGCATCAACACACATCCTAACCCAAACTTGGAAGCATCGCTGTAGACTATGAAACCACCTGTCCCCTCTAGGACCGCTAACACTGGTGCTGAAGTCAAACTGCGCTTGAGCCTGGCAAAGCTCTCATCACACTTACCATCCCAAACAAACTCGACACCCTTCCTCGTCAGACGAGTGATGGGCGAGGCTATGGCGAAAAAGCCTTTGACGAACCGACGGTAGTAACCTGCCAAACCTAGAAAGCTGCGAACCTCGGCAACTGAAGTCGGCTTGGCCCACGAACTCACAGCCTCAATCTTAGCGGGGTCCACGACTATACCATCTGTCGATACTACGTGACCTAGGAAGGCCACCTGCTCTAACCAGAAATCACACTTGGAAAGTTTTCCCTCAAAGCTGTCAATACTCGCCTCAAGTGTTGTAAAGACCCGACCCGAATGGGGTCCTAAACTAGGCCTTTACCTCAATGCATGCTTTAAAACTTAGAAAATAATATGCAAGGTTGTATGCCAGATTCTGAATAAAACTAAAACGGTAAACATCCATTCAAAACAACACAAAATGTCCTGGAACCTGTCCCTGTTTCCAAGTACCTGTTCCAAGCTAAATACAATTTAAAACGTACTCTGATCAGAGATTTAATTCAAACGTTCGAAATCCAAAACAATTTACATCAGTGTCAGAATCTAGAAAACAACCTAGGGGCTCCGTGCCCAACTACATGCATTTAGAGGACAATAAACATAAAAACATAAACATAAGACTCAGAGTTTAATCAGCTGGTTTCCATGATCAGCAGCTCTTCCTTCAGCCATCATGTCTCGCGCCATGGTTACCTGTGGAAAACCACAAAATTAGGGTGAGTAACGAATTACTCAGTAAGAATCCCCAAACCGGGGTACAATACGATATAACTGGTCATCTAGCAGAATGTATGCAAGCTATGAATATAAACACAGAAGAGAGCACAACACTTTACTCCATACATAAACCTCAGATGCCATCTCACGGTCTTACTCCGGAAAACTACCACGCGATACGATACTATACGAGAAACTAGTCTCAACCTCAGCCTTCTTATTGTCGATACAAAAGGTGCACTGAACTCAAGATCCCGAGGAGCTCCAGATCCAATGGCGCCAGAATGAGCGTGTCTGCGCGCGCACCGTATCTTCTTTGCAAACCCGTGGGGAGTCTGGTCTAGGGCAAGCCGCCTGGTTCGATGACGCATGCCTAACAAATCTCTGGATCGGTGTCACTGAACATAGTGGTGTGAGACCAGGACACGAAAACTATGTGAGCCTGTACCACCGCACCTGAGGCTAAGAAACCGGCCGTGGTAGGCTTACACCAGGAACCGGTCCTTGATTTATCAGGTGGCAATCAAGGGCTACGGCCGACACGCTGAGGACGTGTCGACTACTGGAGACAAGGCAATGCCTCGTCATTCCCCCGACCGTTGGGGCATTTAACAGTCTGCCACCCTCAACCAAGATTGCACGGGGCTGCCGTTAGGGTTAGCAATACCCTAACGACAGATCAGGGACGGAGTACTGCCTCGCACGTCCCTGCCAAGGATGCAAATTACGTTATGCATCCTCGCCTAGATGATGCTACCTATCAGAACTCTAAGCTATAACAGATAACAACAACATTCCAATACGTGCTCAACAGAAACAATGAACCTAGCATGATACTACGAAGCAAGAACAGATAACGAGCATGCCAGAATAGAACAACCTAGCATAGAACTAACATGATAAACAACACGAGAATCATGCTAGTCGGAATTCAGAACAGAGCACCTATCCACTAACATGCTGATAAACATAAACAAGCACACAAACAACAATCACAAAGTATATCGCAGGGCCCACACAACTCTGATAAGACATCCTTACCTTGGTCGGAAGGCAATAACACACAAAGGTCCTATGCGGCAAAGGAACCCGAGCTAGCTAACGGGAACCTAACAAACAACAGCAAATATCACAACCTATAGGTCTAAAATAATAAAACAAACAGGGCTCGGCTCGGGAGCAACTCACACGGCAAGACTGGGGCGCGGACAGATGGGCTGCACAGGTGCTGGGCGCTGCTGGCGTGCTGGTGCGGCAGGGCTGAACGGACGGCGGGGTTGGAGCAGGGGTGCAAAGGCGACGGCTGGGCGTTGGGTTACGCTCAGACGAGATCGAGCGACGCATGCGTGCTCACGCTGGGACTGGGCGCTGGAGCTGTGCGCGGGCGGACGCTGCTGCTCGCGCGAGGACGGCTGCGACGGATCTGGCTGGGCTGCGATCGGCTAGGGGCTCGGCGCTGCGCTGCTGCAATGGGGCTGCTGGTGCAATGCGGCTGCTGCAAGCGAAAGGCTGCTGGTGCGACGCGATCCGGTTGCTGGGTATGCGACGGGCAAGAGGCGATGGACGACGCAATCTGCTGCTCGGCTGGTGCGATGGACGACGCGATGGCGCTGCATGGGCGATGGGCAGGGGCGACGCGATCTGCTGCTGCTCGACTGGGCTGCACAACACCAAGAAATTCAATTTCTTCTTCTCTCGGCCAGCAAGAATAGCACCCAAATGAAAGAGAGAAGAAAGATTGAGACACTTATCCGGGACGACGATGGATGGAGCTTTGGAAGAAGACACACGGCAAGAAGCTTGGGAGAGAGATGGTGCGGCAAAGAGGATTGGAGAAGAAAAGAATAAAAAACCTATTTTTTCTTCTTTTAATCAAACACCCCAAAATCCCAAAAACCCATAGCTAACCAAGACATACGGCGGAATGAGCAACAAAAACGACTTGTGGCACAACAGGCAACACCACTCCTCTGACTCCCGGGCAACCTGGGTTCGATACCCAACAACAGCATAAATAAACTTCAAATTTGTTTAAGCATCTCTTCATGCCCAAACGCATCCAAAAAGCAACCAAACCCTACATTTGACCTTCCAAGAATATTAGCAACTGAGGAAGACAGAAACGACCCTAACGACTCGACCAAATTACCAAAATACCCTTAGGACATACCTGGAAGACCGGGATGAAAACCTGGGCCGTTAAAATATTCCCTCCTTTATATGACTTTCGTCCCCGAACGTTCTTAAGACTGAAACAACTCAGGATACTTCAATCTCAACTCGTTCTCCGCTCCTAAGTAACCTCCTCTGAACTCTGTCTACTCCACTGAACCTTTACCAAACGAAACTCACAATAACGCAACGTCTTCGTCTCAAAGGCAAGAATCCTCACAGGCTTCTCCGCGAAGCTCAAATCCTCATTCAGCTGCAAAGGCTCAAAGTCCACAATGCGCGACGGGTCCGGCACATACTGCCTCAATATTGATACATGAAAAACACTATGCACAGCTGACCACAACGGAGGAAAGGCTAACCGATTTGCAACACTGCCAATCCTCTGAAGAATCTCATACGGTCCAACAAAATGGGGACTCAACTTCCCTCGCTTACCAAACCTCAAGACACCTCCCATCGGTGCAACTTTTAAGAACACGTGCTGTCCAACCTCAAACTCTAAATCTCGACGTCGTACATTGGCGTAAGTCTTCTGCCAGCTCTGAGCTGTCAACATACGAGCTCTAATCTTCTGCACTGCACCGTTGGTCAACTGCAGCAACTCAGGACCCAAAATCTAACGGCCACCAACCTTTTCCCAGAACACTGGAAACCTGCAACAATTACCATACAATGCCTCAACGGAACCACATGAACTGACAGCTGGGAACTGCTACCCAAGGAAACCTCATAAAATCCAACACTGGTCCCCTACTGCCTAACCACGGAACACCAACTCTCAACAAGTTCTGAAGGATCTGGCTCACCCCTCTTAAGAAACCATTGGTCAGAGGGTGAAAATACTACTGGAACTGCACTCGGCTCACAAGCCTCTAAGAACGCTCTCCAGAACCACGGTTCATCAACGCACTGCCTAGAAAAACCTTTGTTGCCACACCCTGGTGCCAACAACTCTAGCCCAGAACTGCCATGCCACTACTCCATAGAAATGACTTCTCCACCCGGGGCGAGGTGCGAGCTCTAGCCACTGAAACTAATCTGCCAAAATCCGAACTCACACAACAACCTCGACCAATTTTTGGCTCCCACACAGAACCTACAATTCAGCAACTTGAGTGCTACGAACTCGAAAGTCTAAACAACTGCAAACTGCATAGCTACGCCAATCTACTCAACTCTAGCTCGACCTAGATCACTGACTGGAAAAGTCAACCCGCTAGGAACAGGGTCCCAGAAGGCTCCCTCCACTAAACTTACCTCCATGCAAGCAACAGAACGAAGCTCGCCTAAAAAATGAAACACAACTCACAAGTCCAAATGGTAACACAAATAGGCTTTTACCCTCTAGCTTAGGCTTATTGCACCTTCCCACCGAATCTTCATATACAGAACGCCACTACCTGGTTAACACCAGCTACCAAGTACAAGAATGCCAACAATGGCTGGCAGAGCACAAGCTACACTAACCAGCAAAGATCCCTCAAAGGTCAAGACCCTAGACAAGCCACAATGATGCAACCTCAGCCCACACTGGTACAAAGGGTTTCTCAACTACAAAGGTGCAACAACTCCCAGGCCAACCACACAAAGTACCTTAACTGACTAGACCATACACACAAGGGTACCTTAACTGACTAGGCCACCACTCATAGGAGGCAGAACGACCCCTACAACAACTTCCAGCACACCACACAAAAGTCCGCTTAACTGGACAAACCACTGCTTTCGGGTGGCCAACAGACTCTTCCTCTTGTTAGCACGGCTACCACCAAATCCAAGACCAAGGGAGTAACCTAACAACTTCTGTATGGAAACGGTTCCTTACAAGCGAACAACCAAAGGACAGAGAACTCCACACACGCTCGCTGTCTTGCTCAGCTAAAGCAACAACGTCTAACTCTCACGGAGGCAACAACAGGGGGGGTTCCACCACAGACTGAACCACCAACCACGAACCAGCAAAGACTCACCCCCAAACGCCAAAGGAGGGGCAACTCCTGAAACTCCGGAAACAGGAAAAACATCTGGCAGGGCAAGAACCACTCACCCCACGAGCAAGGCTAACTTCCAGCAACTCAAAAACCACACCTTGGTCAACTCCAAGCACCAACTTGCCACCACACCGGGACCAACCCAGATTTTCACTTCAAACAAACTCTAGCTTGCTAGCCTACCAAAACTACCAGCAACTCACCCGAGGTCTACAGCCTACACGACTCCGACCTGACAATTGAAACTCACTGCTTGGGTCTGACTGAGCTCTGGTGAGGCTCTACACACCTAGGGTTTCTTCGGCAACCCTCAACACACACTGTCGTCAAACGGTCTAACAGGAAACTGCCTGAACAAACAACTCATTTTCCAGCCTTACAACTATGCTGGCCTACTCCGAACCTCGAAACTCAAAAAGACCAAAAATGCTACAGAATGTGTCATCCTCCTACTCAAAGCATCAGCCACATCGTAGCTTCCACCCAGGGTAAGGATTCCGAACAACACCCTCAGCAACTACGGTCAGAGACTACGTGGCTTTGCCACAACCACCATTTGTTCAGTACCACCTGAACTCCAACCATGAACAACAAGAGGTTTCTCCAACCAGGTTTAGGTTCAACTCAACAAAACTTGCCTAAGCAACAACCCCACTACGAGCACGGTATCCTTACAACCTCAACTAAGGACTTTTGACATCCACTAGAAGCCCAACTTCTCAAGAACTGAGCACCGGTCCTTCAATGCAAACCCTACATGGTTTTCGAAACTCTGGCCACCAGGACGAACTACACAAAAGTACACTTGTGCACAACTCCCAACCTTCCTTTAGGGATCCAAGTCTAACAGGCGCTTTCTAAAAAGCAACAACTAACTCCCGGCAGAAATACAGTCAACCAAAGGAACACCAAGAGTTCCAACTCCACACGATATTCGAAGCTGTGGCAACCTTGCTCTACTAAAGCATAACAATGCCAAACCGAACTTACCTCATACCAACGTCTCTACTAAGTGTGCTTTACTCATAAGGCATCCAACTCATGGCCCCTCTGCTAGACCAAACTCGCAACTACGATGCTCAACTCTACTCAGATTTAGGCACTCGAAGGTAGTTGACAGCACTACCAACCACAAAGATCTCTTGGCCTTCGCTCTAGCGTGAGACTCACACGCGCTACCACTTATCAACCATCAACTTGCTGACGTCCTCAACCCCCGGTAACACTGGGAAGAGGCTCTGGCTCCTCCCGCATGTCCTTTCGCTTGTAGTCCTACGACTACCACTGAACTAGTCCTCTTGCACGACCTAAGCAGGTGCAACCGCCATAAACGGGTACAATGGCTAAAGGAGTGTGCTGAACTCCGTGAGGGTTATAGAACCATCTGTTCTACCTGTGCCAAACTCAGGCCTAAACCAGACTTAGTGCCCAACCGGCACACCCGTCAATGCACCTCAAGTGCCACAACCACCAAATTCTACATCTTACTACAAATAGGGCCAGCAAGGTCACAACTTCATGTGACGAAAACTCTGGCTAGGCATACAAGAGCTCAAAACTCAAACAACCCTTTCTATGGCATCTCATCTAACTGAAGCCTCACGGCCTACTCTTGCATCTCCACTTGATGCTCAACAAAACTCCGACCGGCTCTTTCAACATGCAGCAGCTAGCTCTACTCTAGGAGCTCACCATAAGAAGAGTGCTCAACTCTACTAGACAACTGGGGAAACCACCAACGGATCAAGTCCGGTGGGTACACTGCCCGCTGCACCCTCAACCACAGGGTTTTGACTTACTAGCTGCAAAACAACAACAACTGCAAGAGAACCAAGATGTCTCTACATCCCCCTCGAAGGCTACTAACTCTGCAGCCACTCTCTAGGCAACCAAACAATCTGCTGAGGTTCAAGATTAACACCTGAACTACCCAGGCTAGTCCACACTGGAACCTGCTCCACTAGCAACAACATGAGCAATGCCCAAGCTAACTCCGCTCTTGGAGCGGTACTCCGAGGTAAATCACCTCCACCCTCTCGCTGGGGAAAAACTAACAACTGGGCCACAAGTGGCCTACGGGGGCTATTCTCTGTCTCACCCTGGGACGATGTCCCTGCGGTATCTGAATCTATCCGGATACTGCGACTAGCTGCTATCGTACTCCTTACACTGCGGATAGTTGGCATGATGGTGCTCTGGACCCAAACCAACAACGAGTCAGAACCTGCTCGTCTCCGCCCTGCTCTGCTAAAATATGCATACACTAGATGTAACATGTATTGTCAATTCTTAGCCCTTTTCTAAAAGTGTAAACTTAGGCGTACCTGATGACTGTGGGAGTGCTCATGATCATGGAAAAATGACCTACAACAAAAGGTCAGTCTATAGAATCTATGACTCTAAGCTCTGATACCAACTGTAAAGACCCGACCCGAATGGGGTCCTAAACTAGGCCTTTACCTCAATGCATGCTTTAAAACTTAGAAAATAATATGCAAGGTTGTGTGTCAGATTCCGAATAAAACTAAAACGGTAAACATCCATTCAAAACAACACAAAATGTCCTGGAACCTGTCCCTGTTTCCAAGTACCTGTTCCAAGCTAAAATACGATTTAAAACGTACTCTGATAAGAGATTTAATTTAAACGTTCGAAATCCAAAACAGTTTACGTCAGTGTCAGAATCCAGAAAACAACCAGAAAACAACTTAGGGGCTCCGTGCCCAACTACATGCATTTAGAGCACAATAAACATAAAAACATAAACATAAGACTCAGAGTTTAATCAGCTAGTTTCCATGATCAGCAGCTCTTCCTTCAACCATTCTGTCTCGCGCCATGGTTTCTTGTGGAAAACCACAAAATAATGGTGAGTAACGAATTACTCAGTAAGAATCCCCAACCGGGGTACAATACAATATAACTGGTCATCTAGCAGAATGTATGCAAGCTATGAATGTAAACACAAAAGAGAGCACAACACTTTACTCCATACATAAACCTCGGATGCCATCTCACGGTCTTACTCCAGAAAACTACCACACGATACGATACTATACGAGAAACTAGTCTCAGCCTCAGCCCTCCTGCTGTCGATACGAAAGGTGCACTGAACTCAAGATCCCAAGGAGCTCTCCACGGGGCATTTGTAATGAGTGTCGCGCGCCTTTGCATCGCATGCCGCCAGAAACCCGGTGGTGTTGGGTCTAGGCAAGCCGCCCTTACAGTCGATGACGCATGCCTAACAAATCTCTGGATCGGTGTCACTAAACATAGTGGTGTGAGACCACGACACGAAAACTATGTCAGCCTGTACCACCTCACCTGAGGCTAAGAAACAGGCCGTGGTAGGCTTACACCAGGAACCGGTCCTTGCCCTATCAGGTGGCAATCAAGGGCTACGGCCGACACGCTGAGGACGTGTCGACTGCCTAGGACAAGGCAATGTCTCGTCATTCCCCAGACCGTTGGGGCATTTAACAGTCTGCCACCCTCACCCAAGATTGCACGGGGCTACCGTTAGGGTTAGCTAAACCCTAACGACGGATCGTGACAGAGCTTCGCCGCACGCCCTCGCCACGGATGCAAATTACGTTATGCATCCTCGCCGGATGATGCTACCTATCAGAACTCTAAGCTATAACAGATAACAGCAACATTCCAATACGTGCTCAACAGAAACAATGAACCTAGCATGATACTACGAAGCAAGAACAGATAACGAGCATGCTAGAACAGAACAACCTAGCATGGAACTAACATGAGAAACAACACGAGAGTCATGCCATTCAAAATTCAGAACAGAGCACCTATCCACTAACATGCTGATAAACATAAATAAGCACACAAACAACAATCACAGAGTATATCGCAGGTCCCACACAACTCCGGTAAGAAAACCTTACCTTGGTCGGAAGGTAATAACACACAAAGGTTTTATGCTGCTAACGAACTCGAGCTAGCTAACGGGAACCTAACAAACAACAACAAATATCACAACCTATAGGTCTAAAATAATAAAACAAATAGGGCTCGACTCGGGAGCAACTCACACGCACGGTGGCGGGCGCGAGGACAGACGGGCCGCAATCTTGGCGGGCGCTGGCGGCGTCTTTGGTGCGTAGGGGTGCGAGGGGACGCGCGCCGCACGGCCGCTGGCTACGCGCGGTTGGCGCGGGCGTGCAGACGCGATGGCTGGGAGCTGGGCTGCGCGCATACAGAATCTAGAGACGAGGGCGTGCTCGCGCTTGGACTGGGCGCGGACAGACGCTGCTGCTCGCGCGGGGAAGGTTGCGATGCGAACTGGCTGGGCTGCGATCGACCAGGGGCTCGGTGCTGCTGCTACTACGATGAGGCTGCTGGTGCGACGCGAACTGGCTGCTGGGTGTGCGACGGGCAGGAGGCGATGGGCGACGCGATCTGCTGCTGCTCGGTTGGGCTACTGCTCAGCTGGGCTGCACAACACCAAGAAATTCAATTTCTTCTTCTCTCGGCCAGCAAGAATAGCACCCAAACGAAAGAGAGAAGAGAGATTGAGACACTTACCCGGGACGACGATCGATGGAGCTTTGGAAGAAGACACACAACAAGGAGCTTGGGAGAGAGATGGTGCGACAAAGAGGATTGTAGAAGAAAAGAATAAAAAACATATTTTCTCTTCATTTAATCAAACACACCAAAATCCCAAAAACCCATAGCTAACCAAGACAAACCGCGGAATGAGAAACAAAAACGACTTGTGGCACAACCGGCAACACCAGTCCTCTGACTCCCTGGCAACCCGGGTTCGAAACCCAACAACACCACAAATAAACTTCAAATTTGTTTAAGTATCTCCCCATGCCCAAACACATCCAAACAGCAACCAAACCCTACATTTGACCTTACAAGAATATTAGCAACTGAGGAAGACAGAAATGACCCTAACGGCCCGACCAAATTACCAAAATACCCTTAGGACATACCTGGAAGACCGGGATGAAAACCTGGGCCGTTACAAGTGTCCTGCATGATCCTCCTTAGTCCTCGAATAGACTAGAATGTCGTCAATGAACACGATGACGAAGCTGTCCAAAAATGATTTGAACACCCTATCCATCATGTCCATGAACGCTGCTGGGGCGTTAGTCAATCCGAAAGACATGACCATAAACTCGTAGTGACCATATCTAGACCTAAAAGCTGTCTTAGGAATGTTGGCATCCTTGATCCGCAACTGATGGTAACCAGATCTCAAATCTATCTTGGAGAACACGGAAGCTCCCTGAAGTTGATCAAACAAATCATCAATACAAGGCAACGGGTACTTATTCTTCACGGTAACCTTATTAAGCTCACGGTAATCTATGCACAAGCGCATCGAACCATCCTTCTTCTTTACAAACAGAACTGGTGCTCCCCACGGGGACACACTCGGTCGGATGAACCCTCGATCTAACATCTTCTGTAACTGAACCTTAAGTTCCTTTAGCTCTGCTGGCGCCATGCGATACGTAGCCTTCGAGATAGGGAGGGTCTTTGGCTCGAGCTCGATTGTGAAGTCAACCTCTCTCTGCGAGGGTAACCCCAATAACTTCTCAGGAAACACATCTGTAAACTCTTGTACAACCGGTACCTGATCAACAGTCAGAGAGGGGCGGCTCTCCCCAGACAACTTGGCTAGGTAGCCTCTAGCTCTACGAGCTAACAGACGACGAGCTTTCCCAGCTGAAACCATCGGAGGGCAAACTCCACCCTGGACTCCACGAAACTTAAAACTGGGCCGACACGGCGGCCTGCACACTACTTCTTTCCGGTGGCAAACGATCAACGCGTGGTTAGCAGCTAACCACTCCATGCCAAGTATCACATCAAAGCCGCTCATAGGCAGAACTATGAGCGTAGCTACAAGCAACTCTCCAGATATCTCGATCCGACCATCCTTAACCGTATCTCTAGCTAACATACTGACTCCCGAAGGAGTTGCAACTAACAATTCAAATCTTAGAGGCTCTAATCTCAAACTAGCATGCTCAGCAAACATAACGGATAACAATGAATGCGTAGAACCAGAATCAAACAAAACAAATGCACAGTGATCTAAAACACGTAGCGCACTCGCCACAAATGACATCTCGTATGCTCGACCTCTCCCGCTTCGGTCGTAGCAAACACCCGACCTATTCTTCTTTGAATCGCCATAGCCGGGTTTGGTTACAAAACGGGCAGTGCCCTCTTTACCACAACGAAAACACAATCTGGAACTTGCCTGACAAACTTCAGTGTGAGCTCTCCCACAGGTAGCACATAGGGAAATCTGCCTAGGACCGCCTTGCTGGCGAGGCTGGAAGAGAGCCGGAGCTCTACGCTGATCTCGGTTATGATACTGCCCTAGGCGGCACTGTCCGCCACCTCTAAAGTCAAACTTCCTCTTCTGCCCTGATGAGATTGGGGCAGGACGATGAACTGGGGCGGCGACCACCTGCTCGATCGGGTACTTCCCATTATAGATAGTCGCCAATTGCACTGCCTTAGCATAAGTATCGGGGGTCTGTGCCCTGACGTCCTGGGATACACCATATCTCAGTCCAGAAATAAACTTCCTGATTTTCAGCTCAGGCGTGGCTATCAACTGAGGGGCAAAATAACCATACTCTGAGAATTTCCGCTCATACTCCTCAATTGAATCAGTCCCCTACTTCAGATTCTGGAACAGCTCCACCATCTTTTCCTAGGCCTCCTCACTGATGTACTTGGCCTTAAACACTGTCTTGAAGAAATCCCATGTGGCAGGTGGTGACCCAGCTGGTCTCTCGCTCAGAGTGGACTCCCACCACCATCTAGCTGTGCCCTCTAACACATGGGCTGCACAACGCGGTCTCTGCACATCAGGACACACCATGATCAGAAAGGTGTACTCCAAATGGGCAATCCATCTGGCTGCTGCTAAAGGATCTCCTCGGGAGTCGAACTTCTCTGGCTTCCACTTCACAAAATCCTTCAGCCATTTGCCAAGTTTCTCAGCACCATCTGCCCCAACTGTCTCTGTGGCTGCACGCTCCCGTGGAGCTGGTGGTGTTGCGGTGCCCTGCTGGAACATCCAAGTCAACTGCTCTATCTGGGCTCGAGACTCTTCCTGCTGTGCGGCCAACATAGCCTGAGTCTCGGCTCTCTGGTCATTCAACAAGCTGACCATCATGGCCCTCATAGAATCTGTAAACTCTGCTCTAGAAGCAGTCTCTCGAGGCTCTGTCGCCTCAACGCCTTCTCTAGGAAAAACAGGAGGAGCTGCTGGTGAACACCATCTCTCTCAGTTTGGGACGATGTCCCCGCGGTATCTTAACCAATCCTGATACTCTGTCCTGCTGCTCTCGAACCTCCTCTTCCTGCGCGGGTAATTGGCATGCTGGCGATCTACACCCAAACCAACAACGAGTCAGAACCTGCTCGTCTCTGCTCTACACCACTAAACAAGGCATACACTAGATGTAAAAGAATTGTAAATTCTTAACCCCTTTCTAAACAGTAAACTTAGGCTTACCTGATGACTGTCGGAGTGCTGATGATCATGGAAAAATGACCTACAACAAAAGGTCAGTCTACAGAATCTATGACTCTGATCTCTGATACCAACTGTAAAGACCCGACCCGAAAGAGGTCCTAGCCTAGTCCTTTACCTCAATGCATGCTTTTAAAACTTAAATATGTTATGCAAGATTGTCATCCAGATTCTGAACAAGATGTAAAACTTGCAACCTTTCATTTAACAAACAATTAAAAACATCATGAAACCTGTCCCTGTTTCCAAGCACCTGTTCCAAGCTAAAAACATTTCAAACATACTCTGATCAGAGATTTTATTTCAAAACATCCAATTCCAAATGAGTTCAATAAAAGACAGAATCCAGATACAATCCAAAAACATCCTAAGGGCTCCGTGCCCAACTACATGCATTCAAAGATAAAAAACATAAAACATAAACTCAGAGTTTTTAAAACAGCAGGTTTCCATGATCAGCAGCTTCTCCTTCAGCCATCTTGTCTCGCGCCCTAGTTACCTGTCGAAACCACAAAAATAAGGATGAGTAACGAATTACCTAGTAAGAAACCCCAACCGGGGTACAATACGATACAACTGGTCATCTAGCGGAATGTATGCAAGCTATAAATACAAACACTAAAGAGAGCACTTTACTTTAATCCATACATAAATACAACGGATGCCATCTTACTCCGGGAGCTACATCGAAACTCGGTACTCTACGAGAAACTAGTCTTGGCCTCAGCTTTACTACTACTGTCGATACGAAAGGTGCATTGAACTCAAGATCCCGAGGAGCTCTCCAGTCGACGTTGTAATGAGCGTGCGCGCGCACCGCATGCTGCTGCAAACTAGGGAGGTGCTGGGTCTAAGGCAGGCTCCCCTGGTCCAATACACATGCCTAAAAGAATCTCTAGATCGGTGTCACTGAACATAGTGGTGTGAGACCATGACACTATGACTATATCAGCGTGTACCACCGCACTTGAGGTTAAGGAACCGTCCATGGTAGGCTTACACCAGGAAACGGTCCTTGCCCTATCAGGTGGTAATCAAGGGCTACTGCCAACATGTTGAGGTCGTGTCGACTACCGGGGACAAGGCAACGCCTCGTCATTCCCCCGGCCGTTGGGGCATTTAACAAGTCTGCCACCCTCACCCAAGATTACAACTGGGCTGTCGTTAGGGTTAGCTAAACCCTAACGACGGATCAAGGACGGAGTATTGCCTCGCACGTCCCTGCCACGGATGCAAGTTAAGTTATGCATCCTCGCCCGAATGATGCGACCTATCATAACACTATGCTATAACAGCTAACAGCAAAACATACCAACACATGCTCAGAAGAATCAACGAACCTAGCATGGTACTATGAACAGAACAGAATACAAACATGCCAGAACAGAACAACCTAGCATGGAACTAACATGAGCATAAACACGGGAATAATGCCAGTCGGAATTCAGAACAAGGCACCTATAAACTAAACATGATGGTAATCATAAACAAACATACACACAACAATCACAGAAATATCGCGGGGCCCACACAACTTCGATAAGAAATCCTTACCTGAATCGGAAGACAAACCAACACACAAGAGGACTCCCGAGCTGCAAACGAACACGAGCTAGCTAACAGACCCTAACAAATAAACAGTAATTACATCACTAACAATAGGTCCTAAATAAAATACAACAGAAGCTCACCTCGGTCGGAAGCAACTTAAACAACTCGGCCAAGCACCAGGGGTGTCTCGGCTGCAAAACACGGCAGAGAGCTGGCGCGCGGACGGACTGCTCACGGGCGTGAGCGGCAGACTCGGAAAAGGTGTGCGGCACGGTGAGCGATGGGCTGCTGCTGTGAGGCTGGGCAGGGCGTGGGAGTACGTGCGGCTGCGGCTGCTGCTGCGCGGATGGGCAGGGCGCGGGCGTGCGTGCGGCTGTGATGGGTGAGCGGCGACGGGGTGATCGAGCGGTTGCGCTCGCGTGTAACTACCAGATAAGCAAAACACCAACGAAACGAGAGCAAAACTTGCTAACCCGGCTCAACTGGAAAAACCTTCTTTTGCTAACTGCCACAACCAAGATAACCAGGGTTCGATCCTTGGCTCGAACATCTTTTTCTTTTTAATTCCTGTTTAGCAAACCAAGGCCACAAACCTCTCCAAACACTCTCGGGGCATAGAACCTGCACACACAGCAAATCCCCAACCTCAGCAAAGGACTCAAACAGCCTCAACGACCCAACCAAATTACCAAAATACCCCTAGAACATACCTGGAAGACCGGGATGAAAACCTGGGTAGTAACAGCATTGCTTTTGAAAGCTTTTGTGAAGAAATGGTTTTTCTCATAACTTCTCCGCCCGAAGAACTCCTCAACAAAATGGTGCAGTTGAAAGGAAAAATCGTACTTTATAAGAATATGTTAGATGTATGTTGCATGAGTTTAATTTGCCTAAAATATTTTTGGTGAAAGCCGTTAATACTACTTGTTATGTTTTAAATAGAGTTCTAATTAGGCTTTCTTTAGATAAAACTCCTTACGAGCTTAGGCTTGAAAAAGTCCCAAATATTGGGTATTTAAAAGTTTTTGGATGCAAATGTTTTATTTTGATCAACAAAGAAAAACTTGGAAAATTCGATTCTAAAATGGATGTTGGTATTTTTCTTGGTTATTCATCTTATAGTTGTTTATAGAGTTTTCAGTAAGAGAACATTAGCTATTGAGGAATCTATGCAGTTGTATTTGATGAATCGTGTAAAAATATTTCTAATGAGTCTATATGTGGTGATTCCTTAGAAGAAAATGCTTTATGTAAAGAAGAAATGATCTTCAATGATAAGTATGAAGAATATTCTTCATCTATGCCTAAAGAATAGAGGTATGTTCCATCTATCCCAAGGAGTTGATTCTTGGTGATCCTGAACAAGGTGTGAAAACTCATTCCTCTCTTAATTTATTTAATCATCTTTCTTTTGTTTCTCAAATTGAACCAAAAAGTTTTAAAGATGCTGAAAACGATGAATTTTGGATTTTAGCTATGCAAGAAGAGTTCAATCAATTTGAAAGAAATGACGTTTGGGAATTAGTCCCAAGAACTTCAAATCTTTCTATTATTGGGACTAAATGGTTTTTTAGAAATAAAATGGATGAAAATGGAAATATAATTAGAAATAAAGCTAGACTTGTAGCTCAAGGCTATTGTCAAGAGGAAGGTATAGATTATGAATAAACTTTTGTACCCGTTGCTAGATTAGAAGCTATTAGAATGTTACTTTCTTTGCTTCTTATAAGAACTTTATCTTGTATCAAATGGATGTAAAAAGTGCATTTTTAAATGGTTATAGTATGGAGGAAGTTTATGTAGAACAACTTCCCAATTTTGAAAGTTTTGATTTCCCTAATCATGTTTATAAGTTGAAAAAGGCTCTTTATGGTTTAAAACAAGCTTCAAGAGTTTGGTATGATAGACTTAGTAACTTTCTTCTTTAAAAATGATTTTAAAATTGGTAAACTTGATACTACTCTCTTCATTGAGACTAAGGAAAATGATATGCTTTTAGTGCAAATTTATGTAGATATATTATTTTTGGTTCCACTAATCCTTCTTTGTGTGAAGAATTTTTTAAGTGTATGCATAGTGAGTTTAAATTGAGTATGATGGGAGAACTTAGCTTCTTTCTTGGACATCAAATCAAACAACTCAAGAATGGTATCTTCATAAGTCAAGTGAAATACACAAAGGATTTGCTCAAAAGATTCAAGCTTAATGAAGGTAAAATTGCAAAAAATCCTATGAGCACATCTACCAAACTTGACAAGGATGCAAAAGGTAAATGTGTGGACATAAAAGTTTATCGAGGTATGATTGGATCTCTTCTTTATTTAACTGCAAGTAGACCCGATATCATGTTTAGTGTATGTCTTTGTGCTAGATTTCAATCTTATCCTAAGGAATCTCATTTGCATGCCGTTAAAAAACTATTTAAATATTTGCTTGGTACTATTGATTTAGGCTTGTGGTATCCTAGAAATTTTGAATTTAATTTAGTAGGATATTCCGATGTGGATTTTTCCAGAAGTTTACTTGATCGTAAAAGTACTAGTGGGACTTGCCAATTTCTTGGAAGTTCCTTAGTATCTTGGTTTAGCAAAAATTAAAATTCGGTTGCATTTTCTACTACCGAAGCGGAATATATTTTAGTTGTTAGTTGTTGTGCTCAAATTCTTTGGATGAAACAAACTTTATGTGATTTTGGTTTAAAATTTGATAATGTACCCATATTTTGTGATAATACAAGTGCTATTAATTTGACAAAAATTCCTATACATCATTCAAGAACTAAACTTATTGATATTATACATCACTTTATTAGAGAGCATGTACAAAATGATCATATTATTCTTGATTTTGTGAGCCTTAATAATCAATTAGCGGATATTTTCACCAAGTCTTTGAATGAAAGGAATTTCTGCAAAAATAGGCTTGAGCTTGGTATTATTCGTTGTGATGCCTCTTAAATTTATCTTTTGCTTTAAGAAATGTTGATCGGGGTATTTTAATAAGTATGTGATCACTGTTCTTAGAGGAAATATTCTTATATTTAGGAGGAGCTTTTATATCTTACTTCTTTTTGGGGAAGTTGCACTGTGTAGCAACTTTTTTACCACAGTTTGCAATTATAGCAATTTTTTAAAAATAATTCGTTTATAGCAAATTTTGCCTATTTTTTTTTAAAAAATCCCCATTACCCTTTTTGATCGATGACTTTGATAGAATCTATTATTCTCTAGTGATGGAAGTCTATCAATTTACTATTGATTGAATCAACTTCTCATTCAAAGGTTTTAGTTACTTTTCAAAATGCTTATTTAGTAACTGATTCTATTAGCCCCTATTGATATAATCTATCATTCTCTAGAGATGGAAGTCGATCAATTTACTATTGATTGAATCAACTTCTAATTAAAAGGTTTTAGTTTCTGTTCAAAATGATTATTTATCAATAATTGATTATATCAGCCCCTATTGATAGAATATATCAATCTCTAGTGATGGAAGTTTATCAATTTATTATTGATAGAGAAAGGAGAAAACCCAATGCTTAAAATTAAAAGAAACTCAATTCGAGGAGATGGTTTAAAAGCGACTGGACCACGTCATGGGCCTTTGGTCTTCTTAATAGGCTCGTTTCCATTTTTTGCTAGGTGTGCAAATATTTTCATTATTGTGCTATTCATGGAATATTTTTGCTCTTTGTAATATACATGCAAAAGCCCTCAGTTACGAGTCTAGGATCTTTCAAGAGGCGTGATAGTATGGAAACATGACTATGCCTTCTTAGCATATGTGACTTTTAGAAGTTGTTCCTCGTCGGTATTAGGATCATTTGAGTGAAGGTAGCTTTTTTAGCTTCATGATGACCTGGAATCACTCGTTAGAGTTTGTGAGTTTGTCTACGAGATTGTTCTCCATGATTTTAATGTAGCTTGTTTCGAGGGTAGCCCCTCAAGGTTATATTGGGTGAAATTTTATAGTGTTTGTTAACATGGTATACGTGAGCTGAAAGCTTGATCTGGTAGGAGGTGAAGTTGGAGTAATGTCTATGACCATCTTACACTAGTAGTTGGGTTGGGGGTTACTGACAGAAGGTTAGACCTGAGTTTAGTATGGTGAGACAATGTGCTCTATTTCAGACTGAGAATTCATTTTTCAATAGTTTTTGTAAAGACCCGACCCAAAAAGGGCTCTAAATAGGCCTTTACCCAAATGCATGCATTCAAAGTAAAGGACAATATGCAAATAATTTTCGGATTCTCAATTAAAACAAAACAATCAAGGTTCAATCAGAAATAAAGATAGTTTGCTGAAACCTGTCCCTTTCTCCAAGCACCTGTTTCAAGGCAAATACATTTCCAAAACGTACACTCTGATCAGAGATTTCTTAAAACATTTGAAACATCCTCAAATTCAATAAAGCAGGAATCCACGAAAACATTCAGAAAACATCCTAGGGCTCTGTGCCCGACTACATGCATTCAGGGGAAAATAAAAAGACAAGAGTCATAGAAATAAAAAGTCAGAGATGACAAGCAGGTTCCCATGATCACAGCTCCTCCTTCACCATCCTGCTCTCGCACCTTGCTACCTGTGGAAAACCACAAAATAAGGGTGAGTAACGAATTACTCAAGAAGAATCCCCAACCGGGGTACAATACGATGCACATGGTCATCTAGATGAGTGTATGCAAGCTATGAATATAAACACAGAATAGAGCACATAACTTAAGTCCACACTTGGACCTTGGATGCCAACTCAGGGTCTTAGTCCGGAGATAAATCACCACACAATACGCCCTATACGAGAAACGAGTCCCGGCCTCACCGCTTCTCTGTCGATACGAAAGGTGCACTAGCTCAAGATCCCGAGGAGCTCTCCGGTCGGCGCCAGAATGAGCGTAGCGCGCCGCCGCGTGCTCTGCGCGACTATGGGGTGCCGCCCTGAGGCAAGCCGCCCATGTCCAAATCACCACGCCTAACTAAATCTCCGGATCGGTGTCACCGACATAGGGGTGTGAGACTGGACACGTGAACTATGTCACCTGAACCACCGCACCGAGGCTAAGGAATCGGTCGTGGTAGGCTTACACCGAGAAGCCGCCCTTGCCCTATCGGTGGCAATCAAGGGCTACGGCCGAACACGCCGAGGACGTGCCGATCGCCGGGACGAGGCAATGCCAAGTCATCATCCCGACCGCTTGGGGCATTTAACGATCGCCACCCTCACCCAAGATTGCGGGGCCTACCGGTCGGGTTAGCTAAACCCTAACGGGGTCCAGGGGACGGAGAATTGTCTCGACGTCCCCGCCATGGATGCAAGATACTTTATGCATCGCTTTCGGATGATGCTACCTACCAATTCTAACTCGCCTTAACAATCAAACAATAATCCAATACGTGCTCAAAAGAATACAAAGCAGACCTAGCATGGTACTACTGAAACAAGAATGAATATGAGCATGCGAACGGAACAACCTAGCATGGACTAACATGAAAGAACAACATACGAAGTCATGCCACCAGAAATCGAACAGAGCACCTAAACTATACATGCTGATAGTCACAAACAAACATACAACATCAATCACATAGAACATCGCAGGGTCCACACAACTCCGGTAAGAAATCCTTACAGCCGGGAGGCAACTACACACAAAAATCCTAAGTCGCGATCGATCCCGAGCTAGCTAACGAGAACCTAACAAACACAATAATAATCACAATCCATAGGCCTAAACATAATAAAATAAACAAGGCTTGGCTCGGGAGCAACTCACGCGGCGCGGCTGACACGCGGACGGGCAGACAAAGATGGCGAGGCCTGGGCTTTGGCGCTGATAGGCGGGCGGTGGGTCGGGCGCTGGCGCGCTGACAGCGCAGATGGGCGGTGAGAGCTGGCGCACGCGCTGCATGTGCGACGACGGCCGGCCGCGCGAGCGCACGAGCGCGAATAAGCCGACGCGACGGACACGCGCGGCGCGCGCGCTGGGACGGCTAACGGGCGCGCGGCCGACGAAGCGTCTGGACGTGCGATCTAACTGCTGCCGTAGGGGCTCGGCAGGCGCGACTGGCTGGGCGAGATCTGGCCGCGACAGGGGCTGTCTGGCGTCTCATTGGCCGCGACGGGGGCTGCTCGGGCGTCTCGCTCGGCCGGCTGAGCGACAAAGCTTCGGATGGCACCGCAGGGGCGATGGAGCCGGCGACTCGGCGATCTGGGCTTGCTTCTCTGTGCGTGCGATCTGGCGGGGGGAGGCGCGACGGGGTGGGGCTTTCTGGGTGGGCTCCTCTCGGCGGTGCAAACAAACACACACACACACCCACACTCTTCTATTTACATTCGGCCAGCCAAGAACTCAAATCGGAGAAGACGAAGAGACGAAGAAACTTACCTGTAAAGACGATCGAACCACTGGGCCGCAAAGGGAATGAAAATCGGCTTGGGGCTTGGGAGAGGAAGGGTTGGGCGGCCATGGAGCATTTGGAGAAGAAGACATAACAAAACCTAATTTCTTTTCATTTAACCAAATGCACCAAACTCCAAGGTCCAAGGATAACCATAATATGACGCAGAAAGAGCAATAAGAGCTCGCCATAGCTCAACCGCACGCATCCTCACAGCTTTTTCAGGAGACCCGGTTCGAATCCCACCACAACATAATTTCCTTTATTTTTACTTTTGCATCTATCCATGCTCAAACCCATCCACAAAGCCTAAAAACTTACATAAATCCATCCAATAATTTTAGCAACTGAAAAAGATATAAACGCTCCCCGACGCCCACTTAAATTACCAAAATACCCCCGAGGGCATACCTCAAGACCGGGATGAAAACCGGGCCGTTACAATATTCCTCCTTTTTATGACTTTCGTCCTCGAAAGTCCTTAAGATCAAAACAAAGACAGATATATCGCAATCTCATCCCGCCTTCCCGCTCACAAGCGGCCTCCTCTGAACTCGACTCTCCACCGAACTTTTACCAAACGGATCGCACGATTATGCAACATCTTCGCCTCAAAGACCAGAATACTCACAGCTTCCCCTTGAAGCTCAAATCCTCAATCACCGCAAAGGCTCAAAGTCCACAATGAGCGATGGGTCCGACACATACCGCCTCACACCAATACATGAGAACATCGCACACCACCGACAATGACAGTAAAAGCTAACCAATATGCAACTCGCCAATCCTCTCGAGAATCTCAAATGGTCCAACAACAGAGACTCCACTTCTCCCGCTTACCAAACCTCAACACAACTCACAACAAGACAACCTTAAAACTACGCACCGCCCAACCTCAAACTCTAAAACTCGACGCTAACATCGGCGTAACTTTTCTCGCTCTCTCGCCCGAGTTGACAACACTAGCTCTAAACTCCCGCACATCACCTCTGGTCAAATGCAAGAATCAGACCCAAAACAAAATTGATGGCCACCAACCTTTTCCCGAACATTGGAATCTGCGCAATACTTACCTTGCAATGCCTCAATGGAACAACAAGAATTGACCGCCGAGAACTGCAACCCAAGGCAACCTCATAAAACCACACTAGTCCCCACGCCGCTAATCACGGAACACCAACTCACAACAAGTTACAAGGATCTGCCTCACTCTTCCCAAAAGACCATCGGTCAAAGGGTCAAAACTCTACAGAATCGCACTCGGCTCATAAGCCTCTTAACAACGCTCTCCGAACTACGCTTCATCAACGCACCGCCTAGAACAAACCTTCGTTTGCCACACCTGTGACAACAACTCCACTAAACCGACATGCCTCTACTCCATAGAAATGACATCTCGCACACGAAACGAGGTGCGAGCTCTCACTCATCAAAACCAATCCTCCAAGAATCTAATCTCACACAACAACCTCAACTAACCGACAGCTCCCACACGGAAAACTTACAATCCAACAACTTGAGTGCTACGGCCTCTAAGCTCAAACAACTACAAACCGCATAGCTATGCCAATCCACACAACTCTAGCTTGACTCAAATCACTGGCCGGGACAAGTCGACTGCTAACAACCGGGCCCCAGAGGGCTCCTCCCACCAAACTTACCTCCATGCAAGCAACGGAACGAAGCTTGCCTAAAAAAATGAAACACATCTCATAAGTCCAAACGATAACACATACAGCTTAACCCTCTAGCTTAGGCTTATTGCACCTTTCCACCGAAACTTCATAAACGGAACTCCACTATTCGGTTAACACCAACTACCATGAACCAGATTACAAAAATGGTGGCAGAGCACAAGCCACACTAACCAAAGAAGGATCCTCAAAAGGTCAAGACCCTAATCCAATCACAATGGTGCAACCTCAACCCACAACCGATACAAATGAGTTCTTCAACTACAAAGGTGCAACAACTTCCATGCCAACACACAAAACCTTAACCAACTAGGCCAAACACTCATAGGAGGCAGAACAACCCTTACCGCAACTTCCGAGAACACCACTCAAGAGTCCGCTTAACTTGGACAAACAACGCTTTCCAAGCAACCAACAAACTTTTCCTCCTACTAGCACCACTACCACTAATTCCAAGACCAAGGAATAACCTCGACAACTTCCAAGGAGAAACAGATCCTCACAAGCTTAACATCCGAAGGACAGAGAGCTTCACAACCGCTCATTGTCTTGCTCACTAAGCACAACATCCAACTCTCCCGCAGGCAACAACAAGGGGTCCACCACAGATCGGACCGCCAACCACTGCAAGAGAAGACTCACCCCAAACACCAAATAAGGGCACTCTCAAACTCGGGAACAGAGAGACATCCTACAGTGGCAAACCACTTACCCACGAACAAGGCTAACTCCTTGGCAACTCGAAAACCACACCTTGGCCAACATCAAGCACCAACTTGCCACCACACCGGAACCAAATCCGGACTCTACTCCAAACAAACTCGCTTGCTAGCCTACCAAAATTGCCAAAGAACTCACCCGAGGCTACAAACTACTCGACTGCTTGCCAACTAAACTCACTACCCGGTCTCGACTGAGCTCGTGAGACTCTCCACAACTAGGGTTCTTCGACAACCCTCGACACACACCGCCGCTTAACGATCTAACAACCAACCGCTCAACAAACAACTCCTTTTCCCAAAGATCACAACCACGCCGCTGCTCCAAACCTCAAACCAAAAAGACCGAAGAACGCTGTGTAATGTGTCATCCTCCTACTCAAAGCGCCACCACCATGTAGCTTCCACCTGTGGTAAGGATTCCGAGCAACACTCTTAGCAATCGCGATCGAACTACGCGGGCTTCACTACAACCACCATTTGTTCAAGCACTATCCGAACTCCAACCAAGAGCCACAAGAGGTTCCACCAACCAAGTTTAGGTTCAACTTAACAAACTTGCCTAAGCAACAACTCCAACTACGAGCACGGTATCCTTACAACCTCAACTAAAGCCTTACAACATCCACCTGGAGTCCAACTTCTCCAAGAACTGAGCACCAGTTCTCCAATGCAAACCCTACATGGTTTTGGAACTCTTGCCGCCATAACAAACTACACTAAACACACTTGTGTGCACAACTCTCAACCTTCCTTCAGAGATCCAAGACTAACAGGTGCTGTTCCAAAAGGCAACACTAACTTCTGGCAGAGATACAATCAACCCAAGGAACACCAAAAGTTCCATCTCCACACGATACTCGAAGCAGTTGGCAACCTTGCTATGCTAAAACATAACGATGCCAAACCGAACTTACTTTATACCAAGACTCTACCAAGTGTGCTTTACACATAAGACAACCTGCTCATCTCATAAGGCATCCAACTCATCTCATAAGCACCAAACTCATCTCATAACCATCCAACTCACGGTACCTCTGCTGGACCGAACTCGCATCTACAATGCTCACTCAACTCAGGTTTAGGCACCCGAAGGTAGTGGACCGCACTACCAACCACAAAGATCTCTTGGCCTTAGCACTAGCGTGAGACTCACACGCACTAACACTTACCACCGCCAACCTCGCGACTTACTCAACCCCAAGAACACCGGGAAGAGGCTCCAGCTCCTCTCGAACATCCTTTCACTTGTAGTCCTTCGACTACCACCGAACTAGCCCTCTTGCACGACCTAAACAAGTGCATTTTCCATAAATGGATCCAATGGCTAAAGAAGTGTCTTTGAACTCCTGGACGGGTCATAGAACCATCTGCTTATACCCATGCCACACTCAGTCTCGAACTGCACTTAGAGCCAAAGCGGCACACCAACCATTGCACCTCAAGTGCCACTACTACCAAATCCACATCTTACTACAAATGGGGACAACAAGGTCACAACCTCAAGTGACAAAAACTATGGCGAGGCATACAAGAGCTCAACTCAAACAACCATGCCTAAGGCATCTCATCAAACCGAAGTCTCATCGCCTACTCTTGCATCTCCACATGATGCTCAACAAAACTCGCCGCCTCTCTCAACATGCAGCAGCCTAGCCCTACTCTAGGGGCTCACCATAAGAAGAGTGCTCAACTCTACCAGACAACTGGGAAACCACCAACGGATCACGTCCGATGGGAACATCGCCACGCACCCTTAACCACGGGGTTCCACTTACTAGCTGCAAAACAACAACACTTACAGGAGAACAAGGATGTCTCAAAGAACCACTTCAAGGCTACCAACTCTGCAGCCTACTCACTGGGCAATCAACCATCCGCTAAGGTTCAAGATCAACACCGAACTACCTGTGCTAGTCCACACTAGGACCTCGCTCCACAAGCATCAACATGAGCAAAAGCCAAAGCTAACTCCTCTCCCGGAGTGGCACTCCAGGGCAAAAACACCTCCACCCTCTCACTAGGGGAATTAATACCGGGCCACACGTGGCCTACGGAGTCTAACCTCTGCCTCCATCCGAACGATGTCCCACTGGTATCCGAATCTATCCGGATATCTCAACAAACCACAACATACACTTTCACATGCGGGAAGTTGGCATGAAGGCGCTCTAAACCCAAAACCAACGACGAGTCGAACTCCGCTCGTCTCCGCTCCACAACACAAAACAAGGCATACACTAGATGAAAGGTATTGTAAATTCTTAACCCTTTTCTAAACAACAAGAAACTTAGGCGTACTGATGACTGCCAGTCTTTGGTGATCATGGGGAAAATGACCTACAACAAAAGGTCAATCTCTGAGAATCTATGACTCGAGCTCTCGATACCAATCAGAAAGACCCGACCCAAAAAGGGCTTTCTAAATAGGCCTTTACCCCAATGCATGCATTCAAAGTAAAGGACAATATGCAAATAATTTTCGGATTCCCAATTAAAACAAAACAATCAAGGTTCAATCGAAATAAAGATAGTTTGTCAAACTCATCCCCGTCTCCAAGCACTGCTTTCAAGGCAAATACATTTCCAAAACGTACACTCGATCGAGATTTCTTAAAACATTTGAAACATCCTCAAATTCAATAAAGCAGAATCCACGAAAACATTCAGAAAACATCCTAGGGCTCAGTGCCTGACTACATGCATTCAGGGGAAAATAAAAGACAAGAGTCATAGAAATAAAAAGTCGAGACGACAAAGCAGGTTCCCATGATCACACGCCTCCTCCTTCACCATCCTGTCTCGCACCTTGGTTACCCGTGGAAAACCACAAAATAAGGGTGAGTAACGAATTACTCAAGAAGAATCCCCAACCGGGTACAATACGATGCACATGGTCATCTAGATGAGTGTATGCAAGCTATGAATATAAACACGTAATAGAGCACATAGCTTAAGTCCACACTTGGACCTCGGATGCCAACTCGTGGTCTTAGTCCGAGATAAATCACCACACAATACGCCCTATACGAGAAACGAGTCGCGGCCTCACCGCTTCATCGTCGATACGAAAGGTGCACTAGCTCAAGATCCCGAGGAGCTCTCCGGTCGGCGCCAGAATGAGCGTAAGCGCGCCCGCGCGTGCTCTATGCGCACTACTGGGGGTGCCGTGTCTAGTGGCAAGTCGCCCATGTCCAGTCACCACGCCAACTAAATCTCCGGATCGGTGTCACTAACATAGGGTGTGAGACTCGACACGTGAACTATGTCACCTGAACCACCGCACTGAGGCTAAGGAATCGGTCGTGGTAGGCTTACACCAGAAGCCGCCCTTGCCCTATCGGTGGCAATCAAGGGCTACGGCCGAACACGCCGAGGACGTGCCGATCGCCGGGGCGAGGCAATGCCAAGTCATCATCCCGACCGCTGGGGCATTTAACGATCGCCACCCTCACCCAAGATTGCGGGGCCTACCGGCCGGGTTAGCTAAACCCTAACGGGGTCCGTGGACGAGAATCGTCTCGACGTCCCCGCCATGGATGCAAGATACTTTATGCATCGTGCCCGATGATGCCACCTACCAATTCTAACTCGCCTTAACAATCAAGAACAATCCAATACGTGCTCAAAAGAATACAAAGACCTAGCATGGTACTACTAACAAGAATGAATATGAGCATGCCGAACGGAACAACCTAGCATGGACTAACATGAAAGAACAACATACGAAGTCATGCCATCAGAAATCGAACAGAGCACCTAAACTATACATGCCGATAGTCACAAACAAACATACAACATCAATCACATAGAACATCGCAGGGTCCACACAACTCCGTGAAGAAATCCTTACCGCCGGAGGCAACTACACACAAAAATCCTAAGTCGCGATCGATCCCGAGCTAGCTAACGAGAACCTAACAAACACAATAATAATCACAATCCATAGGCCTAAACATAATAAAATAAACAAGGCTTGGCTCGAGCAACTCACGCGCGCGGCCGACACGCTGGACGGAAGACAAAGATGGCGAGGCTGCTTCTGGGCGCGGCGGGCGGCAGGGCTTCGGCGCCGCAGCGCAGATGGGCTGATGGGCGCAGCGCACGACGCGCGAATAAGCTGGACGCGACGGACACGCGCGCGCGCTACTGACGGACAACGGCGCGCGCGGCCGACGAGCGCTCGACGCGCGATTTCGCTGCTGCGCAGGGGCTCGACAGGCGATCTCGCTGGCGAGATCTGGGCCGCGACGGGCTGCTCGGGCGCTCTGCTCGGCCGCTGAGCGACAGCCGCTCGATGGCACTGCAGGGCGATAGAGCTGGGCGACTCTAGGCGATCTGGGCTTTGCTTTGGTGCGATCTGGCCGGTGGGAGCCGCGACGGGTGGGGCCGCTAGTTTGGGCTCCTCTCGGCGGTCGCAAACAAACACACACACACACCCACACTCTTCTATTTACATTCGCCAAAAAGAACTCAAATCGGAGAAGACGAAGAGACTAAGAAACTTACCTGTAAAGACGATTGAACCACGGGGCGCAAAGGGAATGAAAATCGGCTTAGGGCTTGGGAGAGGAAGGGTTGGGCGGCCATGGAGCATTTGGAGAAGAAGACATAACAAAACCTAATTTCTTTTCATTTAACCAAATGCACCAAACTCCAAGGTCCAAGGATAACCATAATATGACGCAGAAAGAGCAACAAGAGCTCTCCATAGCTCAACCGCACGCATCCTCACAGCTTTCCCTGAGACCCGGTTCGAATCTAGCTGCAACATAATTTCCTTTATTTTTACTTTTGCATCTATCCATGCTCAAACCCATCCACAAAGCCTCAAAAACTTACATAAATCCATCCAATAATTTTAGCAACTGGAAAAAGACATAAACGGCCCTGACGGCCCGACCAAATTACCAAAATACCCCCAGGGCATACCTCGAAGACCGGGATGAAAACCTGGGCCGTTATAGTTTTAGTTATTCTAGCAGGAATGTGGAGAGTTAGGTTCACTCGATCGAGAAGCTACTTACTAGGTATTTTTTTACTAGCCATTTCTTTATACGATTTCTTTTGTAAGATGGCGAGGTCATGGTGACAATACTTATTGATATTTTTTAGGGTTCTCCAAGGTGGCTTAAAGGTTATAGTCTTAATTCTAGAACTTAGTTGGTCAGGTTCCCCATATGTATGGGGTTGTGGTTATAATATATTTTCGACATGTTACAGATTCAATCACTATGAAACTGATAGATACAATTACCTGAAAGCTGATTGAGTCAATCACTAGCAATCTGATCAAGTCAATCACTAACAAACTGATAGAGTCAATCATTAACAAATTGATTGAAGTGGGCTTTTCGATCTTTTTAGGCATGTTATATCCTTTTTATGCCCTAAATGAATTAGTTTGGAAATTTAATTGTGAAATTGATTGAACGTTATCAATTGAAATTGATTGAAGACTATCAAATGGAAATTGATTGAAGGCTATCGCCTGAAATTGATCGAAAACTATCAACTGAAAACTGATAGAAGGGCTTTTTGGTCATTTTACAACGGGCGCCCCATATTTCTGCTATATATGAAATATTTTCAAAAAAGTGCTATTGATAGTATTTTTTTAATCTTTTTTGCTATTCATGTAAAACCCCCCATCTTTTTATGATTAAAAAGGGGAGATATTTTAGAAAAATGTGGTTCAAATATTTGTACATATCTTCTTATCATTATTATAATTGATTAATGATGCATTAATTTAGGGGGAGAATTAATGTGAACTTTATGATGATATTTAGACTTTAAATGTTATAGTACACATGTACTAAATTGATTCTTATGATCTTCAAGTGATTTTTCTTTAGTTGTTTGTCATCATCAAAAGGGGGAGATTGTTGTCTATTTGGCCCTATATCAAATTAATTAATTTTAATTAATTAATTAATATTTTGATGATAAAAAACTTTATCCTATGTACTAAAAAATTTGATGTTTTAAGATGTCAATACTCAAAACAAGGATTCCACACAATTTGAATTACTCAAATCGAAGTTGAAACGAAGAAGTTATGATCGAAACAAGTTAGAACAAGAAAATCTCGAGACAGTGACGTGGTAGCTGAGTGTACATCGTGGACCATTTAGAAGTTGTCATGTGGAGTTTTGGATAAAGTGACAAAAAATGGTGATTTTTTATTTGTTTTGAAAATAAATGAAAAAGAAAAGAAAAAGGAAATTTAAAAAATTTATATATATTTATATATGTTCCAACGGTAAAATAAAAATTAAATGGCCAGTGATCATTCTGAATTAAAAAAAAAGGAATTTTCATTGTATAGCAACTTTTTTATACCAGTTTACAATTATAACAACTTTTTAAAAATAATTCGTTTGTAGCAAATTCTGCCAATTTTTTTGAAAAATCTTTGTTTACCTTTTTATCGAAGACTTTGATAGAATCTATCATTCTCTAGTGATGGAAGTCTATCAATTTTATCAGTAATTGATTCTATTAGCCTTTATTGATAGAATCTAATGAAAGTCTATCAATTTACTTTATTTATTAGTAATTGATTCTATCTGCCTCTATTGATAGAATCTATCAATATGGAAGTCTATTAATTTAAAATTTTTGCTATGTGTGAAAATATTTTCATTTGTGCTATTTATGAAATATATTAACCCTTTTGTAATATACATGCAAAAGCTCCTAATATATATATATATATATAATAATAATAATAATAATAATAATAATAATAATATTAACAATATATTATTTACTTTTTTACTTTTACCTTTTAACTTTTTACTTATTTTATTTTAATCTTTACCATTCATTTTATTTTTTCAATATCCAATGGCTCAAATTAAAATTTATCTTTTACTCCATTTCCCTCTCTTTTTAAACTCAATCTTCTTCTCCAAAAATTAACAAAAATTTCTTATTCAATCCTCTAAAAATCAAAAGCTCCATTGTTGCTCTCTCCAAGCTCTCCATTTTTTTTTCATTTTATTCTTGAGAGACATATTGTATTTTGAGGATTTGGTTATGTGAGAAAAACTTGTATATCTACTCTATTGAGAGAGTTGTAAAGTGGGTTGTCCAAAATTTCATACTTTGTAACGGTTTGATCTTGATCCATGAAAAAGATTGATTTTTATCTTGAACTCGTAAATTGTAATGGCCCAAATTTCCGTTTCGGTTCTCCATGTACTTCCAGTTCGTTATTTGGATGTTTGGTTGGTCCGTTAGAGCTATTTTAACCCTTAGGGCTATTTTGGTCATTCTGCTCCCCGGTCAGGGTTTGTGGACTTTCAGAATTCCATGGTCTTTCCTGTCTTTTGTCGAGGCTTGACAGTTGTTGGTTGCAAGACCCAAGAGGTTGTGTTGGTTGTTTGGAAGCTTGGAGGTTATTCGGGTAATTATAAAATTAAAGAAATTAAAGTACTTCCATTGAGATTCGAACCCTTGACCTGAAGGGGGTTTGGAGGCTTGGATTAAATGAGTTAATTAAGAAAAAAGATTGCTTTAGCTGGGGCTCGAAGGGAGAAAGCCCAGGGAAGGGATCGCTAAACCTAAGTTGTATTTTTTAAAAAGGAAAAGAATCGTGCCTTTTTCCCTCACCTTCTTCTTGCCGTTTTCCAAGAACCCGAGCCAAGAATCAAGAATCGAGTAAGTTTTCTTCTTTCTCTTCTCCTTCCTTAGCCGAGGACCCTTGACATTGTCCCTTCGCCAAGCCCTAACCGATTGGTGTGTGTGTGTCTGTGTGTCTAGGACCAGCCGAAAGCAGCCCCTTGCTGCCGCCCACAGCCCAAGCCTAGCAGCAACACCGAAGACCGCCCCATTGGCTCACCCCAGCGAACACCCCCCCGCTAGAACCCCAGCTCAGCCCTTCGCCCAATCGCAGTCGCGAGCTTGCCCCTACCGTTGTTTGCTCTCGCCCATGCGCACTCGCAGTGCCCAGCCACTTCGTAGCCACCATCGCCTGGTCTTCGCGCGGCGAACGCAGCCCCAACGTCACCCTCGCGAGCAGCATCTGGAAACAGCCCACTTGCCCGCGTCGCTCTGCCTCCTGTTAGCTCGCGCCCGCGCACCTATCGTCGCCACAACGAAGCTGTTTGTCAGTCAGCGTCCAGCCCGCTTCCGCAGTAGCCCTCGCCTCGCCCACGCAGAACCGCAGCAGTGCCCCACTCCGTCTGCCAGACCGAGTCTAGTCGCGCTAGTGTGCAGCAGCCCCGCACAACCACGTCGTTTGCTGCGGCCCGTATGCCTGCTGCCGTGAGCCTGCTTTGTCGAGTGCTTGGGTCGAGTCCTAGTGCCTTCTCGGTTGGTTTTCCCGAGCCTTTGCTCTTTTGGGACCCTAAGATGTTTTAGCGGCTGATTTTAATTAGGTTGAATTTATTGATTGCTTAGGTTGTTCGGGTTGACTTTAAAGCTCGAGGGTCGCTTGTTTGTTTGTTGTGATTGCTTTTTTGCTTGATCAAGGTAAGGATTTCTTACCGTGGTTGTGTGGACCCTGCGATATTATCATAATGTGCCTTGTATGCTTGGTTGCTGTTATGAACATGTTAGTGGATAGGAAAGCTTGTGTTTGACTTCTTGCTAGCATGTTTGCCTGTTTGTACATGTTAATGCCATGCTAGGTTTGTTCTTCCAGCATGTTTATGATTTCTGCTTTAAGTTCGTAGTATCATGCTAGGTTATTTGTTTATATTGTTGAGCATGTATGTTTAGCCAGGAATCGTTTCCTTTGTACTCTTAGTTAGTATAGTAGGGTTTGTCATCATCTAGAGGCTGAGAGCGGACATAACGTACTTTGTCCCCACCGGTCGGGATCCAGTGCAAAGCATAACGTACTTTGCTTCCACCCCGACAGCCGATGTAGATTTTCTCCCGCATCGGCATAAGCCTAGTTTGTAGCCTGCTAGAGTGGAACCCTGCCAACGGTGTAAGCCTACCTTGGCCGGTTCTTGGCTTCAGGTCGGTGGTACAGGCTGTACAGATGAGTGCCGAGGGCCTCGCACTACTGTATTCAGTGACACCGCTTCCGAGTCATTAGACATGCGTACCTGGCCAGCATAGTTTGTCCCTAGGCCCCCACATTTACTCTGGTTGCAGCAGCATGCGGTGTGCGCGTACACACGTTAGTCGCCGGTTCGGAGTGCTCCCCTGGGCTAATGTTCGTGAGTACACCACTTCCGTTCCAGTTTAGAGCCAGACTTCAGGTACTCTTTCGTTAGTCAAGTTTTAGCTAGCTAAGGGTAAGAGACCCTCGAGGACACCTATTTGGGATTGTTTTTTGAGCTGATCATACAGTCGAGGTAGAAAGACCCTCGAGGGTGTCTGACATCTATTAGGATTGGTTTTTGAGCTGATCATTTGGCCAAGGGAGAAAGACCCTCGGGGATGTCTTGGGATTGGCTAGGAGAGCCAATCATTAGGCCAGAAGTAGGAGACTTCTGAGAATTTCGGATTTGCCCCGATAGCTCGTTGAGCAATATTCTGTGTTGGTAACTGTTTGCATGTATACTAGGATGCTAGATGACTATTATATCGCATTGTACCCCAGTTGGGGATTCTTACTGAGTATGTTTGTACTCACCCTTATTTCTGTGGTTTTTCCACCAGGTAACTTGGGACAGCACTAGGACGGCTAGCGGAGGGAGCTGACTGATCATAGGAGCAGTGGCACTCTGTCTTTCTATTTGTCTTTATGAGTCTTTAATTCCTTGATAGCATGCTAGAGAAACTATTTTGTTCTGAAAAGTTGTTTTAACTAGTGGATTTTAAATACTGGTCAGGACTTGTTTAATGACGTTTATTTGAATGGATGTTTTCCTACAGATTTAATAAATGAGCTTTCCTGTTAAGCATTTTCAAAGTTAATTTAAATGTTTTTAAATTCAAGCATGCTAGGTGAGAATCGGGTTTATGACCACTTTTTGGGTCTGGTTCTTACATAAAAGGAGTAGTGTATGGTTGGACTCAAATCCGGAAAGAGTTAAGTAAAGAGGTTATTCAAAATCCCAAGATGTGCTTGGGTAGTGGAGTAGGCTTGACGAACGACTATAAATTATGGTGTCATCTTCTGTAACTCTTTCCTATTTACTTTTGAAATAATATGTAGTATTGTGTTTCATGCTTTAATTATACTCAATAATCATTGCATTAAATCAAATTGGTTTTACATAATCTTTATCAATCTTGTGTGTTGCATTATTGTTGTTTTTTAATTACTTGTAAAAAGTTTGATATTTTAATTGTCTTTAAAGGAAAATTTGTGTAAAACCCTTTTCCCCTCTGTGGTTGTCATACCGATCCAAAAAAAAATGGTTGAGAGAAAATGACATCATTTCCTCACCTTAGAAACCAACATGCAGAATTGAGGAAATAAGCCAAGAAAGCTCTGTCAGCAAAGCACCAGTAGAAGATACATACTAGAGGGTCGATATGCTTAAAGAGCTGTAGCAATGGAACTTTTCGGTGAACTCTCATGGGAAGATTTAGGCTAGCCATTCTAAAACAAGATGAAGAGGCCAAAGCTCTAGGACGTGCAGCAGCGGAAGTTGTTATGGAAGAAGAAGAACAACGGATGCGATTACATCAACAGGAAGAAACTCGAGCAAGGTTTGCCATCTTGACCATTCCTAAAGCCGAAGCTATTATGAGCGAAGAAGAACAAATGATGCAATTCCTACAATAGGAAGAAGTTTTGGAAAGGTTTGTCATTCGTGCCACTCCTGAAGTTGAAATTGAGGAATTTGTTGTGAGCGAAGAAGAACAAAGGATGCGATTCCACCAATAGGAAGAAGTTTGGGCAAGGTTCGCCACCCTGGTCATTCTTGAAGCTTAAATTATTAAATCTGTTGAGAAGGAGGAAGCGAAAATTGATGCATGAATGCCCTACCTTGTCGAGGAAGTGGCACACAAACAATTCAATTGAGTTTCAATACAATGTATCAGACTCTATCAACCCTAACAAGGTAGGGCATTCATGCATCAAGGCGCATGATGAACAAAGGCAGGAGAATGCTATCAAAGATTGTCTCGCTCCTAAAATATATAAGTGGCCCAAGCAAGAACAACATACACCGAGCAAAGTTTAGCGCAAGGATTCTGCCCAGGTCCTGCACACCAGCCTTCATGGAATGGGAAAATTCGGTGTTTCTAACTTTGCACGATAATTTTATTGCATTTTATTAGAATACAAAGTTTTTCCATATTTGTAATTTTCTTTTATTTATTTCCTTACATTTTCAAACTATTAGTTTATGAAGGAATTGGTTAGATTTTGAAAATAAGACAGCAGAATTTAAATTTTCCTTTTGTGATTATCTCCTTCCTTGTACAAGGATTTTCAAAATCTTTAAAAAATTTATTTAAATCTTGTGGAAGATTCGATTACTTGCTAAGACCCTTAGTTGCAAGAATCCAAAACTCTATTTCTGACAATGACTGCAAACCGAAAAGTGTGTAGCCAGGCTGTTAGAGGTAAAATGATTGAGGAGCATAAGAAGTGTCGAAATTCAACACCCCTAGAATGTGGAACCAAGAAGTTATCACCTAATGAGCACGAACCTAGAATATGAGAAAGTTTGCGCCAACGACAAACCAGAAGTGGGAAGTTCTTTGGAAAAGCAGAGGAAAAGAGGAAATTGTTTGCCTCCTATATTGTATTGAGCGATGAAGAAATTCCGTTAGTAACGGAACACTCGAAACTGACAGAAAAACTTGTGGAATGTCATCCTTAGCTTGAGACAAACTAAGGAGAGAAAAGGAATACAAAGATGGACCCTCAGGAGGATAATGACAAATCCATAAAAAATGATCCAGAAGAAGGTGAGCCATGCAAGGATGAAGATAAAAACTCAACCAATATGATTAAAGTACTCAATGATAAGAAATAGAGGCATCCAAGGTTTAGCAATATTCAAATCTAGTCTATGAGGCAAGGACGTTGCCAGAAGTTCCATAAGTGCAGCCTAGCAGCAAGATTGGAGTTAGAAGAGGTGCAACCTTTGCATCCATATCAATGTAGAGGATAAATTTATTGCACTTGAAAGCAAGGGATTCAAGCACGAGATAGGAATAATGGGGATCCTCGATGGAATTGAGTCTATGATGGATCAGATGGGATGGACGAAGTATTTTCACCCATTTTTGAACGCAAGAACAGAGTGGGTGTTGCAATTCTATGAAAAATTAAACGAAGAGATACAACTGGTTTCAAGAGTAGATGATCAGCTAATCGATTGTTGAGCATCCACATTCAATAAAGCATTGAAAATACCGAATGTTCCTGGAACATCCTGCCATCAATTAATCAACTCTCTCACTAAAGAGCAAATGCAAGAAAATCTATCAGTAATCAGAATAGTGGGAGCAGAATGGAATGACCCAATATCAATTCAAGCATATATGATTTTGAAGGATCTTAAAGATTGGCTGTGGATTATAAAAACAACATTCATGCCTTCAACCAATAGAGCAGTGATTAGAAGGAAGCAAGCAATGTTGTTATACACAATTAAGTTGGGACTGCATGTCATGTAACGACCCGACCCGAAAAACGGTTCTAAACCTAGGTCTTTACTCAGCATGCAAGTGAAAAGCATAAATGACCCAAATCGGAGGTCGAATTTAAAACTTTTCAACATATTGAGTGGAAAACATTAAAACCAAGTAAGATAATCATAAAGTAAAATCATCCAATTTAAAATAGTGACTGATCAATACTTTTTCCTTAAAACATAAAAGATAGTTCGAAGCAACAGTAAATAAGTTTTCCCTACGGACTCATGTCCAACTACATGCTGAATTCAAATAATGCAGATAAAGACACGACAGAGTGTCAGCAGCATCCATGATCTCTCAGCTCCCTCCGCTAGCCGCCCCGGTGCTGTCCCAAGTTACCTGGTGGAAAAACCACAATAAGGGTGAGTATAAACATACTCAGTAAGAATCCCCGACCGGGGTACGATACGATGCAATCAGATTATCTAGCAACCTAGTACACATGCAAACAGATATCAACACGGATCTTAGCTCAACGAGCTTACAAGGCAAATCCAGAATACTCGGAAGTCTCCTACTTCCAGCCTAATGATGGGTTCTCATAACCAATCCCAAAAGATGTCCGACACCCTCGAGGGTCTTTCTCCCTCGACCATATGATTGGCTCAAAAACCAATCCCATCGGGTGTCCTCAAGGGTCTCTTACCCTCGCTAACAAATCTGGACTATCGGGAGAGTACCCAAAGTCTGGCTATAACAGGAAGGAACTGGTGTACTCACGAACATTAGCCCGGGGGAGCTCTCCGAACCGGCGACTAACGCGTGTGCGCGCCCACCGCATGCTGCTGCAACCGGCGTAAATGTGGGGGCCTAAATACAAACTACGCGGGCCAGGTACTCATGTCTAAAGACTCGGAAGCGGTGTCACTGAACACAGTAGTGCGAGGCCCTCGGCACTCATCTGTGCGGCATGTACCACCGACTGGCTAAGAACCGGCCAAGGCAGGCTTGCACCGTTGGCAGGGTTCCGCTCTAGTAGGCTACAAACTAGGCTTATGCCGATGTGGTAGCTAAATCCACATCGGCTGCCGGGGGGGGGGGGGAACAATGTACGTTATGCTTCGCTCTACTCCCGACCGGTGGGGACAACGTACGTTATGTCCACTCTCAGCCTCTAGATGATGACAAACCCTACAAGTCTAACTATGAGTGTGAAATAACTGATTCCTGGCTAAACATACATATCAACATCAATCACACTTAACCTAGCATGATAGTACGAACTTAAAGCAGGAATCATAAGCATGCTGGAAGAACAAATCTAGCATGGCACTAACATGTACAAACAGGAAAACATGCTAGCAGGAATTCAAACATAAGCTGCCCTATCCACTAACATGCTCATAAAAGTAAACAGGCATACAAGTCACAATCAAGAAAGCATCGCACAGTCCACACAACCACGGTAAGAAATCCTTACCTGGAAACATGCAAAGAATAATTATCACAACCAACAAGCGACCCTCGAGCCTCGAAGCGAACCCGAGCAACCTAAGAAAACAATAAAAACATCCTAAATAAATAAGCAGCAGCCAAAAACTTAGGGCCCAAAGAAGGAAAGGCTCGGGAATTACCAACCGAGAAGACACAAGGTTTCGGCAGCAAGGGGGCAGCAAGGGCGCTGCTGGTGCGGCAGGGGCGCTGGGCGAGGCGTGCAGACGCGCTGGAACGGGCGCGCGGGCATCACGTCTGGGCTGCGGGGACGGTGTGCGGCATAGGCGACGAAACTGGGCGGCAGTGAGCTGGGTCGAGCGGCGCGGGTCGGCTCGGCACGGTGCGGGGCTGGGTTGGGCGACCTGGTGCGGAGCGGGACGGCGCTGGGTTGAGCCATCTGGTGCGGAGCGGTGCGGCGCAGAAGCTGGGGCTGTGCGGCCTAGTGCGTTGCGGCTTGGGTTTGGTGTGGCTCGGCTAGGGGAGAGAGAGAGAGAGAGAGAGAGAGAGAGAGAAAACAAAAGGGGGAAATGGGATTTTCTTTATTTTTCCATCCTTTTCTTATTTTAAATAGGACTCATTTTCTACAACTCCCAAATCACCATTTAGGGCAAGGGTTCAAATCCCAATGGAAACACTTAAATCAATATTAATTTTGCCAATATCCAAAACACTTCCAAACTTCTAAACAGCTAGCTCAATCTTCTTGGGTCTTGCAACCAACAATGATCAAGCCTCGACAAAGGCAGGAATGGTCCTAGAATCCTGAAAAACCACAAATTCAGACCGGGGAGCAAAAGACCAATTTACCCCTAAGGGTTAAAAAGCCCTAACGGCCCAACCGATTGCCCCAATACTGAACCGAAAGTACCTAGAAAACCGTAACGGAAAACTGGGCCGTTACATGTCAACTTAGGAGAAATTCTAGAAACACAAGTGTAGGGCGACGCTAATGGAGTGAGAAGTTATATGTACTACCCTTTTTCCATTACACAGCTATGTGCTAATAAGGGCGTCAGACCGCATTGCTTTGATAAGATTATGAAAATATTCCAAACAAAAGAATAGCAAAGCTGCAGAAAGAAAGGGAATTGGAGACACGGTAACTTTTGTCGGACTAGCAGGAAAGATAAATAAGCTCGCTGAAATTAAACAAAAATACATGACCTACGCAAAGAAGCTCGACGAGCTATTGATGCTTAACATGATAGAAATGGGAGAATATTCTGATTGGCCATTCCAAACCATTTGCTCATTTCAGATCAAGGCGAGCTTAGAGGCAATGTGAATATCTAGATGGAAGTCCCGTTCTCTTTACTTATTTTAAAGCTATATTTCCCTTTCTGCATGTATTTCAGTTAGTCACAATTTTTTTTCTGCAATATGCATATCATGATAGGATGCAGATTTCAATTCTTATTTCAGTATCATATGCATATCATTCATGACATTTAGGATGCAACTTTAAATTGCCTTCCATTAATAGTAATCATAAATTTTATTTTCTTGAACATTTAGAGCTATTATTATTATTGTGAATTCGAGTTCTAGTTGGAATTTTCTTTTCTTAGTAGAATTCTTAACTTCCCCTAAATTTAAACGTAACGCTATAATAGTCCTTATCGTTCATGGCAGAAAGATCCAAAATTTTGCGAGGAAAACATATAGCTTGAAATAGAGTATTTAATTATGGGAATAAATAAGTTTGGAAGAACTAAGCCGCATCTTCATTGGGGATAATGAAGATTTTAAGTTTGCGGATGAGGGCAAGCCCGTGGATGATTTTAACTTTAAAAAAAAAGTTGTTTGTGCATTTTTTTAGAATGAGCGAATAAGCCATAGGTAATCTCGAAATGCTCCACTATCACCTAAGCAAAAGCTTTGTTCCTTTGCTTAGATGATTTGTTTGCGCTCAAGCAAGTCATTATAAGAACTACAGAATTATGATTGGAGCATAATTTGAAAAGCGAACCTGAGATTTAAATCTCGACAAAGTGTGTCATCGAACCATAGCTTTAGGAAGTAGTTAAATGCGATAAATTGAGTAAAGGCGAATAATTGAGATGAGGAACGATCTGCCAATCACGATAGGGAGGATTTTAGACGCGAACCTAACTCTTTGGGAAAGTTTGAAGTATTTTAGGAATAGAAGTTCATTCAGTTAACCAAAATGCTAATAACTAGGCTACGCATTGCTTAGTATAAGCAATGATTCAAGTTTGGGGGTTTCATAGCTCTCAAATAGGTCATTATTTAGGCTTATTTATTAAGCATTATATTAAGGGATCGGGAATTTTTTCGAGCTAACTACAAGAAAAATAGTTTTTGCCCACAGAGGTTATGCCAATAGAACAAAAGTTCATTAGCGCAGATAGGATATGCCAACAAAAGCTTCTTCCGTCGGCCTTGACTACACTTCTGCCGACATAATAATAATATCCGTCGACGTGGGTAAGAAATTCCCTCCAAAATGGGGGGGGGGGACAATATCTATGCCGACAGAGTTTTTTTCTGTTAGAGTATTTTTAAAAATTAAAAAAATGATTTGTGCCGACGGAGTCAAAGTTCTGCCGGCGTAGAGTAGAGTAATTAAAAAATTATAAAAAATGATTGTTACATCCTTAAATCTCTTCTATTCCTGCTTTAATTACACGATTTCCCCTTTCCCTCAAATCCCTAAATCTCTTTCTCTCTTCCCCCTCACAATCCTCATTTCCTTCTGTTTGTGCCGCCCCCTTCTTCTTCTCACTCTCGTCATCGACACCCGCCACCCATCAAGGTACGATCTACGATCCATGTTTTTATGCTTAATTTATGGTTCACTAAGTTTTGTAGCTTTTTATATTTGATTTCTCGTAGGGTTTATCCTTTAAGATGGATATGGAGCAGTATCATTAAGTTTTTATTGTTAATTAGAACTTACGAAGCTTTAAAAATTTTGCATTAATAATTACATTTCTAAGGAGTTTCATAAACTCCAAGATCTTGTGCATTACATGACTGCCTATATTGAAAATTGGGAAAAAGATTTAGGAGATACCTCCTTGGATGGAACAGAAAAGTGTCTAACTTTGTAATTTTATGTGTTTTTTGGTTTATTAAAAATTGAAAAACAGAAGACGAAAATTAATGGGGTTTTTAAGAAATGGAAAATGATGAAGGAATTGAAGAGGCCTCATTTGGCTGCTATAATTATTAATGTTGGTTTGATTTTTTACTTTAATTTGTGTATTGGAATTAAGAAAATGTCATGTCCCAGTGGTGGCTTAAGTGCACGCGAATATTATAATCAATTCAATAATTGTTAAACAAATTAGTTATAATCGAGAAGAATAAAAAAAAAGATTAGAGATTAGAGAATAGATAATGGAAATTTGAAGACGACAATTACATAATTGGTGCTGCTAATATGGAATGGGTTAATATTTTTTCTTCATTAAAATTGGCAACTTTATACCTTTTTAATAGTAATAGATCATTATGGAAATGTCTTCATGTATGCGTTGGAATTATTTTTTATAAAGAGAATTTACCATCAGCAGCACATTCTACCTCTTGTATTATATTTGTAGCATAATTTTAAAAATAATTCATCTATAGCATATTTATTTCTATCACTCACCTAGTGATAGTCTATCACTCACCTAGTAATAGAACTCAATTTAGATTTCTATCACTGATAGAAAACTTAAGGAGTGATAGAATGAGTCTATCATTGATTGAATTCTATCACTAGTAGAACTCAACAAGTGATAGAAGTCAATTTGAATTTTCTGCTACAAATGAAATTATTTTAGATTTTGTGCTATAGATGAAAATATTTTGCCTTTTTTTGTTATACATGCAAAATCCCCTTTTATAAATGATAAATGTGAAATGTTATTAGTATATTTTTGTAATTGTATGTGTGGTGGAGTAATTTGGCGCTCGAGTAAAATGTGAGGATAATTCATGTGGTTTTTTTTATGTATAGGGAAAAGTAACGGAAGAAAATTACTTGTTAGGTGTTTATCATGGATATCTCTAAGCATTTTATGTTTCTCAAAATTCTTATTTTACTTGGTGAAATCTAAGTACATATGAGTGTTTGTAAAAAACTATGAGAAACTTGGGAATTTGAATTATATAGCCACATGCTCATATTTTTATTATCATAGTTTAATAATTTAAAATGTGCTATTCATTTAAATTCTGGTTTGTTTTTTAAGTTGTTTTTTAATGTGGTTGAGTGGCTATCCTACAATAATGATAGCCACAATTATGTTTCACATGTATTACATAACATGTTATATTTTTTGTGAATATCATATGAGGTTATGCTGTAAAAATTATTTATATTGAATTTTAAATTATTCAAGTCAGATTTTTTAGGGCAAAAAAAAAAACAAAGATTGGCTTAGGAATAGAGACAAAAAAATGTGTTGATCAATGATAAGGCAAAGGAAGTTCACGTAAGTTTAATTTACCTAAAGTAACTAAAGATTTATGACTTCCATAATTTTTTTAACTTAATACTTTTTTGTCTATTTGTAGGAGAAGATGGTAACTTACCGGAGTCCTTCACTATTGAAGGGGTTGAACCTTTAATGGACGTCGAAGTTTATGAACAAGTGTTAAGGAAGAATAGAGATCAGATTCGAGGCATGTGCTGTCTTCCAAGTGAAAATGGAGAAAAAGTAAATTGTCTAGCTCGACTTCGAGGACTACAAGTGGAGTATCAACGTGTGACCATGAGCTGAACGAGAAGGTAGTAGCGCTCAAGGTGCACAACGAAGAGCTTTTCAAAATCAGCCGACCCAACTGACCCAGGTGTAATCTACTATGCAAGCACAACTAGCAAAAGAAGCTCTATAATGGCAATAGTTCATCTAAATAACTAGGTACTTTTCTAATCTATTTGGTTGTGCCTATCTTGCAGCAATGATAGCCACATTAGTACTTACATTTTGATACAAATATGTTTTGAGTTTGATTGTATTGTGGCTATCATGCAGCAAAGATAACGACAATTGTTAATATATAAATGTATTAACATGTTCACAATTCTTGGGTAAATTTAAAATAGGTCGTTATGCTGCCGAAATTAATATAAAGTTTTTGAGATTTGTGTTGTTTTAAGGTAGAACTTACAAGTGATAGTTCTAGGTTCACTATAAAAGTTCAAGATTATAATCTAATTTTTAATCTCTATTTCACGTATTTTGTTGTTACGATAAAGACATGAATGAGATTATGTTATGAGGGTTACATTTGGTCTTCTTTTTGTATTACTTAGCGGTGCGTTTTTCGTTTCTAACATTGGATTACGTTATTTTGAATGATGAAATTTGTAGACATTAATGAATTATGGATCTCTTTCTTTATGTTATACGTAAACTTTAAAATTGCTTAATTTGTTGAATGTATGAATTTATTTTGGATGTTAAATTACTATTTATGGGTTCACTTGGAGATTCATTTCGAATGTTGACATTATTCTAAAAATTTATCAAATTTAGGAATTAAAAACAAAACTAAGAATCTACGAGGACGGAGGGCTTTGTCAGCATATATTACTTACGGTGCCGAAACTTTATTCTGTCGGCATAGGGTGATACACTGACGGAGCCTTAATCCATCGGCTTAGACACTTTATGCCAACGAAAGAAAGTTTTCTGACGGTGTTGGCTATGTTGACGGACCTATGCCTATGCGGACAGAGCTAGCGACGGAAGTTTTTCTGTCGCCGTAGACTATGGAGACGGAAATACAGGTCTAAGGTGACCGAAAATTCTGTAAGCAAAAACTATTTTTCTTGTAGTAAAAGAAGCATTTTATGAATAAAAGTGTAGAAATCAGCACATGTCTATAAAATAGCATCATTAGCGCATTATGCGAATTAGAGACAAATATTATGCGAGCGGCGTTGCACATATAAGAATCGCGCGTTCACAAGGCGGTCGCGCTCGAGAATCACACCAATATGGAAATAAACAGAGAATCAATCAAGCAATTAAAGTGGTATCAATCAAATAAATTCCAGAAAAAATCAAGAAATCCTGCATTAATGAAGATTTTCCATCTTAGCTAACCTTGTCGACCAAGTAAATCAACTCTATAAATTGCAAGAAGGAAGCGTAAGTTTGGTGAGCTGGTCGGATGGCTAGAAGCCAATCCAATAGAAAAAGGAGCTAAGTCAGATGGTTGGAACCCCATTCATTCAAGAAGTAACTAGTGGTGACGATAGGAGCCTAACCTCCCGATTCCACTGCTAATATATTGAACAGTAACTAATTCTTATGCGAATTCAATAGGAATCACTTACGCGCAAGTATACGCGGCCGGGAATTGCAGCAAGTAATAAGTATATAATTTTATTGATCCCACAGAGATTGATGTCTAAAGTAAATACCAGTTAAGTCGAAGTTGTGCGAAAAGTAAAATAGAATGTATATGATAAGTGATTTTGTTTTGTTTAGTGCGATAAGACAAAATGCAGAAATAAAATACATGCAATGGGTAATGCTAACTATGTATTCCTAGAGAATGCTAAGAGTGCGGACTAGCCAATAAATGGAATTGGCACTGTTGAAGGTGAGTTGTCTCCTTGTCATAAGTTCCCAGAGCACCACCATCAGCTTCTTCGCAGTAGACTCACGTCCCTCGATTGGCTTATGGCCAATCGACTAGCTCAATGGATTTCACTCCTTGCTTTGGTATTTATAGGATTCATATTCATGATTCACAAGTAGAGGTGAGCTGTACAAATCGTCATCAATGCATATTCCATGATTTCCGTCGGGATTTATTTGATTGCCATTGCATTGGTTGCATAAATGATTCTTTTGATTCTTTACTTGTAGATGAATCTTTGTCGATCATAATTCCTTCTTGGTTCAGCGTATCTTCGTGATCCGCTCAGTGTTCGCGTCATTGCCTTTTCCTTGATGCTGTACGAAATCTTGCTAAAAACGTAAATTAGGCACAGTTAAATTGTGATTTGTGCCAAAGTGCAGATTCATGCTTTGGATGCGATATTATGAATGCATGCAGACTTTCTAAGTTATTTCTTCATATTCCCTCTAAGAACGCAGATATTTCTTTGCCTAATTATTAAAGTAATGCATCCTAAAATATGCTCTCTTTGAGAGTTATCAGAGCCGATGACAAGGGGATTGCACACTTCATAGTCGTGCCAATTCCATTTGACTATTTTTTAGGAGTAGTTATAATAATAAACATTTAGTAGTGTGATAAAATCTTTTGATTTAAACTTCTTACTGTGCGTTCATTGTTATGCTGCGTTATAAAGTCTTGAATTAATTATCACGAGTAGAATCATGCTTAGGAGCGAAGGTTAAAGAGCTTTACCCTGTTGCATTATATATATATATATATATATATATATATATATATATATATATATATGCACCGCTTAGCTACCCACGTATATGACTTGTGGTGAGTCGGAAAGAGGAACCACATGGAGATCCAATATGCTACTATAGGTTGAATGCAAGTCTTTGCATCATTTAGGGAGTTAGGAATAACCTCACTATTGCTCTTGTTGCTCCGTTTTACTATGGAGATCACAGCGAAAGCTGCCCTCCATAAATCACTAAGTGCAGAAGCACTTTTTAGTTTAGGAAAGCGAGAAACTCGATAACTAGTCCCCCCATTCTTAACATATTCTATAACTGTTTATCTATCTTTACTCAATGCATTTATATTTATGTCAAGCATTTGCATATTTTATTTAAGCATTCAAAATCCAATCAAACACACTTTTACAACCCATTTATTTACTTTTCAGTATAACTCTCGTTCAAAAAGTATTACTTCTAGACATCAATCTTTGTGGGATCGATTAAATATATACTTATTACTTGCTGCAGTTTCGACAGTGTAAACTTGCGCTCAAGCGATTCCGAGTCATACTTAGCTTTGAGTTTCTCTAAGTTAATTACTATACGATTATATTAGAACTCGGAACCGTCGTACCATCCACCCATCTAGCATAGATATTACCCTTGAAAGGGATGATGTTCTTGATTATCTATCACGCATCCAACTTCACCTTATGAGGGACACGAGTCTTCAAAAATAACTATTAGGTGAACGAAGCCACAAAAGAATGCGAGCAAGACGGGACATCTTGATTAGTTATATCCGTGGCCAAGTGATAGGCACTTGACTACGGAAACCTAGTTTCCTCGTGTGCAATAAACTCGCACTTGAGCAAGTATACGCAATCTGCAGTAAGTAATAAGTAAATTATCGATCTCCACAGGGACTTTGATTTATCTAAGGTAATGTTTAGAATTGAACAGAAACAAACGAATGGTTGTTGTGATTGATTAGACTAAATAGTGTAAATGAAATAAGAACAGTTGTAAAACAGATATTGATAGAATAAGGTTAAACCAAGATACTCATGGAAAGTACTAGCAATGCGTTGCAAAGAAACATGCGGTAAGGGGTAGCTATCGTACTACGCCTAACAAACTTCTGCTACCACTTCCGTTTGCATCAAGCCCGACATCCGCAGGAACTTGATGTAATGATCAGTCAACGCTACGTATTGAGTAGTTACGCATTTATTCCTAAACTTCAATTTAAAGTATTAAAGACTTAATACTAACCTACTGAACATGCAAACTAGACTTAGGTTATTTCCTCTTTTGATTTACAATCTATTAGTGCGTGTGGATGGCTGGTCGTCACTTACTATTGATATTTTCTCCTAGTTAACATGCTTTATTTACACGCCCTTCTTATTCCTACTTAACACATGCTGAAACTAACCAATTTCCTTAGTGTTGCCTTAACGAAATTAGTTCATCATACAAAAAAATAAATACAGATAACTACATGGAAAACATGCTTAAATGAAATTCTAGTAAGAAAAATAAAGAAAAACAACAATGTAAAACTCTCAGTTTCGAAAACTCTCCAACCTGTTCAATCCTATTACAGAGGTCTCCTTTTACAATTATCATTCGAATCTTCTGGAATAGGCACAAATCGATCGACGCGAGATCTTTCTTTGTAGGAATTTGCCAATTATGTTTGTGTAAGGACCTGACCGGAGAAACGGTCTCTAACCTAGATCCTTACTTAACATGCATGACTAAGAATGGAAAACATCAATCCAGGTACTAAACTTAAATCTTTGCAATCAACACATTTTAAGCAAAACCATAAATCCCAATAAATAAAATCAACAAGTAAATGACTGATCAGTACTTTCTTAAAACAAAACACAGGTACGTTTTGGGAAACATAAATAGTTTGAGTGCTTTCCTAGGGACTCAAGTCCCACTACATGCTAAATCATAAAAACAATGAAAGAAACGTGCAACTCAGAGTCAGCTGTCCATGATCAACCAGCAGCCTGCTCCAAGCCATCCAGCCTCTGTCCCAAGTTACCTGGTGGAAAACCACAGAAAATAAGGGTGAGCAACGAGTTACTCAGTAAGAATCCCCAACTGGGGTACAATACGAAAACATCTCATTTAGCACACGGACATGCAACCATACAATGACTTGGAGCGAAACGGTTGGTTTAGGCTATGAGCTACTTCTAGGGCGAGCCTACTCAAGGGCTTCCATCTACAGCCTATCCTAGGTTCTACACTTGGATGCCCTTCGGGCCTTACACAACCTAGGACTCAGTGATGCCCAGTGGGGCCTTACACACCTAGGATGCCCATCGAGGCCTTACACCTCCAGTGATGCCCAGTGGGGCCTTACACACCTAGGATGCCCATCGGGGCCTTACACCTCCAGAATCAGTGATGCCCAGTGGGGCCTTACACACCTAGGATGCCTATCGGGGCCTTACACCTCCAGATGTCCATCGGGACCTTACCCGAGCGGGACCTAAACTAGTTACCCCTACAGTCTTCTACACTATACCTCACCCGCCTACCCTTAGCATGGAACTAACAGGATAAAATGGGACAAGGTATGCCAAGATAATCAAACCCCTAGCATGGAACTAATAGAATAAATCATGAATACAAGTACAACACCATCTGGAAGCAAGAAAGAGCATGCAACCTATCCACTAGGAAATTCATACAATCACAAGACATGGCATGCTATCAAGTATTCGCAGGGTCCACACAACCCCGGGTAAGGAATCCTTACCTGGAGGGAAGCAAAACCAACAATCAACAGATGACCCTCGAGCTTCTAAGTGAACCCGAGCAACCTAAGCAAGTAATAAAATCACGCTAATTAACCAAACAGCAGCTAAAATCATAAAGTCCAAAGGGCGGAGGCTCGAGAATTTACCAACCGAGAAGGCACCAGGCTCGGCAAGGCAGCGAGCAGCAGCGGGCGTCGAGCAACAGTCCGCCATGCGCGTGGTCGAGCGCCGCTCGGGCGCTAAGCACGGCAGGCGACGCGCGCGCGGCGGACGGGCGGCAGCAGACGCAGCCGGGCGCTACCGTGTGCGAGCGCGGACGGCCTGGTGCCGAGTGGGGCGCCGCGTCGCGACGCGAAGCCGGCGAGGCGAGCGAGCGAGCTCACGGCTAACAGCGCGCGGCGACACTGAGGCGCGGACAGACGGGCGACGCGACCGGTGCGCTGGGGCGCGGTCGTGCGGGTGCGTCGAACGAAGCGGCACTAGGGCGCGCAGTGCAGGCGACGGGCGACGCTGGGGCGCGCAGGGTGTGGGGAGAGGGTGAGGGTTTGCGAGTGGAGCTCTTTTTTTTTTTTTTTTTCTTTTCCTTCCTTCCCTAAATTAAATAGGCCTTGGGAGTCTCAAATTCCCTTCCCAAGGCTTCCCCCCTTCGAGCCCTGGCTGACGCGTTTATTTTCTTTATTTAAAACCAAGCTTCCAAACCCCTTTTTAGTCCAAGGGTTCGAGTCCTCCCAACAACACCTTTCAAAAAAATAAAATATATAAATAAAAACCTTATTTTACATTTAGCTGAAAACCGGGCTGTTACAATACTCCCTCCTTAGAAGACTTTCGTTCCCGGAAGTCGCTGCACCTAAAACAACTCCGGGTAATTCCTCCTCATCTCCCCTTCCAACTCCCAAGTAGCTTCCTCAACTCCCTGATTCCGCCACTGCACTTTCACTAAATCAATGGCTCGGTTCCTCAAAACCTTTTTCTCAAATGCCAAGATCTTTATGGGTTTTTCCTCAAAGCTCAGGTTACGGTTCAACTGCAAAGGCTCAAAATCTATGACGTGCGAAGGGTCTGCCACATACTGGCGGAGCATCGAAACGTGGAACACACTATGCACTACAGCCAAGGACGGCGACAATGCTAACCGATAAGCCACAGCCCTAATCCTCTCAAGGACCTCGAAAGGTCCAACAAACCTGGGGCTCAGTTTCCCCTTCTTACCAAACCTCAGAACCCCACGCATCGGAGCAACCTTAAGGAACACATTCTGGCCAACCTCAAACTCCAACTCTCTACGCCTGACATCGGCGTAGCTCTTCTGCTTGCTCTGGGCAGTCAACATACGAGCTCTGAATTTCTGGACAGCCTCATTGGTCAACTGAAGCAACTCCGGACCTAACACCTGCCTGTCTCCAACCTCTTCCCAGAATGGTCGACTGAAAACTATTGTTGTAGGCAAACTCCATCAAATATAAGTATTGGTCCCAACTACCCGGGAAATCTAACACACAGGCTCGCAACATATCTTCTAAGATCTGGTTTACCCGCTTCGTCTGACTATCCGTCTGTGGATGGAAAGCTGTACTGTAGCTGCACTCTGTGCCCAAACCTGCCTGAAGGGCTTTCCAAAACCGTGACGTAAAACGGGAATCTCGGTCGGAGATAATTTTAACTGGCACTCCGTGGTACCTAACTATCTGCTCAAGGAACAACTGTGCCCACTGCTCCACGGTATAGTTTATCCTGCCGGGAATGAAGTGTGCACACTTGGTCAACCTGTCAACGATCACCCAAATCTGTGCATAACCTCTAGGAGTTCTGGGCAAACCCGAAATAAAGTCCATGGTAATATCCTCCCACTTCCACTGTGGCACCCCGAGCGGCTGCAACAGACCTGTTGATTTCTGCCTAGGCACCTTCACTTGCTGACAAGTGAGACACCGACTGACAAACTGGGCAATCTCTCTCTTCATCCCCATCCACCAAGAAGTCTGCTTAAGATCTTGGTACATCTTGTTACCCCCTGGGTGACATGCAAAAGGCGAGGTGTGAGCCTCGGTCAACAACTCTATGCGAATACCAGCATCGGCTGGGACACATAGCCGACCCTTATATCTCAAGCCACCATCTGCAAATATCACAAAATCGAAGTCACCATCAGCCTGAACCCTCTCATACAAACTTTTTAACTTAGGATCATTCAATTGGCCGTCGATAATCCTTTGCCTTATCGAATGCTGGATGGTCAACTGAGCCACCCTGGCGGTGACATCCCCTAACAACACTACTATTCCTGCTCTCTCGAGGTTTTTCCTTATGATACTTTTGGGATTTGCCAACGTTGCTAGATGCGAGGTCTTTCTACTTAGTGCATCTGCCACAACATTTGCTTTTCCAGGGTGATACAGGATCTCATAGTCGTAATCCTTCACGAGCTCCAACCACCTTCTCTGTCTCATGTTCAGGTCCTTCTGAGTGAAGAAATACTTGAGGCTTTGGTGGTCCGAGAAAATCTGAATCTTTTCCCCATACAAGTAGTGCCTCCAGATCTTTAGTGCAAAGACGACCGCTGCCAACTCCATATCATGAGTCGGATAGTTATGCTCGTGCGGTTTCAACTGCCTCGAAGCGTACGCTATTACCTTACCGTGTTGCATCAGAACGCAACCCAAACCAAACTTGCTGGCATCACTGTACACCAAGACATGGCATGCTATCAAGTATTCGCAGGGTCCACACAACCCCGGGTAAGGAATCCTTACCTGGAGGGAAGCAAAACCAACAATCAACAGATGACCCTCGAGCTTCTAAGCGAACCCGAGCAACCTAAGCAAGTAATAAAATCACGCTAATCAACCAAACAGCAGCTAAAATCATAAAGTCCAAAGGGGGGAGGCTCGGGAATTTACCAATCGAGAAGGCACCAGGCTCGGCAAGGCAGACGAGCAGGCAGGGTGTGCGGAGCGACAGGCTGCTGCGCGTGTGGTCGAGCGCTGGCGCTGCGCTGCTGGGCGGCTGGTGCAGCAGGGCGCTGGGCGCTAAGCACGGCAGGCAGGACGCGCGGCAGGGCGGATGGGTGTGCAGACGCGGTCGGAGCGCTGGTGTGCGGGCGCGACGGTCTGGTGTCCGAAGCGGGGCGTCGCGTCGCGACGCGACGCGAAGCCGCGCGCAGCGAGCGAAGCTCGCTGGAACAGGCGCGCGGCGACACTGAGGCGCGGATGGACGGGCGACGTGACCGGTGCGCTGGGGCGCGGTCGTGCGGGTGCGTCGGACGGAGCGACGCTGGGGCGTGCAGTGCAGGCGACGGGCGACGCTGGGGCGCGCAGGGTGTGGGGAGAGGGTGAGGGTTTGCGAGTGGAGCTCTTTTCTTTTTTTTTTCTTTTCCTTCCTTCCCTAAATTAAATAGGCATTGAGAGTCTCAAATTCCCTTCCCAAGGCTTCCCTCCCTTCGAGCCCTGGCTGACGCGTTTATTTTCTTTATTTAAAACCAAGCTTCCAAACCCCTTTTTAGGCCAAGGGTTTGAGTCCTCCCAACAACACCTTTAAAAAAAATAAAATATATATATAAAAACCTTATTTTACATTTAGCTGAAAACCGGGCTGTTACAGTTTGTCGTTAAGGCAAAAATCTCATGATTTTAGCAATTTGTCTCTCTAGTGTCTGATTAGTCAACATCTTGCTTCCATTTTATTCATTCCTTATTTCATTCATGGCACCTTGGCATTTATCCGAGCGTTGCTCCGCTCGCAATCGCGTGCCTTGATTCTCAACTCTGCATTGCTCCGCATCTTGATTCGTAGCTCTGCATAAGAAATTTCTACAAAATCAGTTTATCAGCATAAGCTTTTCTAAATACGGGCTAAGTGTGATAATTTTGCCATTTTCTGTGCTATAAGCATTAGCTATTTTCACCTTTTTATTTCTCATTATATTCACCTTTCTCGCATTGGGTTTTAAATAATAGACTCAAACAATGACCTAAGATTGTCAATAATTATGAATCTATTTGAGAGTCATCATACCCCCAAACTTGAATCATTGCTCGTCTCGAGTGATGCTTTTATAGGTGTAATGATTGTTAAATAGTAAATGCTTATCATAATGTCGGTCTTTTCCTTTTGAAAAAATAAATTATTCTTTTAGATGCAATTGTCTTAATACGCCATACGCTTAATCATCCCGTTTTTTCTTTCACTATAGCCTTTTCAATTTCATCTCAGTTCTTCTCTTAATTTCCCTTAGTTCAATCGTCAGAATGGCCTGTGTTTTCATCCCGCTTCCAGTGCATACTGGGGTATTTTGGTAATTTGGTCGGGCCGTCAGGGCCGTTTATGTCTTTTTCCAGTTGCTAAAATTATTGGATGGATTTATGAAGGTTTTTTAGGCTTTGTGGTTTGGTTTGAGCATGGGTAGATGCAAAAGTAAAAATAAAGGAATTTGTGTTGCAGCTGGGATTCGAACCCGGGTCTCAAGAAAAGCCTGTGGGGATGCGTGCCAGTTGAGCTATGGAGAGCTCTTGTTACTCTTTTTCCGCGTCATATCTTAGTTACCCTTGGATCTTTGGAGTTTTGTGCATTTGGTTAAATGAAAAGAAATTAGGTTTTGTGTTTTCTTTCCCAAAACTCCATGGCCGCCCAACCCTCTTCTCTCCCAAGCCCCTTGCCGTGATTTTCTTCCCTTGCACCCCGAGCGCTGTTCCGCCAACCAAGCGACCAACCCGAGCAGCCCGGTCGAGCAGCCAACCAGATCGCACCAGCAAATTTCAGCGCCAAAGCAGACGCAGCCAGCGCCCGTGCCGCCGCAGCCGACCAAAGCAGAGGCGTCGCGGCGACCGATCCGCGCGCGTCCGTCGCGTCGCAGCCGCCGTCGCGCGCCGCACCGCTTCGCCGCGTCGCCCAGCGCCTCGCCATCGCCAAGAGAGCTCGCATCCGCGATCGCAGCCCGAGCGCCGCGTCGTCGCGTCGCGCGCCGCGCTCCCCTCGCGCCTGCGCCCGTGCCCGTCGCGCGTGCCGTCAGCCCGCGCCGCGCTTAGCGCGCCATCCGCGCCCAGCGCTGTCTGTCTGCGCGGCAGCAAGCGCCAGTGTCAGCGCCATTTGCCGCCATCGGCGCCCGGTGTGCGCCCATTTGCCGCCCATCGGCGCGCCCGCCATCGCCAGCGCCATCCGCGCCATGAGCGGCCCCACCGTGCGCCGCCTGCCTGCGTCCGCGTGTCACCGCAGCATCGCGTGAGTTGCTCTTGAGCCGAGCCCTATTTATTTTATTATATTTAAGCCTTTAGAGTGTGATTATCATTGTTTTGTTAGGTTCTCGGTAGCTAGCTCGGGTTCGATCGCAGCCTTAGGTTTTGTGTGTAGTTGCCTTCCGGCGGTGTAAGGATTTCTTACCGGAGTTGTGTGGACCTGCGATGTTCTATGTGATTGTTGTTTGTATGTTTGTTTGTGATTATCGGCATGTATAGTTTAGGTGCTCTGCTTACAATTCTCGACTAGCATGACTTCGTATGTTGTTCTCTCATGTTAGTCCATGCTAGGTTGTTCCGCTCGCATGCTCATATCTGTTCTTGCTTCATAGTACCATGCTAGGTTCGTTGTATCTCATGAGCACGTTTTGGATTGTATTGGATTGTATGTTATTGATATGATAGGTTAGAGTGTAGGTAGGTAGCATCATCCGGCCCGATGCATAAAGTATCTTGCATCCATGGCGGGGACGCCGAGACAGTTCTCCGTCCACTCGACCCCGTTAGGGTTTAGCTAACCCGACCGGTAGGCCCCGCAATCTTGGGTGAGGGTGGCGGTGCATCGTTAAATGCCCCAACGGTCGGGATGATGACTTGGCATTGCCTCGTCCCCGACGATCGGCACGTCCTCGGCGTGTTCGGCCGTAGCCCTTGATTGCCACCGATAGGGCAAGGACGGCTTCTGGTGTAAGCCTACCACGACCGATTCCTTAGCCTCAAAGTGCGGTGGTTCAGCCGACATAGTTCACGTGTCCGTGTCTCACACCCTATGTCGGTGACACCGATCCGCAGATTTAGTTAGGCGTGGTGATCGGACATGGGCAAATTTTTGCCACTAGACCCGCACCCCATAGTTCGCAGTAGAGCGCGCGGCGCGCGCTTACGCTCATTACATCGCCGACCGGAGAGCTCCTCGGGATCTTGAGCTAGTGCACCTTTCAGTACGACGAGAGATGCAGCCGAGGCCGAGACTTGGTTCTCGTATAGGGCGTATTGTGTGGTGTGGATTATTCCGGACTAAGACCACGAGTTGGCATCCGAGGTCCAAGTGTGGACTTAAGCTATGTGCTCTATTCGTGTTTATATTCATAGCTTGCATACACTCATCTAGATGACCATGTGCATCGTATTGTACCCCGGTTGGGGATTCTTCTTGAGTAATTCGTTACTCACCCTTACTTATCTTTCGGGTAACCATGGCGCGAGGCGGGATGGGTGAAGGAGGAGCTATGATCATGGGAACGTCTTTGTCGTCTCCGACTTTTTATTTCTATGACTCTTGTCTTTCATTTTCCCCAATGCATGTAGTCGGGCACGAGCCCTAGGATGTTTTCTCAATGATTTTGTGGATTCCCGCTTTATTGAATTTGAGGATGTTTCAAATGTTTTAATAAATCTCTCGATCGTAGTGTACGTTTTGGAAATGTATTTGCCTTGAAACAGTGCTTGGAGACAGAGGGCAGTTTCAAAGAAACTATATTGATTTCTCGATTGAACCTTGATTGTTTTGTTTTAATTGGGAATCAAAAACTTATTTGCATATTATCCTTTCCTTTGAATGCATGCATTGGGGTAAAGGCCTATTTAGAGCCCCTTTTGGGTCGGGTCTTTACAGATTGGTATCGAGCTCGAGTCATAGATTCTCAGAGACTGACCTTTTGTTGTAGGTCGTCTTTCCCATGTTCACCAAAGACTGATACGTGATCATCAGTGCGCCTAAGTTTTCTGCTTTAGAAAAGGGTTAAGAATTTACAATACCTTTCATCTAGTGTATGCCTGCTTTGTGTTGTGGAGCGAGACGAGCGAGTTTCGACTTGTCGTTGGTTTGGGTTTAGAGCGCCATCATGCCAACTTTCCGCAGTGTAAGGAGTATGTTTGCAAATTTGTCGTCGTGGTATCCAGATAGATTCGATATACATCGGGATATCGTCCCGCAGAGGAAGTAGAGATTAGACTCCGTAGGCCACGTGTGCCCCAATATTAATTCCCCTAGTGAGAGGGTGGAGGTGTTTTTCCCTGGAGTACCACACCGGGAGAGGAGTTAGCTTTGGCTTTTGCTTATGATGATGTTTGTAGAGCAGTCCTAGTGTGGACTAGTCCGGGTAGTTCAGTGTGTAACTTGAACCTTAGCAGTTGTTTGATTGCCCAGTAGAGTAGCTGCAGAGTTAGTGGCCTTCGTGGAGGAGGTAGAGACATCTTTGTTCTCTTATAACCGTTGTTGTTTGCAGCGATGAAGTCGGAACCCTATAGTTAAGGGTGCAAATGAGCGTTGTTCCCATCGGACTTGATCCGTTGGTAGTTCCTCGCTTGTTTAGTAGAGTTGAGCACTCTTCTTTTGGAAAGCCCTAGAGTAGGGCTAGTCACTGCAGTTGAGAGAGCCGGCTAGAGTTTTGTTGAGCATCATGTAGAGATGCAAGAGTGGGCCGTGAGTATTCGGTTTGATGAAATGCCTTAGGCATGGTTGTTTGAGTTGAGCTTTGTATGCCTCGTCATAGTTTTTGTCACTTGAGGTTGTGACCTTGCCGGCCCCCATTTGTAGTAAGGTGTGGATTTGGTTTAGTGGCACTTGAGGTGCAATGGTTGGTGTGCCGCTTTGGCTCTACGTCTGTTCAGCTTGAGTTTGGCATGGGTATAGCAGATGGTTCTATGACCGTTCGAGTTCAAAGACACTTCTTTAGCCATTGGATCCATTTATGGAAAATGCACTTGTTTAGGTCGTGCAAGAGGGCTAGTTCAGTGGTAGTCGAAGGACCACAAGTGAAAGGATGTTCGAGAGGAGCTGGAGCCTCTTCCCAGTGTTACTGGGGGTTGAGTAAGTCACAGAGGTTGGCGGTTGGTAAGTGTTAGTGCGTGTGAGTCTCACGCTAGTGCTAAGGCCAAGAGATCTTTGTGGTTGGTAGTGCGGTCCACTACCTTCGGTGCCTAAACTCGAGTTGAGTGAGCATTGTAGATGCGAGTTCGGTCCAAAGAGGGGAACCATGAGTTGGATGCCCGTGAGATGAGTTGGATGCTCATGAGATGAGTTGGATGCCCGTGAGATGAGTTGGATGCTCTCGAGATGAGTTGGATGCTTATGAGATGAGTTGGATGCCTATGAGATGAGTAGGACGCCTTATGTGTAAGCGCACTTGGTAGAGTCTTGGTATAAAGTAAGTTCGGTTTGGCATCGTTATGTTTTAGCAGAGCAAGGTTGCCACTCCTTCGAGTATCGTGTGGAGATGGAACTTTTGGTGTTCCTTTGGTTGATTGTATCTCTGCGCCGTTAGTGTTGCCTTTTGAAAGCACACTGTTAGTCTTGGATCTCTGAAGGAAGGTTGAGAGTTGTGCACACAAGTGTGTTTCGTGGAGTTCGCTTACGTGGCGAGAGTTCCGAACCATGTAGGGTTTGCATTGGAGAACTGGTGCTCAGTTCCTGGAGAAGTTGGACTCAAGGTGGATGTTGTAAGGCTTTAGTTGAGGTTGTAAGGATACCGTGCTCGTAGTTGGGTTGTTGCTTAGGCAAGTTTGTTAAGTTGAACCTAAGCTTGGTGGGTGGAACCTCTTGTGGCTCTTGGTTGGAGTTCGGATGGTACTTGAACAAATGGTGGTTGTAGTGAAGCCGCGTAGTTCTCTGTTCGTAGTTGCTAAGAGTGTTGCTCAGAATCCTTACCCTGGGTGGAAGCTACGTTGTGGCTGATGCTTTGAGTAGGAGGATGACACATTCTGAAGCGTTTCTGGTCTTTTTGGTTTCGAGGTTCGGAGCAGGCCAGCGTGGTTGTGATGCTGGGAAAAGGAGTTGTTTGTTCAGGTAGTTGGTTGTTAGACCGTTAGGCGGCATGGGAGGTGTGTGTCGAGGGTTGTCGAAGAACCCTAGTTGTGGAGAGCCTCACCAGAGCTCAGTCAGACCCGGTAGTGAGTTTAGTTGGCAAGCCCAGAGTCGAGTAGTTTGTAGCCTCGGGTGAGTTGCTGGCAGTTTTGGTAGGCTAGCAAGCCAGAGTTTGTTTGGAGTAGAGTCCGGATTTGGTTCCGGTGTGGTGGCAAGTTGGTGCTTGATGTTGGCCAAGGTGTGGTTTCCGAGTTGCCAAGGAGTTAGCCTTGTTCGTGGGTAAGTGGTTTGCCTCAGAGGATGTCTCTCCTGTTCCCGCAGTTTGAGAGTGCCCTTATTTGTTGTTTGGGGTGAGTCTTCTCTTGCTCGTGGTTGGCGGTCCACTGTGGTGGACCCCTTGTGGTTGCCTCTGGGAGAGTTGGATGTTGTGCTTAGGTGAGCAAGACAAATGAGCGGCTGTGAAGCTCTCTGTCCTTCGATGTCTGCTTGTAAGGACCTGTTTCTCCTTGGGAGTTGTCGTTTATTCCTTGGTCTTGGAATTGGTGGTAGTGGTGCTAGTAGGAGGAAAAGTTTGTTGGTCGCTTGGAAGCGCTTGTTTGTCTAGCTAAGCGGACTCGTGAGTGGTGTTCTGGAAGTTGCGATAAGGGTTGTTCGCCTCCTATGAGTGTTTGGCCTAGTTGGTTAAGGTTTTGAGTGTTGGCTTGGAAGTCATGCACCTTTGTAGTTGAAGGCCCCTTTGTTTCAGATTGTGGATGAGGTTGCACCTTTGTGGTTTGGATTAGGTCCGGGCTTATTGAGGATCCTTGGCGGCTGAGTGTAGCTTGCACTCTGCCACCATTGTTGGTATTCTTGTTCTTGGTAGTTGGTGTTGACCGGGTAGTGGAGTTCCGTTATGAAGTTTCGGTGGGAAGGTGCATTAAGCCTAAGCTTGAGGGTTAAGCTTGTATGTGTTATCGTTTGGACTTGCGAGATGTGTTTCATATTTGAGGCGAGCTTTGTTCCGTTGTTTGCATGGAGGTAAGTTTAGTGGATGGAGCCCTCTGGGGGGCTGGGTTGTTTGCAAGTTGTCTTGCCCACTAGTGATTTGAGTCGAGCTAGAGATGAGTGGATTGGCATAGCTATGCAATGTAGTTGTTTGAGCTTCCTAGTTCGTAGCACTCAAGTTGTTGGATTGTAAGTTTCCGTGTGGGAGCCGTCACTAGTTGAGGTTGTTGTGTGAGTTCGGATTTTTGGAGTATTGACTTGAGTGGCTAGAGCTCGCACCTCGGTTGGTGTGCTGAGATGCCATTTCTATGGAGTAGAGGCATGTCGGGCCAGTTGGAGATGTTGCCATTAGGGTGTGGCAACAACAAAGGTTTGTTCTAGGCGGGCGTGGGCGAACCGTGGTTCAGAGAGAGTGTTCTTAGAGGCTTATGAGCCGAGTGCGCTTCGTGAGTGTTTTCACCCTTTTTGTCCGATGGTCTTTTGGGAGGAGTGAGCGAGATCCTTCGGAGCTTGTTGCGAGTTGGTGTTTCCGTGATTAGCGCAATGGAGACCAGTGTGGTTTTAGGAGGTTGCCTTGGGTAGCGCTTCTCGCGGTCGGTTCTTGTGGTTCCATTGAGGCATTGTATGGTAAGTGTTGCGCGAGTCTCTAGTGCCGTGAGAAAAGGTTGGTGGCCGTCGGTGTTGTTTTGGGTCCCGTGTTGCTGCAGCTTGACCAGAGGTGTTGTGCAAGAGGTTGAGCTCGTTTGTGGTTAGCTTCGAGAGCAGGGCATGAAAGTTTCGCGATGTTCGGCGTCGAGTTTTAGAGTTTGAGGTTGGACAAAGGCGTGCTTTTAAGGTTGTGTCGTTGTGAGTTGTGTTGAGGTTTGGTAAGCGGGAGAAGTGGAGTCTCCTGTTGTTGGACCATTTGAGATTCTCGAGAGGATTGGCGAGTTGCATATTGGTTAGCTTTTTCATCATTGTCACCGTGTGCGATTCTCATGTATCGGTGTGAGGCGATGTGTCGGACCCATCGCTCGATGTGGACTTTGAGCCTTTGCGGTGATTGAGGATTTGAGCTTCGAGAGGAAGCCCGTGAGTATTCTCGTCCTTGAGACGAAGACGTTGCATAATCGTGAGATCCGTTTGGTAAAAGTTCGATGGAGGAGTTAGAGTTCGAGAGGAGGCCGCTTGTGAGCGGGAAGACGGGATGAGATTGCGTATCTCCGTCTTTATTTGATCTTAAGGACTTTCGAGGACGAAAGTCATAAAAAGGAGGGAATATTGTAACGGCCCGTGTTTTCATCCCGGTCTTCCGTGCACCCCTGGGGTATTTTAGTAATTTGGTCGGGCCGTCGGGCCGCTTATTTATATCTTTCCAGATTGCTAAAATTATTGGATGGATTTATGAAGGTTTTTTAGGCTTTGTGGTTTGGTTTGAGCATGGGTAGATGCAAAAGTAAAAATAAAGGAATTTGTGTTGCAGCTGGGATTCGAACCCGGGTCTCCAGAAAAGCCTGTGGGGATGCGTGCCAGTTGAGCTATGGAGAGCTCTTGTTACTCTTTCACGTCATATCTTAGTTACCCTTGGATCTTTGGAGTTTTGTGCATTTGGTTAAATGAAAAGAAATTAGGTTTTGTGTTTTCTTTCCCAAAACTCCATGGCCGCCCAACCCTCTTCTCTCCCAAGCCCCTTGCCGTGATTTTCTTCCCTTGCAGCCCCGAGCGCCGTTCCGGCCAGCCAAGCGACCCAGCCGAGCAGCCCGGTCGAGCAGCGACCACCGAATCGCACCAGCAGCCCCAGCGCGCCAGCGCAGACGCAGCCAGCGCCCGAGCCGTCGCGCCAAAACCAATGAGAGCGTCGCGCAAAGACCCGATCCAGCGTCCGTCGCGTCGCAGCCTGCCGCGCATCGCACCGCTCGCGCCGCGTCGCCCAGCGCCTCGCCATCGCCAGCAGAGCTCGCATCCGCATCGCAGCCCGAGCGCCGCCGCGTCGCGTCTCGCGCGCGCCGCGCGCCCCTCGCGTCTGCGCGCCGTGCGCCCGTGCCGTCCGCCCCGCCTCGCTCCGCGCTTAGCGCGCCATCCGCGCCCAGCGCCTGTCCGTGCGCGCAGCCAGCGCCATGTGCGCCCATTTGCCGCCCATCAGCGCCGAGTGTGCGCCCATTTGCCGCCATCATCGCCCATCAGCGCCCATCCGCGCCAAAGATGCGGCCCCACCGTCTTTACTGCCGCGTCCGCGTGTCACACCAGATCGCGTGAGTTGCTCCCGAGCCGAGCCCTATTTATTTTATTATATTTAAGCCTTTAGAGTGTGATTATCATTGTTTTGTTAGGTTCTCGGTAGCTAGCTCGGGTTCGATCGCAGCTTAGGTTTTGTGTGTAGTTGCCCCGGCCAGGTAAGGATTTCTTACCGGAGTTGTGTGGACCCTGCGATGTTCTATGTGATTGTTGTTTGTATGTTTGTTTGTGATTATCAGCATGTATAGTTTAGGTGCTCTGTTCGAATTCTGACTAGCATGACTTCGTATGTTGTTCTCTCATGTTAGTCCATGCTAGGTTGTTCCGTTCTGGCATGCTCATATCTGTTCTTGCTTCATAGTACCATGCTAGGTTCGTTGTATCTGTTGAGCACGTTTTGGATTGTATTGGATTGTATGTTATTGATATGATAGGTTAGAGTGTAGGTAGGTAGCATCATCCGGGCCTGATGCATAAAGTATCTTGCATCCATGGCAGGGACGTCGAGACAGTTCTCCGTCCCTGGACCCCGTTAGGGTTTAGCTAACCCAACCGGTAGGCCCCGCAATCTTGGGTGAGGGTGGCGATCGTTAAATGCCCCAGCGGTCGGGATGATGACTTGGCATTGCCTGCGTCCCGACGGCGAAGGCACGTCCTCGGCGTGTTCGGCCGTAGCCCTTGATTGCCACCGATAGGGCAGGGCGGCTTCGGGTGTAAGCCTACCACGACCGATTCCTTAGCCTCAAAGCGGTGGTTCAGTGACATAGTTCACGTGTCCGTGTCTCACACCCCTATGTCGATGACACCGATCCGAGATTTAGTTAGGCGTGGTGATCGGACATGGGCGCTTGCCACTGGACCCTAACTTCATAGTCTGCAGATAGCACGCGCGCGCGCTTACGCTCATTACAAGCGCCGACCGGGAGAGCTCCTCGGGATCTTGAGCTAGTGCACCTTTCGTGACGACGATGAGACAGGTGAGGCCGAGACTTGGTTCTCGTATAGGGCGTATTGTGTGGTGGGATTATTCCGACTAAGACCACGAGTTGGCATCCGAGGTCCAAGTGTGGACTTAAGCTATGTGCTCTATTCTCGTGTTTATATTCATAGCTTGCATACACTCATCTAGATGACCATGTGCATCGTATTGTACCCGGTTGGGGATTCTTCTTGAGTAATTCGTTACTCACCCTTACTTATCTTTCGGGTAACCATGGCGCGAGGCGGGATGGTGAAGGAGGAGCTATGATCATGGGAACGTCTTTGTCGTCTCTCGACTTTTTATTTCTATGACTCTTGTCTTTCATTTTCCCCAATGCATGTAGTCGGGCACGGAGCCCTAGGATGTTTTCTGAATGATTTTGTGGATTCCCGCTTTATTGAATTTGAGGATGTTTCAAATGTTTTAATAAATCTCTCATCAGAGTATACGTTTTGGAAATGTATTTGCCTTGAAACAGTGCTTGGAGAGGGGAGGTGTTTCAAAGAAACTATATTGATTTCTCGATTGAACCTTGATTGTTTTGTTTTAATTGGGAATCAAAAAACTTATTTGCATATTATCCTTTCCTTTGAATGCATGCATTGGGGTAAAGGCCTATTTAGAGCCCCTTTTTAGGTCTGGTCTTTCTGATTGGTATCGAGCTCAGAGTCATAGATTCTGTGGATGACCTTTTGTTGTAGGTCGTCTTTCCCATGATCACCAAAGCACTCAGACGATCATCAGTGCGCCTAAGTTTTCTGCTTTTAGAAAAGGGTTAAGAATTTACAATACCTTTCATCTAGTGTATGCCTGTGTTTTGTGTTGTGGAGCGGAGACGAGCAGGTTCTGACTTGTCGTTGGTTTGGGTTTAGAGCGCCATCATGCCAACTTTCTGCAGTGTAAGGAGTATGTTTGCAGCTTGTCAGGGTATCCAGATAGATTCAGATACCACTGGGATATCGTCCCAGAGGGAAGTAGAGATTAGACTCCCGTAGGCCACGTGTGGCCCAGCTGTTAATTCCCCTAGTGAGAGGGTGGAGGTGTTTTTCCCTGGAGTACCACACCAGGAGAGGAGTTAGCTTTGGCTTTTGCTTATGATGATGTTTGTAGAGCAGGTCCTAGTGTGGACTAGTCTGGGTAGTTCAGGTGTGTAACTTGAACCTTAGCAGATTGTTTGATTGCCCAGAGAGTAGCTGCAGAGTTAGTGGCCTTCGTGGAGGAGGTAGAGACATCTTTGTTCTCTTATAAGTGTTGTTGTTTGCAGCCAGTAAGTCGGAACCCTATAGTTAAGGGTGCAGCGAGCAGTGTTCCCATCGGACTTGATCCGTTGGTAGTTCCTCAGTTGTTTAGTAGAGTTGAGCACTCTTCTTTTGGAAAGCCCTAGAGTAGGGCTAGCTGCTGCAGGTTGAGAGAGCCGGCTAGAGTTTTGTTGAGCATCATGTAGAGATGCAAGAGTGGGCCGTGAGTATTCGGTTTGATGAAATGCCTTAGGCATGGTTGTTTGAGTTGAGCTTTTGTATGCCTCGTCATAGTTTTTGTCACTTGAGGTTGTGACCTTGCTGGCCCCATTTGTAGTAAGGTGTGGATTTGGTTTAGTGGCACTTGAGGTGCAATGGTTGGTGTGCCGCTTTGGCTCTACGTCTGGTTCAGGCTTGAGTTTGGCATGGGTATAGCAGATGGTTCTATGACCGTTCGGAGTTCAGCACACTTCTTTAGCCATTGGATCCATTTATGGAAAATGCACTTGTTTAGGTCGTGCAAGAGGGCTAGTTCAGTGGTAGTCGAAGGACCACAAGTGAAAGGATGTTCGAGAGGAGCTGGAGCCTCTTCCCGATGTTCTTGGGGGTTGAGTAAGTCACAGTTGGCGGTTGGTAAGTGTTACTGCGTGTGAGTCTCACGCTAGTGCTAAGGCCAAGAGATCTTTGTGGTTGGTAGTGCGGTCCACTACCTTCGGGTGCCTAAACCTGAGTTGAGTGAGCATTGTAGATGCGAGTTCGGTCCAAAGGGGGAACCATGAGTTGGATGCCCGTGAGATGAGTTGGATGCTCATGAGATGAGTTGGATGCCCGTGAGATGAGTTGGATGCTCTCGAGATGAGTTGGATGCTTATGAGATGAGTTGGATGCCTATGAGATGAGTAGGACGCCTTATGTGTAAGCGCACTTGGTAGAGTCTTGGTATAAAGTAAGTTCGGTTTGGCATCGTTATGTTTTAGCAGAGCAAGGTTGCCACTCCTTCGAGTATCGTGTGGAGATGGAACTTTTGGTGTTCCTTTGGTTGATTGTATCTCTGCCAGAAGTTAGTGTTGCCTTTTGGAAAGCACCTGTTAGTCTTGGATCTCTGAAGGAAGGTTGAGAGTTGTGCACACAAGTGTGTTTCGTGGAGTTCGTTCTGGTGGCGAGAGTTCCAGAACCATGTAGGGTTTGCATTGGAGAACTGGTGCTCAGTTCCTGGAGAAGTTGGACTCCAGGTGGATGTTGTAAGGCTTTAGTTGAGGTTGTAAGGATACCGTGCTCGTAGTTGGGTTGTTGCTTAGGCAAGTTTGTTAAGTTGAACCTAAGCTTGGTGGGTGGAACCTCTTGTGGCTCTTGGTTGGAGTTCAGATGGTACTGAACAAATGGTGGTTGTAGTGAAGCCGCGTAGTTCCTGTTCGTAGTTGCTAAGAGTGTTGCTCAAATCCTTACCTGCAGGTGGAAGCTACGTTGTGGCGATGCTTTGAGTAGGAGGATGACACATTCAGGCGTTTCGGTCTTTTTGGTTTCGAGGTTCGGAGCGCGGCCGGCGTGGTTGTGATCTTTGGGAAAAGGAGTTGTTTGTTCAGGTAGTTGGTTGTTAGACCGTTAGACGACAGTGTGTGTCGAGGGTTGTCGAAGAACCCTAGTTGTGGAGAGCCTCACCAGAGCTCAGTCAGACCCAGGTAGTGAGTTTAGTTGGCAAGCCAGAGTCGAGTAGTTTGTAGCCTCGGGTGAGTTGCTGGCAGTTTTGGTAGGCTAGCAAGCCAGAGTTTGTTTGGAGTAGAGTCCGGATTTGGTTCCGGTGTGGTGGCAAGTTGGTGCTTGATGTTGGCCAAGGTGTGGTTTCCGAGTTGCCAAGGAGTTAGCCTTGTTCGTGGGTAAGTGGTTTGCCTGTGAGGATGTCTCTCCTGTTCCCAGAGTTTGAGAGTGCCCTTATTTGTTGTTTGGGGGTGAGTCTTCTCTTGCTCGTGGTTGGCGGTCCAGTCTGTGGTGGACCCCTTGTGGTTGCCTCTGGGAGAGTTGGATGTTGTGCTTAGCTGAGCAAGACAGCGAGCAGTTGTGAAGCTCTCTGTCCTTCTGATGTCTGCTTGTAAGGACCTGTTTCTCCTTGGGAGTTGTCAGGTTATTCCTTGGTCTTGGAATTGGTGGTAGTGGTGCTAGTAGGAGGAAAAGTTTGTTGGCTGCTTGGAAGCAGTTGTTTGTCTAGCTAAGCGGACTCGTGAGTGGTGTTCTGGAAGTTGCAGTAAGGGTTGTTCTGCCTCCTATGAGTGTTTGGCCTAGTTGGTTAAGGTTTTGAGTGTTGGCTTGGAAGCTGTTGCACCTTTGTAGTTGAAGGCCCCTTTGTTTCAGTTGTGGATGAGGTTGCACCTTTGTGGCTGGATTAGGGTCTGGGCTTATTGAGGGATCCTTGCTGGCTAGTGTAGCTTGCACTCTGCCAGCCATTGTTGGTATTCTTGTTCTTGGTAGTTGGTGTTGACCAGGTAGTGGAGTTCCGTTATGAAGTTTCGGTGGGAAGGTGCATTAAGCCTAAGCTTGAGGGTTAAGCCTGTATGTGTTATCGTTTGGACTTGCGAGATGTGTTTCATATTTGAGGCGAGCTTTGTTCCGTTGTTTGCATGGAGGTAAGTTTAGTGGATGGAGCCCTCTGGGGCTCAGGTTGTTTGCAAGTTGTCTTGCCCACTAGTGATTTGAGTCGAGCTAGAGATGAGTGGATTGGCATAGCTATGCGATTGTAGTTGTTTGAGCTTCCTAGTTCGTAGCACTCAAGTTGTTGGATTGTAAGTTTCCGTGTGGGAGCTGTCGGCTAGTTGAGGTTGTTGTGTGAGTTCGGATTTTGGAGTATTGACTTGATGGCTAGAGCTCGCACCTCGGTTGGTGTGCGAGATGCCATTTCTATGGAGTAGAGGCATGTCGATTTGAGTTGGAGATGTTGCCATTAGGGTGTGGCAACAAAGGTTTGTTCTAGGCGGTGCGTGGGCGAACCGTGGTTCAGAGAGTGTTCTTAGAGGCTTATGAGCCGAGTGCGATTTTGTAGTGTTTTCACCCTTTTTGTCCGATGGTCTTTTGGGAGGAGTGAGCCGAGATCCTTCGGAGCTTGTTGCGAGTTGGTGTTTCCGTGATTAGGCGGCGGGAGACCAGTGTGGTTTTAGGAGGTTGCCTTGGGTTGCGCTTCTCGTGATCGATTCTTGTGGTTCCATTGAGGCATTGTATGGTAAGTGTTGCGAGTCTCTAGTCTTTGTGAGAAAAGGTTGGTGGCCGTCGGTGTTGTTTTGGGTCCTGTGTTCTGCAGCAGATGACCAGAGGTGTTGTGCAGAGAGTTGAGCTCGTTTGTGGTTAGCTTCGCAGAGCGAGCATGAAAGTTTCGTCGATGTTCGGCGTCGAGTTTTAGAGTTTGAGGTTGGGCAGGTGCGTGCTTTTAAGGTTGTGTCGTTGTGAGTTGTGTTGAGGTTTGGTAAGCGGGAGAAGTGGAGTCTCCGTTGTTGGACCATTTGAGATTCTCGAGAGGATTGGCGAGTTGCATATTGGTTAGCTTTTTCTCATCATTCATCACCGTGTGCGATATTCTCATGTATCGGTGTGAGGCGGTATGTGTCGGACCCATCGCTCGGTGTGGACTTTGAGCCTTTGCGGTGATTGAGGATTTGAGCTTGAGAGGAAGCCTGTGAGTATTCTCGGTCCTTGAGACGAAGACGTTGCATAATCGTGAGATCCGTTTGGTAAAAGTTCGGTGGAGGAGTTAGAGTTCAGAGGAGGCCGCTTGTGAGCGGGAAGACGGGATGAGATTGCGGTATCTGTCTTTGTTTCAGTCTTAAGGACTTTCGAGGACGAAAGTCATAAAAGGAGGAATATTGTAACGGCCCGTGTTTTCATCCCGATCTTCAGTACGCCCGGGGTATTTTGGTAATTTGGTCGGGCCGTCGGGCCGTTTATATCTTTTTCGATTGCTAAAATTATTGGATGGATTTATGAAGGTTTTGAGGCTTTGTGGTTTGGTTTGAGCATGGGTAGATGCAAAAGTAAAAATAAAGGAATTTGTGTTGCAGTGGGATTCGAACCCGGTCTCAAGAAAAGCTTGTGGGGATGCGTGCAGTTGAGCTATGGAGAGCTCTTGTTACTCTTTCCGCGTCATATCTTAGTTACCCTTGGATCTTTGGAGTTTTGTGCATTTGGTTAAATGAAAAGAAATTAGGTTTTGTGTTTTCTTTCCCAAAACTCCATGGCGCCCAACCCTCTTCTCTCCCAAGCCCCTTGCCGTGATTTTCTTCCCTTGCGGCCCGGCGCCCGTTCCCGCCAGCCAAGCGACCAAGCCGAGCAGCCCGGTCGAGCAGCCAGCGAGATCGCACCAGCGGACCCAGCGCCCAGCAGACGCAGCCAGCGCCCGAGCCGTCGCGCAGCCGACCAAAGCAGAGGCGTCGCGGCACCAGATCCAGCGCGTCCGTCGCGTCGCGCCGCCGCCGCGCGCACCGCTTCGCCGCGCGCGCGCCAGCGCCTCCGCCATCGCCAGCCAGAGCTTCGCATCCGCATCGCAGCCCGAGCGCCCGTCGTCGCGTCGCGCGCGCGCGCGCCTCGCGTCTGCGCCCGTCGTGCGCGTCCCGTCCGCCGTCCCGCCCAGCGCGCGCCTAGCGCGCCATCCGCGCCCAGCGCTGTCCGTCTGCGCGCCCAGCGCCAGATGTCGCCCATTTGCCGCCCATCAGCGCCCAGTGTGCGCCCATTTGCCGCCATCGCCAGCGCCCATCCAGCGCCCATCCGCGCCCGATGCGCACCGTGCCGTCTTTGCTGCCCGTCCGCGTGTCACCGCATCGCGTGAGTTGCTCCCAGAGCCGAGCCCTATTTATTTTATTATATTTAAGCCTTTAGAGTGTGATTATCATTGTTTTGTTAGGTTCTCGGTAGCTAGCTCGGGTTCGATCGCGGCTTAGGTTTTGTGTGTAGTTGCCCCCGCCGAGTAAGGATTTCTTCCGGAGTTGTGTGGACCTGCGATGTTCTATGTGATTGTTGTTTGTATGTTTGTTTGTGATTATCGGCATGTATAGTTTAGGTGCTCTGTTCGAATTCTCGACTAGCATGACTTCGTATGTTGTTCTCTCATGTTAGTCCATGCTAGGTTGTTCCGTTCGGCATGCTCATATCTCATTCTTGCTTCATAGTACCATGCTAGGTTCGTTGTATCTGTTGAGCACGTTTTGGATTGTATTGGATTGTATGTTATTGATATGATAGGTTAGAGTGTAGGTAGGTAGCATCATCCGGGCTCGATGCATAAAGTATCTTGCATCCATGGCGGGGCGTCGAGACGCTTCTCGTCCCTGGACCCCGTTAGGGTTTAGCTAACCCGGCCGGTAGGCCCCGCAATCTTGGGTGAGGGTGGCGGTCGTTAAATGCCCCAGCGGTCGGGATGATGACTTGGCATTGCCTCGTCCCGACGGTCGGCACGTCCTCGGCGTGTTCGGCCGTAGCCCTTGATTGCCACTGATAGGGCAAGGGCGGCTTCTGGTGTAAGCCTACCACGACCGATTCCTTAGCCTCAGTGCGGTGGTTCAGTGACATAGTTCACGTGTCGTGTCTCACACCCCTATGTCGGTGACACCGATCCGGAGATTTAGTTAGGCGTGGTGGATCGGACATGGGCGACTTGCCACTAGACCCGGCACCCCCATAGTGCTGGCAGTGTACGCGGTGCGCGCTTACGCTCATTACAGCGCCGGCCGGGAGAGCTCCTCGGGATCTTGAGCTAGTGCACCTTTCGATCGGCAGTGAGACAGCCGAGGCCGAGACTTGGTTCTCGTATAGGGCGTATTGTGTGGTGTGGATTATTCCGGACTAAGACCACGAGTTGGCATCCGAGGTCCAAGTGTGGACTTAAGCTATGTGCTCTATTCTGTGTTTATATTCATAGCTTGCATACACTCATCTAGATGACCATGTGCATCGTATTGTACCCGGTTGGGGATTCTTCTTGAGTAATTCGTTACTCACCCTTACTTATCTTTCAGTAACCATGGCGCGAGGCGGGATGGTGAAGGAGGAGCTATGATCATGGGAACGTCTTTGTCGTCTCTCGACTTTTTATTTTTATGACTCTTGTCTTTCATTTTCCCACTGAATGCATGTAGTCAGACACGGAGCCCTAGGATGTTTTACGAATGATTTTGTGGATTCCCGCTTTATTGAATTTGAGGATGTTTCAAATGTTTTAATAAATCTCACGATCGAGTGTACGTTTTGGAAATGTATTTGCCTTGAAACAGTGCTTGGAGACAGGGACGAGTTTCAACAAACTATATTGATTTCTGATTGAACCTTGATTGTTTTGTTTTAATTGGGAATCAAAAAACTTATTTGCATATTATCCTTTCCTTTGAATGCATGCATTGGGGTAAAGGCCTATTTAGAGCCCCTTTTGGGTCGGGTCTTTACTGATTGGTATCGAGCTCGAGTCATAGATTCAGTAGACCGACCTTTTGTTGTAGGTCGTCTTTCCCATGATCACCGACACTCAGCGGTCATCAGTGCACGCCTAAGTTTTCTCTTTTTAGAAAAGGGTTAAGAATTTACAATACCTTTCATCTAGTGTATGCCCTGTTTTGTGTTGTGGAGCGGAGGCAGCGGTGTTCTCGACTTGTCGTTGGTTTGGGTTTAGAGCGCCATCATGCCAACTTTCTCGCAGTAAAGGAGTATGTTTGCGGCTTGTCGTCGAGTATCCAGATAGATTCGAGATACCATCGGGATATCGTCCCAGAGAGGAAGTAGAGATTAGACTCCGTGAGGCCACGTGTGGCCCAAATTTAATTCCCCTAGTGAGAGGGTGGAGGTGTTTTTCCTGAGTACCACACCGGGAGAGGAGTTAGCTTTGGCTTTTGCTTATGATGATGTTTGTAGAGCGAGGTCCTAGTGTGGACTAGTGCAGGTAGTTCGTGTGTAACTTGAACCTTAGCAGATTGTTTGATTGCCCAGAGAGTAGCCTGCAGAGGTTAGTGGCCTTCGTGGAGGAGGTAGAGACATCTTTGTTCTCTTATAAGCCGTTGTTGTTTGCAGCGGCGATGAAGTCGGAACCCTATAGTTAAGTGGTGCAATGAGCAGTGTTCCCATCGGACTTGATCCGTTGGTAGTTCCTCGATTGTTTAGTAGAGTTGAGCACTCTTCTTTTGGAAAGCCCTAGAGTAGGGCTAGTAGCTGCTGCAGTTGAGAGAGCCGGCTAGAGTTTTGTTGAGCATCATGTAGAGATGCAAGAGTGGGCCGTGAGTATTCGGTTTGATGAAATGCCTTAGGCATGGTTGTTTGAGTTGAGCTTTTGTATGCCTCGTCATAGTTTTTGTCACTTGAGGTTGTGACCTTGCGAGCCCATTTGTAGTAAGGTGTGGATTTGGTTTAGTGGCACTTGAGGTGCAATGGTTGGTGTGCCGCTTTGGCTCTACGTCTGCAGTTCGAGCTTGAGTTTGGCATGGGTATAGCGGATGGTTCTATGACCGTTCGGAGTTCACACACTTCTTTAGCCATTGGATCCATTTATGGAAAATGCACTTGTTTAGGTCGTGCAAGAGGGCTAGTTCGGTGGTAGTCGAAGGACCACAAGTGAAAGGATGTTCGAGAGGAGCTGGAGCCTCTTCCCGGTGTTCTTGGGGGTTGAGTAAGTCAAGCGAGGTTGGCGGTTGGTAAGTGTTAGTGCGTGTGAGTCTCACGCTAGTGCTAAGGCCAAGAGATCTTTGTGGTTGGTAGTGCGGTCCACTACCTTCGGGTGCCTAAACTGAGTTGAGTGAGCATTGTAGATGCGAGTTCGGTCAGCGGGGAACCATGAGTTGGATGCCCGTGAGATGAGTTGGATGCTCATGAGATGAGTTGGATGCCCGTGAGATGAGTTGGATGCTCTCGAGATGAGTTGGATGCTTATGAGATGAGTTGGATGCCTATGAGATGAGTAGGGCGCCTTATGTGTAAGCGCACTTGGTAGAGTCTTGGTATAAAGTAAGTTCGGTTTGGCATCGTTATGTTTTAGCAGAGCAAGGTTGCCACTCCTTGAGTATCGTGTGGAGATGGAACTTTTGGTGTTCCTTTGGTTGATTGTATCTCTGCGCCGTGTTAGTGTTGCCTTTTGGAAAGCACACAGTTAGTCTTGGATCTCTGAAGGAAGGTTGAGAGTTGTGCACACAAGTGTGTTTCGTGGAGTTCGTTACGGTGGCGAGAGTTCCCGAACCATGTAGGGTTTGCATTGGAGAACTGGTGCTCATTTCTGGAGAAGTTGGACTCGGTGGATGTTGTAAGGCTTTAGTTGAGGTTGTAAGGATACCGTGCTCGTAGTTGGGTTGTTGCTTAGGCAAGTTTGTTAAGTTGAACCTAAGCTTGGTGGGTGGAACCTCTTGTGGCTCTTGGTTGGAGTTCGGATGGTACTTGAACAAATGGTGGTTGTAGTGAAGCCGCGTAGTTCCCGCTCGTAGTTGCTAAGAGTGTTGCTCAAAATCCTTACCCTGGGTGGAAGCTACGTTGTGGCCGATGCTTTGAGTAGGAGGATGACACATTCAGGCGTTTACGGTCTTTTTGGTTTCGAGGTTCGGAGCGGGCCAGCGTGGTTGTGATCTTTGGGAAAAGGAGTTGTTTGTTCGGGTAGTTGGTTGTTAGACCGTTAGACGACAAGTGTGTGTCGAGGTTGTCGAAGAACCCTAGTTGTGGAGAGCCTCACGAGCTCGGTCGGACCAGTAGTGAGTTTAGTTGGCAAGCCGCAGTCGAGTAGTTTGTAGCCTCGGGTGAGTTCTTTGGCGATTTTGGTAGGCTAGCAAGCCGAGTTTGTTTGGAGTAGAGTCCGGATTTGGTTCCGTGTGGTGGCAAGTTGGTGCTTGATGTTGGCCAAGGTGTGGTTTCCGAGTTGCCAAGGAGTTAGCCTTGTTCGTGGGTAAGTGGTTTGCCCCAGTAGGATGTCTCTCCTGTTCCCGAGTTTGAGAGTGCCCTTATTTGTTGTTTGGGGTGAGTCTTCTCTTGCTCGTGGTTGGCGGTCCAATCATGGTGGACCCCTTGTGGTTGCCTCTGGGAGAGTTGGATGTTGTGCTTAGCTGAGCAAGACAGCGAGCGGTTGTGAAGCTCTCTGTCCTTCTGATGTCTGCTTGTAAGGACCTGTTTCTCCTTGGGAGTTGTCAGGTTATTCCTTGGTCTTGGAATTGGTGGTAGTGGTGCTAGTAGGAGGAAAAGTTTGTTGGTCGCTTGGAAGCGCTTGTTTGTCTAGCTAAGCGGACTCGTGAGTGGTGTTCTGGAAGTTGCAGTAAGGGTTGTTCTGCCTCCTATGAGTGTTTGGCCTAGTTGGTTAAGGTTTTGAGTGTTGGCTTGGAAGCTGTTGCACCTTTGTAGTTGAAGGCCCCTTTGTTTCAGTTGTGGATGAGGTTGCACCTTTGTGGGTGGATTAGGTGCGGCTTATTGAGGATCCTTGCTGGCTAGTGTAGCTTGCACTCTGCCAGCCATTGTTGGTATTCTTGTTCTTGGTAGTTGGTGTTGACCAGGTAGTGGAGTTCCGTTATGAAGTTTCGGTGGGAAGGTGCATTAAGCCTAAGCTTGAGGGTTAAGCCTGTATGTGTTATCGTTTGGACTTGCGAGATGTGTTTCATATTTGAGGCGAGCTTTGTTCCGTTGTTTGCATGGAGGTAAGTTTAGTGGATGGAGCCCTCTGGGCACTGGTTGTTTGCAAGTTGTCTTGCCCAAACTAGTGATTTGAGTCGAGCTAGAGATGAGTGGATTGGCATAGCTATGCAGTTGTAGTTGTTTGAGCTTCCTAGTTCGTAGCACTCAAGTTGTTGGATTGTAAGTTTCCGTGTGGGAGCTGTCAGCTAGTTGAGGTTGTTGTGTGAGTTCGGATTTTTGGAGTATTGACTTGATGGCTAGAGCTCGCACCTCGGTTGGTGTGTGATGCCATTTCTATGGAGTAGAGGCATGTCGATTTCAGTTGGAGATGTTGCCATTAGGGTGTGGCAACAAAGGTTTGTTCTAGGCGCGTGGGCGGCAAGTGGTTCAGAGAGTGTTCTTAGAGGCTTATGAGCCGAGTGCGATTTCTGTAGTGTTTTCACCCTTTTTGTCCGATGGTCTTTTGGGAGGAGTAGGCGGATCCTTCGGAGCTTGTTGCGAGTTGGTGTTTCCGTGATTAGGCGGCGGGGAGACCGGTGTGGTTTTAGGAGGTTGCCTTGGGTAGCGCTTCTCGGCTGATCGATTCTTGTGGTTCCATTGAGGCATTGTATGGTAAGTGTTGCGAGTCTCTAGTCTTTGTGAGAAAAGGTTGGTGGCCGTCGGTGTTGTTTTGGGTCTGTGTTGCTGCAGATTGACCAGAGGTGTTGTGCAAGAGGTTGAGCTCGTTTGTGGTTAGCTTCAGAGCGAGGCATGAAAGTTTCGTCGATGTTCGGCGCGCCGAGTTTTAGAGTTTGAGGTTGGACAAGTCGTGCTTTTAAGGTTGTGTCGTTGTGAGTTGTGTTGAGGTTTGGTAAGCGGGAGAAGTGGAGTCTCCTGTTGTTGGACCATTTGAGATTCTCGAGAGGATTGGCGAGAGTTGCATATTGGTTAGCTTTTTCATCATTGTCGGTAGGTGTGCGATATTCTCATGTCTCGGTGTGAGCGGTATGTGTCCGGACCCATCGCTCGTTGTGGACTTTGAGCCTTTGCGGTGATTGAGGATTTGAGCTTGAGAGGAAGCTTTGTGAGTATTCTCGTCCTTGAGACGAAGACGTTGCATAATCGTGAGATCCGTTTGGTAAAAGTTCGGTGGAGGAGTTAGAGTTCAGAGGAGGCCGCTTGTGAGCGGGAAGACGGGATGAGATTGCGAGATCTGTCTTTTTTTGATCTTAAGGACTTTCGAGGACGAAAGTCATAAAAAGGAGGGAATATTGTAACGGCCCGTGTTTTCATCCCGATCTTCAGTGCATACAGGGGTATTTTGGTAATTTGGTCGGGCCGTCGGCCGTTTTATATCTTTTTCGATTGCTAAAATTATTGGATGGATTTATGAAGGTTTTTAGGCTTTGTGGTTTGGTTTGAGCATGGGTAGATGCAAAAGTAAAAATAAAGGAATTTGTGTTGCACTGATTCGAACCGGGTCTCCGAAAAGCTTGTGGGGATGCGTGCGGTTGAGCTATGGAGAGCTCTTGTTACTCTTTCCGCGTCATATCTTAGTTACCCTTGGATCTTTGGAGTTTTGTGCATTTGGTTAAATGAAAAGAAATTAGGTTTTGTGTTTTCTTTCCCAAAACTCCATGGCCGCCAACCCTCTTCTCTCCCAAGCCCCTTGCCGTGATTTTCTTCCCTTGCGGCCAGCGCTGCTCCGCCAGCCGACGACCAATGAGCAAATGGCCGAGCAGCCCACCCAGATCGCACAGCGAGCAGCCCAGCGCCAGCAGCGCGCCCAGACGCCAGCGCGCGGCAGACGCAGCCAGCGCCCAGCCGCCGCAGCCCGCCAGCCAGCGCGTCGCAGCAGACCCGATCCACAAGCGTCCGTCGCGTCGCAGCCGCCGTCGCGCGCGACCGCTTCGCCGCGCGCCACCACCGCCTCGCCATCGCCCGGCCGAGCTCGCATCCGCATCGCAGCGGCAGAAGCGCCCGTCGTCCGTCTCGCGCGCGCCCGCGCGCCCTCGCGTCTGCGCCGTGTCCGTCCGCGTCACCGTCCTGGCGCTGCTCGCGCTAGCGCGCGCCATCCGCGCCCAGCGCTGCTGTCGTCGCAGCGCGCAGCTACTGAAGCTTGAGGTCGCCCATTTGCCGCCATCAGCGCCCGGTGTGCGCCCATTTGCCGCCATCGGCGCCCATCCGCGCCCGATGCAGCCAAATTTCACCGTCGCCGCTGCCCGTCCGCGTGTCGTCACCCGCATCGCGTGAGTTGCTCCGAGCCGAGCCCTATTTATTTTATTATATTTAAGCCTTTAGAGTGTGATTATCATTGTTTTGTTAGGTTCTCGGTAGCTAGCTCGGGTTCGATCGCAGCTTAGGTTTTGTGTGTAGTTGCCTCCGCCGTAAGGATTTCTTACCGGAGTTGTGTGGACCTGCGATGTTCTATGTGATTGTTGTTTGTATGTTTGTTTGTGATTATCGGCATGTATAGTTTAGGTGCTCTGTTCTCAATTCTCGACTAGCATGACTTCGTATGTTGTTCTCTCATGTTAGTCCATGCTAGGTTGTTCCGTTACGGCATGCTCATATCTCTTTCTTGCTTCATAGTACCATGCTAGGTTCGTTGTATCTGTTGAGCACGTTTTGGATTGTATTGGATTGTATGTTATTGATATGATAGGTTAGAGTGTAGGTAGGTAGCATCATCCGGGCTCGATGCATAAAGTATCTTGCATCCATGGCGGGGACGTCGAGACGATTCTCCATCCTCGACCCCGTTAGGGTTTAGCTAACCCGACCGGTAGGCCACGCAATCTTGGGTGAGGGTGGCGGTCGTTAAATGCCCCAACGGTCGGGATGATGACTTGGCATTGCCTCGTCTCGACGATCGGCACGCGTCCTCGGCGTGTTCGGCCGTAGCCTTGATTGCCACCGATAGGGCAAGGGCGGCTTCTGGTGTAAGCCTACCACGACCGATTCCTTAGCCTCGGTGCGGTGGTTCAGCCGACATAGTTCGCGTGTCGAGTCTCACACCCTATGTCGGTGACACCGATCCGGAGATTTAGTTAGGCGTGGTGGATGGACATGGGCGGCTTGCCACTAGACCGGCACCCCTTCATAGTGCAGCAGAGCACGCGGTGCGCCGCTTACGCTCATTACAACGCCGACCGGAGCTCCTCGGGATCTTGAGCTAGTGCACCTTTCGTGACGATGATGAGGCAGTGAGGCCGAGACTTGGTTCTCGTATAGGGCGTATTGTGTGGTGTGGATTATTCCGACTAAGACCACGAGTTGGCATCCGAGGTCCAAGTGTGGACTTAAGCTATGTGCTCTATTCTGTGTTTATATTCATAGCTTGCATACACTCATCTAGATGACCATGTGCATCGTATTGTACCCGGTTGGGGATTCTTCTTGAGTAATTCGTTACTCACCCTTACTTATCTTTCGGGTAACCATGGCGCGAGGCGGGATGGTGAAGGAGGAGCTATGATCATGGGAACGCGTCTTTGTCGTCTCTCGACTTTTTATTTCTATGACTCTTGTCTTTCATTTTCCCCTGAATGCATGTAGTCGGGCACGGAGCCCTAGGATGTTTTCTGAATGATTTTGTGGATTCCCGCTTTATTGAATTTGAGGATGTTTCAAATGTTTTAATAAATCTCTGATCGTGTGTGTACGTTTTGGAAATGTATTTGCCTTGAAACAGTGCTTGGAGACAGGGGCGAGTTTCAACAAACTATATTGATTTCTGATTGAACCTTGATTGTTTTGTTTTAATTGGGAATCTGAAAACTTATTTGCATATTATCCTTTCCTTTGAATGCATGCATTGGGGTAAAGGCCTATTTAGAGCCCCTTTTGGGTCGGGTCTTTACAAATGCACACCCCTTAGCTTAGAAACTTCTTACTCTAGCACAGCTAAATCAACCATTTTTTGGTTAATTTAAGTTTGTTCAAATCATTCTGTCCAAGACTTATTTATTTGGGTTCCTTTTAGTAAAAATTTTCGCATGGCCGCAATTCCGTAGTCTTAGCATGGTTCATTTGAGCATAAAATGCTACATCTAAGTACTGAAATATTTTAAGCTTACGCTTGAATATTGGGTGGCCAGCGGAATACTTGGAATACCCACGGCTCTTTGGTGCATTCCATATATGCGCCCAGATTGTTGGCAAGCAGCCAAAGGCAGCGCGCCAACTTTTCATGCGTACTCTTCTTCCTCTTAAATGGACGAGTGGACACATGTGCATGTGTAGAAGGACCCGCTTCTTTTTCCTTAGCGGTAGGGTCTGCTAAGAATTCTTCTTTTAAGTGCATAATGGTCCTATTCATCTCGTTTAAGCTTCCTCACAAGGGTGTGAGCCTTATTCATTGATGCTCGGTAGGGCCTACATTTTCTTCGTCTCTGAGTCGGCATCGGAACAGGTCCTCCAACGTCGACATTGCTCCTCTTCATCCACTTGGATGTTCGTCCACCATCGGTGCTTTTCCTTCCTGATGTGGCCTTTGCTCTTCTTCATGGATGGCAGCCACCTTAACCTGTCTAGAGGTTCCAACGTCTGTGTTTCCTCTACACTCGACTTCCCACGCTCTGATGAATTCTTCCATCTTTCGGTCAAACTCCTTCATGTCCCTCTCCTCCATCGAAGGTGTCAAACCTTCAAAATACCCTGAAGTTTTAGAGTTGTCAATCAGCACTAGCGACAGAGACCGTCGTGGTACAGAAGTGACTACTCTTTCTTCTTCGAGCGCTTCTAAAGATTCTTCTTTTATTGTATGTTCCTCTGACCTTGTGGGTGAAACAGAAGTTGTAACAGCCCAGTTTCCTATTCCAGTTTTCGAGGTGCCTTCGGGTCAAGATTCGGTTGTTTGGTTGGGTCATTAGAGCGGTTTTGACCCTTGGGGGTATTTTGGTCTTTTGGCTCTCCGGGCAGGATTTGTGGTTTTCAGGGCTTGGAGGTAGCTCCTGCCTTTGTCGAGGCTTGTTTGTTGTTGGCTGCGAGTCCCGTGGTGTCTGGGCTAGTCGGTTGGATGCTCGGTTGTGGTTTGGGCTTTGGCAAAGTTATGGTTGTTGGGTGTTTCCTTTGGGATTCGAGCCCGGGCCCTTAGTGTTGCTTTTGGAGTTGGATTTAAGTGAGGTTTATTGATTGGAAAAGATTGCTTCTGTCGGGTCTCGAAGGAGGAAGACGGGAAATTGGATTTTAAGGTTTTGATTTGGATAAAAGTGGATAAGGATGGAAATAGGATTAAAAATCCCATTTATTTCCTTGTATCCCCATTTTCCTTTTTATTTCCTTTTTTTCCCTTTTATTTTCCAAAATCCATTTCTCTCTCTCTCTCTCTCTCTCTCTCTCTCTCTCTCTCTCTCTCTCTCTCTCTCTCTCTCTCTCCCGAGCCCCCTAGCCTGAGCCCCTTGGGTCGCCCAACCCAGCCAGCCCGAGCCAACCTGTTCGCCCAACCAGCCCGAGTGCCCCCGCCTCGCGCCTGTGTCGTGCCATCGCCGGCCACCCTCGAAAGGCGTCGCCAACCAAAGCCCCTGCTCTCCTTAGCGTTGCCCGGCCGCGCGCCTCGCCTACCTCGTCCGTGTCGCCCGGTGAGCATTTGTCGGCCGCAGCGCCGCAATGCGCGCGCTCGCGTCGCCGTGTCGGCGGTCGCGCGTCCCGTAGCCCGACGCATCGTGGTCGCCGCGCGCGCGCGTGCCCCCCTGTCTTGGCGAGCCGCGCGCCGCGCCGTCGCCAATGAAGCAAGCGCCCGCGCGCCTAGTGTCGCCCCAGCGCCCCAGCGCCCTGAGCCAGGCAGCGCCGCGCTTATTCCTGCTCTGTCGCTCGCTCCCGCTCATCGCCTAGCCCGTCTGCGTGGCTCGTTCAGCGTGTCAGTCACCGCGCTTGTGAGTTGCTCCCGAGCCAAGCTCTGTTATTTTATTATATTTAGGGCTATTTTATGATTATTGATGTGTTTGTTTGGCTCGCTATAGGTTGCTCAGGTTCGATCGCAGTTAGGTTTTTTGTGTGTTGTTGCCTTCCGACCAGGTAAGGATTTCTTACCGGAGTTGTGTGGGCCCTGCGATATATTATGTGATTGTTGATTGTATACTTGTTGTGTTTATTGACATGTTTGATGATAAGTGCTCTATTATGAATTCCCGACTGGCATGATTTCCTATGTTGTTTCTCATATTAGTCCATGCTAGGTTGTTCCTTTCTGGCATGCTCGTATCTGTTCTTGCTTCGTAGTATCATGCTAGGTTCGTTGTATTCTTTTGAGCACGTATTGGACTGATTTGATTGTTTGCTAATTGCTATGACAGGTTAGAGTTCAGGTAGATAGCATCATCCGGGCCGGGTGCATAAAGTACCTTGCATCCCCGACAGGGACGTACGAGATTGAGCTCCGTCTCTGATCCCGTTAGGGACTAACTAACCCTAACAGCGGGCCCCACAATCTTGGGTGAGGGTGGCAGACTGTTAAATGCCCCAACGGTCGGGATGATGACTTGGCATTGCCTTGTCCCCGACAGCCGGCACGTCCTCAGCGTGTTTTGTTGGTAGCCCTTGAGTTGCCACCTGATAGGGCAAGGACGGTTTCCTGGTGTAAGCCTACCACGACCCGTGCCTTAGCCTCAGGTGCGGTGGTTCAGGCTGACATAGTTCACGTGTCCAGGTCTCACACCCCTATGTTAGTGACACTGATCCAGAGATTTAGTTAGGCGTGGTGACTGGACATGGGCAGCTTGCCACTAAACCCGACACCCCCATAGTCTGCAGTAGCACGCGGTGCGCGCGCACGCTCATTATAGCGCCGACCTGAGAGCTCCTCGGGATCTTGAGCCAGTGCACCTTTCTTTGACAGTAGACAGGCTGAGGCCGAGACTTGTTTCTCGTATAGGGCGTATTGTGTGATGAGTTATTTCCGGACTAAGACCCTGAGTTGGCATCCGAGGCCCCAGTGTGGGCTAAGCTATGTGCTCTATTCTGTGTTTATATTCATAGCTTGCATACCTTTCTGCTAGATGACCATGTGTATCGTAGTGTACCCCGGTTGGGGATTCTTACTGAGTAATTCGTTACTCACCCTTATTATGTGGTTTTTCCACAGGTAGTCATGGTGCGAGACAGGATGGCTGGAGGAGGAGCTGTGATCATGGAAACCCGTTGTTCAACTCTGAGTTTTATGTTTATGATTTAAATGTTCTCTGAATGCATGTAGTTGGGCACGGAGCCCTAGGGTGTTTTCTGAATGTATTTCCGGATTCTAGCATTGTTGTAACTATTGTAAAGTTTGTATGTTTTAAATAAATCTCTGATCAGAGTAAGTTTTGTAAATGTATTTGTCTTGGAACAGGTGCTTGGAAACAGGGACAGGTTTCAGGAAATTATGTTAACTTTTTAAATGGATGTTTTATGTTTTAGTTTTTACTTAGAATCCGAACACCCTATTGCGAATTTTCTGTAGATTTGAATGCATGCATTGAGGTAACGGCCTATTTTAGAACCCTTTCGGGTCGGGTCTCTACAGAAGTTCACCTGCGTCTTCTAGCTGACGACTGTTCAACTTTAGGATCAGCGGATGCAAGCATCTGAGTAGGGTCAACTTCTCCTTGACCTTCTATCCTTATGTTCCACCATCTTCAGTAGTTGGTTGCATGTCTTTGCACCATGGTGAAATTTTTGCATTTTGAATTTGGGAGAAGGGATAAAGGGTTAAGTGAATGGTAGTGAGGTTTCGAAGAAGGTAATCTCTGGTTATTTAATGATGGGATGAAGGGGCAGGATAATCAGGGCAGCAATCGTCGCATTATGTCAGACCGACGATTGAATTAGGGTGGTCATGCATTTGCTGTGAACTGTTGGATTAAAGATCTTAGAATCTAACTGCTCGATATCCAGCTTCAATTATTGAATGGAATGATTGTGTCTAATCTCCATGTGTGCCTATCTTAATTAGTTTCCTTAAAAAAAAAAATTATCGAATGTATAGAGAGATTTACCTAGATAATTACATCAAAAATTGAAAATTTAAATACACGAAAATAAGAATAAAAAGTACATTAACTTCTTAGGTAAGTAAATAGGAAATATTTAGACTAGCATGCGTGGAGCAAAAATTAAAGGTACCGATATGCGCTGGCTCCACTCCATACTTGTGTGTTCATTCTTCTGTCAATGCGAATCAAGATATCTTGCACTGAACATCCTCATTCCTATAATGCTTGAGTCTCTGGCCATTGACTACAAACTCATTCCCATTCAACTCGTTCTTAATTCAGATTGCTCCTCCTTGTTTTACCTGCGTAATTCGAAATGGTCCAGACCACTTGGATCTAAACTTTCCTGGAAACAAACGAAGTCGAGAGTTAAATAAAAATGCTTGCTGACCCACCTCAAAAGTTCGAGGAGTTAAATTTGGTCGGGTTGTCGAAGCCCGCCAAAATAAATACTGATTTACTAACTCTAACTTGTAGAAATAGTGGAACCAGGTCGAATCTCAAAGGAACTATGAATTAATTTCTCAATGTTTAAAAATAAATTAAAATGGGGTTTTGAGTATTTGAATGAAACTCTACGTAAAAAAATAAAAATAAATAAAATAAACAATTTACGAAAATTCCAATTCAAGGGTTTAGTTTAATCAATTGTAATTTTGATCATAGGCTACAAAAAAATATTTAATTTTCTTAGGTTCAAAGAATTAGTCTACCTACTTGGAAAAGCCACAATAGATAATTGTTCTCCTACTTTATTTACCCCGACCCAGCATCAGAACCAAATCTTATGATCTAATTAATTGGGCACGATAGCGTTCCATATCAATTAAATAATAGCATTAAAATTTATGAGAACGACTAAACCAAAATTAACTAACCGAGACGACTACAAAATTAATTAATTTCGTTTATTTGTTTCCCTAGGGCCTATCATGCAAGCTATGTAATTTGGAAAAGCCACAATCACACACATATGAGCCAACCCCTTGCTATTCTAAATTCACACTAAAAGTCTAAAATTAAAACCATATAACTCTTATTTTGGAAATTCATCACATAGATTAAACAAGGCATAATTCTCATAATTCATCACAATATTTAATCCAAATATAGAAAATTTTGATTCAATAAATATAATTATTTGGAACTTATCAAGTCAACTTATGATCATGCCATTTTTTTTGTCTTTTCCTATTAGGCTTGTGTTTTTGTAAGAGAAATGCATATGCTCGTCTAAATCAAGTAATTACAACATTCTTACAAAAACGTCTTTCACAAGATCAAGGTTCAACTTTTTAAGCACCCTGAAAGCTTTGTGTTCTAACTCGATTGGCAAATGGCATGCCTTCCGATACACAATTCTGTAAGGCGACATGTTAAATGGAGTTTTGAGTGCAGTGCGATATGCCCAAAGCGATTTGTCTAGTCGCAAAGACCAGTATTTTCTGTTAGGCCCAACAACTTTCTCTAAATGCTCTTGATCTCACGGTTAGATACATCAGCTTGGCCATTGGTTTGTAGATGATAAGGAGTTCCAATGCAGTGCTTGATATTGTACTTATGTAGCATATGAACCATTGCTTTGTTTATGAAGTGTGTTCCGTCACCACTGATTAGTGCTCGCTGAGTACCAAACCTAGTGAAAATATTCCTGTGAAGGAATTTTATAACGGTGTTAGCATCGTTTAATGGTATGGCAATCACCTCAACCAATTTGGAAACGTAATCAACAACAACCAGGATGTATAAATTTTCGCGCGAAGGGGAAAATGGACCCATGAAATCAATTCCCCACACATCGAATAATTTGACCTCTAGAATTGAAGTTAATGGCATTTCGTCCCTTTTTACTATATTTCCTTTCCTTTAGCATTTATCGCATGCTTTCGCATAATGATGCACATCCATGAATATGCTTGGCCCGAAATATCCTGACTGAAAAATCTTTGTTGCAATGCGCACTCCTCAAAAGTGTCCTTCATATGGTGATGCATGGCATGCTTCCAGTATTGCCTTTATCTCGTGTTCCTCTATGCATCATCTTATCATTCTATTAGTACTTTTCCTATATAAGAATGGTCCATCCTAGAAATAAAATCGAGTCTCATGAAAGAATCGCTTAGCTTGCTGCCTTGATAAGTCTGTTGGGATGACATGGCTTGCTAAGTAATTGGCAATGTGTGCAAACCAAGGGAAATTTTTCTTTTCAGTAATATTGATCACAAACGGCTGTTCATCAAGGAATTTTTTTGGATATATTGATCATGGTAGAATCATTTAAGCTATTTCCCAATCAAGATAGATGATCTGCTACAACATTCTCACAACCATTTTTATCCTTTATCTCAATATCGAATTCTTGTAGATGTAAAATCCATCTGATCAATCTTTTTTTAGAGTTTGCTTTACTCATGAGATACTTTATTGCCGCGTGGTAAATAAAAACAATCACCTTTGATCCTACCAAGTAAGAACAAAATTTTTCTAGCGCGTAGACCACAGCCAGAAGCTCCTTCTCAGTAGTTGTGTAGTTGAGTTGCGTGACATTTAAAGTTTGGCTAGCATAGTAAATCGGATGGATTAAATTTTCTCTTTTCTCTCCAAGAATAGCTCATATCTCATAGTCACTGGTGTCGCACATAAGCTCGAAGGGTTTCTCCCAATTAGGTGATATCATAATATGAGCATTGGTAAGGGCCTTTTTTAACTGTTCGAACACGTGCAAGCTTCACTAATCAAAATTAAAGGGGTGTTCAGCTTCTAAGAGGTCGCACATTGGTTTGAAATTTTTGATAAATCTTTAATGAATCGACTATAGAAACCAACGTGGCCTAAGAATCTGCGCACTCCTTTCATATTCCTCTGTGGCTCTAACTTTTTGATAGCTTCAATCTTTGCTTTATAAACCTCCATTCCAGCCTTAGAAATCTTATTCCAAGAACGATTCCTTCTCTAACCATGAAATGACATTTTTTTTCTCAATTAAGCCCAAAATGTGATTTTTCACAGCGTTGTAACACATTTTTCAAATTTTCTAAGCAGTTGGAAAAACTGTCTCCGAACACTGTGAAATATTCCATAAAAACCTCCATGATATCTTCAAGCATGCCAAAAAATATTGACATCATGCACTTTGAAATGTTGTTGGAGCATTGCAGAGTCCGGAAGGCATTCTTCTAAACGTGAATATCTCGAAGGGCAGGTGAAAGTAGTTTTCTTTTGATCCTTGGGATCAATGGTAATATGACTGTAGCCGAAGTATCCATCTAGAAAGCAATAATAATCCTTCCATGCGATACGGTCTAACATTTGGTCTATATAAGGTAATGGAAAATGATCCTTCTTGGTTGCCTTGTTCAAGTTTAGGTAGTCCATGCACACTCACCATCCTGTCATTGTCCTTGTTGGGATGAACTCGTTCTTTTCATTTTAAATGACGGTAGTGCCTCCTTTCGTCAGCATGCATTGAATAGGACTTACCTATTGGATATATGATATAGGGTAAATTACCCTTACATCAAGCCACTTTATGATTTTGTTTTTCATCACTTCCTTTATGGCGGGGTTCAACGTATTTGATGCTCCACTAAGTTCTCGACATCTTCCTCTAGAATGATTTTATGCATGCAAAATGTAGGACTAATGCCTGTTATGTCTGCCAAAGTCCATCCAATAGCTTTCGCGTGTTGCTTGAGTAACTCTAAAAGCAGTTTCTCATGGTCTAGGATTAGCTGCGATGAGATGATAATTGGTAAAGTCTCTTTTTCTCCAAGATAAGAGTACTTCAAATGCGTGGGGAGGGGTTTCAACTAGAGAATTGGAGGTTCTTCGTTTGAAGGGTGCTGAAGACAATACTCTCTTATTGCACAACATATTCTTATGCATCATTCTGTGTTTCCTCTTCTTCTTTCCTCGCATTTGCGTCACTACGAAATCATTTCTTTTCTTTGTTCATTCTTGATTGCCTCGTCTAGAAATACTTATATTTGGCTAACGTTATAACCTTCCTCTGAATCGGTCTGCTTCATCGAGTAAAAAATGTTGAACTAGATCTGCTGATCGTTCATCCTTAACGTGATTGTTCCGTCATCCACATCCACTGCAGTTCGTCCCGTTAAATGATCGGTATTTCCAAGTCTGATTCTCAATCAAGAATAATGAAATCTGTTGCAATAAAATCGTTTGATTTTAACTTCTATATTATGTTTATTTCTATGGTTGCCCTATAGAAGTATTTTTAATTATTCATGAATAGAAGCATGCTAGGAGTGTAGGTCATGGAGTGTAAGGACCCGTAATTTTCAACTACGTTTCCTATGTCATGCTGACAAAAAAAAAAAAGTTACAAATCAATGCAATTACAAATTTCAACCCTTAAATAACTGCTCCTGTTGAATTTTATTTCAAAACAAATAAATAAGTGACAAGCCCTTGGCCAAGGTGTTTACAAAAAGGTTTCAAATAAATAATTAATTAATTACAGACAAAGGCATGCATGCCAGCAGTTAATAAAAATAACAGGAGTTTAAACATTGCATGCTACACAGGAAGAAAATGACGTCTATCCTATCAATGACTCAGAGAATGCAACAGCCCCACCCATGATCTCTTCAGCTCCTCCCAGCTAACCGTCTCGGTGATGTCATCTGGTTACCTGTGGAAAGAAAATAACCACAGAAAGGGTGAGTATAAAAGAATACTCAGTAAGAACTCTCCAACAGGGGTACAATGCACAAAGTAGAACTCAACACGCTAGCAATACATATCTACTCTTATCTCAAAAAAGTTTACCAACTGGCCATGGGTTTCATTACATGTCTTTCTCAATCAATCCACTTACTCGCAGCTCATACTAGCTTTTTACCTGGTCATGAAGTTCGTTGCATGACTTGCTTGTGAGACCCTTAAAGCACTCACATAAACTTAACAATAAACTGGTTATGAATTACGTTACACAACTCTCTTGTGAGGCCCTTGAGGCACTCACCTAATCCAGGAAACCAGGTTATGAAATTCGTTACATAACTCTCTTGTGAGGCCCTTGAGACACTCACCTGTTCTAGATAATATGACTGGTCATGAGGTTCGTTACACGACTATCTAGCTCAAACTCAACTTTTCTCTACTGGTGTACTGACGACACCTGTTCAGGTGTGCCATCTACCTAACAACCGGCACGTGTAAGCATACACCGCATGGTGCTGGAAACCAGTCAGGTGTAGGCCTACACAGTACTGACCTGGTCCAGGTCAACATGCCTAATGACTCGAAGAAAGGTGTCCACTGAGTCACGGTCCTGGAGGCCCTCACCAGCGATCCGAGTCAGCCTGCTCACACCTATTGGTCCAAGCTAAGACCCTCCCATAGCAGGCGTACACTATGATCAGGGCTCACCTATAGGGCGACAAACTAGGCATCGCCGGGGGCGGCATGTACCTCACATCTTGGCTATCGGGTGCGGGATTAAAATCTTCAACGACACCGACCCAATGAGACAACAATACGTCGTGTCTCTACAGCCTCTAGTTGATGACAACTAAGAGTTCTAACTCAAGAATGTTTAATAGTCTAGTCCTATATGATCACCAAACGTGCTCAAGGAACCCAACAGGCATCCTAACAGAATATTATCACACATGATCATGACTAGCTACAAACCCAACGTATCATCACCACATGCACACTAAACAGAGGACACAGAACCTGCAACAGAAATTCAACACTAGGAGAAGCACATAACGAGCAATAGAAATAACAACATACTAGGACCCCATAATCCTAGCATGTTTGCAATAAGGATAAACAGACAAGATTAACACTTAAGATCGCACCCCGGGACCCCATAATCCTGAGATACTAAGCATACATATCATGTTTAACATTTAAAGTAACTTAAAAAGATGGCACCCCGGGACCCCATAATCCCGAAGCACAACATGCAGAACAAACACACATACCACTCCCATATCAGCAACAATCCAGAATCCACAATTCAGAAACCAACAAAACAACATAAGGCTATATCCATATCTAGCATCAATATATAAAGCCACACAATGAGTTTCGCCCTGTGCAGGGTCCACACAACCCGAGTAGAGAATCCTTACCTGCAAGAGAATACCAAACGACCTTTCTTTGGCTCCACAGAAATAGTAGCAACAACCAACAACCTAAACAAGCCATAAACAACAATACACCCATTCAACTAAAAATCACCAACTTAAACAATCCAACACCAAAAGTCCAATTGGTTTTAGAATCAACTTACCCAAGATCCAAAATCAACATTGCTGACAAACACTTGGTGAATTCAATCCCCAAAACAATAGAGGTGAACATGGCTATCCAACACGTGAGACACGAATAAATGGAGCTACAATGCAGGCCAAACCACAACTTAGCAAACATTCAAACTCAACAATCAACCCATGAAGGTTAACAATAGAAATGCATCAAGATCTTACCCGAAACCCGACCAAACGAGCACGACTATGCTGCGAAACGTGACAAACACGGCTAGAGAACCATGCGTGCTGGGCTGTTGGTTCGACGCAGGTGCAAGGCCACAACGGCGTGGTGTGCGGGTGTGAACGAAGCAGGGGCGGTCGCGGAGTGATGCGCGCAAAGACAGGCAGCAGGGCTGCAACGACATCAGACGCGGCTGGCTGTGCTAGAGCAAGACGAGCCGGTGGTCGAGGATGGCGCAGACGCGCGCCGCTAAGGCAGAGACGGCGCGAGTTCGTGGCTAGCTGCGTTTTGACGGCTGGACGAATGGCGACGGGGACTGGTTGGTAGCGCTGGCGAAGACGTGTGCACGGGCACGACAGCTGTGGGTAGGGTCGCAGGGGACTGCGCGAGCATGAGGGTCGCGTGGGGCGCGGGTTCACGCTGGCTGCGTGTCTGGGCGTTGGTCCGCGACATGGGAAGTCGGCAGTAATGAGCGGCAGGTGGTGGTAGACGTCAACGGCGAAGGCTGAGCTTAGTAGCGGCTAGGGTTTAGAGGTGGGGAAAATGAAGAAGAAGAACGAGGATGAAGACTTTAGGTTTGAATTTTTATTTTATTTTTTATTATTATTTATTTCAAAATAACCAAAAAATGAGTTTTCTATTAATGGGCTTTTTAATCCCTTGTATTTATTTTTAAAACAAGGCACAATTCTTCACCTACTTTATTTTCAACTCCAAATAAACCATTTTTTCCATAAAATGAACATTTTCTCTTTAATCACACCAAAATAATACTCAAGCCTTATTATTCACTTATATATATATATATTTTTAATCTTTTAATGTGCCCCCTTTTTTTCCTTTACAAAACAAGCCAACCCATTTCCACCAATGCCCCCAAGTTCCTACAATTTACTAAAATGCCCAACATTAAACCATAATTGCAAAAATGTCTTTAGAGGTAAAATCACCAAAGTACCGCTATGACCAAGTAACTATAATTTAACTTGAAAAAATGTGGGGTGTTACATGGAGTTTTACACTTTTGCTTGTTATTATATCTATATATATATATGCGTCGATTAGCTACCCACGCATGTACCTTGTGGTGAGTTCGGAAGAAGGAACCGCATGTTGACCCAATATGCTACGTTAGGTTGTGTGGAAGTCTTTTCACCGCTTAAACTATCAAGAATAACCTTACTAAAGCTTGCGTCGCCCTGTTATTAGTATGGAGTTCGCAGCGGAAGCTGACTCTGCCATAAATCATTAAGTGCAGAAGTACATATTTTTTAGGGAAGCAAGGATCTCATTGACTAGCCCGCACGCTTAGTATCTTCTAGGATTGTTAGTTATCAATGCTCGTTGCATCATATTTATTTTATTCTTAGCATCATATTTATTTACGCATTCATTTTCAAAACAAATCAAAACAACTTATCTGAATCATGCTTTACTTTTTTGCATAACTCTTATCCTAATAACCTTAGCTCTAGACATCAATCTCTATGGGATCGATAAATTAATTTATATACTTATTACTTGTTGCAATATTCGACCACATATACTTGTGCGTAAGTGATTTCGAGTTACACTTAGCATAAGTTGACTTTGAATTAGTTACTAGACATTATATTAGCATCAGAATCACATGGTCAGTATCCCATTATCGATCATCCACCAATAGCCTTTTGCAAACATGCCCCTACCCCAAAGGATACTTCTCCAAGCCAAGCAGGGACTTGGCCCCACTCTTGCAGACATGAAGTCATCGTTCTAATAATACTTATCATGGAGAATCCTTGAGATGAGACTATTAGGGGATATAACTAATCTTCAGCTCTGTTATTTATTATCTTTGAAAAGGATGGTGTTTTTTATTATCAACCACACACCCCCCAACTTCACCTTATAAGGGACATGAGTCTTTCAAAATAGCTTCTAGGTGGACGAAGCCACAAAAGAATCCGAGCTAGATGGGACATCCGGATCAGTTACATTCTAGCCAAATGATAGACACTCTTAATAAAAAAAAAAGAAAAAAAAGACCATTTGGATTAAGGTTCCAAACGATCGCATCTTTCTGAGAGCAACTACCCACCAAGGTTCTAAAGATAGTCTCACCCTCCTGCCTACCAACAATAAATCTAATGATAGGTTCATTCCACCCTTCATCGTCTTCTATATCAATGACACATCTGTCCTTCCAATCTACAAGCACACTTCTCACCTTTGGATTCCCACGACTGATCCAAGAGTCTCTACCGATAGAGATTTCTATCTCATTATCGATCATCCACCGATAGCCTTTCACAAACATACCCCTATCCTAAAGGATACTTCTCCAAGCCAAGGAGGGTCTTGGCCCCACTCTTGCAGACATAAAGTCATCATTTTAATAAGAATTTTCATGGAGAATCCTTAGAGATGAGACTATTCTAACTAACCTCTAGCCTTATTTAGCCAACATATCTTGATTAAAGCATTCAAATAGACACAAACCAAGTGCACCTTTATCATTTGTTATCCAAAGCCTACTTCAACCCATCTAATGCAACTTATTATTGTCACCAATTGTGTTCCACCAAATTTTGGCCCACAACCTCTCTAGGTCATCAATGAGCCCCTTCAAAATTCTAAAACAACTTATCAAGTCAGTGGGGATTGGTTGAGCCACTTCTTTTATAAGTACCTATTTGCTGCCTCGGGAAATCAGCAACATTTTCAAATTTTTAAGCAAGCCACAACCACCCAAACAACTCTCTTTTCGTCAAGCTACTATGGGAAGGCATCCTAAGATACGATTTCTTATTTAAATCTAGGTTAATACCCAAAACCTGCCATAGCTCCTCTTTAAAATTATCCTTTACATAATTATTGATAAGTACGGAGGACTTCTCAAAATTAATCACTTGACTCGAAGCTTCTTTATAGGTATTCAAAATCTCTTTAATATTTAAGCAATCACTCATATCCACCCTAAAAAACAAAATAAGAGAGAGAGAGAGAGAGAGATTGCACGACCATAAGGATTTATTTTGAAACTAGAATAAAAAATTCAAACTAGAAAAAAAGTAATAATATTTTTCCCATTAAAGATTAAAGATAGTGAGAGATTAATTTAAAAGTTACATGTTCAAAACCTTCACTTCAAATGTTTTCTTAAATCTTTTAAGAAAATACAAATAAAAAAGAGATAATAGAGGAAAATATAATTTAGTCCCTAAGTTTAAGTGTAGTTTTATATTGTGTACTAAAAAAAAGTGTAGTTTATATTTAATCATTATATTTTAAAATCAAACATTCTTAACCTTGATAATTTATTAATGTTTAATTTTAGTCTTGTTTTTTAAGTTTACTTTTATACTATTTTTCTTTTCAAAATTTAATTTAACCAAAATAATCCTTTTATCAATATATTAAAATTTAAAATTTAATCAAGTCAACATTAAATCATACAATTAACAATTTTGTTGTTTTTGAGACTAAAATGAAATATTATTTAAATATTAAAAGTAAAAATATTTTATTTTAAATATAGAAAGCAAATATAAAATACATCTAAAATATAGAAACTAAAAATGTAATTCTACTATTTAATAAAAAAAAATATACATCTAAATTTGTATATTTTCAAAATATAAATGAAGTTAAAAATTGGAATCTCTCCTTCTATTCCCAGTTAAATCAAAATAATAATAATAGTAATGAAATTTATGTGATTAATGAATTCTTATAGTAATTAAATCAAATGAGATTAAGTTATATAAAAACCAATTTTTAGGCTCGAACTCGTGACCGCAAAGTTGAAATAGATTAACACGAGACAAGATAACCAACTACGTCATTGACTCTCGATAGTTTCATCATTTGATTGTAATTTAGTTTAACACTACGATCATGAATTTAATCCTAAAAATCGATATTTAATTCTTATGTAATTGAGAATATGTAGTGTCATATTTGTAGTCCCCTTTTTCGAATTTACACTAAAAAAATTGAAGTATCATAAAAAAAATCAATACAAATCTAAAGTTTTTTAAATGTCGGACTTTTTTTTAGTTAAACGATTATATGGGAAAGGAGATTAAATCACAATTAAAATCAGACTGTATTGAAGAATTAAGAGAAAAAAACATAAAAGTTTGGAAAACAAATTTAACACGGCGTCATTATACATCATTTTTAATATAATGCTTTCAAATTCCATGTGCTATGTATTAAATTAAAGCGCAAAAAAAAAAAATTACTACGAGTTGGTAGAAACTAATGGCTTACTAGCAATCGAAAACGTACTTACAGTCACATGTTCGATTTCAAAACATGATATTTGACTCTCATTATTTTGAGAGCACTTTAAATACTTTTGTAGAAAAAAGAAGAAACTAGGTATTAAATACCAATTTTTTAATATCAAACCCATAATCATATTAAATTAAATTACATTCAAACAATAAAACCACCGTACCATTAATTCATTTGATAAATTAAATACCATTCAAATTTCCTTAGGATTCCTTCACGAAAATGGACATAGAAGCCTAATTTCGAGCACGCCTTTTAATCTCACACAGACATTCAATGGTTGTTGATTTCTTTTTGTTTTTTCTTTTTTTTGAAATTGTTTTTTTTTAACTCATAGAGAACCGTTGTATACTTTCAATTTTATGTTTATTTGATCTGTAAACTTTGAAATTAAGTATCAAATAATCATTTTTTTTAGTTCATATTAAATAAATATTTAAACTTTCAATTTTGTGTCTTTATATATAATTGATTAATATATCATTCATTTAAGTTGAATTCTACGTCTAATAAAAACATTAAATATTCAATAACTTCATGAAGAATAAGTGATTGACCTATTAAACATAAAATTTAAAAACTAATAAAACAATAAACATAAAAGATTTACAAACTCATTAAACATTTTTTAACCATCAAGTATCTATTAGAAGTTTAAGAACTTATTTAACACAAAATTAAACATTTTTTTATTACTAAAATTAAACATTCAAATTTGACACATACATAAAATTAAAATTTCAAACTTAAAAATTTAAAGATTAAAAATCTAATTGAACATTATAATTTATATATTGATTACTTCTCTCTCTCTCTCTAATAGCCGTGATTTATCTTTCCTCGTTTTCTTTTGTTGCTTTTTAAGATGCTCACTCTTCCTCATGAAATTATTTGCTTATATGCTGACAGAGAAAAAGTTATTCAAATATTACTACTAACTTTCAAAAACTAAATTACAAGTCGTCTGCTTGTTTGTCTTATTTGGGAAAAGGCTTGCAAATAACTCAGAATTTGAATAAGAATATATTTTCTATCTAGAATATTAAGGAAAGTGATTTCGGTAATAAATATTTTGAGATAAGAGAACATTTCCCAAGGCACACAATACATTTATGTTCCAGATTATGATCTATATCAACCTTAATTTATGAGAACGCGATTTGACAAAAAATATATACAACATACATTAATGATTAATATAGAATATTACATATCGAACTTAATTTGGTGGCACTTTATTATCTCGATGGGTGGTAATCCATTTTAACTACACGATTACAAATTTGATCCTGAAAATAAGTAGTTAGCTCTCATATTATTTGATAATAATAATAATGTTATCTGTAGGTAGGGTTTATTGTCCCCCTCCCCCAATATGTAATCAAATAAAAAAAGTTATATAAAATGTTGGGTAACCCATTCCTTGTTAGAAACCAAATAATTAAAGAAGATAATTTTTCGATAGCAAATTTCTTGAGTCGATGGATAAAACTTAATCCATGTTCATCAAATCGAGAAAGACAAAGTTGTAAAGATTCAAATAAAATTTGAGACGGTAAAGGTTTCATAAGAAAGTCGACCAAAGGTTGTGTAGGAAACTTGACCAAAGGTGCGTGTTTGTTAACTCAAATTGTTGATTCAATAACCATAATTCCTTTTGTAAATCATCTATTTAAGAGAGATCACTTCAAGGTGCGTGTTTGTTAACTCAAATTGTTGATTCAATAACCATAATTCCTTTTGTAAATCATCTATTTAAGAGAGATCACTTCAAGTTGAAAGTATTTTTCTTCTCAAAATCCATATCGTATTAAACGGAAATCACAGAATTTATCGCTCATCTTCTTAAGTTCTTCGTATCGTTCTTCTAACCTTCACATGGCGGAACTAAGCTCACAGCAACGACTGCAATAGTTGAAGTGCAACTTTATCCTTACTTCACACATCCCTTCATTTGTCGCTACATATGTTTTTGTCACTCAACATCCGATTGGTACATCAAATTATGTTTAGTGAAAAATACCCACGTTGAATGCACTTTATAAGGAAAAACAAGGAATCATTTATAGGGGTTTTTGCATGTATATTAAAAAAAAACAAAATAATTTCATGTATAGCACAATTTCCAAACTTATTCATTTGTAGCACAAAAGTGATTGAAATCTATCAGTTTGCCGATTGAAGTCTATCAGTTGAATTGATAAAAGTCTAAAGTCTATCAGTTAAACTAAGTCTAAAGTCTATCAGTTAAATTGATAGAAACCTATTAGTTGACTGATAGAAGTCTATCAATTGAACTGATAGAAGTCTAAAGTCTATCAGTTGAACTGATAGAAATCTAAAATCTATTAGTTGAATTGATAGAAGTCTAAATAGGAATTTTGGGCAAAATGTACTATGAATGAAATTATTTTTAAAAATGGGCTACAATTGTAATGAAGAGCCAAAAATATGTTATGAAGGATAAATTCTCAAAGTATTATTATAAGGAAATTTTGCATGTATATTTGAAAAAATAAAATAATTATCCATGTATAGCACAATTTCCAAACTTATTCATTTGTGGCACAAAAATGATTGAAGTCTATTAATTTGCATTGTTCAATCACTCAAAATCGATTGAAGTCTATCAGTTGAACTGATAGAAGTCTAAAGTCTATCTGTTGAACTAATAGAAGTCTATTAGTTGAAGCGATAAAAGTCTATCAATTGAACTGATAGAAGTCTAAATTCTATCAGTTGAACTGATAGAAGTCTAATGATGTTAGAATAGCAATTTTGGGCAAAATGTGCTATAGATGAAATTATTTTTAAAAAATGTGCTATGGATGAAATTATTTTTTAAAATGTGCTATAATTATAATGAAGAGCAAAAAATATGCTATGGAGGATAAATGTCCTAATGTATAACCCCGGAGATCTTGTCAAGCCTATGAATGTGAAACTCGTTGTTGCATGGATATGCAATAATGAAGTAATAGCCTCTTGGGATTATTAACTAACTTTTAAAGGAGATCGAACATGCATCATCTACAATTGATCTATTAGTGATATTTGGGATGATTGACTAAAAACACTAAAAGCAACTACTGAAAACATGACAACTTGAAACTTAGGTCTAAGTCTCCAATCCAACTACGAACTTGCATAGCTCTATTATCACAAGTAATTCTCGTCACTTCAACTCAACCAAAACCTACAACTTGAGAGTTATGCGAACAAATGTAAAAAATATAGGTTTAGAGATTGTTTGGCTTTCTAAGACTCAAAATGCAAAATTAACTAAGCATAAGTAAAATGCGGATGTAGAAGATGTTGATCATGCAATAGTGGTAGATTAGATTTAATGCTTCCCTATTCGAACGAGGGCTTCCGCATTCGTTGATTTACAGCAAACCCAGCTTTCGCTGTGGTTCTTCATACTTAACTTTGGGCAAAGCATGCAATAGTAGGGCTATTCCTAGCTCCTCAACTGATGCGAGAGACCTCACATCAAACCTATCACAGTATACTCGATCATCCAACAGATACCTCTTTCGATTTCATGGATGGTTAGAATACGTGGGTAGCTAATCGAGGATACTTCAAATAACTTGCAGTATTGTAAAATTGACCCTACCTGCAATCTTAGCATGTAGTCTTCATACGAATTTCACCAATGCTTCCAAACTAATGTAACATAGAAATGGGTAACAATTGATAATGCCAATGTATAAATGTCATCGAATCTTATGAACACCACTAGTTGCATTCTTCACGGTAGTCTATTCCACGTGAATTGGCTTCTGGCCAACAGACTAGCTCATCGATTGTAGCTTTTTTCCTTCTATATATAGAGATAGATTGCTTGGCTAGCAAACTTAGATGAGCTGGGATATATTTATCAATGCTAGAATCTATTGATTATCATTGGGATTTCTTAATCAACGCTGAAATTAATTGCTTGATTGATTTCTCGATTCATTCCTTGTTAGCGTGATTTCGCAAACGCAACTGTCTTGTGAATGCGTTCTGTTGCTTTTGCTTCTCCGTGTTCGCATCTAGTTCGTTCTCCAGCATCTTAATTCTGAATTTCCTGCATTATATAGCATTTAGCACAATTCATTCATTCTTTTACTTTAAAATGCAATGCTTGTCTTTACTATGCTGAATAATGGGTGTGTATGACTTCTAACGAGTTTAATCGCAATTAGTTCTTAACTAATCAATTATTTCTCCCGAACCTTAGAAAAATGTAAAATAAAGTAGCCTAAAACAATGCTCTAGTTACACAACAACTTACAGTTGCAAATAATTTACTATTGACCACACTAATTAACATGCACATAATATACTCAAAACATGGTGTAGCTTGGTACTAAAATATAACTTATATGATTTAAACTTTGTTAGGCTAAAATAAAAAAGTATAATATGCAAGAATGAAATAACAAAAAATAAGAATTACGGAAAGAGAGAAAGATATTTAAGATTTAGAGTAGTTTGGAAATCCCTACTCCACTCCCCAAGACTCATTCTTGAGTATTTTACTAGTGATAACTCTCAAGAATTGAGAGTTAAAATAGCCTAAATTAAGATAATCAAAATGATGAACTAAAATGATTAAGTGTAAAAGTTCGCCAGTACAAACTAGAAAACCAAGCTTTAGGTGAAATATTGATTGAAAGTGTAGAAAAGAAAAGTCAGCAGTTAAATGTAGCAAAGCATGCTTAGTTGAATGAAATTATCGCTAAATATTCTTTAAGGAAATTGATACTCGTCGAAGAAAAAGCTCTCCGAATCACGAAAAGAAAACCATCTGGCATCGCCCTAGGGAAAATCTTGAGAAGCATCTGAGCAAACACGAAGATATTTAATCCAAAGGCACGTGGCAAAGATCCGTGACTCCAAGACTCCATCTCAGCCGTTGATTCTGTCGGCTCTGACGCACCCGACAAAACAGAATAAAGCAGCTGATAGCGCTAAATATTAGCACTATTTAGTCCTTAAATAATGTGCACTAAACAAAGAAAAGCAGCAAATGAATAGCATAATGAGTAAAAGAAGCGCATTTAGCCTTTTATTTGGTCGCATTTGCTATTAGCATCGCATGACGTCACCTTTGCGACAAATTGATATTTAAGCTATAAAATGCATGTATAAATGCGAAAATAGGGTGATTAAGCAGCAACTGTTGATGTGTCCTATTGCTCGTAGAAAATCGTTGCATAAGAAGTGGCTGAAACAGAAAAGGAAGGAAATAATAGGCAATCAAGTCGTCGTGCAGAAGGAATAAAGGAGAAGAGAAAAGGAAAGATGATTGACAATCAAATTGAGTAATCAACGGAACCAAGAAGGAAACTCTTAAGGAAGAATATTCATGTAACAGCCCAGTTTCCTATTCCAGTTTTCGAGGTGCCTTCGGGTCAAGATTCGGTTGTTTGGTTGGGTTTTAGAGCCGTTTGGACCCTTGGGGGTATTTTGGTCTTTTTTTCTCCGAGCGTGATTTGTGGTTTTCGTGGCTTCGAGGTAGCTCCTGCTTTTGTCGAGGCTTGTTTGTTGGTGGCTGCGAGTCCCGAGGTGTTTGGGCTAGTCGGTTGGATGCTCGGTTGTGGTTTGGGCTTTGGCAAGTATTGGTTGTTGGGTGTTTCCTTTGGGATTCGAGCCTGGGCCCTTATTGTTGGTTTGGGAGTTGGATTTAAGTGAGTTTTATTTATTGGAAAAGATTGCTTTTCGGGTCTCTCAAGGAGGAAGCGGGAAATGGGATTTTAAGGTTTTAAAAGTGGATTAGGTTGGATTTTTGGATAAAATCCCATATTTTTCCTTTTATCCCATTTTCCTTTTTATTTTCCATTTTCTTTTATTTATTTTTCCAAAACCACTTTTCTCTCTCTCTCTCTCTCTCTCTCTCTCTCTCTCTCTCTCTCTCTCTCCCCAGTCCTAGCCAGACCTCTTGGCCACTCGCCTTAGCTCACCCAAGCCCGCTCAGCTCACCGAAAGCAATTTCAGCCCAGCCACGCGGCGCCCGCCTCGCCTGCCAGTCGTGCCATCGCCACCCAGCTCGCCCCGGCGAAGGCCGCCTCTCCGCTAGGCCTTCGCCGCCCGGCCCGAGCTCGCCTGCCCGGTCCGTGTCGCCCGGTGCGCCTTGTCGCCGAGCGCCACGCCACAGTGCCACGTCGCGTCGCCAAGCTCGTGTCGTCCGAGCCTCGCACAATGTCGCCAGGTCACGTCCGCGCCCGTGTCGCTTGAGCTCGCCCGTCGCGTCGCCCAGCTCGTGTCGTCCGAGCCTCGCACAATGTCGCCAGGTCACTTCCGCGCCCGTGTCGCTTGAGCTCGCCCGTCGCGTCGTGTCGCTCGCGCTCGTGTGCCTTCCTTGTGCCGAGCCGCACCGCGCGCCAGCCAGTACCGAGCCAGCCTGGCCCACGCCGCAGCAGACCAGCGCCGTGCTGCCCTCCCCCAGCCGAGCCCTCTGCGGCCCTGGCCGAGGCCCAACACCCTTTTTGGCTGCGCCTCGCCTGTAAAATGGCTCGTTCGCGTGTCAGCCGCTCCTCGTGAGTTGCTCCCGAGCCGAGCTCTGTTTATTTTATTGTATTTAGGGCTATTTTATGATTATTGATGTGTTTGTATGGCTCGATATAGGTTGCTCGGGTTCGATCGCAGTTATTTTATTGTGTGTTGTTGCCTTCCGACCAGTTAAGGATTTCTTACCGGAGTTGTGTGGGCCCTGCGATATTTTCATGATTATGCCTTGCTTGTTTGCTGACTGTTATGAGCATGATAGTAATAGATCAGCTTTGATTGATTTCTGCTAGCATGTTTGCTTGATTTTACATGTTAGTGCCATGCTAGGTTTGTTCTCACAAAGATGCTTATGATTCCCGCTAAGCTCGTAGTATCATGCTAGGTAAATGTGATTGATGTCGGTCATTGTTTGCTAGCCAGGAATCATTGATTTTGCTCTGTACTCTTAGATAGAGTTGTAGGGTTTGTCATCATCCAGAGGCTGAGAGCGGACATAACGTATCTTGTCCCCACCGGTCGGGAGTAAAGCGAAGCATTGCTTCAGGGGTTGAGAGTGGACATAACGTACTTTGTCCCCAGTGGTCGGATATTGAGCAAAGCATAACATACCTTGCTTTTTCTCCCCCCTCCCGGCAGCCAATGAGACTTAGCTACCTCATTGGCGTATGCCTAGTTTGTAGCCTGCTAGAGCGGAACCCTGCCAACGGTGTAAGCCTGCCTTGGCCGGTTCTTAGCTTCAGGTCGGTGGATCAGCCGCATGAGATGAGCTCAGGGCCTCGCTCCATCGTGATCGTGACACCGCTTGTAGTCATAGGCATGTGCACTGCCCTCGTGGTTTGCCCCTAGGCCCCGCATTTACGCCGGTTGCGAGAGCATGCGGTGTGCGCGCACATGCGTTAGTTCTTGCGCTTGGAGAGAGCTCCCGGCCTAATGTCGTGAGTACACCATTCCTTCCGTTAGAGCCTAACTCGGTACTCTCCGTAAGTCCAGCTTTAGTGCAAGGGCAAGGAGGCCCTTGAGGACATTCTAAGGATCGATGTATTCCCCGAGTGATGAGATACCTCGGTGATGTCCGTGGATTGGTCGATGTATCCAATCCCGATTAGGCCTAAGAAAGAGACTTCTCGATGTCTCCAGATCTTGTTTTATGAGCTCGTTGAGCCATGATCCGTGTTGGTAGTCGCTTGCTTGCATGCTTTGGTACTAGATGACTGATTATATCGTATTGTACCCGGTTGGGGATTCTTCTTGAGTAATTCGTTACTCACCCTTATTATGTTGTTTTTCCACAGTAGTCATGGTGCGAGACAGGATGGTCGGAGGAGGAGCCGTGATCATGGAAACCCGTTGTTCAACTCTGAGTCTTATGTTTATGTTATGATTTAAATGTTCTCTGAATGCATGTAGTTGGGCACGGAGCCCTAGGGTGTTTTCTGAATGTATTTCCGGATTCTAGCATTGTTGTAAAGTTTGTATGTTTTAAATGAATCTCTGATCAGAGTAAGTTTTGTAAATGTATTTGACTTGGAACAGGTGCTTGGAAACAGCGACAGGTTCCAGGAATTGATGTTGATTTTAAATGGATGTTTTATGTTTTTGTTTTTACTTAGAATCCGAACACCCTTTTGCAAATTTTCTGTAGATTTGAATGCATGCATTGAGGTAACGGCCTATTTTAGAACCCTTCCGGGTCGGGTCGTTACAATTCGAGAAGAACGTGGTCGACAAGGAACCCTTGACACCTATAAAAGGAAGAAGAATCGAAGAAGAAAAGTGTGCCAATTTGGAAGGGAAGCTACCATTGATGAGAAATAAGACGTTGGGGTCTCAGTGGAGATCTCGGTCGCCTCCATTCATCTGTAGGCCATGAAGAATTGCGTACCAACGTGGTACTGCAGATAAAGACGTCATTGGCAACAGTGTTGACCAAATCTCTACACCATAGATAGCTTGTTAACTGTTATTGTCTTTTGCATTTTCATACTTAGTTATCGAACACAACATGGTCATTTTATTTCTTGAATAAATCTACAATTATTTTGTTCAGACTTGATCTCCTGCAACTTGTATGCGTAGGTTAATTAAAAGAAAGTTAGCAAGTCAAATATTCTGGTTATGAGTCTAAAATCTAGATGTGGGGATTACAAATAAGTGCAGCTGTTGTTTGATTCACTTTGAGTCGATTGGCAATCCACTTAGAGGTGTTTTGCATCAACCTTGGAAAAGGGGATGTTAAGGGTTTATTCCGCCTGTTCTCACTAGGTAAGTTTATGCTTATACTGAGCACTTTTCAGAGGGGAGTTAAGGATAACCTCCTCACTAGTTGCATGCGTACAACTGATGCCTAGTAGCAAACCTACAGGCATTATACCTACAGGTTGCAGCCAAGTATTCTGGAAGGGAGCTTGGTGTTTAGTCCAGCATGTGTTTATTTTCTCATGACAACTCATCTTGCTTAGATACATCATCAGTTTATGTCTTCTATAGTTTTCATTTTCATAGCGTCAAAATATCATGATTAATTAGAATTGAGAAAACTCAACTGTGGGTGATCCAATTTATAATGTTTAAATTAAATTAAGTTTGCGTCGGCTCGCTACCCACGTGTGCTAGCCTCCAGCTGACTTGGAAGAGAAACCTGGCGAAAGACCCAGAAAGTTACGTTAGTATTCACGAAGAATCCATTGTACTAAGCAATGGGAAGTTACGTAGTAACCCCGCTGTCGTATGTGAAACCTGGAACTTAATCATGTAGTGTTGTAGAGGAAGCTGGGCGCTACATCCACAAATGCGGAAGCATTGTGAGGTTGGGCAGCATGAATTCCTCATCACCAAGCAACACGATTTTGTTCAGTCAAAATCTCTAATTAAGCCAAGGTCTTAGATTTACATTAGCATCAGTATTTGCATAAGAGTCAGCATAGTGTCTGCATTATCCTTTCCTTCATTTTGCATAAACCAAACCGCTATCTCTCAACCAATTCGTGTCTTTTATGTTTTTTATCTTTAATATGAATCAATTGCTTCAAATTCTCTATGAGATCGATAAATTTATATACTTATTACTTACTGCAATTCCCAACCGCGTATACTTGCGCGTAAGTGATTTCAAGTGTGATTCGCATAAGAATTAGTTACTGTTCAATATATTAGTAGTGATTTCAAGTGCGATTCGCATAAGTGATTTCACCTGACCAGACGATTCCACTACTAATATATTGAACAATAACTAATTTTTATGCGAAACGCAATTGGAATCACTTACGTGCAAATATACGCGGTCGGGAATTGTAGCAAGTAAAAAGTATATAATTTTATCGATCACACAGAGAATTTGAAGCGATTGATTACTATTAAAGGTCAAAAACATAAAAAACACGAATTGGTTGAGAAAGAGTGTTTGGTTTATGCAAAATAATGAAAAGGATAATGCAGACACTATGTTGACTCTTATGCAAATGCTATGCTAATGCTAATGTAAATCTAAGTGCTTGGCTAATTAGAGATTTCGGCTAAACACAAACGTGTTGCTTGGTGATGTGGAATTCATGCTGCCCAATCCTCACATTGCTTCCGCACTTGTGGAATGTAGCGCCCAGCTACCGCTGCAGCACTACATGATTAAGTTCCAAATTTCGCATGCGTTAGCGGCGTTACTACATAACTTCCCATTACTTAGCACAACGGATTCTTCGTGCAATACTAACGTATCCTGCTGGGTCTTCCACCAGGTTCCTCTTCTGATTCAGCTGGAGGCTAGCATACGTGGGTAGCAAGCCGACACACACTTAATTAAATTTCAACAGTATAAATTGGATCACCCACATTCGAGTTGCCTCAATTCCAATTAATCATGCAATTATGACTCTATGAAAATGAAAACTAAGAAGACAGAAACTGATAATGCATCAAAGAAAGATGAGTTGTCGCGAGAAAATAATGCATCAAATCAGAATACTTGGCTGCAACCTGTCTGTGCCCATAGGTTTGTTGTTAAGCACCAGTAGTCCGCATGCAGCTAGTGAGGAGGTCATTCCTAACTCCCCTCTAAAAAGTGCTCAGTATAATCATAAACTTACCTAGTGAGAACAGACAGACTACTCCCTTAACATCCTTTTTCTAAGGTAGATACAAAGCACCTCTAAGTGGATTGTCAATCGACTCAGAGTAAAATAACACAACCAATGCCCTTATTCATAATCCCCACATCTTGATCTTAGACTCATTACCAGGATATATAACTTACAAACTTCCTTTAAATTAACCTAAGCATACAAGTTGCAGAAGATCAAGTCTGAACAAAATAATTATAGATTTACTCAAGAAAGAAAATGACTATGTTGTGTTCAAAAAATTTAAAACGCAGAATACAATGAAAGTAAAAAAGCTATATATGGTGCAGAGATATGGTCAACATTGTTGCCAATGGCATCCTTATCTGCAGCACCACGTTGGCACGCAACTCTTCAGGGTCTACATCACCAATTAGACCCCAGCGTCTCAATGCACATCAATTGTAGCTTCCCCTCCAAACTAGCACACCTTCTCCTTCGAATCTTTTCCTTTTATAGCCGTCATAGGTTTCTTACCGACCACGTTCTTCTCAAATATTCTTCCTTAAGAGATTCCTTCTTTATTCTGTTGATTACTCGATTTGATTACTGATCATCTTTCCTTTTCCTCTTCTTATTCATTCCCTCTGCACAACAGCTTGATTGCCTTTTATTTCCTTCCTTTTCTGTTTTAGCCATACCTTGTACAACGATTTCTTGTGAAAAATAGGACACATTAGCAGTTCCTATTTAATCACCCTATTTCCGCATTTATACGAGCATTTAATAGCTGAAATATCAATTTTTCGCAAAGGTGACGTCATGTGATGCTAATAGCACATACGCCTAAATAGTGCGCTTCATTTACGCATTATGCTATTCGCTTACTTTGCTTTTCTTTGTTTCGCGTGCATTTTTAAGGACTAAATAGCATTATTATTTAGTGCTATTAGACCCCCATACTTACTTATTGCTCGCACTGAGCAATACAGGTGTAGGAATAATTTCTTAACTTTGAAAAATAGCAATCCACTAGTCGCTAATTAGAGATTTCGGCTAAACACAAATGTGTTGGTTGGTGATGTGGAATTCATGTTGCTCAATCCTCACAATGCTTCCGCATTTGTGGAATGTAGAGCTCAGGTTTTGCTGTAGCACTACATGATTAAGTTTTGGGTTTCGCATGCTTTAGCGAAGTTACTACGTAACTTCCCATTACTTAACATGACGGATTCTTCGTGCAATACTAACGTATCCTGCTGGGTCTTCCACCAGGTTCCTCTTCTGAGTCAGCTGGAGGCTAGCATACATGGGTAGCGAGCCGACGCATGCTTAATTAAATTTCAACAGTATAAATTGGATCACCCACATTCGAGTTGCTTCAATTCCAATTAATCATGCTATTATGATGCTATGAAAATGCAAACTAAGAAGACATAAACTGATAATGTAAATAAGCAAGATGAGTTGTCATGAGAAAGTAAACACATGCTAGACTAAGCTCCAAGCTCCCTTCCGGAAAACTTGGCTGCAACCTGCAGTACAATGCCCGTAGGTTTGTGTTAAGCACCAATCGTTTGCATGCAGCTAGTGAGGAGGTTATTCCTAACTCCCCTCTAAAATGTACTTAGTATAAGCATAAACTTACCTAGTGAGAACAGACAGACTACTCCCTTAACACCCCTTTTCCAAGGTAGGTGCAAAGCACCTCTAAGTGGATTGTCAATTCGCTCATAGTAAAAACACACAACCACTGCCCTTATTCATAATCCCCACATCTTGATTTTAGACCCATAACCATAATATATAACTTGCTAACTTCCTTTAAATTATCCTACGCATACACGTTGCAGGTGATCAAGTCTGAACAAAATAATTGTAGATTTATTCAAGAAAGAAAACGTTTATGTAGTGTTCGAAAAATAAAAAATGCACAATACAATGAAAGTAAAAAGCTATCTATGGTGCATAGATTTGGTTAGCACTGTTGCCAATGGCGTCATTATCTACAACACCGCGTTGGCACTTAATTCTTCACGCTCTACAGATGAACGGAGACAGCCGGGATCTCTAGTAAGACCCCGACATCTCAATGCGCATCCTTAGTAGCTTCCCCTCCAAACTGGCACACCTTCTCCTTCGAATCTTCTTCTTTTTATAGCCATCACAAGTTTCTTGCCGCCATTCTTCTCGAAGATTCTTCCTTAAAAGTTTCCTTCTTGGTTCCGGTAATTACTCGATTTCATTGCCGATCGTCTTTCCTTTTCCTCTTCTCTTTCATTCCGTCTGCACGACGGCTTGATTACCTTTTATTTCCTTCCTTTTCTGTTTTAGTCATTCCTTGTGCAACGCTTTCCTGTGGAAAATAGGACACATCAGCAGTTCCTGTTTAATCACCCTATTTCTGCGTTTATACGCTTATTTAATAGCTAAAATATCAATTTGTCGCAACGATGACGTCATGTGATGTTAATAGCACATACGCCCAAATAATGCGCTTCTTTTACGCATGCTATTCGCTTGCTTTGCTTTTCTTTGTTTAGTGCGCATTTTTAAGGACTAGGGTAAAGCCTCTGGTCTTTATAATGTACTAAAAAATACATAAATGCAAGCCCCAACCTTAAATACGTTAACTTACAGCAAATATCATCATCACAATTAAGATTTAATCTTTTAACACTATTTTCATGCTTACAAATTTTACCTTGCATCATACATGAACTTTAATTTACTTTGATTACAACATGAACCCATTCAAATAACCTCGAAGGTCTTACAGTAAATCAGTAATAGCTTAACAAGCTACGAGCTTACTAATTTCACCTTTAAAAAATTAGGTCACACCTCAAACTTTGATTAGAAAATCATGCATTCATACTAAAACACAATTTGACTCAAAATACACTAGTAAACCGTGACTACGCGGTTCCGGGTGCTAATATAATCGTACAGTAATTAACTTAGAGAAACTTAAAGCTAAGTATGACTAGGAATCGCTTGTAAGAGCCCCATTTTTTTCTTTATTAGTATTCTTTTATCAGTTTAAATAAGTGGCTAATTGAAAAGAAGGGCATTTTTGTGAATGTCTTGAGAATAAAGGGCAGTTTGGTATTCTTCCATGGCTATTTAGTTGCTCTTTCGCGGATCCCTAGAGCAGCACTGTTCACTCTCGAACCAGGCGCCGTTCCCCTTCCCCTCGCTTTTCCGACCACCAGCTCGCCTTCGCCGGAGGCATTGCAGTCGGGATCGTTCGCGCGCGTGTGTGGCGTCATCTCCGTCGAAGCAGGTCGCGGGTTCGAAGCCGTGGCGCCGCTGCTAGCTGCACCTTCAATTGTCGTCCGAAGTCGCCTGCTGTCGGGGCGCGGGTTCGTCGTAGCGGGGGAGTCGGTCGTCGAGTTCTGGCGTGGTGCGCGCGTGCAAGCTCGGCGTGAGCTGTGCGGGTCTGTTGCGGGAGCGCGGTTGGGTGTCGAGCGGTGTGGGTTGAGGTTGTCGTCGCCGGAAGCATCAGGGGTCCGTTGTCGAGGTCGTAGCGCCAACCGCCAGTCTCTCGTCGTCGCCGGAGTTGTGGTGAGGTCCATCTTGTCTTCTCACTTTTACTTTTGTTCCTTGAGTTAAGTTGCAAATGGTGGTTAAAGGAAGGAGAAGATGGGTGTTTGGTAAATGGGCTTGTTATTTAAATTGGGTTTAAGGCTATTCTAGTAAGGAATAGGGGGTGTTTGGTTCTGGATCAAGCTTATTTTAATGAGGGATTGGGCTAGTTTGGTTATATGATTAAAGCTATTCAAGTGGAATTTAAGAGTTGTTTGTTTCTAGGTTCAAACTCACTAAAGTGATGGTTTAGGCTTATTTGATTAATGAGTTGGATTTATTTAATTGATGAATAAGGGCTGTTTGGCTGCTGGTTCTTGGATATTCAAGTTGAGATTAATTTATGTTTGGTTATGAGTTTAGGGGTGTTTGGGGTTAAAGGTTGTTTGGATTTGGGGGTTTAATAGTATGTGTGTTGAGTTAAATGACAAGTGATGATCGTTTGACTTTTTGTTGACCAGTTTGCCTCGAGCTAATTCTTGTTCTCCGAGCCAAGTTTGAGGGTCGCGTGGGACCATCAGGACACATTTTTCGAGGTTCTCCACTTCTTCGCTAAATTTGACTTGCTGGATCTGTTTTAATGGTCTAAGGTGCTAGTTTTGACCGGTTTGTTTGCTTTAGGGCTCGGAAGTGGTGTTTGGCTTTTGAGAGCTTCCCGTTCACGCTAGAGTGTTGATTGGGAGTTCCACTGAGGTAAGGGACCCTTTATCCCTTTCTCGAGGACCTGTGGTTAATACATGTGCCGGTTTACTCGCATTAGTTGATTTGTCTGATTGTAGCATAACCATGTGCATTGTATGTTGCATTTGATTGTATCGAGAGCATATACACTTCATGTTTGTCTTTTGTATAACTAGTGATGCATGGATCATGTACGTATGCTTGATATGGTCGAGTTGCACGTGGTTGCATGATTGTCGTGATATGGATTTGCATGATGTTTGATGCACGACTTTATGCCTCGTTTGGACCCAAACGAGTCATGAAGATCGGATAGAGGAGACTAGTAGGTGGGTGTGGACGAAGAGATTCGGGCGCACACCCTAGCGTGAGGTGATATTCTCTCGCTCCGCAGGACTTCCGTGGATGGTCGGCCGGCCAGGCTCACGGCCCTGGATGGTTCCTACTAGTAGCCTAGGCTCTCTCCAGGTAGGTGGTATGGGCTTGATATAGTTCCTTGGTGATTGGTGTGGCACCACCTCTCACCGTGAGTACGAGGCCTAGGGCCAATAGGTTGCTCGACTCACCAGTTCCTCTCGGAGTAGGATGCCAAATTGCTCTCGAGTCGAGGACTCTTGTGAGCTTTTGGGTCTAGGGTCTACGATTCTTAGACCGCTTCACGTGGTGCTCGTCAAGGACGAGGTTTCTTGACCTAACACCCAGAGCTTGGGTTTTGTACACCCTTTGGTGATGTTGCTTGATCATACTTGTTTGCTGATGTTAGTATTCTTGTGCATGTCTGTTCCCGTGCTTGGAAAGCCTTACTTGAGTTTGCAAAAACTCACCCTTTTCACTGTGGAATCCCCACAGGTACTACTAGACTGTACCGAGATGGATGATCGACGAAGCTGGAGATGACCATGGGACCCGCTGCATCACTCTGTGTAGAGTCTTTTAATTTGTTCTTTCTGCATGAACTATTTAGGGGCATGATAAGTGGAATCTGCTTTTAATTGAGCTTTTATGTTTTGATTTTGGGTACCCTATAAATCGTTTAATGGATTGATGGTTTTACTTTAACTTGTTCTTCTAAGTTGTTTAAAAGGAGTTTGGTTTTAAACGTACATGTCCGAGATGTCGAGTACTATTTTCATGCATTTATAGCTAAGGACTTAGGTTTAGACCCTTGTTGGGTCGGGTCCTTACATCGCTTATGCCGAAGTATACGTGGTAGAAACGGCAGCAAGTAATAAGTATATATTTTATCGATCCCACAGAGATTGATATCTAGAAGTACTATTGTTAAAACGGGAGACGTGCTGAAAAGTAAATAAATGGGTTGTAAAAGTGTGTTTATTAGATTTTGAATGATTAAATAAAAGATGCAAATGCTTGAAAAAAATAAATATGAATACAATGAGTAAAGATAAATAGACAGTTATAGAAGATGTTAAGAACGCAGGATTAGTTATCAAGTTTCTCACTTCCCTCAATTAAGAAGTGCTTTATGCACGGCTGAAATTTATTTGATTGACACCATTTTAATTTCTTGATTGATTCTCTGTTTATTTCCATGTTGGTGTGATTCTCGAGCTCGACCGCCTGTGATTCTTCTATGTGTGTCACCACTCCATTGTTTCCTTCCTCCAGCATCCGTGTTTAGCATTTCCTTCATTTAATATCTTTTTAGCGAAAAGTTGTATAATATTTGCATCTAATTCGCATAATGCACTGATGATGCTATTTTCTTGATACACTCTGATTTCTACACTTTAATTCACAAAATTCTCCTAATAGCTTGAAAAACTTCCTAATCCCTTAATGCACTACTTAATAAACCAGCCTAAATAATAACCTATCTGAGAACTATCAAACCCCCAAACTTGAATCATTGCTTGTCCCCAAGTAATGCGTAACCTAGTTATTAGCATTTTGGTTAACTGAATCAACATTTTTCTTTTTCATTAAGTTTAGTTCTAGTGTGTCTTATTGCCTTTCTTTATCCTAGCATGAACTTCTCTTCCTAAAAGACTTCAAACTTTCCCAAAGAGTCAGGTTTGCATTAAAAATCCTCCCTATCTTGACTAGCAGATTGTTTCTCAACGCAACTATTCCCTTTTACTCAATTTATCGCATTTAACTACTTCCTAAAGCTATGGTTGGCCAATACACTTTGTCGAGATTTAAATCTCAGGTTCTCTTTTCAAATTATGCTCCTATCATAATTCCATAATTCTTAGAATGACTTGCTTGAGCACAAAACAAATAATCTAAGCAAAGGACAAAGCTTTTGCTTAAGTGATAGTGGAGCATTTTTTAGATTACCTATGTCTTATTCGCTCATTCTGACAAAATGCATAGACTTTTTTTTTATCATCCACATGCTTGCCCTCACCCCCAAACTTAAAATCTTCACTGTCCCCAATGAAGGTGAGGCTTAGTTCCCCCAAACTTATTTATTCCCATAATTAAACACTCTATTTCAAGTTCTAGGTTTTCCTCGCAAAATTTTGGATCTTTCTGCCATGAACGATAAGGACTATTCTAGCGCTAGGTTTGAATCTAGGGAAACTTAAGAATTCCACTAAGAAAAGAAAAGTCCTACTAGAACTCGGATTCACAATAATAATACTAGCGCTAATCGTTCAAGAAAAGAAAACTTCTATTTACTATTAATAAATGGGAATTTAAAGTTTCATCCTAAATGCCATGAATGATATGCATGCGATACTAAAAATAAGAATTGAAATCTGCATCATATCATGATATGCATGTTGTGGAAAAACAAATTGTGACTAACAGAAATGTATGAGGAAAGGGAATTTTAGCTTTAAAATAAGTAAAGAGAACGAGACTTCCATCTAGGTATTCGCATTTTCACTGAACTCGCCGTGCTACGAAGTGAGTAAATGGTTTGGAAATTCTGGCCATTCCAAGTATTCTTTAAGCACCTCGGCTGCCTTTACTATTATTTCGTTTCTCTTACTCGCATATTCCCAGAAGTCTCGCGAGTTTATGAATATTGCCTCAAATTGCTTAAATAAGTTATCCTTGCTTAACAACACTTGGAATTGCTTCCCTTTCTCCTTCTACCTCAGATTCACAGCTTGTTCAGCATGCTTTGTGTGCAACTTCAGAATTCGATCAGTTGTTTGCGGATGAACACCTTGCTCCAAACACATTTTAGTGACAATGTGCGAGTATAACATCTTTGTGCGTTTGGCCAAGGCCTAACGCTGAATTTGTCATTCTACTAACTTGCCTATATTCACCGGCATTCCAATTGTGATCACAAGCAGTAGTGCTAGCTCCCTATTGACTTTCTTCACATTGGTTGATGGAACAATTGCATTCTTGATGAATTTAATCCAATCCAGAAATTCAGATTTAACACTGTCTAATGGAAGCAACCATTGATTCTTCTAATTGGAACCTTCCATTCCAATCGTTTCCACACACATCTTCAACTACTTCTTAGTTGGCTTCTTAAGAAGCTTTTAACACTCCGACCCAATGTTGTCTGGAAGCCCAAAAGTTTGGTTTAATGCTTTGGATCTACAATCTATCTCATGTCCTTCAACGTTTGAGAAGAATTTCTTTTCCCTATTCAGATTTGTGTAAAACTAGCGAACCCAATCTGCTCTTGCATCCTCGATGGACACTTCCAACTCACCCAGCCTAAATTGCCTATCTTTTTAAGTATTTAAGGTGGAATACATCCCATAGGCCATCCTCGATCTTGCCAAAATCTCTTTCTTGTGAGTTTAGCATAAAGGGTAGCATCAGGAGCTTCAACATGTTCAACGTTAGTATCGTTTACTGCCATGTCATTGCCAACTGTTATGCTTTTTACAACCATTGGTTCCGATTTTTAGCTACAAATGTTATTTCTTTGAGGAACAATGTTGGGATGTGGTGATCGAGTTTTTCACAAGGTTTATATAGAGTTTTTAGAGATTGTGAAAATCCTTGTGCAAGGAAGGAGATAATCACAAAAGGAAAATTTAAATTATACGACCTTATCATTAAAATCAAACCAATTCCTTCCTAAACTAATGATTTGAAAATGTAACAAAATCAAAGAACATTGCAAATATGAAGAAAAAAAAACTTTTTATTCTAATAAAATTGTCGCGCAAAGTTAGAAATACTGAATTTTCGCATTCCAAGAATGCTGCTATGTAGGGACTGGGCGGAATCCTTGCGCTAAACTTCGCTCGGTGTTTGTTTTTCCTGCTTGGGCCATTTATATATTTTAGAAGCGACGCCATCTTTGATAGCCTCATCCTGCCTTTGTTCATCATATGCCTCGATGCGTGAATGCCCTACCTTTGTCAGAGTTGATAGAGTCTGATGCATTGTATTGAAATTTAGTTGATTTTTTCTATGCTACTTCCTCGGCTAATCAATTCAAAATGTGGTTGTGCATCTGGTAGCCCAAAAATGTTGGACACTATTACTAGTGGTTCTCTGTTCTGTAATCTATTGTCTTCCTCCTGCGTTCTGTTGATTCATTCTTTTTCCAACTAGACTGTAAAGACCCGACCCGAATAGGGTCCTATACCTAGGTCTTTAACCTCTTATGCATGTAATAAACTCGAAAGTATAAATGCGGAATTATAAAACTCTAAAACAATAAAACATTCAGTGAAATTTTAATTATTTGGACATGTCCCTGTTTTCAAGCACCTGTCAAAAATATTTATCAAATCCAACCCTGGCCAGAGTTTCGTTTTAGTTGCAAATTCTAACATCCAGAACAAATACAACAAAGCAAATATGTTAACCTTTGGAAATACATCAAAATCCACCTAAGGGCTCTGTGACCTGTCTACATGCATAAAAAGTTAAGAAAAGATAAAACAAGACTTAGAGTAACATTGTCCATGATCATCCAGCAGCCTCCTCCTAGCCATCCAGTCTTGGTCCCAAATTACCTGGTGGAAAACCACAGAAAAGTAAGGTTGAGTAACGAGTAGCTCAGTAAGAATCCCCAACCGTGGTACAATACGAAAACCAATCATCTAGCACACAAATACATGCAACCAAACACTAACACAGAGAAATCAACTTGGTTTAGGCTAACCGTCACTCCTAGAACTTGCCTATTCAAGGATTTACTGAGGTGCCCATCGAGACCTACAACTACAACCTACATTCGGTTTTAAACCGTGATGCCCATCGGGGTCTTACTCAACCTAGGACACGATGATGCCCATCGAGGTCTTACACATACTAGACACAATGATGTCCATCGAGGTCTTACTCAACCTAGGACTCGATGATGCCCATTGGGGTCTTACACATACTAGACACAATGATGCCCATCGGGGTTTTACTCAACCAAACACAATGATGCCCATCGGGGTCTTACTCAACCAGAACTCAAGGATGCCCATCGGGGTCTTATACCGGCTTAAACACAAGGATGCCCATCGGGGTTTTACTCCATAAGGGTTCCCAACGGGGTCTTACTCCACAAAGATGCCCATCGGGGTCTTACTCCACAAGGATGCCCAACGAGGTCTACTCCACAAGGATGCCCATCGAGGTCTTACTCCACATGGATGCCCATCGTGGTCGTACTCCACAAGGATGCCTAACGGGGTCTACTCCATAAGGATGCCCATCGGAGTCTTACTCGACAAGGATGCCCATCGGGGTCTTACTCCACACCAGCAACGCATTAGTGGCCATCAGGGTCTTACCCATACGAGACCTAAACTAGCAACTCCTAACGGTCTCATAAGTGCAGGATCACAAGCTAACAGATTGATCAAGCAATATTCAACAACAATACAATCCTAGCATGGCTCTACTGAATATGAACAGGGAACACGGATATGCCATAGTAAAATAATCCCTAGCATGGAGCTAACATGAACAAGACAACAAACATGCCAGCAAGTCAGAAACAAGAATCCTTTCCACTAGAATGCTCATAACACAATTACAAGATATCAACCTACCATTTAAGTAATCGTAGGGTCCACACAACCCCGGTAAGAAATCCTTACTTGAAAACATGCAGAAATAACAATAGGACAATGCTCCTTGAGCTGCAGATCACCAAGCCTAGCTACAAGTTTCCTAACACATAACCAAACGCACTATTACTAACCGAACTAGATACATAAGCTAAACAGCTAAACCAAGCTAAGGACAGAGTTTACCGGATCCCGAACGGGCGCTCGGGGAAATCTCTCAGCCAAACAGGGCTCTAGACAAGAGCTAAACAACACCACTCCCGACAAGGCAATTCTCGGCCAAACCCAAACTCTACATGGCAACAAAACTCTCGGCAGCTAGGCAGTGTCACGGGTGTGGCTATGCGGCTGCGTGTTGCGTGGATCGGTGAGGTGCTGCAGCTGTGGGCGAGGCGAAGTGGCTCACTGCTGTGCGGGGCGTCGCGAGGCGATGCAGTTGCGAAGGCGAGGGGCTGTCCTCGGTGGGCTTCGTGTGGCGATGGAGATTCGATGGCAGGCTTCGGCAAGGCTCGGTGGCACTCGTGGGTGAAGCTATTCGTCGCGGCGAAGGGCTGTCCGTGTGTGAACGACAAGCTGTGGTAAGGCTCTCATGTGTGGGTGGCTGCGTTCGCGGCTGCGAACGGTGATGCGATCGGCTAAGGGGCTGCGCAACCAAAGCTTGCGAATGGGCTGTTTTGTGGTGGCGATAGGGGGTGTTGAGGTGATGGTCTCGGCTGAGCAGTAGCAATCGGAATGGCATGGCTGATCAAAAACTCAATAAGGCATGCAGTCGGAGAGGAAGGGAGAACGGGAAGGAAGACAATACGAATTTTCTGTGCGACTCGAAGCATTCTGTACAAAAGCAACAAACCAAAACAATTAACCTTTAAATCCCATTTTTCTAACTTTTTAATTAACCAAAAGCTCTAAAAAAAACCAAGGAGGTCTCTGCAATGAACTCGTCAAGGCGGCGGCAGTTTGCAGCGGTTTTGCGACTGACTCCCGGGAAGCCAATTTTGTAGGCGCAAAAGAGAGGAGGAAGAAGCGTTCTGTTCTGTGCGATTTGGCGAGGGGTGGATAGTTCGAAAAATGCAAAAGAGAAGTCGATTCTAATGTTTAGAATTTATCGATTCCAACCCCCGGCATCTCCTCTTCGAGTCCCAGCTCCAACGCATTTTCCTCTATTTTAATCCTGTTAGAATAAGCCTCCAAACGACCAAGGGACATGTGAATTAATAACCGAGACAAGGGTAGCCCAAAAATGTTGGACATTATTACTAGTGGTCCTCTGTTCTGTAAGCTATCGTCTTCCTCCTGCGTTCTGTTGATTCATTCTTTTTCCAACTAGAATGTAAAGACCCGACCCAAATAGGGTCCTATACCTAGGTCTTTAACCTCTTATGCATGTAATAAACTCGAAAGTATAAATGCGGAATCATAAAACTCTAAAACAATAAAACATTTAGTGAAATTTCAATTATTTGGAACTGTCCCTATTTCCAAGCAGCTGTAAAAAACATTTATCAAATCCAACCCTGGCCAGAGTTTCGTTTTATTGCAAATTCAAACATTCAGAACAAATACAACAAAGCAAATACGTTAACCTTTGGAAATACATCAAAATCCACCTAAGGGCTTCGTGCCCTGTCTACATGCATAAAAAGTTAAGAAAAGACAAAACAAGACTCAGAGTAACGTTGTCCATGATCATCCAGCAGCCTCCTCCTAGCCATCCAGTCTTGGTCCCAAGTTACCTGGTGGAAAACGACAAAAAAGTAAGGGTGAGCAACTAGTCGCTCATTAAGAATCCCCAACCAGGGTACAATACGAAAACCAATCATCTAGGACACAGATACATGCAACCAAACACTAACATAGAGAAATCAACTTGGGTTAGGCTAACCGTCACTCCTAGAACTTGCCTATTAAAGGACTTATCGAGCTGCCCATCGGGGCTTACATCTACAACCTACATTCGGTTTTACACCGTGATGCCCATCGGGGTCCTACTCATCAACCTAGGACACGATGATGCCCATCGAGATCTTACATATACTAGACACAATGATGCCCATCAGGGTCTTACTCAACCAGACACAATGAAGCCCATCGGGGTCTTACTCAGCCAACACTCAAGGATGCCCATCGGGGTCTTATACCGGCTTAAACACAAGGATGCCCATCGGGGTCTTACTCCACAAGGGTGCCCAACAGGGTCTTACTCCACTAGGATGCCCATCGGGGTCTTACTCCACAAGGATGTCCATCGGGGTCTTACTCCACACTAGCAACACATTGGTGGCCATCGGGGTCTTACCCATGCGAGACCTAAACTAGCAACTCCTAACGGTCTCCTAAGTGCAGGATCACAAGCTAACAAATCGATCAAGCAATATTCAACAACAATACAATCCTAGCATGGCTCTACAGAATATGAACAAGGAACACGGATATGCCAGAGTAAGAAAATCCCGAGCATGGAGCTAACATGAACACGACAACAAACATGCCAGCAAGTCAGAAACAAGAATCCTATCCACTAGAATGCTCATAACACAATTACAAGATATCAACGTGCCATTAAAGTAATCACAGGGTCTACACAACCCCGGTAAGAAATCCATACCTAGAAAACAAGTAGAAATAACAATAGGACAATGCTTCTTGAGCTGCAGATCACCAAGTGTAAAGACCCGACCCGAATGGGGTTCTAAATAGGCCATTACCTCAATGCATGCATACAAATCTACAGAAAATTTGCAAGATGGGGTTTGGATTCTAAGTAAAAACTAAAACATGAAAACATCCATTTAAAAATCAACATAAATTCCTAAAACCTGTCCCTGTTTCCAAGCACCTGTTCCAAGACAAATACATTTCCAAAACATACTCTGATCAGAGGTTTATTTAAAACATACAAGCTTTACAATAGTTACAACAATGCTAGAATCCGAAAATACATTCAGAAAACACCCTAGGGCTCCGTGCCCAACTACATGCATTCAGAGGACATTTAAATCTTAATCATAAACATAAGACTCAGAGTTGAACAACGGGTTTCCATGATCACAGCTCCTCCTCCAGCCATCCTGTCTCGCACCATGGTTACCTGTGGAAAACCACATAATAAGGGTGAGTAACGAATTACTCAAGAAGAATCCCCAACCGGTAAATACAATCACGATATACATGGTCATCTAGCGAGAAAGAGATGCAAGCTATGAATATAAACACAAGAATAGAGCACATAGCTTAACCCACACTTGGGCCTCGGATGCCAACTCGGGGTCTTAGTCCGGAAATCAACCACCACATCCACACATACACAAGTCCCCCTATACGAGAAACAAGTCCCGGCCTCGGCTGTCTCATCGTCGGCGAAAAGGTACACTAGCTCAAGATCCCAAGGAGCTCTCCGGTCGGCGCTGTAATGAGCGTAAACATGCACCGCGTGCTACTGCAGACTATGGGGGGTGCCGGGTCTAGAGGCAAGCTGCCCATGTCCAGTCACCACGCCTAACTAATTCTTTGGATCGGTGTCACTGACATAGGGGTGTGAGACTTGGACACGTAAACTATGTCAGCCTGAACCACCGCACCTGGGGCTAAGGAACGGGTCGTGGTAGGCTTACACCAGGAAGCCGTCCTTACCTTAACAGGTGGCAATCAAGGGCTACGGCCGAACACGCTGAGGACGTGCCGACTGCCGGGGACGAGGCAATGCCAAGTCATCATCCCGACCGTTGGGGAATTTAACGATCGCCACCCTCACCCAAGATTGCGGGGCCACCGTTAGGGTTATCTATTCCCCTAAGCTGGATCGGTATGAGCTCCATCTCATACGTCCCCTGCCGGGGTGCAAGGTACGTTATGCACCCGGCCGATGATGCTATCTACCGCAACTCTAACTTTGCCTTAGAAATCAAAGAAACAAGCAATATCATCCAATACGTGCTCAATAAGAATACAACGAACCTAGCATGATACTACGAAGCAAGGACAGATACGAGCATGCCAGAAAGGAACAACCTAGCATGGACTAACAATGAGAAACAACACAGGAAATCATGCCAGTCGGGAATTCAGAATAGAGCACTTATCACCAAACATGTCAATAAACACAAACAAGCATACAATCAGCAATCACATAATATATCGCAGGGTCCACACAACTCCGGTAAGAAATACTTACCTGGTCGGAAGACCTCTAAACACAAGAAACCTAAGCTGCGATTGAACCCGAGCTAGCTAGCGAGAACCTAACAAAAACAACAATAATTACAATCAAAAGGCCCAAATATAATAAAACAAACAGGGCTCAGCTCGGGAGCAACTCACGAGGCGCGACGGACACATGAACGAGCCGGCCTCTAGGGCTAAGCGTGGCCGGGCGCAAGCCGGGCGCGGCTGGGCTGCGCAGCACCGGCGCTGGGGCACAGCACGGCGCTGGGCACGGCTGGGCGCGCGGACGAGCAAGCTGCAGGGCGAGGGCGCGCGACACGGGCTGGGACGAGCGACTCGAACCTAGGCTCGGGCGATCTGGCGCGAGGACACGCGACGAGGGCGCGGGGACGCGCGATCTGGCGCTGGGATGCTCGATCTGGCTGGGCTCGGCACTGGGCGACGCGGCTAGAGGCTGGGGCTGGCGAGCTGGGCGACGGCGCGACCTGGGCGAAGTTGGCCGACGCGACAACGGGCGAGGCGACGCTAGCAGGGGCTCGGGCGACACAAGCTGGGCGAGGCTCGGGCGACGCTTGGGTCGACGACTCACCGGGCGGCGACGACTCGACATGGTCGATCAAGTAATCTGCTGGCGACATGGTGTGCTCTGGGAGAGAGAGAGAGAGAGAGAGAGAGAGAGAGAGAGAGAGAGAGAGAGAGAGAGAGAGAGAGAGAGAGAGAGAGAGAGAGAGAGAGAGAGAGAGAGAGAGAGAGAGAGAGAGAGAGAGAGAAAGAGAGATAAAGTGAATTTGGGGAAAAAAATAAAATAAAAGAAAAGAAAATGAATTTGGAAAAGAAAAGGAAAATGGGAAATAAAAGGAAAAATAAGGATTTTATCCAAAATCCATCCTTATCCACTTTTATCCTTAAAAATCCCATTTCCCAGCTTCCTCCTTCGATACCCGGCTGAAGCAACCTCTCCCAATAAATAAAACTCACTAAAATCCAACTCCCAAATCAACACCAAGGGCCCGGGCTCGAATCCCAAAGGAAGCACACAACCAACCAACACTTTGCCCAAAACCAAAATCACAACCGAACTCCCAAACGACTAGCCCAAACTTCTCGGGACTCGCAAGCAAAAACAAACCAGCCTCGACAAAGGCAGGAGCTACCTCGAAGCTTGAAAAACCACAAATCCTGCACGGAGAGCCAAAAGACCAAAATACCCCTAAGGGTCAAAACAGCTCTAACGGCCCAACCGAACCACTGAATCTGAACCGAAAGCACCTCGAGAACCGGAATAGAAAACTGGGCCGTTACAATACTTCCTCCTTTTAAGACTTTCGTCCTCGAAAGTCCTAAGACAAAACGGCTCCAGGAAACTCCACTAAAACCTAACCAACTGAACTTCTCGGCTAATACAACGCCAACCTTCTCCGAAAACCAAACCCTCTTGGGTTCTCAAAAACTCAAAAGCACTATGCCATCCAGCCGCCACAAACAACTCAACCAAAGACTGGGCATATCTTTGAAACTCCGAAGGGAAATAGACGGCAATCCACATCCTCAACTCGCACCTACTCTCAAACGGTGCTACTCTCAAAGAAACTCGAGGAGGCGGCCAAGCTCAAACTCTACACCACGCACGACCGGGCAAAACTCCTAAGGAAACTCACAAATGACAACAAACAAACTCAACCCTACAACAAATCAAGCAAACAAGCTGAACCTTCCAGATTCCAAAACTAAACGACCTACTCTTACTTCACAAGAGACCAACAAACCTCAAACCTTGACTACAACCTTAACGAGATATAAACGAACCACCAACTGGCGACTGATCCAAAAAGACAAACTTCTCCAACTAGAACACGACCACAACACTTAAGCAACCATCTTAAGGAGAAATCGCCGAACCAAAGGCAGGGGGCACCATCCTGGCACACTAAACAGCTAACAACACTCACACCAGCTGAAACATCAGCTACGGCCACCTCTAAAAGACAAAGGCCAAGCACAAACTCCACTCGGCCAAACCAACAAACTAGAACTCCTCATCGGCCGAACGTAAAATTCCAAAGAAAACCTACCAGCAACTGGCCAAGGAGAACACCGCCAGGCAAGGAACAACCAACATTCCTCTCAAGGAAAACTCGGGAAGCAAGGACTAAACCATCACGCAGCTATCTGCGACACAACACCTTGAGGAAAATAGCTCAACAGCTTACCAACCAATGCCACGGCACCTCTGTGCCAACTCACTCAAACGCGGCTCTGCTAACGCCAACTGCGAACGCCCAACAACTAGGAACAAAGCCCGAGAAGGGCTTGCTCAGCAGAACTCAACCCAAACTTATAATGAGCAACGCTCGCCTCCAAGCTACCACTCAACTCTTAAAATCCAACTGGCTACTCAAAAGACTTCTCCTTTTCGCTTAGGCCAAACTCATCTTCCAACCAGAAGCTCCACTCCCAAAACCTAACAAGGAAAACGGATAACGACAACCTCAAAGCTTACGGATCCTGAGCCACACGAATCAGCAAGACTACTTCGCAAGCTAACACTCGAGGCTAGCATCCAAGGAGCAACTCAACCACCACAGAGGCTAGGGGGAAAGGAAATCTTCAATCCCCAAAGAACCAACAACTTGCCAGAACAACTCAACTCTTCTTGGCTGGCCACACGCCTCTGCGGGGACAAACAACTCTTGGCTGGCTAACAACACAAAGCGAGGACCCTCCCCATTGGGTGATCACTGCGCTACTCTGATCAATTTCACAACTCAGGAGCTAAGCTGACTTCTGCCAAACGGGAAACGACTTCCCAGCAAGCAAACTCCAGAAGGGCAGCGAACTTCACACAAGCTCGCTGACTTGCTCCAACCCAAGGCAACATCAACCAACTCTCTTGGAAGCAACACCCAAGGTAAAACTCAACCAATCGAAACACCAATCCAGAACTAACAGAACTTACTCAACTGCCGAGGGAGGGGTCAACTCCCAAAACTTTCTGACTAGGAACAAGACCTCAGGGCAACGCCCTCCAGCTAGAACCGAACTAGCTCTCGAAACAACAAAAGAACCAAATCTTGGCCACACACTCACAAGAGGCAGAACAACCTTTACTGCAGCCTCTAGAACACCATCCAAGGATCCGCTTAACTGGACAAACAACTGCTTCCAAGCAGCCAACAAACTATTCCCTCTTGCTAGCACCACTACCATCAATTCCAAGACCAAGGGAGTAACCTGACAACTCCCCGAAGGAAACGGCTCTTACAAGCAGACAACCAAAGGACAGAGAGCTCCACATACGCTCACTGTCATGCTCCACTAGAGCAACAACATCTAATCTCACGGGGCAACAACAGGGGTCCATCTCAGACTGAACCTCCAAAAGCCAAACGGGACAACTCAACATCCAGGAAACAGGAGAACAACCAACAGGGCACAAACCACTCGCCCCACGAGCAAAACTAATCTCAAGCAACTCCAATCCACACCTTGGTCAGCACCAAGCATCAACTTGCCACCACACCGGAACCAATCCGGACTCTACTCCAAACAACCACTAGCCTGCTAGCCTACCAAGATTGCTAGCAACTCACCTGAGGCTACAAACTACACCCCTCCAGCTGGCCAACTAAACTCACTACCTGGGCCTGACTGAGCTCTAGAGAGGCTCTCCACAACCTAGGGTTCTCCGACAACCCTCGACACCCACACTGCCGGCAAACGATCTAACAGACAACTGCCTGAACAAACAACTCTAATTTTCCAGCATCACAACCCTGCTGGCCAACTCCAACTCTCTGGGAACCAAGAGGACCCGAAACGCTACAGAATGCGTCGTCCTCCTACTCAAAGCATCGGCCACAACATAACTTCTACCCAAGGAAAGATCCAAACAACTCTCTTAGCCATGACGATCAGAAACCACGCAGCTTAGCTACCACTGCTCTTGTTCAGTTTCCAACTGAACTCCAACCAACGATCAACAAGAAGATCCGCCAACCAAGCTTAGGTCCAACTTAACAAATCTTGCCTAAGCAACAACCTGATATCACGAGCACGGTATCCTTACCACCTCGCTAAAGCCTTACAACATCCACCTGGAGTCCAACTTCTCCAGAAACTGAGCACTAGATCTCCAAAGCAAATCCTACACGGATCTGAAACTTTCGCCACAGAATGAACCACACAAAACACACTTGTGTGCACAACTCTCAACCTTCCTTTAGAGATCCAAGACTAACAAGCGCTTTTCCAAAGAGCAACGCTAACTCCTAGCAGCGACACAAACAATCCAAGGAACACCAAAAGTTCCATCTCCACACGATACTCGAAGCTGAGGCAACCTTGCTCTACCAAAGCATAACAATGCCAAACCGAACTTACTTTATACCAAGCCTCTACCAAGGGTGCTTACCCATAAGACATCTGAAACCTCTCACAAGGCATCCAACTCGCCTCATAGGCACCCAACTCATGGTCCCTCAGCTGGACCAAACTCGCATCTACAACGCTCAACTCTCCTCAGATTTAGGCACTCGAAGGTAGTTGACCGCACTACCAACCACAAGGAATCTCTTGGCCTTAACACTAGCGCGAGACTCACGCGCACCAACACTTACCAACCGCCAACTGTGACTTACTCAACCTCCAAGTAACACCGGAAAAGGCTCCGCTCCTCTCGAGCATCCTTTCGCTTGTAGTCCATCGACTACCACTGAACTAGCCCTTTTGCAAGACCTACACAGGTGCAACTACCATAAACGGATCCAAGGCTAAAGGAGTGCGCTAAACTCCGGACGGCATAGAACCATCTGATATGCCCATGCCAAACTCAAGCCTGAACCAGACTTAGTGCCAAAACGGCACACCAACCAATGCACCTCAAGTGCCACTACTACCAAATCCACATCTTACTACAAACGGGGCCAACAAGGTCACAACCTCAAGTGACAAGAACTCTGGCTAGGCATACAAGGGCTCAACTCAAACAACCATGACTATGGCATCTCATCAAACCGAAGGCTCACCGCCTACTCTTGCACCTCCACATGATGCTCAACAAAACTCTGGCCGGCTCTCTCAACATGCAGCAGCTAGCCCCGCTCTAGGAGCTCACCAAAAGAAGAGTGCTCAACTCTACCAAACAACTGAGGAAGCCACCAACGAATCCAGTCCGAAGGAAACTCTGCTCGCTGCACCCTTAACCATAGGGTTCCGGCTTACTGGCTGCAAACAACAACACTTTACAGGAGCACAAAGATGCCTTATCAATCTTCTCGAAGGCTACCAACTCTGCAGCTACTCACTGGGCAACCAAATAATCTAACAAGGCTCAAGATCAACACTTGAGCTATCCAGGCTAGTCCACACGAGGACCTGCTCCACAAACATCCACATCAGCACAACCATGGCTAACTCCTCTCTTGGAGTAGAACTCCAAGGCAAAGCACCTCCACCCTCTCACTAGGGGAAAACCAACAACTGGGCCACAATTGGCCTACGGGAGTCCAAGCTCTGCCTCTCACGGGGACGACGTCCCAGGGCATCCGAATCTGTCTGGATACCTCAACAAGCCACAACATACATCACACACTGCTGGAAGTTGGCATGATGGCGCTCTAAAGCCAAACCAACAACGAGTCAGAACCTGCTCGTCTCCGCTCCACAACACTACACAAGGCAAACACTTGATGACAGGTATTGTAAAATCTTAACCCTTTTTCAACAACAAATAGTAAACTTAGGCGTACCTGATGACTGTCGGAGTGCTGATGATCATGGAAAAACGACCTACAACAAAAGGTTAGTCTCGAGAATCTATGACTCGAGCTCGATACCAATCAGAAAGACCGACCCGAATGGGGTTCTAAATAGGCCATTACCTCAATGCATGCATACAAATCTCTGAAAAATTTGCAAGATGGGGTTTGGATTCTAAGTAAAAACTAAAACATGAAAACATCCATTTAAAAATCAACATAAATTCTCAAACACATCCTGTTTCCAAGCACCTTCCAAGACAAATACATTTCCAAAACATACTCTGATCAGAGATTTATTTAAAACATACAAGCTTTACAATAGTTACAACAATGCTAGAATCCGAAAATACATTCAGAAAACACCCTAGGGCTCCGTGCCCAACTACATGCATTCAGAGGACATTTAAATCTTAAACATAAACATAAGACTCAGAGTTGAACAACGGGTTTCCATGATCACGGCTCCTCCTCCAGCCATCTTTTCTCGCCCATGGTTACTGTGGAAAACCACATAATAAGGGTGAGTAACGAATTACTCAGTAAGAATCCCCAACCGGGGTACAATACGATATACATGGTCATCTAGCAAGAAAGAGATGCAAGCTATGAATATAAACACAGAATAGAGCACATAGCTTAGCCCACACTTGGGCCTCGGATGCCAACTCGAGGTCTTAGTCCGAAATCAACCACCACATCCACACAATACACAAGTCGCCCTATACGAGAAACAAGTCCCGGCCTCGGCACATCTCATCGTCGACGAAAGGTACACTAGCTCAAGATCCCGAGGAGCTCTCGGTGGCCGGCTGGCCACAGAATGGCGTAAACATGCACCGCGTGCTCTGCGCAGAACTATGGGGGTGCCGGGTCTAGAGGCAAGCCGCCCATGTCGATCCACCACGCCTAACTAATTCTTTGGATCGGTGTCACCGACATAGGGTGTGAGACTGGACGCGTAAACTATGTCGGCTGAACCACCGCACTGGGGCTAAGGAACGGGTCGTGGTAGGCTTACAACAGAAGCCGTCCTTACCTTAACAGTGGCAATCAAGGGCTACGGCCGAACACGGCGAGGACGTGCCGCTCGCCGGGACGAGGCAATGCCAAGTCATCATCCCGACCGTTGGGGAATTTAACAGTCTGCCACCCTCACCCAAGATTGCAAAGCCACCGTTAGGGTTATCTATTCCCTAACGGGATCAGGGCGGAGCTCCATCTCATACGTCCCCTGTCGGGGTGCAAGGTACGTTATGCACCCGGCCGGATGATGCTATCTACACCGCAACTCTAACTTTTGCCTTAGAAATCGGCAAACAAGCAATATCATCCAATACGTGCTCAATAAGAATACAACGAACCTAGCATGATACTACGAAGCAAGGATGAGAATCGAGCATGCGAGAAAAGGAACAACCTAGCATGGACTAACATGAGAAACAACACAGAAATCATGCGGTCGGAATTCGAGAATAGAGCACTTATCACCAAACATGTCAATAAACACAAACAAGCATACAATCAACAATCACATAATATATCGCGAGGGTCCACACAACTCCTGGTAAGAAATTCTTACCGCCTAAGACCTCTAAACACAAGAAACCTAAGCTGCGATCGAACCCGAGCTAGCTAGCGAGAACCTAACAAAAACAACAATAATTACAATCAAAAGGCCCAAATATAATAAAACAAATGAGGGGCTCGGCTCGGGAGCAACTCACGGGCGCGACGGACACACGAACGAGCCGGCCGCTCGGGCTAAGCGCGATCGGGGCGCAAGATGGGCGCGGCGAGGGAAGACCTTGCAGCACAGAGAGTCTTTGCTGCAGGCATTTGCGCAGGGCACGGCCAGTGCGCGCGGACGAGCAAGCCGCTGGCGAGAGCGCGCGACGACAGGTGGGACGAGCGACTTCGGACCTAGGCTCGAGGCGATCTGGCGCGAGGACACGCGACAGCCAGGGCGCCGGGGGCCCGCGCGATCTGGCGCTGGGGCCAGCGATCTGGCCGGGCTCGGCTGAACCGGGTGACGCGCTTGAGGAAATTTGGCGAGGCGGGCGACGCGCGTGACTGGGCGAAGTTGGCCGACGCGACAACGGACAAGGGCTCGGGCGACACAAGCTGGGCGAGGCTCGGGCGACGCTTGTGGTGACGACTCATTTGGTTATTGCGTCTGGCGGCGACAAAGGCTGATCAAGTGATCGGGCTACCGCCATTTCAACTCGGGAGCTTTGAGAGAGAGAGAGAGAGAGAGAGAGAGAGAGAGAGAGAGAGAGAGAGAGAGAGAGAGAGAGAGAGAGAGAGAGAGAGAGAGAGAGAGAGAGAGAGAGAGAGAGAGAGAGAGAGAGAGAGAGAGAGAGAGAGAGAGAGAGAGAGAGAGAGAGAGAGAGAGAGAGAAAGAGAGAGAAAGTGAATTTGGGGAAAAAAAATAAAATAAAAGAAAAGAAAATGAATTTGGAAAAGAAAAGGAAAATGGGAAATAAAAGGAAAAATAAGGATTTTATCCAAAATCCATCCTTATCCACTTTTATCCTTAAAAATCCCATTTCCCGGCTTCCTCCTTCGATACCCGGCTGAAGCAACCTCTCCCAATAAATAAAACTCACTAAAATCCAACTCCCAAATCAACACCAAGGGCCTGGGCTCGAATCCCAAAGGAAGCACACAACCAACCAACACTTTGCCCAAAACCCAAATCACAACCGAACTCCCAAACGACTGGCCCAAACATCTCGAGACTCGCAAGCAATAACAAACCAGCCTCGACAAAGGCAGGAGCTACCTCGAAGCCTAAAAACCCATAAATCCTGCACGGAGAGCCAAAAGACCAAAATACCCCTAAGGGTCAAAATAGCTCTAACGGCCCAACCGAACCACTGAATCTGAACCGAAAGCACCTAGAGAACCGGAATAGAAAACTGGGCCGTTACACCAAGCCTAGCTACAAGTATCCTAACACATAACCAAACACACTATAACTAACTGAACTAGCTACATAAACTAAACAGCTAAACAAAGCTAAGGACAGAGTTTACCGAATCCCAAACGGAAGCTCGGGGCAATCTCTAGGCCAAACAGGGCTCTCTGCAAGAGCTAAGCAACACCACTCTCGGCAAGGAAATTCTCGGCCAAAATGAAACTCCACACGGCAACAAAACTCTTGCCAGCTAGGCAGTGTCACGGGCGTGGTTGTGCACCGCGCGTCTTTGGCGGATCGGCGAGTCTTGTCGCGGCGTGTGGGCGAGGCGGCGGTGGCTCACTGCTGCGTGGGGCATCACGAGGTGATGCAGTTGCAAAGGCGAGGGGTTGTCCTCGATGGGCTTCGCGTGGCGATGGAGATCCGACTACAGGCTTCAGCAAGGCTTGACGGCACTCTCGGGCGGGGCTGTTCTCGGCTGCGAAGGGCGGTCGGTGCTGAGCGATAAGTTACGGCGAGGCTCTCGTGTGGGGTGGCTGCAAGCGGTGATGCGATCGGCTAAGGGGCTGCGCAACCAAAGCTTGTGAAGGGGTTGTTTTGTGATGGCGATGGGGGGTGTTGAGGTGATGGTCTCGGCGGAGCGGTAGCAATCGGAATGGCTTGGCTGATCGAAAACTCAATAGGGCATGCGATTGGAGAGGAAGAAAGAACGGGAAGGAAGACAATATGAAATTTTTGTGCGACTCGAAGCATTCTGTACAAAAGCAACAAACCAAAACAATTAACCTTTAAATCCCCTTTTTCTTCCTTTTCAATTAACCAAAAGCTTTAAAAACAAACCAGGGAGGTCTCTACAATGAACTCGGCAAGGCGGCAGCAGTTTGCGGCGATTTTGGGACTAACTCCCGGGAAACTAATTTTATAGGCGCGAAAGAGAGGAGGAAGAAACGTTATGTTCTGTGCAATTTGGGGAGGGGTGGAGAGTTCATAAAATGCATAAGAGAAGTCGATTCTAATGTTTAGAGTTTGTCGATTCCAACCCCCGGGCATCTCCCCTTCGAGTCCCAGCTCCACGCATTTTCCTCTATTTTAATCCTTTTAGAACAAGCCTTCAAACAACCTAGGAACAAGTAAATTAATAACCGAGACAAGAACATAAGTTCTAACATTGGCTTTATCGGGACCAGCTTCCTATTACTAATAGCTACAATTAGACCAACCTTGGTTCAAATTCGGACAGTTGCACTTTTTTCTCTTTTTAAATCAAGCTTCCAAACTTAGTTGGTCACAGGTTCGAATCCTAGCAGCAACACTAATTAATTCTTAATTTAAACAATAACCAACTCCAGCCCTCAGCCACATGGGTTCGAGTCCTGGCTCGAACACTTTTCTTTTAAATTTTCCTTTTTCAATCCAAGCCACCAAAAGCCTAATAGGTCATCGCTTCGAAACCCAACGGACGCACAAACAAAACTTATTTTATCTTTTAAACCGAAAGTCCTCCAAACTACTCCAAATGCATTCTAACCCAGGGAAACCTGAAGCCAAAGAACAACCAATCTTAATGAATGACAGAAACTGCCCATAAAATCTTGTTAAACGTCAACCCGACCTTGAGGGCAAAATGACCAAAATGCCCCTAAGGGCTAAAACTACCCTAACGGCCCAACTGAACAACCGAAATATTAATCGAACATACCTAGGGAACCGAAACAGAAATCTATGCCGTTACAAAGTTAGAAAATTTTTGCTTAGTGTTGTAGGCTTATTACTCACAATGAGGATTGGTAGAGAACTTTCGTCCTCGCTTTGGCTTTCTGTAACTACCCGACCCGAATGGGGTTCTAAATAGGTCGTTACCTCAATGCATGCATACAAATCTACAGAAAATTTGCAAGATGGTGTTTGGATTCTAAGTAAAAACTAAAACATGAAAACATCCATTTAAAAATCAACATAAATTCCTGAAACCTGTCCCTGTTTCCAAGCACCTGTTCCAAGACAAATACATTTCCAAAACATACTCTAATCAGAGATTTATTTAAAACATACAAGCTTTGCAATAGTTACAACAATGCTAGAATCCGGAAATACATTAAGAAAACACCCTAGGGCTCAAAACCCACTACATGCATTCGGAGGACATTTAAATCATAAACATAAAACTCGGAGTTGCACAACGGGTTTCCATGATCACAGCTCCTCCTCCATCCATCTGTCTCGCACCATGGTTACCCGTGGAAAACCACATAATAAGGGTGAGTAACGAATTACTGAAGAAGAATCCCCAACCGGGTACAATACGATATACATGGTCATCTAGCGAGAAAGATAAGCAAGCTATGAATATAAACACGAGAATAGAGCACATAGCTTAGCCCACACTTGGGCCTCGGATGCCAACTCGGGGTTTTAGTCGAGTAAATAAATCACCACACAACACATCACACAAGTCGCCCTATGCGAGAAACAAGTCCCGGCCTCGGCCGTCTCTTCATCGGCAGAAAGGTACACTGGCTCACAATCCCGAGGAGCTCTCCGATCGGCGGCCAGTAATGAGCGTAAGCATGCACCGCGTGCTCTGCGGGAACTATGGGGGTGCCGGGTCTAGTGGTAAAAGTCGCCCATGTCCATCCCACGCCTAACTAAATCTTTGGATCGGTGTCACCGACATAGGGGTGTGAGACACGACACGTAAACTATGTCGGCTGAACCACCGCACTGGGCTAAGGCGGGTCGTGGTAGGCTTACACCGAGAAGCCGTCCTTACCTTAACAGTGGCAATCGGGGCTACGGCCGAACGAACACGAGGATGATGCCGATCTGCGAGGACGAGGCAATGCCAAGTCATCATCCCGACCGTTCGGGCATTTAACGATCTGCCACCCTCACCCAAGATTGCGGGGCCTACCGCTTGGGTTAGCTAATCCCTCACGAGGTCCGGGGGCGAGCACTTATCTCGGCGTCCCCGCCATGGATGCAAGGTACTTTATGCATCGGGCCCGGATGATGCTATCTACCCGCAATCACTAACTCGCCTTAACAATCGGCAAACAATTCCATAAAATCCAATACGTGCTCAATAAGAATACAACGAGCCTAGCATATTACTACTGAAGCAAGGAATGCAGTCACGAGCATGCGGAGGAAACAACCTAGCATGGATTAACATGAGAAATAACGAGGAAAATCATGCTAATCGGGAATTCGAATAGAGAACCTAGCTACACATGTCAATAAACACAAACAAGCAATCAATCGGCAATCACATATAATATCGCAGGTCCACACAACTCCTGTAAGAGATCCTTACAGGTGGAAGACCTCTAAACACAAGAAACCTAAGCCGCGATCGAACCCGAGCTAGCTAGCGAGAACCTAACAAAAACAACAATAATTACAATCAAAAGGTCCAAATATAATAAAACAAGCGAGGCTCGGCTCAGGAGCAACTCACGAGGCGCGGCGGACACGCTGAACGAGCCATTTGCTCGCCGCTAAAAAGGCCGCCGGCGCGCTGGCGCAATCTGCAGTCTCTGTGGGCGCTGGGCCTGGGAACACCGCATTGGGCGGCGCAGGCTCTTTCAGCGCCGCGCGACACGCTGGCGAAGCTCGGCTGAGCGAGGGCGACATCTGCGCGACGCGGCCGGGCGAGCTTCGGGTGGGGCCGTAGCCGGGTGGGCGACGCTCAAGCCGACGACTTCGACACTGGCCGCTGCGACGGGCGGATCTGGCGCGCGACGGACGGCCATTTGGGCGAGGCGTTGGTCGCGACGGCGCGACGACGGCTTTCTTCTGCGGTGCGACGAGGCCGACGGCGTTGAGTGCGGCGACGGCCGCGAAGCGAGCAGATCTGGGCGCCGCGAGGGGTCTAGGCTCGGCGACGCTGAATGGTGAAATTTGCTCGGTGGGGGCTCGGGAGAGAGAGAGAGAGAGAAAAAAAAAGAGAAAAAAAAGGGATTTTGGAAAAAAATAAAAGAAAAAGAAAAGGGAATTTAGAAAGGAAAAAGGAAAATGGGAAAAAGGGAATAAATGGGATTTTTATCTTCATTTCCATCCTTATCCACCTTTTTCCAATTTTCTAAAACAATCCTTAAAATCCTTAAAATCCCATTTCCCGGCTTCCTCCTTCGAGACCCGACTGAAGCAACCTTTTCCAAAAAAATAAAACTCACTTAAACCCAACTCCCAAAGCAACACTAAGGGCCCGGGCTCGAATCCCAAAGGAAACACCCAAACAACCATAACTTTGCCCAAAACCCAAATAACAACCGAACCTCCAAACGAATAGCCCAAAAAACTCGGGACTCGCAGCCACCAACCAACAAACCTCAACAAAGCGGGAGCCGCCTCAAGCCCCAAAACCACAAATCCTGCCCGAAGAGCCAAAAGACCAAAATACCCCCAAGGGTCAAAACCGCTCTAACGACCCAACCAACAACCGAAACTTGACTCGAAGGCACCTCGAAAACTAGGATAGAAAACTGGGTTGTTACAATACTCCCTCCCTTTAAGACTTTCGTCCTCGAAAGTCCTAAGACGAAACAGCTCCAGGAAAACTCCATAGAAACCAAACCAAGCTCAACTTCTCGCTAAAAATAAAGACTAACTTTCTCCGAAAACCAAACCCTCTTGGGTCCTCAAAACTCAAGGCCACAATGCCATCCAGGTGCGCCAAACACCGAACTCAGAAGGAAAAACAAATCGAAAAATCCTCGACGCGCAAACCACGTCCTCAACTCGCACCAACTCTCAAACGGTGCTACTCACAGCAAACTCGAGGACTGGCCACAAGCTCTGAAACTCTACACCATGCACTGGCAAAACTCCTAAGGAAACTCACAACTGACAACAAACAAACTCAACCCTACAACAAAGCGCCAAACAATCAACCTTCCAGATTCCAAAACTAAACGGCCTACTCTTACTTCACAAGAGACCAACAAACCTCAAACCTTGACTCTGACCTTAACGAGATACAAACGAACCACCAATCGCGGCCCGATCCAAAAGACAAACTTCTCTAACTAGATCACGACCACAACACTTAAGCAACCATCTTAAGGAGAAATCGCAAACCGAGGCAAGGGGCACCATCCTCGGTACACGGACGGCTAACAACACTCACACCGGTGAAACTTCAGACTCGACCACCTTAAAAAGACAAGGGCCAAGCCACGGACTCCACTCGGCCAAGCCAACAAACTAGAACTCCTCATCGGTCGAATGCAAACTTTCCAACGAAAACCTACGAAAGAATCGGCCAAGGAGAACATCGTCGGGCAAGGAACAACCAACATTCCTCTCAAGGAAAACTCGGGAAGCAAGGACTAAACCATCACGCAGCTATCTCTGCGACACAACACCTGAGGAAAACAGCTCAACGACTTACCAACCAATGCCACGGCACCTCTGTGCCAACTCACTCAAACGCGGCTCTACTAACGCCAATCTGCGAACGCACAACAACTAGGAACAAAGCCCGAGAAGGGCTTGCTCGTGAACTCAACCCAAACTTATAACGAGCAACGCTGCCTCAAGCTACTACTCAACTCTTAAAATCCAGCCGGCTACTCAAAGGACTTCCCTTTAAGCCTAAGCCTAACTCATCTTCCAACCGTGAAGCTCCACTCCCAAAACCTCACAAGGAAAACGGATAACGACAACCTCAAAGCTTACGGATCCTGAGCCACACGAATCATGCAAGACTCCTCGCAAGCTAACACTCGAGGCCGGCATCCAAGGAGAAACTCAACCACCACGGAGGCTAGAGGAAAGGAAATCATCACTCCCCAAAGGACCAACAACTTGCCCGAACAACTCAACTCGATCAAGCTAGCCTCCGCCCTTGCGAACAAACAACTTTGCTTGCTAACAACACAAAGTAGGGACCTTCACGTATTGACTGACGCTGCGCTACTCGATCAACTACACAACTCGGGAGCTAAGTGACTCTACCAAACGGGAAACGACTTCCCGACAAGCAAACTCAAGAAGGGCGTGAACATCACACACGCTCACGACTTGCTCAAACCCAAGGCAACACAACCAACTCTCTAGGAAGCAACACCCAAGGAAAACTCAACCAATCGAATCACCAACCCAAAACTAACAGAACTTACTCAACTGCCGAGGGAAGGGTCAACTCCCAAAACTTCCCGACAAGGAACAAGACCTCGAGGCAACGCCCTCAAATAGAACCGAACTAGCTCTCGAAACAACAAAAGAACCAAATCTTGGCCAAACACTCACAAGAGGCGAGACAACCTTTATCTGCGACCTCTAGAACACCATCCAAGAATCCGCTTAATCGACAAACAAGCGCTTCCAAGCGACCAACAAACTTTTCCTTCTTGCTAGCACCTCTACCATCGACTCATGGCTATGGGAGAAACTCGACAACTCCCGGAAGGAAAACGGCTCTTACAAGCGCATAAACCGAAGGACAGAGGCTCCACATATGCTCACTGTCTTGCTCCTCTAGAGCAACAACATCTAATCTCACGGGAAACAACAAGGGGTCCATCTCGTTTGAACCTCCAAATGCCAAACGGGGCAACTCAACATCCTGCAATAGGAAAACAACCAACAGGGCACAAACCACTCGCCCCACGAGCAAAACTAATCTCAAGCAACTCCAATCCACACCTTGGTCGACTCCAAGCATCAACTTGCCACCACACCGGAACCAATCCGGACTTTACTCCAAACAAACACTAGCTTGCTAGTCTACCAAGACTGCTAGCAACTCAACCGAGGCTACAACCCACACGCCTCTAGCTGGCCAACTGAAACTCACTACCTGGGCCTGACTGAGCTCTGGAGAGGCTCTCCACAACCTAGGGTTCTCCGACAACCCTCGACACACACACTACTGCAGGCAAGCGATCTAATGACATAACCGCTGAACAAACAACTCCAATTTCCGGCATCCCAACCATGCTGGCCAACTCCAACTCCTTGGGAACCTAAAGGACCCGAAACGCTACAGAATGCGTCATCCTCCTACTCAAAGCATCGGCCACAACATAAATTCTACCCAAGGAAAGATCCAAACAACTCTCTTAGCCATGACGCTCGTAAACCACGCGCGCTTAGCTACCATCGCTCTTGTTCAGTTTCCAACTGAACTCCAACCAACGATCAACAAGAAGATCCGCCAACCAAGCTTAGGTCTAACCCAACAACACTTGCCTAAGCAACAACCTGATACCACGAGCACGGTATCCTTACCACCTCGACTAAAGCCTTGCAACAACCACCGAGTCCAACTTCTCCGAACCGAGCACTAGATCTCCAAAGCAAACCCTACATGGATCTGAAACTCTCGCCACGGAACGAACCACACAAAACACACTTGTGTGCACAACTCTCAACCTTCCTTTAGAGATCCAAGACTAACAAGCGCTTTTCCAAAAAGCAACGCTAACTCCTGGAAGCGATACAAACAATCCAAGGAACACCAAAAGTTCCATCTCCACACGATACTCGTCGGAGGCAACCTTGCTCTACCAAAGCATAACAATGCCAAACCGAACTTACTTTATACCAAGCCTCTACCAAGGGTGCTTACCCAAAAAGGCATCCAAACCTTTCACAAGGCATCCAACTCGCCTCATCGACATCCAACTCATGGTCCTCACCGGACCAAACTCGCATCTACAACGCTCAACTCTCCTCGAGATTTAGGCATTGAAGGTAGTTGACCGCACTACCAACCACAAAGAAATCTCTTGGCCTTAACACTAGCGCGAGACTCACGCGCACCAACACTTACCAACCGCCAACTGTGACTTACTCAACCTCCAAGAACAACGCTGAAAAGGCTCGGCTCCTCTCGAACATCCTTTCGCTTGTAGTCCATCGACTACCACCGAACTAGCCCTCCAGCACGACCTAAGCAGTGCCAGCTTATAAAACGGATCCAAGGCTAAAGGAGTGCGCTGAACTCGGACGGCATAGAACCATCTGCTATGCCCAAGCCAAACTCAAGCTGAACCGGACTTAGTGCCAAAGTGGCACACCAACCAATGCACCTCAAGTGCCACTACTACCAAAACCACATCTTACTACCAATGGGGCCAACAAGATCACAACCTCAAGTGACAAGAACTGCGGCTAGGCATACAAGGGCTCCAACTCAAAAACCATGCCTATGGCATCTCATCAAACCGAAGGCTCACCGCCTACTCTTGCACCTCCACATGATGCTCAACAAAACTCTGTGGCTCTCTCAACTTGCGGCACTAGCTCCACTCCGAGAGCTCACCAAAGGAAGAGTGCTCAACTCTACCAAACATCCGAGGAAAACACCAACGGATCCAATCCGAAGGAACACTCGCTCACGGCACCCTTAACCACGGGTTAAAACTTCTGCCATCGGCCGCAAACAACAACACTTTACAGGAGCACTAAGATGCCTCAACAATCTCTTCGAAGGCTGCCAACTCTGCAGCTACTCACTGGGCAATCAAACAATCTGCTAAGGCTCAAGATCAACACTTGAGCTACCCAGGCTAGTCCACACGGGGACTGCTCCACAAGCATCCACATAAGCCACACCATAGCTAACTCCTCTCTTGGAGTGGCACTCCAAGGCAAAGCACCTCCACCCTCTCACTAGGGGAAAACCAACAACTGGGCCACAATTGGCCTACGGGAGTCCAAGCTCTGCCTCCCACGGGGACGATGTCCCATGGGATCCGAATCTATCTGGATACCTCAACAAGCCACAACAAACATCACACACTGCGGGAAGTTGGCATGATGGGGCTCTAAACCCAAACCAACAACGAGTCAGAACCTGCTCGTCTCCGCTCCACAACACTACACAAGGCATACACTAGATGACAGGTATTGTAAATTTTTAACCCTTTTTCAACAACAAATAGTAAACTTAGGCATACCTGATGACTGTCAGAGTGCTGGTGATCATGGGAAACACGACCTACAACAAAAGGTTAATCTACAGAATCTATGACTCTGAGCTCTGATACCAACTGTAACGACCCGACCCGAATGGGGTTCTAAATAGGTCGTTACCTCAATGCATGCATACAAATCTACAGAAAATTTGCAAGATGGTGTTTGGATTCTAAGTGAAAACTAAAACATGAAAACATCAATTTAAAAATCAACATAAATTCCTGAAACCTGTCCTTGTTTCCAAGCACCGGTTCCAAGACAAATACATTTCCAAAACATACTCTGATCAGAGATTTATTTAAAACATACAAGCTTTGCAATAGTTACAACAATGCTAGAATCCGGAAATACATTCAGAAAACACCCTAGGGCTCAAAATGCCCACTACATGCATTCAGAGGACATTTAAATCATAAACATAAAACTCAGAGTTGAACAACGGGTTTCCATGATCACAGCTCCTCCTCCAGCCATCCTGTCTCGCACCATGGTTACCTGTGGAAAACCACATAATAAGGGTGAGTAACGAATTACTCAGTAAGAATCCCCAACCGGGGTACAATACGATATACATGGTCAACTAGTAGAAAGATAAGCAAGCTATGAATATAAACACGAATAGAGCACATAGCTTAGCCCACACTTGGGCCTCGGATGCCAACTCGGGGTCTTAGTCCGAAATAAATCACCACACAACACATCACACAAGTCGCCCTATACGAGAAACAAGTCCCGCCTCGGCACTCATCTCTTTTGTCGACGAAAGGTACACTGCTCACAATCCCGAGGAGCTCTCGGTGAGGCGCGCTAATGAGCGTAAGCATGCACCGCGTGCTCTCGCAGACTATGGGGGTGTGCGGGTCTAGTGGCAAGTCGCCCATGTCCGATCCACCACGCCTAACTAAATCTTTGGATCGGTGTCACCGACATAGGGTGTGAGACACGACACGTAAACTATGTCGGCTGAACCACCGCACACCGGGGCTAAGGAACGGGTCGTGGTAGGCTTACACCAGAAGCCGTCCTTACCTTAACAGTGGCAATCGGGGGCTACGGCCGAACACGTTGAGGACGTGCCGATCGCCCGGGACGAGGCAATGCCAAGTCATCATCCCGACCGTTCGGGCATTTAACGATCTGCCACCCTCACCCAAGATTGCGGGGCCTACCGCTTAGGTTAGCTAATCCCTCACGGGTCGGGGGCGAGCACCGCCTCGGCGTCCTCGCCATGGATGCAAGGTACTTTATGCATCAGGCCCGGATGATGCTATCTACCTGCAATCACTAACCTGCCTTAACAATCAGCAAACAATTCCATAAAATCCAATACGTGCTCAATAAGAATACAACGAGCCTAGCATATTACTACGAAGCAAGGAATGATCACGAGCATGCGGAGAAACAACCTAGCATGGATTAACATGAGAAATAACCGGAAAAATCATGCTAATCGGGAATTCAGAATAGAGAACCTAGCTACACATGTCAATAAACACAAACAAGCAATCAATCAGCAATCACATATAATATCGCAGGGTCCACACAACTTCGGTAAGAGATCCTTACCTGGCCGGAAGACTTCTAAACACAAGAAACCTAAGCTGCGATCGAACCCGAGCTAGCTAGCGAGAACCTAACAAAAACAACAATAATTACTATCAAAAGGCCCAAATATAATAAAACAAACAGGGCTCAGCTCGGGAGCAACTCACGAGGCACGGCAGACACGCGAACGAGCCGACTGCTCTTGCTAAGCGTGCCCACTGGCGCAAGCCGGGCCTGTGGCTTGGGTCGCAGTGCACGGTAGCCAGGCGCATTGTGGGCACACGGCATTGGCGAGCGGCGGCGCTGCTGTAGCGACACACGCGGGCGAAGTTCGGCTGAGCGAGGGCGACATCTTCGCGACGAGGGTCGGGCGAGCTCGGGCTGCTCTGGTGGGTCGGGCGACGCTTTCGGTGACGACTCGACCTGGCTCTGCGACGGCAGATCTGGCGCGCGCGACGGACATTCTGGTCGAGGCGTTGGTCTGCGACAGCGCCACGACGGCTCTTTGCGGTCGACGAGGGACGTGGCGTTGAGTCGCAATTTGCTAAGCGGGCGGATCTGGTAGCGAGGGGTCTGGGCTCGGCGACGCTCGAATCGGGCCATTGGGCCGCTCAGGTTGGGGGCTCGGGAGAGAGAGAGAGAGAAAAAAGAAAAAAAAAGGGATTTTGGAAAAAATAAAAGAAAAGAAAAGGGAATTTATAAAGGAAGAAGGAAAATGGGAAAAAGGGAATAAATGAGATTTTTATCTTCATTTCCATCCTTATCCACCTTTTTCCAATTTTCTAAAAAAATCCTTAAAATCCCATTTCCCGGCTTCCTCCTTCGAGACCCGACTGAAGCAACCTTTCTCAAAAAAATAAAACTCACTTAAACCCAACTCCCAAAGCAACACTAAGGGCCCGGGCTCGAATCCCAAAGGAAACACCCAAACAACCATAACTTTGCCCAAAACCCAAATCACAACCGAACCTCCAAACGAATAGCCCAAACAACTGGGACTCATGACCACCAACCAACAAACCTCAACAAAGGCAGGAGCTGCCTCGTAGCCCTGAAAACCACAAATCCTCCCCGAAGAGCCAAAAGACCAAAATACCCCCAAGGGTCAAAACCGCTCTAACGACCCAACCAACAACCTAAACTTGACCCGAAGGCACCTCGAAAACTGGGATAGAAAACTGGGCTGTTACACTTTCATCACTGGAAACTTGCTCAGTATCAATAATGGCACTTGTCGCTTCTTCCTTGTCAATAGATTCATTAATTTTTCCTTCTGGAATGACCGAGGTGGCGAACCTTGTCCAAGCTTCTTCCTGTTGCTGAAATAGTATCCTTTGTTCTTCTTCGCTCCCAACAAATTTTTTAATTTCAACTTCAGGAGTGGCGCAGGCGGCCAACTTTGCCCAAGCTTCTTCTTGTTGCTAAAATCACATAATTTGTTCTTCTTCGCTTACGACAATATCTACAACCTCATCTGCAGGAATGGCGAGCGAGGCGAACCTTGCTCAAGTTTCTTCATGTTGTTGCAATCGCATCCATTGTTCCACAGCTTCCACAACATCTTCCGCTGCTGCACGTCCCAAATCTTTGGCCTCTTCATCTTGTTTTAGCATGGCTAGCCTATAATCTTCCCATGAGAGCTCACTGAAAAGTTTCAATGCTAACGCCTCATTAAGCACGTGGGCCATAAAATATGTCTCTTCTGCGGGTGCTTTGCTGACAGCGCTTCCTTGGGTTATTTCCTCAGTTCTGCATGTTGGTTTCTGAGGTGAGGAAATGATTAAATTTTCTCTTGTAATGACCCGACCCGAAAGGGTTCTAAAATAGGCCGTTACCTCAATGCATGCATACAAATCTACAGAAAATTCGCAAGATGGTGTTCAGATTCTAGGTAAAAACTAAAACATAAAACATCCATTTAAAAATCAACATCAATTCTTGGAACCTGTCCCTGTTTCCAAGCACCTGTTCCAAGACAAATACATTTCCAAAACTTACTCTGATCAGAGATTTATTAAAACATACAAACTTTACAATAGTTACAACAATGCTAGAATCCGGAAATACATTCAGAAAAATACCCTAGGACTCCGTGCCCAACTACATGCATTCAGAGAACATTTAAATCATAAACATAAAACTCAGAGTTGAACAACGGGTTTCCATGATCACAGCTCCTCCTCCAGCCATCTTGTCTCGCACCATGGTTACCTGTGGAAAACCACATAATAAGGGTGAGTAACGAATTACTCAGTAAGAATCCCCAACCGGGGTACAATACGATACACATGGTCATCTAGCAGAAAGGTATGCAAGCTATGAATATAAACACAGAATAGAGCACATAGCTTAGCCCACACTTGGGCCTCGGATGCCAACTCGGGGTCTTAGTCCGAAATAACTCACCACACAATACGCCCTATCGAGAAACAAGTCTCGGCCTCGGCTGCATCTCGCGTCGACGAAAGGTGCACCTCAAAGATCCCGAGGAGCTCTCGGTCGGCGCTATAATGAGTCGTGCGCGCTAAGCTGCGTGCTCTGCGGACTATGGGGTGCCGGGTCTAGTGGCAAGCTGCCCATGTCCATCCACCACGCCTAACTAAATCTCGGATCGGTGTCAGCGACATAGGGGTGTGAGACTGACACGCGAACTATGTCGGCTGAACCACCGCACTGAGAGGCTAAGGCACGGGTCGTGGTAGGCTTACACCATGAAACCGTCCTTGCCCTATCAGGTGGCAACTCAAGGGCAACCGCCGAAACACGCTGAGGACGCGTCGGCTGTTCGGGACAAGGCAATGCCAAGTCATCATCCCGACCGTTGGGGCATTTAACAGTCTACCACCCTCACCCAAGATTGCGGGGCCGCCGTTAGGGTTAGCTAGTCCCTAACGGGATCGGGGACGGAGCTCCATCTCGTACGTCCCTGTCGGGGATGCAAGGTTCGTTATGCACCCTACCGATGATGCTATCTACCCGAATTCTAACTTTGTCATAGAAATCAAAAAACAATCCATCAATCCAATACGTGCTCAATAAGAATACAACGAACCTAGCATGATACTACGAAGCAAGAATGAATCACGAGCATGCGAGAAGGAACAACCTAGCATGGACTAACATGAGAAACAATATAGGAAATCATGCGATCGAAATTCGAATAGAGCACATATCATTAAACATGTCAATAAACACAAACAAGCATACAATCAAGAATCACATAATATATCGCAGGGCCCACACAACTCCGATAAGAAATCCTTACCTGGTCGGAAGGCAACAACACACAACAAACCTAACTGCGATCAAACCCGAGCAACCTATAGCGAGCCAAACAAACACATCAATAATCACACAATAGGCCTAAATAATAATAAAATAAACAGGGCTCAGCTCGGGAGCAACTCACGAGGAGCGGCTGACACGCGAATGAGCCATTTGCAGACGGCGACTAAAAAGTAAAGGTCGGGCTGGCGCTACTGGGCGCAGAGTCAAGCGCCGCGCGATAGCTCGAAGCGGCACTGGGCAACGCACGGACGGGCGCACGAGTGACACGACGCGACGGCTGGCACAGGGATGGAGCGCGGGCTCAAGCTCGACGAGCTACAGGGACGAGGGCGCGCGACACGGACGCGACGCGAGACGACACAGGCGAGGCGGCGGCGACGCTTAGCGGTAGGCGACAACGACACTGCGCGATGGCGTGGGCTGGCGACTGGTCAGGCGACGGCGCGACTGGCGGCGAGGGCTCGGTGGCGAGGCTCAGCTGGGTGCTGCTCAGGCTAGGGGTCGCTTCGGGCTAGGTGGGGGGCTCGGGAGAGAGAGAGAGAGAGAGAGAGAGAGAGAGAGAGAGAGAGAGAGAGAGAGAGAGAGAGAGAGAAATGGGAATTTTGAAAAGAAAAGGAAAAATAAAAGAAAAAAATGGGAATTTAGAAAATAAAAGGGAAAATGGTAAAATAAAAGGAAAATGGGGATTTTATCCCTGTTTTTTCCATCCTTATCCACTTTTAAAACCTTAAAATCCCATTTCCCGGCTTCCTCGTTCGAGACCCAACCGAAGCAACCTTTTCCAATAAATAAAACTCACTTAAATCCAACTCCCAAATCACCAATAAGGGCTCGGGCTCGAATCCCAAAGGAAGCACACAACCAACCATCACTTTGCCAAAGCTCAAACCACAACCGAGCATCCAACCGACTAGCCCAAACACCACGGGACTCGCAGCCAACAACAAACAAGCCTCCACAAAGGCAGGAGCGACCTCGAAGCCCTGAAAACCACAAATCCTGCCCGGAGAGCCAAAAGACCAAAATACCCCCAAGGGTCAAAACCGCTCTAAGACCCAACCAAACAACCAAATCTTGACCCGAAGGCACCTCAAAACCTGGAATAGGAAACTGGGCTGTTACATCTCTCAACCATTTTTTTCGGTCTAGCTATATTTCTTCTTCTCGTGTTGTGTCCTTTCGAGATTGCTCATGATTATACATTGAATATGCAAGTTCATCACACCTAGATTTCTCTGTATGCTTCATAATGCTGCGATCCCCTTGTAGACTGTTTTGTCTTGAAATTTATTGTTGTAATCTCCCCCAATATGCGTCTAATCCTCCCAGTTAAGATGTGTGATGTTGAAATCTGTGCATAATTCCTCCACATAGCTTGAATGCTGATAGAGTTGTGTTTGCGGTGGTTGTATGTTGTTGATCCAATTCTGATTTTCAAAGTTATTATATGCCATATGTTGTGATTGTTGCTTGTGGTAATTTATTGGAACTATTTTCCCTATTGGTTGATATGTGCCTTGAATCTCGATTCCCCTGAAATACAAGTTCAACCTTTTATTAACAAAAACTACTCTCGTTCTAATAATATCAATTTTAAATAATCAATCCTCAGCAACGGCCCCAAAAACTTAACTATGCAGATTCGGGTGCTAATATAATCGTACAGTAATTAAATTAGAGAAACTTAAAGCTAAACTGCAGCAAGTAATCAGTATATATTTTATTGATCCCGCAGAGATTGATATCTAGAAGTAATATTGTTAAAACGAGAGTTATGCTAAAAAGTAAATAAATGGGTTGTAAAAGTATGTTTGTTGGATTTTGAATGCTAAAATAAAATATGCAAATGCTTGATAGAAATAAATATGAATGCAATGAGTAAAGATAAATAGATAGTTATAAAAGAAGTTAAGAATGCTTAAACTTAATATGAATGCTTAAATATGAATGCTTAATTTGAATGCTTAAATAAAATATGCAAATGTTTGTTGGATTTCTCACTTCCCTCAACTAAGACGTGCTTCCGCACTTAATGATTTATAGAATGGCAGCTTCCACCGGGATCTCCATAGTAAAATGTGGCAACGCAATAAATAGTGAGGTTATTCCTAACTCCCTAAATGATGCAAAGACTTGCAATCAACATACAGTAGCATACTGGATCTCCATATGGTTCCTCTTTCTGACTCACCACAAGTCATATACGTGGGTAGCTAAGCGACACATACATACCTACATACACACACACACGCACACACACACACACACACATATATATATATATATAGTGATCGTGATAGATAGTGATTGATCTTGATTCTCTATTTTTTATACTTTTTACTTATTACTTAATGTAAAAAAATTGAATGTAAAAAAATGCAGGGCAACTAAAGAAAGACTCAGTCTTATTATTCCTACATATTACTAAGACTCCTTTGATACTTCCAAGAGTTTCTCTGCCTCTTTTATTTTTATTTAGTTGTGCTTCATTTTTTCGATTATACTAGAAATCATATAATAACTTGTTATAATTCGATTTTTTTATTATTTCATCAATGGTGTTGTGTCCGAATCTCTTTTTGACTATGCGCTAATGATTCCACTATTATTAATGAATAATAATTATTAGTGAGCAATAATGGAATAATTCTCTTATATTGATAGAGATAAGGGACATAATTCAAGTGGATATGGTAAGTCTCGCTTGAGGGTCTTATATATATATATATATATATGCCTTCCTTGATCGCTGAAAAGTATGTCTGCTGCCTTGATTTTGCAGCATTTAACTATGCCATCAAAACAACCAGTTAGAACGTTCATGTGTTCGCTACATTTACATAGCATCCTATGTCTTGCCCAAAACACCGTGGGGCTAATTGTTTCGCATTTGTTATTGCATAGTAGCGAATACACATGTTTGCATTCTAACATGTACAACTTTCTGCATCAATTCCTACACTATTTAGTCCAATAACTCTCAAATACTTGAGAGTTATCACACCCCCAAACTTAGATTATTACGCGTCTCGAGTAATAAATTCTTCACATAATTTTAATTCTACTGCCTCATCATCCCCACAACAACAAATGTCATTCCTTATAACTGAAATCATAACATACAAAACAAACTGTTAAATAAAATTCCAGAGTTTATCTACTCTCGTACTCTGCTCATGCTATTATCATTGCAGCAATCACGAAACTCTATTGAGAAAGTATGGCCTAAATCGATCCCATGTAAAGAATTAGACTTGGTGCCCTTTTCCTAGTTCTGTAACCCTTTTGCTAGTGTGATTTTACCAATTTAGTGCCCAACTTCTTCTACTTTCTTTACTGAATAGCTCTCTTTTTCCAAAGCGAATACTCTCCTTTTACAGTTCATGGAATTTCGATCCCTTATATTCCTACTGTTAATTGCTCAATTTTTCATCGAATATTGAGATAATGATAGGTACGCAATGTTAAAGCAGGCAACGATGGACTTGTTCCTTGAACATGAGTTGATTATTTTGCTAAGGAAGGGAGAAATTCCAGACGTGGGCTACTAACCCTTTGATTCCCTTCGCCCATCATAATTGCTCGAACTTGTTCTGTGTTCGGTACTTTTTTTTTAGTTGCAAGCCATTCATTTGTCGTGTTCGCTGCATAGAATCCTCACCTCCAAACTTGAGACTTTCATTATACCAATGAAACACAGATCCCTTACCTTTCAAGGTTTCAAAGAAAGCAAGATTGGTTTTCGAACTTAGAGTAATGGTACAAATCCCCGAGCCAGGTCACCAAGTTGAAAGATTATGGAATTCGAAAATGAACATCTTGCTAATAGTGCCCCAAGATCGAACAATGTATCACCGCACAGAGTTGCAAAGTATTAAAACATGTCACTTCATAGTGGTATGAGTTCCCACTGATAGGAATGACACTTTTTTCACGAGGATGTAGGTTAATAAATAAGTATTGATTTGCCTAAAGATTTAGCATTGACATTTGCAAAACAAGTACAGGTATGATAATTTGAACTACATGATAATTGAGTTTACATATGCGAGGCAGACATACATACGCGAAAAAAAATAAGATGGGAATTTGTATTAAAATGCAAGTGAAACAGAAACAGAAATTCAACAGTCATGAAGTTGGCAACAAATTGAAATAAATAGCGAAGTAAATTGAAAGTACAATTTTATTTTTCACTCGCTTTCATCTTCCTTTAATGTATTACGATTTAATATCCAATTTGGAAAGGTAGGAAGTTGAGGGCCCTCGTTGATAAGATCAAAGAATCTTTGGATCGCCTTGTCGCGAATTGAAAAGTACTTGTAGAAAGAAATTTGTCGGGCCTTCGCGTCTTGTTGTTCTGCCAAAATGGATCTTTAAATTTGCAGCATTTCATCGAGGTTCGGGGGGACTTCTTTGTTGCTGGTTGTTTTTTGCTTGCAAGTGTTTGGCAAGCAATTGATTTAACTTGGGGAAGGATTTCTTTTCGGCGAGGAAACTTCTAGTTACTTGATCTTCTCTTTGCTCCTTGGTGGGCACAAAGCGCCGAAATTGAATGTGGAAAGAATTTTGCTTCACATTGATCGAATAGATGAGCAATTCTCGGTCTTGAGTCAGCATGGAGTCATGTGTGGTGGGCATCGAACTGGACTTATTGAAGGTCGCCAAGAATTTTGCTTCCGCGTTAAGATCGTTTGCCAAAAATTTGACAGATTTTAACCCAACATCCCACTTGCCTCCTTTGCATCCTATTGCTGTTATGAAATCGTCTAAATCTTCTTGAGTACAAGTCTGATTAGCATGTCGTAGTCGGATTCTTCATCGAGCAAGCCAAATAACTTATTCCATGCCACTGAACTTCAATCAATTTTCTTGCCTTGTAAGAATGAAGCTCGTGTTTCGCGATTGATGATGCCAACGAAAAAATCTATCGTCCATTCGATTCTAACCTCTTTCGAAGGAACAGAGAATTACTCCCAACTTCGCTGCTCAATTTCATATTTAATTGCTGGTGGGTACTTGTAGAAATTCTCCTCAAGTACTTGTTTTGCCAACACAGGTTTTTCTTGGATCTGGATGATGCTTGCTTCAATGTTATTGCGATTGTCGGCTAACAGTTGCACATCTTCATGTGTGAGTGGCTGCCTATGTCTTCTGGCCTTAGTTTTTTTCTGTTGTAAAGGTTGAACAGTCGCTTGAGCCATACCTTTTTTCTTGGTCTGGGTTGTAGTTGTTTGTTCCATTTCTTTTGTTGTTTCATAAGCGACCACATGCTCCAAATCCTCAGCATCATGCGTGTCTAGGTGCATCCAATCTTTGTTCCTTCGCACTATATCAATTCCTTCATCCAACATTGCATCCAGATCCTGCTCTGATTAATTTATTCCTTTGCTTCATGCAATCTCATATGGCTTTGAAAATATGTTGCCTTGGGTTGCCTCTAGAGTGTTGGCGACAAACTCTTCACCAGATAAATTTTTTCCAACTAACGAATCACTAAGGGAGTTGGTGGGCATATTCTCCTCTATAGCCAGTGGCTCTTCTGAAAGTTCAAATTGAGCAGTGGTTGGTTGTGGAGTTCAGATTCATGGCTCCCCTCCCTCTGCGCTGAGAGTTAGCATTGCTAACAAACCCTCTGAGTTGTCCATCATTCTATCTTGTTGCGATGGGGTAATTCTCTAGTCGAACTCAACCGCTTAACATTCGCTTCCGCGATGTCCTTGGTTGTATCCACTTGCAATTCATCACTCGCTATTGCTTCTTCCTCAAAACTGGGAACTGCGACTACTCTGTCCTTTGATTTCAATCTCAATAGTTTCCTTCGCTTGTTGCAATCATATTGGGACATGATTTTTTCTTTGCGCTTGAGTTTTGCTTCTAAAGCATGAACCATTTCTGCCAACTCTTCGTAAGTTGGCTGAATCATTTGGGTTGCTATTCTCTCACCGATAGTTGCTTCGGTTTCTTCCCTCACTTGTTCCACGCGAGTCTTAGGTTCCTTCTTCTTTATCTTGATCTTCTTAGGTCTTGACCCACTAGCTTCGTTCGCTGATTGCTTCGTCGGAGCAACCACGTTTGGGTTAGTAGACTTTGGGATGAAAGTTTTCGTTGGGAGATTCGATATGATGGTGTTGAATACTTTGAAGTTGACTAGGTCGAAAGTGAGAGATGAAAATTCGGAATGAGAATTCGATTGAGTAAAAGTGTTGATGGAAATGAAGTGGGACTTTTATAGGACATGAATGTCGTTTCACATTCCAGAAGTCGAACCGCCACAGCGAATTACCAATGACGTGTCATGAGATGTGCAACTGAGGTCATTACTTCCCTAAGATGTTCTATTCGCGCTCGCTATACTAAGAAATGCGAAAATAAATAAATTGCATGAGTACATAAAATTCAAGAAAATAACAACTATATATACATAACCTATTAACCTTACTGCAAGAGAAAATAAGCCAATTAGTCATTTACGTACCGTTCGCTTGCATCCACCCTTCATCAAGTATCAATAAGGTGGGAGAATTTTGCAGCGCGGGATTCCTCGCCATAATAATGCTTGATTCTATGTCTGTTCGCTGTAAATTCTAAGTTATTAGACTCGTTTCTCACTAAGACAGCTCCATTTTGATGTACCTGGATGACTACAAACGGCCCAGACCATTTAGATTTTAATTTCCCTTAAAAAAAATTAGCTTGGAATTGAATAATAATACCTTCTTCCCTGTAGGAATTGTTTTGGATTGATTTGCTTATCGTGCTAACGTTTAGTTTTTTCCTTGTACGATTTGACATTTTCATAAGAGAACTGCCTTAATTCTTCAAGTTCTAAAAGTTGGAGTTTTCTAGTTTGCCCGATTCCTACTATAACAGCCTAGAAATTCTATTCCGGTTTCTCAGTATTATTCGGTTTCTAGTTCCAGGGCAAGAGTGGTTTTTTTAGAGGTTTGGAGGCTTTCCGGTTAAAAGAGAAAAATAAGAAATAAATGTGTTGATGCTAGGATTCGAACCATGGTGGTTTGGAAGTTGGATTTGAGCCAAATGTAGAGAAAATAAAATGGTTTTTAAAAGTTCTCTTTGTGGGATTTGAAGGTGGGATTTTTTTAGGCATTTATCTTTTTAAAAATAGGGAAAAATGCATTAAGGCTTCATCTCTTTCTCCTCTTCCTCCTCTTGGCCGACCCACACTCTCCCCATTTCTTCTCCTTGGCCTAATCCTTCAAGCTCCATAGCTCTCCATTGATCTTTGCTCCATAGCTCATCTCCTTCATTCTTGCTCCAAGGTAAGTCTTTGCAAGCTATTCTCTCTTCTTCTTCTCCTTGCCATGGCCAAGACCAAGCTCTAACCAAGAGGAACTTTTCATCTCTTCTCTATTGAAGATCCTAGAGCTCCTTGCATTAGGAAGTGTAGATCTTGCTTGCTCTTCCTCTTGTTGTGAGATCCGAAACTCCTGTTCTTCTATCCTCCATTGCCGAGAGCTCCAAGGTAAGCTTGATGGTGTTTATGCTTTTTTTAGTTGATTGGTTGTGTGGATCTAACATGGTTCTTCTTCCTTATGCAAACCCAAGCCCTAGCCAATTCTCCTTTGCTTGTGCATCCATCTTGGTCGAGACCACCTTGCTCTTTGGAGTCCTTGTCGAATCATCTAGGTGAGCTTGTTGTGCTTGTGGTGTTGCTTTGTTTGTGTTTGGTTGGGCCGAGAGCTTGGTAGCACATTGTTGTTGTTCTTCCTTTGGCCGAGAGCTCCATATGGGTTGGGTGTGTGTGTTGCTTGCTTTCTAGCTGAGATCTAACTTTCTTGTTGTTGTTGTGGTGATGCCTTAGCCAAGATTTCGAGGTTAAAGTGTTATAGCCGAGCTCCTTGTGCTTCCTTACTTCTTGGGCGAGAACACTAGGTGCAAGTAGGGGTAGTCTCTTGATTTCCCTTTCTTCTAGTTTTAGTGCTTAGTTAAGTGTTTAGCTAGATAGGTTTAATTTGTATGTTGTATGCTTTTAGGTTGTGAGACACTGCAGCTCAAGGAGCACTTTACTGTTTTTCTTTTCGCTTGTTTCAAGTAAGGATCTCTTACCAGGGTTGTGTGGACTCTGTGATATATCTTGATTGCATTCTGTTCATATGTTTATGTTATGAGCATGTTAGTGGATAGGACTGTTTCATTTTTTAACTCTGCTAGCATGTTTGCCCCTGTTTCTACATGTTAGTGTCATGCTAGGTTTATCCTTCCAGCATGTTCTGATATTCCTGTTTAAATTCGTAGTATCATGCTAGGTTGTACTTGTATACTTGTTGAGCATGATTGAACTACTAGTTATTGTCTACTCTGTGATATTAGATAGTTAGTTAGAATTGTCTTCATCCAGAGGCTGAGAGGGGACATAACGTACTTTATCCCCACAGGTCGGGATCAGTGAGTAGCATAACATACTTTGCTTCCACCCCCGGTAGTCTATGCGGATTAGCTCTCGCATCGGTATAAGCCTAGTCTGTAGCCTGCTAGAGCAGAACCCGTCACGGGTGCATGCCTGCCCGGAGACAGTTCTTAGCTTCAGGTCGGTGGTACAGGCTGCTACAGCTGAGTGTCAAGGGCTTCGCACTACTGTAGATCAGTGACACCATTTCTGTCTTGTATTAGAGCCTAACTTTGGGTACTCTCCCGTTGTCTTAGGAACAGCTTGGTCAAGGGTAAGAGGCCTTCGAGAACACCTATTCGAGATCAGCTTTTGAGTTGGTCATTTGGTCGAGGGAGAAAGACCCTCAAGGGTGTCTGACATCTATTAGAGATCAGCTTTTGAGTTGATCAATTGGCCGAGGGAGAAAGACCCTCGAGGATGTCATTCGGGATTGGTTTGGAGAGCCAATCATTAGGCCGAAAGAAGGAAACTTTTGAGGCTCTCAGACTTGTTTTGTTAGCTCATTGAGCAAAGTTCTGTGTTGGTAACTGTTTGCATGTATACTAGGATGTCAGGGGATTGATGTATCCATTAGTAGAAATTCCCCTATAGATGGCGGGCTAAAAAGGAGAGGTTTAAAAAACACGGATGAAAGATGGCGGGCGAAATTGGGCCCGCCTCCTTTCTTTTTTGGTGGCGGGCCCAAGCCCGCCTTTAAAAGTTTTTGGTGGCGGGGTTGCCCGCCCGCCACCTTTTCTGTTTGGAGGTGGGCCTGGGCCTTTTGGGCCCGCCTCTTTTAGCTTTTGGTGGCCGGCCCAAGCCTGCCTCAGAAGGGCTTTGGTGGCGGGCATGGGCCGTCCGCCACCTTTTTCTTTTCCACTTTTTTCTTTTCCTTTCTTTCCTTTTCTCTCCCTACCCGAGCCATTTTTTCCCTTTTCTCTCTTCTCTTCTCTTCAACCAAACCCTACCCTCACGCCGCCGCCGCCACTTTTTCGGTCATTTCTCGGCCATTTTCCGACCATCAACGCCTCCAGCGCCGCCACTTGGTTTCCCTTTCTCAAATTTGTGTATTTCCTTCCCAAAAACTAGGTAATTTCTAGACCATTTTCATTTTCTAAAGAAAAAGAGTTTTTTTTTTAAGGAAATTTTTCGTGGATGCATTTTTGTAATCTTTCCATATATGTTTCAAATTTGTTCATTTGTGCTTCAAATCTCATATATGTCTCAAATTTGTGATAATGTGCTTCAAATCTCATCTATGTCTCAAGATGTGCTTTAAATTTGTTTGTTTCATATTTGGACATTTTTTTATATAATTTAAGAAACTTTTGTTTCCAAAGTTAGTTTAAGAAACTTGAATTTTTTATATACTTAAGAAACTTTTGTTTCCAAAGTTAGTTTAAGAAACTTAAATTTTCATTGTGCCTTTTGTATTAGATTAGTTTTGTATTATTAATGCATTATGAAAAATCTTTCCATGCATGTGTTGGGTGTTGAGATATTTATAAACAATGCAATATACGAGTGAGATGTGTGACTCAACTTTACCTTTTTGGAAAAATTTTGTAGGTTAAGTTTCTCTAATTGACTAGAATTACTAAAATGGCTATGCATAAGTCGTGGATGTTTAAGGATCGAATGTCACCAGAATACGGATTGGGTGTTGAGATATTTATAAACAATGACATACGATATTCGAAAGGATTGAATGTCGTTTGTTGTCCATGTTTGAAATGTGTGAATGCCAAGTACCAAAATGTGAATGTAATAAGAGGCCATTTATTTTGTAATGGTATCGATCAAAGTTATAACACGTGGATTTGGCATGGAGAATCAGTTTCAAGAAAAAGAAATAGTGAAAGTGTCCCAATAGATCAAGTTGTAGATGAGAATGTGGATGACCCGGATGACCCAATAGGGATGTTTGAGGCTGCACAAAATTATTTTAACGACAAATCCCCTTTATTTGAGGAAGCATTAGAGGATGCCAAGAAACCATTGTACCCAAATTGTAAAGATTTTACCAAGATATCAACACTGATTAAGCTTTATAATTTGAAAGCAAAGTATGGGTGGAGCGATAAAAGTTTCTCAGAGCTGTTAGAATTATTGAGTATGTTGTTGCCTAGTCCTAATGAAATTATGATATCCGCCTATTATGCTAAAAAGATTTTAAGTACCTTAGGGATGAAGTATGAAAAGATCCACGCATACATCAATGATTGTTGTTTGTATCGAAAAGAACTTGTCGATGCAGAACTGTGTCCCACTTGTTGAATATCGAGATGGAAGGTTAAGAAGAATAAGAAAGGAGTGAAAAATATTCCAGCAAAAGTCATGTGGTATTTCTCTCCTATTCCAAGATTTCAACGAATGTTTCGAAGTAAAGAAACTGCGAGATTGTTGACGTGGCATGCTATGGACCGGCAGCGAGATGGGTGCATACGACATCCAGCCGACACAATTTCATGGAAAGAAATAGATGAAAGGTGGTCTGATTTTAGTGGAGAAATGAGAAACCTTCGCCTAGCCCTATCAACAGATGGAGTCAATCCACATGGTGACCAAAGTACTAGATATAGCTGTTGGCCAATTATGTTGGTTACTTACAATCTACCCCCATGGTTGTGCATGAAGCGTAAATTCTTAATGTTAAATTCATTAATCGCAGGACCCAAACAACCTGGAAATGACATAGATGTTTATTTAGCTCCGTTAGTCGACGATCTGAAGATGTTATGGAACACGGGCATTCAATGTTTTGATGCCCATCGGCAAGAACACTTCACGCTCAAAGTTATTTTGTTGTGAACCATTAATGATTTTCCAGCATATGGTAACCTGTGTGGGTGTACTACAAAAGGTTATAAAGCATGTCCTATTTGTGGAGACAAAACATCATCAATTTATTTACCTAGCGGAAAAAAGAATGTGTATCTCGGACATCGAAAATATTTACCAATCGAGCACTCATTTAGAAGACAGAAAAAAGCATTTAATGGAGAACAAGAATATGAAATACCCCCTGAACCTCTAAGTGGTGAAGAGATTCTTGCACAATTGAATAGTCTTCAATTTACGTATGGCAAAGGACAATAACCTACAGAATCTTATTGGAAGAAGAAATCGATCTTTTTCGAATTGGAGTATTGGAAGCATTTTCACGTGCGACATTGTTTAGATGTCATGCACATTGAGAAAAACGTTTGTTCAAATATTATCGGAACTATACTTAATATTCCTGGAAAAAAAAGATGGAATAAAAACTCGCGAAGACTTGGCTAAATTAATACCTGAGTTAGCCTCAATTAAGAATGGAGATAAAAAGACATTCCTGCCTCCAGCATGTTACACACTATCGAGAAAAGAAAAGATGAGTGTGTGTAAAAGCTTATCTGAACTTAAAGTGCCTGAAGGTTATTCATCCAACATAAATAAATTAGTTTCGCTTACTGATTTGAAACTTTACGGGCTTAAATCGCATGACCATCACGTTTTGATGCAACAATTGCTACCTGTAGCAATTCAGGGTGTTTTGCCTAAACACGTTAGATATGCGATCATTCGACTATGTTTCTTTTTCAAAGCTATATGTAGTAAGTCGATCGATTCATCTAAGTTGAAGGGATTGCAGGATGATGTAGTGATCATTTTATGCCTATTAGAAAAGTACTCTCCACCAGCATTTTTCACAATCATGGTTCACCTTGTGGTGCATCTTGTAAGAGAGATTGAATTTTGTGGACCAGTTTATTTGAGGTGGATGTATCCATTTGAAAGGTATATGAAAGTTTTGAAAGGTTATGTTCGAAATAGAAATCGTTCAGAGGGATGCATTGAAGAAAATTATATATTGGAAGAGTCGATAGAGTTTTGTTCTGAATTCTTACAAGGAGTTGAATCAGTAGGGTTGCGAACATCGAACAAAATGATAGATTCAAATATCGATCAACCATTATCTGCCTCCAATTATAAAACACCAACTAAAGATATGATTGATCAACATATGTATATACTTCATAATGTAGATGAAGTGTTTCCATATATAGATCAACACATGGAAATGTTGTCTAAAGTGAATCCTACTAAGTCTAAAAATAAAAAATGGCTTCAAGATGAACATAATAGTACCTTTAGCAGTTGGTTGCGTGAACGTGTTGGGTTGGCTATAGGAGTTCAAATACATTCTATATCATCTACATTAAGGTAGATATCACATGGACCTCGTTCAGAAGTTACCACTTATGAAAGTTATATGGTTAATGGTATTCAATATCATACAAAAAAACGCGATGATCTTAGAAGTGTGCAAAACAGTGGAGTTATGATAACAACTCAAACTATGCAAATTTCTAGTTCGAAAGACAAAAATCCAATCATGTCAGACATGACCTTTTATGGCATGGTACAAGAAATTTGGGAGCTTGATTACAATAGTTTTCAAGTCGTCTTATTCAAATGTGATTGGGTTGAAAACAATGGTGGAATTAAAGTAGACAACATGGGATTTACGACCATAGACCTTAATCGCATTGGACATAAATCCGACTCCTTCATTTTAGCCACTCAAGCCAAACAAGTATTCTACATAAAATATCCAATTAACCCTCGTTGGTCAGTGGTGCTAATGCCTTCACAGAGAATAGTTGTAGAACACGGTCATGATGAAGTTGATATTGGCCAAGATTGTGGGTATGGAATCATAGAATCCCTACCTAATATTGTTGATGATGACTCAGACACCTATATTAGAACTGATTGTGATGGTATATGGATTAATAAATAGGTTTGTGCTATTATTTTTGTGATTATTTAACTCATATTCTGTATACAATCTTTTCTATTTGTAATTAACATAAATTCTTTCTTATGCAAGTTTACATTATGTCTCAGTCGGATAGCGATCATGCCGATGATGTTCCCAATGCCAGACGAACTTCTCGAAACCAAAATACCAGAGGAGTTACAGTATTACGCGAGCTTGCTCAAGACCGGATGGCAGGAGAGCGTTGCACTGTACAATACAACTCAATGGGCCAAGATATCGGTGAGTCTTCAACCAAGTTGCGTAGTTATATTGGTATGTGTGTTAGGGCCCAAATACCTATCACATACGAAGATTGGTATGTTGTTCCTGATGCACTAAAAGAGTTGATCTGGGATTCTATAGAGGTAACTACATATCATCTAAATTTCATTATGTATTTCAATACTAAAATTATTAATCTAACTTATTCTATTGTTAGCAGATGACGTTTCAAGTTGATCTTATGTCCAAACACAATGTCATGATGTGTATGTCGACGGCGTTCCGAACGTTTAGATAAAATCTAAACAAGAAGTACGTCCAACCATTTCTAGACCAACCCGAGAGATTAAGAACACCACCTGTTAAATACACTGCAATCACACAAAAGCAATGGGATCAGTTTGTAGACATTAGATTGTCAGAAAACTTCAAGGTAACTATTTTTTTTATGAGTGTAATGTCTATAACCTTCAATATATTCATATAATTATATGTTATACAGAAAGAAAGTGACGAGAAAAAAGCATTGCAAGCTAAACAAAAGTATCATCATCGTACGGCTCGAAAGGGATATGCTCAACTCGGTCATGAACTAGTAAGAAACTATCTACCCTAAGAATTTATGTTTCTTATCATGTATTTTCTACTTTACAAAATCTCATGTGCTGTTAATTTTAATTGTAGCATATAGATATCAAAAGTAATCCCTCACGCCGTGATGAATTATGGAAAGCAGCTCGAAAGGGAAAGAATAAAGAGTACGTTGACGAAGACACAATTGAAACGGTCGAAAAAATTGTAAGTTGTTGTTTCATTTCTTTTGTATATTGTTTGGGTTCAACTCTTTGAATGTGAATCTAAAATATTTTTTCAACAGGATAACTTAGAACGTACAAATGAAGGTGTAAGAACCCGACCCAAAACATACGGTCCTAAACCTGGGTTCTCACTCAGCATGCAAGTTAAATATGATAACAAGCGGTTTAGTGCTCATATTTAAAAACTTTTCAAAACATATGAGAGGGGGAACCCTTAAAACATAACCAACAATTTTCATTTAAGCAAACCAACAATATAAAACAAGTCTGGCCAGTGTTTATAAAAACATACAATATAATTTAAACAACCTTTTAAACAATGTTCCCCTAGGACTCCTGTCCATCTACATGCTGGATAAACAATACAATAATAAATGACAGAGTGTCGGCAGCTCCCATGATCAATCAGCTCCCTCCGCTAGCCATCCCGATCTTTGTCCCAAGTTACACCGAAGATAAATAAGGGTGAGTAAAAACATACTCAGTAAGAATCCACAACCGGGGTACAATACGATACATCAGTCATCTAGCACCTCAACATGCAAGCAAACAGCTATCAACACAGATCATAGCTCAACGAGCTCATAATGCAAGATCTGGAGTCATCGGAAGTCTCCTACTTTCGGCCTAATGATTGGTTATCCTAACCAATCCCGGGACATCACCGAGGTCTCTTTCACTCGGGGTATTGATCAGCTCAAAAACTGATCCCAAGGATGTCCTCAAGGGCCTCTTTACCCTTGCTACTAATCTGGACTTATGGGAGAGTACCCGAAGTCTGGCTCTAAACTGGAAGGAATGATGTACTCACGACATTAACCCGGGGGAGCTCTCCGAACCGGCAACTAACGCGTGTGCGCGCACACCGCATGCTCCTGCAACCGGCGTAAATGTGGGGGCCTAAGGACAAACTACACGCGTGTATGCATGCCTAAGACTTCGGAGCGGTGTCACGATCACGATGGCGCGAGGCCCTCGGCGCTCATCTGTGCACCCTGAACCACCGACTGCTAAGAACCGCCAAGGTAGGCTTACATCGTTGGCGGGGGTTCCGCTCTAGCGAGCTACAAACTAGGCTTATGCCGATGTGGGTAGCTAAATCCACATCGGCGGCCTGGAATTAATGTACGTTATGCTGCGTGCACTTTACTCCCGACCAGTGGGGACAAAGTACGTTATGTCCGCTCTCAGCCTCTAGATGATGACAAACCCTACAACTTTATCTAAGAGTACAGAGTAAAATGATTCCTGGCTAGCAAACAATAACCGACATCAAACACGCTTACCTAGCATGATACTACGAACTTAAAGCAGGAATCATAAGCATGCTGGAAGAACAAACCTAGCGTGGCACTAACATGTAAAATCAGGCAAACATGCTAGCAAGAGATCAATCAAAGCTGCCCTATCACTATCATGCTCATAACAGTAAACAAGCATACAAGGCACAATCATGATATATCGCAGGGTCCACACAACCACGGTAAGAAATCCTTACCTGGAACAAGCAGAAATAATTAACACAAATCATCAAGCAACCCTCGAGCCTCTAAGCGAACCCAAACAGCCTAAACATTCAAATAAAACACCCCAATTAAATCAATAATCAGCAGCCAACAAATCAGGGCCCAACGAAGAAAAGACTCGGGAAATACCATCTGAGAAGCCACATGGCTCGGGCCAACCAACACACAACAGGCAGTGTGTCGCCGGCAGGTTAGCTGGTAGGCGCTGGGCTGGGCGTGGCGCTGGGCGCAGTGCACAGCGCTACTGGGCGCCGAGGCTGCGTCTTGAGCGAGTTGGGGCTAGACATGCGGCGCGGCTCGGCACAGGGGATGGAGCGCGGGCGCGAGCTCAGAGAGCTACAGGGACGCGCGCGGGGCGACGAGACGCGACGGCCTCAGGGACGCTCGGGCTCGGCACGGCGAGCTACATGGGCGTGCGACTCGGTGCTGCTCGGCACAGTGCAAGGCGACACGGATCTGGCGCGGGGACGGCCTGGGCGAGGCTGGGCGACGCGGCTCGCGATCTGGGAACCGTGCCGGCCGGCTGGGGCTCGGCCGCTTTGGGCTTAGGCGGTGGCCGGGCGGGGTTAGGCGAGCTGGGCTCGCTCTGGGCCGGGGTGAGGGCTCGGGTTGGGTGAGAGGAAGAGAGAGAGAAAAGGGAAAAATGGGGAAAAAATGGGGATTTTTTCTTATTTATTTATTTTATCTTTATTTTCCATCCTTATTCAAAATAAATAAGCCTTAAAAATCCCTAAATCCCATTTCCCGGCTTCCTCCTTCGAGACCCGGCTGAAGCACACCTTTTCCAATGAATAAATCTCACTTAAATCAACCTCCCAAATCAATACTAAGGGCACGGGCTCGAATCCCAATGGAAGCACTCAACCAACCATCACTTTGCAAAAACCCAAATCACAACCAAACTTCCAAACGAATAGCCCAAACATCTCGGGACTCGCAACCACCAACAAACAAGCCTCGACGAAGGCAGGAGCTGCCTTGGGATCCTGAAAATCCACAAATTCTGCCTGGGGAGCCAAAAGACCAAAATACCCCTAAGGGTCAAAATAGCTCTAACGGCCCAACCGACCCACTGAATCTGAACCAGAAGCACCTCGAAAACCGGAATAGAAAACTGGGCCGTTACAGAAGGTCAAGATATTTTGGCTGAAGCATTGGGAACGCCGGAACATCGTGGGCGTGTAAGGGGAGCTGGTCGATTTGTAACTCCATCAGTTTTCTTTAAGATATCTCATCTGAAGTCGAAGATGGGTGAACGACCAACTCAACCAGACCTTCAAGTAGATTTCTCTCAACGATTTAACTCTCCGTGTGAGGGAAGCTATAGAGATGGCATAAGGGAAGAAAATCAAATTCTTCAAGGGGTCGACATCGTTGAAGAACAAATTGATCATCCTAATGATGTCCCAGTTGATTTCGGAGGAGTAAGTATTATATTATTGAACTTTAATAATATAGTTGAATCATTGTATGTTAATTATGATTTTTTTTTCTTTTTTTGAAGGGTACGACATGTAAACTAGCCGTTGAACATGGAGGTGACATTGTTGCCATTGGTACATTGTATGAATCGAGCGACTTATCTGATAGGATAAATGGTATGCCTTTGGGGAAATTCAATGCGCGTGTCACGATCGATTTGATACTTGAAGGCAACGAGGACCTATACTTGCCCATCCCTTTCAACAAGAAGATGCAATACCTCAGACAAGCTTGGAACACTTTCGTGCCATGGCCAAAATCATTAATTAAGACACATACTACAACATTGGAGGTATATATAATCATACATTATAATAATTTAATATGTAACACATTTATTTTACTAATAATCGAAAATGTTTATTGTCAGCCATCTAAACCCAAAAAAATGACTACTAAGAAGTCTATATCAGCTACTAGTAAGAAGACAGTTTCAGATTCGCAATCCCATCAATCAAACACGACCATTCCAATTATGATCAAGCTAGTACGTAACTACACTAGAGATCAACTGGGTGTTGGTGGACTAGTACGTATCCCACTTACCATAACCGATTTTCTTCCCGATTGTTATATTGCACAAGACGAGATTTTGGAATATTGTAACATGGAAGAAATTGGATATACTTCCATACTTTGTTACATCGGGTAAGTAAACTGTTTTCTTCCTCAAATATTATATTCGTATACCACTCTAATAACGTTTCCATATTTTATTTCAGTTACATATGGGAAATTTGCGATAAAGAGATACTGGCTAACTACATACTAGTAGACGGTGGTGATTTTGCAATGGTTTCGGGGAAACAAAATCTAGAAGAACGAGTTGAACGTGTAGTTGATAAGTTTAACACGTTGGTTGATATGAATCAGCGAATATTTTTTCCCTTCAATACTGGGCATGTGTTCTACATTTTGGATTTTTAATACTTATGATTATGTTTATATCAAAGTCAATATTGGTTAATTAATTTCTATAGACACCATTGAATTTTGGTCGTCATCATTCTTGCGGAACATACGGTGTACATTTTCAACTCGTTGGGCGAAAATCCGGTCCATGAGAGTTTATACCAAATCATAACTTCGTAAGTTTCTAAATAGAAAACTTTTGGACTTTGAATTTATATTTAATCATCCTAATGTTTAGAATTATTAATATAGTGCTTACCGAGTTTGGCATTTAAGACACAATTTGAGGCCGAAACAATTATATTGGAAATGGGTGAAGGTAAAGTTAAATCAAATTCGTTTGTTTATAGTCTTTTTTTTTGTGATGCTGATCAATTATCGTTTACTAAGTATATGTAACTATTTTTTCCCCTAGTGCCTTCAATAAATTGGATCAATAGTATGTGGATTCTACGTCCAAATATTCATACGGAAGATGATATACAATACATCCACGCACGTATTGAGACTTGTAAGTTTTATTTACATGTTAAATAGCATCATATAGAACATTTACTAATTTGGTGTTTTTATTTATGTCTTAATACTTTGTAGTTCAAGACTGGCCCAAATACATTCACTCATGCGGATATTGATGAGGTACGAGTTGAATGGGCAGAGTACATAGGTAGACATATGATACAAAATTAGTGTTTATGTATGGAGGAATGAATTAGTTGAAGTTTAAATGTTAATTGAATAGCTAGATGCATGTTAATAGATTCTGGAATGACAAAAGTCTCATTTGGTGTGTACTGGATTTTTCATTATGTTCATATACAGGTGGAGAGTTTTGTTATATAACAGGTGAAATTTTTTGGGATCGCATTATTGCCCATCATCTTTGCTCACAAATTTCGTGTGCATATCTATTATTATGTTACGAACACATGCATATATGTTTAGAAGTTAGAATTCCATATAAGTTAGTGTGTGGGTGATTGATTTCGTTAAAAACTAGAGTTTAATAGGGGATTGGATAGTTATTAGAAAGTTTAGAATTGACTGCCTCTATATTCCTTTTTTTTTTTATAAAGTATAGTAACTTTTAATGGCGGGCGCAATATATATCATTTTTAATAAATTATAGCTATAGTGTCTTTTAATAGCGGGCTCTGCATTTTTCTGATCTTTTTGTTTTTTTTATAAATATAATGTCTTTTAATGGCGGGCACTCGATGATTGACCATCAAATTCCCGATAATTGACCATTTTTTAAAAACAACCCGAGACCCGATGATTTGTTGGGGTTTTTTAAAAAAAAAAAAAATTAAAGGTGGCAGGCATAAAATCCCGCCATAAAACAGTATTAATGGCGGGCAAGAATGCCAGCCTTTGAAAAGTTTTAATGGCGAGCAAGGCCCGCCTTTGTATTGGTCCATATTGGTGGCGGGCGTGCCCGCCATCTTTTCCCTGCCTGCCACCGAAACGTTACGATGACAGGGGCATTGATGGCGGGTTTTTTCCCACCATTGTTGTTTAATAAAGGCGGGCAATGCCCGCCATCTATAGTGGAATTTCTACTAGTGATCGTATTGTACCCCGGTCGGGGTTTCTTACTGAGTGCCTTTGTACTCACCCTTACTTTCCTTTCAGGTAACTTGGGACAACACCAGGATGGCTAGTGGAGGGAGCTGTTTGATCAAGGGAGCTGCTGGCGTACTCTGTCTTTTATTGCTGTTTGAGTCTTTCTTTCTGTAGTAGCATGCTGGGAAAATATATCTAAGTTTTTAAGGAGTTGTTTTGAATTGTTAACTTTTGAAATACTGGCCAGGATTTATTTATGAAAGTTTTAGAATGGATGTTTTTTTTTGTTGTTGAATTAAGTTTTATTTTAAGCTGTCTTCTTTACTACTTTGAATGTTTTAATTTATAAGCATGCTAGTAAGAACCGGGTTTAGGACCACTTTTAGGTCGGGTTCTTACACCTACTAACTCTATGTTCAATTCTTTGGTTTCCCAATATGCTTTATGTTCTAATTCTAAAGGCAAGTGACATGCTGTACCAAAGACTAAGCGAAATAGAGACATCCCTAATGGGGTTATGTGGTCGTTGATAACTTGCCAAGAATTGTAAGTTTGGAGCAAGTATAATGCAACTATATTGGTGTTCCATGTTATAATTTGGAAGAATGATTCGCTAACCTTGAATTTACGCAAATACAGTAGACTTATAGTTTTCTGAGTAAGGCAAAGTGTTTTTCACATTATAGTTTTCATTAAACGAGTCCTGGCCAGTATTTAAAACCCAATAATTAAAACAACTTCTCAAAACAAAACAGTTTCTCTAGCATGCTATCAAGGAATTAAAGACTCATAAAGACAAATAGAAAGACAGAGTGTCGCGGCTCCCATGATCAGTCAGCTTCCTCCACTAGCCATCCCGGTGCTGTCCCAAGTTACCTGGTGGAAAAACCACAGAAATAAGGGTGAGGTCAAACATACTCAGTAAGAATCCCCAGCCGAGGTACAATACGATATAACAGTCATCTGGCATCCTAGTATACATGCAAACAGTTACCATCACAGAATCATGCTCAACGAGCTAACGGGGCAGATCCAGAATCCTCGGAAGTCTTCTACTTCCTGCCTAATGATTGGCTCTCTTAACCAATCCCAAGACATCCTCGAGGTTCTTTCTCCCTCTACCAAATGATCAGCTCAAAAACCGATCCCAAATAGATGTCAGACACTCTCGAGGGTCTTTCTCCCTCGGCAATTTGATCAGCTCAAAAACCAATCTGAAATAGGTGTCCTCAAGGGCTCTTACCCTCGGCTAGCTAAAACTTGACTAATGGGAGAGTACCCAAAGTCTGGCTATAAACTGGAAAGGAAGTGGTGTACTCACGAACATTAGCCCGGGGGAGCGCTCCAAACCGACGTCTAACGCGTGTGCGCGCACATTGCATGTAACCGCCCAGGTTTTCATCCCGGTCTTCCAGGTATGCCCTAGGGGTATTTTGGTAATTTGGTCTGGCCGTTAGGGCCATTTATGTCTTTTTCAGTTGCTAAAATTATTGGTTGGTCTTATGTTGGATTTTGTTGCTTTGTGGATGTGTTTGGCATGGAGAGATTCAAAAGTAAAATAGGGTTTTAAAGTTGCAGCAGTAGAGGTTCGAGCCAGGGTGGCCTTGTGTGCTAGAGCAGGGCCTTGCCAGTTGAGCCACCAGGTGATATTGATGCTCATTCTGCGGTATGTCTTGAATAGCTATGGGTTTTTGGGATTTTGGTGTTTTTGGCTAAATGAAGAGAAATAGGTTTTTTCCCCATTTGTTCTCCAATCCCCTTGCCGCCCCAACCCATCTTCTCTCAAGCCCCTTGCGTGTGTCTTCTCCCGAGAGCCCCACCGATCGTCATCCCGGCCAGCCAAGCAACCCAGCCAAGCAACCCAGCCGAGCGGCCCAGCCGGATCACCCAGTAGCCCTACATCGCCCATCGCCAGCCCTGCGTCGCCCATCGCCACCTGCAGCGCGCATCGCGCTGAAGCCCAGCGCCATCGTGCGCGTCGCTCGCCGCAACGCTGCGTCGCGCACTCGCGCCAGCCGCGCCGCGCCGCTCGTTGTTCGCGGTACGCGCGCTCGTGCCAGCCACGCTCGACCTCGCGACCCAGCGCCGTGCAGGCACGCCAAAGAAGCGTTGCCAAAGGCGTCGCGGCTGTCCGTCCGTCGCAAGCGTCGGTCGTGCGTGTGAGTTTCTCCCGAACAGAGCCCTGTTTATTTTATTATATTTAGGCCTAAGGATTGTGATAATTATTGTGCTTGTTAGGTTCTCATTAGCTAGCTCGGGATCGATCGCAGCTTAGGATTCTTGTGTGTAGTTGCCTTCCGACCAGGTAAGGATTTCTTACCGGAGTTGTGTGGGCCCTGCGATATATTATGTGATTGCTGTTTGTATGCTTGTTTGTGTTTATCAGCATGTTTAGTGATAGGTGCTCTGCTCTAAATGTTGGATAGGTATGACAACCCTAGAGGGGGGGTGAATAGGGTTTTACACAAATTTTTCTAAATAAGCTTTAAGATATTCTAAATATCAAACTTTTTACAAGAGATTAAAAAGAAACATAAATGCACCACACAAGATCGATAAAGATTATGTAAACCAATTTGATTTAAAGCAATTCAAATTAAAGCATGAAAGAAAATACTAAAAATTAGTAAATAGGAAAGAGTTAGAGAAGATGACACCGTGATTTATAGTGGTTCGGCAAGCCTACTCCACTACCCAAGCGCCTCTTGGGATTTTGAAAAACCTTTTTGCTTAACTCTTTCCACGGATTAGAGTCCAACCGTAAACCGCTCCTTTTACGAGTTCAAGAGCAAACTCGATCTTTTCCACGGATCAAGATCAAACCGTTACAAAGTATAGAATTTTTTTGGAACACACTTTACAACTCTCTCAAAAGAGTGGATATACAAATTTGTGTAAAACCCTATTCACCCCCCCCCCCCTCTAGGGTTGTCATACCGATCCAACATTTAGAGCAGAGCACCACACAAGATCGATAAAGATTATGTAAACCAATTTGATTTAAAGCAATTCAAATTAAAGCATGAAAGAAAATACTAAAAATTAGTACATAGGAAAGAGTTAGAGAAGATGACACCGTGATTTATAGTGGTTCGGCAAGCCTACTCCACTACCCAAGCGCCTCTTGGGATTTTGAAAAACCTTTTTGCTTAACTCTTTCCACGGATTAGAGTCCAACCGTAAACCGCTCCTTTTACGAGTTCAAGAGCAAACTCGATCTTTTCCACGGATCAAGATCAAACCGCACAAAGTATAGAATTTTTTGGAACACACTTTACAACTCTCTCAAAAGAGTGGATATACAAATTTTATCTCACACAACCAAATCCTCACAATACAATGTCTCTCAAGAATAAAATCTAAAAGAAAAGGTTGAGAGCTTGGAGAGAGCAACAATGGAGCTTTTGATTTTTGGAGGATTGAATAATAAAAGTTGTGTTGTAATTTTGGAGAAGAAGATTGAGTTTAAAAAGAGAGGGAAATGGGGTAAAAGACAACATTTAATTTGAGTCATTGGATATATAAAATATAAAATGAATGGTGGAGATTAAAAGTTAAAAGAAGTAAAAAGTTAAAAGGTTAAAAGTTAAAAAGTAAAAAGTTAAAATAATAAATAATATTTATAAAATATTATTATTATCATTATTATATATATATATATATATTTCAAAACAATCAGAACGGTCACTGACCAGTTCTGATTTTTTTTTTTTTTTTTTTTTTTTTTACCGTTGGAATATATATAAATATATATTATTATTTTTTTTTTTTAAATTTCTTTTTCCTTTTCTTTTTCTTTTTCTTTTATTTTCATTTTATTTTCAAAACTACCAAAAGCCACCATTTGTCATTTGTCACTCATCCAAAACTCCACATGTCAACTTCTAAATAGCCCACGATGTACACTCAGCTGCCACGTCACCGTCTCGGGATTTTCTCGTTCAAACTTGTTTTGTCAATAACTTCTTCGTTTCAACTCCGATTTGAGTAATTCAAATTGCGTTGGAATCCTTGTTTCGAGCACTACACTGTTGACATCTTAAAACATCAAAATTATTAGTAAATAATATCAAGTTTGTTATCATCAAAATATTAATTAATTAATTTGAGATAGGGCCAAAAAGCCTACACTAAATTCCCGACTGGCATGATTTCTTATGTTGTTTCTCATGTTAGTCCATGCTAGGTTGTTCCGTTCTGGCATGCTCGTTATCTGTTCTTGCTTCGTAGTATCATGCTAGGTTCGTTGTATCTGTTGAGCACGTATTGAATTGTTTGATGTATCTGTTTATAGGTTTGAGATATGGTAGGTAGCATCATCCGAGCCAGGATGCATAACGTAACTTGCATCCACGACAGGGACGTACGAGGCGGTACTCCGTCCCTGATCCATCGTTAGGGTTTAGCTAACCCTAACGGCAGGCCCTGCAATCTTGGGTGAGGGTGGCAGACTGTTAAATGCCCCAACGGTCGGGATGATGACATGGCATTGCCTTGTCCCCAGCAGGCGGCACGTCCTCAGCATGTTCGACCGTATCCTTTGATTGCCACCTGTTAGGGCAAGGACGGCTTCCTGGTGTAAGCCTACCACGAGCGGTTCCTTAGCCTCAAGTGCGGTGGTTCAGGCTGACATAGTTCACGTGTCCGTGTCTCGCACCCTATGTCGCTGACACCGATCCGTAGATTTAGTTAGGCATGGTGATCGGACTCGGGCGGCTTGCCACTAGACCCGCACCCCCCATGGTTTGCGGTAGCATACGGTGCGCGCGCACGCGCTCATTACAAATACCGACCGAGAGAGCTCCTCGGGATCTTGAGTTCGGTGCACCTTTTGTATCGACAGAGAGATGTGCCGAGGCCGAGACTTGTTTCTCGTATAGGATCGTATCATGTGGTGGATTTTCCGGAGTAAGACCCTGAGATGGCATCCGAGGTTTATGTGTGGATTTAAGCTATGTGCTCTCTTACGTGTTTATATTCATAGCTTGCATACCTTTCTCGCTAGATGACCATGTATATCGTATTGTACCCTGTTGGGGATTCTTACTGAGTAATTCGTTACTCACCCTTATTTTGTGGTTTTCCACAGTAACCAAGGTGCGAGACAGGATGGTCAAGGAGGAATCAGAACGCCCGTGTTTTCATCCCGGTCTTCGAGGTATGCCCAGGGGTATTTTGGTAATTTGGTCGGGCCGTCGGGGCGTTTATGTCTTTTTCCAGCTTGCTAAAATTATTGGATGGATTTATGAAGGTTTTGAGGCTTTGTTGTTTGGTTTGAGCATGGGTAGATGCAAAAGTAAAAATAAAGGAATTTGTGTTGCAAATGGGTTTTGAACCCGAGCCTCCGGAAAGCTTGTGGGGATGCGTGCACTTGAGCTATTGAGAGCTCTTGTTACTCTTTCCGCGTCATATCTTAGTTACCCTTGGATCTTTGGAGTTTTGTGCATTTGGTTAAATGAAAAGAAATTAGGTTTTGTGTTTTCTTCCCAAAACTCCATGGCCGCCCAACCCTCTTCTCTCCCAAGCCCCTTGCCGTGATTTTCTTCCTTGCGCACTCAGAGCGCTGCTCCCCCAGCCAATGCGACCACCGAGCGGCCGGGCCGAGCAGCCACCCAGATCGCACCAGCGGCGCCAAAGAAGAGCGCCGCCAGACGCCCAGCGCCAAGCAGACGCGCAGCCAGCGCCCGAGTGCCGTCGCAGCCGCCAAAAGCAGAGGCGCCGCGAAGACGATCCATAGCGTCCGTCGCGTCGCGGCCGCCGCATCGCGCCGTTCGCGCGCCTTGCGCTAGCGCCCGCCATCGCCGCCAATGAAGCTTCGCGTCGCATCGCGGCAGCAGCCGTCGTCGTCGCGTCGCGCCCGCGCGCCTCTGCGCGTCTGCGCCCGTGCACGTCGCGTACCGTCCCGAGCCAGCGTCGCGCGCTTAGCGCGCCATCCGCGCCCAGCGCTGTCCGTCTGCGCGCAGCCAGCGCCGATGTCGCGCCCATTTGCCGCCCATCAGCGCCCGGTGTGCGCCCATTTGCCGCCGCATCAGCGCCCATCCAGCGCCCATCCGCGCCAAAGAATAAATTTCACCGTCTTTGCTGCCCGTCCGCGTGTCACCCGCATCGCGTGAGTTGCTCCTTGAGCCGAGCCCTATTTATTTTATTATATTTAAGCCTTTAGAGTGTGATTATCATTGTTTTGTTAGGTTCTCGAGCTAGCTCGGGTTCGATCGCGACTTAGGATTTTGTGTGTAGTTGCCTCCCGGCGGTGTAAGGATTTCTTCCGGAGTTGTGTGGACCTGCGATGTTCTATGTGATTGTTGTTTGTATGTTTGTTTGTGATTATCAAAGATGTATAGTTTAGGTGCTCGTCAATTCTCGACTAGCATGACTTCGTATGTTGTTCTCTCATGTTAGCCCATGCTAGGTTGTTCCGTTCTAGCATGCTCATATCTGTTCTTGCTTCGTAGTACCATGCTAGGTTCGTTGTATCTGTTGAGCACGTTTTGGATTGTATTGGATTGTATGTTATTGATATGATAGGTTAAAGTGTAGGTAGGTAGCATCATCCGGGCTGATGCATAAAGTATCTTGCATCCATGGCGGGGACGTCGAGACGCTTCTCCGTCCCTGGACCCCGTTAGGGTTTAGCTAACCCGCCGGTAGGCCCCGCAATCTTGGGTGAGGGTGGCGGTCGTTAAATGCCCCAACGGTCGGGATGATGACTTGGCATTGCCTCGTCCTCGACGATCGGCACGTCCTCGGCGTGTTCGGCCGTAGCCCTTGATTGCCACTGTTAGGGCAAGGACCGCTTCTCGGTGTAAGCCTACCACGACCGGTTCCTTAGCCTCAAAGTGCGGTGGTTCAGCCGACATAGTTCACGTGTCCGTGTCTCACACCCCTATGTCGGTGACACCGATCCAAAGATTTAGTTAGGCGTGGTGGATCGGACATGGGCGACTTGCCACTAGACCCGGCACCCCCATAGTCTGCGATGAGCACGCGGTGCATGCTTACGCTCATTACAACGCCGGCCGGAGAGCTCCTCGGGATCTTGAGCTAGTGCACCTTTCGTGACGGCATGAGATGCATCGAGGCCGAGACTTGGTTCTCGTATAGGGCGTATTGTGTGGTGTGGATTATTCCGGACTAAGACCACGAGTTGGCATCCGAGGTCCAAGTGTGGACTTAAGCTATGTGCTCTGCTCGTGGTTATATTCATAGCTTGCATACACTCATCTAGATGACCATGTGCATCGTATTGTACCCCAGGTTGGGGATTCTTCTTGAGTAATTCGTTACTCACCCTTACTTATCTTTCAGTAACCATGGCGCGAGGCGGGATGGTCGAAAGAGGAGCTGTGATCATGGGAACTTGGCGCCGCGTCTCGACTTTTCTTATGTTATGACTCTTTTTCGTTATTTTTCCCCGAATGCATGTAGCGGACACGAGCCCTAGGATACTTTTCTCAATTATTTGTGGATTCCACTTTGTTGAATTTGAGGATGTTTTAAATGTTTTTAATAAAATCTCTCGATCGAGTAAACTGTTGGAAATGTATTTGTCTGTGAAACAGGTGCTTGGAGACAGGAACAGGTTTCAGTAGACTTTATTGTTCTGAATGAATCTTGAATGTTTTGATTTAATGGGAATCCGAAAACTAAATTGCATATTGTTCTTTTCATTTTAATGCATGCATTGGGGTAAAGGCCTATTTAGTGCCCTTTTTGGGTCGGGTCTTCTGATTGGTATCGAGCTCGAGTCATAGACTTTGTAGACCGACCTTTTGTTGTAGGTCGTCTTTCCCATGATCACCAAAGACTCAGGCGGTCATCAGTGCGCCTAAGTTACTGTTTTTGAAAAGGGTTAAGAATTTACAATACCTTTCATCTAGTGTATGCCTTGTGTAGTGTTGTGGAGCGGAGACGAGCAGGTTCTGACTCGTTGTTGGTTTGGGCTTAGTGAGCCATCATGCCAACTTTCAGCAGATCGAGCAGCTTTTGTTTAGCGACTTGTTGAGGTATCCAGATAGATTCGGATGCCCCGGGACATCGTTCCGGAGGGAGGCGAGCTTAGACTCCGTTGGCCATTTGTGGCCCGATTCTTCGCTTTTTCCCTAGTGAGAGGGTGGTGGTGCTTCGTGCGGATCGCCAAGATGTTGATCGCACCCGCAGGAGCAGGGCGCTTGGCATGTCCGACCGAGGAGTTGGACAGATCGTGTTGATGTTGAGGCCGCGCCCGGTTGTTAGGCCCGCATGCCGTTAGCCCCCGCAGCTTGAGTTGCCTAGAGGAGGGGGTAGAGGCTAGCGGCGCCTCGAGTGAGACTCCTTGAGCAGAGTGTGCTCCAAACCATGAGAGATTTGATGGCGTGTCTTTAGCTATCGAGAGCGGAGACCCGTGCGCAGCTTTGTAGCGCGTAGTGAGGAGTCCCGGCACGCTTAGCCCAAATGACGAGTTTGTTTCAAATTTTTTCCCCAAAGAGCTCTTGTAGCCCCGGAGGTTCTCGGGAGGGCATGATCGCAGAGTTTATTCGGATGAGTTTGTTGGCGTTGATGGAGATGCCCAGTTGGCAAATGGATGCCTGTAGAGCTCGATGTTTTAGTAAGTCCTACGCTAGTAGTAGTAAGTAGTTGGCCGTGTTTGAGTTTAGCATCCGTGTGTGGGATGCCCCATTGCTCAAAGGCCGAGGTGTGCCGTTCTGTCTTTGTTTGGTTCATCGGATGGTGGTGGAAGTCCCTTGTGAGAGGTGGACTAGCGAGTCTCCACCATCGCCCGATTGTTTGGCAAGTTGCCGTGTTAGTGGCTTGAGGCGGATGAAGGGTCATCTTTGCCCCTTGCGAGCCTGTTGTTGTTTTACAAACCCGGCTTCCTCGGATGTGGATTTGGTAGTAGTAGCACTTGAGGTGCATTGGTTGGTGTGCCACTTTGGCACTAAGTCCGGTTCGGAGCTTGAGTTTGGCTTGGGCATAGCGGATGGTTCTATGCCGTTCGGAGTTCAAATACTCTCTTTAGCCTTGGATCTGTTTATGGCGCTTGCACCCGTTTAGGTCGTGCCGCAGGGCTAGTTCGAGAGGTAGTCGATGGACTACAAGCGAAAGAATGCTCGAGAGGAGCCGAGCCTCTTCCCGTGTTTACGGAGGTTGAGTAAGTCGTGCGAGTTGCCGGTTGGTAAATGTTGGTGCGCGTGAGTCTCGCGCTAGTGTTAAGGCCAAGAGATTTTCTTTGTGGTTGGTAGTGCGGTCAACTACCTTCGAGTGCCTAAATCGAGGAGAGTTGAGCATTGTAGATGTGGATTTGGTCCAAATTGAGGATCATGAGTTGGATGCTTATCGATGAGCCGGATGCCTATGAGGCGAGTTGGATGCTTTTGAGCGAGATGAGCCGTGCCTTGCGAGAGGTTTTGGATGCCTTAGGGGTAAGCACCCTTGGTAGAGGCTTGGTACAAGTAAGTTTGGTTTGGCATGTTTATGCTTTGGTAGAGCAAGGTTGCCTCGGCTTTCGAGTATCGTGTGGAGATGGAACTTTTGGTGTTCCTTGGATTGTTTGTATCATTGCCAGAGTTATCGTTGCTTTGTGGAAAAGCGCTTGTTAGTCTTGGATCTCTAAAGGAAGGTTGGGAGTTGTGCACACAAGTGTGTTTTGTGTGGTTCGTTCCGTGGCGAGAGTTTCGAGATCCATGTAGGGTTTGCTTTGGAGATCTCGTGCTCGGTGCCTTGAGAAGTTGGACTCGGTGGTTGTTGTAAGGCTTGGGTTGAGGGGGTAAGGATACAATGCTCGTGGTATCAAGTTGTTGCTTAGGCAAGATTTGTTAAGTTGGGCCTAAGCTTGGTTGGCGGATCTTCTTGTTGATCGTTGGTTGGAGTTCGATTGGAAACCGAACAAGAGCGATGGTAGCTAAGCCGCGTGGTTTCCGATCGGCATGGCTAAGAGAGTTGTTCGGATCCTTCCTTGGGTAGAAGTTATGTTGTGGCCGATGCTTTGAGTAGGAGGATGACGATTCTCAGTAGCATTTCGGGTCCTCTAGGTTCCCAAGGAGTTGGAGTTGGCCAAAGATGGTTGGGATGCCGGAAATTGGAGTTGTTTGTTCAGCGGTTGTCTGTTAGATCGTATGCCTGGCAGTGTGTGTGTCGAGGGTTGCCAAGAACCCTAGGTTGTGGAGAGCCTCTCTAGAGCTCACTCGAGCCCAAATAGTGAGTTTCAGCTGGCTAGCCGAGGTGTGTAGTTTGTAGCCTCGGTGGAGTTGCTAGCGATCTTGGTAGACTAGCAAGCTAGTGTTTATTTGGAGTAAAGTCCGGAGTGGTTTCGTGTGGTGGCAAGTTGATGCTTGGTGTTGACCAAGTGTGGATTGAAGTTGCTAGAGTTTAGTTTTGCTCGTGGGGGCGAGTGGTTTGTGCCATGATGGTTGTTTTTCCTGTTTCCGTGGATGTTGAGTTGCCCCGTTTGGCATTTGGAGGTTCATCGAGATGGACCCTTGTTGTGCCCCGTGAGATTAGATGTTGTTGCTCTCGGTGGAGCAAGGCGGTGGCGTATGAGGAGTTCTCTCTCGTCCGATGGTTGTCCGCTTGTAAGGACTGTTTCTCCTTGGAAGTTGTTAGGTTATTCCTTGGTCTTGGAATTGGTGGTAGTGGTGCTAGTAGGAGGAAAAGTTTGTTGGCTGCTTGGAAGCAGTTGTTTGTCTAGTTAAGCGGACTCGTGAGTGGTGTTCTGGAAGTTGCAGTAAGGGTTGTTCTGCCTCCTATGAGTGTTTTGCCTAGTTGGTTAAGGTTTTGAGTGTTGGCTTGGAAGCTGTTGCACCTTTGTAGTTGAAGGCCCTTTGTTTCAGTTGTGGATGAGGTTGCACCTTTGTGGGTGGGATTAGGTCCGGACTTATTGAGGATCCTTGTCAGCTAGTGTAGCTTGCACTCTGCCCGCCATTGTTGGTATTCTTGTTCTTGGTAATTGGTGTTGACCAGGTAGTGGAGTTCCGTTCATTAAGTTTCGGTGGGAAGGTGCATTAAGCCTAAGCTTGAGGGTTAAGCTCGTATGTGTTATCGTTTGGACTTGTGAGATGTAATTCATAATTGAGGCGAGCTTTGTTCCGTTGTTTGCATGGAGGTAAGTTTAGTGGATGGAGCCCTCTGGGGCCTGGTTGTTTGCAGGTTGTCTTGCCCAGCTAGTGATTTGAGTCGAGCTAGAGATGAGTGGTTTGGCATAGCTATGCAGTTGTAGTTGTTTGAGCTTCCTAGTTCGTAGCACTCAAGTTGTTGGATTGTAAGTTTCCGTGTGGGAGCTGTCAGCTAGTTGAGGTTGTTGTGTGAGTTTGGATTTTTGGAGTATTGACTTCGTGAGCTAGAGCTCGCACCTCGGTTGGTGTGCAGATGCCATTTCTATGGAGTAGAGGCATGTCGATTTCAGTTGGAGATGTTGCCATTAGGGTGTGGCAACAAAGGTTTGTTCTAGGCAGAGCGTGGGCGAACCGTGGTTCGTGAGAGTGTTCTTAGAGGCTTATGAGCCGAGTGCGATTCAGTAGTGTTTTCACCCTTTTTGTCCGATGGACTTTTGGGAGGAGTGAGCCGGATCCTTCTGAGCTTGTTGCGAGTTGGTGTTTCGGTGATTAGGCGTGGAGACCAGTGTGGGTTTTAGGAGGTTGCCTTGGGTTGCGCTTCTCGTGGTCGGTTCTTGTGGTTCCATTGAGGCATCGTATGGTAAGTGTTGCAGTCTCTAGTGCCGTGAGAAAAGGTTGGTGGCCGTCGGTGTTGTTTTGGGTCCCGTGTTGCTGCAGCTTGACCTGAGGTGTTGTGCAAGAGGTTGAGCTCGTTTGTGGTTAGCTCAGAGCGAGCATGAAAGTTTCGCCGATGTTCGGCGAGTTTTAGAGTTTGAGGTTGGACAAAGGCGTGCTTTTAAGGTTGTGCCGCTGTGTGAGTTGTGTTGAGGTTTGGTAAGCGGGAGAAGTGGAGTCTCCTGTTGTTGGACCATTTGAGATTCTCGAGAGGATTGGCGAGTTGCATATTGGTTAGCTTTTTCTGTCATTGTCACCGTGGTGCGCGTGTTCTCATGTATCGGTGTGAGGCGGTATGTGTCGGACCCATTGCTCATTGTGGACTTTGAGCCTTTGCACCGATTGAGGTTTGAGCTTCAAGGGGAAGCTCGTGAGTATTCTCGGTCTTTGAGACGGCGCGCGTTGGATAATCGTGAGATCCGTTTGGTAAAAGTTCGGTGGAGGAGTTAGAGTTCAGAGGAGGCCGCTTGTGAGCGGGAAGGCGGGATGAGATTGCGGTATCTGTCTTTGCTTTGAGTCTTAAGGACTTTCGAGGACGAAAGTCATAAAAAGGAGGGAATATTGTAACGCCTGTGTTTTCATCCCGGTCTTCGAGGTATGCCCCGGGGGTATTTTGGTAATTTGGTCGGGCCGTCGGGGCCGTTTATGTCTTTTTCGATTGCTAAAATTATTGGATGGATTTATGAAGGTTTTTGAGGCTTTGTTGTTTGGTTTGAGCATGGGTAGATGCAAAAGTAAAAATAAAGGAATTTGTGTTGCACTGGTTTTGAACCCGAGCCTCCAGAAAGCTTGTGGGGATGCGTGCAGTTGAGCTATTGAGAGCTCTTGTTACTCTTTCGCGTCATATCTTAGTTACCCTTGGATCTTTGGAGTTTTGTGCATTTGGTTAAATGAAAAGAAATTAGGTTTTGTGTTTTCTTCCCCAAAACTCCATGGCCGCCCAACCTCTTCTCTCCCAAGCCCCTTGCCGTGATTTTCTTCCCTTGCACTTCCAGCGCTGCCCGCCAGCTGTTTACGACCTGACCAGCGACCAAATGCGGCCCGGTCGGCGGCCAACCAGATCGCACCAAGCAGCCCAGCGCGCCCAAAGAAGAGCGCCGCCCAGACGCCAGCGCCAGCGCCAGACGCAGCCAGCGCCCGTGCCGTCAGCCGCCAAAGCCAGGCGTCGCGAAGACCCGATCCGCGCGTCCGTCGCGTCGCAGCCGCCGCGATCGCGCCGTTCGCCGCGCGCCCAGCGCCCGCCATCGCCAGGCCGAAGCTTCGCGTCGCATCGCGGCCGAGCGCCTGTCGTCGCGCGCTCGCGCGCGCGCGCCTCCGCTGCGTCTGCGCCCGTGCCGTCCGCTGCGTCGTCCGCCCAGCTGCGCCGCGCCCTAGCGCGCCATCCGCGCCCAGCGCTGTCTGTCGTCTGCGCGCACTAGCGCCAGATGTCGCGCCATTTGCGCCCATCAGCGCCAGCAGTGCGCCCATTTGCCGCCCATCAGCGCCCATCAGCGCCCATCCGCGCCAAAGCCAGCTTCCACCGTGCCGCCTTTGCCTGCCCGTCCACAGTGTCCGCCGCATCGCGTGAGTTGCTCCTTGAGCCGAGCCCTATTTATTTTATTATATTTAAGCCTTTAGAGTGTGATTATCATTGTTTTTGTTAGGTTCTCGGTAGCTAGCTCGGGTTCGATCGCAGCTTAGGATTTTGTGTGTAGTTGCCTCCCTGCGGTAAGGATTTCTTACCGAGTTGTGTGGACCTGCGATGTTCTATGTGATTGTTGTTTGTATGTTTGTTTGTGATTATCAAAGCATGTATAGTTTAGGTGCTCGCTTCGAATTCTCGACTAGCATGACTTCGTATGTTGTTCTCTCATGTTAGCCCATGCTAGGTTGTTCCGCTTCTAGCATGCTCATATCTGCTTCTTGCTTCGTAGTACCATGCTAGGTTCGTTGTATCCGTTGAGCACGTTTTGGATTGTATTGGATTGTATGTTATTGATATGATAGGTTAAAGTGTAGGTAGGTAGCATCATCCGGGCCGATGCATAAAGTATCTTGCATCCATGGCGGGGGACGTCGAGACAGCTTCTCCGTCCTCGACCCCGTTAGGGTTTAGCTAACCCGACCCGGTAGGCCCCCGCAATCTTGGGTGAGGGTGGCGGATCGTTAAATGCCCCACGGTCGGGATGATGACTTGGCATTGCCTCGCCCTCGACGATCGGCACGTCCTCGGCGTGTTCGGCCGTAGCCCTTGATTGCCACTGTTAGGGCAAGGACGCTTCTCGGTGTAAGCCTACCACGACCGGTTCCTTAGCCTCAAAGCGGTGGTTCAGCCGACATAGTTCACGTGTCCGTGTCTCACACCCCTATGTCGCTGACACCGATCCAAAGATTTAGTTAGGCGTGGTGATCGGACATGGGCGACTTGCCACTAGACCCCAGCCCCCATAGTTCTGCAGTAGCACGCGGTGCATGCTTACGCTCATTACTGGCGCCACGACCGAGAGCTCCTCGGGATCTTGAGCTAGTGCACCTTTCGTGACGACGGCGAGATGCATCGAGGCCGAGACTTGGTTCTCGTATAGGGCGTATTGTGTGGTGTGGATTATTCCGGACTAAGACCCCGAGTTGGCATCCGAGGTCCAAGTGTGGACTTAAGCTATGTGCTCGCTTACGTGGTTATATTCATAGCTTGCATACACTCATCTAGATGACCATGTGCATCGTATTGTACCCCTGGTTGGGGATTCTTCTTGAGTAATTCGTTACTCACCCTTACTTATCTTTCAGTAACCATGGCGCGAGGCGGATGATGGTGAAAGAGGAGCTGTGATCATGGGAACTTGCCATTGTCTCCGACTTTTCTTATGTTATGACTCTTTTCGTTATTTTTCCCCGAATGCATGTAGACGCACACGAGCCCTAGGATACTTTTCTCAATTATTTGTGGATTCCACTTTGTTGAATTTGAGGATGTTTTAAATGTTTTTAATAAAATCTCTGATCGAGTAAATCGTTGGAAATGTATTTGTCTCATGAAACAGTGCTTGGAGACAGAAAAGTTTTGATGAGACTTTATTGTTCTCAATGAATCTTGAATGTTTTGATTTAATGGGAATCCGAAAACTAAATTGCATATTGTTCTTTTCATTTTAATGCATGCATTGGGGTAAAGGCCTATTTAGTGCCCTTTTTGGGTCGGGTCTTTACAGGAACTGTGATCATGGAAACCCGTTGTTCGAACTCTGAGTTTATGTCTATGATTCTTTGTGTTTTATTTTCCTCTGAATGCATGTAGTTGGGCACGGAGCCCTAGGTTGTTTTCTGACTGCTTTTCCGGATTCTAGCACTGTTGTAACTATTGGAAAGTTTTGAATGTTTTAAATAAATCTCTGATCAGAGTGAGTTTTGGAAATGTATTTGTCTTGGAACAGGTGCTTGGAAACAGGGTCAGGTTTCAGGAATTTTGTATTGACTTTTTAAATGGATGTTGTATGTTTTAGTTTTCACTTAGAATCCGAAAACCATTCTTGCATATTGTCTTTAACTTTTGGATGCATGCATTGTGGTAGAGGCCCATTTTAGGACCCCATTCGGGTCGGGTCTTTACATCGCATGCTACTATAACCGACGTAAATGTGGGGGCCTAGTGACAAACTACGCGGGCCAGGTACTCATGCCTATGACTCAGAAGCGATGTCACTGAATACAGTAGTGTGAGGCCCTCAGAACTCATCTATAACCGAATATACCACCGACTTGAAGCTAAGAACTGGCCAAGTTAGGCTTACACCGTTGTCAGGGTTTCGCTCTAGCAGGCTACAAACTAGGCTTATGCCGATGCGGGAGCAAATCCGCATCGGCTGCCGGGGTGGAAGCAAAGTACGTTATGCTTCGCACTGGATCCCGACCGGTGGGGACAAAGTACATTATGTCCGCTCTCAGCCTCTAGATGATGACAAACCCTACTATAGTAACTAAGAGTACAGAGTAATTGATTCATGGCTAAACATACAAGCTCAACATCAAAACACATAACCTAGCATGATACTACGAACTTAAGTAGGAATCATAAACATGCTGGAGGAACAAACCTACCATAGCACTAACATGTACAAACAGGGCAAACATGCTAGCAAGAAGTCAAGCACAAGCTGTCCTATAACTAACATGCTAATAATAGAAAACAAGCATACAAGGCACATCATGATAATATTGCAGGGTCCACACAACCACCGTAAGAAATTCTTACCTGAAAACAAGTAGTAGAACATTAACATAAACTAAGAGCTCCTCAAGCTACAGGCTACCCACAAGGCACAACACACCTAACATCGACATTAAGACGATCAATACACCTGCAAGCATCTAACTTAACTAAGAACGCAAGGGGAATAGAGGTTACCCAATCTGAGAACCAGACGGCAACCGGAGAAAACAACTCCACTAGCTCGGGGCTTCGTTGGGGCAAAGATTTGCCTGGCGCAGAGGCCAATCTGCGCGGGCTGGCGACGCGCCGCACACACGCGAAGGGGTGTCTTCTGCTGCGCGGGCGGGCGTAGCGTCGTCGGGCGAGGCGAGGCGCAGTGTGCACGTCATTGCGGTAAGGTGACATGCGGGGATGCCTCGACAGGAACGGCGAGGGCGCGAGCTAACAAGCTTCAGGGGCGCGGGCGAGCTGGGCTGCAATCGCTACGCTAAGAGCTAGGCGAGGCTGAGTGCGGCTGAGGGGCCTGGCGACGGCGCGTTTGCTAAGGCGACAGTGTGAAGGGGATGCGGCAGGGCTTGGTGCGGGCGAGGTAAGGGCTGCTGCTGGTCGTGCGTAGGCGGCGACGAGGCTCGGGCTGCATTCGTTGCTGCAGCACTAGTGCTGCTGGGCGAAGGTTGTGCATGGACCAACAGGGGGCTGTCTGCGGCAACTCTTGGCTGGCGAAGGGACTGTCGCACCTTGCTGCTGGGGCGAACGCCTGGGCTAGTCTGTGCCAAGGTGAAGGCCTCGGCTGGGAACAAGACATCTACAAAGTATTTCTGTTGGTTAGGGATCGGCCAAGCAACAATGACAAGGGTTTTCGGTTAGGGAAGAAGAAGAAAAAGTAGAAGACGTACCTCACAGATCTTGGCTCGGTTTCTTGGAGAAAGGGCAAGAGAGAGAAAGAGCAAAACGATGCGGGAAGGTGAAAGTGGTGCAGCAAGGAAGAAGGAGGAATAAAAATACGATTTCTCTTTTCCTTTTCCTTTTAGGTTTTACGATTCCACCTCCTGGGCTTTCTCTTTTCTTTTATTTTTCTCTTTTTAAAACTCTTTTAAACCAAGCTCCCAACTCCAAAATGACCAAGGTTCGAGCCTTGGCAAGCGCACTTTTATTTTCTACTTAACAAAACACTTTAGCCAAAAGCTTCTCAAATCCACCCAGGTTCGAATCCCAACATGCACTCTTTTAATTCATTAATTTATAATTAACCAAACTACCTCCAATCTTTCGATCAACCAACACAACTCTTGGGACTTGCAACCAACCATCAATCAAGCCTCGGCAAAAGACACAAATAGCCCTGAAATCCTAATTATCCACAAAACCGGTCTCGAGGGAAAAATGACCAAAATGCCCTTAAGGAGTAAATATAGCTCTAACGGCCCAACCGAACATCCAAACCATGAACCGAAAACACCTGGGAAACTTGCATGGAAAACTGGGTCGTTACAACAGCTAGCAGAAATGCGCGAGATGTTGCTGAATCTGAAAAAATCAAAACGCTAAGGCCACAGTGTGGAGCATCAAATCATCATCACTTGGTTTCGTGAATAATCAGGCGCAACTAACTTCAGTGGAATCATGCGTTTTATGTGGCGATGCACTTGCTTATGAAGATTGCCCTCAAGCACTGTTTCAGTAAACTTCGTCAATGGTCAATCAACAAATTGTCAGAACAATCCGTATTCTAACACTTACAATCCTGGATGGAAGAGTCACCCTAATGTTTCATGGAATAAACAAAGAAGCACTAGATCTGCAAGTAATTTTAATTTTCAAAAGAAAAATGAGAATTCGCAACGATTTTAACTCGCGAATAACCAACAAGGTCAGAACTCTAATTCTTTTTAGAATTCATTTTATCAAAGAAATGTGGCACCTCGACATAATGATCATCAATTTTCTAACAATGCTATGGAGAATATGTTGAAAGAATTCGTGCAGAATCAACAAGCAGTAGTTAGAAATTTGGAAGTACAAATGGGGCAATTAGCGATTGAAATCAGACAAAGACCTGTAGGGAAGTTACCCTCAGACACTGAACCAACTCATAGGGAAGATAGGGAACAAATTAAAGCAATCACCACTAATGATTTGACGTTCGATCAGGCGAGAGTCGACACAGAGTGGACTCATACTGAGGACTTAGCTGGAAGTATTGCAAAAGATGATGTGGTGGAGAGTGCTGAAATCTTAGAGGTAGAATTCAGAAAACCTGTGCGAGACGAGGAAAAGACACAAGAAATGGTGCACATTGAATTTGTTCCTCCACCTCCACCTTTTCCGCAAAGGCTAAAAAAGAAGCAGAATGACGAACAATATGAGAAGTTCATTAGTATTCTGAAGGGCATTCACATCAATGTTCTATTAATTGATGCACTACGCCAAATGTCGAATTATGCAAAATTTCTGAAAGAAGCTCTATCAGAGAAAGGAAATTTTGAAGAATATAAAGTGGTTTCGCTTAACAAAGAATGCAGTGCTCTAGTGTCAAGAAAAATACTAGTGAAAGATGCAGACCCAAGAGCTTTTATAATCCCTATTTCTATTAGAGGTCAGCATGTGGGTAAGGCATTATGTGATCTCAGGGCAAGCATAAATTTGATGTCGTTATCGGTGTACAAGCAATTTGGCCTAGAACAAGCTCAACCTACCACAATGACAATTCAGCTGGCTGATAGATCAAGTGTACGACCAAAAGGAAAAATCGAGGATCTTCTTGTCCAGGTAAATCAATTAAGTTTCCCAGCTGACTTTATAATTTTAGATTATGATGCAGATAAGGATGTCCCCATTTTTTTGGGTCGACAGTTTTTAAAGACAGGGCGCACACTGGTAAACGTTTACAAAGGAACCATAACCCTGCAAATGAACAGCGAAGAGATTAAGTTCAAAATCTGTAACTCGATGAAATGCAGAGCTGAAAGCAAAAAGTGTTCTTCAATGAATACTTTAGAGAGAATACTAAACCAAGGGTCATTGGAGTTCGCTTTCGCGAAAGAGGAGAATGAAGAGCTGTAGGAGGATGAGCTAGAGGTTTGTGACAATTTAAATATTTCATATGATTTGTTAAATCTCAATGACAGAACTATTCCACCTATGAAACCGTCCCTGGAGGAACCACCCATACTAGAATTAAAGCAATTACCAATGCATTTGAAGTACGCCTACCTTGGCGGAGATGAAACACTACCCGTGATCATCTCAACGAATTTATCTTCGAGCAATGAAGAAGCCTTAATCACCATGTTGAGGCAGTATAAAGGAGCAATAGGCTGGACTCTAGTTGATTTGAAGGGAATCAGCCCAACATTTTGCATGCATAAAATTCAACTTGTGGATGAGGGGTTTTGCCCAGTGGAGCATCAACGAAGGTTGAATCCAGCCATGAAAGAAGTAGTCAATAAGGAAATCATCAAATGGCTAGAAGTGGGTGTAATATACCCAATTGTTGATAGCAAATGGCTAAGTCCAGTACAATGTGTACCAAAGAAAGGCGGCATCACAGTTGTCAAGAATGAGAACAATGAATTGATACCAACGCGAACAATAACTGGTTGGCGCGTGTGTATGGATTAAAAAAAACTGAATGCCGCTACGAAAAAAGACCACTTCCCTTTACCATAAATTGATCAAATGCTGGACAGAGTTGCTGGACAAGAATACTATTGTTTCTTGGATGGATACTCTAGGTACAATCAGATCACAATTGACCATGAAGATCAAGAGAAAATGACATTTACATGCCCTTGCGGAATATCCACATTTCGGCGAATGGCATTCGGGTTATGCAATGCACCAGCATCCTTTCAGCGATGTATGATGGCCATATTCTCTGACATGATAGAGAAAAGTATAGATATCTTTATAGACGACTTCACTGTGTTTGGGCCATCATTCGCAGAATGCCTAGAGAATTTGAGCAAACTACTCAGAAGATGCTAAGAAACAAACCTAGTGTTGAACTTGGAGAAATGCCATTTTATGGTCACTGAAGGAATTGTACTAGGACATCAAATATCAAAGCACATGATGGAAGTAGATAAGGCCAAGATTGAAGTAATCGAGAAGTTGGAATAACCTACAAATGTTAAGGGAATTCGCAGTTTTCTTGGCTATGCGTGATTTTATCGAAGATTCATCAAGGACTTCTTGAAAATAGCAAAACCCCTGTGTGAACTTTTGGAACAAGATCGAGCGTTTGTAGTTGATGAAGCATGTGTGACAACATTTCTGAGATTGAAAAAGGCCTTAATAACAACACTCATAATTGATACCCCTAAGTGGAATCAACATTTTTACATTATGCGTGATGCAAGCGATTACTCTATGGGAGCAATGTTGGGATAAAAGGAAAACAAGGTCATTCATTTGATATATTACACGAGAAGCTCAGAAAAATTACACGACCACAGAGAAAGAGTTTCTTGCGGTGGTATTTGCATTAGATAAATTTCGTTCATATTTATTTGGAGCAAAAGTAACGATTTTTTCTGACCATGTAGCTATTAAGTATCTCTTGAAAAAGCCGGACGCAAAACCAAGGTTATTGCGATGGGTATTGCTATTACAAGAATTTGATGTAGATATCCTTGATAAGAAGGGATGCGAAAATGTGATCGCTGATCATTTGTCTCGAATTGAGCATCATGAACACTCAGTTAATCTCGACATCCAGGATGAATTTCAAGATGAGCAACTATTCGCCCTTGACCTAGAAGCAACTTCGGAGAAGTTACCATGGTTCGCTGATATAGCGAACTATTTGGCGAGTGAAGTAATACTGGGAGAATTCAACTACCAACAGTGGAAACGTTTCCTTCATGATGTGAAGAGTTATTTCTAGGACGAATCATATTTGTACAAACAATGTGCTGACAATATTATTTGCAGGTGCGTTGCTGATAGCAAGGTGAAGGAAATCATCAGCGAATGCCATGCGGAAATGTATGCGGGACATTATGGTGGAGCAAAACCAGCGGCCAAGGTATTTCAAACTGGGTATTTTTGGCCTTCTATTTTTAAAGATGCATATGATTTTGCTAAATCTTGAGATCAATGTCAGAGGTTGGGTAACATTAATAAAAAAGATGAAATTCCCCTAAAATATATTTTGGAAGTCGAAATCTTTGATGTATGGGGAATAGATTTTATGGGGCCATTCCCAAATTCGCATGGGAACAGTTATATTCTTGTAGCCGTTGATTATGTATCTAAATGGGTGGAAGCAATCGCACGTGCGAAAAACGATTCGCGAACAATTATCAAATTTCTGCATAAGAATATTTTTACACGTTTCGGTACTCCACGCGCTTTAATTAGCGATGGAGGAACTCATTTTATTAACCGTGCATTGACATCAATGTTGTAGAAATACAATGTTCTCCACAAGGTTGCAACTGCATATCATCCACAAACTAATGGTCGGGCAGAGGTCGCTAATCGAGAAATCAAGTGAATTCTAGAAAAGGTGGTGAGTCCAAATAGAAAGGATTGGGCAATTAAATTGGATGATGCGCTATGAGCCTATTGAACGACATACAAAACACCATTAGGAATGTCCCCATTCCGTTTGGTGTTTGGTAAGGCATGTCATTTACCTATAGAATTAGAACATAGAGCATATTAGGCAACCAAGGAATTAAATTTAGATTCGACAGAAATAGGACCCACTAGAAAACTTCAACTCTTAGAACTCGATGAGTTGAGACAATTCGCGTATGAAAATGCAAAATTATACAAGGAAAAGACAAAACATTGGCATGATGAACGAATTAGACCAAAGCAATTCTTACCAGGGCAGAAAGTATTATTATTTAACTCTAGGTTGAAACTCTTCCTTGGGAAGTTAAAGTCTAAGTAGTTTGGTGCATTTGTAGTAGTGCAAGTATATCCAAATGGAGCTGTTTTGGTACGAAACGAGTCAGACAATTCAAAATTCACAACAAATGGACATCGGCTGAAACATTATTATGGTGAAGAATCCCGAGTAGTGGAGTTGTAACGACCCAGGTTTTTCTTCCCGGTCTTCCAGGTATGCCCTAGGGGTAATTTGGTAATTTGGTCGGGCCGTCAGGGTCGTTTGTGTCTTTTCCAGTTACTAAAATTATTGGATGGTTTTTGTAGGTTTTTGGAGGGGTTTGTGGTTTGGTTTGAGCAAGGTTTGATGCAAAAGTAAAAATAAAAGGGGATTGTGCTGCAGCTGGGGTTTGAACCCGGGTCTCTTGGGAAGCTTGTGGAGATGTGTGCCAATTGAGCCATTAGGTGCTCTTGTTGCTCTTCCTGCATCATTTTATGGTTAGCCTTGGATTTTTGAGTTTTGGTGCATTTGGTTAAATGAAATAGAAATTAGGTTTATTCCATCTTCTTCTCCAAATCTCCTCTTGGCCGCACAAGCTCTCCTTCTCCATAGCCCTTGCCGATTCTTCATCCTTGCAGCTCCTTTGGATCGTTCATCATCATTCCGGGTAGGTATCGATCTTCCTCTTCTTCTTCTCATCCGTTTGGTGTGCTTTTGGCCAAGTGAAAAGAGGTGTGTTGTGTGTGTTTGTGTTGATTGCAAACCCGGCCAAGAGAAGCCCAACCAGCAGAAATCGTCGCCGCGACGCCCGGTAGGCGGATCGCCGCAGCCGGATCGCGCCAAAGAAGAAGACAGACGCGCCCCTGCCGTCGCACCAGATCGCCCCGCAGATGCACCAGATCGCCCAGATCGTTGAGCGGCCGCCGCGCGCCATCGCTCACCAGTCGCCCAGATCTGTTGAAGCGTACCGCCGCCGCCATCGCTCACCAAGTCGCCCGATTCTGTTGAAGCGGCCTCGCCGCGCCGCCATCGCCGCGCGAATCGTGCGGATCGCGTCTGCAAAGAAGAGACGCCAGACGCCAGGCCGCCAGCGCCGCCGCCGAAGCTGCCGCTCGCCGCCAGCCACCGTCGCGTCGCTGCCGCGTCGCGCGCCAACGACGCACTTTTCTTCGCGCCGCCTTTCGCCGCCCGCCCGCAGCTGCATACGCGCGCAAGCGCTGCCTCGCCGTGAATCCGTCTGTCGCCGTGCCAGCCGCAGCCAGCGCCAGCCTGCTGCGTGCCGGTAGCAGGCTGCGCCCCGCCACTGCCGTGCCCGGCTTGCCAGCAGCTCCAAGCTCGTGTCGCCGTGCGCGTGAGTTCCCTTTGCCGAGCTTGTTGTTCTATTGTTTTTAGACTTTTTAGGTATTGACTATTATTGGTTTGTTAGGTTCCCGCCGCTAGCTCGGGATTGTTCCGCAGCTTAGGATTTGTGTGTAGAAGCCTCCCACCAAGGTAAGGATTTCTTACCGGAGTTGTGTGGGCCTGCGGTATATTTGTGATTGTTGTTTTGTATGCCTGTGTATGATTACTAGCATGTTTATCCCTAGGTGCTCTGCTCAATTCTCGATGGCATGAACTCTTGTATTGTTTCTCATGTTAGCCCATGCTAGGTTGTTCCATTCTCGCATGTTCGATATCTGTTCTTGCTTCGTAGTATCATGCTAGGTTCCTTGTATCCGTTGAGCACGTATTGGACCGCATTGATTGAATTGTTATTATTGCTATGGTTTAGAGTTCGTAGGTAGCATCATCCGGCCGGATGCATAACGTAACTTGCATCCCCGATGGGGACGTGCGAGATGGTACTCGTCCGATCCCGTTAGGGTTTAGCTAACCCTAACGGCCGGCCCCGCAATCTTGGGTGAGGGTGGCGGATCGTTAAATGCCCCAAAGGTCGGGATGATGACTTGGCATTGCCTCGTCCCCGGCGATCGGCACGCGTCCTCGGCGTGTTCGGCCAGTAGCCCTTGATTGCCACTGTTAGGGCAAGGACCGCTTCTGGTGCAAGCCTACCACGACCGGTTCCTTAGCCTCAAAGCGGTGGTACAGCCGACATAGTTCATGTGTCCGTGTCTCACACCCCTATGTCGCTGACACCGATCCGTAGATTTAGTTAGGCATGGTGATCGAACACAGGGCGGCTTGCCACTAGACCCGGCACCCCGAGTTTGCGGTAGCATGCGGTGCGCGCTTACGCTCATTACAACGCCGATCGAGAGCTCCTCGGGATCTTGAGCCAGTGCACCTTTCGTGACGACGATGACAGCCGGTGAGGCCGACTTGTTCCCGTATAGAGCGTATAGTGTGTTGTGGTATTTCCGGACTAAGACCCCGAGTTGGCATCCGAGGTCCAAGTGTGGACTTAGCTTTGTGCTCCGCTCTGTGTTTGTACTCATAGCTTGCATACATTCTTCTAGATGATCTTGTATATCGTATTGTACCCCTGTTGGGGATTCTTACTGGGTAATTCGTTACTCACCCTTATTCGTGGTTTTCCACGGTAATCAAGGCGGAGAGACAGGATGGTCAAGGAGAAGCCGTGATCATGGAATCCTTTGTCATCTCTCGACCATTTTATTTTATCATGACTCTTGACTTTTGTTATTTCCCTGAATGCATGTAGACGGGCACGGAGCCCCGTGGATGTTTTCTTACGCTTTTATGGATTCCAAAGATATTTGTACTTGTGGATTGTTTAAATGGTTTAAATAAATCTCTCGATCGTAGTATGCTTTTAGAAATGTATGTTTTGGTTGTTCAATGTTTCGCTTTACTTGGGATCCGAAATATATTTTTCATAATGTCTTTTATCTTCAATACATGCATTGGGGTAAAGGCCCATTTAGAGCCCCTTTTGGGTCGGGTCTTTACAGGAGTTCTCCACCCTAATTGAAACCTAAAGAAGGTGGGATGCAAGCAAATGGTATGTGAAGTACTCAATTAATTATTTCGCTTGCATTAAGCTCGATAGGTTCTGTACATATTAATTTCCTTTTGTGCGAAATCTTTATTTTCGTTTTTAATATTCTCGCGACCGAGAATAGGAAGTCTTAGGATAGTCATGACGAAAGCTGGAAACACTATTAGGTTAGATCCAAACTTAACACGTTTCCATCTCACGGTCACGAAGCGACCACGTGTAAGGTGGATCGAAAAGATACAACGGTGAGAAACTAGCGAAAGCCAAATGGCGGTTCGAATTCTGGAATGCAAAACGTTAGGATTGTCCTATAAAATCTCCCACCCATCTCATTTCACACTTTTACGAGTCTAAATTTTGTCTTGATCTCTACTCTCGAAACCGTGAACTACCAAACTGACATTCTCCACCATCATGTCGAAACGCCCAACTCAAAACCCCATTCCAAGTGCATCTGTGAAACTCAAGATGCCCCAGCGAAGCACTCTGCGAACGAAACCAATGGATCAAGGCAGAAGAGGATTAAATTGAAGAAAAAAACCAAAGATCATGTGGAGCAACCAAGAGAAAATCCCGAGCCGACAATAGCGAAAAAGGTAGCGGCTCAAATTATTCAGCCATCTTACGAAGAATTGGCTGCAACAGTTAGAGCCCTAGAGGAAAAACTTAAGAGGAAGGCGGAGGTCACTACAGCAAGATCGGATTTCCATAAGCGAAGGAAGTTGATGGGGTTAAAACCAAAGGATATAGTGAATGCGAATTTTATTAATGAGGAAGAAGAGGCAGCAAATGAAGAGCATCAAGGAAATTCAAACCAGTTCGCGGAGGTGATAGTAGAAGAGTTAGCATTTGACCAGAGAATCACCCCGTCCCAACAAGATCGAATAGTAGGGAATTCAGAAGGATTGTTAGCGATGCTAACTCTAAGTGCAGAGGGTGGAGAGCCAAGAATTCGAACCCTTCCATCAAGTGCAGCAATCGTCGAAGCGAAGGAAGCACTAGCGATAGAGGAAAGTATACCTAGGAGCTCTCCCAATGTCTCTCCGAATGGAGCGAATTCCTGATGATGAGTTTGTTGCTAACACTCTGGAAACAAACCAAGATGGCAGGGATGCAGCCCTAGGAGAGACTGCGCAAGGGCTAGAAGTAGATCCATCGCAAGATTTGGAGGCGATGCTAAATGAGGGAATGGAAATAGTTCAGAGGAATGAGAACTGGATGCACTTGGAAAGTGAAGATGAACCGTTGCATGGACCCACGGCTGTGAAGCCAGAAGTTGAAATCGCGGAAGGACCAGTGAAAGAAGTGGAGCGAGAATCCACCCCTCAACCCGAAGAAAGCGCTCAAAGGACCAATTTCGCTCCACTAAAGAGAAATGCGAAATCCAGGAAGCAAGGACAAGCTCTTTCGCGTGAAGATCACAAATTTATCGCCGACAACCATGATCCCATAGAGGCACGAAAAGAGTAGCATCATCTGAACAAGGCTTGGAAGAGGAATTGGAAAAATATCCAGCAACAATCAGGCATGAAATCGAACAGCGAAGTTGGGGGGAATTCTGCATCCCATGAGAAGATGCGAGGATCGAATGAACAATCGAATTCTTCGTTGGTATCATCAATCGCGAAACGCGAACGTCATTTGTACGTGGAAAAAACATGATTGGAGTTCGGCAGCGTGGAATAAGTTATTTGGGTTGCCGGATGAAGAATCTGACTACGACATCCTCACCCAAATGTGCACTCAAGAAGATTTGGACGATTGCATTAACACAATCAGTTGTGAAGGAGCGAAGTGGGATGTCGGTTTGAAATCGGTGAAGTTGTTTGCCAATGATCTAAACGCTGAAGTGAAATTCTAGGCCACATTCATCAAGTTAAGCCTAATGCCCACAACACACGATTCCACGTTAACCCAAGATCGAGCCTTACTCATCTATTCAATCATGGCGGAGCATTCAATTAAAGTGGGTCGAATAATTGAAGAAGAAATCTACCTCTGAGCTGGGGGTGGTAAGAAGGCAAGCATAATAATTTTCCCTCACTCAATCTCAGCACTGTGCACGCATCAATGAGTGAAGAGAAGATCAAGCAATCTGAAATTAGCTCACCGAAAAGTGATTCCTCCCTAGAAGAGACCCACTGTTCGCTAACTTCGCCAAATTGAAAAGAGACCGACCACGAGAACACCTCCCTCAAACCTCAATGAAGTGCTCAAAATACAGAAGTCCATTTTGGCTGAGCAACAGGAAGCGAAGGCTCGTCGCATTTCTTTTTATAAGTACTTTTCAATTCGCGACAAGGCGATTCAAAAGTTCTGTGATAAAATAGATGAGGGTCCGCACCTACCTACCTTTCCCAATTGGATTCTAGATCGAAAACCATTAAGGGGTGATGGGAGTGAGTGAACACGAATTGTATTTTTAACTCTTTCGTTGTAGTTGATTATTAAAATCTTTTGGTTCCTTTATAATACAATTTTCATTATTCAGTTTCCATTTGAGTCATTACTGCTGTGAAAACATGTAGCTCTCAATAACTTATAATTTTACCCCTGCACTTGCCTTATAACTTGCTCGAACGTTCTCTGTGCGAAATCATGCATTATCACTTTCCATCCTCACATTATCAGTGTTAGTACTAATTGCGCGAATTCTTGACACATTGTCGACTGACGAGTGTTAATTTTTCTTATGTAACCTGCTTCCCACACTCTGACTCTGTGTGGTGATACTTTGTCCGATCAAGTTCTCTATTTGCAGGTTGTTCGCTTTTCGATTGCATTCGATAACACTTGTGAGCTGGCTCAGAGTGTTGTGTCATATATCCGATCTGGGTAACCTACAATTCATGTGCACGAGCCTGTTTCATTGGGACAATAAAAGTCTCAAGTTTGGGGGTGTTTGTGGCAGCGAACCCCACAATCGCTTTCCTATAAAAAAATAATTTGTGAGCTGAACATAAAACAAGTTTGAAGCAAATGTGAGAGGCGAAGCGAATCAAAGGGCTAGTAGCCTAAGTCTTGAATTTCTTCATTGACAAAATAATCCACCATGTTGGCTCCGACATCGCGTACCCATCATTATCTTCATTATTCGATGAAGGACTAGGCATGAGGAGGATCCTAAACGAATAGAGATTCCATGAACTGTAAAGGGAGAGTTTTCGCTTCTGCAAAAGGGGAGCTGGCCAATACAAATTTGTTTTTTTTTCTTTTCTTTTGGTTCTCTCTTTTTGTTTTCTTTTTGTGGCATGAATTGGGAAAACTCAGACAGGCGAAATGGTTACAACATCAAGAGAAGGATCGCAAGTCTAATCTGGTGTAATCGATAGAGGATATACTCGCAACTTAGAGTCTGCGATCGTTGTAAAGCTAACAACATGAGTAGAAATGTGAACAGGTCACTCTGGAATCTTAATCCATGGTTTGTTTTATGTTATGATTCGGCGATACGGATTGACAATTGATATTGGGGGATGATAAAGGGACTAGTTAGTGGTGTGATGTATTGATTACTCGAGACGAGTAATACTTCAAGTTTGGGGGTGTGATAATGTAACGGCCCAGGTTTTCATCCCGGTCTTCCAGGTGTGCCCTAGGGGCATTTTGGTAATTTGGTCAGGCCGTCAGGGCCGTTTATGTCTTTTTCCAATTGCTAAAATTATTGGATGGATTTATGTAAGTTTCTGAGGCTTTGTGGATGGGTTTGAGCATGGATAGATGCAAAAGTAAAAATAAAGGAATTTGTGTAGAAGCTGGGATTCGAACCCGGGTCTCTGGGAAAGCCTGAGGGGATGCGTGCCAATTGAGCTATGAAGAGCTCTTGTTGCTCTTTCTGCGTCATATTATAGTTAGCCTTGGATCTTGGAGTTTTGGTGCATTTGGTTAAATGAAAAGAAATTAGGTTTTTGTTCTTTCTTCTCCAAAACCCTCCTAGCCGCCCAAGCTTGTTCTCCCTAGCTCCCAAGCCGTTTTTCATCCCTTTGCACCCACGAGGTTCAATCATCATTCCGGTAAGTCTTCATCCTCTTCATCTTCTCGATTGGGTGTTCTTGTTGGCCGAAGGTAAGGAGAAGAGCTTGTGTGTGTGTGTGTTTATGCAGTCGCCCAAAGATGCCCAGATCTGCCAAAAGAAGAAGCCCAGCCGCCCGGACGCTTAGCAAAGAAGCCCAAAGCCGCCCGAGATCGCGCGGCAAGCGAGAGTAACCGAGCCGCCCGCACCGCTAGCCCCTGCTGTAGCCTGTCGCGTGCACCAGCCCGAGCAGCCCGCGCCCGCGCTCGCGCTGCTCGCGCTGCGCGTCGCGCGCGCGCCGCATCGCCGCCTCGCCTCGAGCGCACGCTGCGTGCTCGTCTGCTCGCGTCGCCCGCTTGCTCAAGGCCAGCGCGCGCGCGCTGCGCCCGCCAGCCCGTCATACGCCAGCCTGCGCCTCCTACCGCCCGTCAGCGCCCGGTGTGCGGCTCCGCCGCTTATCGCTTCCCTTCTACTGCGCGCGTCTGCGCCAAAGAAGACCTCGCTGCCGCCGCCTGCCCGTCATGCGTGTCGGCCGAGCCGCGTGAGTTGCTCTTGAGAGCCGAGCCTTGTTTATTTTATTATATTTAGGCTTATGGTTTATGATTATCATTGTTTTTGTTAGGTTCTCGGTAGCTAGCTCTGCCCGATCGCAGCTTAGGTTTTGTGTGTAGTTGCCCGGCCAGTAAGGATTTCTTACCGGAGTTGTGTGGACCTGCGATGTTCTATGTGATTGTTGTTTGTATGTTTGTTTGTGATTATCAGCATGTATAGTTTAGGTGCTATGTTCTGAATTCCTGACTAGCATGACTTCGTATGTTGTTCTCTCATGTTAGCCCATGCTAGGTTGTTGCGTTCTAGCATGCTCATATCTGTTCTTGCTTCGTAGTACCATGCTAGGTTCATTGTATCTGTTGAGCACGTTTTGGATTGTATTGGATTGTATGTTATTGTTATGATAGGTTAAAGTGTAGGTAGGTAGCATCATCCGGGCCTGATGCATAAAGTATCTTGCATCCATGGCAGGGACGTTAGAGGTAGTACTCCGTCCCTAGACCCCGTTAGGGTTTAGCTAACCCGACCGGTAGGCCCTGCAATCTTGGGTGAGGGTGGCAGACTGTTAAATGCCCCAACGGTCGGGATGATGACTTGGCATTGCCTCGTCCTCGGCAAATCGGCACGCCCTCGCCGCGTGTTCGGCCAGAGTCTCCTTGATTGCCACCGATAGGGCAAGGACGGCTTCCCTCGTGTAAGCCTATCACGACCGATTCCTTAGCCTCGGTGCGGTGGTTCAGCCGACATAGTTCACGTGTTCGTGTCTCACACCCTATGTCGCTGACACCGATCCAAAGATTTAGTTAGGCGTGGTGATCGGACATGGGCGCTTTGCCACTAGACACGGCACTTCCCATAGTTCTGCAGAGCACGCGGTGCGCGCTTACGCCATTACGATGCCGACCGGAGAGCTCCTCGGGATCTTGAGCTAGTGCACCTTTCGTATCGACAGTATACAGGCTGAGGCCGAGACTTGTTTCTCGATAGGGCGTATTGTGTGTGTGATTTTTTCCGGACTAAGACCCTGAGTTGGCATCCGTGGTCCAAGTGTGGACTTAAGCTATGTGCTCTATTCTGTGTTTATATTCATAGCTTGCATACACTCATCTAGATGACCATGTGCATCGTGTTGTACCCCGTTGGGGATTCTTACCGAGTAATTCGTTACTCACCCTTATTTTGTGGTTTTCCACAGGTAACCAAAGGTGCGAGACAGGATGGTCGAAGGAGGAGCCGTGATCATGGGAACTCTCTTTGTCGTCTCGACTTTTTATTTCTATGACTCTTGTCTTTTATTTTCCCTCGAATGCATGTAGTCGGGCACAGAGCCCTAGGATGTTTTCTGAAATGTTTTCGTGATTCTCGCTTTATTGAATTTGAGGATGTTTCAAATGTTTTAAGAAATCTCTCCGATCAGAGTGTACGTTTTGGAAATGTATTTGCCTTGAAACAGTGCTTGGAGACGGGGATGTGTTTCAAAGAAACTATCTTTATTTCTGATTGAACCTTGATTGTTTTGTTTTAATTGGGAATCCGAAAATTATTTTCATATTGTCCTTTACTTTGAATGCATGCATTGGGGTAAAGGCCTATTTAGAGCCCTTTTTGGGTCGAGTCTTTACAGTTGGTATCAGAGCTCAGAGTCATAAATTCTGTAGTTTGACCTTTTGTTGTAGGTCGTTTTCCCATGATCACTAGCACTCCGGACACCATCAGTGCACGCCTAAGTTTACAATTTGTTGTTGAGAAAAAGGGTTAAGAATTTACAATACCTGTCATCTAGTGTATGCCTTGTGTAGTGTTGTGGAGCGGAGACGAGCAGGTTCTGACTCGTTATTGGTTTGGGTTTAGAGCGCCATCATGCCAACTTCCCGCAGTGTGTGATGTATGTTGTGGCTTGTTGTGGTATCCAGGTAGGTTCGGATGCCCTGGGACATCGTTCCAGAGGGAGGTAGAGATTGGACTCCCATAGGCCAACTGTGGCCCAGTTGTTGGTTTTCCCCTAATGAGAGGGTGGAGGTGCTTTGCCTTGGAATGCCACTCCAAGAGAGGAGTTAGCTGTGGTTGTGCTGATGTGGTTATTGTGGAGCAGGTCCTAGTGTGGACTAGCCTGGGTAGTTCAGGTGTTGATCTTGAACTTTAGCAGATGGTTGATTGCCCAGTGAGTAGCTGCAGAGTTGGTAGCCTTCGAGGTGGTTGTTGAGATATCCTTGTTCTCCTGTAAGTGTTGTTGTTTTGCAGCTAGTAAGTCGAAACCCTGTGGTTAAGGGTGCAGCTAGCAGTGTTCCCATCGGACGTGATCCGTTGGTGGTTTCCCCAGTTGTCTGGTAGAGTTGAGCACTCTTCTTATGGTGAGCCCCTAGAGTAGGGCTAGCTGCTGCATGTTGAGAGAGCCGGCCAGAGTTTTGTTGAGCATCATGTGGAGATGCAAGAGTAGGCCGTGAGCCTCCAGTTTGTTGAGATGCCATAGTCTGGTTGTTTGAGTTTTGAGCCCTTGTATGCCTAGCCATAGTATTTGTCACTTGAGGTTGTGACCTTGCGGGCCCCATTTGTAGTAAGATGTGGATTTGGTAATAGCGGCACTTGAGGTGCATTGGTTGGTGTGCCGCTTGGCACTAAGTCTGGTTCAGGCTTGAGTTTGGCATGGGTATAGCAGATGGTTCTATGACCGTCCGGAGTTCAGCACACTTCTTTAGCCATTGGATCCATTTATGGAAAAATGCACTTGTTTAGGTCGTGCAAGAGGGCTAGTTCAGTGGTAGTCGAAGGACTACAAGTGAAAGGATGTTCGAGAGGAGCTGGAGCCTCTTCCCAGTGTTACTGGGGGTTGAGTAAGTCAGCAAGTTGACGGTTGGTAAGTGTTAGTCCGTGTGAGTCTCACACTAGTGTTAAGGCCAAGAGATCTTTGTGGTTGGTAGTGCGGTCCACTACCTTCGAGTGCCGAAACCTGAGTTGAGTGGGCTGCCTTGTGTGTAAGCCACTTTGGTATGAGGTAAGTTCGGTTTGGCATTGTTATGCTTTAGTAGAGCAGGGTTGCCACAACTTCGAGTATTGTGGGGGGGGGTTGGAACCCTTGGGTGTTCCTTTGATTGGTTGTATCCCTGCCGGAAGGTAGTTGTTGCTTTTCTTTTAGAAAGCACCTGTTAGCCTTGAATCCCTAAAGGAAGGTTGGGAGTTGTGCACACAAGTGTGCTTTTGTGAAGTTCGTTCTGGTGGCGAGAGTTTCTGAACCATGAAGGGTTTGCATTGGAGAACTGGTGCTCAGTTCTTGGAGAAGGTGGACTCCAGGTGGATGTTGTAAGGCTTGTTGAGGTTGTAGGGATACCGTGCTCGTAGTTGGGTTGTTGCTTAGGCAAGTTTGTTAAGTTGAACCTAAGTTTGGTTGGTGGAACCTCTTGTGTTCATGGTTGGTGTTCAGATGGTGCTGAACGAATGGTGGTTGTAGTGAAGGCGCGTAGTTCCTGATCGCAGTTGCTAAGAGTGTTGCTCGGAATCCTTACCCTGGGTGGAAGCTACATGGTGGCTGATGCTTTGAGTAGGAGGATGACACATTCTGAAGCGTTTCTGGTCTTTTTGGTTTCGAGGTTTGGAGCAGGCCAGCGTGGTTGTGATGCTGGGAAAAAGAGTTGTTTGTTCAGCAGCTTGGTCACATAGACCGTTAGACGACAACAGTGTGTCGAGGGTTGCCGAAGAACCCTAGTTGTGGAGAGCCTCACCGAGCTCGATCAAGCCTAGGTAGTGAGTTTCAGCTTGGCAAGCCGAGTCGTGTAGGTTGTAGACCTCCGGGTGAGTTGTTTGGCGGATTTGGTAGGCTAGCAAGTCGGAGTTTGTTTGGAGTAGAGTCCGGATTGGTTCCGGTGTGGTGGCAAGTTGGTGCTTGGTGTTGACCAAGGTGTGGTTTTTGAGTTGCTAGAAGTTAGCCTTGCTCGTGGGGCAAGTGGTATTGCCTTGCGGATTTCTTTCTGTTTCCAGAGTTTGAGAGTTGTTTTTTTTTTTTGTGTTTGGGGTGAGTCTTCTCTTGCCCGTGGTTGGCGGTCCAAATTGTGGTGGACCCCTTGTTGTTGCCTCTCGGGAGAGTTGGATGTTGTGCTTAGTCGAGCAAGACAATGAGCGGTTGTGTAGCTCTCTCTCCTTCGATGTCTGCTTGTAAGGACTGCTTTCTCCTTGGGAGTTGTCGAGGTTATTCCTTGGTCTTGGAATTGGTGGTAGTGGTGCTAGTAGGAGGAAAAGTTTGTTGGCTGCTTGGAAGCAGTTGTTTGTCCAGTTAAGCGGACTCGTGAGTGGTGTTCTGGAAGTTGCAGTAAGGGTTGTTCTGTCTCCTATGAGTGTTTGGCCTAGTTGGTTAAGGTTTTGAGTGTTGGCTTGGAAGCTGTTGCACCTTTGTAGTTGAGGACCCCTTTGTATCAGTTGTGGATGAGGTTACACTATTGTGTCTGGATTAGGGTCTTGACCTATTGAGGGATCCTTGCTGGTTAGTGTAGCTTGCGCTCTGCCAGCCATTGTTGGTATTCTTGTTCTTGGTAGTTGGTGTTGACCAGGTAGTGGAGTTCCATTTATGAAGTTCGGTGGGTAGGAGCAATGAGCTTAACCTAGAGGGTATAAGCTTGGTTGTGTTATCATTTGGACTTGTGAGATGTGTCTCTTAAGGGGACGAGCTTGGTTCCGTTGTTTGCATGGAGGTAAGTTTAGTGGGGGGAGCCCTCTGGGGCCCGGTTGCTTGCGGGCTGTCTTGCCCAGTTAGTGATTTAAGTCGAGCTAGAGTTGAGTGGATTGGCATAGCTATGCAGTTTGTAGTTGTTTGAGCTTCCTAGTTCGTAGCACTCAAGTTGTTGGATTGTAAGTTTCCGTGTGGGAGCTGTCAGCTAGTTGAGGTTGTTGTGTGAGTTCGGATTTTTGGAGGATTGGTTTCAGTAGCTAGAGCTCGCACCTCGTTTCGTGTGCAGATGCCATTTCTATGGAGTAGAGGCATGTCGGGCTTGGTGGAGTTGTTGCCATTAGGGTGTGGCAACAAAGGTTTTTCTAGGTAGTGCGTTGATGGACCGTGGTTCTGGAGAGCGTTTTCGAGGCTTATGAGCCGAGTGCAGTTTCTGTAGTGTTTTCACCCTCTGACCGATGGTCTTTTGGGAAGAGTGAGCCAGATCCTTCAGAACTTATTGTGAGTTGGTGATTCCGTGATTAGGCAGCAGGGGACTAGTGTGGTTTTATGAGGTTGCCTTGGGTTGCGCCTCTCGTGATCGCTTCTTGTGGTTCCATTGAGGCATTGCAAGGTAAGTATTGCAGGATTCCAGTGTTTTAGGAAAAGGTTGGTGGCCATCAATTTTGTTTTGGGTCCTGAGTTGCTGCATTTGACCAGAGGTGATGTGCAGGAGTTTAGAGCTAGTGTTGTCAGCTCAGAGCAGGCAGAAAAGTTACGCCGATGTTCGGCGTCGAGTTTTAGAGTTTGAGGTTGGACGGTCATGTAGTTTTAAGGTTGTGCCGTTGTGAGTTGTGTTGAGGTTTGGTAAGCGGAAGAAGTGGAGTCTCCTGTTGTTGGACCATTTGAGATTCTCGAGAGGATTGGCAGAGTTGCATATTGGTTAGCTTTTTCTGTCATTGTCAGCCGTGTGCAGTGTTCTCATGTATCGGTGTGAGGCACTATGTGTCGGACCCATCGCTCATTGTGGACTTTGGGCCTTTACAGCAGATTGAGGATTTGAGCTTCGAGGGGAAGCCTGTGAGTATTATGGTCTTTGAGACGAAGACGTTACGTAGCAGTGAGATCCGTTGGTAAAAGTTTAGTGGAGGAGTCTGAGTTCGGAGGAGGCCGCTCGTGAGCGGGAAAGACGGGATGAGATTGCAGTATCCTGTGCTGTTCCAGTCTTAAGGACTTTCGAGGACGAAAGTCATAAAAAGGAGGGAATATTGTAACGACCCAGGTTTTCATCCCGGTCTTCCAGGTGTGCCCTAGGGGCATTTTGGTAATTTGGTCAGCCAAATCGAGGCCGTTTATGTCTTTTTCCAGTTGCTAAAATTATTGGATGGATTTATGTAAGTTTCTGAGGCTTTGTGGATGGGTTTGAGCATGGATAGATGCAAAAGTAAAAATAAAGGAATTTGTGTAGAAGCTGGGATTCGAACCCGGGTCTCTGGGAAAGCCTGTGGGGATGCGTGCCAATTGAGCTATGAAGAGCTCTTGTTGCTCTTTCTGCGTCATATTATAGTTAGCCTTGGATCTTGGAGTTTTGGTGCATTTGGTTAAATGAAAAGAAATTAGGTTTTTGTTCTTTCTTCTCCAAAACCCTCCTAGCCGTCCAAGCTTGTTCTCCCTAGCTCCCAAGCCGTTTTTCATCCCTTTGCAAACCAGAGGTTCAATCATCATTCCGGGTAAGTCTTCATCCTCTTCATCTTCTCGATTGGGTGTTCTTGTTGGCCGAAGGTAAGGAGAAGAGCTTGTGTGTGTGTGTGTGTTTGTGCAGTCGCCCAAAGATGCCCAGATCTGCCAAAGAAGAAGCCCAGCCGCCCAGATCGCCTAGCAAAGAAGCCCAAAGCCGCCCAGATCGCGCAGAAGCAGAGCACAGAGCCGCCCAGACCGCCAATTTCTGCGCAGCCCGTCGCGTGCACCAGCCGAGCGAGCCAGCGCGCGCGCTCGCGCGCCTGCCAGCGCCCGCTCCTCGCTGCGCCCGTCGCGCGCGTCGCGCATCGCGTCGCGCCTCGCGCCACAGACATTCGTACACCGTCCGCGCGCCTCGCCGTCCGCTTGCCCACACCCGTGCGCCTGCGCCCAGCCAGCCGTCCGCGCGCCCAGCCCTGCCGCCTCCTGCGCCTGTCGGCGCCCGGTGTCGCGGCTCCTGCCGCCTATCACCCCTTACGCACTGCGTCAGCGCCAGCCAGCAGCCAGCCGTCTTTGCTGCCGTCCGCGTGTCACCCGAGCCGCGTGAGTTGCTCCTTGAGCCGAGCCTTGTTTATTTTATTATATTTAGGCTTATGGTTTATGATTATCATTGTTTTTGTTAGGTTCTCGTAGCTCCTCAAGGTTCGATCGCAGCTTAGGTTTTGTGTGTAGTTGCCCCCGGCGGTAAGGATTTCTTACGGAGTTGTGTGGACCTGCGATGTTCTATGTGATTGTTGTTTGTATGTTTGTTTGTGATTATCGCATGTATAGTTTAGGTGCTCTGCTTCAATTCTCGACTAGCATGACTTCGTATGTTGTTCTCTCATGTTAGCCCATGCTAGGTTGTTCCGTTCTAGCATGCTCATATCTGTTCTTGCTTCGTAGTACCATACTAGGTTCATTGTATCTGTTGAGCACGTTTTGGATTGTATTGGATTGTATGTTATTGATATGATAGGTTAAAGTGTAGGTAGGTAGCATCATCCGGCCTCGATGCATAAAGTATCTTGCATCCATGGCGGAGAACGTTCGAGGTAGTACTCGTCCCTGGACCCCGTTAGGGTTTAGCTAACCCGACCGGTAGGCCCCGCAATCTTGGGTGAGGGTGGCGATCGTTAAATTCCCCAACGGTCGGGATGATGACTTGGCATTGCCTCGTCCCGCGCGCAGGCGCGTCCTCGGCGTGTTCGGCGTAGCCCTTGATTGCCACCGATAGGGCAAGGGCGGCTTCGGTGTAAGCCTACCACGGCCGATTACTTAGCCTCGGTGCGGTGTTTCAGTGACATAGTTCACGTGTCAGTGTCTCACACCCTATGTCGCTGACACCGATCCAAAGATTTAGTTAGGCGTGGTGATCGGACATGGGCAACTTGCCACTAGACCCGGCACTTCATAGTCTGCAGAGTGAGCGCGGTGCGCGCTTACGCTCATTACAAATACGACCAGAGCTCCTCGGGATCTTGAGCTAGTGCACCTTTCGTGATCGACGATGAGATGTGCCGAGGCCGAGACTTGTTTCTCGTATAGGGCGTATTGTGTGGTGTGATTTATTTCCGGACTAAGACCACGAGTTGGCATCCGAGGTCCAAGTGTGGACTTAAGCTATGTGCTCTATTCTGTGTTTATATTCATAGCTTGCATACACTCATCTAGATGACCATGTGCATCGTATTGTACCCCGGTTGGGGATTCTTACTGAGTAATTCGTTACTCACCCTTATTTTGTGGTTTTCCACAGGTAACCAAGGTGCGAGACAGGATGGCTGAAGGAGGAGCTGTGATCATGGGAACTCTCTTTGTAAATCTCTCGACTTTTTATTTCTATGACTCTTGTCTTTTATTTTCCCCTGAATACATGTAGTCGGGCACAGAGCCCTAGGATGTTTTCTGAATGTTTTCGTGGATTCCTGCTTTATTGAATTTGAGGATGTTTCAAATGTTTTAAGAAATCTCTGATCAGAGTGTACGTTTTGGAAATGTATTTGCCTTGAAACAGGTGCTTGGAGACAGGGACAGGTTTCAGCAAACTATCTTTATTTCTGATTGAACCTTGATTGTTTTGTTTTAATTGGGAATCCGAAAATTATTTGCATATTGTCCTTTACTTTGAATGCATGCATTGGGGTAAAGGCCTATTTAGAGCCCTTTTTGGGTCGGGTCTTTACAGGTAACTTGAGAAGAATTGTAAGTTTGGAGCAAGTATAATGCAATTATATTGGTGTTACATGTTATAATTTGGAAGAATGATTCTCTAACCTCAAATTTACGCGAATATAGTAGCTTTATAGTTATCTGAGTAAGGCGAAGTGTTTTCACAGTATTGCGCGAGAATTGGAACTTTTTAATGTTTGATTTGGATATAAGAAATTCTCGCTGAAGCATAGTCCAAGCAAGCGAAGCGAAGTTGTGAGATCTGACCTCAGACGGAGGCGCGGCAGAAATCGAAAGGAGAACAACAATGGATCACAACCTGAAAACGTGCCATCATGCATAAACTACGTGAAGTGGATGAATCGTGGGGTGATTGCGGGAAAGGCGGACGTAGCAAACAGTCCTATATAATCCTGTATTTACGACTAAGGAAGGGGGTCGAGAGATTAGAGTTTAAGCTTCACATTTATGAACTGATATTGGAGGGCAACGTGATTCGAGAGTATCGTAGGGTTTTCCAGTTCTTCCTAGCAATTTCAGTATTTATTTTCTTCATTTTAAGTTTTATTGTGTTTCCTTGTTCTTTATTGCAATTCATGTACAACGTTAATGAAATTATTATTTTTTCGTATGTAATGGCAGTTCTTTCTACAATTCCGCGAGTTCTATTTATTAGCATGTCTAACTAAAACTCATGTTCAGAAATAGCTAAGTGTCTTTCTGTTCACTGATGCATAGGGTTATGATGAAATGAACTAAGTCTTGTTGCATGTAAATTTGTATGTTGGGGGAATTGAGAAATTCGCCCTCAAAATTGCTTCACTTTGAGAAAAGGTCGCGACGCCTTTACATGTGTCACTAGGTTTTGTCAACTAGCGTTTACAATTCATATTCACTTAGAGATAAGGTTTACTAGTAACTTAGTCTATAATTAATGAAAACAAAGGGCATTCGAGAAGAAGTCTAGTTAATTTAATTGTAGTATTAATCTAACCCGAGTATCATCGTGTGATTGACTTTAGCGAACTTATGACTACTTATATTATCAATTTTTATCACTCGAATTTCGTAAGACTTCAACAATATTCAAACCACTTTTACTTGTTTATTTAATTCGTACTGTTTAACAAGACTAACGAACTACAATTCCCTATGGAGACGAACTACAACTTGCTTCTTAAGACAGTTCCAAGTCTTGACTTGTGAGGGAGCCTTGCTAGTTGTGTTGCACCTGACCCTAGTGGTTCGTTGTTGTAATGCTTGTGTTTTGGCAGCTTGTTAATGCTTGGTCAAGATGTTCTTGTTTAATGCTTAGGGATTTCGTGGTCCGTTAAGATTTAAAAGGAGGAAGTCATTTGGGCTAAGGGTCTTGTTGCATTGCAACACAGTTTGACGTCAGCCCCAATTGGCAATTGCGGAGGGAACAAGTGGTTTGTAATGTATAGAGATGTTTCCGAGTTTGGGTTAGGCTGTGTGTTAATGCAGCATGGAAAGGTGATTGTGTATGCCTTCCGACAGTTGAAGCCTTACAAGTCAGAGAAGATGGCTCGCGTTAATAAAGATTGCAACTATGAGATTTTGTATGCATGTCACACCCTAGTACTCCTTATCTCTAAGTGAGAATGAATTGCATGTGCTCTTCACAAAACTCAGGGCAGATATGCAAGTTCGCCTAATCTTATTCTCTCGAAGCAAGCTTAAGCTGTAAGGCAACCTCTCGGTTACTAGATGACTTGCATACCTTTTAAACAACCCTCGCGAGAGCGAAGTACTTCAACTTTTAATTTCCTATGAATAAATTTAACTACTCATGCTCAAAATTGGAAACATGGACATAATAAGAAAGCTTTCCATAAACAACAAAAACAATGCAATGTTTACAAATTATACTATTGAATGCAAAATAAGGTAATACAAATTAGAAGAATTAACCAAATAGAAACGAAAGACTCTGCTTAGAATTGCAACTACTGGACTTCGAAAAATCATCGGAAGCACTCGCATACAACTACCTTTTCAATCTCCGTTGTAGCAGCGTTTCCCCTCTCTATTTCGTCAACCCCCTTTCTCGTTTAATGCAAGTCCCCTTATGAAGGCCTTGTTATTGCGTTTGGAATTTGTGCATGTACTCCACAATCTATCACCTTCCCGCCTTTTCTGTATGGCAACACGTGGTCATGGCTGTACGACCTTCTGTTGTTCCTTGGGTTATGCCAGGCGTCTAAGGTGCTTCCTTGATTGCTGCAAATTATGTTTGTTTCCTTGATTTCGCTGAATTTAACTATGCCTTCAAAACAACCAGTTAGAACGTTCATATGTTCGCTACATTTACTTAGCATCCTATGTCTTTCCCAGAAAATTGCAAGACTAATGGTTTCGCGTTTGTTATTGCATAGCAGCGAACACACATGTTTGGATTCTAACATGTACAACTTTCTGCATCAATTCCTACACTTTTAAGTCCAGTAACTCTCAATTACTTGAGAGTTATCAGGGGTACAGTACGTATATCATCGCATCATCTAGCACCCTAGAAATACATGCATTAAAACTAGGGTATAATACGTATATCATCACATATGCACACTTAGAGGATGCCTCAAGTGTTCGGCTTTAGATAAACTGAAAATGGTGTACTGATGAGACTATCCCAATAGAGTCGTCCTCTCGGCATCTAGTACGTGTACGCATACACTACATGCTGCTTTAAATCGAGTAGATGTAGGCATGCATAGTACTATCTCAGTCCAAATCCACATGTCTAACAAATACGGAATAGTGTTCACTGATCCACAGTTGGTGGGAGGCCCTCGGCACCCAACTGTGGCAACCTGTTCACACCTATCACCTGAAGCTAAGGATCTTTCCATGACAAACTTGCACCATGGTTCGAATCTCGCTCTACTAGGCCAAAAACTAGGCTATACTGCGACATGTTACATCACATCCCCTTAGAGCCTCTAGATGATGACAACCTAATTGCATAGATAAACTAGGAGTACGACATGCTCAAATTCCTAATAGACCACCAAAACATGCTTAACAGATAAATAATCATCCCTAACTAGATACTAGTAAGCAAAAATATGGAACTAATAACATGCTAACGGATATAGTCAGATCATCACCTATTAAGATAAACTACCTAACACATGCTCAAGAATAGTAAATCATACAAGCATTTGATACATATATATGAAGGGTCTAGAAAACCCAGATAAGAAATCCTTACATGATAAAACACAAAATAGAATGCTACACAAAATAGAATGCTCTTTGAGCTGTAGAATCCGATATCACAACCTAATAATATGCCCTATACAAAAATATAGTAGCAATAAGACACCTATCCTGAAACACCCAAAAGCAAGGGGAACACAGGTTAGGGTTTACCCAAACTCGAAGACCGGAGGAACAACATGCAAGGGCTGCCTAAGAACTCCTGTGAGGCGTGGAGGTGCACTGCTGGGTTGTTGTGCATGCGACATGAGACATGGATCAGCATTGGGCTGCAGCGTGAGCGCAGGTGTAAAGACCCGACCCAAAAAGGGCTCTAAATAGGCCTTTACCCCAATGCATGCATTCAAAGTAAAGGACAATATGCAAATAATTTTCGGATTCCCAATTAAAACAAAACAATCAAGGTTCAATCAGAAATAAAGATAGTTTGTTGAAACCTGTCCCTGTCTCCAAGCACCTGTTTCAAGGCAAATACATTTCCAAAACGTACACTTTGATCAGAGATTTCTTAAAACATTTGAAACATCCTCAAATTCAATAAAGCAGGAATCCACGAAAACATTCAGAAAACATCCTAGGGCTCCGTGCCCGACTACATGCATTCAGGGGAAAATAAAAAGACAAGAGTCATAGAAATAAAAAGTCGAGAGACGCATAAAGAGTTCCCATGATCACAGCTCCTCCTTCAGCCATCCTGTCTCGCACCTTGGTTACCTGTGGAAAACCACAAAATAAGGGTGAGTAACGAATTACTCAGTAAGAATCCCCAACCGGGGTACAATACGATGCACATGGTCATCTAGATGAGTGTATGCAAGCTATGATCATAAACACAGAATAGAGCACATAGCTGGAGTCCACACTTGGACCTCGGATGCCAACTCAGGGTCTTAGTCCGGAATTTACTACCATAACCACACAAATCGCCCTATACGAGAAACAAGTCCCGGCCTCAGCCTGTCTACTGTCGATACGAAAGGTGCACTAGCTCAAGATCCCGAGGAGCTCTCCGGTCGGCGCTGTAATGAGCGTAAGCATGCACCGCGTGCTTCTACAGACTATGGGGGGTGCCGGGTCTAGTGGCAAGCTGCCCATATCCGGATATCACGCCTAACTAAATCTCTGGATCGGTGTCACTGACATAGGGGTGTGAGACCTGGACACATGAACTATGTCAGCCTGAACCACCGCACCTGAGGCTAAGGAATCGGTCGTGGTAGCCTTACACCAGGAAGCCGTCCTTACCTTAACAGGTGGCAATCAAGGGCTACTGCCGAACACGCTGAGGACGTGCCGGCTGCCGGGGACTAGGCATTGTCAAGTCATCATCCCGACCGTTGGGGCATCGCTTAGACTACCACCCTCACCCAAGATTGCAGGGCCTACCGGTTGGGATAGCTAATCCCTCACGGGGTCCAAGGACGGAGATCTGTCTCGAACGTCCTTGCCATGGATGCAAGATACTTTATGCATCAGGCCCGGATGATGCTATCTACCTGAATTCTAACCTGCCTTAACAATCAGCAACAATCCAATACGTGCTCAAAAGAATACAGCAGACCTAGCATGGTACTACGGAACAAGAATGAATATGAGCATGCCAGAACGGAACAACCTAGCATGGACTAACATGAAAGAACAACATACGAAGTCGTGCCAGTCAGGAAATCAGAACAGAGCACCTAAACTATACATGCTGATAATCACAAACAAACATACAACATCAATCACATAGAACATCGCAGGGTCCACACAACTCCGGTAAGAAATCCTTACCTGGCTGGGGGCAACTACACACAAAAACCTAAGATGCGATCGAACCCGAGCTAGCTACCGAGAACCTAACAAAAACAATGATAATCACAATCCATAAGCCTAAATATAATAAAATAAACAAGTCTCGGCTCGGAAGCAACTCACGCGGCTTAGCTGACACGCGGACGGGCAGGCAGCACGACGGGGCTGCTGCTGGGCGCTGGCACGGCGCTGGGGCGCGGATGGGCGCGCTGGCACGGCGCTGGGCGCAGACGCGAGCGCGCGGATAGGCAGGACACGCGCGGGCGCACTGGGACGACGACGGGCGCGGCGCGCAGACGAGGAGCGGGCGCTGGCGCTGGCGGAGGAGCGCGAGCGAGCAACGCGAGCGGCGGGCGCGCGACAGCTGCGACGGAGACGGGCGCGCGGCCTGGTGCGTGCGACGGCCTTTGCTGGGCGCCTGGGCGGCTGCGACGGCCTGGGCGCCTGGGCGTCTGGGCAGCCTGCTGCTGGGCCCCTGGGGCTGCTGGTGCGATCTGGCTGGGCTGCTCGACCGGGCTGCTCGGCTGGGTTGCTTGGCTGGCCGGAACGACACTCGAACGACTCTCGGGAGAAGACTCATGCAAGATGGCTAGAGAGAAGAGGGTTGGGCGGCCATAGGGGGGTTTGGAGAATAAAACACAAAAACCTAATTTCCTTTCATTTAATCAAATGCACCAAAACCCGAAGAACTCAAGGCTAACCAAGATATGTTGCGGAGAGAGTAACAAAAACACCTGGTGGCTCAACTGGCCACACCACCCACCTGACTTCCCAGACCACCTGGGTTCGAAACCCACCAAACACACTTTTAACTCCTAATTTTCCTTTTGCATCTCCCCATGCCCAAACACATCCACAAAGCCTCAAAAACTTACATAAATCCATCCAATAATTTTAGCAATTGGAAAAGACATAAACGGCCCTGACGGCCCGACCAAATTACCAAAATACCCCTAGGGCATACCTGGAAGACCGGGATGAAAACCTGGGCCGTTACAATATTCCCTCCTTTTTATGACTTTCGTCCTCGAAAGTCCTTAAGACTGAAACAGCTCAGGATACTGCAATCTCATCCCGTCCTTCCCGCTTACGAGCGGCCTCCTCTGAACTCTGACTCCTCCACTGAACTTTTACCAAACGAATCTTACGTCTTCGCCTCAAGACCAGAATACTCACAGGCTTCCCTTCGAAGCTCAAACCCTCAATCAGCTGCAAGGGCTCAAAATCCATATTGAGCGATGGGTCCGACACATACTGCCCCCAACATCGATACATAAAAACACTGTGCACAGCTGACAATGACGGAGGAAAGATGATCTGATATGCAACTCTGTCAATCCTCTCGAGAATCTCCAAACGGACCAACAAACTGGGACTCAACTTTCCTCGCTTTCAAAACCTCAACACACCTAGCATCGGTGCAACCTTGAAACACGAACTGTCCAACCTCAAACTCCAAATCTCGACGTCGAACCTCGGCGCAACTCTCCTGCTTGCCTCGAGCTGACAACATACGAGCTCTGATCTCCTGCACAACACCTCTGGTCAAATGCAAAGATCTCGGGACCTGAAAACAAAATCGATGGCCACCAACCTTTTTCCAGAACACTGGAAACCTGCAACGCTTACCATACTATGCTTCAACGAAACCAAAGAACTAGCAGCCGGGAACTGCTATCCGAGGCAACCTCATAAAATCCATCACTGGTTTTCACTGCCTAACCAGGAAACACCAACTCACAACAAGCTCCAACGGATCTGGCTCACTCCTCCCAAAAGACCATCGGTCAGAGGGTGAGAACACTACAGGAACTGCACTCGGCTCATAAGCCTCGAAAATGCTCTCCAGAACCACGGTCCATCAACGCACCACCTAGAAAAACCTTTGTTGCCACACCCTAATGGCAACAACTCCAGCCTGAAACTAACATGCCTCTACTCCATAGAAATGGCATCTGCACACGAAACGAGGTGCGAGCTCTAGCTACTGAAACCAATCCTCCAAACATCCGAACTCACACAACAACCTCAACTAGATGACAGCTCCCACACGGAAACTTACAATCCAACAACTTGAGTGCTACGAACTAGGAAGCTCAAACAACTACAAACTGCATAGCTATGCCAATCCATTCAACTCTAGCTCGACTTAAATCACTGATCGGGCAAGACAAATTTAGCAGCAACCGGGCCCCGGAGGATCCTCCACTAAACTTACCTCCATGCAAACAACGGAACCAAGCTCGTCCCCTTAAGAGACACATCTCACAAGTCCAAATGATAACACAACCAAGCTTATACCCTCTAGGTTAAGCTCATTGCTCCTACCCACCGAACTTCATAAACGGAACTCCACTACCTGGTCAACACCAACTACCAAGAACAAGAATACCAACAATGGTGGCGGCAGAGCGCAAGCTACACTAACCAGCAAGGATCCTCAATAGGTCAAGACCCTAATTCGCAGACACAATGGTGTAACCTCATCCACAATCGATACAAAGGGGTCCTCAACTACAAAGGTGCAAATGACTCCCGTGCCAAACACACACGAATCTTAACCGACTAGGCCAAACACTCATAGGAGGCAGCACCATCCTTACTGCAACTTCCAGAACACCACTCACGAGTCCGCTTAACTGAACAAACAACCGCTTTCAGGCGGCCAACAGACTTTCCACCTACTAACACCACCACCACCAAGTCCAAGACCAAGGGATAATCCGACAACTCCAAAAAGCAAACAGATCCTTACAAGCGGACATCCAAAGAATAGAAAGCTCCACACACGCTCGCTGTCTTGGTTCGCTAAAGCATCAACATCTAAAACTCACGGGGCAACAACCGGGGTTCCACCACAGACTGAGCCGCCAACCACAAACTAGCCAAGACTCACCTCCAACAACCCAAGGAGGGCAACTCTCAACATCCTGGAAACAGGAAAAACAACCGACAGGGCACGAACCACTATCCCCACGAGCAAAACTAACTTCTAGCAACTCCAATTCACACCTTGGTCAACACCAAGCACCAACTTGCCACCACACCTAAACCAAATCCGGACTCTACTCCAAACAAACTCCGGCTTGCTAGCCTACCAAAACTGCCAGCAACTCACCCAAGGCTACAAACTACTCGACTCTGGCTTGCCAACTGAACTCACTACCTGGGTCTGACTGAGCTCTGGTGAGGCTCTCCACAACTAGGGTTCTTCGACAACCCTCGACACACACTGTCGTCTAACGGTCTAACAACCAACTGCCTGAACAAACAACTCCTTTTCTCAGCATCACAACCATGCTGGCCTACTCCGAACCTCGAAACCAAAAAGGCCATAAACGCTTTAGAATGTGTCATCCTTCTACTCAAAGCATCAGCCACAACGTAGCTTCCACTCAGGGTAAGGATTTTGAGCAACACTCTTAGCAACAACGATTAGGAACTACACGGCTTTGCTACAACCACCATTTGTTCAGTACCATCTGAACTCCAACCATGAACAACAAGAGGTTCCACCAACCAAGCTTAGGTCCAACCTAAACAAACATGCCTAAGCAACAACCCGACTACGAGCACGATGTCCTTACAATCTCAACAAGCCTTACAACATCCACCTGGAGTCCACCTTCCCCAAGAACTGAGCACCAGTTCTCCAATGTAAACCCTTTATGCTTCAGAAACTCTCGCCACCAGAACGAACTACACAAAAGCACACTTGTGTGCACAACTCCCAACCTTCCTTTAGGGATCCAAGGCTAACAGACGCTTTCTAAAAGAAAAGCAACAACTACCTTCCTAGGGATACAACCAATCAAAGGAACACCCAAGGGTTCCAACCCCCCCACAATACTCGAAGCTGTGGCAACCCTGCTCTACTAAAGCATAACAATGCCAAACCGAACTTACCTCATACCAAAGGGGCTTACACACAAGGCAGCCCACTCATCTCATAAGCATCCAACTCACCTCATGAGCGTCCAACTCACCTCATGAGCATCCAACACACCTCCTGGACATCCAGCTCATCTCATGAGCATCCAACTCACCTCATGAACAACCAACTCATCTCATGGGCATCCAACTCATCTCGAGAGCATCCAACTCACCTCATGAACAACCAACTCATCTCGTGAGCATCCAACTCATGGTCCATCTGCTGGACCGAACTCCCCATCTACAATGCCCACTCGACTCAGGTTTAGGCACTCGAAGGTAGTGGACCGCACTACCAACCACAAAGATCTCTTGGCCTTAACACTAGCGTGAGACTCACACACACTAACACTGATCAACCTTCAACCTGTTGACAAACTCATCCCCGGTAACACCAGGGAAGAAGCTCCGGCTCCTCTCGAACATCCTTTAGCTTGTAGTCCTACGACTACCTCTGAACTAGCTCTCTTGCACGACCTAAACAGTGCAAATCGCCACAACCGGAACCAAAGGCTAAAGGAGTGTCTTTGAACTCCGGATGGGTCATAGAACCATCCGCTTATACCCATGCCAAACTCAGTCCGAACTGGACTTAGAGCCAAAGCGGCACACCAACCATTGCACCTCAAGTGCCACTACTACCAAATCCACATCTTACTACAAATGGGGCCAGCAAGGTCACAACCTCAAGTGACAAAAACTATGGCGAGGCATACAAGAGCTCAACTCAAACAACCATGCCAAAGGCATCTCATCAAACCGAAGTCTCACTGCCTACTCTTGCATCTCCACATGATGCTCAACAAAACTCTGGCCAGCTCTCTCAACATGCAGCAGCTAGCCCTACTTTAGGGGCTCACCAAAAGAAGAGAGCTCAACTCTACAAAACAACTGAGGAAACTGCCAACGGATCAAGTCCAATGGGAACACTGCTCGCTGCAGCCTTAACTACAGGGTTCCGGCTTACTGGCTGCAAACAACAATGCTTATAAGAGAACAAAGATGTCTCAGCAACCTCCTCGAAGGCTACCAACTCTGCAGCTACTCATTGGGCAAACAGACAATCTGCTAAGGCTCAAGATCAACACTTGAGCTACCCAGGCTAGTCCACACGGAGACCTGCTCCACAAGCATCCACATAAGCAAAGCCATAGCTAACTTCTCTCTTGGAGTGGTACTCCAGGGCAAATCACCTCCACCCTCTCACTAGGGGAAAACCAACAACTGGGCCACACGTGGCCTACTGGAGTCTAACCTCTGCCTCCCTCTGGAACGATGTCCCAGCGGTATCCGAATCTATCTGGATATCTCAGCAACCACAACATACAGCTCACACTGCGGAAAGTTGGCATGATGGCGCTCTAAACTCAAACCAACGACGAGTCAGAACCTGCTCGTCTCCGCTCCACAACACAAAACAAGGCATACACTAGATGAAAGGTATTGTAAATTCTTAACCCTTTTTTAAAAAAACAGTAAACTTAGGCGTACCTGATGACTGTCGGAGTGCTGGTGATCATGGGGAAAATGACCTACAACAAAAGGTCAGTCTACAGAATCTATGACTCTGAGCTCTGATACCAACTGTAAAGACCCGACCCAAAAAGGGCTTTAAATAGGCCTTTACTCCAATGCATGCATTCAAAGTAAAGGACAATATGCAAATAATTTTCGGATTCCCAATTAAAACAAAACAATCAAGGTTCAATCAGAAATAAAGATAGTTTGCTGAAACCTGTCCCTGTCTCCAAGCACCTGTTTCAAGGCAAATACATTTCCAAAACGTACACTCTGATCAGAGATTTCTTAAAACATTTGAAACATCCTCAAATTCAATAAAGCAGGAATCCACGAAAACATTCAGAAAACATCCTAGGGCTCCGTGCCCGACTACATGTATTCAGGGGAAAATAAAAGACAAGAGTCATAGAAATAAAAAGTCAAGAGACGACACAGGGTTCCCATGATCACAGCTCCTCCTTCAGCCATCCTGTCTCGCACCTTGGTTACCTGTGGAAAACCACAAAATAAGGGTGAGTAACGAATTACTCAGTAAGAATCCCCAACCGGGGTACAATACGATGCACATGGTCATCTAGATGAGTGTATGCAAGCTATGATCATAAACACAGAATAGAGCACATAGTGAGTCCACACTTGGACCTCGGATGCCAACTCAGGGTCTTAGTCCGGAATTAACTACCATAACCACACAAATCGCCCTATACGAGAAACAAGTCCCGGCCTCAGCCTGTCTACTGTCGATACGAAAGGTGCACTAGCTCAAGATCCCGAGGAGCTCTCCTGGCCGGCGTTGTAATGAGCGTAAGCATGCACCGCGCGGCTTCTACTGCACTATGGGGGTGCCGGGTCTAGTGGCAAGCCGCCCATATCCGGATATCACGCCTAACTAAATCTCTCGGATCGGTGTCACCGACATAGGGGTGTGAGACTCGACACGTGAACTATGTCACCAACCACCGCACTTTGAGGCTAAGGAATCGGTCGTGGTAGGCTTACACCGTAAGCCGCCCTTACCTTAATAGGTGGCAATCAAGGGCTCTACCGCCAACACGCCGAGGACGTGCTACCGCCGGACTAGGCATTGTCAAGTCATCATCCCGACCGCTGGGGCATCGCTTAGACTACCACCCTCACCCAAGATTGCGGGGGCCTACCGGGTGGGGATAGCTAATCCTCACGGGGTCCAAGGACGGAGAACTGTCTCGAACGCCCTTGCCATGGATGCAAGATACTTTATGCATCGTGCCCGGATGATGCTATCTACCCGAATTCTAACTCGCTTTAACAATCAAGCAACAATCCAATACGTGCTCAAAAGAATACAAAGAGACCTAGCATGGTACTACGGAACAAGAATGAATATGAGCATGCCGAAACGGAACAACCTAGCATGGACTAACATGAAAGAACAACATACGAAGTCATGCCACCAGAAATCGAAATGAGCACCTAAACTATACATGCCGATAATCACAAACAAACATACAACATCAATCACATAGAACATCGCAGGTCCACACAACTCCAGGTAAGAAATCCTTACACGCCGGGGCAACTACACACAAAAACCTAAGATGCGATCGAACCCGAGCTAGCTACGAGAACCTAACAAAACAATGATAATCACAATCCATAAGCCTAAATATAATAAAATAAACAAGTCTCGGCTCGGAAGCAACTCACGCGGCTCACCGACACGCGACGGCAGCACCACCACGGCGGGGCTGCTGCTGCGCAGATGGGCGGCAGTAGCTGGCGCTGCACGGCGCTGGGAGCGGATGGGCGCGCTGCACGCTGCGGCGCAGCGCAGATGCGCGCTACGGATAATGCGACACGCGCGGGCGCGACTGGACGACGACGGCGCGGGCGCGCGAGACGAGGAGCGGCGCGGCGCGCGCGGCGCCAGCGACGAAGCGCGGCGAGCAACGCGAAGCGGCGGGCGCGCGATACCGCGACGGCGACGGCGCGCGCGCTTTGGTGCGTGCGGCGACTCTTCATTGGCGCTGGCGGCTGCGCGACGGCCGGGCGCTGGGAATTTCTCTGGTGCGATCTGGTTGGGTCCGCTCGACCGGGCTTTTGCTTCGGCCGGGTTGCTTGGTGGCGGAACGACACTCGAACGACTCTCGGAGAAGACTCATGCAAGTTGGCTAGAGAGAAGAGGGTTGGGCGCCATAGGGGTTTGGAGAATAAAACACAAAAACCTAATTTCCTTTCATTTAATCAAATGCACCAAAACCCGAAGAACTCAAGGCTAACCAAGATATGTTGCGAAGAGAGTAACAAAAACACCTGGTGGCTTAACTGGCCACACCACCCACCTGACTTCCCAGACCACCTAGGTTCGAAACCCACCAAACACACTTTTAACTCCTAATTTTCCTTTTGCATCTCCCCATGCCCAAACACATCCACAAAGCCTAAAAAACTTACATAAATCCATCCAATAATTTTAGCAACTGGAAAAGTCATAAACGGCCCTGACGGCCCGACCAAATTACCAAAATACCCCTAGGGCATACCTGGAAGACCGGGATGAAAACCTGGGCCGTTACAGCAGGGAAGCTGTGCGCTAGGGTGGGCGCATTGCGCTGCTGGCAAGGCCACGGGGACACAACCCTACTATGCGCGCTATTGTGGCGGCAGGCGAGTGCAGGCGGTGTCATCGACCGAGGTTGGGCGAGCTCGTGCCTGCAAGGTGCAGTGTGTGGAAGCGAGGCAACGCGACTACTGGTGTTGCAAGCGAAACCGCGATCGGCAGCTGCACGACTGGTCTAGGCGTGAGGCGACTACGCAACGACGATCTCGATGGAGAAGAGGATCGATAGATGAAGGAAATTTTCTCTAGATTTCTCTCTGTGAACGATCGATGGAAAAAGGTTGCGAATGAAATCGATGGTAAAAATCAAACCCTTTTAGGCCACATGGCAACTAAACCCATAAATACAAAACTAGCCTCCTTTGTCTTGAAATCACAAATACAGCTGTGAAGCTCTTAAATCATAAAACAAGTCATATGGGTGAATTTACCCAATTACCTCTAATGCTAAAACCGCAATTAACTACCTCAACGAACTTAGATAATGGCTAGAAACATATCGAAAGAGTTGTAACGAAAACTCGGGTGTTACAAACACTACTACAAAAATCAGAATAGTTGACACTCAGATATTCTAAACATTGACGTTTTTAAGATAAAACGTCAAGTAAAATTAAATTTTAAATGGAAAACGTCAACTAAAATAAAAACACGCGAATGTTTTTTTGCTTATCTTTAGTTGACATTGTATGCGTGTCAATTATAACATTAATGTATTGACATGTGTAGGACGTCAACTAAAAAATTTAATTTTCTGAAGAAAAAAAACTTTTGAAACATTTATGGAAGATTGGGTTTAGTTTGAAAAAAGAAAAAAAAATTAAATAGATATAGGGATTTGATTTTTTTAAATAAAAGCAAAGGAAAAAAAATGGAAATTGGTGCATTTCCGTTAAAGAGAAAAGGAAGAAAAAAAAAAAACCAATTTGGTTTTTAAAAGGAAAAGTAAAAAGAAAAAGGAAAAGGACATTTAAAAGAAAAAAAACCCAATCTCTTTCATCTTCTTCCTTCCCTTCAAACCCTAGCCTCCATCTACTCTCTCCCCGCCGCCGCCGCCTCTTTCCTCGCCGGATATCGCACGTCGTCGGTCTTGTCCACCTAGACATCGCGACGACCACGCCGCAACAGACCCCAAGCACAAACGCACCAGCTCGCAAAGGCGAGCGTCTTCTTCGCCAAGCCCGCGAGATCTAGCCGCGCACTAGTGCCACCGGTCGTTGTGAACAGGTTTCCCCTCTAAATAAGAAAAAACACCCCATTTTTCTTTCCTCTGCGATTCATAAACTATTCAGGTAAGGTTTCTAAACACCCTTCCTCTTTTTCTGCCATGTCTTCGGTGATTTCTCTTCTATTTTTCAAGGCACAATAATTTTTTGTTTCACTTCCAATGTTCAAGCCGTTGAGAATAATAATGAACAAGAGAGACTACACCAATTCTCAAGAAAAGGTATTGTTCTAGAAATTCTTTCACGAATATTTGTCTCTGGATTATATTATTGCAAATTGTGTTTTGTCCATTAAAATATTCGTTTCAATCATTTAGGGCTTGCATCGGGATAGTGATTTGATTTTTTATTCTTATTTTCTTATTTGATGTTTGTGTTGTTGGAGTAAGACATTTAATCGTTCTATCTTTTCTTTTCTTATTTGATGTTTGTGTTGTTGGAGTAAAACATTTCTCCTCTTGATGTTTGTGATGTTAAAAAGTTTGTGTTCTTGTTTTTAAAGTAACAGTAAAAGACTTTTTTTTTCATAATTATTGTGGTTTATGTATATTGAGTTCTACCCCTTGATTGATTTGGGGATACATATTTTGATAGTTAAGAATTTACCATAACCATATTGGTGATTTAACAAATTAGTAGGAGAAAACAAACTCTTATAGGGGAGGAAAAACAAACAAATAAGGTCAATTTGATAACCATTTGATATCGTGTTTTTGAAATTTAAGTCTACAATAACTACTCTAACATATGTTTTTCATTACTTATAACTACATTTTACTTATGTTCTTAAAAATCAAACCAAGTTTTGAAATCTAAAAAAAAAGGTTTCAAATACTTTTTCGATTTAAAGAATTTGGTTAGGATTCACATACTTTTAATGAAAGATGAAATTATATGTAGAGAATTTGAGTAAAACAAGCTTAAATTTTAAAAATAAAACCAAAAACCAAAAGTTTATTGTAAATGTCAAACAATGCCAAAATAATGCTAAATTTCTATTTCAGTAAGCTTTGTTCCTCTGTAAGTCCGCACACGCAAAATCAGAATGAGAAGAGCAAGCAAAGTCTTATATATAAAGTTTAAGTTATATTCCTGGCAGCTTTGAGACGTCAAGAATATTAAATATATTTATCATATTATGTGTCTTATATACTATATGATATATCCATGGGATTGTAGAAAAAAAAAAGGGTCAAATCTAGGGCACTGCTTTAATTAATTTACTATTTAGCTGTAAAAACCCAAGAAAAAGAAAAAGGAATAAGAAAATAAGATGAAGAGACAGAACTCAAAGTTGATATTCGGTGATTCTATTGAAGATGAAAATTACAACACGAGAATTGAGAAAGCTTGATGCTCTGGATGTGTGAGAACATGGGGCGATTATGGCTTGAAAGCCCAAAGCTACACCACTGTGCCATCATTCTTCAAATAGTAAGTTTTTTTTCCTTTCGAGACTTTACATTTATTATATGGAAGCTTTGTAGATAAAAAATACTGTGATATTTCTTTTGTATTGTTGTAATTGTCCTTTGTTTCATTGTTATTGACCTTGACTTCCTAATTTTTGTTTACAAAACTAACTTCTCAAACTAACACCTTATTCAAAACCTCATCCAAACACCTCTAATTTTCATTCTAAAAGGTATTTAAAGAAAACTTACACACTAAATGGGTCGGTGGGGCGATTGGTTATCTGGTTTAGAGTTCATCCATTTCCACTCCACGGTCACGGGTTTGATATCTGGAATCGATATTGTAATCCCCTTCCCCCACTTCTTTGCATTTCATCTCTAATTAACATCTTTTTTTTTGTTGAAAAGTAATTAAATTAATGTCTTAATATTTGTTTACCTTGCAACATCTAGCAATTAGCTGGCTATATGTGCTTTCTTCTGTTGGCAGGAGTAACCCAAATGGCACGAACTCTGTAAACAACAGGAACAACTTTTTTTTCTCATAAAATTTCACCATTCAAGTTAGTATCCGATGCCTTGTGATTATTGGAAGGTTTCTTCAAAATGGCTTCTCTATGAAGTGATGTTCCTAAACTGCAGAGTAGTTGAATTTGGTTTTTAGTCTTTTGACTCCTTCATCTTAGATTCTTCAGGTCTTTCATATAGAAAATATGAAATCTAAATACCTAAACCAAATCGGCCAAAAGTTAAAAATAGATAAATCATCTACGGAATCAAATGCTTATCTCCGATCGTTGCTACATTTGGGTGTTAATCTCAATCTCTCTCTCTCTCTCTCAATTTTGTATGTAAATTTTGTGTTTGAAATTTGATACTGTTTCCCTCTGTTTTACAGGATTGATGAATGGAAAGAGCCTTCAGAAGAAACATTGACTAGCGGCTGAGGAATGTATATAATGTTTGAATTTTGCTTTCAATTATTTTGGTTTTTAGATCTAAAATATTGAGGGAAAGGCTTCTTCTCTCTTTGCAAATAATATATATATGTATATATATTTCATATTCTTTTTTTGTGTATTCATTTAGTTTTGATAATATTAGGCTATTTTTGGAATGAGTGATTTTGTGTATATTTAGGAAGTCAACTTTGAAAAATGTTTCAAAGTTGGGAATCTTGTTCCATACTTTCTTTGTAATTTTGGATCATGTAGAATATTAATACTAAAAATATATATTAAGTTATGCTAATTATGTTGAATGTTTTGTAATTTATAATCGAGTCACAAGCAATATATCATTTTACTGGTAGGAAATTTAGGTAAATTCGACCAATTTTTTTTATAAAAAAGATATATTCCTTGACGTTTAATACACGTCAACAATAATGATCAAGTTGACGTTAGATAAGTGTCAATCTTATTTTACAATGACGTTTTTGGTTAAATTTGTTGACGTTTCTAAAATGTCAACAAATAATTCTGTTGACGTTTAAATAACGTCAATCCATGTACATTTCTTGACGTTTTGACTATGTCAATTATATCGTTGGATGACGCTTTAGCAAGCGTCAACTATAGTGACTTTAGTTGACAGTCGATTCGTTGACGTTTCCAAAAGCGTCAACTACACTACATAGTTGACGTTCTGTGCGCGTCAACTAACCCATTTTTTGTAGTAGTGAAAGGCCTACTTGTAACATTTGTAAGATTATAGAATCAAAATTGAAACTCCATGAAAATAACAGGGATACCAATTTGTAATTTAATAATGAATAAAACACCATTTTGAAAAAAGTGCCAAATTAGCCATAGCGACGGCCACAGAGAGCATAAAAAGCTTTTGCAAGATCAAAGAGATGTCGGTTGCCCAATACACACTCCAAATAAAAATCTCTCCTTTTACACATCTTTGCCTTTTAATTTATGGTTGAAACAGTACAAACAAAAACAGCGCCCATTGCTTTGGAAAATGTCAAATTACATCAATACAAAATACAATATTTTTGTAAACAAAATTTAAATTACCCATTAAATATACCAACAAAAAGAAAAACTTTATAAAAGCATATATTAACCATCCTCTTTCTTCTTCATTTATTGCTTCCCACTTCCAGGTTCTGCTTTTCCTTCCATTTCTTCTGCAGCAGAAAAAAAAAAAAAGCAAACTCACTTCAAAATTGGGTTTCATTTTGCGTAAATCTAAAGCAATACAATATTCTCTTTCTTTTTTTCTCTTTTTGGGTTTCAAAGGGATTGAAAAACTTGGTTTTGTAAATCCAAACGACAGATCGAAAATGGAAGGGGATTCGTCGGTGACATTTCTCCGAGACGACATATCGTTTCAAGTTTTGTTGATTTGGGATGCAGTTAGAGCTCCGGTTGTCGTTCCTCTGCTCCGACTGTCGGTTCTCATTTGTCTGGTAATGTCGTTAATGCTGTTCGTTGAAAGGCTTTATATGGGAGTTGTCATTGTTTTGGTAAAGCTTCTTGGAAAGAAACCAGAGAAGAGTTATAAATGGGAGGCCATGAAAGATGATATCGAGCTTGGAAACTCTGTTTATCCCATGGTTTTGGTTCAAATTCCAATGTACAACGAAAGAGAGGTAGCCCCAAAACTATGCTTCCTTATAATTTGACTATTCTCGCAACATTTAGTTGTCAAAGAAAATAGATTAGAGTTTTGACCACTATCCAAACCATGTGACCATGATGGTCTTCTATATAACAATTTCATCTAAAAAGAATTAGATTTATTTTCGTAACATTTTTTGTAATTTGCATAGGTGTATCAACTTTCAATTGGGGCTGCATGTGGCCTATCATGGCCGTCCGATCGAATTATTATTCAAGTTCTTGACGATTCCACTGACCCATTGATCAAGGTAATATTTTAATTTTAACTACCTCAAGCAAAAACATTTTAATTAAGTATGTTGTATTTTTTTTATCAAGGAATGTTTGGGAATTATGTGTATAGGATTTAGTGGAAATGGAATGCCAAAGATGGGCCAGCAAAGGAATAACCATAAAGTACGAAATAAGAGACAACAGAAATGGCTACAAAGCTGGGGCTCTCAAGGAAGGCATGAAACGAAACTATGTCAAGCAATGTGATTATGTCGTCATTTTCGATGCTGATTTCCAACCCGAACCCGACTTCCTTTGGCGTACCGTTCCTTTTCTTCTCCATAACCCGAAAATAGCCCTCGTCCAAACGCGCTGGAAATTTGGTAAGTCTATAATTGAGTTATATGTTTATGATAGAGGAAGTAACATGTTTTATTTAATGCTACGTGATTTTGAAAGAGGAAATCTTTAAAAATATTAAATAAGGTTAGTTGGGTGTGTCCATAAATTTTATTTTGGCCACTGAGAATTTAAGATATAGATACTCTACTAATTTAGTGGGGTTGAGTTATAAAATGACAACTTTTAGGGGTGAATAAGGATTATTAAAACTAATAATTAAATTATGAAAAAACTTCGACAGAAACCCTACTATTTATCTATATGACATCTAGAACCATATATAAATTTATTTCATACATAAAAAATATATTTGTAAAGTTTTAATGGTGTCGTGTAGAAAAATTATAGGTCTCTTCAACACAATTCTGAGTAGGAAATTTTTTTTCATTAAATTATCAACAATAGTGGTCAACCATTATAATAGTGTGTCCATAATTTAGAAATCATTTTTTTTATTCCTTTTACTATTTTTGTAGTAAAAAAATAATAAAAATTATTATTATTAAGTATAATAAAGAATTAGAAGATTTAGAACCACAAATCTTGTAATTTGCATACAAATGCTGCTAAACTATTGTCTTGTTGACCAAAAAAAATTAACCTTATAGAACCTAAGAGAAAGTTCTTATATTTGATATTTTAATAATAATTCATTTTAATTTTTTTGAATTTTTTTAAACATATTTTCTTTTTAAATTCATATTAAGAACAAAATAGCAACATTATTAATATCATAAGATTTAAAATTAACATTTTAGTCCTATAATTAAAAATAATGAAAAGGTAAGGCAAAGTGAAACCTCAATTAATAATAATAATAATAAATTGAATATACGTTTTCCAAAGTGAAATTAGTTGGAATTTGTGAGGTTAAAAGTGTCGGCGGGTTTGATTATAGGACTAACAATCTCAATCGCATTTTTAACCAAACAAATCTCAGTCTAACCGTTGGATTTGACACGTGTGATCTTTTTCTTTTTCTAAACCAGCTTTTTAGCGACGGGCCCACTTTGCAGGTGACCAACCCTATTGAATAAAAGTTGTCATTTTTCTTTTCCTTTTTCCAAAGAAAAATAATTCATAAATTAAAAAATCTTATGGAGGCTAATTTGTATTGTTTCGCTTAAATTTTCCACGTTGTTAGGATTTGCTTGGCCAAATCTAATCTAGAGTTTCTTTTTCCTTTATTTTTTGGTTTTCAAACATCTGAACTTGACTTTTGTTTCAATTTTTTTTAGTAATGTATTTACTATAAAATTAATGGTCAAGTTTTGGTTCCTTCCCGCCATTTTCATAATGGACTATTCTGGTTGGAAAGTTCTTTTTTTTTTTTTTTTTTTTTTTTTTGCAAAAGATCTACTTCCACCATCTTTTCCTTTTCTTTTCAATAATGCCCCTTATAATCCTTTTATTCACAAACTAGACCTCGTGATTTCAGTTTAGCAATTTTGGCTTCTATGAGATAACGAAATATTAAAGCCCAAAGATTCAGTTAGTATAAATATTTAGAAATAGATTATATGAGACATTTATGATGACAGGAGTATTAATAAGAGGCACAATTATTTGATGACAGGTCCTTAGCAACCATAAGAGTAAATGTATTGGCTGTCAAAAAAAAAAAGAAGTAAATGTTTGGTCATAAAATTTCGGTCAAACTGAGTAAATGAGTTATTAAATTCCTTGATTTGGCATGGCACGTGTTAAAAAACACTCCAACAAATTTGCCAACACAAAATGAAAGTAAACACCCCAAAAGTATTTCTTTTCTTTTTTTTAGCACACCCCATCTTGCTTTATTTTCCTTTCTTTCTTCTACTGAAAGAAAAGAGAAGAGTTACTAAAAAATACTCAAGTATGAAAACTAATTTATAACAATTTAGTCTCTATTCCAACAATTAAGGTTAAATTGTTGCATATTAAAGTATGAGAATTAATTTGATGGAAAAAAGATAACAAGATTCCATTTTTGAAAGGGAACTTTAGAGGTGAGACAACAAGTGAATATATACCAACATTAAATTGGTGAAAGAAAAGAAGGGTAGTGGGGAAAAGAAAAATGCCCGACAAGAAATCTAGGCAAAATGTCCAAAAGATAAGAGGTAATAATAATAATAATAATGGTAATAATAATAGAACATCAATTCCATTGCATATCATAGAATGGGCCATTTCCTTTTCTGCCTTTCGAAATGTAGCATTCAATTTTAGCTGTTTATTTCTGACACATTTATGATTTTCCATGGTCCAATTTTTTTGCTCCACGTCAATATATATAAGAAGGATTAAAATAAAAAATAAAATTGAATTTAACAGAGTAAAAATTATTTGGGGAGGCAATAGCATGTGCTAACTGGTAGGAACTTTGGAGCAGAATAGTGGACCTTGTTTGAGGGAAAGTTTATGCCGGGGGGGCTTTTGTGTAATTTAGAAATTAATATTTGGTTATTTATTTTATTTTATTAATTTTGGCAGTGAACGCGGATGAGTGCTTGATGACAAGGATGCAAGAAATGTCGTTAGATTATCATTTCACCGTGGAGCAAGAAGTGGGCTCCTCCACACACGCTTTCTTCGGCTTCAATGGTAATTCTTTTCACTACTCACTTTTTTTTCTCGAACCACTTCCTAATCTACGATCCAATTTGTTGGCTCATCAAATATTTTATATAAACAAAATTCAATTTTATTAGATGTACAATATCAAAATTAATTGAGGATGAAAATAGTAATTTACCTATTTTATAAATATTTGAAAGACTTTCTACTCTTCCAATATGGGGACAATAGTGGGATTTTAATCTGCCCCTTTAAAATGATACACTTTTCTTAGTTTCATAAATCTTAATTTCATTTTATTAGATCAAATATTTGCTCAAAAGAGAAAATAAAGAAGCCATTATAGGACAAAAAAAGCATTGATTGAAGGAAGAAGTTGGTGAGGCATAAATGACAACCACAGTCATTACAAGTTTACAACCCTGAACAACAATATATACAGTGAAGCATAATCTAAACCTAGAAAACCCAATGTGCCTTACAATAGAGAAGCCAAAATACATATAAAGAACGAATATCATTTAATCCTATTCTAATAGTCTAACACATAATCAAGACCATTTGTTCTCATCCAAAGACTTAGATTCTAAAGACGGAGATGTATTATAAATTAGGCTAATTCATATGATTTTGTTGGTAGTTCAACTAATTGTCCTACATGAAAGTTGAGAAAAATCATGAAATCAAATGGGCTGGCAAAAAATAAAGTCATGGAGATCTATGCTCAAAGATCTTCTACCAATTTATAAGGATAACTGGACTACTTCTTTCATTATTAATTGATTTTAAGATGAATATTCACGATAACTAATAATTTCAAATATGAAACCTTCAAAAAAGCATATAACATAGGGACTCCAGTTCTTCATCTAAGAAGTTGTCCCTTGGAAACATATGTCTTGGAGATAATTGTAGATATACTAGGTAGACATTCTAATTTGTAGAGATCGTTTGGAACAAGAATAAAATTGAAAAAATAAGTAATAAGAGAGATTTAATTAATGGTGTGTTGAAAATGAAAACAGGGACGGCGGGTGTATGGAGAATTTCGGCACTGAATGAGGCTGGGGGATGGAAGGACCGCACCACTGTGGAGGACATGGACTTAGCGGTCCGTGCCAGTCTCAAGGGCTGGAAATTTGTCTATATTGGAGATGTTAAGGTAAACTAAATTGAACGAAGCTTGAACTGTAGTGGCCTAGTGGTTTTATTATTTTGTGGTAATCTTGTTCAGCATCACGGTCACGGATTTGATCCTGGAAATCGTAAATGAAATTGGATCAAGTTAAGTCAATTAAGTTTTTATGTGCAGGTAAAAAATGAATTGCCCAGTTCATTAAAAGCCTACCGCTACCAACAGCACAGATGGTCATGTGGGCCGGCCAATCTGTTTAGAAAGATGGTCATGGAGATTATTGCAAACAAGGTAAATAAAACCACATCCATTCAACATTAGATAGTACGCTATTTCATTTACAAAATAATTGATAATGAGTGGATTTATAACTCATCATAGAAAATTGTTACAATTTTTGATAAAAATTTAAACTTTTTTATTTTTCATGAACTATATATACAAGTGAAACAAAATAAATTTTTTTAGAGAATATCTAAGCAAAAAGATTCTAACAAACTCTCCCAAGTTGCACGAAACACATGTTGTTTCATCACATGAATCACATAGATATCACTAATCATCTAATGTTCCATACTCACAACACAAACGCTATTATTGCACTCGTACACATGAGCGTCCCACACAAACTGCCCTCTAAAATGCAACCCATATTGACCACACAAGGTTAGGTTGATACAAACTATATGATACACAAGCCACAAAATAACCATCTCTAATTTACAGAGGCTTTAATGTTAAATTAAATTTTGAAAAAGTCTTAAACTACTTAGTTTCTCGTTATATTTACATAAATATATATAATAAATAAAATATCAAATCTTTTAACAAATCCTAGACATATCTAACAAATCAATATTTAAATATTAAATCTATGAATTTTATTCTTATCATTTCTAATTAAACGTGGAATCTTCAACCTAACTTTTGGGAGGATATCTTTCTCTTTAAATTCATCAATTTTGACTTTGAATTCAATTGCATGTTTATTTAATTGAACATTGATTGAAATTTGATGACTCTAATACCATAATAGATAATATTAATTGTAAAATTGAATGTTAATTTTATAATTTTGCAGAAAGTAACAACATGGAAGAAGGTGCATGTAATATACAGCTTCTTCTTTGTGAGAAAAGTAGTAGCTCACATCAACACCTTCGTTTTCTATTGCATAGTTTTACCGGCCACCGTGCTGGTACCAGAAGTTGTGGTGCCCAAGTGGGGAGCTGTTTATATTCCTTCTATCATCACTCTTCTCAATGCTGTTGGCACTCCAAGGTTCGCTTTGTTTCAATCAATAATATTAATAATAACAAATTCATGATCCATTTTTTAATTGAATTAATAGTTCGAGAGTATGTATGAAATTACAGGTCATTTCATTTATTGGTGTTTTGGATACTTTTTGAGAACGTAATGTCACTACATAGAACAAAAGCCACAATCATCGGCTTGTTGGAGGCTAGCAGAGTAAATGAATGGATTGTCACTGAAAAATTAGGCGACGGCTCCAAGCTCAAACCAGCCGCTAAACCATCTAAAAAACCTCGCTTTAGGATTGGAGACAGGTATCAAATATCACCTAATTTTATTTCATTTTTTTGGTACAATTTTCAAATTGGTCTTCGTTACTTCAAACTGTTTTGTTATGATAAAAGTGTTCTAAAATATATATATTTTTTCAAAAGATGCAATAATACCATTAAAATGACATTTTAGTCATGGATAAGTATATGTCGATGATTAATGCTATATGTTCAAATACTTTACTATTAATGGTTGTTGAACTTTCATTTCATCAATGTTTCAAAAATTCTCTTTTTAGATGACATTTTATAAATGGACACATTTGTTAGATAGTTGACGAAAGTCAATGTGTTTAGATGTCAATTTTTTTTCATATTTAATCTAGACAAATGTCCTAATCACTATACTGTCTTTGAAAGGTCATTTCCACTCGATAATGTGTCCAATATTTGTATACATTTGAATTTTTTTAAAAAAACATTTTTTGATATATTTCAACTCTAAATATAGTTTTCAAACAAAAAGTAACTGTAATTTTTAAAAATAATGGTATTTTTGAAATAAAGAAAAATGTTCTACGTATTTTTTCATAAATAATTTGTCCAACAAAATGAGAAAAAGCTTATGGCTTTTGAGAGGATAATAAACATTATTCAAAGTAAGTCAAAATATATATAAATTTTAAAATTTAGGAACTGGATTAAATTTAAGCTAAAATCTTAACGATAATTTATATGTGCATTGACAACGATAGGCTTCACTTATGGGAGCTTGGAGTGGGAGCATATCTATTCTTCTGTGGCATTTACGACATTTTTTATGGGAAAAACCATTTCTTCATTTTCCTCTTCATTCAAGCCACAGCATTTTGGATCGTCGGATTTGGATACGTCGGCACCATATAGTTTTCTTATTGATCAACACCCGCTGCCACCACCGCTATCACCATCACCGTCACCGGCCAACTTTCTTTTTCCCCTTATTTTGTTGTATGCTTCTCTATAATTCATCAAAAGCTTCATTAGATTTATATATGTATCATGTGTTTTCTTTTTTTACTTTTTATTTTTTATCAGCCGAATTCGATTTTCTGCAAACATAAATTAGTTTGTAAAGAGAGAAGAAGAAAAAGGCAGAAAAAAGCTGGCCTTTTTTCTTGCTGGTTTTTATTTTATTTTTGACATGGAATAGTTCAAAGTTGGAAGTTGAGGAAGTTTGTGAATATATGTTGCTGGAAGGAATAATCAAAGCAATAATTTTCTGCTATACTGGATTGTTACTTCTGTGTCTTTCCTTTATTTTATGTTTTTGAAAACCAACATATTCATTCAAGCCACAAAGCCAATACAAAGGAGGAGATAATCCCTCCAAAAATGTGGACTCGACTCTTCTAAATTTAGAGGAACTGCACTCTAAGTAAACACCGAAGAATCTTTACAATAAGTTAACCGATCTGCAACATGACTGCAAGACCGACCGCAATGAAAAATCTTTGTGTTCCCAAAGGAAACAATCAATTCTCTGATATCAATCCTTCTCTACTGTTTGTGTAGTACCATTTTGTTTGTAAATTTGTCAATGGACACCTTAACTATTGGACACACCCAATCTACCCCGTTTGGTTCTCAAACTAATACATATTCTCCATAGTTTTTTTCGTGTAGTTTTAACTTATCTTTGTATAGGTTTTTTTCTTTTTATTCTTTAATCCTTTTTGTTTTTTTTTCTTTTTGGGGTTAAATTTTTAATTTTCGTTCGAAAATTTGTACATATTTTACCCAAGGTTTGAATATGTACCATTTTTTCTATACTAGTATAGATTTTTGGTTGTCCCTTTGATTTGGTTTTTGTTTGGGCAGTCTGTTCGTAGCTTTTTTTTTCTTCTTAACTATGAATATCTAATAAATCTAATTATTAGATAATACAATGTTTCATTTCAAAACCAAGATAATTATACCGAGGGTCAGTGACACAGTTGGTTATCATGTCTGGTGTTAATCGGTATTTGGCTCTAGTCCCCCTTCCCCCACTATGTACTCAAAAAAAAAAAAAAAAACAAGATAATTATACCTATGATGGTGAATCTCCGTTTAAGCGGAGATGAAAAAATTCCGACAAGGTAAATGGGGACGAGGATCGAAAATGTATTCATCATCCCCTTTTCCCCGATCTCCACCCGGTTTACATTTTATTTATTTTATTTTTATCACAAGTAATGAAGAAAATGATACTTGTTACTTTATTATTGCAATCAACTTTCCAGCTATATACAAAGCTACTATAACTAATTTAAACATTCATGCTATTAGGTTGGTTTTAGAGTACACAACTGATCATCTAATTTACTAGATGACTTATAATAATTTTGTTTTTAAAAATGTCTTTCCCGTTTTCTTTTTACTAATTTAATCTTTAGTAAATTTTTTTGTAGAAATATTTATTAAAATGTATAATTTCTTTAATAATAAGTTATCTAATTGAAATTTATGTATTTTCTATAAAAGTTAACTATTTGAAAATATTATTAAAAAATAATTATAAAAATTAAGATTAGAAAATTAAAAATAAAATGGTGAAATTCATCACAAGGAACCTGATCCCCACCAATATCTCGCAGGAAATTCCCGCCTCCATCCTCGAAAAAAAAATGGTGAAGTTTGCGGAGATGAATAATGATTTTTGTGGTAGGGACGGGACGGGACGGGACGGGAAACTATTCACCGGCCCCGCCCCATGGACATCTCTAGTTTGCTTCACACTTGTATATCTATCATCCCACTATCCAAAGTCTATCGGTTACTCAAAATTTGCCTTCTTTGTTCTAACTGGAGAGCCTTAACATATATTACTAAGTCAAAGCTCAATTTTGATATCATATTAAACGATATAAGATTTCATTTTTTATTTTGAAATGGATGCCATATATACACACAAAACCTTGTTTACATGGTATGGTACTCGAGTTAAAGTACAAAATGATAAAAATATGTTGTTTATAATAAAATAGTGGCTAAATTATAGAAAATACTCGTAAACTATGGGTTGTGTAAAAAATGCTCCCAAACTTTGAAAAGTTTAAAATGCCCATACTTTAATATAAGTTTCAAAAATACTCTTTTCGTTAAATTTGGATGGAAACCATTAAAGTTTGATTTAAAAAATATCCTTAAACTTTTAATAATATTAAAAAATGCTCTTAAACATTAAAAAAAAATTAAAAAATACCCTCGACTTTAAAAAATAAATAATAATATCATCGTCAATAACTTTAGATTAAAAATATTACACTTTTATTTAAATAGTATTCCAGATCTTTTAAATAGTATCAAATTGGGGAATGGGTCGATGGCGCAATTGGTTATCTGGTTTGGTGTAAATCCATTTTCATTCCACGTTCACGGTTCGATTCCTGGAATCGGTATTTGTAATCCCCTTCCTAACTTGGACAAAAAAAAAGGATTTTTCTTTTCTCTATTCATATACATTTTTTTTAAAGGCGAAAAAAATGATGGCGGTCATGGCCCGCCGTTAATAAGTTTGTATGCCGTGCCAAAGGGCCACTTTTAATGAGTTTTTGTGTCGGGCCCTGCCCGCCACCTTATGTATCTTGCACGAGCCCCAATTTTTTCTCTTCCTTCTTTTCTTTCTCCTCCCTTGGACAACTAAACCCTATTTA